>BSBN01000137.1:2560000-3840000 GCA_027924645.1 Cunninghamia lanceolata
ACTTTGTTATCATGTGTTTCATCCTAGGTTCTGCCTCTATTCTGATTTGATTTGGGATGCCTCTCCAAGGTAACCACATATGTGAAAAATCAGTGGCCATATATCCATTTAGTGTTTTGGACCAATCCCTACTTAACAACATTTCGTAATTCACTGGTATATCCACTATTTGAATGTCAATGAATTGGCTGACTCTAGGGTCTGAGGCTAACTGCATTTGAATGTTCATCAGTTCTCCTATCACACTGACCTTAGTTTTATCCAGCTGTGTAACAACTTTGGCAGATTTGGTGGGAGTCAGCCCTAAGGTTTTACATATTCCTAAGGGCATTACATTGGCTGATGCCTTAGAATCTACCATACAATTATGTATGTTCTTTCCACACATTCTAATAGTTAACAAGAAAGGAGGAGCATCCCTCTTATCAGCATACATCACTACATTTGTGTTGAAAGGTTGCTCAACTTTCTTACTTTTTTCTTTAGGCTATGAATCTTTATTAGGAACATTCATACCAGCATAAACCTCATCTATCACAGATGTATCCAAGGATTTTATAAAAGCATGTCTGATCCTTGGAGTTTTCAATAATTCACTTAGAGGTATACTGACCTTAATTTTCTTTATTTCCTCTGACAAGTAACTCATTAATCTTGTTGTGTCTATTGTTTCAGTTTTACTTGTTTGGACCTTTTGTACTGTCGTTCCACTATTTGTATGATGATTGGCTTTGAGTATGGTGGGATTGTTGCTAGCATTTTGATCTAGGGGTGTATTGAAGTTGTTAGGAGGAATGGAAGTGGTGAAAGGTCCTCCTAGCCTAGTGTTGTTCCTTAAATTGTAGGTGTGGTTTTTATTTGTCTGTTGAAAGGCCTGCACCTCTTATGTTTTAGTCAACACTTCATTTTCAGTTTCAAAGGGAAACTGAAAAGCATTTAACACAAAGGCTAATTCAGGATAAAGATTTTCACAAAAGTAAGGTTCATCTTCTAACAATTCATCCTCTTTCTCTTCTGTAGTTGCAAAGGTAAACGTTTCTAAGACTAAGGCTGTATCATATCCTGAGGGTACTACCTCATTACCCTTGGGAATGAGAAATTTAGAAGTAGGAGGCTGCACATCTACATTAAAAATGTTGGCTACTAAATGGAACTGAGGACAATCTAGCTCAGCATGGGCACTGGTGTTATGAAACCTACACCAACTTTTTAGTGTTATATTGGCCATTTGGATCCCAGCTGTTTGCTTTTCATCACGATTATATATGTTCTCAAAAGGAGAAGCTAGGATACCATTGTTTGGTCCAGTGTTCCATGTCTTGGGCAGCCTAGGCTGATTCTAATTTTTGTTATTGTTACCCCAGGCCCTATTGTCTACCACTGGCCCTCTATTTTGCATTGGCTGCCCTAGGTTATGACCTTGATGCTGATTATAGTTTTGGCTGTGATTTGAACTTTGACCCTAGATGTTATTCTGGCTATAGCCTTGATTGTAGTTCTGATTGTAATTCTGATTATAGCCTTGGTTGTGATTTTGATTGTATCCCTGGTTGCTTCTACCATAGAGATTCTCATTTCTTAATTGTGTTACTTCAGTGGTCAATCTTTTAAAGTGTGCAGTGATTTCTTTGATTTCTTCTCTTTCTTCCTGTGCTTTTGCCACAACTGTATCTCTAGGAGGTTGGAAGAAAGATTGACCATTTCCCTGATTATTATGGGCAATGTTACCAGTATAAGGGGCTATGGCTTGGGTTGGGGCAGGACTATACACAGGTGTGTATGTAGGAACTGGATTTAAAAATGGAGTATTATGTGTAGGGGCTCCATTCCATGACCGTGTTTAACTTTGCATCCCAAGATTTCCTCCATTAGGATATGGGTTATAAGTTGTTTGCCTTATCTCCTGATTTACAGAGGCTGCCTCCTTATAGGCCTTGGATATTGTATCTATGTTAGGCTTTCTTGTGACAAACATAGCAGTTAATGGATCTAAGGCAACAGAATACATGGCTAGCAATGTATCTGCATTTACTATATATGGAGCTACTATCCTAGAATAAGCCTTTTGAAATCTATCATTAAAATTATCAATCAACTCCCCTTCACCTCTCTTTATTATAGCCAATTTGTGATATAAGGTGGAAGGATCTATGGGTCCTCTAAATCTAGACAAAAAAGCTTCTTCCATAAGGTCCCAGGAAGAAATATAACCATTGGGTAAGTTAACATACCAGTTAGAGGCCTACTCACTGAAGGTGTAAGGAAACAAACTACACACAACATCCTCATGTTCTAACATGGCCCTAAAACATGCCTCTTTAAATATTCTAATGTGATCTTCAGGATCCTGATGTAATTGATATTTAGGACATATCTTTTTAGAATTTTAGGGCATCTCATGATAATCAGTGAAATAAATGGGAGAATTAGCATTAAAGTAAGCCATTACAGGTACTTGTGCTTGACCTAAACCTTGGGGAATACCTAGATTTTTTGGTGGATTAGGATTTCTTGGAGTAGTTAAGTCAAGATTCAAAGATCTAAATGAAAAATTGTTAGGACTCACAATGTTATGGATGCTAAAAGCTGATCTAGGAAGTGTTCCAGATGAACTTCCTGTGTGTGATATTTTAGGATTCCAAATCAAAGGACTCCTACTTTGCCTTTTATCAGATAATTCTACAAATATATCTTCTGAACCAGACCTAGACCTAGTCACTCTTTTATTGTTATGAGCCAGCCTTACTTAGAACAAACCCTAACTCTAATATGGCCCTCCTTCTAGCACCAGAGAACTGTTGATGATTATTTTAACACAGTCTTAACAATAGTTAAAATTCACATAAAATGAACCAAACTGACTTGAAAGATATGAAGAAATCGATTAAGATTTGTTTAATCCCAAGTTTAATATGGTCAGGACTTGACCTGTTGAGACAATTCAGTTGGTTGATGTGAAGCTGTAATGTTCAAGGGGCCTTACATGATTTAGGGTTTCTTGATGATTTACTGGACTCAGATTATGCAGAAAATCATAAATATCAGCATGTTGTTCATTCCTTTTGCATAAACTTGTTACTGTGTTACAAAAGCTCTGTGTGATTTATATTATTGCAAGCTTTTTCTCTTCTTCAATATTATGAGAATTGCCTACTTTCAACTCAGCTATGCATGCTTCTTTCAGATATGAGACAATCTCCTTTAAATTTATGTGTTTTATGTTAAGTATTTCAAATGGGTTGGGAAAAGTTAGAAAGATTTAATCTAAACATCATTCATTCTGCCACAGGATCTAAATGTTCTATTATGCACTTTACAAGTAATGCAGCAAATTGATCAAATCCATAGATTAAACCTCAATTGTAAGCCCTGAGTATTTTCACAGACATACAGTCAAGATTGCAAGCTTTAAGAGATATTATTTTAAACACAAAGAAGAGCCAGAAAACACTTAGAAGATAGATGCAGAATTCCAGATTCACTTGTATTTAAAACAGACAATCATATATGATTTACAATGTATGAATGACTCTCAGCTTCATTAATCAAATTACAGAAAACTTACGAAGCTTTACAGATACAGTAAGGAAGCAGGATGTTCCACACATTCCTTATTGTAGACACAAGCGACTTGCTACTTCTAAACTAAAAGGTCCCTCTATTCTAACTGTTATGTTTTACAAATCTCTGCTGCTACAAATCTCTGTGTAGCCCCTGTGTAAAGTGTTTACAGTGTAAAGTGTTTACAGTGTAAAGGTGGGAATATATAGCTATGCCCATCCCCAATACAGCTCCAAAACCCTAGTTTAAACAATGGTTCAAACCTCTAGTTACAGCATCAACGGTGGACAAATCCCACCCAAAATATCTTTGATCGGCACGCATTAGATCTGGGCGCGATGTGCCCTTTTGAAACCCTAGCAGCTCAAAATGTCCTCTGTTGTCTATTGTAATAATGTTTCCATCTGCATTTTGTCTTCATCATTGAAGGCCTTTACTTCTTGTGCTTCCTTGTGATCTGATCTCCTCCTCTATGATGTCATCGCCATTAAGTTTCACCTGCTATTTCTTCTCATCACCATTCTTATCTCTTTTTGCTTCCTTTGAGATCTGATTTCCTCTTTCATGATGTCACCACCATTAAGTTTCACCAGCTTCATATCTACAAACCTGGTCAAAAAGTTACACGTGCATTAATCACAGCCACCAACAAAATTGCATATATATCTTGTTTGCATTTCCCCTGTTGAAGTTATTGTGTCCACATTTGGTGAGAATCCACCTACTGCACCTGCGAATTAAATGTTACGAAGCAAGGAAAAGGGGGGGATATTTGGGAAAGGGGGGTGATATTCAGAAAGGGGGGGTGATATTCAGAAAGGGGGGTGATATTTAGAAGGGGGGGTGATATTCGAAAAGGGGGATGATATTCAGGAAGGGGTGTGATATTCGGGAAGGGGGGTGATATTCGAAAAGGGGGGTGATATTTTGGAAAGGGGGGTGATCGATATTTGAAATATGACCTCCCCACTAAATATCAGGTTTGACTAGAACTTTGACCGCACATAACCTTCTTATTTGGCCAAATTTTAGGGTGATGTAAAAGGCAAACTTGCTTAGAATTTTACATGGCAGGCTTCCTGAGGAAAGATTCAAACTTGGAATTTTGGGTTAAAAAACCTCAAGATCACAAATGCACCTTACACTAAGCATATACATACTAACTGATGCTACTTTTTTTTTACCATTACTGCCCAGAGCACAAAAACAAAGGAGCAAGGCACAGCAGGGGTCCTTATTTTGCTAAGGAGCAAAATGGGGCATGTTGTGAACATCACAACAGGATTGAGATTGATAGATTGGATGACTTTATTGAGGGAGAAAGTTCAAGCGAATCCTACCCAACCTTCTTTCATAAGAGTCACTCAAAGAACATGTAAGAATAATTAGTTAACTACAAATGTTCATACTCGATTATAAATTGCAAGAGTGATAGAATCATTGATTAACTACATATGTTAATAGTTTGAAGATTCTTTATTATTTTCATAGGTATTGGTGTGCATATGGACCAAAGGACTTTAGGAAAAAAGATGCAACACCTTTTGATACTTCTTCAATGCCCAAATTAGGGAAGGGTAGTAGACTTGGCTACAAACATATACAATGTGGTTGTACCTGCCATTTTAGCATAGGAGTCATGGTTCGTAAGCCAAACCATGTTTTAGTATGGTACCACCAGGTTCAACATGTGGAGAAGGAAGGCATACCTTGTCACGGTCAAAAGAATAATAAGTTTTTGGGAACAAGGTCCTTCTTTGCACCATATATTAGCAAACAATTGCATGGATGGGTAGAGTCATTGTTGTTGCCTGGCATGCCTGCAGATGCAGTACATAAAAAAATAAGCAAATGGTGAATGAGAAGATGACCATGTTTGAGGGTCAATCTTCTAGGGATGATTGTCTTACCATGGATGATATTGCAAACATTGATCGTAAAATTAAGACATCAAGCTAAATGTTTGATGGTAATGATGCTCTTTTAGTCCAACAATGGGTTTTGGCAATCCCCAACAAGTGGTTTGCATATCAAGAGTACAATGCCATTGATGTTGATGGAGATGAGCAAATCCCATTTGTTTTGGGAATTTAATTGCCAGAGCAACTTGACTGGATGCTTGAATATGGACACAACAACATATTGGCCATGGATTCTACATTTGGTACAAATGCAATGAAGGTATGTTGTTCATTCCTTGATAGAGTTGAATTGAAAATGTTTATCCTCAAATAAAACATAGTATTAATACATTGTACCCTATGTCTTATAATAGTTTCAATTGTATACAATACTTGCATTCGACTCGAAGCATATGGGGGTGCCTGTAGCATGGGTCATTATGTCTAGGTCTTGTGCATATGATATTGTATATTGGATGTGCATTCTTCTCCAACAGGTTCACTTGAAGAATATTGAGTGGAGACTAAATGCATTCATGGTGGATGATGCAGGTGCTGAGATCAAAGCTATCAGGTGTTTCATCTTTCATTAAAACCTTGTATTTGTTGTAAATATTTCAATATTATCCCATGGAAGAATATTATATACTAAGTAAAAGTATTCAAGATGCAGAGAAGTGTTTCAGTGTGATGTATATCTATGCTCCTGGCATGTCAGACGTGCATGGCTAAAGAACTTGATCGCAAAGGTCAAGGATAATGTAGTTAGGCGAGAGATGTTGATAGACTTGGATATATCATGCATCGTTCAATAGATGAGGATTCTACAAGGAATGGGGTTCACATGTTTATTGAAGACTTTAAAGATATGCAACCCTTGTTTGTGGAATATTTTAAGGAACGGTGGTTTGACAGATTGAATATGTGGGCTAGATGTTGCCATAGACTAGAGCATGCAGGCCAAGAGACAAATGGTGTCATAGAGTCCTATCACTCACACCTGAAGAGATGATTCTTGAAGACAATCGAACATGCCGCAAATCATCATGTTGATTGGTTGGTACATCAACTAACAACACATGTTTAATTCTAGATAGCCATGTTATGTTCAATGACACTAATGATCGCATAGCATGGGTGACAAGTGAAAATAATCCTTGTTTTCGATATGAGGTGTATAGTTCCTCACCTGATCTATGTATGTGCTCTTGCAACTTTTCAATGCAAGGATACATGTGTAAGCATGCCATCAAGGAGAACTTGATGAGGGAGAGACAACATCTATCTAACAACTTGCATGTAGACCTTGATAATCTTGTTGGTACAGTTGCATCTATAGAAGAAGGATGCACCACCAATGTCTCAAATCATTTGGTAATTGACAAATATGATTTTTTTTCTCTATTGGTATATCATTCTTTGCAAAACATGTGTTTAATATGCATCACAATGTCAATGTAGGAAACAATTGATGAATTTGATGGGATTGGAGGTAATGAAAATTGCCAACCCTTAGAGGTATTGTGTGCATATGCAGGTTATGTTATAACCACATTTTTTTCATTCCAATTCTTGTTAGTTTCATTCATAATTTCTAAAATGTGTCTATTTTTTTTGTAGACCAATGACAACAGAGATGGACATGCAGAGATAGAAATGAAGTTGCAGATAACAAACAAGATTCAAGGAGTTTTGACTAGCACATCTAATTTGGAAACACTTACTTTCGTCGATAAGTATTTAGAGGACTTGTCAAACAAGGTTAAAAGTAGACACATCTCATCCCAACTCGGATTAGACCATCCAAGTGTGCATCCATTTCACCCTGTACAAGATGGATTTGTTCACACTCTTCGTCGACAAAGAGACTTGATCAAGTGCATGAATGTGAGGAGAAGGCCGAGTATCTCCAACAAAAGACCTATGTTTCCACAAATGCCACGAAATCCCAAGCTTCGAAATTGGTTTGATGATCTCGATAGGGCAAGCAAATGAGACAAGAGTCATACTCAATCCAATGAATGTAATTTTGACATGTTGATGACACAGGGTTTGCAAGCATGCAAGATAGTGTAGGAAACACACAAGATTTTATTGAAAACATATAGGATAGTGTCATCACACTTTTTTAGGTAGGCTCTTGCTAAAGGAATGCTATCATGTGTAACTAGCTGATTATGTAAACAAACTAAAATTTTGACCCTAACCTTGTTAGCATATCTTATATTGAGATGGTCCCGAAGAGATTATGTAGAGTTAAATTACATAAAATGCACAAAATAAGCAACTATGTATCAATCTATGAAACATTTGTATATTTAGTACTTGGTTTAAATGTATGTTTTGTTCATGTTGGCCCTATGTGTTTAAAGCCTCTCACAATATTTCAAGATGTATTTTTTGCATTAGTGCTTTGTTGTGGCTCTCTATATACTTGGTGACCATTAATCCTCTCAAACCAATGATTCATTGATTTATTACTCCATTTTCATGGTGCAATCTTATGGTTTCATTTGTAGTTGTATGTAGTCCTATAGATCTCCTCACATTCTTATGAAATTTTGGATAAAATCTAACTCAATAGATCATGCAATCATATTATTATAGGATGCCTTTTGTCTCCTTTTCCTTGTACAAGTCATTTAATCTTCCACATCGATGCTTGATCTCATGGTCTCGCTTCATAGATCTAACAAATATAGAGTTTGATATTGAGCCCCACTCCTTTCCAATTCATCATAATAGAGCCAATGTCACAACTCCTAGCACTAAGTGCTATGATCTTTGGTTTGTCTTGCATCAACCATTAGATTTATTTAGATCCAACAAATCATAAAACTTAATGCTTTCTTTAAACTCTAGCAAATCCCTGAGGTGTGATGACCATTGAACTCTTTGACACCACTTTTAATCATCCAATCATGTGATGGATTTACAAATGTTGTAATAGTGTTGATGGGTATGGCAGTTGTTTTAGTTATGCTTGGCAAATGCTTCAACCTTACACATATATAATCTTTGCACTTATTTATCTAAATTGAAATGTTTGCATATTCATGTGTCATCAACCAATGTCAAACACATGTCTAAGCTTCTATGGTAACATGGTTTGCTATGTTCAACCCCTTGATATGTATGGCTGAGCATACATCATTTTCAAAATGAGAGTGTTGAGTGTAAAGTTGAATGCATGTATACATACATGTCTTGAAAGTAGATATGAAACTCTAATTCTAATATCAAAATATTTCATGTGGAGAAAGGACACAATGAGTAGAATTCACATTACAATCTCGTTGTGAGAATTCATTTTAATAACATCTCTCCATGTGTCATAATAACCAAAGTACTAGGTAAAACAAATGTATATGCATATTTCCTACTACAACATGTGGCACAAGCAAGGAGGATGCTAGCAAAGGTTGTGGAGTCTGGCTTTACACCTGCCAATTGCATTTGCTTGAAAGTTTCTAAAGCCTTTTCAACAAATCCATTTTGTGTTTATCTTGCAATCAGGGCATTGAATGAGAACAAATTTCTTTGAGGCATTCTGTCAGATAGTTCATGTGACTTGTCTATGCTTCCACAGTATGGATATCTTGCCATCATGGCATTCCATAAGATGACATCTCTTTGAGGCATTCTGTCAAACACTTCACGTGCCTCGTCTATGCTTCCACATTTTGCATACATTTACAGCATTTGACAAATTCTTGTACCCTTTATCATGTGATGGATTTCCATACCCTGCTCGAAACCTCCCATTTTGGCACAGGCAGGGAGGATGCTGGCAAAGGTTGTGAAGTTTGGCTTTACACCTACCAATTGCATTTGCTTGAAAGTTTCTAAAGCCTTTTCAACAAATCCATTTTGTGCATATCCTGCAATCAGGGCATTCCATGAGAACACATTTCTTTGAGGCATTCTGTCAGACAGTTCATGTGCCTTCTCTATGCTTCGACATTTTGGATATATTGCCATCATGGCATTCCATGAGATGGCATTTCTTTGAGGCAGTCTGTCAAACAGTTCAATTGCCTTGTCTATGCTTCCACATTTTGCATACATGTCTACCTGGGTAATTACAGCCACAACATTTGACAAAATTCTTTAATCCTTTATCATGTGATAGCATACCCTGTTCGAAACCTCCCATTTTTAAACATGCAGGGAGGATGCTAGGAAAGGTTGCAGAGTTTGGATTTACACCTGCCAATTGCATTTGCTTGAAAGTTTCTAAAGCCTTTTCAACAAACCCATTTTGTGCATATATTGCAGTCATAGCATTCCATGAGACAGCATTTCTTTGAGGCATCTGGTCAAACAGTTCAGGTCCCTTGTCTATGCTTCCACATTTTGCATACATGTCTACCAGGGCAGTTACAGTTACAACATCTGACAATATTCCTCTATCCTTTATCCTGTGATGAATGCCCATACCCTGTTCCAAAGCTCCCTTTTTGGCACAGGCAGGGAGGATGCTGGCAAAGGTTATGGAGTCTGGATTTACACCTGCCAACTGCATTTGCTTGAAAGTTTCTAAAGCCTTTTCAACAAACCCATTTTGTGCATATACTACAGTCATAGCATTCCATGCGACCACATTTCTTTGAGGCATCTGGTCAAATAGTTCAGGTCCCTTGTCTATGCTTCCACATTTTGCATACATGTCTACCAGGGCAGTTACAGTTACAACATCTAACAATATTCATCCATCCTTTATCTTTTGATGGATACCCATACCCTGTTCCAAAGCTCCCTTTTTGGCGCAGGTAGGGAGGATGCTGGCAATGGTCGCGAGAGTCTGGCTTTACACCCGCCAATTGCATTTTCTTGAAATTTTTTAAAGCCTTTTCAACAAACGCATTTTGTGCATATCCTGCAATCGTAGAATTCCATGAGACCACGCTTCTTTGAGGCATCCGATCAAACAGTACATCTGCCTTGTGTATGCTTCCACATTTTTACAGCTACAACAGCTGCTGTGTTTGAATCTGCTGTGTTTGAATCCTTTATCTTGGATGTCCATACCCTGTTCGAAACCTCCCATTTTTGCACCGGCTGGGATTACGCTGCAAAAGCAAGCCTTAAAGGATGGAGACCTGTTTGTTGCATATGGTGAAACAGGGCGACCGCCTCGTGAGGACATCCATGTCTTCTAAGTGGGTTTGAAATGAAACCAGCGGGAGTGGATTGGGCGGGAACAGTAAACGGTCTGGGCTGGAACTCTGCTACGGGCGGGAACTCTGGATTTGAAATGAAACCGGTGGGAGTGGATGTGAATTGAAACTGGCGACGGTTAGTTTAATAAGCTCCTAAAACTGCACTGTGGCGGTTGTTTTATTAAGCCGCCGAGAGCTTCATGACTGGCAGAAGTTACTTGAGGGGTTAGACGCTGGACGGGTTAAACGGGCCCCACCCAAGCAAGTCAAAGCTTTGGGTGTGCTGTTTAATCCCAGCCCCCTCTGTGGTGTTTCTCTTTTTGTTTCTTTGTTGGCTTCTCTTCACTTATTAAAGCTTTGACTTCGTGGGTGTTTCTCTTTATCACCCTTCTCTTTTTTTAATATGTACTATTTAAATTGTTTTTTTAATATAAATTAAATAGGAATATAAAATAAAATAAAATAAAATAATAGAAGCGAAGAATAAACTGGAGTTGAAATTAAACCCAAAGTACAACCGTACAGGTGTTTTGCACAACCAGTTCGCAGCCTATACATTGCTCAAAATTAATACCTTGCACAACCAAACACCTTGGACAACTAGTTCACCTTAAAACAAGGCTTCACTCTGCCCAAAATGCTAAAAAGATGCCTTGCAAACAAGGGTTTCCATAGGGCGAAATTGGAAGCCTTTCTCTACGACTTGGTGGCCTTTTCTGCAGTTCGTGAGTCTTAGGATAGGTTACTGGCTTTTTGTGTAGGCCACGAGCCTGATAATGGGTTGCGAGCCTCACAACAACATGCGGTCTTTTGTGCAGTCCGTGAGCCTTCACATTCACAAAAGGTCATAGGCCTTTCAATTTGGCATCTTCACAACAAAACCTCAACCAACGTCAAGTGAATGGATTCTCTTCCCAATAGGGGTATGTCGGCCTCTTCCTGCAAATGAGACCCTCTCCAAACACTTTCGGGAACACACGCTATAGTGCAATATGGTTTTAGAAAAAAACTCAACAAGGAATACTGATTTGGATAGATTCACCTATACCGGATTGAGTCACGTGAGACAAGCAAACACATGCTCTTACCTGTCAGATTAATTAAAAAGATAGGATATGCAAAGCAATGAAATAGCATGGAAAATATGAAGCAATAGTTTAATGAATGGATGAATTAATTCACAATATATATATATAGGCCAATAGTCATCTAAAATTAGTGGAACCAAAGTAGGCATGTCCACTAATTAAGATAGATTAAAATACTATAATAAAAATAGTTCGAGGTTAAAGATGGACTTGTTGTGATGTTCACAACACGCCCCATTATGCTCCTTAGCAAAATGGGGACCCCTGCTGATGTTTTGCTTTTTGCTTCTGCTTGTGTTTTTCTGCTTTCTGGCGGTCTGGTAAAAATGAAGGTCAGGTGCATCATCATCATGATATTGCATGAGGTAGGTCATCATCATGAGGTCAGTTTGTCAAAGTTCATATTTTGTTGCTGTGACCTCATATTTAGAAAGAGCTTGAAATTCCATGCAGGTTTGCCTTTTACTTCACTTGAAAATTCTTCCATATGTGAAAGTTATGCACGGTCAAAGTTTTGGTCAAACCTGATATTCGCAGGAGGATCATCATTTTTTTTTTATATCCTAAGTCATGTTGTCAAGATCATCATGATGTTGGTCTATCACCCGATAAAAATCATGCAGTCGCAATATCCGGACGTCAATCTTAGGTGGTAGTGTCCTTTACCCGTCAAATGGCCTTATGCGCATTATGCATCATCATCATATTTGAACCCCCCCCCCCCCCCCCCCCCCCCCGATAATATCTTGAGGTTCAAATATCATGATGATATCGACTTTAAGTCAAGGTAAGTTTCCTCGTCGAGCGGTCTTTGTATAGCGAGCATCATCATGATATCTTTGCATCGCCTAATCTTATAATATCATGCTGATCACCCTGACTTAGAAAATCCACCTTCGGCATATTTGCATGCGCGTGTTATAAACTTATCGAAGGGTCATCATCATGATATTTACTGAAGTTCGAAATATGATGATGACAACTTCATATCCTCCTGATCTCCTTTTGCATAATCATGATCATCATCCTGATCTTTCACGAGGGTCATTCGCTGAAATTCGCTAAGTGATGGAGACATCATCATCATAAATCGATATAGGGGATCATCATCTTCATATCCTCCTGATCGCCTTTTTTGCAATATCATGATGATCACCCTATCTATTCAGAAGAGGTCGATATTGTATTCCTCAACAGCATGATCATATTTTACAATATCACCCTAGCGCAAATATCATGATGACCTCAACTCATCCTTGTGCTTCGAAGACCGAATATCATGATGACGTCATCATGATAATTCGATGAGGCGGGTCATCATCATGTTGTTTTATCCTATCCTGTTATCAAGATCATCATCATCTTGTTTGTTCACCTGATATTTCGTAAAGTCCTCCTGCCGATGAAATACAACCTTTTGAAAATATCCGGATGATCATCATCATCCTGATTTCCCTTCGGCAGGATATTTCCCAAACATGATCCGGTTGGCGAAATATCATGATGACGTCATGTTCTAATTTAACGAAAGGCTCCGGATATCATGATGATGTCATCCCGATCTGATAAACGAAGAAGTAAATATCCTGATGATCATCATCATCACTTTTTTCCTTCAGCAGGATATTTTCCAAAGCACGATCCGGTTCCCAAATATGATGATGACGTCTTATTCCAAGTTCGACAAAAGCCCCAAAAATGATGATGATCATCATCATCCTGATCTTTCGAGAGGGTTACCTTGGCCGCAAGAGGATCATATTACGTTCATCATCCTGATCATGCTCCTTTTGGTGACCCGATATCACAATTATCCCCTGATCTTAACTGAATATGACGATGACGTCATCCTTAGCATTTCAATGAAGCCCGAATATCATGATGATGTCACCATCATCTTTCCTTTCCTCGGCAGCATGATTATATTCATATCCTCCTATTCTTCTTCAGCATGATGATGATGATGATGTTGTTCTTTTCCCCAATATGCAGAAGCGAAATATCATGATGATGAAGTATATCGACCAACATGTTTTTTGACGCGCTGACAGCGATGATCATGCCGATGGGCGGGAAATGAGGCGGTGGAATTTTAAAGTGTTTTTTTTGGCGCCTCTGGCATTTTTCGGTCAGCTATGGTTGACCCGATGAAGTTTGAGCAGTCTGAACGCATTTTTTGACGCGTTTCAGAGTATTCTGACCCGATTTCCGCGATTTTGCGCAGTCACCTAGATTTAAATGATTATTTTAATTTCATGCTATTTTTATGATAAATGTGAAACTTATTGCTTGTCTTGTCTTGCAGGCTTGCAGTTGAGGAAGCAGCTGGAAGTCAAACACAGTGACCTCATGAAGGAAATCCAATCTCAGGAGCAAGAAGATAAGGATAAAGTGCGAAAAAGTCAAGGCCATTCAAGTAAAGGACAGAGTTGCAGCTGGAGGCATTACTACAACAGACAAACAGAAGTTATTACCCCAGCTGCCGGAACTTCTCAGAAGGGGCAATATTTCGCCCAGATTTGACACTGCTCAGAGATATTTTTGAGAACTGGTTCACCTGTATTTATTGCTGTAACCAGAGGTTTGAACCAGGGGTTCAGTTAGGTTTTTGCTGTAGTGAGGACAATCAGAATGTTATATATTATGCCTCTCTACACTGTAATACTTTACAACAGGGGCTACAACAGAGATTTCTAGGAAAACACAGTTAGCTTAGCATAGTTTAGAGGTAGAAGAAGGAGGTCCCCTGTTTGTCTGCAGTAAGATGTGCGTGGAATGTCTGGCTGTCTTACTGTATCTGTAAAGCTTGTAAGTTCTCTGTAGTATGATCAATGAAACTAAGAGTCATTCCTACATTGTAAATCATGTATGACTATTCGTTTCTAATACAATAGAATCTGGAGTTCTGCATCTATCTTCTGAGTGTTCTCCTGCTCTTCTTTGTGTTTTGAAATATCTTCTTTGAGAGCTTGCAATTTTAAATGTATGTTTGTGAAAATGCTCAGAACTTACATTTAGGGTTTTTTTGCTGTGGATTTGATCAAATTTACTGTGGTATTTACATAGTGCATAACAGAAACAATTAGATCCTTCGGTAGATTAAATGAGGTATAGAGTAGATCTTTCTAACTTTTCCCAACCCATCTGAAATATTTAGCTGAAAACGTAGAAATCCCAAAGGAAATTGTCTCAAATTGAAGAGGCATGTATAACAGAGCTATAAGTAGACAGTTTTCATAAATAGATAAAGAAGAAAGCTGCAATACATTCAAGAAAACCCTCTGAAACTTGCAACACAGTATCACCTTTATGCAACATGAACAGAATACTTGTTGAAATCTATGACCTTTTTGCATATTCTTAGGCCAGTAAACCACAAACAAACCTAAACTACGTAAGGCCCCTTGAACATTACAGCTTCACATCGACCAACTGAACTTGACCAACCGAACCATTGTAGACTTGGGATTAGTTGCATCTCTAATGATTCCTTCTTATCTTTCAAGTATAGTTTCAGTTCATGATATGTGAATTTTAACTTATTGTTATGATTGCTTCAAAATAGTCATCAACAGTTTTCTGGCGCTAAATAGAGGGCTAGAAGGCTGTATATTGCAATCATCAACAGTTTTTTGGCGCTAGAAGGAGGGCCTGATTTGGTTTTAGGGTTAAAATTTTGAGTTTTAAAATGTTATATTCTGAGATATGTTAGATCTCATAAAATTTCAAAAGGCCTAAAAGGGTGAAAAGAAGGTCCCATTTTTTTCAATGGACTCATATGGGGGACAGTTTTCAAATTAATAGTCCTTTATTTCAGGGAGCTTTGAATGAACAGTTTTATTCTCAAAGTTTATCTAATTTTGTTTGTCTAGTTGTTGCAGGATACACCGACTATTGAACACAATGAACTTAAATGTTTAACATTCCTCACTAGGATAGATTCATATTTGAAAGGACTAATTATTTTTTCAGATGTGTGCAGGGCTGAAAGCTGGTAGGAAAAAGAAATTTTGCAGCAACAAGCTAATACAGCACTAGAAGCTAATAGGTGGTTAGAAAATACAATAGAAAAATCAATTCTGGAAGGGAATGATAACAGAGCATCTTTTCTTAGGTCATATTATGGAGGGATTGATAGTAGGTCTCTACTTCCTAATACAGGAAAATGGGAGTGCAAGTATAAGTCTTTTAAATCTTGTAGAGAGGAAACCATTTGTCAGGATAAGGTTTTTATTGCTGATCCTAATGCTTTTGGTAAAGATAGTAAAACATCTTTCCTTGAGTCATTTTATGGAAAGGAGAAATGTGGGCAAATGAAAAAATTAGAGTGCACTGAAATTGATGAGATCCCTACTATAAAAACTAGTGAAGTCATAGAGGAGAAAGTAAATCCCAATCCCATGACTGATTTCTCTGAATTAAATGACCAAGTTCCGGATTGTTGCAGGTTAATAGAAGCAGACTCCACACTGGACGATAAATGTGAGTTAGTTGATGACCAATTCTTAAAAATTGAAAATACAGAAGATCATGGAGCTGCTGTGCATAATCAGACATCACCCCCATGCTATGTTGAAAATAAAACAGGGGAGTACTCCTGTCAATCAAAAGATGTCGTCCCACCTTTACTCTCAAGTGATTTAGAAATGATTAATTTCTGTATGTCAGATTATGATGATGAGGATACTTACTTAAGTGCTGATGCTCAGGAAACTAATGAGAATATTGAGAGGCGTGCTGAATTTGAGGATAAACTGAACATCCAGAATGAAGGAACAAAGCTGGATGAAGATGAAGAAATGATACATCTAGAGTCATTCATCTTTCAACTTGAAAAAGGACTAGACATAGAGCTGGGCAATGAAAATGCAGAGCTAAATGAAAAGCCAGCTATTAATAAACAAGTGTGTTCCACAGAGCTAAGGGCACATTAGGTTGTCTCTTTCCTTTCCTTAGAAAACAATGATAAATGCTATTTCGACTATGGAAATTCAAGAGATAGGACATGCATATGGATTAATCATAAACCTGATGAGCAGCCTCAGTTACTAGTCATTAAGAGCTATTCTGATAAACACAATGAATCTAGAATATCAAATTTTTTTTCAGAATTCAAAGATAAATCTGCTAGGATGAAAACCATAACTAGTACCCTGTTACTCCTACACAACCTAAAGAAATATGCAAGTAGGGGTGTTTTTGGGTCTTTTTCCTGGGTTTCTAATTGCCTTATAGAGGCTTGTATATAGTTTGGCAGGGTAGTTGTTTTTGTTTTTGTTCTTCTTTTGCTGTTTTCTTTTTAGGTTAGTTGTTTGTATAGTTTGTCTTCTGTTTGTTTTTGCTTTTTGTTGTGTTGTTTGTATAGCCTGTTTGTTTGGTTTGTTTGTTGTCTCCTCAGCAGGGATCTTTATTTTACTTTAGAGTATTAAGGAGCAAAACTAGCAACCATTCAAAACAGTATATAATTTAGGATATTCAGGTTAACCATTTGCAATTTACACATAACTTGTCACTGTCATGAATGTAGAGAGTTGTTCATCTTCTGAAGTTTTGTATTCAATAAATGTGATTGAGGATTCGAAGCAGGTTTCTCACGATGACACACCTAAAATCCTTGGGTTTGTTGAACTTACCAGTGTAGATATTAGGTGAAAAATCAGAGGTCACCCTTGCTACCATTACAATTCTCAGCTTAATTTCAGCAAGTGTCCACTCCTTGCATCATAAAGTTACAAATTGCTATATCTTATGAAATCTTTCAAAATTAGAAAACAAAAAAAAAATAAAAAAATGAATAAATAAATAAATAAATAAATAAAGTGGATTATACTGAAAATCCAGATTAAGCCATCTAAGTAACTCTACCGGGGCTATGGACACTCGCTGGCAGTGGGGCTCTACTTAGGAGAATTGTAACGATAACCTTGCCGGGGCTATAGATGCTCGCTGGCAGCAAGGCTCTATCCGGTCGGCTATGAGGGAATATCCTCACCTACGTAGGCTAATGTCAGTCACTGGTTTGTTCAACCGATCTTCAAGATGAGGATAATTAATCACATGCACACAAACTAAACTGAAAATGGAAATTCATGCATCTTTATTGAATACTTTGAGTCTCAAGCTGAATAGTAATTTGTAGGAAAAGATAGTTGGAAGTTATGAGTTCATTTCATCTAGTTTCCTTGAAACACTCTGAATTTAATTATTTTGTTTTGGTTGCTAGTTGTTGATGATTGCAATATACAGCCTTCTAGCCCTCTATTTAGTGCCAGAAAACTGTTGATGACTGTTTTGAAGCAATCATAACAATAAGTTAAAATTCACATATCATGAACTGAAACTATACTTGAAGATAAGAAGGAATCATTAGAGATGCAACTAATCCCAAGTCTACAATGGTTCAGTTGGTCAAGTTTCAGTTGGTCGATGTGAAGCTGTAATGTTCAAGGGGCCTTACGTAGTTTAGGTTTGTTTTGTGGTTTACTGGCCTAAGAATATGCAAAAAGGTCATAGATTTCAACAAGTATTCTGTTCATTTGCATAAAGGTGATACTGTGCTGCAAGTTTCAGAGGGTTTTCTTGAATTTATTGCAGCTTTCTTCTTTATCTATTTATGAAAACTGTCTACTTATAGCTCTGTTATACATGCCTCTTCAAATTTGAGACAATTTCCTTTGGATTTCTACGTTTTCAGCTAAATATTTTAGATGGGTTGGGAAAAGTTAGAAAGATCTACTCCATACCTCATTTAATCTACCAAAGGATCTAATTGTTTCTGTTATGCACTATGTAAATACCACAGTAATTTGATCAAATCCACAGTAAAAAACCCTAAATGTAAGTTCTGAGCATTTTCACAAACATACATTTAAAATTGCAAGGCTCTCAAAGAAGATATTTCAAAACACAAAGAAGAGCAGGAGAACACTCAGAAGATAGATGCAGAACTCCAGATTCTATTGTATTAGAAACGAATAGTCATACATGATTTACAATGTAGGAATGACTCTTAGTTTCATTGATCATACTACAGAGAACTTAGAAGCTTTACAGATACAGTAAGACAGCCAGACATTCCACGCACATCTTACTGCAGACAAACAGGCGACCTCCTTCTTCTACCTCTAAACTATGCTAAGCTAACTGTGTTTTCCTAGAAATCTCTGTTGTAGCCCCTGTTGTAAAGTATTACAGTGTAGAGAGGCACAATATATAACATTCTGATTGTCCTCACTACAGCAAAAAACCTAACTGAACCCCTGGTTCAAACCTCTGGTTACAACAATAAATACAGGTGAACCAGTTCTCAAAAATATCTCTGAGCAGTGTCAAATCTGGCGAAATATTGCCCCCTTCTGAGAAGTTCCGGCAGCCTGGGTAATAACTTCTGTTTGTCTGTTGTAGTAATGCCTCCAGCTGCAACTCTGTCCTTTACTTGAATGGCCTTGACTTTTTCGCACTTTATCCTTATCTTCTTGCTCCTGAGATTGGATTTCCTTCATGAGGTCACTGTGTTGACTTTCCAGCTGCTTCCTCAACTGCAAGCCTGCAAGACAAGACAAGCAATAAGTTTCACATTTATCATAAAAATAGCATGAAATTAAAATAATTATTTAAATCCAGGTGACTGCGCAAAAATCGCGGAAATCGGGTCCAGAATACTCTGAAACGCGTCAAAAAATGCGTTCAGACTGCTCAAACTTCATCGGGTCAACCATCGCTGACCGAAAAATGCCAGAGGCGCCAAAAAAACACTTTAAAATTCCACCACCTCATTTCCCGCCCATCGGCATGATCATCGCTGTCGGTGCGTCAAAAAACATGTTGGTCGATATACTTCATCATCATGATATTTCGCTTCTGCATATTGGGGAAAAGAACAACATCATCATCATCATCATGCTGAAGAAGAATAGGAGGATATGAATATAATCATGCTGCCAAGGAAAGGAAAGATGATGGTGACGTCATCATGATATTCGGGGCTTCATTGAAATGCTAAGGATGACGTCATCGTCATATTCAGTTAAGATCAGGGGATAATTGTGATATCGGGTCACCAAAGGAGCATGATCAGGATGATGAACGTAATATGATCCTCTTGCGGCCAAGGTAACCCTCTCGAAAGATCAGGATGATGATGATCATCATCATTTTTGGGGCTTTTGTCGAACTTGGAATAAGACGTCATCATCATATTTGGGAACCGGATCGTGCTTTGGAAAATATCCTGTTGAAGGAAAAAAGTGATGATGATGATCATCAGGATATTTACTTCTTCGTTTATCAGATTGGGATGACGTCATCATGATATCCGGAGCCTTTCGTTAAATTAGAACATGACATCATCATGATATTTCGCCAACCGGATCATGTTTGGGAAATATCCTGCCGAAGGGAAATCAGGATGATGATGATCATCTGGATATTTTCAAAAGGTTGTATTTCATCGGCAGGAGGACTTTACGAAATATCAGGTGAACAAACAAGATGATGATGATCTTGATAACAGGACAGGATAAAACAACATGATGATGACCTGCCTCATCGAATTATCATGATGACGTCATCATGATATTCGGTCTTCGAAGCACAAGGATGAGTTGAGGTCATCATGATATTTGCGCTAGGGTGATATTGTAAAATATGATCATGCTGTTGAGGAATACAATATCGACCTCTTCTGAATAGATAGGGTGATCATCATGATATTGCAAAAAAGGCGATCAGGAGGATATGAAGATGATGATCCCCTATATCGATTTATGATGATGATGTCTCCATCACTTAGCGAATTTCAGCGAATGACCCTCGTGAAAGATCAAGATGATGATCATGATTATGCAAAAGGAGATCAGGAGGATATGAAGTTGTCATCATCATATTTCGAACTTCAGCAAATATCATGATGATGACCCTTCGATAAGTTTATAACATGCGCATGCAAATATGCTGAAGGTGGATTTTCTAAGTCAGGGTGATCAGCATGATATTATAAGATTAGGCGATGCAAAGATATCATGATGATGCTCGCTATACAAAGACCGCTCGACGGGGAAACTTACCTTGACTTAAAGTCGATATCATCATGATATTTGAACCTCAGGATATTATCGGGGGGGGGGGGGGGGTTCAAATATGATGATGATGCATAATGCGCATAAGGCCATTTGACGGGTAAAGGACACTACCACCTAAGATTGACGTCCGGATATTGCGACTGCATGATTTTTATCGGGCGATAGACCAACATCATGATGATCTTGACAACATGACTTAGGATATAAAAAAAAATGATGATCCTCCTGCGAATATCAGGTTTGACCAAAACTTTGACCGTGCATAACTTTCACATATGGAAGAATTTTCAAGTGAAGTAAAAGGCAAACCTGCATGGAATTTTAAGCTCTTTCTAAATATGAGGTCACAGCAACAAAATATGAACTTTGACAAACTGACCTCATAATGATGACCTACCTCATGCAATATCATGATGATGATGCACCTGACCTTCATTTTTACCAGACCACCAGAAAGCAGAAAAACACAAGCAGAAGCAAAAAGCAAAACATCAGCAGGGGTCCCCATTTTGCTAAGGAGCATAATGGGGCGTGTTGTGAACATCACAACAGGACTTCTATTCAATTAGTACTCTTAAACAAGCTTAACTCCTATATGTAATTATTTGTGTGCTTCTAAATACAAGAGACAATATACACTAACAATTATTCGAAGTACTAGATATTGTAATATTTGTTTTAACAACTATGTATCCTAGAAGAAATGATATTAGATTGTGGATAGGATTCAAATAATGAATATATCTTCTTACTTAGCACTTCAATCTTTGCATTAAATAATCTGATGAGTTATTCCTTCTAAAGAGAGCTACCAACAATGATTTAAAATCCCTTTTTGAATCTAACAGAGTCTCCTACCCAAGGAGATTTGGGACCTTTGGTGGGATGCTTAGAAGCAAGGTTGTGTATATGCCTCTTCTCTGGTGGATTTTTGAAGAACCTTGGGAAGACCCTCGACTAAGGCCTTTTATCTCTAGGTAGACTATAATATTGGTCATTCTTTTATTGTATGGTAACTCTGGCTAGAAAGAAATCAAAGAATTTTTCAAGGGAGACATTTGGTGATTCAGTAGTTGTGGCAGAGGGTTCTTAGCATGCTCCAAGAGACTTTAGCAGTGAACTATGATTTTTCTACTAGGTTTGATGGTGGGGAGTTATAGGTGGCCCAAACTTTGAAGTTAGTGCAAGGAGGCCTATGGCCTCCCAGGCCTAGGAAAAGAGACCATTTCAAGGGTGAGATTTAGAGAGAAGGAAGGTGGACTTATCCACCTCTAGGTGTTTTTAAGATTAACACATATGATTCCTCCAAAGAGAACCCTAGTCATGCTAGGATTGGGGGATTAGGGAGGGATAGTTTGGTAACTATCTTGTTCTTCTTTTCTATTTATAAGGGGCATCATTTGAACAATTTAATGTAGGCTCTAGCTATTATTTGTGCTATGGAGAGAGGGTGTGCTTTAGGTTAGAGAAGGGTTATTTGTGAATCTGACTCCCAAATTGTTATTAATATGCTAAATGAGCAAGTTGTGGAAGGCATGCAGTGGTAGCTTGTGTCAGTGGTTAGAAAGATTCTCCACTTGAGTCATTCGATAGATTTTGTCTCCTTTTTCCATGTCCCTAGGGATAGGAATAGAGTGGCTAATTGTCTGGTTAAGTGGCCCTCTAATCAGGTGGAGGATTGGAATGTTAGGTAGTGGGATCTTTTGTCCAAGGATTGTATTCAAACTTTGGAAACGTTGATCTCTGAAGACATGGATGGTTAGTTGTGGTCCCTCTTTGGGGCCTTGGGATGCTGGGATGTTAGAGTTCTAGTTTGGTTGGGTGGTGGTTCAGTGGTTCTATTTTTGCTTTCTATTATTTTTGTGGTCTATTGCTTTCTTTGTTATGTACTAGTGGTTTCTTTTATAATAAATTTTGACCCTTTTTTTATTAAAAAAAAACATAAAATAGGTTCTCATCTTCTTTAACATCTCCATTGAATTTTATGAGTTTTTTTAATGTATAGACGTATAATTTCTTAAACTTCTTAGGGATAGTTACATTGACACTGAATTGATCATTGTACACACACATTAGAATTCAGGCACATCAATAATTAAGACATTTTCAAAATGACACTAACACTAATTTTAGATAGTTAAATGAGTAAATTAAAAAAAAATGCATAGTAAATTCCTTTAGTAATATCCACAAACAATTCACTTAATCCATTGTCTCATTTCTCTTAAGTGCTTATTTAATCCTTTCCTTTATTTCAAAAAATCAATCTAAAGATCATCCGTCCTCCATGAGGGGTTGTACAGATTTCTATGATGTCATTGTGTAGACTATAGTGTAGACCTACGTATCACTACCTTTTTTTACTGACAAACATGATAAGTGATTGACATTTCAAGATTTGTTTAGAATAATTATTCCTAATATAAAAAAAAATCATTACACATTATATTATTAGTCAAGCTTTCAAAAATTAAAATTAGATTTGTCTTGACTAGAAAGCACAAATTTAGATATCACCAATTCAATAAGCTTGTGTCAAATTAGATCTTCTTAGAGACCAACCCAAGTACCAAATCTACTTTTCCATCCAACCACCCTCACAATAAGGTATTTATTTGCATAGGGGTGTTGGCGAGGTATGTGATGGTTACTAATTCTAATAAATTTGACAATGTATAATTCTAATTAACCTAGCCTAGAATGTGGAACGCTCTCTACTTAGTCATTCAAAAACCAATACTTGGTGACTTTACACCACACATAGAGAACAAAAATTGAATCAACATATATACTCCACTAGATTCACATACACAAATTGAAGGGATAGAACCACTCCAACATCCTGAAGTATAAGTGAATCAAATAAATTTAGCTACAATTGGCTCATCTTGCTAGAACAATTCTAGTTTCATCCAACTACAACAATGAGGACCATCATTGTACTATAACAAGCATAAAAAAAATCTAACTACAATAATTATGATGATCATCCTACTAAAATAGGGATGATTGTATAGCTCCATTCTCCACTAAGTTATGGCTAAAACCTACTCTACTGAGGCCTCTAGGATAAAACTTATTTTAACTTCCCTTATGTAAACTATGACCATATGGTACTTGCCTACCACTAGCTCACATGACTAATACTATAACACCAAATTCATAAACATATAGAAACATAGGGACCTAGTCCTTCGATTCTAAACACATGACTAAAACTAGACAATATACCTTCTTTAAAAATTCTTACATTTTTAATGCAATATTTTTTCTTTATCTTTTTTGCTTTATCCCATGATGTTGTGTATGATGTAAATAGCCTTGATATGATGAATTCCTATAATATATATACAATATTCTTTAATCCTTCCTTCTCAAATTTTGTTGTTTGACCTATGCAACTTATAGACTTTTAGAATCTTGGTTAGGCTTCTTCCTATGTTAGGGGAATTATAGCATTCTTTTTACTCCCTAAGCCATACAAAATAGTTTAATTTATATAGGTTAAATGTTTTTAACAAAGATATTAAGAATGATATAAAGGTGCTTAACGAATCAACAACACAAGAGCAAAACAATAGGGGGATAGTTTAATGTACCACGAATTAGATTTATCATCTATAATAAGATGATACCACTTTATTTAAAAATCATCCGTTTTAGTGGTCAAGCAGTCAATAGGAATTTTACACATCATTCACAACAAAAAGTGATAAATATTACCACTTTTGACTGTTAAAGTGGATGATATTTAAGAATACCCAGATGATAGTCATAATTGTAATGACAAAACTAACAAATTACAGCCAATATGCTTATTGGGGTATGTTTGGACAAGAACTAGGAACAAATATTTTTTTTTTAAGCAAAATGGAAACTGGGAACAAATAATTTGATAGGTATATTTTGATAAGGTCTCCAATGTTGTCATATTTGAAAGATAAAAAAGTGTATCTAAGCTCTTTGATTATTGATTTACCTCTCTTTTACAGTAATTTCATAGCTTCCGTGGGTTTCTTGAACAAAGGCAAAAGATATAAACAAAAGATATAATTGTGAAAATTCTATTGCAGCTACTGATTATTAATCTCCTATCTTATATAGATTATTTGACTGCCGAAAATTAATTCACAACAAATATTGAAAAATAATACAGCTGTAACTTCACAAATAATCGCAGAGATAGAAAAACAAAATATGCAAAATAATGGACACAATATTTTTGAACAAATTGTCCCTGGAAAAACCTCGAAGGGAAAACCAGTACTGCACTTGAGTAATTTTATTAAACTTCAACAAATCAAGAGATACATAAACTGCTTGCCTCTTACTAGCAGAGCTCTGGCAATATTCTCCTTCAGAAATTCTTCTCCCAATTTCTCCTGTAGAAATTCCACTATTGTTGTCTCCAACGCTATCACTGCATCCTTGCTCTCACTACAAATCTATTTGCTATTACTGTAAATTTATTTATTTTCTATCGCTGCAAATGTTTTTCAGATGTGTCCTCTCCAAATGCCTATTGATCCTCTTTGATAATGTTCTCATTGAAAACCAATGGCCATGATTTAATCTCAATCAATGGCTAAGATTAATTAGACTCTAACAAACCTTAATGTCTAGAAGTCTCTGGAGAAATCAATTTTCTAGGTATGGAGATAATTATTCCAGTTGTGTTTCTAGCCTCATAATCACCACCCGAGACTAGAACACTTGTCTGAGCTACTTTAAAACTAACACTCCCTCTTAGCGAGGAAGGTGTTCTGCATAACACCCTACTTATCTCTGAAGAAGATGAATTTCTCCTTCCCCAATGCCTTTGTCAAAATGTCTGCTACCTACTGATTTGTAGGTATATACTATAGCTGAACAATCCTCCGTTGTACACAATCCCTGATGAAATGATACCTGATGTCTATATGCTTAGACCTATCATGAAACACTGGATTCTCAGATAATTTGATGCAACTTTGATTGTCACAGTGTATCACCGTAGTCTCAACCCTTTAACCAAACAAGGCTACCAGCAACTTTCGAAGCCATATAGCATCACACATTGCCATGCTAGCTGCTGTGTATTCTGCTTCTGCAGAACTCAGAGCCACAGACTTTTGCTTCCTACTGTACCAAGAGACAACTCCTAATCACAAACTAAAGCAGCACCCTGAAGTGCTTTTCCTGTCCACTGTACTACCTGCCCAATCTACATCAGTATAGCCTATCAACCTGATACCATCACCTCGAGCATATCTGATCCCATACTCAATTGTACTACACAAATACCGCAACACATGCTTTGCCACTATCCAATGCACTCTCTTCGGCTCAACCATGAACTGACTAAGAGAGTTTATTGCAAAGGATATATCTGGCCTAGTGTTGACCAAATACATGAGAGATCCAATCAACTGCCTATATAAGGTACATCCTTTTCCTTGGATGAGTCTACCTTCTTCCAATTCATGATCATAGGTGTAGACATGGCTCTGTAATCCTGCATCTCAATCCTCTTCAAGATATTAATGCAGTATTTCCCTTGTCCAAGAAAAATCTCTCCATCTATTTGCCACACTTCCATGCCTAGAAAGTAGTGCATAAGCCCCAAATCCTTCATCTTGAACTCTACTGCAAGGTCCCTCTTGCACTCCTCTATGAGCCTCAGTGAACCTGTTAAAAATAAGTCATCCACATATAGAACAAGAATGAGAACTTCACCCCCAACCACCAAGTAGTAGAGGTTAGCATTTGCCTCACTCTTCACAAAGCCTATTCCCTACAAGTATCTATCAATACGCTCATACCACGCCCTGGGAGCCTGCTTGAGTCCATACAAAGCTCTCTTCAATTTGCACATGTGGGTTTCGCTGTTGTGTGCTACGAATCCCTTTGGTTGTTCTATGTATACCTCCTCTACCAATTCACCATTAAGAAATGCCGTCTTGACATCTATTTGATGGATCCACCATCCGATATGTGCTGCAAGTGAGATTATAGCTCATATAGAAGTATACCTGGCCACTGGAGTGAATGTCTCCTCATAGTCTATTTTGTCCTTTTGAGAGAACCCCTTGGCCACAAACCTTGCCTTGTATTTCTTGATGCTACCATCTACACCGTGCTTAATCTTATAGATCTGGCGTGATCCAACCACTGCCCTATCTGTCGGTCTAGGCACAACCTCCCACACATCGTTTTGCACTATTGAGGTATATTCCTCAACCATCGCATCTTGCCACACCTGTTGCTGTGCAAGCTCCTAATAGCTAGAAGGCTCGCTATCTACTAACTGACTAACCAATGCCACATAGTCATTATACCTGGCTGGTTGTTTCCATTGTCTACTACTCGTCCTAGGAGCTCCCACAAACTCCTGAGTATCCCTATGTGTCTGTTGAACCTCACGGTTCCTCCTATCAACTATAGAGGATGAAATATCAAACTCCATACCTTCTTGATGCATCTCTTGGATTTGCTGTATCTGTTGCTCCATACTCTACAAACTCTCAGCACTTGAGCTTGTGCTTGTACTAGTAACTGTACTCGTGCTTCGCTACCCTTGTTCTGGTTGAACAATCCTTGGAGCTTGTATTGGCTGCTCATTCTGATCATCTGTTGGCAAATCTCTAGACCTCCTATATGCCTTGTCCTCTATGAATTTAACATCACGCCTAACTATAATCATCCTGGTCCCTAGAATAAATATCTGATATGCCTTTGAGGTCTCGCTGTACCCCACAAAGTACCCTCTCTCTATAGTTTGATCTAACTTGGAATGTGTAGGCCCTGGAATGTGACAAAATGCCAAACTCTCAAATATCTTGAAGTGACTGACATCTGGCTTCTTCCCTGAGAATGCCTCTTCTGGTGTCATCTTGCCCAATAACTTATGTGGAACCCTGTTTTGTATGTATACTATTGTACTGCATGCCTCTACCCATAAGTAACGTGGCATATCTTGGTCATACAACATAGCCCTTGCTGCCTTTGATATAGAATGATTCTTCCTCTCAGCAACCCCATTCTACTATGGGTTGTAAGGAATGGTCCACTCTCTCTTAATTCCTTCCCTAGTACAGAACTCCTGGAACTCTTTCCCTTTGTACTCACCTCCATTGTCTGACCGAAGAACCTTTACCTTCCTACCTGTCAAATTCTCCACAAGAGCTTTGAACTTCTGGAAGTGACTGAAGACCTCATCCTTGGTCTTCAAGAAGTATATCCAAGTCTTCCTGGAGAAATCATCAATAAAAGTATAAAAGTACTCGTATCCTCTGAGAGACTTCGTTGACATTGGTCCACATATATCTGAATGTACTAGATCAAGAACCCCCTTGGATCTGGTGTCACTCCTTGGAAAAGTTGCTTTCACAAACTTCCCCAACACACATCCCTTACATACATCATCATGCTCTGTGCTCACCTCTGGAACATCTGTCACTGTCTCATGAAGCAATTTAAGTGCTCCATGATGTATATGGCCCATCCTCTTATGCCATAGCTCTCCTTGACCTCTAGGATTACTGCTGCTCACTAGTGCCTTAAGAGTATCAAACTACAACCTATAAAGTCAGCCGCTCCTAACTCCAATAGCTATGGGTGATTTCCATTCCTTATGCTTGATTAACACATGTGCCCCTCTAAAGATTACATTGTAGCCTCTATCCTGAAGGACAGACACTAAAATTAGATTCATGCCCAAGCCTGGCACATGCAACACATCATGAATAGAAATAGGCTTGCCATTCTCCCTCTGAAATAGAACAGTTCCTCTCCCAACTGGATTGCACTTGGACTTGTTCCCCATCTAAATCTAGAATCTAATGTTCTCCTTGTAGCTAGAGAAGTACTCCCTAACTCTTGTCATATGAAATGACGCCCCACTGTCTATATACCAAACACCCTGTGAGGTTGAGCTAGTTAGGCAAGCTATGAGTGCAAACTCATCCTCCATTCTACTAGAAAGCTCATCTACACTTGTTGAAGTTGCCGTCTACTTCTTGCCTTTCTTTTCATTTTTCTTCCTTTGTGGGAATCCTGACATAGTGACCAAACTTGTGACAGCCATAACATTTGATCTTAGACAAGTCCTTCTTCTTCTTCTCACTTTTTTGAATTTGATCCTTTGCTAGACCCCTTCTTCGCTTTCCCTTTTCCTGCTAGGGTAACGTTTTCCCGTTCCACCTCACTTTTCTGACTATTACTACTAGTTCCACTGACAAGACTTAGTCTAAGCTCCTCTTGAGTGAAGTCACTCCATAGTTGATCCTAACTCGGTAAAGTGTCTCCTCCATTAATAACTTGAACAAAGACATCCCACTGCTTAGTAAACCCATTCAGGGCTATTCGTACTAGCTCGTCATCATTTGGTTTGTTTCCAATAGCTTCCAACTCATCCTTGACAAGTCTAAGTCTGGTGAGGCAACTTGTGATATCTTCTCCCTTATTCATTCGGGTATTCCTCAACTTTTCTTTGAGAATCAGCTTCTAGTTAATGGTAGCATTCTGGTACAAATTCAGAATGGCGTCCCACATCATCTTTGCTATATCTAACTCTGCAATATGCGGAACAATATGATCCTTAACACCATCAAGAATCAGCCTCCTTGCCTTGGCATCTTCCTTCTTATATGCTAAGAGTTGTGTTGCATTTGTAGGTACAGGGACAACAGTGGTCACATATTCTTTGATACCATTCTCTTCCAGAAATAAAGAAATTCTGGCTTTCCAGACACCAAAATTTGAGGCTCCATCCAATCTATCTTGATCTCTTAAACCTGCTGAGGCCATGTCAAAAGAAAAAATAATAATAATTTTGAAGAGGTCAAACTGGGTTTTATAAACCCTAGATTTTTTATTTATTATTATTTTTCTTTCTCCCTGTGCCTCTATTGAACCTTTTCTACCCTCATATCTGCTCTGTTACCATGTGAAAATTCTATTGCAGCTACTGATTATTAATCTCCTATCTTATATAAATTATTTGACTGCCAAAAATTAATTCACAGCAAATATTGAAAAATAATACAGCTGCAACTTCACAAATAATCACGGAGATAGAAAAACAAAATATGCAAAATAATGAACACAATATTTTTGGACAAATTGTCCCTGGAAAAACCCTGAAGGGACAACCAGTACTGCAGATGAGGAATTTTATTAAACTTCAACAAATCAAGAGATACATAAACTGCTTGCCTCTTACTGGCAGAGCTCCAGCAAATTTCTCCTCCAGAAATTCTTCTCCCAATTTCTCCTGTAGAAATTCCACTGTTGTTGTCTCCAACGCTATCACTATGCCCTTGCTCTCACTGCAAATCTATTTGCTATTACTGCAAATTTATTTATTTGCTATCGCTACAAATGTTTTTCAGATGTGTCCTTTCCAAATGCCCATTGATCCTCTTTTATAATCTTCTCATTGAAAACCAATGGCCATGATTTAATCTCAATCAATGGATAAGATTAATTACTCTAACAAACCCTAATTCCTAGAAGTCTCTGGAGAAATCAATTTTCTAGGTATGGAGATAATTATTCCAGTTGTGTTTCTAGCCTCCTAATCACCACCCGAGACTAGAACACTTGTCTGAACTACTTTAAAATAACAATTATGAAGTTTAGGATCCTTTTTTTCTTTACAAATGAAGGAACGTAGATGCATGCTATGAATGTTAACATGTTAAATTCGATGACCCTTTAAAGAGTTATAATGATGATTCCAACATTGATGATGTGTTTTCTCCTTATCTTCTAGTACCTACGAGATATTATCCCAAATCTTGGGACAAGCATGCATGGAGTTTATGTTTAGGAGTGTTGTGGATAAGGTCAAGCAAATGGGGCATTCTAAAGAAAAGTGTGCTTGGATGCTAAGAGAGAAGTGACAGGAAAATAATGTTGATTCTAATGTAGATATATATTTTTATAGTTCTATCGTATTTTCAACACAGTTCTCATGAACTAACAAATATCTGTAAGAGCAAAGTTTCTACCTATTCTATTATCATAGAAACTTGTTTGAAAAATCTAGTACTCATTTTGTGAAGTTATAGTTTGATAAGTCACATTTTTTGAAATAGTATCTCTATAGTCAAAAGATTAAAATGTCACTTGACATAGTAATGACCTTGTTTTCAAATTTAGTAAAATTTATTATTTAAATAGGACATTTTGTAATAAATCTTAATATAATTTATATATTGAATAGTATTAAGTTCCTTTATAATTAAAAATCATATATTTGATAGTTTAAATTATCTCTTTGTAACAAGTTCATCATAATATAAATTTTTAAATTAGTGATAGTATGTTAATTGTTTTTTTCATAAAATTTAGTAAGAACTTCAAAATAAAAATTAAGCATGGTTTGTTCATAATTGATTACTAACACACCTTCAATTGTATATTTGTATAAAATAAGAATAAAGTTCAATTGTAATATAAGTATTTATATATTTAAGTAGATTTTTTATTTGGATGATAGCATAAACATAATATTAACATTATAGATTAACTATTCTATAGGCATTGCAAGGAGAGCTAAGTGAAGAAGCAATTGAACCTGATGAATGGATGAAAGATGAAGATAAGGTGTCCAAGATTGAAGAAATGTTCTATGAAGCGTTTGTTGATCATGATGTAGAATATAACTTGGCTGAAGTCCTCCTGATGGATCGTGAAAATATTGAGAATAGTAAAAGTTCTGAAGAAAAAGAAAAAGAAGCAAAATATGCTCAAGAATATCTTGAAAAACTTTTAAAATGGTTTAAAATGTTTCAGCTTCTTCATCCTTTATATGACTTCATATTTAGGTTTCTATATGAATATTACTTTATAAATTGATAAAGTCTATCTGAATTCAATAATATTACAAAGAGTTTGATGGATATTACAATTAACTTACTATTGAGAAAATAGTTTGATTTTCATAATTCTACAGTTAACCTTCATTATTAAGTATTTGGATTGTGAAAACATCTTACATGCTTGATATTTTTTTGAATGAATGTAAGAAATACTTATAATAGGTTTGTTATATTTTCTACATATTATCTTCTAAACAGATTAACTTGTATGTTTTGATATGAATTTATAAATGAATTCATATATTAAATTTATAGATTATAATCATTTATATTGAGTACTAGTATGATAGTGTGTTAACTTTTCATAAAGGAAAATTTAAAAACATTTCATATTTTTATTTTGAAGCCCTTAGCATATATGTTTTAATTATTAAAATGATGTAAATTAATGAAATACAAAAAAATCTGCCTATTTTATGACTATTTTTTAAAATAATTTAATAAATTTATTTGATATAATTTTTGAAAATTGTCAATAGTATTAAATTGTTGAAAAAAGTCAATTGAGGTAAACTAAACATTAAGAAACTTGTACAAATTATTTTGTTAAGAGAATCAATCTCAACTCTTAGGATAATGATCCACTTGTCATCATAATTTAAATTTAAATGTAGTATTAAATAGAATTAAAATATAATTGAAGTTACATTTTTTAGAAATTTACCAATGAGATTTACAAAAAGGCATCTCTTTTTTTCCTTAGAATGACATTTTACATATGTAAAAATCAATTAGAAGTGATGAAAACTATTTTCTAAATTCAAAGTGGGAAATAAAAGAGATTGCTGCAAAAACCATGTCACATAAGCATGTTTAGCATAGCCAAACATTACCCAAGAATGTAAGCCACACAAGCATATTGCTAAAAAAGAACTGTAATATAAATATTTGTGCTACTATAAGCCATGTATAACATATCTGGATTTTATACTTATATTTTAAACACTTAGTTAATTGTAAAAAAAAAATAGGCTATCAAAAAACAAACCATTTTTAATAACCATTTAATTTTTATAAAATTGTTTATTTACAAAGTGTGTCCCACTTATGGGCCATCATGATTTTTGCTTGAGATTATATATTTTTTTAAAAAATAATGATTTAAGAAAGAGGGGTTTATTTTTGTCCCAAATCTTAATTGCCTCTTTAAGGCCAAGAGGATCTATCCCTTCACCTTCAACGGCCACTTTAGGCACCCTTTCACTATCCGTTATCGTTTTAATTTTGATTTGACGTTCATCATATGGGAGTGTAACTGCTATGATGCTTTTTTGCCCATTTAAGGCCTCTTTTGTACTTCTCTTTTGATATTTAATTTATCTAGTATGGGTGCTTTTGCACTTTTTTGTATTTAAAAAATATAAAAAGAAAATAAAAAGAAAGAAGGGATCTATCTAAGGTATTTTGATTAAAGGAGGTTAGATCAAACTCCTTTATATATAACTCCCTTTGATAGAATCCATGTAGCTTGAAAACTTGAAATACTAATAAAATAACAATTTGTCTTCACCATCTGAGTTAAATGAATTCATTTGGAAATGTCATTTTGTATATATGTAACCCTTAATATAAAAAATATAATATTATTAAGTTATCCCTAAGATTAATACTGATGGCTCTTCCAAGCAAAATCCTGGCCATGTTAGGATTGGGGGATTAGGAAGGGATAGCTCTGGTGCTGTCCTCTTTTTCTTTTCTTCCTATAAGGGGCATCAGAGTAATAACTTTATGGAAGCTCTAGCTATTCTCCATGCTTTGGAACAAGGATGTGCTCTAGGATGGCATAGGGTTATTTGTGAGTTTGATTCTCAAATTGTGGTTAATTTGCTGAATGAGTAGGTGATGGTTGGTGTGCATTGGTAGCAAGCGTCTGTGGTTTGTCAGATTCTTCGATTGAGTCACATGATGGACTTTGTTTCTTTTGTCCATGTTCCTAGGGAATGGAACCATGTGGCAGATTGCTTGGCTAAGTGGGCTTCAGAGCAAGTGGGAGATTGGAATGTTAGTGGTTGGGATCAATTGTCCCATGATGGGGTTCATCATTTAGAAAATTTGATCTCTGCGGATATGGATGGTTAGTTCTGGTCCTTGCTTGGGATTCTGGGGTTGGGAGGTTCCCCTGGCTCTAGTTTGGTTAATTGTGGTGTTGGTGATCCTTTTTAGTTCTCTTGTCTCTTGGGCAGTTGCCCTTCTGATTTTGTACATGCAGTTTCCTTATCAATAAAATTTTACCCCCTTTAAAAAAAAAAGATTATATTTTTTTAATATTAAGTTATCTTTAATATTACATTTTTTTATTTTATAAGGAATTTAGGTCTGTTACAAAAGAAAATTAACCTCTATATTAATTTTTTATTAAGTTTTCTTTAATATTATATTTTTTATTTTATAAGGAATTTAGGTACATTGATCCCTATTCAAGAAATTAGGAAGAATACCAAACATTGTTAGAAAATCTTTAAAAAATACCCTGCACTTCAATAAAAAAAAGAGAAATATATATATATATATATATATATATACTAAGAGAATCCCAAATTTTTGTTGGTACTGAAAACATTGCAGATGGCATTAGAAGTCCTATTTCTAATCATATTATATTTTTCATCTTTGTCATGGCATCAAAAAGAAAATTGTACATGGTCCAAGAAAATCATTATATTTCTCTAGCTTAAGAATCAAGGCAGAGTGAAACCCTACCCAACAAGTATGGAAAAAAGACAAATTTGGAGGCGGAAACAAAAGGAATGAAATGATATCATTTGGTTAAGACAAGGCCCTATTTCTACATATGGTGTTAAAGGCCCTATTTCTAATCACATGATATTTTTCATCTTTGTCATGAGAAATAAATGGTATCAAAAAGAAAAATGTACATGGTCTACAAAAATAATTATATTTCTTTAGCTATAAGAATTGAGGCAGAGTGAAACCTTACCCAACAAGTATGGAAAAAAAGATAAATTTAGAGGTGGAAAAAAAAAGGAACAAAACTATATCATTTGGTTAAGACAAGGTATTCCTTGGACCTTCCAAATTGTTATCTCATTGGAGGAGGAAGACAAGATCACCAAAAAGAGGTGTAAACAATATCAGATCCAAGGCCATGATGGATCCAATAGGAGTAATTCTCGATCAATTCTTTCTCCATGTTTTTTTTTCTTATTCAAGATATTGCCTTGATACATAAGTTTTAAGACCTTTCTCTAGATTTATCTACTATTCAAAATGGGTTTTCAAAAATTGTTCTCAAAATCCAAAAGTTTCTCTTCTTGAAAATAATTATTTTTTTTCAGTCCAATTTCAATCAAGGAATGATAGTAATAAGAGTCTAATCCAAAAAAAATGATTTTTAAATGGAGCAAGTCTTTTCTTCCAACCTCGACACCCAAACTTTGATCCATTTTCTACCTTCATTCAGTTTCTCAACAATATATCTACTAAATATAGAATGTTTGAAATTATTGAGATTGTTGCTAATGTTTTTTTATCTTTCAAGGGCATGATCTGGCATATTATAGGACTTCTAGTTCTAATGTTAGATTTGTTAGTGTGAATAGGGTTACTTTGCTATCTAGCTCTTTCTTAGCTTGTTCTCCACCTTAGCTCTTTTCACACTAGATTAAGTTTACTTAGGGACTTTTTCACTTTATCCCACATTGGTTGTGTATTGAGTCTCTTGGGTGGAATATCATATATATACCCACCTCTTGCTCTCATATGAGCACACCATTCTATTGTAATGCTTTGCATTCTCTTGAGTTGAATACAATTTATTTAGCTCATATCTGATTTCTATTTTGCTTTCTCTCAATCACTTGCATGCTTGGGTAGAAATTTAACAAGATTCAATGTTCTAATGGATTTTGCTAAATAATTTCCTTAAACTGTGATCCTTAATTCAGCTAAGGGGGTAGGGAAACACATTTTCTTTTATAATGGTCTTGAGCCTTTATGCCTTCATTGCCATCAATATGGGCATTTAAGTTGTCTTGAAAATGACATTGACAAGGACAAAGTTCAAGGTATTCAAGTTGCTTCTTCTCACATACCACATCATTTGGTTTGTGAAGATTTAAAAGTCAAACATTTCCCTAATATACACAATCATATAGCTTAGCAATCTACTGTGCCAAAAGTATCATTTATATACAAAGTAGTGAAGATGTTAACCAATCTTTGGATAATTTGCGACAAGACAAAGAAAATTATATTTTTGTATCTAATTTCAAAACTTAATTTGATCTTTTAATTAGGCCATTAAAGGAAAAATTGAGTGCAAAATTTGTTCCCTCTAAGCTTTTCTGGGGGGAATTTCAACATTCTAACTAGAAAATCACCAAGATGAATTGAATCACCTACAAGAAATAGTGCATGTACATCAGATGTTGGTTCAAAATGTTGAAGGTAATTTCTAAGATAAGACTATTCTCTTAGAGGAAAATATTAATGGCATGGTCAATGAGGTTCTTTTGAAGGTAGGAAATCAACTTTCTGAAGAAAATTGTAATGAAGTCTTCAATGAAAATTTAGAACTTGACTTTTTTGAAAGACTCAATTTCTTAGACAGAGAGAAATGGAAAAATGGATTTTATAATTCCTATTGAATCAAGGAGAGGCTTCACATGACCACAAATGTTAACAACAATGCTCATTTTTTATAGTTTAATGCAAGTGAGGAGTTATGTCTCTTTGTATAAGGATATGATATACCAATTCACTATTTTTCCATGGTTATGTGCACTACCAAAGAAGAACCTATTACAAGGAAATATTTTGACACATTTTTTAAATATGTAAGTACGAATTTAAAGGATATTGCAAGATCTCTTTGCTTGTAGATTAGAGAATAATTCCATCATGATGAACTAAAGCCATGTCCATTACATATCCAAAATATTGAATCAACTATCAACTAACTAATTTTAGTAACAAGATGAAGACCCTATCCTATTAGTTTTCTAAAGGTTTAGAATTCAATGGACAATATATAGAAGGAAGTATAAATAAATCTAAGGTCACAAAGCTCATTTCACAACATCAATGATGGGATAGTTTAGAGTCCCTTCATAGATGGATCAATAACAAAGATTTGGGCAACCTTAAGTTAGAGTGAAATATTGCACGATTTAGTATCAAAATATTTCAAACTTTTTGATCTATGTCAAACCATTATATTGGGGTTTATGGAGGATGGGATAGTTTTTAGTGCATTAGGGTTCTTGAAATTGAAGATAAGGAAAAAGCTTGACAAAAATTTAGAAAATTTCTTAAGGATGTATACAACTACATATGATATCCAAAGTTTTCATTGTGAAAATCCATTGGAATTTGGATGTTCATATGTGAAAAAAGAGGGTTGCGTGACACTTCAAACAATATTAGCACATATGATAATGAATAACACATGTAGTGGTAGTGATGAGATGCACTTAAGTGGACGCATGCAAACAGAAGAAAATAAAGACTAGGATCAAGATGACCTTCAATCTCATTGTTAGAGTGAGGAGATGATTTGGGAGTTTGAAGAGATTGAGTAGTTACTAGATAGTTCTAAAGTATTTCATATTCCAAATTATTGTTTATGATATTTTATTTGTCTATAACTGATACACATTTTTTAATTTCCATTTAAAAATTAATAAATTAACATATGTTATTATTTTCCAATGTTCCATTTTAGAATCTAAATTTTAAATGTTGTTCTTAAAATTAAATTTATTTTAGAATCTAAATTTTACACATTTTTCAATTTCCATTTAACAACTAACATATTGTGAATATTTTGATATTATTATTGTGATAAGTTTCATAGAAATTCAACTAAATACATACTAATCAATAATATTAGCATATATTGAAAATGTATAATGTTTATCTAGAAAGAAAAGTTTTCTTGAAGTAAGCAATTAAATAATAAAGATAATTTGAACAAATAGATAGATTTTAGTCTTATATTGATTTTCAAATACAAGAATACATTAAAGTATTACAATATCTTTCCCAAAAATAATTTTGCACAATGCTCAATTGGAAACTCATATTATCAAACTGTTTACTAGATTCTATAGCAATCTACACTATTCCTCTATTGTAAGTGTAATTTTTAGTAACTCATAATAATTGACTTGTAAATTTGTTAACAATTCATAATTGAAAGTGGCACTTGCATTTAATGTATCATGCAAACTTGCATTGACGGTTATCATTTTCTTGATGGTATCCAAAAAGTTTTCTTCATCTAGCCTCTAAGGAAGCTAGTCCCAATCCCACTTCTATGTATCCTCCATATTATTTTTCAAAGCATCATTTCCTAGGTATCTATCTAATTTGTCAAAATTATTAGTAATCAAGTTGATTGAGATTTTCTAACATTCCAAGTAGCTTTTGTATCATTTTTTAGACTAATGTAAAAGTTCTTGTGCTTCACCTAGCATCATACACTTCTAAAGGATAGATGATTCCATTATTGATGCCTCAAACTAGCTAGGAATTCCTTTGTATTCCAATTTATTGTCAATGATTATGTAGATTGCTTAAAAAAAAATTGTTTCTCTATTGAAATAATCACTTTTTTTGTTTTCATTAATTTACTGATTGAAATTCTAATACTCTTACTACAAGCCATCAATTAATTCTATTTATTTATTCAAATCATCAATCCTCTATATTAATTCCCACCAAACATTATCTTTTATATGAATAATTGTGTTTCTATAAATTTAAAAACTTTATTGTGTGAAGACTATTTCATTTTCTAATTTTGCTAGCTCTAGCTACAATTTTTAGTACTTCTTCTCTCTTCCTCGACTTGTTGTTCCCATGGGTCTAATTTTAATTTCTATTTGTTCAGTTTGACTTGTAATGTCTTTGTTTTGATAAAGTAAGTGGAAAAAAAGGGTACCGATCCCATGATACAATAGCCATAGAGGCAAACAAAGAGCAAACAAGGGCAGAGCCCTTAACAAACAAGAGCCCCTAGGGCTCGACAGAACAGGCCTAAAAAGGCCACACCCAAAACAAAAATAGGATAGGAACAACTGACAGATAGCTGTCAAATAGATGACAAGGATTAAACAACCCCATACTGAGGGTGTAAATCTGACTCCCTTAACCCTAGTCCATGAAGCAATAACAATTTTGGGGAGTCCCTTCTTCTTTCTTTGAATAATAGACCAAGAAGACTTAGAATCGAAGTCCATTGAGCGAGGCGAGAGGAACGGATCCTCAACAACCACCATGGGCAAAGAGCCACCATGCAGAGCTGATAGTGCAGAAGAGGAGTTAGGAGCAATCACAAGACCAGCAGAGGTGATGGACGAGGGATGGATAGGCTCTACTTGAACATCGACAACAAATCGAGGCAACAAAGGTTCTGTTGAAGGGATAACTAGAAGAGGATCCTAGGGAGACTCAGTCTTTTGGAAAAATTCAACCAAGGAAGGAATAACCTCCTTGGAGGAGTCATCATAAGAGGGAGTGCCCATCATGAGGTGTTTAGTGAGAGTGTCCTTCCACTAGGTTGCCGTGCCCCTGCGACAAGCAAGAGAGCAGCCAGAGCCCATATGACCAACGAAGAAACATCTTCTACAATGAAAAGGGAGGCCGTCATAGTCTAGGAGTTGCATGCATGACTTTTAATGTCTTTGTTAAAACATTGGCTTCCATCAAGTTTTGTTGTATTTTTTTCTTAATTATCTCGTTCATTATCATAATTCTTTGTGATTTCATCTAACCTTTGCTTTAGTTCATTTAGTTCTATTGAATGCAAGGAATACTGAGAGGGGGGTGAATCAATATTCTATAAAACCATACCTTGACATGCTTTTTAACCCATTTACTAAATTCAATAACATAAAAGCAAAACAAACATAGGAAAAACAATCATAAAGTCATAACACATAGGCACCAGGATTTTTATGTTGAAAACCCAAAAAGGGAAAAACCATAGTGAGTGTTAGCTCACAATATATTATAACTAGTTACAAGATATTACATAGAAATGCTCACTACATGTGGACTCACTATCCAAGTGGACTTACTACCCATTGAGAAGGAAAGATAGAAGAGAAGAGAGCAAGGCTCATTGCCAAAAGAGAGCTATTAGAAATGCTTCTATTGAATGCTGAAATATAGTTCCATTGATAGCTAAAAATATAGTTTCAAAGATCTTCATCATGACTACTTTGTTTCTCTACTCTATTCACATATATTCTATTCTTTTGTTCTCACCACTCTTACTGCACGTTTTGCATCACAAAAATGGTGTTATATTGCATACTCATAAACTCAATAATTTATTTCATCCCTTAACATCAAAATCCATCAAGTATTTATATCTGCAACAAGATCTAACTCAAAACTGGGTCAGCTAGCCACAAATGAAACATGTACACAAAAAGTTATACTTTGTCAGCTTGAATTCTTTACACAGGAAGTTATGCAGACCAATGCAATTGTTCAAGAACCTTCATATTGGTGTGGACCTATTATAGAAAAACTTAGAATGATGATCCAAACAATTTATCTTTGTTGCATATCGATCCAACTTGTATGTCGACTTCATCCTTAAGTATACACTTAACCAAGTCTACTTTCATAGCACAACTTCTAATACAGACCACACGGGACTCTAAGATTCACATCAAACACTCATAATACACCACCCAACATACATTTAGAACCACTAGTAATGATATTCTTATTTGGCAAAGTGTGGATCTCTAAACTACTATCTATGTCACTGTGAAATACTATCAACCTGAATGCCGATATTTAGGAGCTTGTGGATGATGATCCGGTAAACCTCATACTCCAAAAATCTGAAATTGGATACTCCTAACATGTGTTTACAATGCCTCCAAACTACAAATTGAAAAAAATAGTAGAAAAGAAATGCAGACTAAGATACTTAGGTATTCTGCACTGTTCGTGACTGAACCCTGTTAACCTGGAGTTAAGTAATTCAAAGTGTAGCTTCTGGAGATTGCTAGGACATGAAACTTGGACTATAGCATCATCAAAAAACTATGTACAACATGCTAGAATTGCATAATAGAGTGTGATGCCCCCTCATTCAACCCTAGAGAGTTAGACCAACAAGTGCAAAACCTACAGAATAATTTAAAAAAAAAAAAGAAATTGCAATAACAGTAACCAAAGATATCATAATATACATCATAAAGAAAAGTGCACTACTAACTTCTCTAGGGAAACATAATTGCATCAATAGATCATAAAGGTCTAAACAACACAAGAGATAAACATCATACTACTAAAGACAAGAACCACTATTACATCTGCAAGGAAAGTAATTTTATAAAGTTACAATACAAGATTACAAGGCCGATCATATCAGTTACAATGAATACATATAAAAGTATGCAACATCTCTAAAGGTGAAGCAATCTAGAACTAGATCACTTCTGCACTGAACTTGATCTGATTCTCCAAGAAGACTAATGGATAGCTCTGCCTCCCAACCATGTGGAACCCTGAGGTCCACCCAACCGAGTTAGGAGATAACAATGAGGTTCTACTAAGACAAGGTTACAACCAAGAACACAATCACAAGATCCAGACTCCATGTAGAAAAATAAGATATCTAGACTGCACAGACCCGACCAAACATCAAGCAGAGATCCACAAGATGACAAGACTTTACTCTAGAGATAACAACCAATAAGAAATAACTAAATTGCGTAAGGAGAGTGTCATCACATTGTCCTAGCATGGGTTACCCAGGCTATCTATCACCAAAAACTAGCCCCCATCTATGGTTACCCTGGTAGCCTCTCTCTAGGCACCGGCCCCATAGGGTGACACATGCAGAGCCAACATGTCCTCTCATGGAGACAAGGAGGTTGGCCTTGCCAACTAGGCCTTCTCATCCCATCCTTAGCCTGCGAGAGCGCTCAAGGCATGGGTGAGGTATTTGACTTATCTTGTTAAGTGTTTTACTACCCCAACCCTCCTAATTACATTATAAAGTTTCCAGTTGTTTACAACTTCCATGGGGTTACCCAGGCGGCCTCTCACTAAGCACCAGCCCCACCACGAAAGCCACTCCCTTAGCATTCTCTGATCAACCATACATACCCAACATACAAGGATAAAGTCACAAATTAGTTCCGACCCATAACTTACGCCATTCACTAGACCACAACAATAAGTCCTTTGATACCCTTCAAAAAAATTTGACAAACACAATCTAGAAACCAAACTGACACAAGTAACAAGACCAACTGTTAAGCCTCTGGAGTCGGTAATGGAGTTCTTTACTAGGATACCACAGTACCTTTCCAAACATGGAAACTAGGTTACAACAACCACAACCATAAATGAAAAAATGACAAGGGATCAAGAGAAAGAGAAAGCACAACACCAATGTAACCTTGCCACTATACCACACTGGATTCCAAGGTGACAAGTCTTTGGAGTTACACAGAACTATCATGACAATCAAAATCAACTAACCAAACATGTCACTTACCAACTTAACCTCTTACGGAACTCACATGTACACCATTGCACTAATTAGACAAAGCACAATCACAAGACTCAACACTGAAATGATTGTAATGAGCCAAAAGCATCACTAGTATACTTCAGTTTAGGGTCAAAACATTAATCTTGCTGTTTTACTATAGACTCAAGAAAAGGCTTAATCTCTCTCTCTCTTAAGTATAACTCAAAGACTTACTTATACTAACACATTTTAATCACATCACAAGGCTCTAAAACTACAACTAGATCATCATTTTTCAATTATTCTACACAAGTTATAGAAACAATGAATTCGTTAAACTTTATCACTCTAGTACTAATAAGAGACACCATATTTTGACCACCAAATTTCCTAAATTATGGTGAAAACTGTGCATCGTGGGTAACATTTAAAGTTCAAAATAATAGGTCCTAACATGAACTATTAGGATGACAAAAATATGCTACAATTTACAATCATGGTTATCCAAAAGACAAAAAAAATTAGTAATAATTACTTAACCTAAAAGTCAACTACCATTCAATAATCTAAAAGGATAACACCTAACAAAGAAAGATCACATTGCAAGAAAGGATAAACTTTAAAACTAATCTCCTAAGCACAAGATATTCCTTATCGTTTCCCCTAAATTTCAATTATTTTAAATAGGTTAAGACATATTATAATTAATTATGGTAACATTTGGTTACACAAATCTTAATTTGCTTTTTACAACCAAACAAGAACATTTCTAAAATATACATGTGTGCTCAAAGCAAGGCCAAAATGTCATCTATATAATACTTTCCTATAATCCTAAGTCACTAGTTATCATAATAACAACTTCAAACAATTGCTATAACCTATTCAAATTCCTAACATACTACATTTCCAATATCCAAATCGATCCCTATGAATTATCCTATAAGCAGTCTAATTCTTATAATAATTTTAAAGAACTCCACCACAACATCAATTAAATGGCAACTTTCTAATACAAGGCACTTTAGTAGCTAATCCCATCTATTAAGACATAAGCGAACTTCACTACACTGACATACTACATTACCAATCGGGCTCTAAAGATTCTTTCCCCAAAATCCACTAAGACTACTAATTCCATCCACAACCCACAAATCACACAATGAAAGCATAGTAAGGAAGTCGAATATCAGAGGTTAAGAATGGGAAGGAGGCCAAGATGCCAGAAAATGGCATGAGCTGACTAGCTGCAGTGCACATCCAATAGCAAGGCAGCAATACCAGATATAGAGGCACGACCCTCAAAGGTGTCAAGATCGATGGTTCTTGCCAGAGGAAGGTAGGGGAAACCATGTTACAGTCAAGACTCAAGTCAAATTTAATAGGGTTGAAAACATTACAGTAGAAACAATGCCGTATGGCGGCCAAGGAGAAAGTCGACCACAACAATCAAAAATTTGGTATGGGTCGACCATCGAAATATCCCATGTGCAGTTTGGCAAACTAAATTTTCTAGTTTAAGGATTAAGAGAGCAAGTTAAGTATGATCAACCAAGATGAGCCATAAAATGGCCAAAATTTCCAAAAGGGGTTTATGTCATTTTCTCTAGATCATTTATTAGAAGTTAAGGCTTGAATAGAAGACATTGGAATCCATTTTGGAATTGATTGGATTTAATTCAAAAGTGCATATATATTTTGCCACACCGTGATTTCCTCCAGGAGTTAGAATGATAGCCGACTGGGACAAAATATACTCTATTATAGAGGTTGCATGAGCCTTACAAATTGATGTGGGCTGCTACAAAGACCAACACTAAAAGTTGAAAAAGGAATTGATGGTTGGGCAAGATACAATGATAACGGAATTTGAGCAATTAAGTGGGAAAGATTTACAAGTTCATCAATCAAGTCAGAGAAGAAAATGTTGTCGTTAAAGAAAAGTTCAAGAATTGATCTACATGTGAAAATTGCAGTGATCCATTTGAGAAAAATAGGTTGAGGTTGAAAAGATTACTTGAAGAATTAAAGGTTTTACCAATCCTTCCAACAAACAACCAACAAGAGCAAGGAGTTTACAAATGTGACAAGGGTGACTAACAGGTCGATTCCATGCTAGAGACCATAAAAAAGAAATCTAAATTCTACAGAGCAACAAAGACAAGAAAACATAGGATTCACAAGACATACCCATAAAATTCATGCTCCGGAGTTGAAACTTCTTCCGAATTTCCTTCCCTTTCTCTGCCCACTATTTCTCTAAAACCTCCTCTTCCCAAAAACTCCCTAGAACCAAACATAACCACAGACATAAAAACCCCCTCACACCATAACCTCCTCGAGGCCAAAATTAGACAAAAACCATTAATTCCCCTAACCCCCAGATCAATTACACAATCCCTCTCCATAGGGGAAAATTTGAAATATTTTCTTAACATAGAGATTCTCAAATCTCCAAATATATCTGACAACTATCAACAATAAATGATTCACCCAAAATAAATTTTTAAATCAAGTATGTACTAATTACCTCTAAAAAGAACTTAAGACTCATAAAAATTTAAAACATTACAGTAACTAATTTTACTAATAATAGACTTTACTTCAACAATAATCAAATTTTATGACAATATAAGAATGCTATAAGATTTAGCATAAGGATAACAAGGAACACATAGATAAGCTTAAACAACTCAACAATGTTCCACAACACATGATGACTGACAACAAGAAACAAGGAGCAACGTCACATCATGACAGATGACTACAACAAGGACTGGAATTGCCCTAGCGAAATAAACCTCATGTTATCTCCGTCACATTATCCATGGTGTAGGGCCCGCTCAGACTCGCTAAGTCAGGTGGAGTCGAGGCCCAATACCTGCAACCTGCATGAAATCCAATGGGTTATATATGATCAACTATATATGTATATATCAACACACACTGAGATAGAGAATCACAGCATAATAGGGTGCTCAATCCGAGCAGTACTACACCATCCCCACTCTGAAACAAGTCTAAAAATCAGATGCATAAACATGATATTATCAAATCATCACTAAACATGTCCATCTCATCATAACAACAATACCATCATAATCTCATTCCACATATCAGAATTAGATCAGTCGAATATAATCTATCACAATCAGAATAAGCATAAACCATAGTCTCAAAAGCTCAAATATCTCAAAAATGTCTGGATGCACATAAAAGGCTAACAACTATCTCAGATCAAGTAGAGAGTAATACAAAACTAACAACTATCACAAGCCAAAAACGAGGGGGCATTACATCCTCCCCCCTAGAGTCTAGCTTACCCTTGGAAGCCTGCAAACAAATAAGGGTATAACTATCTCATCCTGGAAGCATCCTCCCAGGTAGCAGAAATCTCGTCATTAGGATCCCACTGGACCCTGACCTGCTCCACGTCTCTACCCCTAAGAGAAAGTCTCCTGTGTTGTAGAATGCCTATGAGCTCCAAAGCTAGCTGCCCGTCCTCTACCTGTAGAGCAGTCCAATCAAGAATATGAGTAATATCTGGATGATAAGGTCTGAGTATAGAAACATGAAACACATCATGAATGCGTGAAAGGTTGGGTGGCAAAGTAAGATGATAAGAAATAGGACCGATCCTCTCCAACACCTCAGAAGGTCCAACAAAGCATGGTGCTAGCTTAGAGCCCTTTCCATAACGGATTGGACTCTTTCGTGGTCACACATGCAAGAACACCTGATCACCAACTAAAAATTGTCGATCGATCCTATGAGCATCTGCATTCTTCTTCTATCTATCCTAAGCTACCACCAAATGATCTCTAATCCTCTCGACCTGCTGCTCCATAACTCTAAGCATATTAGGACCACAAAGGACTCTATCCTCGAGATGATCCCAACTCAACGGGGTCCTACAAGGGCGACCATACAAATCCTGAAATGGAGACATGCCGATAGAACTGTGATAGCCATTATTATAGGCAAACTCCACTAGGTACAAGTAGTCCTCCCAATGAGTTTGCCGATCCATCACATACATCCTAAGCATATCCTCGAGAACTTGATTAACCCTCTCAGTCTGACCATCAGTCTCAGGATGGTAGGATGAACTAAAGTTTAGTTGTGTCCCCAAGGCATGCTGCAAAGAAGTCCAAGGAGTAGATGTGAACACTGGATCCCTATCAAAAATGATCCTATGAGGAATGCCATGAAGTCCGACAATGTCCTCCAAGAACACTCTGGCCACCGTAGAAGCATTATAAGAATAACAGCTAGGAGAGAAGTGAGCCACCTTTGTCAACCTATCCACAGTGACCATAATAGCATCGTGTCGATGAGAGGATACTGGCAAACCAACAATGAAGTCAATCAAAATGATGTCCCACTTCCACTCTGGAATCAAATGAGACTGCAAAAGACCTGCAGGGTGCTAATGTTCCGCCTTCACCCTCTGACACTCAAGAAACCTCAACACAAAATTAGCAATATCCTGCTTCATGCCACTCCAAAAGTATAGTTGGCGCAGATCTACATGCATCTTCTTAACACCCAGATTAGCAGAATAGGGTGCCCGATGTGCCTCATACAACACTAGGGTGCAAAGACCCTCAGTACTAGGAACATAGATACGACCCAAATGTCACAAAAGACCATCTGACTTGAGAGAGTAACCAGAAAATCTACCCTCTAAAGCTCTACCAGACTCAATCTCAGACTTCACCTCCTGGTACCAACTATTAGTAGGAAGTGCTGTGAGAATCTGACCTCTCAAATCAACTGAAAGAGAGAATATTGAGATCTCATGCCTCCAAGAACTAAGAGCATCTTCCACCACATTCTCTTTGCCCTAAATTTACTTGACCTCAAAGTCATACTCACACAAGAACTCCATCCAGTACCTCTACCTCACATTCAAGTTTGGCTGCGTGAAAATATATTGCAAGCTACGATGATCACTGTATAGCTCAAACCGATGCCCTAAGAGGAAATGCCTCCATCTCACCAAGGCATGCACAACTGTGGCTAAATCCAGATCATGAGTAGGATAGTTCAATTCATGATCCTTGAGTTTGCGAGACTCATAGGAAATCACGCGACCATCCTGCATCAGAACTACTCCTAAACCCTCCAAAGAAGCATCTGTACAAACAACAAAGTCCCCAGTAGGATCAGGAATTGCTAAAATAGGTGCACTGGTCAACTGCTTCTTAAGGGTCTAAAAAGCTGCCTGACACTACTCTGACCACACAAACTTCTTCCCTTTCCTCTGAAGAGAAGTAATAGGATGCGCAATCCTTGAAAACCCCATAACAAAGTGGTGATAGTAGCCTGCCAAACCCATAAAACTGCAGACCTTAGAAACATTAGTAGGTGCAGGCCAATCCATAATAGCTTGGATCTTTGAGGGATCCACCGCAATACCCTCTACAAAGATGACATGACCCAAATACCTCACCTCAGTCTGAAAGAAATCACATTTCGACAAATTAGCATAAAGCTGATTTTCTCTCAGACACTGCAACACCTGACGCAACTGCTCCTCATGCTCCTCCATAGTCCTCAAATAGATCAATATATCATCAAGAAACACAAGGACAAACCTGTCAAGATAAGTGCGGAAGACACCATTCATCAGGCTCATGAAAACTAAAGGTGCATTTGTCAATCCAAATGGTACTATTATGAACTCATAATGTCCATAACGGGTACAAAATGCCATTTTGTGAATATCTACCTCAAATATCCACAACTAATGATATCCCGACTTAAGGTCAATTTTAGAGAATGCCTTGGCTCCCTTAATCTGATCAAACAAATCATCGATCTGAGGCAAGGGATACCTATTCCTCACTATCACCTTATTGAGCTATCGATAATCAATACACAATCGCAGAGATCCATCCTTCTTTTTCACAAAGATCATAGGTGCTCCTCAAGGAGAGACACTAGGTCAAATGAATCCCTTGGCTAACAACTCCTCCAACTGCAATAGGAGCTCCTCAAGCTCCTGAGTAGTCATCTTGTATGGAGCTCATGAGATGGGCTCTACACCGGGTATAAGATCAATCCTGAAGTCGATGTCATGCTTAGGTGGCATCCCTAGAATCTTAGAAGGAAACATATCAGCATATTCTCTCAACAGAGGATGATCATCAAGAGATGCCTCATGACTCTCCTCCATATCCAAGTCATTAACAGAAACTGCAAAAAGTTGACATCCCTGATGCATGCATCTCTTAAGCTGCATAGCAGAAATCATACGTAGGGAAATAGGTCTCTAAACTCCTACCACCTCCACCTCTGCACCAAAATCATCCACACATCTAACAGACTTATGCTGACAATTGATCACCGCTCGATGGGCCTCTGACCAATCCATCCCCAAAACTATATCATATGAACCAAGGGGTAGAATACAAAGGTCTACAGAAGTAGATAGAGAGGCAATCCTCAATTCACACCCTGAAACTAGAGACTCAACTGCTATCTTAGCCCCAGAAGCTAACTCAACCTACCACCTATCATCCTGCTTTGTTGCCACTAAGCCACAATGCTCCACAAGAGAAGGAGATATAAATAAATCAGATGCACTAGAATCAAATAGAACAGAGAAACCAATACCTCACATGTGATCGGAAGTCTCCACCACGGTGCCCTAATGCTCTGCCTGTCAGTTATCCACCACTGCAAAGACTCTGTGCAACCTACTTGCATCACTAATCGTTGGCTCAGATGCCGTTGGTCGATGTCCAAACCCTGATGCACCCTTCTACGGGCACTGCCTAGCAATATGGCCTTGTTGGCCACAAGAGAAGCACCCGGTGCCTCTACCAAAACCAGCATCACCCCAGAAAGCACTAGACTACTGGAAACTACCTCTGCTCACTGTGGACTGTGTACTCTAAGCTGGCTAATCAAAACGATTATGCTTATTGCCCTGCCAAGACCGGTCTTTCTTAGCCTAAAATCTATTACCTTGCTATGTCTGAAAATTCTTCTATTTGGCCTGAGAGTGCTGCTACCAACCACCCTTTGAGGGTGCATGAGATCCTAAAGCCTGAGTATGTCCACCACGTGGACCAAAACTTGAAGGAGGTGCACTGCCAATATGCACACCTGTATGTCCACCACATGCCATAGCTAAATTCTCTTTTACTAACCAGGCTTTCTCCACTGCTACCTCCATAGACTTAGGTTTGAATACACGAACCCCTCCACTGATCTGGGCATTTAGGTCCCTGATAAAATGATGTACCAACATAGACTCATCATCTCTGATACCTGCATACTGCTTGAGCTCATAAAATCTACGCTCATACTGCTCAACTGTCATGGCCATCTATCTTAGCTCGTGGAACTCATCTACTTGACGTTGCCTCTAATGGTCAGATAGAAAGCGAGCTCTGAATCTCTCTAAGAACAACTCCTAAGACATAGTGCTAATGTCCAAATGCAGCTTCTGCTCCTCTTGCCACCACCAAGTCGAAGTGAACCCTCAGAGATGTAAAATAACACATCTAGCTTTGGTGTTGCTACCATAAGGATGCATGGCAAAACACCTGCCTAAGTCCAATAACCAAGTCTCCACCTCTAGGCCACTACTAGCTCCATCAAAGGTGGGAGGGTGTGCCCTCAGAAGATCTCTCATATGGCCAGCTAGTGTGGCCTCCTGCTCAGTTGTGAACTCTCTCCATCTAGGAGATCTCTCTCTCTCTAGGACCTGGCTGGTCTACCTCCTGACCCCCTCTTGGCTACTCAACCTCCTGTCTAGGACCTAATCGGGCAAGAGCCTCCTCAAGAATCTGTCTCAACTAGGCTCCCTCAGGCTGGCCCTGACCATCCATGTTCTAACCTCCACCTTCATGGGCACTCTCATGAGGAGAACTGGGAGGAGGTGTATTGCCACCACCTCTCCCAGGACCCCTACCTCTACCATGGCCTCGGCCCCTACCTCTAGGTATCTACCTACAACACGAAAAGATGATTTATTACACATAGAAAGGAAAATGACAGTTAATCCACAGAGTTTAAGCACTAGGTCACATAATGGGATCAATTATAACAAGAGTACCTAGTGTTTAAACCTGGCTTTGATACCAAATGTGATGCCCCATCATGCAACCCTAGAGAGTTAGACCAATAAGTGCAAAACCTACAAAATAATTTAAAAAAAAAAAAACCAGAAATTGCAATAATAGTAACCAAAGATATCATAATATACATCATAAAGAAAAGTGCACTACTAACTTCTCTAGGGAAACATAACTGCATCAATAGATCATAAAGGTCTAAACAACACAAGAGATAAACATAATACTACTAAAGACAAGAACCACTATTACATTTGCAAGCAAAGTAATTTTACAAAGTTACAATACGAGATTACAAGGCCGATCATATCGGTTACAATGAATAGATATAAAAGTATGCAACATCTCTGAAGGTGAAGCAATCTAGAACTGGATCACTTCTGCACTGAACTCGATCTGATTCTCTAAGAAGACCAATGGATAGCTCTGCCTCCCAACCATGTGGAACCCTGAGGTCCACCCTACCGAGCTAGGAGATAATAATGAGGTTCTACTAGGACAAGGTTACAACCAAGAACACAATCACAAGATCTAGACTCCATGTAGACAAACAAGATATCCAGATTGCATAGACCTACCCAAACATCAAGCAGAGATCAACAAGATGACAAGACTTTACTCTAGAGATAACAACCAATAAGAAACAACTGAACTGCATAAGGAGAGTGTCATCGCATGGTCCTAGCATGGGTTACCCAGGCTATCTATCACCAGAAGCTGGCCACCATCTATGGTTACCCGGGCAGCCTCTCTCTAGGCACTAGTCCCATAGGGTGACACATGCGGAGTCGACAGGTCCTCTCATGGAGACAAGGAGGTCAGCCTTGCCAACCATGTCTTCTCATCCCATCCTTAGCCTGTGAGAGTGCTCAAGGCATGGGTAGGTATCTCACTTATATTGTTAAGTGTTTTACTACCCTAACCCTCCTAATTACATTATTAAGTTTCCACTTGTTTATAACTTCCATGGGGTTACCCAGGCAGCATCTCACTAGGCACCGGCCCCACCATGAAAGTCACTCCTTTATCATTCTCTAATCAACCATACATACCCAACATACAAGGATAAAGTCACAAATCAGTTCTGACCCATAACTTACGCCATTCACTAGGCCACAACAATAAGTCCTTTGATTCCCTTCAAAAAAAATTGAAGCAACACAATCTAGAAACCAAACTGACACAAGTAACAAGATCAACTATTAAGCCTTTGGAGTCAGTAATGGAGTTATTTAGTAGGATACCATAGTACCTTTCCCAAGGCGGAAACTAGGTTACAACAACCATGACCATAAATGAAAAAATGACAAGGGATCAAGAGAAAGAGAAAGCACAACACCAATGTAACCTTGCCACTATACCACACTGGATTCCAAGGTGACAAGTCTTTGGAGTTACACAGAACTATCATGACAATCAAAATCAACTAACCAAACATGTCACTTACCAACTTAACCTCTTATGGAACTCACATGTACACCATTGCACTAATTAGACAAAGCACAATCACAAGACTCAACACTGAAATGATTACAATGAGCCAAAAGCATCACTAGTATACTTCGGTTCAGGGTCAAAACATTAATCTAGCTATTTTACTATAGACTCAAGAAAAGGCTTAATTTCTTTCTCTTAAGTATAACTCAAAGACTTACTTATACTAACACATTTTAATCACATCACAAGGCTCTAAAACTACAACTAGATCATCATTTTTCATTTATTCTACACAAGTTATAGAAACAATGAATTCGTTAAACTTTATCACTCTAATACTAATAAGAGACACCATATTTTGACCACCAAATTTCCTAAATTATGGTGAAAATTGTGCATTGTGGGTAACATTTAAAGTTCAAAATAATAGATCCTAAAATGAACTATTAGGATAACGAAAATATGCTACAATTTACAATCATGGTTATCTAAAAGACAAAAAAATTAGTAATAATTACTTAACCTAAAAGTCAACTACCATTCAATAATCTAAAAGGATAACACCTAACAAAGAAAGATCACATTGCAAGAAAGGATAAACTTTAAAACTAATCTCCTAAGCACAAGATATTCCTTATCGTTTCCCCTAAATTTCAATTATTTTAAATAGGTTAAGACATTATAATTAATAATGGTAACATTTGGTTACACAAATCTTAATTTACTTTTTACAACCAAACAAGAACATTTCTAAAATATACATGTGTGCTAAGAGCGAGGCCAAAATTTCATCTATACAATACTTTCCTATAATCCTAAGTCACTAGTTAACATAACAACTTCAAACAATTGTTATAACCTATTCAAATTCATAACATACTACATTTCCAATATCCAAATCGATCCCTATGAATTATCCTATAAGTAGTCTAATTCTTATAATAATTTTAAAGAACTCCACCACTGCATCAATTAAATGGCAACTTTCTAATACAAGGCACTTTAGCAGCTAATCCCATCTATTAAGACATAAGCGAACTTCACTACATTGACATACTGCATTACCAATCGGGCTCTAAATATTCTTTCCCCAAAATCCACTAAGACTACTAATTCCATCCACAACCCACAAATTGCACAGTGAAAGCATAGTAAGGAAGTCAAATATCAGAGGTTAAGAATGGGAAGGAGGCCAAGATGCCAGAAAATGGCACAAGCTAACTAGCTGCAGCGCACATCCAACAGCAAGGTAGCGATACCAGATATGGAGGCACGACCCTCAAAGGTGTCAAGATCGAAGGTGCCTGCTAGAGGAAGGCAGGGGAAACCATGTTACAGTCAAGACTCAAGTCGAATTTAACAGGGTCGACAACATTACATTAAAAAGGATGCCGTACGGCGGCTAAGGACAAAGTTGACCACAACAATCAAAAATTTGGTATAGGTCGACCATCGAAATATCCCATGTGCAGTTTGGCAAACTAAAGTTTCTAGTTTAAGGATTAAGAGAGCAAGTTAAGTATGATCAACCAAGATGAGCCATAAAATGGCCAAAATTGCCAAAAGGGGTTTATGTCATTTTCTCTAGATCATTTATTAGAAGTTAAGGCTTGAAAAGAAGACATTGGAATCCATTTTGGAATTGATTGGATTTAATTCAAAAGTGCATATATATTTTGCCACACTGTGATTTCCTTCAGGAGTTAGAATGATAGCCAACTGGGACAATATATACTCTGTTATAGAGGTTGCATGAGCCTTACAAATTGATGTGGGCTACTACAGAGACCAACACTAAAAGTTGAAAAAGGAATTGATGGTTGGGCAGGATACAATGATAACAAAATTTGAGGAATTAAGTGGGAAAGATTGACAAGTTCATCAATCAAGTCAGAGAAGAAAATGTTGTCGTTAAAGAAAAGTTCAAGAATTGATCTACAGGTGAAAATTGCAGTGATCCATCAGAGAAAAATAGGTTGAGGTTGAAAAGATTACTTGAAGAATTAAAGGTTTTACCAATCCTTCCAACAAACAGCCAACAAGAGCAAGGAGTTTACAAATGTGACAAGGGTGACTAACAGGTTGATTCCATGCCAGAGACCCTTAACAAGAAATCTAAATTCTACAGAGCAACAAAGACAAGAAAACACAGGTTTCACAAGACATACCCATAAAATTCACACTCCGGAGTTGAAACTTCTTCCGAATTTCCTTCCCTTTCTCTACCCACTATTTCTCTGAAACCTCCTCTTCCCAAAAACTCCCTAGAACCAAACATAACCACAGACATAAAAACCCCCTCACACCATAACCTCCCCGAGGCCAAAATTAGACAACAACCATTAATTCCCCTAATCCCCAAATCAGTTACACAATCCCTCTCCATAGGGGAAAATTTGAAATATTTTCTTAATATAGAGATTCTCAAATCTCCAAATATATCCGACAACTATCAACAATAAATGATTCACCCAAAATAAATTTTTAAATCAAGTATGTACTAATTACCTTTAAAAACAACTTAAGACTCAAACATTTAAAACATTACAATAACTAATTTTACCAATAATATAATTTACTTCAATAATAATTGAATTTTACGACAATACAAAAATGCTATAAGATTTAGTATAAGGATAACAAGGAACACATAGACAAGCTTAAACAACTCAACAATGTTCCACAATACATGATGACCGACAACAAGAAACAAGGAGCAACGTCACATCATGACACATGACTACAACAATGACTAGAATCGCCCTAGCAGAATAAACCTCATGTTATCTCCGTCACATTATCCATGGTGTAGGGCCCGCTCAGACCCGCTAAGTCGGTGGAGTCGAGGCCTAATACCTGCAACCTGCATGAGAGCTAATGGGTTATATATGATCAACTGTATATGTATATATCAACACACATTGAGACAGAGAATCACGGAGTAGTAGGGTGCTTGATCCGAGCAGTACTACACCGTCCCCGCTCCGAAACAAGTCTAAAAATCAGATGCATAAACATGATATTATCAAATCATCACTAAACATGTCCATCTCATCATAACAATAATACCATCATACTCTCATTCCACATATCAAAATTAGATTAGTCAAATATAATCTATCACAATCAGAACAAGCATAAACCATAGTCTCAAAAGCTCAAATGTCTCAAAAATGTCTGGATGCACAGAAAAGGCTAACAACTGTTTTAGATCAAGTAGAGAGTAATGCAAAACTAACAACTATCACAAGCCAAAAATGAGGGGGCATTACATAGAGTCTACATCTGCAGAGGGATACCAACCAACTCTCTGGTAGTAACTTAGTAAGCTGCTAACACTTATTCAATTTGACTAAGTTATTCTTTCTGAACCAAAAATGTTGTACACAACTTATATCAAGACCTGTTCCCAATCATATCTAACTAATTCCATCCATGACAACACCATATCACAATCATATCAATAGTGTCTCTTGACCATGTTTCCAACAATCTCCCCCTTTGGCATTGATGGCAACAGTTAGTGAAAAATGTTCATATTACTCCCCCTTACTATGCACATACAATTTTTCTTCTCCTTCTTAGGTATTTAGCTATTTTTCACTGGTTTTTCTTCCCCCCCTTTGACATCAATGGCAAAGGTGTATGTACAATTGACAAAATTGTATCAAAGTTTCAAAACTGTTATACTTGGAAGCATATGTACAAGTTCAATCACATAACTTACTTAATAGAAGTGGAAAGGATGTCTGTGTATATGATTTTTAGTTGAGCAATCTCTCCATCCCATCGAGGCCTTAACCCTGCTCAAAATCTGAATGTTTTCATTCATATGGCACACTTGTTCCTCTGCTTTATGTACAGTGGTAGGCACTTTTCTTATTGCCTTTATCTTCACTGCCTCAGCTACTAGACCACTCATAGAATCGACGTTAGAACCTATTATATCTCTGAGATGGCACATTCTACTTTTAATGGCCTCTTTCTAATTCAATAGACTGGTTATGTTTGCATGAATACCTTCAATTTCCGCTTTCTTGTTGTTGATGGAATCAGATGTTGGATCATATGTTTATGACAATTTTAGCAGTTAAAGTTCCATTGCATCTATTTTCTCCTCTATTTCTTTTGTAGTTTCTAGCCATGTTAGACAAAATATGTATATGTCGCTGGCTTTCTTGATGGCAATATCTACATTCATAATGTTATTATCTAAAAAAATTCTATCTTGAGCTAACTTATTCTTCATCTCAACCAACCTTTTATTATTAATCTATGTTCTAACCTTTTTATCTGCAGCATTTTCAAAAGACTCAAAATGTGAACTTACAGTGTTTATTAGCCTTTTGAATTGTTCAGTGGGAGCTAGAGATGTGTCCTTCTGCAGTCTAGGCATCAATTTTTCTAAAACACTTGATGCCTTATCAATGAGCTCACTATCTTGAATATGGGAATTTAAAATTTCTTCTTGAGCCTTAGCTTGGACAATTGTCTCTAATTTTAATTTTTGCAGAGGTGTCATGGAGTCTAAGTTGATTGGTCCTTGCAGCAAATCAGGTGTATCTAAAATTTGACCTTCTTGTTGCATATCCAAAAACTCTCTAACTGAATACATAGGATCTTGTGTGGCTACAACAATGTCTTTTACCATGTCATGAGATACTTCTTCTTCTTTAGTCTGCTCTGGAGGTGTTTGGTCTATAGTTTCTTGCTCATTAAGTTTATGTTCCAGAGAAGGGCTAGACTTAGTTTGTTCATTATCCTAATTTCCCCAAACAACAATCTCATTCTACTCTAGAGGGGCTTCAACATATTTACAAGATTTGTCCTCTTCTTGCTCCATTTATGCATCTCTTCTTGGGTTTTCTGGAGGAATTGACTCTATTTGATTCAAACCCTATTCTAAGCTGACTTCTTAAAGAAAAGTATCATCACCAGCATTTGATCCTTCCTTATCATGAATTGTTGGTATCTTAAGCACTCTTAAGATATCAAGAGTTACTTAAACTATGTCCACCAATTTCTCTATGTCTTCAGTCATCAAAATTTTGGTCATTTTCTTTATCTCAAACTTTTCCCCAAGTATCTTGGTGACCTTGGTTTTCTCTTCAATAGTTATATCTAGACACAACTTTATCACTACATGTTCTCTTAACACTAAATCTTTGGCCATTGCTGCTTCCTTCTAGTATACATAATGCTACCCGAGCGGCCTGGTAGATCTATAATCACTTCAAGGAGAGCCTTGTTGAACATCTCCAAAAATCTAACCATTGTAGTTTCAATGATGCCTTTGTCTACATCATTGTACTCGTCATATAGTTCTGCTATCGGCTTAAGGTTACCATGAGCTACCATAGCATTTATAGTATCTTCTAAAAATATTGTGGCCTTTGTTTCTTTGGGTTCTATTTTTCTTTGACTTTTTCTTGCTTATGCCCTTACCAGAGGGCTTTTCATGTTTGCTCCTAGAGACTTCACTAGCCTTAGCCTTCATTTTATCCACTTCTTCATCTATTTTAATCTCCTCTTCATCAACTCCAACACTCACATACATCATTTTGCCCTTGTTTTCTTTCTTTTATGCCCTTCATCAATGGATTTATTTGTAGGTGCTTCCACACTCACTGAAGAAGTGGGACTAGAGGACTTAGATGTAGTTTCAGTAGAGGTTGAACCTCTTTTTCTCCTCTTTGGTACTGTAGGCTTCTCTAATTTCTTCTCAGGCTCTTCCAAAGCCTTTTTTGGTTCATCTTGTTTCTTTTCTCTAGCTACCCTTTCTACTTCTAACTTTGCTCTTGCTTCTATAATTTTTGGTGCTGAGATCTAGCACAAGGATATTCTTTTGCCATTTTCCTAGCCATCTTTATAGTTTCAGGATTTCTGATTTCAACATGTACTTTGACTAAGATTTCCTCATATGTTCCAAATCTTTCCTCAATGGTGTCCCTAGGATTGCTCAACATGAGCTCAGCCGAGCCAATCAACACATCATCAGTTACTTCACATCCCATAGAAGGGACCCATACTATCCTTGGCTCTACAACTACAATTACACATCGATCTTTATTCACAATAAAACATATATCATCTTTGTATTTTTCCACTATTGATTTAGGTATTCTTTCCCTAGATTGCATGGCCTTTTAAAATTTTTTGATGTAGCCCCAAATGGCTTCATTCTGTGCATCATGACTACCTAAGTTGTTCGAATGATTTCTAATTTTTATGGCAACGGGCTTGTTATTAAACTAGACCAAATTCTTCATTCTGGGCAATTCTTTCATAAAATAGAAGAATAGGCAAATAATCAATGTACCATATTTAAAGGGATATTTTGACTCTTTGGTCTTCTTTAGGTTTTCCATCAACTATTGTCGAAGCAACTCATAGAAGTTGTAGTCAATGTTTTTCTTGACCATCTCATACATAGTGTGGATGGCGGTACTAGAGACATAGTTCTCCTTGTTGGTAAAAATTTATTTTATATCCGACCACCATTGATGCAAATCTCACTACATGGTCTTGAATGGAGTTCACTGTCAATGCCCTTTTGTCAAAATGACCATCAGTTTCCTCTATTATAGTTCTATTCTTCATAGCCTTCAGTACGAGCACATTTCCAGTGGATTTCAATCATGTTACATCCCTTATTTCTTCCTTTGTGATCATGAAGGGTGTTTCAAGCCACAAATTTATTGTGAATCCTGTTAACCACATACTGGACTGATGCGTCCTCAGAAAACATTGGGAAGTCTAGATATTGTATGAATTTCTTCTCCTCCAATGCCTTGTATTCTTCCTTTAAATCAAATCCATCATTGCTCAAATGGTTCAGATATAGATCCGTAAGTTTGCAATCATCACGTTCTTCTAGGGCAACATAGATGTATGCCCTAATATCTTCCTCATGCTTTACGCCATACAACACTTATGAGAATGCACCATCAGGGTCAACTTCCATTGATTTGAAAGGATTTTTCTTAAATCTTGGATGGAGACTTTTTGTGATATATATTACTTGTGGGGTCAAGATGTTTCCGCGATAATTCAAACAATTTCATGGAGAAGTTTCAACTGTAAATACCTCCTTTCACCAAATTAGGGTTTCTTCACTTTGAATCACTGGAAATCACTAAAGTTGCTTAGGGTTTAGCTTTTGATCTTCTTGAATTCTTAAAAACTTGAATGTGAAGTGATTATTCCTTTGAATGTGAGCCTTTTATCCTTTATTTGCCAAAACCTAATTTCCATAAATGCCAATTTCTGAAAAAGCTGTCAAACACTGAAGTGTCAAGCACAGTTGATCAAAATTACTCTGTAATGCACCACATTAGATCTTTTTCTGTTGGTAACTTCTTCAAAAGATTCATCAAATAGCTCATTAACTCATATCCTTGTGCTAGATCTCAACACCAACTATCTTGCTAGGGGATCAAGATTTTCAATAAAAGCTCCCCTAAGCTAGAGCTCCCAATTTACTTCTTGGAGCAAGTATCTGCACTAGAGACTAATGCAGATTCCTCCTTGATCTTATTTACATCCTTCTTAATCTAGATTTTTCTCATTTCCTTCTTGGTTTTTGCTAGATCAACCTTGTTCTTTCCTTTATCTTCCCTCTGCTCTATATTACTCTTTTCTATAGAATTATTTCTTTTCACATTCTTTCTTCTACAGATTTTTGCAACATGTCCAGGTTTATTACAATTGTAGCAAACAACACTCCTATGTCCTTGGTTCCTTCCATTGATTGAATTAATTCTTGATTTGCATTAGTTATCCATATGCCCAAAATTATTGCATTTAAAGCATTTTCCATTGAAATATTGAACATTCCTTTCATTATTGAAACCATTCCTTACCTGACTTCTACATTCATTTCCTCTATGACCAATTCTCTTGCAATTGAAACACTGACTGGAGAATGGTGGATCATTTTTCTTCATTCTTCTTCTACACTAAGTAGCCATATGACTAAAGTTATTACAATTAAAACAATAGCCATTGAAAGATGGGTACCTTTGAGCATTTAGTTGCATGGCTGGAGGTCTTCTAGGTCTATTTCTTTGATTCTAGACCTGGTTGCCTTTGTCTTTCTTCATCTCAGTGTTAACATGTCCTAATTAAGAGCTTTCTCCTCTTTCAAATCCCAAACCTTTCTTATCATCTAGACTTTTCTGACTGTCAATCAACTCATCAAGCATTGTAGAGGGGTCTATGCACAAAGATGAGGGACCAAAAAGTCACCACATGACTTTTTGGTCCCATACAAGTCATAATGTGAGCACATTATGGTTCAATATTAACAAGCTTATAATGCAATCGTGTTATAATGCGACTTGCATTATAACATGATCGCGTTATAACACGACTTGCATTATAACACGATCGCATTATAACATGACTCGCATTATAATGCAAGCACGTTTTGCAAAATCAAAAGTCTTTCTCTCTCTCTCCTTTCTCTCACTCTCCCTCTCTCTCTAAGAGGCAGAGAGAGATAGGGAGAAAGTGATACATAGGGAGAGAGAGAGAGATAGAAAGAGAGTCATAGTTTTCTTTTTTGTATTTCCTTCATCGATAAAGGAGAGGGAGAGATAGGGAAATAGAGTAATGATAGTGGAGAAGGAGGTAAGAGATATGGAGATTGTGAATGATAGATAGGTAGAGAGAGGAGATAGATAGCGAGAGGTAGAGGAGAAAGAGAGGAGAGATAGGGTGAGCATGTTTTGGAAAATCAAAACTCTCACTCTCTCTCTCCCTAAACCTAAGCAACCCTAAACCTTTATCTCCCTATCTCTCCCTGATTTCCCTATCTCTATCGTCCCACTACCTCTCAATCTCTCTACCTATGTCTTTGGCCATGTCCATCACTATCTATCTCCCTATCTCTCCCTTCGGTGTCCTCTATATCCCCCTATCAGTCCTCTCTCCCTAAACACTAAACCTCCAAACCTTAAAACCTAAATATTGCCCCTAAGCTCTAAACACTAAGCCCTAAACTTTAGCAACCCTAAACCCCTGAATACTAAACCCCAAACACCTAAACCCTAAAACAAAGAAACCCTAAACCCCTAAATACTAAACCCCAAACACCTAAACCCTAAAACAAAGAAACCCTAAACCTCTATATCCCTATCTCTCCCCTACATCTCCCTATCTCTATCATCCCTCTACCTCTCAGTCTCTCTCCCAATGTCTTTGGACATGTCCCTCACTCTCTATCTAGAGAGAGAGAGAGGTCTTTAGGGTTTTGGGGTATTGTTTAGGGTTGCTCAAGTTTAGGGAGAGAGATTGAGAGGTAGAGGGATGATAAAAATAGAGAGAGAGATTTAGGGTTTCTTGGGTTTAGGGGAATTATTTAGGTTTTAGAGGCTTAGGGTTTCTCAGGTTTAGGGTTTAGGGTGCATTATTTAGGGTTTAGGGGTTTAGGGTTGCTTAGGTTAAGGGTTTAGGGTTGCATGTCAAAAGTAGTCTCTCTCTCTAAACTTCTAAACCCTAAATAATGCCCCTAAATCATAACCACTAACCCCTAAACCCTAAACCCAAGCAACTCCAAACATCTATCTCCCTATATCTCCCTTATCTCCCTATCTCTCTGGACATCTCACTCACTCTCTATCACCCTATCTCTCCTCTCTTTCTCCTCTACCTCTATCTATCTCCTCTCTCTACCTATCTATCTCTAGCTATCTCCATATCTCTTACCTCCTTCTCCCCTATCATTCCTCTATTTCCCTATCTCTCTCTCCCTTACTGATGAAGGAAATGGAAAAAAGAAAACTATGATTCTCTTTCTATCTCTCTCTCTCTCTCTCTCTCCTATATCACTTTCTCCCTATCTCTCTCTGCCTCTTAGAGAGAGATAGAGAGAGAGAGCAGGCAGAGAGGGAGAGGGAGAGGGAGTGGGGGAAGGAGAGCGAGAGCAGGAGTGGAGGGGGAGGGAGGGAGAGAGAGAGAGAGAGAGAGAGAGAGAGAGAGAGAGAGAGAGAGAGAGAGAGAGAGAGAGAGAGAGAGAGAGTTGTTTAAGTTCACCATAACGCGATCGCATTATGCGTTGCCTTGGTTATTTCCAAGACTAAGGCTTGGATTTGTCTTGGGCTTCTAACCCAAAGTCTTGGACTGTGTTTAGGACATCTAAAGATGTGTTTTTCTAGATTGTAGAAACAAACACATAATCTGGAGCATGCTCCCCATCAGGATGGCACTTTTTTCAATAAAAACTCAAAAAAAATACCACCATAATCTTAAGCTCTTTGTTAGCTATCTAACCATATAATTTTTTTCACATTTTGAGTACATTTAGTGTTTCATCTTGAATTTCTTTTGTTAGTGTGTCCATTTTTTGTCAAAAACCAGTGTCTAGTATTTTTTACTTTTTTTTAACCATTCATCAAAATTTGAAATAAGTTGCATTTTTAGAAACTAGACTCCATTCTACACGTATTCAAAAAAAAATTCTATTTTTGATTAGTTTTGAAAAAGTTTAGAGGGGAGCACGCTCAAATTTCTATTTTTTAGGATGTGTCCACTTTGAAAATTACTAAAAAATCAATTATTCATGAAAAAATTATCAGAAAAATCAGGGATAAACTACATGGTGTTAGCTAATTTCTCACCAAAGTGATTATTGAAATACTAAAAAAAATTTAACATTTTTGGGGGAGCACACCAGATGCTATGTTATGTTTTTTTGAGAAAAACAAGACCAATTTGTGTGCTCCCCCTTTTTGAACCCCTTAATCTCAACCATTTTTGGAAAAAATTAGTAGTTTAGAAACTAGATTCAAAGCACTACAACTCTTGTTTTCGTTCCATCTTCAAATTTTGAGAGTAACTATCTTAAATTTCTCATCCAACATCAATGTTTCCTGATTTCAGGAAAAAAGTCGCAACTTAAGACCCCATTTTGGTCCCTCATCTTTGTGCACTTACCCAGAGCTTATTTTGAACTTTTATTTGTAACTATTAGCTATTTCCAGACCATGTTTTAGAATCACATCTTTTGCCAGCTTTTCACATTCCTCAAACTTGTCTTTCACAACTTGATTTAAATGCTACTCAACCTTTGCTTTCTCTTCAATCAAGATTGATAAACTATTTAGGGTTTCATTTGTTTCTTTCAATTGTTCACGTAGCTCTTTACTCCTTTCATTGGATTTCTTGACTTGCTCTCTTGGCTTTGGGATGCATTCATGATCTTCCTTGACATTCTCCTCCAGATCCTAGATATATACTTTAGACTTATCAAGATCTTCAAGAGCAATTTTTTAGTTCTTCATTGTTGACATATATGCAATCATCAATTGTAACACTACCTAAATGAATTACTTCTGGATGAGTAGGATATCTTATGGCTGCCATGTGTTCACTTTCCCAGATCTTTCTTATGCTATTAGACTTTTTCCAAGGAACCTTACTCTAATACCAATTGTTGAACACAAGGAATACTAAGAGGGGAGGTGAATCAGTATTCTATAAAACCATTCCTTCCCATGCTCTTTAACCCCATTTACTAAATTCAATAACATGAAAGCAAAAAAAAACATAGGAAAACCAACCATAAAGTCATAACACATAGACACCAAGATTTTTATGTAGAAAACCCAAAAAGGGAAAAACCACGATGAGTGTTAACTCACAATATATTATAACCAGTTACAAGATATTACATAGAAATTCTCACTGTAGGTGGACTCACTATCCAAGTAGACTCACTGCCCACTAAGAAGAAAAGATAGAAGAGAAGAGAGAAAGGCTCACTGCCAAAAGATAACTATTACAAATGTATCTATTGGATGCTAGAATATAGTTCCATTTATAGCTCAAAATACAATTTCAAATCTCTTCATTATGACTACTCTGTTTCTCTACTCTGTTCACATATATTATGTTCTTCTATCCTCAACACCTTACGGATCACAAAAATGGTGTTAGATTGCATACTCATGAAATCAATAATTTATTTCATCCCTTAACATCGAAATCCATCAAGTATCTATATCCGCAACAAGATCTAACTCAAAACTGGGTCAGCTTTCCAAAAATAAAATGTGTACACAAAAAGTTATACTTTGTTAGATTGAATTCTTTACACAAGAAGTTATGCAGACCAATGCAATTCTTCAAGAATCTTCATATAGGTGTGTACCTATTATAGAACCACTTAGAATGATGATCCAAACAATATATCTGTGTCCAATATCGATCCAACTTGTATGTCAACTTCATCCTTAAGTATACACTTAACCAAATTTACTGTCATACCAAAACTTCTAATGTGGACCACACAAGACTCTAAAATTCATATCAAACACATCACCCAACATACCTTCATAACCATGAGTCATGATATTCTTATGCAGCAAAGCGCGGATCTATGAACTATTGTCTCTGTCACTGTGAAATACTATCAACATAAATGTCGATACTTAGGAGCTTGTATATGATCACCTAGTAAACCTCATACTCCACAAATATGGAATTAGATACTCCTAACATGTGTTTACAACACCTCTAAATAAAAAATTAAAAAATCAATAGCAAAGAAATGCGGACTAAGATACTCAGGTATTTTGCACTGTTCATGACTGAACTCTATTAACCCAGACTTCAACAATTCAAAGTATAGCTTCCGGAGATTGCTAGCACATGAGACTTGGAATATTACATCATCAAACAACTATGTGCAACATGCTAGAACTATATACTAGAGTCTGCATCTGCAGAGGAATGCCAACCAATTCTGTCACTAACTTAGTAAGTTGCTAACACTTAGTCAATTTGACTAAGTCATTCTTTCTAGACCAAAAATGCTATACACAACTTGTCTCAAGACCTATTCCCAATCATATCTGATTGTGGTCATTGATGAAAACACCATATCATAATCATATTAGCAGTGTCTCTTAACCATGTTGCCAACAAGTTCCACCTTTGTCTATTCAATTCATATTGCTTGTAGATGTAGAGGAAAATATTTTTATCCTTTTTTGTAATTCATTGCTCTTGTTATTTACTAATTTCATCCTTATTTTCTCATTTGAAATATCTTCTAGCAACTTTTCTATTTGATTCTAGAACCTATTTCTTTATATCTCCCTTTAGTAATGATGTGTATACCATAACATTGTTGATTTTTGATACATTAATTTTATAACAAATTTTCCTTCTAGAAAAATCCACTTGATCGATGCTTACTTCATTCTCACAATGATGCATGTAATCCTATAGTTTTCTCATTAATATTGGGCACAAAAAATCATGTAATCCATGGTTCATGTATCTAGGTCATATGTAGGAAATTCCTTAGTTTTTTTAGGCTTTGATGTTATAGAAAATATACTCTACAAAACATGTTTCTTGTGTCTTTTAGATTTTTCTACATTCTTGTTAAACTCAACTTTGTAATCAAAACCTGAGACTACTAACATAATAAAGTTCTTAAATGGTGAAGGAGTAGTTAAAGTGTTGGGGGTATTTGTAATTGTTTGAGACTGGGGATTACCCATTCATGTCTCAATCACAATAAAAATAAGAGGGGTGCCTACTAGAAATAATTCCTTTAAGGTGGAACTAGAGATAGTTGGACTTGGAAAATCTTTAGCCTTTTCTCATGGCCTTGTTCACTAAGATTCTCTATAGTATATATTTCTATTAACCTCTTTTGAATATTTTGTTGTTGTAACACTTTTGGACCATTACTACTACTTGTACTATCACCATCAATAGCACCAAATTCTCCACCATCTCCTTTATGAATTAAAACTTGAAGATCTAAAGACCCTTCTGGTACTTGTGATTGTATCTAACACTAAGGATTTAAAGTTGAAACAAATTTAAATTTACTATCTATAGTTACATGCCCTTGGGCTTGCCTATTAGCTCCAATGCTTAGCACATCATGATGTTCTCTAGCCTCTATGTAAAGACCACTCCATTAAGCTTAAAAAAATAATATTATTCAAATAAAATAATACCAAAAAAGTAACATATTAATATTTATTCCAATAAAAAATTAATATATATCATGAAACAATTTTCTGTCATCAAATAAAATAATATTACAAAAGCTACTTGACATTAGCCTAGAGTACAAATATGATTATGTCCTTTACATCATTATACAACAATAAGTTGCACCATACAATATGACCATTGAACTTGGTGGAGAGAGAGCATCATCAAGGCAATTAACTCCCCAGCCACAAGGCTTACACCTCCTTGGTCTTACTCCAAAATGGAGCATCCCAACCCTTCACGAGGGGACAAGCAAACTAAAGTTGACATGCATGAAAGAGTTTGATGTAGCATGACATCTCTAACATTTAACAATAGAAAAACAACTAAAAATAAACACATGTCATGATATGCCAGAGAGTAACTAAATCAAATCAATGCAAATACTTAATTTAATTTTTAAAATCTTTGGTTAAAGCATCTTTTACATTGTTGATGGCAGATAGGCTAGAGGAATACAGACCTACCCTTCTATGTAACCCCATATTCAATACCCATCCATGCTCTTTCTCTAACTCAACTTATAAAGGAAAAGATGCATCATACAATAGCATACATAACCATACCACATCCATTGATGCAATAAAAAATATTTATTCACAAACAAAATGAAAGCATGATCTAATAATCTAGAAGAGACAATATCTCAATCTTTATATAGCAATGAAAAATAAAGATCTATCTTCTAGGATGTTAATTCTCATAATTTGGCATCTTCTTATTCGTAGATCACATTTTCACTCCATAAATGGGGAAGCAAAATATTAAGGTTATTCTCCTAAGATTTCATAAGCATAAATAAGCTCACACAAGCCTTACAAACTAATATACAAAATATTGATATGCTTTGACTATGGTGTAATTACAATGTCAATAAAATATACTCTATCTACACTCCCATTGCACATGTAATTCCCTCTCTAAAAATTATACTAAAATTAACAAATAAAATGACTAACGAAAAATAATTAAAAGTGATAAACTCTCTCTCACACACAAAAATATATATATAATTAGGGTTTTATATTGCTAAAAAAAGTAATTGCTACTATCTAAGCAAGAATAACAACAATAAACAATAGTAAGCACTTCACTGAGAAATTAAATGCACTGTCAACTTATGGAGAGAAACAAATAGCTATGGGGTCAAGCGTCCAGGCATAACATCTCTCACCAACAAAACTTTGACAGTCTGAGTTCCCTACAAATGATTAGATAGAAAAGACATTCAAGTATCTTGCAAATAAATAGAAATTAACATTATTATTTTTATAAATTTTAAACCCAAAGAACTATAAGCTTGAAATAATTCAACATTTTTCCATTGGTACTCTGGCTTCTTTCTACACAAATCCTAATAATTGAAATGATAGGGATAATTATTATTGCAAAAAAATATTATTATTATAAGAATTGGATAGGTCCCTTCTATGCCATTTCAGCAACTAGAAACTATAGAAATATTTATATTCTCATTAGCATATTTGCTCTCCGGGCATTTAGAATCTAAGTTACTATGAAAGCACAGTTCACATAATATTTTTACCAGTCCAAAATATTATATCACATTTAATAAAATACTATATCGAAACTATTGTTCATTCAGTGACTAGCATAGTGAAGAAGCTAAGGAGATTAGAAGATATATAGCTTTCTGTCGCTAAGTTGAATCATAATAGTGATAATTAGCAAATATCTTGAGCAGAGCTGAATATGTGCATAGAAAAGTGTGGATAGAGTTTATTATATTTATCATATTAGAGTTTTATTAAATAATCAAATGTTTATCATATTTCCTAGTTGCAGGTAAAATTGTAACTAACTATATTAACATTACTACCTGCAATTCAACATAATTCTTGTCGTGCTTATAGGATATCGTTATGCAATTTCAAAATTTTAATAATCAAAAGATGTGACAATGGTTATGGTAGAGATACTAAGAGTAGAAAAGAATGAGTAAAATGAAATAATCAACTATCATTATTCATGCTGGCTTAAAATTACTACTGTATTAAAGTCTTCTATAAAACTAGATATAATATATATATATTTCTAAAGTAATGCATTCTTTAAGTTTTATTAGTTATTCATTTATATAACAGTAATGCCATGGGCGCTGATAAAGAATTCATGGAAACCATGGCTCCACGGCTCCCATGACTAAGTCATGGGTTGCCATGGTGTCCATGACTACCAAACTCACAACTAAGAAAAGAAAACATTAACAATATGTATTCTATCAAGATCAACAGTGAATGCAATTTATTACTAATTACTTTTTATTATGACTTCTACAAGAATACAATGATATCAATATGAATACAATTATAGATGCAATGTATGTAGCAAATACAATTAAGTAATAACATCAAATAAAAAATCCACTGTGATTATCTCATATGAGATCTACTGCAATTGTAAATAGAATGTAAATAATTATATACAATGAATACATCAATTTAACAATATAAAAAGATTTCTACAACAAATAACAATAAGAATGTTTTCTACAATCACCTTGGATAATATTATTTTCAAAATAGTAAAACAAATTTATTTATTACAATTCGAGCTAAATATTCTTCTTGATACAACATAATAAATCAAATCATTAAGTATATAAATTTATTACTACGAATAGAGAGAAGTCATTACTTGAATTAAGAATCTTAATATTGTTTATTCCTTACAACAATCCTAAAAATTAAACCATATGAATTTCTTTCTTCTAGGTAGACAATACACAATTTTGTATCTGTGGTATGAACTAGAAAAGAGACCTTATATGTAAACATCTTTTTTTTTTGCATCTGCGCATTCTTGAATATAAGATTGCATCATAACCTATAAACAAACAAACTAGAGTTGCCTAGAACTGCTCTCCACCCAATTGTAGGGTTGTGGAATCTAGTCCACCCACAAGCTTGGAAACAAAATCCCATTGCTAAAAAAAAAAAATCCAAAAAATAAAAGACATATAAAACACTTAGAATAATCAAGCACAAGGAAACCTATTACCAGTTTTCTAGAAAAGGGAAACGAATGGGTATAATCATTGGGGTTAAGGTCCCTGTAGCTCCATCATATGTAGCTCCCAATAATTCACAATGTAGCTCCTAGAAAACATAATGTAGCTCCTAGAAATCACAATGTAGCTCTCAGAAAATCACATACCTCCACAACACCATTTCACCAACCCCAATCACCAGCTCCAACACCAAACACTAACACCAATCACCAACCCCAACACCATTCACCAACACCAATACCAAAAGTAACCCCAAAGAGGTACCCACCATTTCTAATCTCCACACAAGTGATTCACAAAACCAAATCCTCACATGCACGCACAAGATTTAATATAATACTATAAGAAGTTTAACAAACAACAATATTTTGCAGTGTAGTACCCCACTGTTCTCACCTTGGATGTATAGGTGAACTGGTCAAGGCGCATGAAGGTGAAGGTAAAATAACATGAATATTCAAAGTAAGGTAAACAATTGATGTTGTACAATATAGATAGATGCTTCATCCATGTGTCGGTTCATATGATAGTTAATGTGTTTTATTGATAATCTCTATTGTGGCACTGATAATGCAGGCTTTGATATTGTTTTATATTCCAATGATTAAGATGTCGATCTTACTACAATTGTTATATATTAGAATGGATCTCATGTGACTGATTCTATTAGATTTATTTGTTATGATGGTACTTCTGACACTTATGACTTCATGCACCTGTATGTTAAGTGTAGGGTTCTGTTTAGATAAAGAGATAGATTTGATTTGGTTATGATTATGTGTTGAGCTAATCTAGATTTATATGACGTGGAAGGGATGATGTCGCATCACTCACTTGTGAGCACCCTGCGATGTTGCGATTCCTTTTTCCACCTAGGGCTAGCTTATATGCATCTATACATGCTTGACCGTGACATTTGTTGCAGGATGCAGGTATCACGGATCGACTCCACCTGAATTAATAGGTCTGAGCATGCCTTGAACCCAATGGATATGTTGTTTCAGAGATAACTTAAGGTCCCACATCCCAAGTCATTATCCTCGATCAGGATGCATGACATGTCTAGTTCAACCTGTCAGTTCTATTAGTATGTCGGTCTTGCAATTGATTTATATTTGATGGAGCTTGTTGGCTAAGTGTGTTTTGGCCTGGCTTGTGAACATGTTTGATTTGGCTTTTGACGGTTGTCCTGCTCAGTGGGTTATGTTGTATGCTGAGATTTCGTTAGATAGTCATGCTATTATTTGATCCACTATGATATTTAACAGGGTTACATCATATTATCATTATTATTATTAATATGTAATAAGATTAAAATGGTAATTGATAATTACCTAGTTCAAGATACTTAAAGGAAGCAAGTATGGCAGTCAAAACACTTAAAATTCACCACTCCTGCAAAATTCAATGTGCGCTGCACCTGGTCAACCATAGGATTGACATTAGCAGTAGCTTGCTTCTTCTATTCTTCCTTGGGATTTGTATTGGGGAATTGAAGAAGTGAAATTGCCCAAATGATGAGTTAACTTGGTCTCCAATTACTTATGCATATTTAATTGAGAAAAGAGACTGATGCCATACTGGTCAATGTGGTTAGCCCTAAATTATTTAAGATAATGCAGACTGGTCAAGTTAAGCAGGTAGGCCAGGCAAATTAAGTAGGTGGGTAAGAGTCAAGACAACTTAAGCAGATTGGCCAAGATAAAATTAAGAATTTTTAAAACGTAGTTTGACTGGGTTTGAAATGCCCATTTTATCAAAAATAAAATGGTGGAACTAGGGTCAATTCTCATGTTACAAATGGGTGCATGATGTCAGATGATGTCATTTTGTCTCCCTTTGTGTTTTCTCCTGGATATCCTTTGTGATCTCTATATTGAGGCCTATCTATATTTGCTTAATAATGTAATGAATGTTCCCATTGTGAAGTTGATATTTAGTTTGGGTTATAACATGAGCACCTATTGACAGCACTCTTTCAAAATGAAAACATTTACTAACATTTCTAATGGTTTTGAGCATTAATTACAGCAAATTTATTCTTTGTAAGACTTCGGATTTTGAAACTTATAAATTACCTTATATATGATAATCCAAATGCCAAAATTTTAATAATTTACTGCATTTATAAGTGATTTTGGAAAATTAGGCTGTGAGATCAATGGAATCAAGTAATTATCGTACTGAACTATATTTCTTTCAATGTATATGCTGAAAATATAAGGGTGTGATTCTTTTTACTTGGCAGACATGAGATAATACTAAATCCTAACTTACTGCAGTGGACGTGAAGCAATTGCTCAATCTGATTACACAAGGACTTTGGGGTCTACTAAAGACTTAGATGTGAAACATGATCATATGTAGACATGAGACTAGTATTAGATTAGAATTTTTAGGGGCTCTCAGGTCTGACAGAGGTTGGAATCTCTTGTTCCACAAATGTGAGGATGCACATAAATCAAATCTTATAACAGTCTCGGGTCAGAGGATACACTTCTACTTGAAATTTGTTTAGCTTGCGGTCTTGAATCTCTTGGTCAGACAAAATTAATTAATTCCTCAGGTCTGCTAAATTCATGGTAAGGCATGAATTCTAAGTCTAGACTAATACATCTTTAAAGCTACTTCATGACCAATGTCAACATAGGCCAAGACCAATGTCAGGACACCATGATAGTTAGAAAACTTATAGGGACAAAAAAATAATAAACTCCAAAACAAAATGTAACTAGAGAACACATAGATTGAAGACTATACGAGATAACTAGAGTTTGGATAAGCATGAAAATAGTAGCAACAAGTATTCTAGCAGATAGTTTCCTCAAAAGGAGCAAAGACCATTCAGATTCTCCACTCACCCATCCCCTCCCACATAATTCTTTTTGACCCTGGGGGCCTATAGAGCCCTGGGAAGGGAGCCAACATGGTCCTCCTTATACAAGACAAAAATGGCAACTTTAAGAAGTTCTCAAAACCCTTGAAGGCCGGGAGGGTGCCTTGAATCTTGTTAGGTACAACAGAACATCGTTAGGGAGGGCTTGGTTTTGTCTAAGAAAAGAGCAATTTTTCTACAGATGATGAAGAGTTCAGGGAATTTGTTTTTCAGAAGGGACAAATAGAGATGGAGTTGGATGTTTCAAAGGTAAGTCTAACTTAACTTCCATCATTTACTTGATAGTTCACATTTTATGTCTCTGAAAATGTGGCTAAAAAGACCCTTGGCTTATACTCCCTATTTGTCATTCATGCTTCATTTAAAATAGCTCCATGGGATTTGATAGCAAGACATTTTATTTTGAATTTGTGAAATCCTGGCACTGAATCTAGTTTGGGCACTAAATTTACATATTTTGCTTCTGGGTGTGTAAAATTTTGAGTTTTTCACCTCAGCTTTGCATATAAATTTTGCATCAATTAATCGTAATCGGCACAGTGGATTTGTGCTTGTCAGCTTTGATTGTGTTTTGTCATATTGTATAATACAAGAAAATTACAGAGCTGCATATTTGACATGCAGCCATTATGAACTATATTTGATGCAATCTACAATTCTTCATTGGTCTCCAACTACGAATACCCTATTTTAGAATACCACCTTTATTGATAAAAATTTGCTTCTTATAGGCCTGCCAATAGTCATATTATCTTACAAAACTCATAGGGTCTTATCACTGGTCATTTGCACAAGGGTATTGTGTAATTTTTTTCAAGAAGATCAACTTCTAGAGGAGTCATTGACAACTCCAAAATCTTCTAAGAAACTCTATGTTTAGGGATGATTTCTTGGGCAGCTAGGGTTAACAAAGTGACTTTTAGCGTGTGCTTCAATGAAGATTCACATCAAAAGGTTGGGTTTCTCAGTGAGAAATAATCCTTATGGGCTCCTTTTTATAGTGGTGGCATTAGGCTCTCTTCATTATTTAAGCAAGCTGCTTGCCATACAATACAAGAAAGTAGTTCTTGGTATAGTTTTCTCCCATCTTTCATCCATTTATACCATAGTATTCTCATTCTCATAATGATGATGTATAAAATTAAGAAAGAAATGAGACGACATTTTGGGCCTGTTAGAAAAGAGTTCAAAAGGATGCCTTTAGAAACAACATGCATTGATCTCTCAAAAAAGAAAGAGTCAACAAAGAAAAGGGTTAGGTTAATAAAATGCACCTAATTTAATCTCTTAATGACCTTAACCTCTACAATTTCAACATAGGAACCAGAGTAAATGAGAGTTTTGATGTCTGTGGTGGTTGTCTACAAAGAGTCCTAACTTTTTTCTGAAATAGCAATGAGATTTATGACCTCACCATCTCATGTGCAGAAGCTTTGTCTTCAATGGAATCAACCATATTGAAATCTTTATAGACAAACCAATTGAAGCCAAGGAATTCATCAATAAGCCATCTTTAGAAAGAAACTCCCTCCTCATCATTGAAAGCATAAATGTTGGCTATGCCTAGAGATCTATGCTCTGTTTTCAAAATTGGACATCTATTTTCACTGACTTCACTTTTCTATTTATATTATGGCATCTAGTATTAAAAAAATAGTAATTACTATTTTTCAATTCATCTGATTGTTGTATGATTGATCAACTTCGACGTCAACTTGGTAGGATCCTGTAGTTATTTATGATGTGTTTAACGAGACAAAGGTATAAAAGAAATTAGTTCAATGGGGTGAAGTGTTAACATTGATTGATAGGAAATTATGTTGTGTCTGTGAGTTACATTGACAGGAATTATGTATCTCAGAACTATATTGTTTTTCTACATGTTTTAGAAACCAATTTAATTGTTGTTTAACCCCATTAGATGATCTTGAAACTCTTATAGGTATGGATATGAATTATATTGTAGGCATTGGTATATTATTATTATCATCCAATCAAAATGTAATAGATGAATAGATAAATGTCCCAACAAATTAGAAATTTTATAAAAGTGTTAATAGTTATTGTCAATGTTAATTGTAAAGTTTTGGGATAGAATGGTAAGTTATATTATAAGGGTAAAGAGTTATAAAAGTATACTTATATCTTGTATTTGATTGTCATCAAAAGACAACTTTAAATGAAGTTATAAAGATAATTTACTAGATTATTTAGATTGAATTAATGAAATTGACTTAAAAGATCAAACGATTTATTGATCTTTGTAATATATAAAAAAAAGATATAGGATTAAGAAATAAATCGATATAGGTAGTATCGATATATTTGTTAATGTGAATAGATGAAAGAGGATATGGTGATATATTTAATGTTGAAATTTTTAATTTAGTTGGAATTGATTTAATTACGATTTGTTATAATGGTTTTGTTAAGTTAAAATTTGACAAGAAGGATTGAGATTAGGGTGAAACATTGTATTTGGTTATGCTTTAAATAATTGGCATATTGAAAATGAATCTTGTGTAAGTTGTATCATTGGTTGTAATGGGCTTGAGTGTAGGTTGTAAAGGTTTGTGTTCCAGAGGCATAGGATAATAAGATTTGAAATATTGTGTTGAGATTGTAAGAACATGATGCCTCCTGTATGAGAACTTTAGTTATCATAAATAAGGTAGGATGTAGGGTTTGGATCTTGAGGTTCTTAGTGAGCATCACATCTTAGTTTAAATGTGCTATGCTTATCATGTTATTGAATTAAGAATAGAATCATTTGTGATGTCTTTTAGATAGTTTAGTTCTAAGTGTTGCTTTTCAAGTGTCTTGTCGAGTAATGGTTATCGTTAACTTTTCCTAGTAGTGAATTAAATGTTAAGTATAAGTGCTAACTCTTTGTTATAAGTGTTTTGGACCTTGATGAGTTGTTGTTTGCATTCATAATGAAGTCCACATCCATGGATCCCACTTGATATATTAAATTATGTTGTTTATGTCTTCTTGTTACAAGGAATAGTAGAATAATTGAAGTGAATGTTGTATTGATTGATAGGCATCTTATGAGTATGGTACTGCTTGAAGACCCATGGTTAGTATGTCATATTATATATATTGCACTTAGGGTATGTTAATTGGATTGGTCTATTTGAAGTAGTTGTGCTGTTAAGAGTAAATGTTAATGTGGGATTGTTGTGTTTCAGTGGTGTCTAGTGAAAGTTATTCCAGAGGCCAGTAGGGGTAGTTGTGGGTTTGATCCTTGTATTATTGCATTCTGGTTAAAGGATGAGCATGTTTTGGTTTTATGTGATGTTGACTTCTCTCTGCTTATGGTTTATATGATTTTAAGGACTGTACAAGAGGGATAATGCCTTGCTCAATATATCTAGTCCTGTTGTTATGTCTTGAATCCATGTGGTAGAGTCCTTCATAATTGTGGTGGTTCATTACTGTTGTTGGCATGTAATAAATTTCTGGGTTGGTTTATTTTATGAGATTTTTTAGAGCAAGAGGACCCATGCCTTTCTCTGGAATATGCCTTGTTATGGTGGAGATGTTGGAGCAAGAGGATGCATGCCTTGCTCTAGTGATTTATTATGTTGTGATTGGTTGCAAGATGGTTGATGCCTTGCATTGTTATGTATAATTGTTGTTATGATGATGGTTGTTATGTTAATGGATAGGGTTTCTAGGTGCAGGTAGGGGAGTGGCTTTCAATGTGGGGCCAACGTCCAAAGTGGCTGTTAGGGTAACCCATTGGAAGTTGTTAATCCAGTGATAACTTAATAATAAATTTAGAGGGTTGGGTAGTTTTCACACTAATCAAGATAATTGGATGCCTCACTCATGCCTATAGTGTTCGTTCAGGCTAAGGATGAGATGAGAAGGCCGTGGTTGGCAAAATAAACTTCCTTGTCCTCATGAAAGGAATGTTGATTCCGCATGTGTTACCCTATGGGGCCAGCGTCTAGTGAGAGACTGTTAGGGTAACCATAGATGGGGGTCGGCGCCTAGCGAGAGACTGTCAGGGTAACCCATGGATGGGGGCCGGTGTCTAGCTAGAGACTGTCAGGGTAACCCATGTAGGACAATGCGATGACACTCTCGCTACTGTAGCCTAGCATTCCCTAGTTGTACTCTCCCCATTTGTTAAGTGTTTGCCTTTGGAAGTGATGTTGAGTTGTTTGTGATATTGACTTGTGCAGTTGGAAGTCATGTGTTGTCTTTGATTCTTATAGTCCTCTGTCTATCTGACTGTCTGTTGTAGTGGGACCTTATGTTATCTCCTAGCCCGGGGGGTGGACCTCAGGGTTCCACATGGTCAGGTGGAAGAGCTTTCATCCATTGGTTTTTTTTTCCCTTGCCGATATTCATGTGCGAGGAGGATATATCTTGTGTATCAGGCATTAGATCTTGTACCAGTTATGAAGGCAATGATTTATGTTCATGTACTTGCCCTGTGTATCAGTCATATCATATTGTATATATATTTAGATGTAATCAGGATGGTGATAATGTAAACTACATGATGATGTACTCATATGTATGGACTTTGAATATGTACATGTAATCTTGATCAAGTTGATTATCTAACTGATGTCATGAAATGGAGATGTTTATGTATAATCATTAGTGTATTAGATTTAGAATGTTCTGCTGATGTTAGTTAGTAATGCATGTAAATTATGTTGATTAATTTGTCAAGTAATGCAACCATGGGACCTTAGAAGACAAGTTGTTAGTTAATGATGTGTATTGATTTGTTAAACATTACCTTGTTATCTTATACAAAAAAAAAATATTCCACATTGCATAGCATAGATGTGTTGTCCTCTAAGGTGTTCATGGCAGGGCGTTACATCTGGTATCAAAGCAAAGGTTGCAACACTGGGATCTCTGGTTCTGGTCATTGTTTTAGGTTAAACAGTTTTCTCCTTATGGCGAGTTGGTAATAGTACATCTCACCTATGAACCTTTGTATGGTGTTAGAAGGATGACAAATTTACTGACTTGTTCTTGACTCTAGAAGAAATAAATCCTTTATGTTTTATTTTACTTGTGTGTCTGTTATGCAAAAATGTGATTTTATACCTGACAATATGTGTTTCTTAAACACTAGTGCTTACTGATTGTTGAGGCCTTAAGTTCCTCTTGTTGTCTCAAGTGCTTTAGAAGATAGAAGCCTGGTTACTTTTAGTGCATGGAATTAGGAGAGTGGAATTTGTCCCCTCTAGTGATATGAATATCCTGAACCCATTTTAGGTGAGGTATTGTGAAATGGCAGTGGTGTTTTGTCTTCCCTGGGCTGGTGAAGTAACCATATCTTGTGAGGTATCTTTATGTGTTTGCTTGATAATCTAATATCTTCTCTTGTTGGCCATGACTTCATGTGGAAGTTCTAAGGTGGGTTATGTAAGTTACCATTGTGTAAGCATGTGTAAGAACTGAGTGTAGGAGGAAAAATTGAAATTTGTGTTAGACCCATGTGTTATAAATGTGATACTATAAGTCCAATGTAGTCTTGATTAAGTATGTTCTTGTGTGTGATTTTAGCTACTCTTTCTCACATAAGGAAATGGTATTGCATTAAAGGTAGAATTTGTTGTAAATAAGTAATGATATTGTTGCCTTAAATCCTTGTGTAAAACTTTTCTAGATATGAGGATGTAGATAACCTAATTATCTATGTGTTGGCATACATTCTCTAACACATTCTAGACCTTGTGTCCTGGGTGTTGTGTAGCAGATACTCCCTTTTTGTGGCTAAAAACTAGGCACATTGTGATGTGGATTTGTTTGCAATTTGGTTATTTTGAAAATTTTGATGGTTGTTTCATGTGTTGTTAGGGGTTAACAGTGAATTTGTTTTCATTAAACTTCCTTATGATAGGAGTGGCCATCAAAATCATTTTCTCTATACTTGAGTTGTTGTTGGAAATTGCTAGCATTTTGTGACTTAATATTAGATTTGGTTATTTTTCCACTTGGGTTTTCACCTTCTTTAAAATTTCAAATGGTGGCTATTTTGAATGTTTGTTTCTATTAGCCTCGTATTGTGTTAAGTGTGGTTTCTATCATGTTCATTCCGAACCACTGATAGTATGTACAAGGGAGGACTCTGCAGAGAATTGTACCTTACATGTTAGTAATTAGTTGGAACCATAGTGGAAATAGGAAATGAGATGCAATTTTCTTGATAATATGTAAATACAGTTCCCTAAATTGTATGAAATTCTTGAAATACGTGCTATTGGTTATAAGTAGATCACATGATACACCTTAAAGGGTAGGAATTGATGTCTTTTATGCCTTTATTGAACGATTGTGCTTGCCTTCAGAACAATTATTTAATGTGAATGCGTATGCTGGCAATAGAAAATTGTAAAACTAATATGTTATGTTTCCACCCTAGTCTATGACTTCCAAGAGTAAGTCAAGTTTTAGGGGGGGAGGATGTAGTGCCCCTCTGTTCTCACCTTGGATGTATAGGTGAACTGGTCAAGGCACATGAAGGTGAAGGTAAAATAACAGGAATATTCAAGGTAAGGTAAACAATTGATGTTGTACAATATAGATAGATGCTTCATCCATGTGTGGGTTCATATGATAGTTAATGTGTTTTATTGATAATCTCTATTGCGGCACTAATAATGCAGGCTTTGATATTGTTTTGCATTCCAATGATTAAGATGTCGATCTTACTACAATTGTTATATATTAGAATGGATCTCATGTGATTGATTCTGTTAGATTTATTTGTTATGATAGTACTTCTAACACTTATGATTTCATGCACCTATATGTTAAGTGTAGGGTTCTATTCAGATAAAGAGATAGATTTGATTTGGTTATGATTATGTGTTGAGCTAATCTAGATTTATATGATGTGGAAAGGACGATGTTGCATCACTCACTTGTGAGCACCCTACGATGTTGCGATTCCTTTTTCCACCTAGGGCTAGCTTATATGCATCTATACATGCTTGACTGTGACATTTGTTGTAGGATGCAGGTATCAGGCATCGACTCCCCCTGAATTAATAGGTCTGAGCGTGCCTTGAACCCAATGGATATGTTGTTTCAGAGATAACTTAAGGTCCCACATCCCAAGTCATTATTCTTGATCAGGATGCATGACATGTCTAGTTCAACTTGTTAGTTCTGTTAGTATGTTGGTCTTGCAATTGATTTATATTTGATGGAGCTTGTTGGCTAAGTGTGTTTTAGCCTGGCTTGTGAACATGTTTGATTTGGCTTTTGACGGTTGTCCTGCTCAATGGGTTATGCTGTATGCCCAGATTTCGTTAGATAGTCATGCTATTATTTGATCCACTATGATATTTAACAGGGTTACATCATATTATCATTATTATTATTAATATGTAATAAGATTAAAATGGTAATTGATAATTACCTAGTTCAAGATACTTAAAGGAAGCAAGTATGGCAGTCAAAACACTTAAAATTCACCACTCTTGCAAAATTCAATGTACGGTGCACTTGGTCAACCATAGGATTGACATTAGCAGTAGCTTGCTTCTTCTATTCTTCCTTGGGATTTGTATTGGGGACTTGAAGAAATGAAATTGCCCAAATGATGAGTTAACTTGGTCTCCAATTACTTATGCATATTTAATTGAGAAAAGAGACTGATGCCATACAGGTCAATGTGGTTAGCCCTAAATTATTTAAGATAATGCAGACTGGTCAAGTTAAGCAGGTAGGCTGGGCAAATTAAGTAAGTAGGTAAGAGTCAAGACAACTTAAGCAGATTGGCCAAGATAAAATTAAGAAGTTATAAAATGTAGTTTGACTGGGTTTGAAATGCCCATTTCATCAAAAATAAAATGGTGGAACTAGGGTCAATTGTCATGTTACAAATGGGTGCATGATGTCAGACAATGTCATTTTGTCTCCCTTTGTGTTTTCTCTTGGATATCCTTTGTGATCTCTATATTGAGGCCTATCTCTATTTGCTTAACAATGTAATTAATGTTCCCATTGTGAAGTTGATATTTAGTTTGGGTTATAACATGAGCACCTATTGATAGCACTCTTTCAAAATGAAAACATTTACTAACATTTCTAATGGTTTTGAGCATTAATTACAGCAAATTTATTCTTTGTAAGACTTTGGATTTTCAAACTTATAAATTAACTTATTTATGATAATCCAAATGCCAAATTAATAATTTACTACATTTATAAGTGATTTTGGAAAATTAGGCTGTGAGATCAATGGAATCAAGTAATTATCATACTGAACTATATTTCTTTCAATGTATATGCTGAAAATATAAGGGTGTGATTCTTTTTACTTGGTAGACACGAGATAATACTAAATCCTAACTTACTGCAGTGGACGTGAAGCAATCGCTCAGTCTGATTACACAAGGACTTTGGGGTCTACTAAAGACTTAGATGTGAAACATGATTGTATGTAGACACAAGACTACTATTAGATTTGAATTTTTAGGGGCTCTCAAGTCTGACAGAGGTTGGAATCTCTTGTTCCATAAATGTGAGGATGCACATAAATCAAATCTTATAACAATCTTGGGTCAGAGGATACACTTCTACTTGAAATTTGTTTAGCTTGCAGTCTTGAATTTCTTGGTCAGACAAAATTAATTAATTCCTTGAGTCTGCTAAATTCATGGTAAGGCATGAATTCTAAGACTAGACTAATACATCTTTAAAGCTACTTCATGACAAATGTCAACCTAGGCCAAGACCAATGCCAGGACACCATGATTGTTAGAAAACTTATAGGGACAAAAAAATAACAAACTCCAAAACAAAATGTATCTAGAGAGCACATAGATTGAAGACTATATGAGATAACTAGAGTTTGGATAAGCATGAAAACAGTAGCAACAATTATTCTAGTAGACAGTTTCCTCAAAAGGAGAGAAGACCATTCAGATTCTCCACTCACCCATCCCCTCCCACATAATTCTTTTTGAAACTGGGGGCCTGTAGAGCCCTGGGAAGGGAGCCAGCATGGGCCTCCTAATACAGGACAAAAATGGCAGCTTTAAGAAGCTCTCAAAAACCCTGAAGGCCGGGAGGGTGCCTTGAATCTTGTTATGTACAACAGAGCGTCGTTAGGGAGGCCCTGGTTTTGTATAAGAAAAGAGCAATTTTGTTGCGGATGATGAAGAGCAGGGAATTTGTTTTTTAGAAGGGATGAACAGAGATGGAGTTGGATGTTTCAAAGGTAAGTCTCACTTAACTTCCATCATTTACTTGACAGTTCACATTTTATGTCTCTGAAAATGTGGTTAAAAAGACCCTTGGCTTATACTCCCTATTTGTCATTCATGCTTCATTTAAAACAACTCCATGGGATTCGATAGCAAGACATTTTATTTTGAATTTGTGAAATCCTAGCACTGAATCTAGTTTGGGCACTGAATTTGCATATTTTTCTTCTGGGTGTGTAAAATTTTGAGTTTTTCACCTCAGCTTTGCATATAAATTTTGCATCAATTAATCGTAATCGGGACAGTGGATTTGTGCCTGTCAGCTTTGATTGTGTTTTGTAATACTATATAATACAAGAAAATTATAGAGCTACATATTTGACATGCAGCCATTGTGAATTATATTTGATGCAATCTACAATTCTTCATTGGTCTCCAACTGTGAATACCCTACTTTAGAATACCACCTTTATTGATAAAAATATGCTTCTTATAGGCCCACCAATAGGCACATTATCTTACAAAACTCGTAGGGTCTTATCATTGGTCATTTGCACAAGGGTATTGTATAATTTTTTCCAAGAAGGTCAACTTCTAGAGGAGTCGTTGACAACTCCAAAATCTTCTAAGAAACTCTGTGTTTAGGGATGATTTCTTGGGCAGCTGGGGTTAACAAAGTGACTTTTAGCGTGTGCTTCAATGAAGATTCACATCAAAAGGTTGGGTTTCTTGGTGAGAAATAATCCTTATGGGCTCCTTTTTATAGTGGTGGCATTGGGCTCTCTTCATTATTTGAGCAAGTTGCTTGCCATACAATATGAGAAAGTAGTTCTTGGTATAGCTTTGTCCCATCTTTCATCCAGTCAATACCATAGTATTCTCATTCTCATAATGATGATGTATACAATTAAGAAAGAAATGAGACGACATTTTGGGCCTGTTAGAAAAGAGTCCAAAAGGATGCCTTCAGAAAAAACATGCATTGATCTCTCAAAAAAGGAAGAGTCAACAAAGAAAAGTGCTAGGTCAATAAAATGCACCTGATTTAATCTCTTAATGACCCTAACCTCTACAATTTCAACATAGGAACTAGGGTAAATGAGAGTTTTGATGTCTCTGGTGGTTGTCTACAAAGAGTCCTAACTTTTTTCTGAAAGAACAATGAGATTTATGACCTCACCATCTCATGTGCAGAAGCTTTGTCTTCAATGGAATCAACCATATTGAAATCTTTATAGACAAACCAATTGAAGCCAAGGAATTCATCAATAAGCCATCTTTAGAAAGAAACTCCCTCCTCATCATTGAAAGCATAAATGTTGGCTATGCCCAGAGATCTATGCTCTATTTTCAAAATTAGACATCTATTTTCACTGACTTCACTTTTCTATTTATATTATGGCATCTAGTATTAAAAAAATAGTAATTACTATTTTTCAATTCATCTGATTGTTGTATGATTGATCAACTTTGACGTCAACTTGGTAGGATCCTGTAGTTATTTATGGTGTGTTTAACGAGACAAAGGTATAAAAGAAATTAGTTCAACGGGGTGAAGTGTTAACATTGATTGATAGGAAATTATGTTGTGTCTGTGAGTTACATTGATAGGAATTATGTATCTCAGAACTGTATTGTTTTTCTACATGTTTTAGAAACCAATTTAATTGTTGTTTAACCCCATTAGATGATCTTGAAACTCTTGTAGGTATGGATATGAATTATATTGTAGGCATTGGTATATTATTATTATCATCCAATCAAAATGTAACATATGAATAGATAAATGTCCCAACAAATTAGAAATTTTATAAAAGTGTTAATAGTTATTGTCAATGTTAATTGTAAAGTTTTGGGATAGAATGGTAAGTTATATTATTAGGGTAAAGAGTTATAAAAGTATACTTATATCTTGTATTTGATTGTTGTCAAAAGACAACTTTAAATGAAGTTATAAAGATAATTTATTAGATTATTTAGATTGAATTAATGAAATTGACTTAAAAGATCAAACGATTTATTGATCTTTGTATAAAAAAAAGATATAGGATTAAGAAATAAATCGATATAGGTAGTATCGATATATTTGTTAATGTGAATAGATGAAAGATGATATGGTGATATATTTAATGTTGACATTTTCAATTTAGTTGGAATTGATTTAATTACGATTAAGTTAAAATTTGATAAGAAGGATTGAGATTAGGGTGAAACATTGTATTTGGTTATGCTTTAAATAATTGGTATATTGTAAATGAATCTTGTGTAAGTTGTATCATTGGTTGTAATGGGCTTGAGTGTAGGTTGTAAAGGTTTGTGTTCCAGAGGCATAGGATAATAAGATTTGATATATTGTGTTGAGATTGTAAGAACATGATGCCTCCTGTATGAGAACTTTAGTTATCATAAATAAGGTAGGATGTAGGGTTTGGATCTTGAGGTTCTTAGTGAGCATCGCATCTTAGTTTAAATGTGCTATGCTTATCATGTTATTGAATTAAGAATAGAATCATTTGTGATGTCTTTTAGATAGTTTAGTTCTAAGCGTTGCCCGTCAAGTGTCTTGTCGAGTAATGGTTATCGTTAACTTTTCCTAGTAGTGAATTAAATGTTGAGTATAAGTGCTAACTATTTTTGCATTCATAATGAAGTCCACATCCATGGATCCCACTTGATATAATAAATTATGTTGTTGTTTATGTCTTCTTGTTACAAGGAATAGTAGAATAATTGAAGTGAATGTTGTATTGATTGATGGGCATCTTATGAGTACGGTACTGTTTGAAGACCCATGGTTAGTATGTCATATTATATATATTGCACTTAGGGTATCTCAATTGGATTGGTCTATTTGAAGGAGTTGTGCTTTTAAGAGTAAATGTTAATGTGGGATTGTTGTGTTTTAGTGGTGTCTAGTGAAAGTTATTCCAGAGGCCAGTAGGGGTAGTTGTAGGTTTGATCCTTGTATTATTGCATTCTGGTTAAAGGATGAGCATGTTTTGGTTTTATGTGACGTTGACTTCTCTCTGCTTATGGTTTATATGATTTTAATGACTGTGCAAGAGGGATAATGCCTTGCTCAGTATATCTAGTCCTGTTGTTATGTCTTGAATCCATGTGGTAGAGTCCTTCATAATTGTGGTGGTTCATTACTGTTGTTGGCATGTAATAAATTTCTGGGTTGGTTTACTTTATGAGATTTTTTAGAGCAAGAGGACCCATGCCTTGCTCTGGAATACACCTTGTTATGGTGGAGATGTTGGAGCAAGAGGACCCATGCCTTGCTCTGGGATACACCTTGTTATGGTGGAGATGTTGGAGCAAGAGGACCCATGCCTTGCTCTGGTGATTTATTATGTTGTGATTGGTTGCAAGATGGTTGATGCCTTGCATTGTTATGTATAATTGCTGTTATGATGATGGTTGTTATGTTAATGGATAGGGTTTCTAGGTGCAGGTAGGGGAGTGGCTTTCAATGTGGGGCCGGTGCCCAAAGTGGCTATTAGGGTAATGCATTGGAAGTTGTTAATCCAGTGATAACTTAATAATAAATTTAGAGGGTTAGGTATTTTTCACACTAATCAAGATAATTGGATGCCTCACTCATGCCTATAGTGCTCGTTCAGGCTAAGGATGAGATGAGAAGGCCGTGGTTAGAAAAATCAACTTCCTTGTCCTCATGAAAGGAATGTTGATTCCGCATGTGTCACCCTATGGGGCCGGCATCTAGTGAGAGACTATTAGGGTAACCATAGACGGGGGTCGACACCTAGCGAGAGACTGTTAGGGTAACCCATGGATGGGAGCCGACGTCTAGCTAGAGACTGTCAGGGTAACCCATGTAGGACCATGCAATGACACTCTCCCTACTGCAGCCTAGGATTCCCTAGTTGTACTCTCCCCATTTGTTAAGTGTTTGCCTCTGGAGGTGATGTTGAGTTGTTTGTGATATTGACTTGTGCGGTTGGAAGTCATGTGTTGTCTTTGATTCTTATATTCCTTTATCTATCTGACTGTCTGTTGTAGTGGGACCTTATGTTATCTCCTAGCTCGGGGGGTGGACCTCAGGGTTCCACATGGTCGGGTGGAAGAGCTTTTATCCATTGGTTTTTTTTTTGCTTGCCGATAATCATGTGTGAGGAGGATATATCTTGTGTATCAGGCATCAGATCTTGTATTAGTTATGAAGGTAGTAATTTATGTTCATGTACTTGCCCTGTGTATCAGTTGTATCATATTGTATATATATTCAGATGTAATCAGGATGGTGATAATGTAAACTACATGATGATGTACTCATATGTATGGACTTTGAATATGTACATGTAATCTTGATCAAGTTGATTATCTAACTGATGTCATGAAGTGGAGATGTTTATGTATAATCATTAGTGTATTAGATTTAGAATGTTCTGCTGATGTTAGTTAGTAATGCTTGTAAATTATGTTGATTAATTTGTCAAGTAATGCAACCATGGGACCTTAGAAGACAAGTTGTTAGTTAATGATGTGTATTGATTTGTTAAACATTACCTTGTTATCTTATACAAAAAAATATATATTCCACATTGCATAGCATAGATGTGTTGTCCTCTAAGGTGTTCATGGCAGGGCTTTACATGCAGATCAAAACATTATTTCAACCATACCTTGGTTGTCCAAATTAGGATCAGCCCATTGGATTCCCAAGAAGAATTTCAATTTTCAACCACACTCACACATCCTTCCTCAGAATTTTGCATGTTACAATAAACCACAACACTTTCTTTCTTTCTTTTTCTTTTCAGACAAGAATGAGATATCAAAATGGTTCCCAAACCTTCTTTAAAAGACTTTTTTTCTAGACTCTTCACCTTCCTTCCCAAAAATAACAAATAAATGAAAATATATATTTTACACAACCCTTCCCAACAAATAAATAAATTAAAATTGATAGGTGAAGCAAAATTTAACTAATTCATTTCTATCTATCATTAATCCATCTAATAGAATAATAACATTCTTTTACAAGATTAAAACATATAATCAACAATATAAAGTATAATCATTAAATTGTCTTATTATTTCATAACAAATAAATAATTATTCAAGATCATAATCATTTAGTCTTCATAGTCAAAACATTAATATTAATAATAATAGAAAAATAATAATATTATTCATAGTCTATGAACTCATTGCAACTCAAAGTATTATATCAAATATCTATTTAATGTTAACTTGGCCTCATAGCACAACCATAATTTCATATTCATTAACATTTTAAATTTCATTTCAAAGGTTGCTTTTGGAGACAATAATAAATCAAAAAAATTGTAAATCTTTTAATGCACAATTTGACAAGAAATTTAAGAAAATTCATAACTTTTTTTCATCTTAATGAAATTTCAAAATTCTAATGTTCTAGAAAAATAGAGGATAGAAGAAGAAAAATAATGTTTCTCTTTTCTTGCTTTCTTTCTCCTAATGATGGATCATGGAGTGTGATCCAAAACATTAAGAAAAATAGATAGCACAGTTAAATCCAAAAGCATTCAATCCAACATGAAATAGTAGTTTTTACTGCAAACAACCTCAGTAGACCACAAAAATTTAGTCATGGATAATTCAATTTTCATAAAATACAATTACCATTGTAAATTAAATATAATCCTCCATTACATGATAAAATTTAATAGAATCATCACTTTTCTTGAAAATATAATAAAATATTTATGAGAAGCAATTTCCAACAATGTAATTGGTAGAAGTAAAGTCAAATAATGAAAGACTTATGTGACAATGGTCTAAATGAGAAAGTATATCCAAAGAAAGGAAAACAAATGGATGCACAACCATGGTGCATTTCTTAATTCAGTAAACCATTATAATTACTTGCTTATTAAAAAATGTGCAAAGATTAAATTAAATGTTAAGATTGTCACTAATATGCTTAACAACAAAATATTAAAACAAGGCACATTGTTTATAATGAAATATGACCATGCTTAAAGAGACACATGAAAAAATATATGATTTCATATTTCAAGAAATCTCCAACACAAAATGAATGTATAATCTATTAGAATGAGTCAAGGTATGCAGATTATGCATAAATAATTAAGTTTGAGATGGAATAATCAACTAAGAACATTCATTATTAGAAAAATGAAATAATCAACTATCATTATTCATGCTGACTTAAAATTACTATTGGATTAAAGTCTTGTAAAACTATATATATATATATATATATATATATATATATATATATATATATATATATATATATATATATATATATATATATATAAAGTAATACATTCTTTAAGTTTTATTAGTTATTCATTTATATAATAGTAATGCCACTGGTGGTAATAAAGAATTGGTGGAAACTATGGCTCCATGGCTCCCACGACTAAGTCGTGGGTAGCCATGGTGTCCACAACTAGCACACTCACAACTAACAAAAGAAAGCATTAACAATATGTATTATGTCAAGATCAACAATGATTATAATTTATTACTAATTACTTTTTATTATGTCTTCTACATGAGTACAATGATGTCAATATGAATACAATTACAGATGGCAATGTATGCAGCGAATACAATTAAGTAATAACATCAAATACGAAATCCATCACGATTATCACATATGAGATCTACTACAATTGTAAATAGAATGTAAATAATTATATACAATGAATAAATCAATTTAAAAATATAAAAAGATTTCTGTAGCGAATAACAATAAGAATAGTTTCTACAATCACCTAGGATAATATTATTTTTAAAATAGTAAAACAAATTTATTTATTACAATTCAAGATGAATATTCTTCTTAATACAACATAATCAGTCAAATCATTAATTATTGAAATTTATTACTACGAAAAGAGAGAAATCATTACTTGAATTAAGAATATGAGTATTTTTTATCTCTGACAACAATCCTAAAAATTAAACCATGTGAATTTCCTTCTTTTGGGTAGACACTATATAATTTTGTATCAGTGGTATGAACAAGAAAAGAGACCTTATATGTAAGCATCTTTTTTTTTTTGCATCTGCAAATCCTTGACTATAAGATTCCATCATAACCTATAAACGAACAAACTAGAGTAGCCTAAAACTGCTCTCCACCAAACTATAGGACTTTGGATTCCAATCCACCCCTGACCTTGGAAACAAAACCCCATGTTACTAAAAAAAAATCTAGAAAATTAAAGATAGATAAAATACTCAAAATAATCATGCACAAGGAAACCTCAAGATTTCCCAAAAAAGGAAAAGAATGGGGATACTCTTTGGGGTTAAGGTCCTTGTATCTTCCTCATATGTAGCTCCCAATAATTCACAATGTAGCTCCCAGAAAACATAATGTAGCTCCCAGAAATCACAATGTAGCTCCCAGAAAATCACATACCTCCACAACACCATTTCACCAACCCCAATCACCAACTCCAACACCAAACACCAATCACCAACCCCAACATGATTCACCAACACCACCACTAAAAGTAACCCCAAAGAGGTGCCCACTGGTGAATCAATGATATACAAAAACCTTATTAATAATCTTAAATACACATTGAATCAAATGGAGATCATGAAAAAAATCAAGTCAAATAGATACACATGACACCTAATTTATGTTGAAACCCAATTAGGGAAAAAACCACTAAGAGTTTCTTGAGTCTACTACTGAAATCCAATCTCAAAAAGAATGAAGAGTACATTTGTTTTTGAAGCACCCACTCCAAGGTACAAAGAACACCATAGCATTGTTTTTTAACACAGGTACAATGCATACCTAGTTCCCATCAACCATAAACCACCAATCACAATGAGGCACCAACCTCAATCTCCTGATACACCAAATTCAATATAAAAAGACAAGAAAATGTGCAAGTGGTGATTCTTAGATAATCTGATTTGCACCATTACAAAGTATTAAAAAAAACTTATTTGCATACATATCTCATATCAATAAAGTATGTTCACAGAAATGCTCCTCTCCTAAGCTTGACTAAATCTTTTGAATGAACAAGAAGATTGATGGTGATTGATTGTCATTGATGTCAATAAGGTTGACCACATGGGTCTAATGCAGAGGTCATTCTTTTGGGATCATCAGGACTTTATAGTATGATTGATTCTATTTGGAGTTCCTTTATGTTCATGTACTATGTGAAAATGTCAAAGGTTGGACAAGAGGATCTCAAATGGATCTTAGTTGAACAATATTTGATGCTCTATATCATTATTGTCATGGGTTGTGTCTTCATTAGGTCATGGCTTAATCTTGTTGAGGTTTCATTCTAATTGATCATGTTGATGTAAGGATAAGAAGATCATTAAGATCTCAAGATAGTTTATATTTCAAGCAACGTAGATACATATTCTATGAGCAATATAGGTTTCATACTAGTGTATGTTGACTTCATGATGTGATCAGTGTTGTATGTTCTTGATTGCATCATCAGTGTGGTAAGATCATTAGTTGATCAATTGTTGCAACAAGGAGTTCTTGCCAAGTTTCATTATCAAGATTATATCCTTTCATAATAGAGTTATTTCTCATGTCCATCATGTCTACATCAGATCAAATCAGGATCATAGGATCATTGATAAACCTTGATCAGTGATAGGGTTTGTTCTTCATATCTTTCTATAAGTGTCAAGCTTTGTTCTTCATGGTGACAAGTTCATGGATAATTCAGTGTTATCTCTGAAGGGTGGTCATGTTTTTAATGAAGTGAAAATCTCTGATCATATTGTTTCTAAAGAATTTGGGTTTGTTTTTAGAAGGCTCATGTTTGAAACTCTAATTCAAAAATGCTAAGTGTATACAAGGAGTATTTTATTATAAACGTCATCCTTTTCTTATATTTCAATGTTGACTGGTTAAGAAGGTCAGAGATAACTTAAGTAAGGTCTTCGAGGGTTCTGCATCATTTGATAACCAGCCTCTCCACATTGTGTAATCTGCTACACTGGTCATCTTAGTGGAGCTCGGGTGGGAAACATAAATCAAAGGCTCTTTTTAAACTTTCATGAAGAGTGAATATAAAGATCGATGATCAATATTTAAACCTTAACTCCTCCATTGTGAGTTTGAAAATTGAAGTGCATTTAAACGTTTGCAAGGATAAGCTTTATAAAGCTATTTTTAGAAGATTTAAAGACTATTTTTAGAGATTTCTTTCTATTCTCTTCATGGCAGTTGAAGACAAAAGAGGAAGTATTTTTGGATAGAGTTTAAAGATTTTTTTTAAAAAAATGTCTTATTCTTTTTTTTTTCTATTTTCATAAGAAATGAAGAGTCAGTTTGACTACAAAAGAGATTTTCATTTTTTAAGGGCATATGGATTTTGTTAAGAAGATGATTTTAACATATTAAAGAATTCTTTGAAGATTGGTAAATTGGATGAAGATATTATTATTGAATACTAATCTTTTGTAGATTGGAGAAGACAAAGAGAATTCAAGTTGAAATAAAAGAATTTGAAGAATATTTTTTTGGATAGATATTATTTGTTTTGTTGCTTCATGGATGCAGAATGATTTTATTGAAGATTTATTTTGTTGAGAAGATGAAGAGATTTTTATATTATGAGAAGAGGAAAATGGTTCTGAGAAAAGAAGAATATGAATGGTAGAGGAATTTAATATTATTTTTTGCAAGTTCTTAATTGATAAAAGAAATATATGCAAAGTTGACTATGAGGATTGTGAAGGATGTGAAAGGACATTTAGTATTTCTTATATATATATTGGTTTTGCAGATGCATTGTGAGAGTGTGGTTGTTGTGTAGATCAATGATGAAGATAATTTGATACAGTTGTAATGGATGTGAACAAATATGAAGGCAACTTGTATGACATAGTTTGGATCAAAACAAGTATGAAGACAATATGTAATTGAATGTGTAGATTGAGCATCAGATGCAATTTGAAGACATACACAGAGAAATTTATTTTGATTGAATGAATTTGTATTATGTGGAGATGGAATAATGAATTGAATGGAAATATAGTAACCCTTTGATTTTGTTTATCTCTTCTAATGGTGATTGTGTTTTCCAGTGAGGCTTGTGGTCAATGAGACCTCTCTATGTGCTAGTGAGGCTTGTGGTCAATGAGACCTTCCTATGCCAGTGAGGCTTGTGGTTAGTGAGACCTCTATATATGTCAGTGAGACATTTGTAAACTTGAAGTTTTTCATTTAAGCCAGTGAGGTAGTTTGAGTGGTTTTTCTACCCCTAGAGGGTTTTCCACTCAGTATATCTTTGAGTTAAACTTCTTGTGTTGTTTCTCTGCATTAATAATTGGTGTTTAAAAATTTGATGGTTGTGAAGTTAATATTTGATCTCAATTCATAATAAAGTTCATTGATAATTTGTAAGAGGTGAGAAAATTGAATTATTATATTAACACTAATTCACCCCCCCTCTCAGTGTTAATTGTACTCCTAAAATTGGTATTATAGCCACGTTCCCTTTAGAAGCTTAATCAGCTTAGGTAGCCTATGAATTGGGTGGTGCAAGTGATATTCATTTTGTTTTATGTATTAATGTGATGTGGACTGAAACTCAGATTCATTATTGGTCATGGGAGAAATAAATAATATTTTCTAAAGAGGCTCAAATAATTGTTGTAGGCCACTCTGAGGACTCAGTGGAAGAAATCATTCCGTGGAGGGGCTTTATGCCATAATAAAAATGCAGATCATATATTCTTATGGATAGCTAGATAAGCTACCTCAATTTGGAAGGAAATCAAGATAATGTGAAATCTTCTAACTAATTTGACACCCTTGAGGAAACAATGCAGATATGATATATATAAACTTACATAAAAATTAATTCTATGCCTTTATGAATGCAACTCCAAATAAACTATTAAGGACAAATTAATGCCCATAAGGATGTCTATAGTGAAATTTGTTGTGGTTGAATGTAGATTCAATAATAATGGAATACATCATATAGTTTTAGGAAACAATATTAACCATTCTGAGCCATAAACTGATTTGCAAAAATGTAGCTATAAGTCAACATTATATCTTATTTGCACAATTTCACATTTAATTTATCAGTCCTCCAAAAAATGACAACATATCCAATAAATCATCCCTGGTATCACAAAGAGAAACCCTCCATTCATCAATTCTTTCATACCATTAAATTCTACCAGAGTTGCTAACGGTTCCCCTTTTGTTCATTTCCTCCTCTTTCTTGTAACATTCTGATCAATAATAAAAAAAGCCAATTTTATAGAAGGAACAAAGTAGTAAAAGAAAAAATTCCCCAAAGTTCCCAAGTGTTGCAACTATTGAGCGAAGAAAAGATAAAGACAAAACAAAAAAATAAATCAAAACACTAAACAAACTCAGAATCAATGCAAAAGAGAATAGAAAAGTTTTTAATGTGGTTCACCAAATGGCTACATCCACTTTGAGAAAGGAATAGCTCTCTATATTAAGTCTAGAATAATTTATGCAGGATAATCCTTGGTTCAAGAGCAATCTTGCATCAACCAAACACATTTGCATTTTAGTTTGTTTGCAGTTTAGTTTGTTTCTTTTCATCTTCTAGTTTAGTCAGTAGTAGTTTCTGTATGTTGCTCTGCATTCTACTGCAGTCACATTTCATATCTTGTAGAGCTGGACTTAGCATCTAGATTCATTCATCTACATCATATCCATAATTTAGAGCATTTGGATTAAGTCCTAGAAGGATATCTCTATCAGAAGATCGACTGTTTTCTCATAATAAAGCATCCTAACAATCTCAGACAATCAGCTAAAGAAGAAGATCAGCAGAGCATTTCCTGACTTGCGGAGCCTAATGACACATCATTTAATGATCTATGGTTCATGGCTAACCTTCCTTGAGATCCGCACATCATTTGATTCATCTGTGGATAAGTTCTATTCATTTAGGTTTGACCTATCTATGTACACATGTTACAACTCTTCATTGGAGTTTGTAATCTTCCTTGACCGATGTGGAGGAATCTTTTGTACTAGAGATGATATATATTGATGTAATAGATCCTTAGGAAGAGAGATATAGATTTAGATAGTCCTCATGATTTAGAAGATAGATAGTTTGGATTCTTTGCAAAGGATCCTAAAAGATATGTCTTTCTATATTCTAATATTCTGTAATTAGGCTTGAGAGCCCTATTGTAAGCCTACATGTTGTCGACTGATTTTTGTTTGAATTCTATGATATACTAAATGACTGAGACTACATTTGTTTCATATCTTTGAGTTGTTTTTGTTGTGTTTACTCTTGTTGTACAGTTTGGACAATTTATTATGTGAACCCTCCTGCTATGACTGCACCAAGTGGTATAAGAGCGAAAGTTTGAATCTTTGGGAGAGAATTGAGTGAAATTGGTGAAGGAATTCCATAAGATCTTTCTGTGGATAGATTGCCAAATTGAGGTAGGTTACTTATGTCACAACCAATCACTGATTGTGAGGTAGTTGTCACCTTGTAGCCTAATCGTCAAACTTGAGGCAGTTTGCACTTGATCCCAGGAAGATGTCACTAAGGAGAGTTGTTGCTATTAGAATAATGGCTGGTATAATGGATGAGATGATGTAAATGATGAAAAGAATGCGAATTCATGTGGATTCTATTGAAGAAGATAGGTGTAGAGGATTGACACTGAGACCTAATGTTGAAAGTGATGATGAAGAGGAATTTCAATTTGTTGAACAAATTGGTGAAACCCTTGGAGGTGATGAAGAAGAAGAATTAGACCAAGTAAAGATGTTGTGAGTTATTTCAAAGATTGGGAAAAGACCTAGAATGGATGTTTGAATTATAGTGGCAATTTGAATCCTGAAGAGTTGATTGACTGGATAAATGACATGGAAGAATACTTTGAATATGAAAAAATTGAAGATCTGGAGAAGGTGAAATTTGCAAAGACAAAGTTGAAAGGACATGCTGCTATATGGTGGAAAGAAGTTCATTTGGAAAGAAATAGGAGAGGGAAAGAAAAGATTACAAAATGGGATAGGATGGTGATGAAATTAAAGAATCAATTCATACCCGCTGACTATGAGTTGGAACTGTTGAAGAGATTGCAAAACCTGAGACAAAAGGAGAAATATTTGAAGGAGTATACTAAAGAATTTCATAATATGATCATAAGAACATGACATAGTGAAGCAGGGAAGGAGAAAGTGGTGAGATACATCAGTGGAATGAGATCGAACATTCAAGAAGAACTAAGCTTGGTAAGGATGACATCTTTAGAGGAAGCATATTAGTTTACCTTGAAAGTTGAAGAGAAGCTGAGTAAGAGGCATGATCAGAGACAAAGAGGTAGAGGAGGTAAACTTCAAAGAGGTAGGACTTATTCTAGAGGAGATAGATCACATCCAGAGAAAAACATGTTTGACATCCCATTTAAGAAGGATGACAGAGATAATAATGCTTACCGGAAAGATGACAAAAATTTTTACTAGAGAGGAAACCTGAGTGCATACTAGAATGAAGGATATGGAAGAGAAGGAAGAGGATTGGATAAGAGAACATTTAGAGGTAATTGTTTCAAGTGTGGAGATGAAGCACATAGAGCATTTGAGTGTAATCAGGGTAGTATAAGCAAGAAAATAGAGAATAGTGGAAGAGCAGCCTATGTTGAAGAAGAACATGTTGGATCACCTAGTTTAGTTGGTAAACTGAAGAAAGGAGAATCACTTGTAATGAGGAGAGCACTATTTAAAGTAGTAACAAATGAGGAACCACCATAGAGGAAGAGTTTGTTTAGAACTAGATGCAAATCAAGAGGTAAATGTTGTAAAGTTGTAATTGATAGTGGTAGTTCTAATAATCTAGTTTCAGAGGAGATGGTGACTAAGATGAAGTTGGAAAGATTAAAACACTCTAAGCCCTATTAGATAGCATGGATTCAAGATGACCATAAGGTACTGGTGAGTGAACAATGTTTGGTAAAATTTCATATTGGATCTTATCATGATGAAGTATTGTGTGATATTATGCCTATGGATGTTTGTCATATCTTGTTGGGTAGACCTTGGTAGTATGATAGAAAATCTATACATGATGGGAGAAATAATACATACACTATAACAGCAAATGGAAAGTGAATTACTTTGATTCCTTTGCAAGATGATCCTAAGAATGAAGTATGTGGGAATGCTAGAATTTGTTTGGTAGATGGAAGCAAATTTCTGGATGGTCTGAGACATGAGAATATGTGTTATGCTTTGATTCTGAAGAAACTTGAAATATTGAAGGAGACTGAAGAATCAAAATCAGAGGAGATAAAGGAGTTATTGATAGAGTATGAAGACATATTAGACAATGTACCTAAAGGATTACCACCAATCAGAAGTATCAGTGGCCACATGGATCTTATAACAGGAGCAAGTTTGCCTAACTAAGTAGCACACAGAATGACACCAGCACATAACGAAGAACTAAATAGATAGATAAAAGAATTGTTGAAGAAGGGTTTGATCAGAGAAAGTTTGAGTCCTTGTTTAGTACCTGCAGTGTTAACACCAAAGAAGGATGGAGAATGGAGAATGTGTACAACCTCTAGAGTCATAAACAAGATCATAGTTAAGTATAGATTTCCTTTACCTAGGATGGATGATATCATGGATTGTTTGAGTGGAGCAAGATATTTCACAAAGCTAGATTTGAAGAGTGGATACCATTAGATCAGAATCAAAGAATGAGATGAATGGAAAACTGCTTTTAAGACAAATAAAGGATTGTATGAATGGTTAGTAATGACTTTTAGATTGACAAATGCACCAAGTACTTTCATGAGGTTGATGAATGAAGTTTTGAAGAGATTCTTGGGTAAGTTTGTTATTGTATATTTGGATGACATTTTAATTTTCAGTAAAACAAAAGAACATTTGTGGCATATTAGACAAGTTTTGTAGGGGTTGAGAGAAGAGAAATTGTTGATAAACATCAAGAAGTGTAGTTTCATGAAGGAAGAACTAGTGTACTTGGGATTTGTGATATATGCGAAAGGATTGAAGATGGATCTTGAGAAAGTAAGAGCAATTGTTGAATGGCCTACACCATAGAGCATTGGAGAAGTGAGATCATTTCATGGATTGGCTAGTTTCTACCATAAGTTCATTAGAAATTTTAGTTCAATTTGTAACCCTATGATAGAGACAATGAGAGGTGACAGAAAGGATTTCAAGTGGACATCAGGAGTAGACAAAAGTTTTGAGTTGTTGAAGTAGAAAGTGATAGAACAACCTATTTTGACATTACTAGATTTTGATAAGGTATTTCAAGTTGATTGTGATGCACGTGGAAATGCAATTGGAGCAATGTTAAGTCAAGAAGGTAGACCTATAGCATATTTCAGTGAGAAGGTGAACAATGCAAAAAGATGATATTTAATTTATGATCAAGAATTCTATGCCATAATTCAAGCCTTGAAGAAGTGGAGACATTACTTGTTGCCTAAGGAGTTTGTGTTATATATGGATCATCAAGCTTTACAGTATTTGAACAATCAAGGTAAGTTGAATCAGAGACATATGAGATGGGTAGAGTTCATCCAAAGTTATACTTTTGTATTGAAGCATAGGAGTGGTAAATCAAACAAAGTTGCTGATGCATTGAGTAGGAGAAGGAACTTACTGACAGAGATGAGAGTTGAAGTATTGGGATTTGATGAATTGAAGAAGATATATGAGGGAGACACTAATTTTGTAGAACCTTGGAAAGCATGTAAGGAACCTATTGTGATAGATAGGAGTAAGTGGTTGGATTATTTTATTTAAGAGGATATGTTGTTCAAAAGAAGTAAGTTATGCATACTTAGAAGTTCAATGAAGGATAATTTGATCAAGGAGAAACAAAGTGGAGGATTGGCAAGACATTTTGGCATTGATAAGATAGTGGCTTTGGTAAGTGAAAACTACTTTTGGCCTCAGATACATAAGGATGTCAAGAAATTTGTGCAGAGTTGTAGAGTTTGTCAAGTAGCAAAAGGGAATAATCAGAACACTAGATTATATAAACCTTTAACAATACTAGAGAGACCTTGGGAAGACATAATCATGGATTTTGTGATGGGATTACCAAAGACATAGAGAGGACATGATTCAATATTTGTAGTGGTGGATAGATTTTTAAAGATGGCTCATTTCATAACTTGCAAGAAGACAACTGATGCAATACATGTAGATGACCTATTTTTTAAGGAAATTGTGAGATCGCATGGATTACCTAAGAGCATACTTTCAAATAGAGACACTGGATTTCTTGGATATTTTTGGAAGACACTTTGGAAGAAGATGAAGATAGATTTGAAGTTTAGTTCAACTTTTCATCCATAGACTGATGGACAGACAGAGGTAGTGAATAGTAGTTTGGGAAACTTGTTAAGATGTTTGGTTTGAGACAAGACAGGAAGTTGGGATTTGATTCTACCACAAGCAGAGTTTATATACAATAATTCAGTGAATAGGAGTATAGAAAAAAGACCTTTTGAGATTGTTATCAGAGTGAATCCTAGAGGAGTTGCAGAATTGAGAGATATTAGTGTAAAAGAAAAAGGAAGTGTAGAAGTAGAAGAATTTGCAGTTCACATGAAGAAAGTGCATGATCAGGTAAAGAAGAATTTGGAGGACATGAATAATAAGTATAAGAAAAGAGTAGATGAGAAGAGAAGACATAAGGAATTTATACTTGAAGATGAGGTAATGGTATACTTGAGAAAAGAAAGATTTCCAGTTGGGACGTATAACAAGTTGAAGATGAAGTTTGGACCCTATAGGATACTCAAAAAATTTGATTCAGGAAATGCATATGAAGTGAAGCTACCAGAGACATTGGGTATTTCACGTATTTTCAACATTTCAGACCTATATCAGTATAATGAAGCAGAGTTCAGTGATAGCATGAAGGAAGACTTGAAGAAGTAGTTACCACAATAAGCACTGGAGCAGATTGAAGACATTCTCGACAGTAGAATTTGATGAAGGGGGTAAATCATAAAACACACAACAACAAAAATTATATATAGAAAATAGAACTTTCTTTATTGATTTGGACAACTTATTACATTACAGAAGCTCAAATACAATCAGAGGAATCAACCCTCCACATGCTGCAACACATTACAACTTCCTGTCATAAGACTCTGGAATCATCTACCTTCTGTAACCCCAAATGAGCTAGGGTTTATGTTTTCCCCCGTATTCTTGACTCTACACTTCCCCCCTTAACTCTACTATTGCCCAGGGTTCCCAAAAATGGTTATTAATAGCCTTTTTGGTGGCCAACAACCTAATTTCAAAATTTGCATCTCCCTCCAAAAATAAGTCAACTTCCGGGAGCCATAACTTTTGATCCAGGTGTCTGATTGATCAACCATTTTATGTGTCAAAAAGCTCGCAGAGTGCTCTACGTGTTAAGAACCCACTTTGCTAGTTTTGGCCATTTTCAGGCCCATACAGGGCCATTTAGTGCCTCAAACTTGAGTTTGAATAATTTTCAGGCATTTTTTGGGAAACAAAAACTTTAATATCTTTTAGATCACAAATGATCTTTGCATGATTCCTTCGCCAAAGGTCTTATTTTTCAGTTATGAAGCTTTTTGTAAATTTTCACTTTATTCCATGCCCAAATGCAAACTTTCTAAAAATAGTAGGTTGCTTAGCAGTTTGGAAAAACTAGAAGTTCTAAATCATTATTCAAGCAATTATGGAACCAAAACCACAAATTTTGAAAAGAAATGGAAAGAACATCAATAATTTTGAAACGCATCTTTTTTTTGGGTGAGGCAAGATTGCCCTTACATCACTTGATGCTCCTGCATCAGACACCCAGGTTAATTTGAGAAGTGACCTTGTCACGTCTTAGGTGTTTGTGTGAGGAAAACCCAAACAGTCAACCTCTGCCTTAGACAACCAAGAAGAATTTTCAACAAGCCTTCCTTTCTATTTCACCAGGTATTCTTCATATTGCTTGTTTCACATACTTCTTCCCACACGGCTATCCAAGATCTCTTCAATCTCCTCTGTTGAAGTAGATATCAAAATACTCCACTGTTCTTCTATAGGTCCATCCTCTGTTCCACCTTCATGATATTCTGATAAATCAGCAATGTTGAAAATAGGGGAAATGTTGATCCCACTCAATAGCTCTACCTCATATGCATTTCCTGAATCATGTTTCTTCAAAATTATGCATGGTTCAAATTTCTTCATTTTTAGCTTATTATATGTTCCAATTGGGAACCTTTCTTTTCTCAGGTGAACCATGACTTCATCTCCTACCTGGAACTCCTTATATCTCCTCTTTTGATCTACCTTAGCCTTGGACTGAATATTCATCTTATTAATGTGCCTTTTCACCTCTTTGTGCAAATTCTTCATGTGTGCTGCAAAGTCTTCAGCCTTGGCACTTGTCTTTTCTCCTTTGTCCTTAACTCTAAAGCATTTCTTGGAATATTCCCATATATAATCTAGAATGGTGACTTACTAGTACTCATATTGATAGAATTGTTGTAATCAAATTCTGCCTATGGTAAAACTAAATCCTATCCCTTGGGCTTATCTCCTACTAAGCATCGTAGCAAGTTACTCAAACTCCTATTCACCACTTCTATCTATCCACCAATCTGTGGATGGTGTGTAGAACTGAACTTCAAATCTATTTTCAACTTCTTCCACAATGTCCTCTAGAAATAACCAACAAACTTGGTATTTTGATTTGAAACTATGCTCTGTGGTAGACCATGCAATCTCACCACCTCCTTGAAAAATAACTCTACAATATGAACATCATTAGTCTTCTTGCAAGGAATAAAATGTGCCATCTTCGAGAATCTGTCCACCACCACAAAAATGGAATCATGTCCTCTCTGTGTCCTTGGTAAACCAAGAACAAAATCCATACTAATATCATCCATGGCTTCTCTGGTATAGGTAGTGGCTAACATAGACCTGTATTCTGACTTGCTCCTTTCACCATCTGACATACTCTGTAACTCTACACAAATTTCCTCACATCCTGTTACAACTGTGGCCAATAATAATTTTCACCAAAAATAGCAATGGTCTTATCTTTACCAAAGTGTCTAGCCAATCCTCCACTATGCTTCTCCTTAATCAGGTTCTCTCTCATGGAACTTCTTGGAATGCACAATTGGCTTCCTCTAAATAATATGCCATCTTAGATTATGAAATCCAACCATTTTGTCCTATCCAAAGTAATAGATTCCAAACAAGCTTTGTAGGCCTTTGCAAAATCTAGATCTTCAGGATACAAACTTTTGAGCTCATCGAACCCAACAACCTCTATCTTCATTTTTGTCAACAAATTTTGCCTTCTGCTCAAGGCATCTACAAATTTGTTGGACTTCCCACTCTTGTGCTTCAAAATAAAAATATAGGTCTGCAAAAACTCAACCCATTTTAAGTGCCTTTGGTTCAACTTTCCTTGACTATTAAGATATTGTAAAGCCTGATGATCAATATATAAAACAAACTCCTTTGGCAACAAATAATGTTTCCATTTATTCAAAACTTGAACTATTGCATAAAACTCCTGATCATAAACATAATACTTTTTCTTGGTATTATTAAGCTTCTCACTAAAATAGGCAATGGGCTTACCTTCTTGACTCAAAACAACTCCTATACCACTACCACTAGCATCACAATCTACCTAAAATACCTTATTAAAATCTGGAAGTGCCAAAATAGGTTGTTCTATAACTTTCTGCTTCAATGCATCAAAGCTCTTGTCTGCTCCTTTAGTCCATCTAAACTCTTTTCTATCCCCTCTCATTATCTCAGTTAGGGGTGCACAAATGCTACTAAAATTCCTAATAAACTTTTTGTAAAAACTTGCCAAACCAGGAAAAGATCTTACCTCAAAAGCACTCCTTAGCATAGGCCATTCAATGATAGCCCTCACCTTCTCTAGGTCCATCTTAAGACCTTCCTTTGAGACAACAAATCCCAAGTGTACCAATTCCTTCTTTGTAATACTATATTTCTTCAGATTAATCAACAACTTCTCCTCCCTCAGCTTCTCTAAAACTCTTCTGATATGAATGAGATGCTCATCCCAAGTCTTACTGAAAATCAAAATATCATCTAAATAAACAATAACAAAACTTCCCAAAAATTCTTTTAGTACCTTGTTCATGAGCTGCATGAGTGTGCTCGGTGCATTGGTTAGCCCAAATGGCATGACTAACCACTCATACAAACCTTACTTTGTCTTGAAGGCTATCTTCCACTCATCTCCTTCTCTGATATGGATCTGGTGATACCCAGTCTTTAGGTCAATCTTCATGAAGTACATGGCTCCACTCAAATAGTCCATTATGTCATCCATTCTAGAAAAAAGGAAATATGTACTTGATTGTGATCTTATTGATGGCTTGAGAGTCTATATACATTCTCCACTCTCCATCTTTCTTTGGTGCTATTACTACAAGTATCGCACATGGACTTAGGCTCTCTCTTATCAATCCCTTCCTCAACAACTCCTGCACTTGTCTGTTCAACCCTTCACTCTCTGTTGGAGTCATTCTATGGGCTGCCTTATTTGGCAAACTGGCTCTTGGTATCAAATCCATTTGATGAGTTATCTTTCTCACTAGTGGTAAACCTTCTGATACATTATCAGAGATAATGTCCTAAAATTATTCCAACATATCTAAAACTTCTTCTGGTACATCTTCACATTTCTCTTGATTGATCTTAGGAATCAATGCAAAGTAATGACACTCATGCTTCATACCCTCCAAAATTTTTCTACCATCTACTAAGCAAATTCTAGCAGTACTACATACCTTTTCATCCATCTCCTTCAAGGGCTTCAATTTATGATGAACTCCATCCTTTGTTGGGGAATGTGTTTGCACGACCATGATGGACAACATGATATCACACAACACCTCATCATGGTAGTCTCCAATCTTGAACTTCGCTAAACCCTACTCATTGACCAAAGCTCTATGGTCCTTCTGCAACCATGCAACTTGATATTGATGTGGATGCTTTCTTCTTGTCAACTTCAACTTGTTAACCATCTCCTCTAAAACAAGATTGTCAGTGCTCCCACTATCAATAATAATATCACAACACTTACCTTCACATTTGCACCTTGTGTGGAATAAACTCTTCCTCTGATTGGTTTATTTTTCCTTATTCAACAAAGTTCTTCTAAGAACTAGAGTTTCTCCCCTTTCATCATCTTTAGAATGCTCAGACTGTGCATCTTCATCTACATGTGTAACTCGTGCATTACCTTCGGGTCTTCTATTTGTCCTTCCTTGATGTTGTGGACACTCATATGCTTGATGTCCTTTATCTCCACATTGGAAATAGGTTCCTCTGAAACCTCCTCTTTTAGGTCCTTTCCTAGGTTTGCCTCTTCCTCTTCCTCTTTGTTCACCATTGTTCTGGTCACGAGAGTGGTACGTATTATATCTCCTCTCTGATTTTAACTAGTGTTGGCTTCTTTACTTTTCTTGGAATCTTCATTTTGGCCCCCATAGGGTCTTCCACTAGTCCTTCCACCTTGACCTCTTCCTCTTTGCTTGCTGTCAAATCTTTTATTCAACTTCTCTTCCACCTTCAGGGAAAACTGGTATGCATCTTCTATGGTGGTCATTCTGACTAGGCTCAACTCCTCTTGAATACTCGGCCTCAACCCATTAATCTAACGGGATACCTTCTCCTTATTTGGCTTTACATGGCCTATCCTAATAGTAATCTTATAAAACTCTTCTGTATACTCCTTGACAGACTTGTTACCTTGCTTCAATCCTTGCAGCTTCTTCAATAGCTCCATCTCATAGTCCACAGGAATGAACTGCTTCTTCAGTTTCTCCACCATTTGATCCTATTTGGTGATCTTTCCTTTTCCTTTTCTATTCCTCTCTAACTGGACCTCCTTCCACCAAATATTTGCATGGCCCTTCAACTTTGTTTTTTCAAACTTGCCCTGATCTAGGTCCTCCACATCTTCATACTCGAAATACTCCTCCATGACATTGATCCAATCAATGAGCTATTCTGGATTGAAATCTCCAGAATAAGTAGAAACTTTGATCCTAGACCTCTTTCCAATCTTAAAAATGGCCCTCAACAACCTAACTTCCACAGGATCTCCTGCAGCTTCTTGTTCTTCCTCAGATAGCTCTTCTTCAACTTCATCTTCGCTTTCTTCTCTTGTTCTCGGATCAAACCCTCTTCATAGCTCCTCTTGTAATGCATCAATTTGCCTTTGTAGTGCTCTAAAACCCTCTTCCATAAAAGCATTCCTCCCAATACAATTTCTACATGGAGGCATCTTGATCTCTATAGAAAACCCACAACCTCAGGTCTTGGTCCAAACTACCTCATGATCGGCGATCTATCTACACACTTAGGAAAACTTGGCTCAGATACCACTAGGTAAAGGGGATAAATCATAAAACACATAGTAATATAAATTGTACACAGAAAATAGAACTTTCTTTATTGATTTGGACAACTTATTACATTACAGAAGCTCAAATACAATCAAAGGAATCAACCCTCCACATGCTGCAACACATTATAGCTTCCTATCACAAGACTTTAGAATCATCTACCTTCTGTAACCCCAAATCAGCTAGGGTTTTTGTTTTCCTACCTATTCTTGACTCTACATTACCCCCCTTAACTCTACTATTGCCCAACGTTCCCAAAAATGGTTATTAATAGCTTTTTTTGGCAGCCAACAACCTGATTTCAAAATTTGCATCTCCCTCCAAAAATAGGTCAACTTCTAGGAGCCATAACTTTTGATTTGGGTGTCCAATTGACGAACTGTTTTATGCGTCAGAAAGCTTGTGAAGTTTTGTACATGCTAAGAACCCACTCTACCAATTCTAGCCATTTTTGGGCCCGTATGGGGCTGTTTAGTGCCTCAAACCTGAGTTTGAATAAATTTTTAGGCATTTTTTGGGAAATGGAAACTTTAATATCTTTCAGCTCGCAAATGATCTTTGCGTGATTCCTTTGCCAAATGTATTATTTTTTAGTTATAAAGATTCCTATAAATTTTCACTTCATTCCATGGCTAAATGCAAGCTTTCTAAAAATAACAGGTTGCTATTTTTAGCAGTTTGGAAAAACTGAAAGTTCTACATAATTATTCAAATGATTATATAACCAGAACCACAAATTTTGAAAATAAATGGAAAGAACATCAACAATTTTGAAACACATCTATTTTTGGGTGATGCAAGATTTCCCTTACACCACTGGATGTTCCTACGTTAGAATTGGATGCAGCACTAGAGGAAGACAATACAAAGAATACCTTGTGAAGTGGAAAGGCAAACTAGAAGAAGATTACTCATGGATTTCCCAGGCTGAGGTGGACCATCTTGGTTTCCCTCTAGCCCCAACAAAGTGAGGGACTCACTTTTTTCAATAACCTCGAATGTCTAATTCTGGAGCATCCCTTGTTAAAGAGAAATCTTGCATCAACCAAAAACATTTAAATTTTAGTTTGTTTATAGTTTATTTTTTTCTTTTCATCTTCTAGTTCAGTTTAGGTAGTTCCATCAGTAGCAGTTTCTATATGTTGGTCCACATTCTACCACAGTCACATTTCATACATTGCAGAGCTGGACTTAGCATCTAGATTCATTCATCTACACCATATCTAGAATACAGAGCATTTGGATTAAGTACTAGAAGGATATCGCTATCAGAAGATCAACTGTTTTCTCATAACAAAGCATCCTGACAATATCAGACGATCAGCTAAAGGAGAAGATTTGAGGAGCATTTCACAACTTGTGAAGCCTAATGAGACATCATTCAATGATCTATGGTTCGTGGCTGACCTTCCCTAAGATCTGCACATCATTCCATTTATTTGCAGAGGAGTTCTGTTCATTTAGGTCCAACCTATCCCTGTACACACGTTACAACTCTTCATTGGAGTTTGTGATCTTCCTTGGTTGAAGCAGAGGAATCTTTTGTACAGGAGATGATATATATTGATGTAATAGATCCTTAGAAAGAGAGATAGAGATTTAGATAGTCCTCATGATTTAGAAGATAGATAGTTTGGATTATTTACGAAGGAGGCTAAAATCTGTATCTTTTTATATTCTGATATTCTATAATAAGGGTTGTGAGCCCTATTGTAAGCCCACATGTTGCCGACCAATTTGTGTTTGAATTCTATGATATTGAATGATTGAGACTACATTTGTTTCATATCTGTGAGTTGTTTCTGTTGGATTTACCCTTGCTGCATGGTCTGGACAGTTCATTATGTGAACCCTCCAGCCATGACTACACCAATAATTCATCTTAGTTACAACATATAATCTATATATTCAACCTACAACCAATATACATTCCACTTCCCTCACAGTCTAACAATAGACAAATAAAAATAACCTCCAACATTAATCTCATCATGGGAGAAAAGGCATGTAGAGGTTGAAGCAATAAGAGGGAGAAGTGGGATGACATAACTGTTACATAATAAGGATTGGACTGCAAATTATGGTTAACATTACACTAACATTCTCCCACTTGAAGTCCAATCTTGGCTGCAAGAGAGATGTGCAAAGATATCTCCCCACTCCAGGCTTATTGTTAGAACTTGACAGTGCCAAGAGAAGTCCTACAGAACTTGAACTTCTCCCTTGGAACAATCTTCCTCAAAGCATCCACTGGATTCACTTTCATGTCAATCTTCTTTACTTACAACTTACCCTCTTTATGTACACAACGAATGAAATGATATCTCAACTCTATATGTTTAGTTCAATTATGAAAAGTAGAGTTCCTTGCCAAGTGAATAGTGTTGTTTCTATCACAAAAGAGAGTAAAAATAGATTGTGTACACCACAATTTGCCTAATAACCACTATAACCATATCATCTTCTTTGCTCCTTCAGTGAGAACAATGTATTCAGCCTTAGGGGAAGAGAGTGCAGCTACCTATTGCAAACATGATATCCAACTAATTGCAGCCCTGTCAAATGTAAACACAAACCCTGTTGTAGACCTCTATTTATCCAAGTCTTTGGCCATATCAGAGTCAACATACTCCCACAACTGAGTATCCTATCCTCCAAAACATAAAGCATGTTATGAAGTACCTTTGAGATATCTAAATATCCACTATACCACCTACCAATGAGGTTTTCCTAGATTGCTCATAAATCTGCTCACAACTCCCACTGCATGGGCAATATCCAGACAAGTACAAACAATGGCATACATGAGACTGCCAAATGCAAATGAATAAGGAACACTTTTCATGTGTTCTATGTCTTCATTAGTTTGAGGACACATAGATGATGACAAACTAAAGTGATCAACCAATGGAGTACTAATAAGTTTTGCATGCTTCATGTTTAACCTATCAAAGATTTTGTCAATATATATCTCTTGAGACAATCTGATTTGTCTCTTCTATCTATCCCTTATTATTGTCATGCCAAGGATCCTCTTGGCTGCCCCTAGATCTTTCATGGAAAACCACTAAGCTAAATGTTGCTTCAATTCCCTAACAACCCTCAAGTTGCTACCAATGACTAATATGTCATCAACATAAAGTAAAAGTATGACAAACTCACCATTTGCAAGCCACTTGAAGTAAAGACATAGATCAGATTTGTAGCAAATGAAGTTATGCTCAGCCATGAAGCTATCAAACTTGCAATACCATTGTCTTGGGGCTTGCTTGAGCCCATATAAACTATGCTTTAGTTTGCAATATAAATGTTCTTGCCCCTGTTTTATAAAACCTTTAGGCTACTCCATATACAAATCTTCTTTAGTATCTCCATAAAGCTGTTTTGACATCAAGCTATTCAAGCTCAAGATCCCACACAACTACCATACCCAAGACTATGCAAATGGTGGTAATTTTGATGAGAAGTGAGAAGATTTCATTGAAGTCAATCCCCTTTTGCTGTTTAAAACCTTTTACTACCAATCTTGCCCAGTAGCGGTGTTTGCCTCCATCTTCTTCTTTTAGCCGATATACCCATTTGTTCTTCAAAGGTCTCTGATTAGGTGGGATCTTCACCAAGTCCCAAGTATCACTAGCTGATAAAGAGGCCATTTCTTCATGCATAGCCTCCATCTAATTTAATGAATTTTCATCTTTGCAAGCTTGCTTAAAAGTTGTAGGCTCTAATTGATCGAAAAGCAAAATCTCATAATCATCCAATTTAGTTGGAAGCTTCTTTTGCTTGGTTGACCTCCTCACTTGAGGTGCTTCCTCCCTGAAGTCACTTTGTTTTAGTAAACTACCCTATTCCTTATTATTCTTCTGTGTTTGAACATGACCATGTATTTCAATATGATGTCCTTTTGCCTTGTAAGAGTCAGGGGAGATGCCTGTAAGAGATGTAGGCAGTGAAGAACTATGATTTAAATGTGTGACTGTAGGTATATTTTTAGTTGACTGCAACCTAGAGTTAGTGGCTACATCTGGAGAGGGTCACATCTGCTCTTCCTCATGCAAAGAATGGTCGAACAAACTCTAGAAAGTGTGGGTGAAAGGATCTGTAGTATCTTCACAATTTGAGACTTATTTCTCATAGCATGGAGCCCACAAATTTTTATCACCCATGGCAGTTGACGTGCCTATCAACATGGGCAATGTGAGAGTGTTGATAAGCACTATAGAGTCTTGTAAAGGCTAGGCTTGACAACCAAAGGTGGAATTTTCAAACAACAAACCACTTTTGTGTTCATGCCATATATGGACATGGAGAGGTCACTAAACCAGTTGTGAATGCAACGTATTACCTAATGGAGGCTACATAGGAATATTAGGAGGGATACCAATGCTTGAAGGGTGCATACAAATAGGTGGAGGATAAGCAGTCATTGATGAAACCTGCAAACCAATAATATTTGAAAGCATAAAACTAACACTTGGAAGGATTCTCTGTTTCTTAGGCATAAAAGTGTCATTATCAAATATGTCAGCCTATATAGAATTATTTGAAAATGTCCCCTCTTTTTGCATACATGGGAAAACTTTCTCATTGAAAAAATATCTCGAATATAGATAAATTTCTTGGCAACTAGATCCCAAATCCTGAAAGGAAATTGGTCCTCACCATAACCAGTGAATTGGGATCGAGTTTCGTTCGCTTCTCCTTAGGAATATGCGCAAAGGCTTCACAACCAAATACATGCAAATGATTGTAAGAAATTAGTTTCTCGAGCCATCTCTCCTTTGGGATATCAAAATCCAATTGAGATGATGGAGCTTGATTGATGAGATACACTGCTATATTACAAGCCTCTACCCAAAACTCTTTTCCTAGAGTGGCATTTGAAAGCATGCACCAAGCTCTCTCAAGAATTGTTTGATTCAACCTCTCAGCTAAACCATTTTCCTAAGGGGTGAAAGGAAAAACTTTAATTTGATGAATACTATTATCCACACAAAAATTTTCAATTTTTGAGGAGCAAAACTCTCCCCCATTATTAGTTTTAAGACATTTGATTTTATGCCCAATCTGATTTTCAACAATGGCCTTAACAATTTTAAATTTCAAAAGCACCTTTGATTTTCTATGCATCTTATAAATCCATACTTTGTGAGTGAAATCATCAAGAAATGTAACAAAATAATTAGTGCCTCGAATGGAGGTTACCTCTGTGGGACCAAAAACATTGGAGTGAATGAGCTCCAATGGTATGGATTTCCTATCATGACTAGTCTTCAGGAAGCTGGTCCGAGTCTATTTGCCATAAAGGCAATGCTCACATAACTCCAAATCGATAGATGTGAGGCTTAGTAGTTGATTCCTTCGAAGGATGACCTCAAGTCCCTTTTGACTCATATATCTGAGCCTCTTATGCCAAATCTATGAGCCACTGTCCACAATTGGCATTGCAGCTCCCACTTCACCATGACATTCTAGCACATAAAGACTACCCAATTTGCATCCTTTTGCAAGCACCAATACAACCTTGGTGACTTTCCAAGTATCTAAAGAAAATTTGACATTACATCCTTTAGCATAAAGCTAACTTATGGAGATGAGATTCTGTTTCTATGTGGGAACATGTCTCACATCTTTCAAGAGCCATTTATTTCCATTTTTTAAAGACAGTGTCACATCACCTTTTCCTACTATTTCACATTCTTTATTATCACCAAGAAAAACTTTTCCAAACATACCTTCTTGATAATTTGTGAAAGCACCCCCAGCATGGAGTAGGATGGAAAGAGGCACCAGAATCATGCACCCATGAGTTTGCAATAGTGTCACTTGCTGATAAAACCAAAGCACCATCATATTTATCACATGCAGTGTTTACTTCATTTTTTATCACCTTTTCTTCTTCCTTTTTGTAGTTCCAATAGTTATTTTTTGTGTGACCTGCTTTGCCACAAAACCAACATTCTCCATTTCTGCCCCTGGACTTTGATCTTCTAGAAGATTTGGACCTTCTTTTTTTATTATTTATGCCTCTGTCTTGACCCATTCCTCTATTGCCTATACTTATAGTAGTCAAAGAATCACCAAATAAGGGTTCTTGATTTTTTCTCTGAATATCTTCACTGAGAAGAGTGGTTGTAATGTTATCAAATTTTAATGTACTCTTGGTAGCCACCAAAGTACTAACTGCCATCACCAGTGCTCCTTCCCAACTATTAAGTAGAGAGCATAATAACATAATTGCTTTGATTTCATCATCTAATTTTATACCCACTGAAATCAACTGAGTGACCAAAGTATTAAATTCAGTTAGGTGATTAGACATGATTCCACTTTCTTTTCTTTTTAAATTGTATAACATCTTCATGATGTATACCTTGTTCGATGTTGATTCCATCTCATACATATCTAAAATATTATCCTATAGCTATTTATATGTCTTCTCTGCTAAAACATTTAAGAGGACATTACTTGACAGTGAGAGAAAAATAGTGGTCCTTGCTTTCTTATCCAAAGTCTCCCACTCTTCACCAGGCATTGAACCTTTTCCATTGGTTTTCTTGATTAGTGAAAGTGAGAGATCCTGATAAATTAGTAGGGATTCCATCTAAACCTTCCACAACATGAAATTCTGCCCTAAAAACTTCTCAATTTTCTATTTGTCTGCTTCATCCATTCTTCTTGAAATTCCTCACTGATTTCCAACTAGCTTCACCACTGTGCTGCTTCACCCAGCTTCTTCACCCAAAGATTTGATACCCATTGCTGAGCGAAGAAAAGATAAACACAAAAGCAAAAAATAAATCAAAACACTGAATAAACTTAGAATCAATGCAAAAGAGAACAACAAAGTTTTTTACGTGGCTCACCAAATGGCTACATCCACTTTGAGTAGCGGATAGCTCTCTATATTAAATCTAGAATAATTCATCTCAGTGACAACATATAATCTATATATTCAACCTACAACTAATATACATTCCACTTCCCTCATAGTCTAATAGTAGATAAATAAAAATAACCTCCAACGTTAATCTCATCGTGTGAGAAAAGGCATGTAGAGGTTGAAGAAATAAGAAGGAGAAGTGAGATGATAGAACCATTACATAATAAAGATTAGATTGCAAATTATTGTCAATGTTACACCAACAACAACCTGGTGCTCTAATACTGATGTAATGCCCTCTCTAAAAATTATACTAAAATTAATAAATAAAATCACTAACAAAAAATAATTAAAAGTGATCAGCTCACATTTATATATATAATTATTGATATTTTGGTTTTATATTGATGAAGAAAGTCACTGCTACTATATGAGCAAGAATAACAATAGTAAACAATATTAGACACTTCACTGACAAATTAAATGCACCATCAACTTATGGAGAGAAACAAATAGCTATGGGATTAAGTGTCCAGGCATAACATCTCTCGCTGACAAAACTCTGACGGTCAGACTTTCCTGCAAATGATTAGACAAAAAAGACATTTGGGTACATTGCAAATAAATAGGAACTAATATTATTATTTATATAAATTTTAAACCCAAAGAACTATAAGCTTGAAATATATATAAAAAGAAATAAATCTATAACATGTTATTGATCATAACACAATCATTGTAAACATTTGAAATGGGAGCAGTGATGGATGAGCGGGAAAAACTTGGTGCAGGTTTTGGGTAGAGCAAGACAGAATCCCCAGGCAAGGTGATGTCTGAGGTAAGTACACCTTCTTCCATTGTTCAACTGTCTAATCCCTGCAATAATGTATTAGTTTCTCATGGGACCTCTACCTCGTGCTCCAAATCTGTAAAGGAGAAATCGGTTAACTCGGGAGGTTGGAAAGTGATTTTCTCGAGCCTAGGTAAGCTTCCTAATGATGGAGTGGACATCATTCAGTGTGAGGATGGGATCTGCTCCAAGATCAAAAATCCCTCTTTGGACAGGGTTGTGGCCAAAATGGAGAATGTTTTGGTGGGTAAGGTGTTTGGGAGGAGGCCTAATATTAAGATGTTGAGGAAATGTGCTCCTAGTAAATGGCTTACCAAAGGTAGTCTGGCCATCTCTGCCCTTCTGAAAGGAATTTTCTGCTTCTCTTTCAACAACTATGAGGATTGTTTGAGGATCTTCACTAGAGGACCCTAGTTTGTGGGCTAGTAGAGCCTATCGCTCTATAAATGGTGTCCAGGTCTCAACCCAGAGGCTGCTCTAGCAGAGTCAGCTCTGACCTAGATTAGGCTCCCAGGTCTTCCCCTGGAGTTCTAGGATAATGAAATCTTTACAACCATTGCTAACCCTTTTGGTCGCTTCCTGTCCCTTGACAATGTCACTAAGAACAGGAGCAGCTATGTTTTTGCTAGAATCTGTGTCAATGTTCAGACCTATAAGGTTCTCCCCACCTCTATTGTCTTGGACTCTAAGTTTGGGGTTTAGACTCAAGAGATTCAATATGAGAACTCTGCTCTATTCTACCAAAAATGTGGAAGCACTGGGCATCTCATTAATGCCTGCAAGAAACCTAACTTAGCTCTGGTGCCAACTTCCAAAGGGAAGGGGATCAGCTTGGAGGGTTTATACTCACAGGTTGAGAGGGAAAAACTCAAGTTGGCTCCCACAGCTCAACAATCTCCTCTAAACCAAAGTTCTGAGGCTAGTAGGAACCAGGAACCCCTATTAGATCTAAATCCAGAAGCTCTAAACTTTAAGGTCCTTATCCCTACTGATATGGCCTTTATCAAGTCCAGGCTTGTGGGCTTGGTTTTGGAGACTAGAGACTTAGACTAGCAGGCCTTACCCTAGGAGATGGGGAGTGGGTTGTTGGAGGAAGTTACTAAAGTTTTGATGTAATAAACTCTGCAGGGGATGGTTTAAGTCTAGAAAGTCCCCTACCTCTAAGTTTCCCTTTAAGCCCATTGGCTCTAACCCCTCTTTCTCCCCACTCAGAGAAGAATCTCAGGAAAATAGCTGATGTGGGGAACTCTAAGAGGGGAAGGAAACCATTGAAGGAGACCAGAAGGAAGGAAACAATCAAGCAATTGGCCGAAGGTAAACAAAAAATCTTGGAGCTAATGGGCTCCAGGAGAGTGAAGAAATGATAGTTATAAATAGAACATTAGAGGGTTAAACAACCCTTACAAATATCTTTTGATGAAGAACTTCATAATAGAAATGAGACCTAATATCCTACTTATTCAAGAAACTAAAATGAAAGAGGTAGACTTCAATAAAATTAGCAACTATATTTGGCCCTTTTCCTATGCAGAGGCTGTCAGTGATGAAGGGGCTTTAGGTGGTCTGGCCATCATGTGGAAGCCTCACTCCCTGGAAGGTACTATCATAGGTACTAGCAAAAACTACATGACTCTAAATCTCAATCTCCACAATAGCTCGCTGAGGTGGAACTTAACCAATGTTTATGCCCCTAACAATATGGCCTAGAGAAGGCAACTTTGGAAGGATATGAAAACAACCAAAGAAGCTTGGGGGAGTAGTAACTAGATGGTGGCTGGGGATTTCAACTCTCCCTTATACCCATCTAAAAAATTAGGTGGTATTATGGACTTCACTGAAAGTATGATGGACACGGACAATTTCTTACACTTGGCGGGGCTGCTGGATCTTGACTTGGAAGGCTTCAATTTCACATGGTCCACTAGGAGGGAAGGTACTAATCTGATCCAAGTCAGACTTGATCGGCTCCTGGTCTCTGCGGGTTGGGACATAATTGAAAGATGCAAGCTAGAGAACCTTCTGAGTTTTAGTTTTAACCACACCCCCCTAATCCTCTTCTAGAACCCTGAATCCTGGAGAGCCAACTCCCTATTTAGATTTGAAGCCATGTGGATGAAGCACCTGAACCTCTTTGATTTGGTCTCTGGTTGGTGGAAGAAAAGGGTAGAAGGATCGAGCATGTTCATAGCGGTACAAAAACTCAAGGAAATCAAGCTTCAACTAAAGGGGTGGAATAGGAACTCTTTTGGAAACATATTCGAGAAGAAGGGTGAAATAAGGAATAGTCTACTTAAGCTCTAGGGAGACATGGATAGAGGCATAATTTCTATGGGGGTAAAGGAGAAAGAGAAAATTCTAATGGCTGAACTTCACAATTTAGTGGAGAGTGAAGAAATTTATTGGAAACAGAGATCCAGAGTTCAGTGTCTCAATGAAGGAGATAGGAACACCAAATTCTTCCACCAATTGGCTATGAAACATAGGAAAAGGAATAGAATCACTAAAATCATCCTTGAAAATGTAGAAGTGGTCCACAATGAAAACCAAATTAGAATGGAAGGAGTTAGGTATTTTGAAAGCATCCTAAATAGGACAGGAACTCAGCCAAAGGAGGACAATCAAGAGTTGAATGATCTGTTAGAAGTAATACTGAAAACCTTGAATGAGGAGGACAACAATGGTCTGATAAAGGAGGTCACAGCTAATGAGATGAAAGTGATTGATTTCTTTCTTAATCCCTTCAAAGCTCCAGGACCTGACGGATTCCTACCAGTTTTTTTCCAAACCTTTTGGGAAATAATAGGAAAGGACATCACAGCTGCTCCTAAAGAATTCATCAAAAGAGGGAGAATATTGAAAGAAATCAACAACACCTTCATAGTTCTTATTCCTAAAAGGGAAGGAGCCAATAAAATGACTGAATTTAGACCTATAAGCCTGTGTAATACTCTCTGCAAGATTTTTACCAAACTGCTTGTGCTGTATATCAAACCCTTGCTTGAAAGATTATTCACCTAAATCAAAAGGGATTTATCCTGGGTAGACAAATCATTGATGCTATCATAACTATCCACGAGAATCTACACTCTATGGTTAAAAGCAAGAAGGAAAGCATGATTTTAAAACTTGATATTTCTAAAGCTTATAACATGGTTTCTTGGCAGTTCCTGGAGAAAGTCCTGCAAGGATTTGGTTTCAATGAAAAAGTAAGGAACATGATGAAGCACTGCTACTCCAACCCCACTTACTCCATTTTTATTAATGGATCCGCCAAAGGCCACTTCCAAGCTAACAGAGGGCTGAGGCAGGGAGACCCCCTCTCTCCCTACTTGTTTATAATAATGGTAGATGTTCTTGGAAGAGTGATTAACAGGAGCATCAACACGGAAAGGCTCAATGGTTTCATCCTTTCTTCTAGATTATCTCCCTCTTCTCATCAACAATTTGTAGATGATACTATCTTTATTGGGGAAGCCTCTATTAGGGAAGCAGTGGAGTGGAAGCGTATTCTTAACTCCTTTGCTACTGGATCTGGCTAGAGGATAAACTTCAAAAAAAGTGGTATTTACTTTTTCAATACCAACTTAAGACTTTAAAGCAAGTTAGCCGCTATTCTGGGGTGCCAGATTAAGGAGATTCCAGACACCTACCTCAGGATGCCTCTCACAACAGGTAAGATCCCTAAATCTTATTGGAATCTAATGATTGAAAAAATGTAGAGAAAACTTGCTACTTGGAAGGGCTCTCTCCTAAGAAATGCTGGTAAATTGCTCCTTCATGCTTCACTCCAAAGCACCCCAGTCTACATCCTCTCCCTCTTCAAACTTCCCAAAGTTATTGCTGATAGGATAGAGCAGATTCAGAGGAGATTTCTATGAAGTGGATCTAAGGAAAAGGATAGGATCTCTTTAGTGTTATGGGAAGTTGTTTGCTCTCCAAAACATGGAGGGGGCCTTGGGATTAGGAGAATCTTAGGTATCAATAAATCTTTGCTTGGTAAAGTTGACTGGAGACTCATGACTGATAGCAACGACTGGACCAGCATAATGAAAGCTAAATATCTAAACAATGGCATGGGAACCAGCCTAATCACTAGAGACAGTCTTCTTCAGGGCTCCACCATTTGGAATAACACAGTGAAATCCAAAAACCTTCTTAATACTGGGCTTCAATGGAATGTTGGAAGAGGCACCACTGTCAGATTCTAGGAAGACCCATGGATAACCACTCCTCCCTTGATGTACCATCCCATATGCACTGCTATTATGAATTACCTCAAGGCTAAGCTTGGCCATAAAGTCTGTAACTACTGGGAAACTCTAGAGAGTAATGAAAAGTGGAACCTCAACACTGAAGGGCTATTGCAACCCATGATCACACCTATTTTAACTCTTCTGGATATCTTAAAGAACCATAATTTTCACAGGAAGTTCCTTTCAGATCAGTTAGTTTAGAAAGAAGACCAAATGGGTAAGTACTCGGTGAAGTTTGGGTACACAAATATAAATAAGATAAATTAGGAGGGATTCAACTGGAATCTCATTTGGAGAAATGATGCTATTCCCAAAGTCAAATTCTTCAATTGGATTGCCAACCACCAGAGGATTCTCATGATTAACAACCTCAAAAAGTGGGGGTTTCAAATACCTAATAGATGCATTCTTTGTGAGAGAGCTAAAAAGACTACAGACCAGCTGCTCTTTCACTGTGACATTGCCTGGAATATAAGATAGACTTTTTTTAGCCTATTTCAAATTCAGTGGTCTTGGAACAAGGATCTGAACAAAAACCTTGAAGGCTGGATCACTCCTTTTAAGCATCCTTTAATGAGACAACTCTGGTGGCAATCCCTGCTCTACATCAGTTGGGGGGTTTGGGGAGAAAAGAATAACAAGATCTTTAGGGAGGAAAGAAGAGAATGAAGAATCACTTCTAAAATAATCAAGCAAAGGATAACTGAAAACATCAGGGCTTCTATCATTAAAGGCCCCAACCAGAATCCCTTTGAATTAGAAATTAAGATTGCCCGCAATTGGGGTCTTATAGATAAACTATCTCTCCTAGATTTTAGTAAGGAAATCCAAAGGAAGAAAACCAAATGCGCCCCCCCTGAGCTAGGCTGGTTGAAATTGAATTTTGATGGAGCTTCTAAGGGTAACTCAGGTTAGGTAGGAGGGGGAGCTATGATCTAATATGACAAGGGAAATGTCAAGGGATTCTATGCTAGGAACCTTGGTTTCCAATCTAACAATTTTGCTGAAGCTTATGCGGCTTACCAAGGAATTTGTTTGGCTAAGGAACTAGGTATCAAAAAGCTTGTCATTGAAGGGGACTCCAAAAATATTTTGGACATGATTAAGGCTAAAGCTATCCCTAGCTGGAACATAAAAGATATTAGAGATCTAAGCATTGTCTAACTAAGGAATATGGACAAGATGAAGGTGCAACACATCTTTAGGGAAGGGAACACAAGATCTGATGACTTAGTGAACAAAGGTTGCATCATTAATGATTGCTTAAAGTGGAAGAGGAGAGAGGACGTCCCAAATGATATCTCTAACTTTATCAATAATGATTAAATGATGCAATTTTAATGCTCAATATGCTCAAATGGAGTGGCAAACTATTCACACGTTCCAGAGGAATCATGGAGAGGACCCTAATCATTGCCAAGTTTGCAATTAAAGTGCTATCGCGTTGGGAATTATTATTATCCTGACTATTCACAACATCATTTTCAGTCTACATTACAAAGCCAAAGTAGAAGCTAAAACTAGTCTCGGGATGTGAGGTGATTTAAATCACACAAAACCAACTTAGTTTGAAAGGCTAAAGGAGAATAGGGAACTTTGGGAGATTCTACAAAGAGGGGACTTCATTCCTTATATTAAAGCTATGAATGGCTATGATACTATTCTGTCAAGTGAGTTTGCTCGTTCTTAGAAAGCATGGATAGTCTATGTTAGAGGGTTAATTTTTAGGGTCTCTGAAGATTTAATTATTAAAGCCACGGGGTTGAACCTAGATGTAACCCGTATACCCAAGAAAGTTAAAGTCAACTACAAGAATGATATGCTGAAGTTTTTCCAAGATGAAGAGGGAGTTAACAGAGTACAAAATGGTTTCAACCAGGATGATTTACCAGGCATGTGGAGTGATGTGACAGAGGTCATCATGAGGTACATCACACTTGAAGGTAGGTTCAAAAGATTCCATGATTATCTTTTTCCCCTTTTGAATCATTTTCGTCACAACATTAGAATCAATCTTCCCTACTAGTTGTATTCCTCTCTTGAGGACTTTGTTTAGAAAGTGTTGCTAGCTAAAAAACTCCTCCTATTACATCAGAGTCTTATTTACACCCTCTTTAAGTTTGAATTGGCTCAAACCCCTGCTCTAGGGTTTCACCCTCGGATCTATAACCCCCAGCTCATCAAGAGCTTCCTTAATAGTGAGAACATAGAGGAGGGTTCCACTAACATTGGTGAGGGTTCCCAGAGGGTTGGGAATTCTCGGGGGGAGAGTTCCAAAGGCAAGGTTACTTCTAAGAAGGGCTTACAGGCTAGGAAATAGGTAGGGCAGGGGAAGAGTAAAGTGAAAGAGATAGTTTCTACCCCTCTTTTTGATTATGATCAAACCACTACTAATAGAGATTAAAATAAGGCTCCCTCTTAGATAGTGATTGTGAAAATGGGACAGATGGTTCTCTGCAGTATGAGCATTCCTCAAAATGCCCATGCCCCTCAGAAGAAAGAGCAAGCTAGGAATCCTAATCCTAAGGGTTATGTTGGGACTCCAGGGAACAAGGGAGTGAACAAAGCTCAGAGGTCCAGGCCTAGAAGGAAGATGAGCTCTGACAAGGATGACAGTTCTGATGAGGAAGTGTTAATTCTTGATTCTAACACTAAAAATGAGACCGAAGAGGACACTGAAAATGAAATGGATATAGATGAGGAAGAGGACTCCTACAAATATAGTGGGAAAATCTGGATCATAAGGAAAAGGAAAAACTTCTCAAGGGCTCCAAAAGGCCCAACCAAACCATTTCGGAGGACTCCCCCAAAAAGGCAACTAAGACTATTGAAGACCACACTGAGGAGATTCAAGATTCTAAGTGTAAAATGTGCACCAAACTTAGTGATAGAGTCACCATTCTTTATCAACCTATGGATCTCAAAAACTAGGTTTTGAAATAGAAGCTTTCCCAACTCCACCATGCTAGAAAGAAAATTCAGCAGCTTGAGTCTATCCCCCAGCTAGAAGTGGAGGATTGGCTGAAGGAGTCAAATGATGAGCTATGGGGCCAAGTGGAAAAGATGGCCACCAAATTTGAAAAATGGGAACGCATGGAGGATGAGATAGGTCAAATCAAGATTACTTAGGAAAACTTGGACATGAAAGTGTTTGAACTTGTGGACTATAGTAGGGAAATGGTGAAGAATTCAGCCACCACTCTGTATGTGTTGAAGGAGGAGTTGGAGAGAAGAAAAATTGCAGCTGAGGGAGTAGAGGGGAAAGAGAAACATATGATCAAGAAATAGGGGTCTGCAGTGCAGCTGAAGGAAAGCAACAACAGGGAGAAGTTGGAGGTCACTCAGAACTAGGGGACTGAGTTGGAAGGGAAAGGCAAGCAGAAGGTTCAAGAGCAGCTAGAGCAAGATGCTGAAGAGACCTCCTTCTTAGATAAACTGGAGTTCTTGAGCAAAGAGTGGCATGCTATATGCTGCCTTAAATCTATGGCTAGAAAGTAGCTGGTCGTCTGCTGGTCTTGTCTATTTTGGTTGGCCTTTTGGCCGGCCCGTCCCTTTTTTTTGGTTGTTTCTACTCTTCTCTAGTTGTACGTCTTGTGAAACTCTTTTGTTACCTACTGGGCCTCTGTATATGGGTTCGGGCCCTTTCCCAGTTACGTTAATCAAAACTATAAGCTTGAAATAAATCAACATTTTTCCATTGGTATGGTGGCTTCTTTCTACACAAATCCTAATAATTGAAATGATAGGGATAATTATTATTGTAACAAACTATTATTGTTATAAGAATTGGATAGGTCCCTTCTATGCCATTTTAGTGACTAGAAACTATATAAATATTTATATTCTCATTAGCAAATTTGCTCTTCGAGCATTTAGAATCTAAGTTACTATAAAAACAAGCTAGCAATGGTTCACATAATATTTTTACCACTCCACAGTATTATATCATATTTAATAAAATACTATATTAGAACTATTGTTCATTTAGTGACTAGCATAGTGAAGAAGCTAAGGAGATTAGAAGATATATATAACTTCCTGTCGCTAAGTTGAATCATAATAATGATAATTAGCAAATTTATTGAATAGAGCTGAATATGTGCATAGAAAAGTGTAGATAGAATTTATTATATTTATCATATTAGAGTTTTATTAAGTAATCAAACATTTATCATATTTTTTAGATGCAGGTAAAATTGTAACTAACTATATTAACATTACTGCTTGCAATTCGACATAATTCCTGTCGTGCTTATAGGATATCGTTATGCAATATCAAAATTTTAATAATCAAAAGATGTGACAATGGTTATGGTAGAGATACTAAGAGTAGAAAACAATGAGTAAAATTAAATAATCAACTATCATTATTCATGCTGGCTTAAAATTACTACTGTATTAAAGTCTTCTATAAAACTATATATATATATCTTTCGAAAGTAATGCATTCTTTAAGTTCTATTAGTTATTCATTTATATAATAGTAATGCCATGAGCACTAATAAGGAATTGGTGGAAACCATGGCTCCATGGCTCCCACAACTAAGTCATGGGTAGTCATGGTGTCCATGACTACCACACTCACAACTAACAAAAGAAAAACATTAACAATATGTATTCTATCAAGATCAACAATGAATACAATTTATTACTAATTACTTTTTATTATGACTTCTACAAGAATACAATGATATCGATATGAATACAATTATAGATGCAATGTATGCAGCGAATACAATTAAGTAATAACATCAAATACAAAATCCACTGCAATTATCTCATATGAGATCTACTACAATTGTAAATAGAATGTAAATAAGTATATACAATGAATACATCAATTTAACAATATAAAAAGATTTTTGTAGTGAATAACAATAAGAATGTTTTCTACAATCACCTAGGATAATATTATTTTCAAAATAGTAAAACAAATTTATTTATTACAATTCGAGATGAATATTCTTCTTGATACAACATAATCAATCAAATCATTAATTAAAGAAATTTAATACTAGGAAATGGGAGAAATCATTAATTGAATTAAGAATCTTAATATTGTTTATCCCTCACAACAATCCTAAAAATTAAACCATATGAATTTCCTTCTTCTAGGTAGACACTACACAATTTTGTATCAATGGTATGAACTAGAAAAGAGACCTTATATGTAAGAATCCTTTTTTTTGCATCTGCACATCCTTGAATATAAGATTGCATCATAACCTATAAACAAACAAACTAGAGCTACCTAGAACTACTCTCCACCCAACTATAGGGCTGTAGAATCTAGTCCACCCCCAAGCTTGGAAACAAAACCCCATTGCTCAAAACAAATCCAAAAAACAAAAGACATATAAAGCACTTAGAATAATCAAGCACAAGGAAACCTATTACCAAATTTCTAGAAAGAGGAAAAGAATGGGGATACTCTTTGGGGTTAAGGTCCCTGTAGCTCCTAGAAAACACAATGTAGCTCTCAGAAAATCACATACCTCCACAACACTATTTCACCAACCCCAATCACCAACTCCAACACTATTTCACCAACCCCATTCACCAACACCAACACCAAAAGTAACCCCAAAGAGGTATCCACCATTTCCAATCCCCACACAAGTGATTCACAAAACCAAATTCTTACATGCATGCACAAGATTTAATATAATACTATCAGCAGTTTAACAAACAACAATACTTTGTAGATCAAAACATTATTTCAACCATACCTTGGCTGTCCAAATTAGGATCAGCCCATTGGATTCCCAAGAAGAATCTCATATTTCGACCACACTCACACATCCTTCCTTAGAATTTTGCATGTTACAAGAAACCACAACACATTATTTCTTTCTTTTTCTTTTCAAACAAGAATGAGAAATCAAAATGATTCCCAAACCTTCTTTAAAAGACTTTTTTCTAGACTCTTCACCTTCCTTCCCAAAAATAACAAATAAATGAAAATACATATTTTTACACAACCCTTCCCAACAAATAAATAAATTAAAACTGATAGCTAAAGAAAAATTTAATTAATTCATTTCTATCTATCATTAATCCATCTAATAGAATAATAACATATATTTACAATATTAAAACATATAATCAACAATAATCATAACAAATAAATAATTATTCAAAATCATAATCATTTAGTCTTCATAGTCAAAATATTAATATTAATAATAATAGAAAAATAATAATATTATCCATAGTTTATGAACTCATCGTAACTCAAAGTATTATATCAAATATCTATTTAATGCTAACTTGGCCTCACAACACAAACATAATTTCATATTCATTCACATTTTAAATTTCATTTCAAAGGTTGCCTTGGAAGAAAATAATAAATCAAAAACATTGTAAATCTTTTAATGCACAAGTTGACAAGAAATTTAAGAAAATTCATAACTTTATTTCACCTTAATGAAATTTCAAAATTCAAATGTTCTTGAAAGATAAAGGATAGAACAAAACCTAAAAAATGGTTTAAGAAGAAGAAAAAAAATGTTTCTCTTTTCTTGCTTTCTTTCTTCTGATGATGGATCATGAAGTGTGATCTGAAACATTCAGAAAAATAGATAACACATTTAAATCTAGAAGCATTCAATCCAACATGAAAGAGTAGTTTTTTATTGCAAACAACCTCAGTAGACCACAAAAACTTAGTTACAGATAATTAATTTTTCATAATTTTTAATACAATTACCATTGTAAATTAAATATAATCCTCCATAACATGATAAAATTTAATGGAATCTTCACTTTTCTTGAAATTATAATAAAATATTTATGAGAAGAAATTTCCAACAATGTAATCGTTAGAAGTAAAGTCAAATAACGAAAGACTTATGTGACAATGGTCTAAATGAGAAAGTATATCCAAAGAAAGGAAAACAAATGGATGTACAACCATGGTGCATTTCTTAATTCAGTAAAGCATTATAATTATTTGCTAATTAAAAAATGTGCAAAGATTAAATTAAATGTGAAGATTATCACTAATATGCTTAGCAACAAAAGATTAAAACAAGGCACATTGTTTATAATGAAATGTGACCATGATTAAAGACACACATGAAAAATATATGATTTCATATTTCAAGAAATCTCCAACACAAAATGAATGTATAAGCTATTAGAATGAGTCAAGGTATGCAGGTTATGCATAAAATAATTAAGTTTGAGATGGATTGAGAAATTTTTTATCAATTGCAAGATAATATATATACATAAATTTTTCCTATTTCCAAGCATTTAAATTCAATCTTAAACATATCTAAAGTCCTAAGCATTTAAACTCAATCTTAAATATATCTAAATGCCTAAAGCATTGTGCATTGCATGCAATATATATATATATATATATATATATATATATATATATATATATATATATATATATATATATATATATATATATATATATATATATATATATATATATATATATATATATATATATATATATACAATTACTCAAAACAAGAAAATGAAGTAAACATATCTGATCGTAAGAAGCATATGGAGACTCAAACCTATAGTTTCACCTTCCCTACAAAGAAAACCCTAACTAGCTAAAGAATGGATGTCTCTTGAAGGATGAACTCGAACAATGGCTATTTGAGTTTTTGAAAAAGTCCTCAAAATTTTGTTATTCTCTGAATCCCTCTATTGCTTATCTCCTAAAAGAAATATAATAAACCAAGAACTCATGATTGCATAGAATAAATAACTCTCTTATTTTTAATACCTTCTACAAAGCATCTTGAAAAAGTATGCACAAAATAAAGAGGTTAAAAGCATTAAATTTTCAATAACTCCACTTCTCCCACTTATCTAAATTCTCTAAATTTAATCTCCTAAAAGAAACTTAATTGCCTTTATGAAACTACTACTCCATCCTTTTGGCTTATATTATAAACCACTTATTAAATGTGGAGAATAAAATAATCTTTTCAAAAGATATAAATTGAAAGTTCATTTATTTCTAATTTTTGCAATTTGCACAAATAAATTTGTTTGTGACTAATATTTACTTAATTCTATCATTCAAAATATTTATTCTAAAACACAATAAAATAAATGCAATATATATTTTTATGCAAAGATACTTTTATGCAGAATTAACTAAGTGGTGTGTGCATATATTTCCTTCAACAAAATTCACCTGTAGTCAACTAGATGCCCCCTCCTCGATGATACTCTCTGTTTGTCGAGAGAGTGTCATTCCTGCCATTCCCACATCAAATTGATTAATTAATCTCAATAAAATTTAATAATATTATTTAAAATTCAATTTAAATAATAGAAAAATAAGGGTTGTGACACTCTATCCATGTTACCAAAAAAGTGTTGCCTTGTCTTATGGGCCCCAAACCACCACCATGATAGCCCATTTTTTGGGTTATGGCTACCCTTCAAGAACATGTTTCTTTTTTGGTCTCACTCAAACTAAGTTTACATGAGTATTATACATTGGGATCCAAGAGTTTCTCTTCCCTCTCACCATTAGGTTCAACATTAATTACCTTAGAGGGATGCTCTGTATTCCACAATTCTATAAACTCTTCATCTTCTAAGATCTCAAAGTCTGCAGTGATTTCTGGATCACCTAGATCCTTTCTCATATTTACCAAAATGTACTTATATTTTATCATATCCACTGATACCATATACATGCTTCTTTTAGAGACCTAGAATATTTGTTAAACTAATGTTTTACCATATCTTTTATAAAAAAAATGTATCTCTTGATTAGCATGTCTACCACTCTCTATGGATGCAATGCCATTACTTTGATTGATATTTTTTGAAAAGTAATACCTTTCTAAATAACAATTTATTCCATTATTCTTTTCACCTCATCCCAAGATTTCTTATTTTTTAATCTTTTTAGCAGGCATTTACTTTCATTTTTAATTCTACTTGAAGTATTTTTGTTGGCCACAACCCTTTCCTTAATCACCTCACATGGGTCATACTATGAGTGAGAGTCAAGATCAAATTTCAAAATTTATAAAATTTCATCTGCCACAGTAAATTATTTTCTCTCGAATGTCAACCCTTCACATGAAAAAGGTAAGGAAGGAAATATTTTCTTCTTTTGTTGACTAAAAAAGTATAGTTGATCTGTATTGTTCATCTATTGTAAATATTTGAATTTAAAAACCCTTTCTGTCACATGTATTATAAGTTTGTGGGGATCTACTCTTGATCTACAAAATATTAGCATAGTATGAAGTACTAGTTAGCCAATTGTATTTATGTTCCTAGTTGAATGTAATATCTACAAGAGTTAGGCAATCTAGGAATTAGAGCATTTATAATTGCAATATAAATTGGAGACAAAATGTGGTTCACAAAATGATTATAGTTCCTTCAATTATCATACATCATTAATTTAGAAGAGCCCACTCAGATAGTGGAAATAACATTATTTCCTAATAATTCAAATAGGGTTTAATTTGATGCTTGTTGGATAGAAACATTCCACTAAGCACAAGTAGGTTGTGAACTTAAAGGTGTTAGTGTTGGAAATAGAACCTGCTTTAATCATTAAAAAATGTTTATGCATGGATTCTACAACATGCTCAACAAGTCTATATCAAACAGGTGGATGAACATGATAGATGTTGCATACCATTTCAATGAGTGTTGCATCCACTTTCTTATTACTATGTAATCTAAGGCAAAATGATAACATATAAATAGTCTACTAAACCTAGTGTTTAAATATTTCAATCTTATAAGATGATTCTAGTTGGGTATCTTACCATTATATGTTATTTTTTGAGAAAAGATTCTTTAGAACTTTGACTAACCATTTCACAATAATTACTAAGTTTTTCTAAGTTAATGCAAATGATTCTTAAATATTTAGGTGGAAATCCCAATCCTTGGCCAACTTCTTTTGTGGTAATGGACAAGATTTCTTCATAGTTATCTTTGTTAATAATTTATTTTCTATTGGATTTGAGACTTTGGGATGAATGGAATAGGGGGAGTGGGAATTTTTTTCAAATAGGCATAGGTTGCAAGGTGTGACTAGGACACTTGGTGTACAGAGAGCATGTCATGATAATGTGGATTCATGTAAGGATCCGCCTCTTTCTACGAAATCTATATTGAAGGGACAAGATCCCTTGGACCAAAATATAGGCAAGGCCTCTAATACTTCTTTTGAGGATATGGCCCATTGTAGTCTAGAATCATGGGTGGCATTATTCTTTGGATTCAAAAAAGACACATGTAAGGATAAAAGGTCCTATGCTAAAAGGAAACCATGATTCAAAGTAGTGTTAATAATAGTAAGGTGACTAACCTAAGCATCCTAGATTATCTTGTTAAGAGGGGTTCTACTACAAGAGGCTCAAATATTGTTAGCAAGTTTCATGGTTCTTAATCAATTATTGACATCATGTGGGTTTGGGTGAAGGAAATATTGAGCCTGAAAGGACAACTGGACATCATTGGGATTCAAAAAGACTTTTTATCCTATTTTCCCCATGTGAATAGGACACGTAAACAATATTTTACTAGGTGGCCCATGGTATATGGTGATTATGGATTTATTTTTAAAGAAATGATACCCAAGTTTTAACCCAGATAAGAAGTCTTTGTTTATAACCCCTATATGGATAGGACTCTTAGGTCTTCCCCTAGATATATGGGAAGAATAATTTTTCAAGGCCATTGTAGCCTCTTTCAGACAAATAGCAACCATAGACCAAACCACTAGGGTCAAGCATACACAATCTTTGCTCGCATTTATATTAACATATCTATGGATTGTCCACTTCTACTGACTATTATTCTCGCTTCAAAATTTTGTTTGTAGAGCCAATGCATTTTTTATGGGAACACACCCTTTGCATGTTTCACTTGTAAGAATATGAGGCATTTTTCCAAGAAGTGTCCCTCCATAGTGGGGAAGATAACTTTGGCTTCAAACCATATTTGGGAGGTTTAAGATATATTATTATATATTGTCTATTTTCCTCTATTGGTGTGTGTTTCTCTAATGTTTGATTCAAAGTCATTTGAGATCCTCAATCTTCATGAGTATTACTCATGGAAGATCAGTATGTAATGATTACTCCTATATAAGGGTTTATGGTCTGCATTGGATGTAAATCAACTTGAGTTTACTAAGGAATATGAAGGATTTGATCATAAGAAAAAAATTGATGAGGCTATAGGTTTGATTACATTACATGTTTCTAATAGGTTGGTGTTCCATATTGAGGATTATACAACACTTAAGTAGGTATGGGTTTGTAAAGTTAGTTAATTCCATTCTTTTCAAATAGAGGTAGAATAGACTTCTCTTTATCCTAATATATTTCCTTCTATTGAGAACTATTTGGTTAAGTTAAAATCTTTGAGATTTCAATTGAAAGGTTGTGAGAAAGATAAATATGATAAGAAATGTATATTCTTGATTTTGTTTATGTTAAAAGGGTTATATGTAGCATTTTCTTCTACCTTTTATTCCACTATGGATTCCCTAGGTGATACATAAAATATGTCTTGTTTTGAGTTGTTTTGTGATTGTTTGACTATATATAATCCTAATCTTATTTAGTTAGGTGTACTTCCCAAGAGTCATTTATTGGTAGCTCAATCATCAAAATGTAAAGGTAAGATGAAACCATAACCTATGATAGAATCAAATTTAATTAATGAGTCTCCCACCTCTTCCAAAGATGATAGAGATAAGAAGGAGAAACCCACTTGTGTTTATTGTAAGAATATTAGGCATGATGAACATATTCTTATAAAAAATAGATTGTTGGGTTAAAGCATTCTCTTAAAAAGAATAATATCCAATTTCCTTCAATAATAAACTTTAGTTCATCAACATCTTCTTCTACTCCATCATCATCTACATAGTCAGGGGTAGTTTGGTGCAATCATGGTTGGAGGGTTCATAGAATGAACTATCCAGACCATGTAGCAAGAGGAAACACAACGGAAGCAACTCAAAGATATGAAACAAATGAAGATTCAGTCATTTAATATATCATAGAATTTAGATATAGATTAGTTGGCAACATCTAGGATTACAATTAGGGATCACATGCCTGATTACAAAATACCAGCATATGCACAAGATATAGCATATAAGCTCCTTTGTAAAGAATTCAAACTATATGTCTTATAAATCATGAGAATTCTTCTCCCTAGGGATTTATTACATTGATATATACCATCTTCAGAACAATAGATTCTTCCAAGTTAGCTAAGGAAGATCACAAACTCCAATGAAGAGTTGTAATGTGTGTACATGGATAGGTCAAACCTAAATGAATGGAATTCCTCCGCAAATGAATTGAATGATGTGCAGATCTCAGAGAAGATCAGCCACAAACAAAAGAACATTGAAAGATGTTCCTTTTAGCTCTGAAAGTCAAGAGATGCTCTATAAGTCTTCTCCTTTAGTTGATTGTCCAAGACTATCAGGATGCTCTGTTCTAAGAAAATAGTTAATCTTCTGATTGTGATAACTTTCTGGTACTTGATCCAAATTCTCTAAAAATTGGATATGATGTAGATGAATGAATCTAGATGCTAAGTCTAGCTCCACAAGATCTAAAATGCAACTGTAGTAGAATGCGGACCAAAATATAGAAACTGCTATTGACTGAACTACTTGAATTGAACTGGAAAATGAAAAGAAACAAATTAAACTACAAACAAATTGAAATGCAAATAATTTTTTTGATGCAAGATTTCTCTTGAACCAAGGATGCTCCTACATCAGACATTCAAGTTTATTGAAAAAGTGAGTCTCTCACTTTACTGGGGCTAGAGGAAAACCAAGACGGTCCACCTTAGCCTGAGAAATCCAAGATGAATCTTCTTCTAGTCCGCCTTTCCACTTAACAAGGTAATTTTTGTATTGTTTTCCTCTAATTTTGCATCTAACTCTGCTATCCAAAAGGTCTTCAATCTGCTTTGATGGTTGTTGTGGTAACTATTTCTTCAAGTCTTCTTCCATGCTATCACTGAACTCTTCTTCATTATCCTGATATAGGTCTACAATGTTGAAAATAGGTGAAATACCCAATGTCTCTAGTAGATCCACTTCATATGCATTTCTTAAATCAAGTTTTTTGAGTATCCTACAGGGTCCAAACTTCTTCATCTTTAACTTGTTATATGTTCCAACTAGAAATCTTTCTTTTCTCAAGTACACCATCACTTCATCTCCAACTTCAAATTCTTTGTGTTTTTTGCTTCTCATCTGCTTGTTCTCTATACTTACTGTTCATTTCTCCCAAATGCTTCTTCACTTGATCATGCACTATCTTCATATGTTTTACAAATTCTTCTACTTTTGCACTTCTCTTATTTGCAATACTGATATCTCTCGACTCTGTAGCTCCTCTAGGGTTCACTTCAGTAACAATCTCAAAAGGTGTTCTTTCGGTACTCCTATTTACTAAACTATTGTATGCAAACTCTGCTTGTGAAAGAATAAAATCCCAACTTCCTATCTTTTCTCCAACCAAACATTTCAATAAGTTTCCCAAACTCCTATTCACCACCTCTGTCTGTCCATCAGTCTGTGGATGAAAATATGAACTGAACTTCAAATCTATCTTCATTTTCTTCAAAAGTGTCTTCCAAAAATATCCATTAAATTTGGTGTCTATTTCTAAAATTATACTCTTAAGTAATCCATGTAATAGCACAATCACCTTGAAAAATAGGTTAGTTACATGTACTACATCAATTGTCTTCTTACAAGGTATGAAATGTGCCATCTTTGAAAATCTACCCACCACTACAAATATTGAATCATGTCCTCTCTGGGTCTTAGGCAATCCCATTACAAAATCTATGCTTATGTCTTCCCAAGGTCTCTCTGTACTGTCAAAGGTTTATACAATCTAGTATTTTGACTAGTCCCTTTTGCAACTTGAAAAACTCTACAACTTTGCACAAACTTCCTAACATCCTTATATATCTTAGGCCAAAAGTAGTTTTCACTCACCAAAGCCACTTTCTTGTCAATGCCAAAATGTCTTACCAATCAACCACTATGTTTCTTCTTGATCCAATTATCTCTCATTGAACTTCTAGGTATGCATAACTGATTTCCTCTAAACAACATATCTTCCTAAATGAAATAGTCCAACCACTTACGCCTATCTATTGCAATAGGTTCCTTACATGCTTTCTAGGGTTTTACAAAATCAATGTCTCCTTCATACATGTTCTTCAATTCATCAAATCCCATTACTTCAACTCTCATCTCTATCAACACGTTTCTTCTCTTGCTCAATGCATCTGCAACTTTGTTTGATTTTCCACTCCTATGCTTCAACACAAAGGTATAACTCTGCATGAACTCCACCCATCTCATGTGTCTCTAATTCAACTTTACTTGACTATTCAAATATTGCAAAGATTGATGATTTGTTTACAACACAAACTCCCTACGCAACAAGTAATGTCTCCACATCTTTAGGGCTTGAATTATGGCATAGAACTCTTGATCATAAACTAAATATCTTCTCCTTTCATCATTCAACTTCTCACTAAAATATGCTACTGGTCTAGCTTCTTGACTTAACACTGCTTCAACTGCATTTTCACTTGCATCACAATCTACTTGAAATACCTTATTAAAATTTGGTAATGCCAAAATAGGTTTCTCTGTCACTTTCTGCTTCAACAACTCACAACTTTTATCTACTCCTGATGTCCAATTGAAATCTTTTCTGTCACCTCTCATGGTCTTAGTCATAGGGTTACAAACTAAATTAAAAATTTTTATGAACTTTCAGTAGAAACTAGCTAATCCATGAAATAATCTAACCTCTCCAATGCTCTCCAGTGTAGGCCATTCAATAATTGCTCTCACTTTCTCAGGGTCCATCTTCAATCCTTCCATAAAAATCACAAATCCCGAGTACACTAATTCTTTCTTTATGAAACTACACTTCTTAATGTTTATTAGCGATTTCTCCTCTCAGTCTCTGCAAGACTTGTCTAATATGCCACAAATGTTCTTCATTTGTCTTACTAAAAATTAAAATGTCATCCAAATATATAATAACAAAATTACCCAAGAATTTCTTCAAGACTTCATTCATCAACCTCATGAAAGTAATAGGTGCATTTGTCAATCCAAAAGGCATCACTAACCACTCATACAATCCTTCATTTGTCTTAAATGCAGTCTTCTATTCATCACCTTCTCTAATTCTGATCTGATGGTATCCACTCTTCAAATCTATATTTGTGAAATATCTTGCTCCACTCAAACAATCCATGATATCATCCATCCTATGTAAAGGAAATCTATACTTAACTGTGATCTTGTTGATTGCTCTAGAGTCAGTACACATTCTCCATTCTCCATCTTTCTTTGGTACTAACACTATAGGTGTTGTACAAGGGATCAAACTTTCTCTGATCAAACCTTTCCTCAACAATTCTTGTATCTGTCTATTCAATTATTCATTCTCTGCTAGTGTCATTCTATCTACTGCTTTGTTAGGCAAACTAGCTCTTGGTATAAGGTCCATGTGATGATTGATACTCCTAATAGGTTGCAATCCTTCAAGTACATTATCTGATATGATGTCTTTGTACTTTGTCAACAATTTCTTTATCTCCTCTAGTTGTGAGTCTTTAGTTTCTTTCAATATTTCAGGATTCTTAGGAATCAAAGCATAACACATATTCTCATGTCGTAAACCATCTAGAAATTTTCTTCCATCTCCAAAACAGATTCTAGCATTTCCACATACTTCACCCTTAGGATCATCTTCCAAAGGAATCAATGTAATTCTCTTACCATTTGATGTTATAGTGTATTTATTATTTCTCCCATCATGTATAGATTTTCTATCATACTACCAAGGGCTACCCAACAAAATGTGACATACATCCATAGGCATAATATCACACAAGACTTCATCATGATAAGATCCAATATGAAAAATTTCACCAAACATTGTTCACTCACCAATACCTTATGATCATCCTGGATCTATGCTATTTGATAAGGCATAGGGTGTTTCAATCTTTCCAACTTCAACTTAGTCACCATCTCCTAGGAAACTAGGTTATTTGAATTACCACTCTCAATAACAAGTTTACAACATTTACCTTCTGATTTGCATCTAGTTCTAAACAAACTCTTCCTCTACGGTGGTTCCTCATTTGTCTCTATTTGAAATAGTGCTCTTTTCATCACAAGTGATTCCCCTTTCTTAGTTTTACCAACTAAACTTGGTGATCCAATAGGTTCTTCTTTCACATAGGCTTCTCTTCCACTGTTCTCTATCTTCTTACTTGTACTCCCTTGATTACATTAAAATGCTCTATGTCCTTCACCTCCACACTTAAAATAGGTACCTTTGAATGTCCTCTTATCAAATCCTCTTCCCTTTCTTCTATACCCTTGATTCTAGTATGAGTTATAATTACCATTGTGATGAAAGTTTCTATCATTGCTCTACTAGGCATTGCTATCTCTGTCATCCTTCTTAAATGGGTTGTCAAGCTTGTTCTGCTCTGGATGTGATCTGTTTCCTCTAGAAAATGTTCTCCCTCTCTAAAATTTACCTCCTCTACCTCTCTTTCTCTGATCATGTCTTTTGTTCAACTTCTCTTCAACTTTTAGGGTAAACTGATATGCTTCCTCGAAAGATGTCATCCTTACCAAGCTCAATTCTTCTTGAATGTTCAATCTTAGTCCATTAATGTATCTAGCCACTTTCTATTGCAAGTATGTGCCTAAACGGTGTTGTCATTAATGTCAACATATCATTGTTGTCATTGGTGTCAACTGTATCTTATTCTTTTACTTGTTTAGAAGACATGTATGTTGAGGATATTGAGAAAATTAGCCTCTTTGGAAGAAACAAGTGAGTTATAGAGAAGTGCAGTATAGACAATGAGTTGTATGTTGAAGAACAGTCTGATACACTACTCTACATTTATTTCTTCTTGAATCTTTTGGTCTATGGATTGGAAGTAAGTTAGAAGTATGATTAAGGATGCTACATTCTATATTTGAGCCCTCTGCATGAATATCTGAGTGAATGGTGTTCACCAGAGAGAAACCTATTTTTTTAGTAAGTTTAGTTGGGTCAGGGAGAAAGTATTCTACTTCGCATTCCTTTGCAATAAAGTATTTTTCTCTACAGTTCTAGAGGGAAGTATGGGATGATGAGACGTATCTATAGTTGCAATGGTTCATGGTTTGGTGGTCCACAAGCTATCTTTCCTTTATGACAGTTGAAGATAGTGAAGTTCATGTGTTCCAGTGTGAAGATTCTTATGGGTAAAGTGGTTACAGGTTATGAAGTTTCTCCTAATGATTATAACGTGCTTGTGGATGTCTCCTGATCATGTTCTTATCTAGACTTTGGTTTGTGTTAAGGAATTGAGATTGTGTTTGAAGATTGTTCCCAAATAATGTAGTGTGTAACTAGTCTTAGCCGACTTGGTTAATCCCAGTGATTGTGGAGATCCCTTGAAAATTGTGGCATCATGTTAAAGCATGGAAGATTGTGTTTGAGTTTGAGCTAAGGCATGGTGTGATCCATATACAACTTTACATCATTGCCTTTGCACAATGTTGTAATAGGCTAAGACCTATTTTGTAAATGTTTGTAATGTCATCCTTGGAGATTGGTCAAATGGTTGATGATTGTGATGCTAACCTTGATGATCATTTCAAAGTTGTAGTATATAAATACTAGTAGTTGAGTCGTGAGAAGTTGTCCTTGAGCGGAAATGAAAATATATTAAAAAATGTCCAACAAGGTAGAGCAGAGAAGATGTAGAGGAAAGAAGAGGAAGAACAAAGCAGAGGTAGAGCAGAGTAGAGGAATGTTTGTATTTCAGTTACAAATATAGAAAGGTTTTGATTGTGACAGTGAGTTTGGTAGTGAGTCACCAGTAGGGTTTAACAGCCCTAAGGATTTAACAACCCTTATTGTAATCTTGCTAGGTTTAGGGTTGAGGTAGTGAGCTTGCTAGACCTAGTTGTTCTTCATGGCAATAAGCTAGTATGTTTAGGCCCATGGAGTGACCAAGCCTAAACATCATTATTTCAAGATTGCAATATATATTGAAAGCTAATCCTCTACGTGGTTTTTCCCCACCTTGAGGTTTTCCCCATAAAATCTGGTGTCTCTTGTGTTTGATGTTGTATCTGTGGTTAAGTTTCTGATTTCATGTACTCATTGTTAAATTATAATAATTGTGGATACGTGATGAATGTTTAATTGTAGAAAAAGTTTAAGTTTTGGAGACCACTAATTCACCCCCCCTCTCAATTGTTTGGTGTATATCAACAATTGGTATCAGAGCTAAGTTCCTCTAAAGAAAGTTTAACAGCTTGAGGAAGATCCAAAATGTCTTATAAGAAGGAATCACCACATTTTGATGGAATGAATTATGTTCTCTGGAAGGCTCAGATAAAAATCCATCTTCTTAGTCTTGGTTACAAAGTATGGAAAGCTGCAAAAATAGAATACACCATACCTCAAAATGGTCTAATGACTGAACAAGAAATCAAAGAATATGAGATAGATGTCAAGGCAAAGGATGCTTTGCTAAGCTCTTTGTCTGACTCAATATTGAAGAAATTTGTGGATCTTGAGACTACAAATAAGGTATGGGAAAAGTTGAAAAATTTGTATGAAGGAGATGATTTTGTGAAGGAAGCCAAGTTACAAAGTTTGAAAGTGAAATATGAAGGTTTGAAGATGAACGATGATGAAAACATTTCAGATTTTATGCAAAGAGTTTATGAACTTGTTACAAGGATTAAAGCCATGGGCATAACTCTCAATGAAAAGGAAGTTGTTATGAAAGTTATTAGATCCCTGCCCAAGACCTACTATCACAAAGTAGCTGCAATTGAAGAATTCATGCAAGTTTAAAAAGGTTGACAGGGATCAGCTGCTTGATAAGCTTACTGCTTGATAAGCTTACTGCTTTTGAAATGAAAGAGTTTGGTGATGCTCTACCAAAAGTTGAGACAACCTTCAAAGCCAACACTCCAGAAAAGTACTTCCAGATCAGAAAAATACAAGGTAGCATCCGATGATGAGTTTGATGAAGTTGAAGCCAACATTGTGGACAAACTGTAAAGAGGATCTGGTAAGTATAAAGTCAAATTACCTTTCAAATGTTTTTCCTATGGTAAATTAGGTCATTTTACTTCCAAATGTCCTAAAAGAATTGATAGAAATAGAACATATGAGAACAGGCCTAGGACCCAAAAGAAGTGTTATTATGTTGAGGACTTCGATGATGATGGAGTGTCAGATAATGGTGAACCAGATAATGCTAGTTCCTCTAGAAATGAATGTTTGTTTATTTCTATTAAGGAAGATCACGTGTCTACTAATTCTACTAGTTGTGTGAAGGAAGAAAAACTAGTGGAAAGTACATTGGCTACTCAGGTCATTAAAGACAAGGATGAATGGGTTATTGATAGTGGTTTCTCTTACCACATGACTGGTCACAAAAGTAAGTTTTTTAGTTTGGAAAGATACGATGGTGGACTGGTTAGGTTTGGAGATGATACATCTTGTAATATCTCTGGGAAAGGATCTATCTCTTTTGATGGCAAGAATAATATTGAAGATGTCATGTATGTGAAAGGATTAAAGCACAATCTTTTGAGTGTGGGTTAGATATGTGAAAAGGGCTATGTTCTAAGCTTTAAGGACAATGGATGCAAGATCAGGGAAAGCTCTAGAATAATGATTGCAACTAGTAGGAAGACCAAAGGTAATATCTATCACTTGAAAGGAACTGGTAAGTATTGCTTGTTGACTCAGACTGATGAGAGTTGGTTATGGCATAGAAGGTTGTGTCACATAAATTTTGACAATATTATGAAGATAAGTACTACACAGGTTGTTAGAGATTTTCCTAAGCTTGTGAAGCCTGCTAATCCTATTTGCAAGGAGTGTTAATTTGGGAAACAGAAAACAACAGGTTTCAAAAGTAAGAACCAATCAGTTAGAGGACTACTTGAGCTAGTGCATATAGATTTGTGTGGACCTATCAAAGTAAGAAGTTTACAAGAAGATAGGTATTTCATGTTGCTTATTGATGATTATTCTAGAATGACTTGGGTCACCTTCTTGAGAGAAAAAGATGAAGCTCTAGACAAGTTCAGGGCATTTAAGGCAATGATTGAAAATGAGATGGATTTTAAAATCAAATGCTTGAGGTCTGATAGAGGAGGAGGGTTTACATCAAATAAATTCAATTTATTTTGTGAAGAACATGGAATAAAGAGACAACTATCTGCACCTAGAACCCCATAGCAAAATGGAGTTGTTGAAAGGAAAAACAAAACAGTTTAAGAAGCTGCTAGAACCATGATGAAGGAAGCTAGTCTTCTAGAAGCATATTGGAGAGAGGCAATTCACACTACTATATATATTCTAAACAGAGTCCAAGTAAAAGGTAATAGTTCTAAGACTACTTATGAGTTGTGGTTTGGTAAAGTTCTTACTATGAAATATTTCAAATTTTTTGGTAGGAAATGTTATATCAAAAGAGAAGAAGATCTAGGCAAGTTTGATGCTAGATGTGATGAAGGAATCTTCCTTGGTTACTCCACCAAGAGCAAAGCCTACTGATGCTATAACAAGAGGATGATTAAGATCATTGAAAGTATAAATGTTAAAGTTGATGAATGTAAGGAAAGAACTTCAGAACTAAATGGATATGAATTAGATGATCAAGATGTTTCAGAAGTGGTGTAGCATGAAGATAGCTCAAATGAAGAAGAACAAGCTCCCGTAAGTGCTACTAAAACTCCAAGGTATGTAAGACTTAGTCATTTTGAAGATCAAATCATAGGAGATAAGAGAAAAGGGATCTTAACCAGAAGAAAAGCTATGGAGGATCATGTAAATTTCTGTCTGATTTCCAAGATTGAACCAAAAACTATGGATGAGGCTTGCAAAGATGAGAATTGGGAAAATGATATATGAAAGAGGAATTGATGTAGATAGAGAAGAATCAGACTTGGGATCTTGTTCCCAAACCCACAAACAAGAATGTAATTGGTACCAAATGGGTCTTCAGAAACAAGATGAATGAGAATGGTGAAGTTGTAAGAAACAAAGCAAGGTTGGTATGCAAAGGATATGCTCAAGTTGAAGGAATAGCCTTTGAAGAAATCATTGCTCCAGTGACAAGGATTGAAGCAATAAGGATGATTTTTGCTTTTGCAGCATACAAAGACTTCAAGGTCTATCAAAATGGATGTGAAGTCTACTTTCTTAAATAGAGAATTGGAAGAGGAAGTCTATATTGAACAACCGAAGGGATTTCAGTCATCAGATCAAGGTGATATGGTATGCGGATTGAAGAAATCTTTTTATGGATTAAAACAAGCTCCTAGGGCATGGTATACAGGGTTGGAAAAGTATCTAATATAGATAGGGTTCAAGAAAGGTACTACAGACAGTAATCTCTACTTCAAGATCAATGATGAATAAACCCTGATTGTTGTAGTTTTTGTTGATGATATTATTGGAGGCAATGAAGGTATGTGCTTAGTTTTTGCTGGAGAAATGCAAAGTGAATTTGAAATGTCTATGTTTGGAGAGATGAACTTCTTTTTAGGTCTACAAATAAGTCAATTAGATAAAGGTATTTTCATTTCTCAGTCTAAATTTGTGAAAGAGTTGTTAAAGAAGTTTGGACACCTATGATAACTGGTTGTAAGTTGAGTAAACATGACAACTCACCATTGATAGACAAGAAAATGTATAGATCTATGATTGGAGGATAACTTTAGCTAACTCAAACCAGACCTGACATAATGCATGCAGTATGTCTTGTGGCAAGATTTTAGGTAGAACCAAAGGAATCACATGTGATGGCAATCAAGAGAATTTTGAGATATTTAAAAGGTACAATGGATTATGATTTGTCATACCCTAAGGATTGTGACTTTACTCTCAGTGCATATACTGATGCAGATTGGGTTAACAAGTGGAGGTGCACTGTTCTTGTGAAAAAGATTAGTATCTTAGTTGAGAAAGAAACAAGATTCAATATCCCTGTCTACTGTAGAAGTAGAATACATTGTAGCAGCATGCAGTTGCACTTAAGTGTTACGAATGAAGCAAACTTTGAAGGACATCAGAATTGTGTATGAAGATCCCATCGCAATCATTTGTGACAACACAAGTGCCATAAACATATCAAATAATCTAGTGATGCATTCAAGGACAAAGCACATATCTATCAGGTATCATTTTCTGAGAGAAAATGTGACAGAGAATGAAGTCAAGTTGGAGTATATTTCTACCAAGGATCATATTGCAGACATTTTTACCAAGCCTCTGCCTAAGGATACTTTTGAGTATCTTAGAGAAAAGTTAGGGGTTATCACCCCTCATGCTCTAAACTAAGATGCACAATAGTGCATCAGTCTGGAGGTGCTCAGAGGTCTAGATTGATGGTTTTTAGGGCTACTTCTAAGAGGGAGTAGTCAGAGTAATAAAAGGAAAAAGGTGTAGCAGTGCAAGTAGTAATCAGAGACAGTTGTTGAAGTTAAGAGGATTATGTAGTTACCTCTCAGGGGAAGCAAGTAGACGATGTTGATATGAATCTTTGATAAAGAGTAGTAAAGTATTATAGTGTTGTTGACAGAGGAAACAATGCAGTAGCAGTAAGATCCTAAGGTGAGAATTGACAAACCAAGAAGGAGAGAACTTCACATGAAGAATCAAAGTTGCAATCAGTGAAAGCATCAAGTAAGGAGGAGAAGTTAGTTGAAGAAAGTTTAGAAGAGAGGTTGGATCAGAGCAGAAGAGTGCAAGTATGTGCCCTTTGCCATTGATGTCAAAGGGAGAGAGAAGACGTGTGAAAAACTTAGATTATAGATGTGTAAGAGAAAGGAGGAGAATTTTGGAGAAAGAAAGAGTGCAGGTGTGTAAAGAGAAAGGGGGGGAATCTTGTCTTGATGGTTGTTGTACTTTTTCACATCATATGTTGCCATCAATGACAAAGGGGGAGATTGTTGCAGGTATGTGCCTATTTATGGTGTTGTCATTGACATCAACATATCATTCTTGTCATTGGTGTCAATTGTATCTTATTCTATTACTTGTTTAGAAGACTTGTATGTTGAGGGTATTAAGAAAATTATCCTCTCTGAAAGAAACAAGTGAGTTACAGAGAATTGCAGTACATATAGTGAGTTGTATGCTCAAGAACAGTTTGGTAAACTACTCTACATTTATTTCTACTTCAAGCTTGTGATCTATGGATTGGAAGTAAGTTAGAGGTATGATTAAGGATACTATATTCCATATTTCAGCCCTTCACATGAAGATCTGAGTGAATGGTGTTCACCAGAGAGAAACCTATTTTTTTAGTAAGTTCAGTTGGGTCATGAAGAAAGTATAATGCTATGCATTCCTCTATAATAAAGTATTTTTCTCTGTGGTTCTAGAGGGAAGTCTATGATGATGATAAGTACCTACAATTGCAATGGTTCATGATTTGGTGGTTTGAAAGATATCTTTCCTTTATGACAATTGAAGACAGTGAAGTTCATGTGTTCCGGTGTGAAGATTCTTATGCGTGAAGTGGTTAAAGGTTGTGCAGTTGCTCCTGATGATTATAACATGCTTGTGGATGTCTCCTGATCATGTTCCTATCTAGACTTTGGTCCGCATTAAGGAATTAAGATTGTGTTTGAAGATTTCCCAGATAATGTAGTGTGTAACCAGTCTTAGCCGACCTGGTTAATCCTAGTGATTACGGAGATCCCTTGAAGATTGTGGAAGCATGTTAAAGCATGAAATATTGTGTTTAAGTCCTAGCTAAGGAATTGCATGGTCTATGTACAACTTTAATTCATCCCTTTTGCACAATGTTGTAATAGGCCAAGACCTATTTTGTAAATGTTTGTAATGCTGACCTTGGAGATTGTTCCAATAGTTGATGATTGTTATGCCGATATTGATGATTATTCAAAGGTTGTTGTGGTGTATAAATACTTGTAGTTGAGTTGTGAGAAGTTGCCCTTGAGAAGAAATGAAAATATATTAAGAAAGGTCTGAAAAGGCAGAGCAGAGAAGAGGCAGCGGAAAGAAAAAGAAGAACATAGTAGAGGTAGAGTAGAGCAGAGGAATGATTGTAATTCAGTTACAAATATAGAAAGGTGTTGATTGTGATAGTGAGTTTGGTAGTGAGCCTCTAGTAGGGTTTACCAGCCCTTAGGGTTTAACAGCCCTTATTGTAATCTTGCTAAGTTTAGGGTTGAGGCAGTGAGCCTGCTAGACCTAGTTGTTCTTCATGGAAGTAAGCTAGTAGGTTTAGGCTTGTGGAGTGACCAAGCCTGAACATCATTATTTCAAGATTGTAATATATATTGAGAGCTAATCCTCTTCATTATTTTTCCCCACCTCGGGGTTTTCCACATAAAATCTGGTGTCCCTTGTGTTTGATGTTGTATCTATGGTTAAGTTTCTGATTTCATGTACTCATTTTTAAATTATATAATAATTGTGGATAAGTGATGAATGTTTAATTGCAGAAAGTGTTTAAGTTTTTGAGACAACAGATACAACCCCCCTCTTAGTTGCCTGGTTCATATCAATTCTTTCTCCTTGCTTGCTTTACTAGGTCTTGTCCATATGATCATCTTATGAAATTCTTCAGTATACTCCACAGATTTCTCCTTTTGTCTCAGGTTCTGCAATCTTTTCAACAGTTCCAACCCATAGTCAGTAGGTATAAGTTAATTCTTTAATTTCGTCACCATCATATCCCACTCTGTAATCTTTTAGATTTTCCTCTTCTATTTATGCCCAACTAAACTTCCTTCCACCATATAACAGCATGTGCTTTCAACTTTGTCTTTCCAAATTTCACCTTCTCCAGATCTTCAACTTCTTCATTTTCAAAGTATTCTTCCATATCATTTATCGAGTCAATCAATTCTTCAGGATTCAAATTGCCAATGTAATTTGGAACATCAACTCTAGGTATCTTTCCAATCTTTGAAATGGTCTGCAACATCTTGACTTGATCTGATTCTTCTTCGTCATCACCTCCTAAGGTTTCACCAATTTGTTCCACATATTGAAATTCTTCTTCATCATCACTTTCAACATTAGGTCTCAGTGTCAATCCTATTTGCCTATCTTCTTCAACAACATCTAATCAAATTCTCATGGTTTTCATCATTTTCATCATCTCATCCATCCTACCAGCCATTGTTCCAATAGCAGGGATCCTCCTTAGTGGCATCATCACAGGATCAAGTGCAAGTTGTGTCATTTTTGGTGATTGGGCTACAAGGTGACAATTGCCTCACAATCAGTAATCAGTCATGATAGAAGTAACCTACCTCAATTCAGCGATCTGTCAACAACAAGATGTTACAGAATTCCTTCACCAACTTCACTCGATTCACTCCTAGAGATTTGAAATTTTGCTCTAATACGACTTGGTGCAGTCACGGTAGGAGGGTTCATAGAATGAACTGTAGACTATGCAGCAAGAGTAAACACAACAAAAACAACTCAAAGATATAAAACAAATTTAGATTCAATCATTCAATATATCATAGAATTCAGACACAGATCAGCTGGTAACATGCAGGCTTACAATTAGGGCTCACAGGCTTGATTACAAAATACCAGCATACGCACAAGATATAGAGTTGAAGCTCCTTCGCAAAGAATTCAACCTATCTATCTTCTAAATCATGAGAACTCTTCTCCCTATGGATTTATTACATTGATATATATCATCTTTGAAATAATAGGTTCCTCCGCGTCGACCAAGGAAGACCACAAACTCCAATGAAGAGCTGTAACATGTGTACACAAATAGGTCAGACCTAAATGAATGGAACTTCTTCACAAATGAATGGAATGATGTGCGAATCTCATGGAAGGTTGGCCATGAACCAAAGAACGTTGAAAGATGTGTCTTTTATCTCTTAATGTTGAGAGATGTTCTACAAGTCTTCTCCTTTAGGAAGATCACAAACTCCAATGAAGAGCCGTAACATGTGTACATAGATAGATCATACCTAAATGAATGGAACTTCTCTGCAAATGAATGGAATGATGTGCGGATCTCATGGAAGGTTGGCCATGAACCAAAGAACATTGAAAGATGTGTCTTTTATCTCTTAATGTTGAGAGATGTTCTACAAGTCTTCTCCTTTAGTTGAATGTCTAAGACTGTCAGGATGCTCTGTTATGAGAAAATGGTTAATCTTCTAATAGCGATAACTTTCTGGTACTTGCTCCAAATGCTCTAAAAACTAGATATGATGTAGATGAATGAATCTAGATGTTAAGTCTAGCTCCACAAGATCTAAATTTCAACTGTGGAGAATGCAAACAAATATACAGAAACCACTACTAACTGAACTGCCTAAACTAAACTAGAAAATGAAAAGAAATAAACTGAACTGCAAACAAACTAAAATGCAAATGTTTTTGGTTGATGCAAGATTGCTCTTGCATGATAGTTGGAATGGATAATGGTATAGAAAAGATGAAGGGTGAGGAACTATTTTCTTCTAAAAGTTTTTAATTAGAGAGATGTCTTCTTGATTCTGTAGCTTCTCATCATATGGCTTCTTCACAAGGTATGTTTTCTTCATTTTAGCCTTGTACTAGATGCCACTTATTTTGATGGGTAATATCATTAAATTAATGCAATTAGAAAGGGATCTATTAATATTGGTGAGAGTACCTTTAATGATTTAATATGTGTGTCCTTTTTATCAACCAACATCCTTTTTATATATCAAATTATTCATGATGGAAAATGGAAAAGTGTTGAGTTACCTAATTCAGAGTAGAGAGATCATTGTTTTTGGGATGGTTGGTCATTCATCTCATTTGTAAACCTTTTCACATTTTATAACTAATGATATGAAAATTCCTTTGATTGGTATTCACACTCATGCATCTAGTGTGATTTATATTTTTGAGGTGAAGTTTGGTCACTTGAACCTTGGTGTTCTTTCATCCTCTCTAATTCTTGAGACTTGTACTAAGATTCCATATCCTATACCTCCTACTTCTTTAGAGTTTAGTTTTGTTTCATTTTCCAATGATTCAGTTCAATAGGAGCCTTCTTGTCTTTCAAATTTAGCTTAGTGGGACAATCTTCTAATAGTTAAGATTTGTTTTGTGAGTCCCATCTTGTATAATTTGAGAACTCACTTGAGTATATCCGTTTCTTCTATTATAATAGTTATGGCATGGTTGTTATCATTCCATCCTTCTCTTTAGATATTCTTCATCATGATTTTCACATTGTTTTGGATTTCTACACTCTTTGATTAGGATTTGTGCTCCTAATTTCATGGTATTTGTTGATTGTGACATGTGGACATTTGAGTAGTTCTTAGAGGTGTGATCCTTCAAGAGACTTCTTCCCTCATCTCTCTTCTTGGAGTTGGAGTTTCTTCCACACACACTAGTGGATATGTTTTTTCCCAAGGCGAGAAATGATGTTTTCCAGTTTTAGATTCTCTTTAGCTTTCTTCTTGAAGCATTCACCATTGGGATAGGAATTACTTCTTTATGGTAATTTACATAGCTTCTCATCCTTTCCCTCTTATGGGGGAACTACTAATTATATATTTTTGATGGATGCAGTCCTTGGGGGTATTCACAAGTTCTTCTTCCATCACTCGTACATGTTTGTTTGCATCTTTCCCCTCTTTTCAAGAGGGGTTTTTTTCCTATATGTTTTTCTCCTTTACTTAATTTGTGATAGATCTTTTGTTTATAGAAACCTATTATGGCCTTGTTTCCAAGAAACATCTTTGTGTATTTGCATTTATTTTTCCCTACCTAAGTTTCACTTAAGGAGGGGTGTTGGTGTAAACAAGGTATATTACCTAACAAGTTATGCATTAGGTCCTATTGACACTTGTCTAGTTAATCTTACTTATGTAATTTAATAATTGTGTCTCTTGTCATAAGATTAATGCAATTTTCATAATCACATGTTTTCCTAGGTCTAAATATTGCCTATATAACCAAGGGTTCTCATTGTGCATAATCATCTTGTGTATCTTGTATGTATCATTAAAATTCTTTAAAAATATAGCTTTTTTGTTGGTTCTCCCTTGTAGTTGTTTTGGTTGCAAGTGATATTGGGAATCCTTGATTCTATTGTGAGACTCTTAAACACACCTAGCTCAAAATATATATATATATATAATAATAATAAACACATGATGTACCTAATGATCATAATGAGGTAGCTACATACAACTGTAATGTACAATTTGTGACACTATATGGTACATGATGCTAGTGTGTCTTGTAGAAATTTGTGCATTGCACTATTGTCTAAGGAGAATGACCCCAAATTTGGCATGAATGTATAGAAAGGAAGAAAAAGCAATCTTCCAATATGGATTTTAGAAATAATTCAATTTTAGGAAGATGAATCGGGTTGAATTACATAAAGAGGGTCATCCAAGTGAGTGTAAGACAAAACATGAAATTTTACAATATGCAATTTATTATGTTACACATGCACATATTAACAAATGGCACAAAATTTTACAATCATGGGCTCATCCCCTAGCCTTTACCATCCCTATAGACATATTTTTCCACATTGAGACTACACTTTGTCATAGTACATATACAGTTCAATGCATTTGCCTAATTTTGTATTTATTACACTTGTCCATAAAACTACCTAAATATAATGGTTATTCACCTATACTTGGTTATCTTCACACTTAGGGTAATTCTTTCACAGTTGCTAGATCAACTCTATGATTGTAGAATTAAACCCTACCTTTCTAATATCCAAGATTTAAATTTGGTAGACTATCCCTTTTTATTTTCTTCCTCTAAGATAAATAAGTACATGTTTTGGCAAAACAAATTCTATGTGGTAGTATGTAAAATAATTTAGTTGCGTTCATCTAACAACCCTTAATCTTACTAGTCATGCTCATCCTAAAGCATTAAAATTGTAATAAATTGCTTAGCATATGGACTTGCTATGCTAAAAGAAGTAACAATTCATTCCAGGGACCTTGCATACTATCTTTGAATCTTTGTACACACTTTAAGATGTTGACCTAAGAGAAAAAAATCTCTTTGTGAGATAACAATGACCATTTTAAGGTATTCTTAAATACTACTGATCATTTTGATATCCAAAACAGATAAAAGGATCACATGTAAATCAAAGGATCTATGAAGTAAATTTCTATAATACACAAGACCATGTTTTAACAAAATGGACAAATCTATGATTAGGGACTTAACCCTAACTATTGGATTTCACCTATAAAAAGCACAAGATTAATACATAATCAAAGAAAATTCATTGGATTAGCCATAGATTACCATAGAGAAAGTTTATTATTTTTTACATATAAAACTTTATGTCATTTTCATAATCAAGACTTAATTGAGTAGTAGATATAACCTTATAATAATTTATGAACATATAAAACAATAGTCATTTCCTTATTATGCTCACATGATTAACTTTTAGGGCCACCAAAGGATGTAATGGCATGAATGGAAATGAAAATTTGAAATAAAGTTGACATCATAATTGTTAAAACTATAAACCACCCAAAAGGAAATTAAATTTTTTTATATCTTACTTACCTATATATGTGTCTATTTCTTTAATGAAATGAAATGACTCTTAAATAAACAAATAATTTTATATCCTAATTATTTATTTATGTGTCCATGTTTTAAGTCAATAAAATTAGCATAAATATTTTAAAACATATTAAAAGATATGATTTTTAAAGAATATTCCAAAATCAAAATATAAAATATAAAAGTTACAATATCCACAAAAAAGGGTTGGGTGGAGAAGGCACGCCCAAAAGTATTAACATAGATGAAAATATATACTAGTGGGTGGAAAAGTCACACCCAAAAGTCTTAATGGGCACTATAGCTAAAAAATAGGCTAAAAAACAAAGAAAACATCAAATTGCTAAAGAAGTTGCAGGAGGCAGATCTTGATAATCTTTGTTATTACCCCACACAGCATTAGGGGTAGAATTATCAATTGGCTCCAATCCATTGAGAGCATCCTCAAGATTCTCCTCATTTGATTGAGCATGGTTAGGAGAGATGGTGAGTTGGACTCTCAGGAACTTGTCTGAACTCAACCAACCAGATGCTCCATGCCCGTGAGAAGAGGCCAAGGGACAATGAGAGGGTTGGCACCATCCACGAGTGGTAGGGTCATGTAGAGGCTTGGACTTAGCTCCATGGGAGTGACAACTACATTCCTACTTGGCTGATCGGTTGTGCCCATGCCTTCAATTGCAAGGAGAGCTAGGTTTAGGTGGCACCCTAGCTACAATGCAAGGTGCATTCCCCCAGTCATCTAGAAGTTCCTACAAGTGTGCAACCTCAAGCACAACCTTTTGGGCTTGCACTTAAATATGTATTGTGACATTAGAGAAAATCATAGCTCTAATATAAAGAGAGAAATAAACATTTGTTGTGCATTTGGAAAACAAGGTAGAATTTTTGTCTTTCCAAATATTGATTAAAATTTTCACCCTAAAAGAATGCAAAATTTGGGTATACTTTAAAGGGAGGTTAGGCCAATCACCTAACAAAACCATATGTTAGGAGAATGGGGCAAGCCTAAATGGAAAAAAAAATCACGGATCCAGTTCCAGGCCTCTTGAGCCTAGGGGAAAATACAAAACAAGTGTTGAAGAATTTTGATCTATCCACAAGACATTGAGCAAAATAAATGCCCATGTGAACTAGGTGAGCTCCCATAGGAAGCCCATGATAAAAAATGTAGCAAGCAAAATGGGAAAGCTTGGGTTCTAAGACAACATTCCAAATACACTAGAATTGGTGATGCCAATTTCTAATAGAGGACTTAAGGTACTACTTATGGTTGAGATGATCAACCATAGGCAGATGTGGCGAAATCCATAGATATCCTTTACAGGGCCTATAATTTTTGAAATGGGTATCCAGGTACCACTTCCAATCCTTCTGCCAAGGTTTGAGAGATTGGATCCTGATCTTGTGAATCATTTGAGTGAGGTTGGAGTCAATAAAAACTTGATAAGTCTCCTGGTCAAGGTTGCTAAGCTTAAACTTTTGCTTGAACTCTAGCTAGGGTACATAATTCTTATGGCTCTATGAATAAAGTTGGGTAGCACCCGTACCCTACATTTCTAAACACATAAAGGTTGAATCCAATGCATCATGTCTAAAGGCCAACCTTGAGAATTAAAAATAGGAGACCACCAAATGAAATGATGGTTAATGGATAATCCATTATGGAAGTTGTTACCCACCCATTGAAGCCACAGTTTTAGGGTTTCCCAAGCATGCCAAATACTTTTGATAAAAAAAGTTCCCTAAATAGTAACTAGCTCGTGCATAGTGAGAAGGGTTCCTAAGTCCACGTCTTTCAACACATTATGACTTGAGGGGACTCCTATGATGATGCAATGGTGAACCAAAATTTTCCAGGCTTCATTGCCCTCAAGGGCTCCAATAACCCATTTGGCACCAAGCACAATACCTTTCTGACAAACAGAAATGATACCCAAACCCCAGCCTCATGGGGAAGGGAGAAAAAATCCTAGGCAACCTGATGGAAACCCTGTGTCCCTCATAGGATGCCTAAAGGAAATCTATTAACAGTTCCTCAATCTTGGCATAGGAAGGCTTATAGGGGACCCATCATGAGGAGTAATACACATGTGCAGCCACAATAATTTTAGATCAAATTAAAAATTTGCTAGCCAATGAAAGTGGCTTGGCAATCCAATTGTAAAGCTTCTTCTCAATCGAAAAAACAATAACCCACCACAGATCGACTGAAGAAGCCCGAAAAGAAAAGGGATCACCAAGAATCTAAAAATTTCTCGATGATCAATCCATTTCCACCCAAAAGAATAAAGCCAACTAAGTATAGGAACGAAGGATTACAGATGGCATTGGGTGTTCTACTAGTAGTTGCTAGAGCTAATTGCCTAGAAAAAAATCCAAACAATGTATAGCTTGTTGAATATTATTTGAGCTTCCTCATAGAGAGTAAGGATAGAATCATCAACAAAGTAACCATTAACAAGCTATTGGGATGAGTTGGGGAGATAAATACCCTTAAGTCAAGTTTGGGAGACTCCCTGGGCAAGTAAATACCCAAATCTTTCCCCATCTAAAACATATAGAGAAGGAACCAGAGGACACCCTTGCCAGATAGATCTGTGTAACCCAAAGGAGGTAGATTGTTGTCTAGCAATAGTGATGCAATCTGATGCATTAGTAAAACACATCTAGACCATCTACATAGAAAGTACAGCTTGAAACCAAAGGTCTACAACATGGCAAGAATGAAAGGCCATTTGATGCAATCATAGGCTTTAGAAAAGTTAATTTTGTGGAAGATGGCCATCTACTGAGAATGTCATGCCCATTCTATCCCTTCCCAAATAGCAATAATGTTATCTAAAATAATCAATATTTGATAAACCCTATATGTTCATCTTGCACAATTAAAGGGAGCATGGACCAAAGCTTCAACACAACCTAGCTTTGGTATTAATCTTGTATGAGACATTAAGCAACATGATAGGCCACCAGTTATATATCTCCTTTGGGTCCCCTGACTTAGGAATGAACTTGATATTGCCTTTGTCAATTAAATTCCCCAAAAAATTGTTGTGAAAAGATTCAAGTTAAACATTGTGCATGTCATAGCTAGAAAAATCCCAAAAAGTTTAAAACTCACAAAGGAAGACATCATGGTTAGGGGATTTATCATTGGCCATAGAGAAAAAAACTTCCTTGAGCTTGTCTTGAGTGAGAATTTGATAGCATAATATGCACTAAGAATTAGACACCTGACATGAAACAACAACAAGGCACTTCTGAAGAGAATCCTCTCAGTGTGGGGTGTAAGCCTGAGCTATGAAAACCTTTTCATAATGCTAGACAAAATCTTGTAGAATGTCTCATATCTCATGGAATAGGAATTGACCCTCTTTAATCTGCTAAATGGATTGGGAGGTATGACGGCCCCTCAAGGCCTAGAAGATTCTTTTGAAAAAATATCCCCAGTCTTAAGCTAGTGGAGATGAGCTTTGATTTGGAATCCCCATGCTAAGTAATAACTAGCGATTTGCTTTTGTTGTTGAAGATGCACCACCTAGAGTTGATCAATGGAATCAAAAGGTTGCACTTTCAAAAAAGTAGTGGTGGAGGGAAGCTCTTTGATATTGGCCTCGTAGTAGTGATAATAGAATTGTGCTAGCTATCTCCCATGAATATGGAGAAAGTGTGAGGTGTTGGTGATAGCCCCATTCCACCAAGTTATCTAGTCAATCCCATGAAGAGGAAAGGGCTCAAGGTTCCAAAACTAATGAATATGGGCTAATGTGGCATTGTGCTTAATCAAAGAAGTGTTAAGGAAGAATTACATCTTCATAGCTTTGGGCATGGAAATGGTTCAATCAATGAAAAACTATATTGGGGAGTGGTATGACAAGACTAAGTCCACTAATGGCTCCACTAGCAAGGAATAACAACTGGAAAAAGAGAAAAAGGATTGGGCATAAATCATTGTTCAATCTAGCCTCTTTAAAACTCTGTCAGGACCAACCCTTAATTTATTGCATGTGTACCAAGAAGAATTGACTTGTTGATGCCCAACATTGGGATCATAGAGCCCCAATTTATTAAACATAATAGACCAATCCTCTCTGTTGCAAGCTATCTACAACATAGGAAAGGTACCACACTTGTCATAGAGATACTCAACCATGTTAAAATACCCATACAAAACCCAAGTGGTGGCTGATATTGAATGAGCAATCCACCTCCTCAGAGAAGATTTCTCAACAACATCATTGGGTATATAAACATCAATAAACCCAAATGAATTATTGTTGACATTGAAAAGTATCCAAAGTTTCTACTGAGTGGTGTCACATCTATGATTAACTAGTAACTACTGCCATGTTGGAGAGAGGAAGATGATGACCCCTCCATGACTAGATTCATGGTTATTGCAAAGAAAATGGTTGTCTAACCAAATAAAATGGCAAGCAACCAGAAAAAAAAAACTAGACACTTTGACCTTTTGAAGGAAAAAGAAGTCTAATTTTTGGAATTGACTCCTTGTATCTCTAATGAAATATTTCCACTGGAGGTCTATAATAGCTCTAACATTCCATGAGATACAATTCATTAATAGTGATTGAGGGTCATTTCCTCATTATCAAGCTCATCAAGAGCCAAACAACTATCCTGAAATAATGCCTCATCTACATCAAAGCTTCTAGTTTGGATGTTGAGCGAAGAAGGCTACCATTTCATCGGCACAATCTCACCTTCCTTCACCTACCCAACCAAGTTGGAGGACCTCCTCTAACAAACAAGAGAAGGGAAACATGATTAGCCAATGAGACAAGTGATTGTGACCCCCTCTGCAATTGTACATAAGGATTTAAGTATATTCACCCTTCAAGATGACTTCCTAGGATGGGAGACAGATGATTTACCATCATCAAGGGGTTTTGATGAGGATTTTAGAGCTTTTGCTCCCAAACTAGAAGCTTTAAGAGCTAGCTTGTGGCCTCTTGAGTTATTAGTGTTCTTATTGGTCATTGTAGAATAGCCTTCATATTTTTTAGTAGGTGGTGCTGGATCTATCGATAGTTGCACTGAGGACTTTGGACATAGAGATGCCAAAAGGTAATCTCAAATTTTTTATGTTCAAAGGATTGGGACCTATAGCAGGTTTTGGGCAAGTTGATATACTACACCCATTGAGAATAGTGTGTTTGTCTGACTTGAATGTCTACAAACTCCTTGAAATCCTTAGAAATGTCAATCTGAACACAAATCCATCAATGGGGATGAGCCACATAAAATATTTCTAGTTCCACAAAAACAACATTGTGTAAGGAAGAGTCAATTTGTTGTAATAAATTCCAACAAGGAAAAGGAAGGCTAGAAAATTCTACCCATACAACAATCTGAATAGACTTGTTGTTAGAGATAACCAAGATGTGGGTCGAAGGTTTGAAAACAAGTAGGAAAGAACAAACAAGCCAAGCACCCCAGCTGAGCAAACCTCAACATGATTAGCCTCGGTGAAATGGAAAAGAAAAAACCTTTGGCAAGGTTTTGCACAGCATCAAGTAAAATCCCATTTGGGATGCATAACTTGTTGAACCATTCTCTGATCATGCTTTCAGGGAGGACTCTACCCACAAAGTACTCTATCAAGGTTAATTTCTCAATCCATTTGCAAGCATTATAGAATTCATGAATTGGAAGAATAACATCTAGAGGTGTTTCAAGGGATGTGCCTTATGGTACACCTTGGGGATAAACTTATGAGGGTGTTTGATTGAGGGAGCCATTGTAGTTGGCCTTCAGGCCTTCAACTCCAATTGTAGAAGATGCAAAGGAATGTAAGGCTGAGGCCATATAAAGTGGACAAGAGGTGCCTACAAGCTAAGTCATGAATTCAATGTCACAATAAATGCAAATAAGCTGTAAACAATCCTTCACATGCAGTTTGCCAAAAAATAGGGGCAGGGCAAAAAACACAGAGTTTGTGTTTGCTTCTTTCTCCAAAGGCATTATTTTCAATACTTATACTAAATTTTAATGTAAAGTAAATAAACAACTTGAAACCAATATCTCTAAACATCTCTTAAAAATTGTATATAAAATATTTATACAAATAAATAAAATTATGACATCCTTACAAGCAAAGCACTATCTCTTTCCTTCTTATTAAAAAATACTTTTAAAAAGATTGTGTTATCCTCAAAATTGACTGAAATTTATTATAATAATATCACCACCCTCGTCGCAAGACCGTTATCATCTTTGTAATTAAAGAACACCTAACTGAAATTGTACTAATCCTTCATGACAAGATAAAAAACTAAATAAAATTACCTATCTTTATAGCGTATTTACATTAATAGGATGGATCAAATGACAATTAATTATAAACAAATTTTGTTTTTTAATTTTAATTTCCTATTTTCCAAAACTAGTAAAATGTCCCATCTAAATGCTTGAAATGAAGGAAGAGAATATTTAAAGTTTCATACTATCTTAGTAACATCTCTCTTGTGACTTACAAATATTTGAGATCTTCATTATGGTGGGAAGAGTGGAGACAATTGCAATTGGGGAAATCATTATGGAGAGCGATCAACATCTTAAATTTATAACTATTGTCTATAGGTATCTTTGTTTTTAATAAATTCAATGGTGGAATAGAAATAAATACTTTTGTTTTTCTTAATAAATCAGAGTGGTTTTAATATGATGCATGTCTAAAAGTCTATGGCTAAATTTTTATAGAATAAGTAATCTATCCACTTAGATTTACAAAAGAAACTCTCTCCATCAAACATTTATAGAAGGATAAAGAAGTCATTATACTAGATAGTAGGCATTCTCAAAGAACATTTAGGTTTTCAAAGTTAGGAGGAATGGATGCAATTAACAGAGTAAAAGAAATGTATTATGTATAGTTATTTGTATAGTCCATGTGCTGCAAATCTACAATTTTGTTGGTTCTATCAGGTTGGAATAAAAGAAAGAAAGAAATGGCTTAAGTTATCTTTCCTAGAAGGAAAGATTACAACCTATATAAAAATGTAGATAATATGGTTGAACTATCAGAATGGAAAAGAAAACTAAATAACCAACTAAAAAACTAATTATAATACAATAATGTGTAACATTAAGATTAGTAGATTAACATCCCTCTTAATCTGAAGGGGTTAAACCAATCATGCTTCAGAATTTCTCAAACTTCTCTCTTCCAATCACCTTGGTAAGATTATCAGTGGGCTGATCTATAGTGGGACAATATTTGAGATGTACACTGCCATCTTTCAAATGGCGTTGGATCAAATGGAACTTTGTTTTGATGTGTCTGGTTCAATCATGAAAGATGGGATTCTTTACCATTTTGGTTGCAGCTTTATTATCAACAAGGAGAGGTGTGGATGAAACTAATTATTCTTGAAAATATTCAAGAATTCTTCGAAGCCATATCATTTCCTTGGTTGCCTCAACAGCGGCCATATATTCAACTTCTACCAAGGAAAGAGCTAGCACTACCTACTTCTTAGATTTCCAAGAAATGGTTGCTAACCCAAGATGCATGAGGAGTTTGGAAGTAGATTTTCCATCTTCCAAGTCACCTACATAATTAGAATCTGAATATCGAACCAAAGAGAATTGTGTGTCCTTGGAGTATTTGAGCCCATACCAAATAACTCTTTTGGTGGCTAACCAATGATGTTCTCTAGGTTGTTGCATGAATCTAGAGATAACTCCAATAGAAAAAGAAATGTATAGACGAGTAGTTGTTGCATAAATAAAACTTCCAACAAATTGTCTATATTGAGTTGCATCAACCAATGCTGCAAAGTCATTTGATGTGAGATTCAAAATTTTCTCCATAGGATTACTAAGCAATTTGCAGTTAGACATGCCAAATTTTCTTAGAAGTTCACCAATGTATTTTTACTTATTGATGAAGATATACTTGTGGAAATTAGGATCTATCATGGAAGATTATGAGTACCAGCACAAGGAGTCATGAGAGACAAAACAATCACACACTCAACACTGTCAAAGACATAAGCAATATTCAAAGCAAAAATTGCATTATGTATTAGCTCACATAAACAAGTACATATAGGCACAAGTCTCCTAAGAATAGACGTGCCGAAAATAGGAAAGAAACCTTGAGAATAGTAGTGGCCTAAATATTGGCATTGAACTACTTAACTCAAGTTAAGTGACTCTAGACACCTGTCCTAAACATAGACATGCTAATTAAAGCACTGAGACTCCTAATCCTGGCATGTGCCAAAAATAGGAAAGCACAAAAGACTAAAGACTAAAAATATCCCTATCCTAAGTGAGCTTAATATACACTAACACCTCCAGTTAAGAAAATCTTAGGTGAGGAAATGAATATCGGTCTAGGCAACTAGGCCTAAGCAGGTACCCATGTACAATGCAATACAATGAAATCTCTCATAAAGAGGATAAAGGAAGAAAACCCTATGGGAAAAAACATCCCTCCAAAAGAGAGAAAATAAAATGAAGAAGACTACGAATCCTTCTCAAAGATGATAACTATGCATGAATCCTGAAACCATGTCACTCTGACTATGATGATACAGATATGATACCCCATAGAAGAGTAAAAGAAAATATGTAGCACCTCCACAATGAAGTAGACCCTATGCCAAAAGAGAATGCCTATGTATGAATACTGAAAATGATCCATTTGTGGCAAATGATGTTTCTCCTCTTAGGAAGAAACAACTCCAATGGTGAATTCTCAAAGAAGCAAGGTGAGGTGGTAACTCTCATGATGTACCCTATCTCAAAATACTACTCAAATGTCATCATGCTAGTGTCAAAATGAGTCACAATCAAATTAGGAGGCTTAGGCCTGACTAAAACAAGTGACCTCTCAAAATCATGCAAAAACTGATGAAGAACATGATCCAAAGAACTAATGTATGGATGTGGAATGTCAATGCATGCCATGTGGCTACAAAGCAAATCCCACGAGATGTCCTATGAAGAATCAGTAGAAGCCCTCAATGAAGCCTCTTTGAACTTTGTAGTAGTAGTAGGTGCAAGATAACTGTCATCAAAAAGTAAGATGAGATCCTCCAAGGTATCATCAAGATTTTATATGTGAGACTTTACAAATATCCAAGAGATGTTTGGTAGAAGTGTGTCCCAATGATGTGAATCCTAAATATGACCCTGCTATAATGACTCATTGGAAACTCTCAAAGGAGAAACATTGAACTCAAAAGTGGAGGCATAGAAAGCATGTGCCCTGTAATGTGACAATGTAAGTAGGCCATCAATAAAATTTTGTACCCTAGTACCAACACTCTGAAGTGACTATCTAGCCCAAAGAGAGTTGAATGTGGCTGAGTCAGGTGTTGAATCCTCATCCTCAAAAATGAATCTAGAGATGGATGGATATGGCACCCCATTATTGTCCTCATTGTCTAAACTAGAAGAAGAAGAAAACTCTACCTCAAGAATTTGTTGTGGATAATCAAAAGGAGAAATATCAGGGGAAAAGTGTAAGAAGGTGTATAACCTAGCATGGTGATCTACTCTTCCCAAATCCACTAAGTTGTTTCTATGCAACTCTTTGATATCAACTAAATCTTGAGTAAACTCAACTCACATATCATGCCCTTACCTATGTGAGAAATTTGATACACTAATATGAGATTAGTTGAAAGTGAAGGTCCACATAGAACATTTGTGAATGTTCCACCTTAAACTTCAACAGACACTCTCCCTACAACTATTGCTGGTGTGTCATTACCCAAGGTGATGCTAGACATGTTATAATGCTATATTGATGAAAACTCCAGCAAAAAGAGCTCAAGGTTTTGATGTCTTTAGGGTACCCATGTGTATTAAATTAACTTTCTCCCTAGTTAAGCATGCAATGCAGTCATCTAAGGATGGCATTTTGAATGTGGCTCCAAGAGCTCTTTTAGTGGAGTAGAAAGTAGATACAAATATAGAATACTCAGGTCCTCACTTGGAGAGGATTTAAAGCAAAAGTTGGTCATCTTTTTTATCAATTCCACATTCTTTTAACTACAACGTGATTGATTTAAAATTGGTGAAAGCATCTTCTAATCTATTAAATCTACTTAGACTTAAACTGATTAACTCATTTTCTAGTTCATGAGCTCTCATCTCATCTACCTTACCAAAGAGCTCCTTGAAGGTGACCCATACCTTTTTGGGAATTAAAGATTCTATGAAAGAGGAGTTCTAGAGAGATGTTGAGACAGAGATAACTAAAGGGCTGATAACACTTGTTAAACCATTTAACTTTAGCATCATCACCAGATGGCACCATTTGAGTGCCCATTGTAACCTTGTATAACCCTTTGTTCTTTAACATGAGCTAAATTTTAGATTTACGGTTGTGATAAGTAAATGGGGTTAACAAAAAAAAAGACTAATTAGACTCCATGTTGCAAGTAATGCAAAAAAAGAAGACAACTCTAACCAATAAGATGCACTGTCATTATTTTGAATTATACACCCCCCAGTTGTGGCACTTTATAAGTAGTGCACGGGCAAAAAAATTCCTTTCACACAATTTAAATGCACTTGTAGTTTAATTTGCCAAAATAACATTTGGATAAAATAAACTTTACAAAGAGGAGAAAAAGTTTTTTCAACTATTTAAAAAAGGAGTTTATCTTTAATTTTAGCAAAAAAGCATTTTTAAACTAAATTTAAATGTAGCTTTTTAGCAAGAAAGAATAAGCCCCAAATTTATAAAAGCATAATTCTAAGTGAGTTAGGTGAAAAATGTGCCCTAGATTTGAAGAATCTTTAATCATGGGAGAAAAACATAGATAAAAACTATAACTTTTGGTCTAATCTATGAATGGTCATTGGAGAATAGTCATTGAAGTTTAGACTGTGACCTGCAAGCAAAGAATGCTTGCTAGAAGTTCTGACACTAGCGATGTGAAGAAAAATATTGACCAACCAAAGAACAATGTTTGTCATCTGAAAGACGGAGTGACCTACAATATGGAGATACAACTTCAAGTCTGCTTCAAAGTAGTGTCCTTGACCATGGAGGCATGTTGATGGAGTCAACCTCAAAGATTGTTAAATCTACAACATATGATGGAGACCGAGATCTAAATGGAGACACCGAACGTGGACCACACTTAAAAGGTTTGAGGTCAAGAAGAAATCTAGAGATCTTAGACTGGTCACAAACTCAACCAAGATGAATCAATTAATTGTAGGGACTAATGTTGAGGAGGTAGATAACACCAAACCAAAAGGTCTCCTTTGCTACAAACCAAAATTTCACCCAAAAAAACTAAAAAATGTACCTACATAGAGCAATGGTGGCCAGGAAAGAGAAAGGAGAGAAAAATGTGCCAAAAAATAGGGAGCCCTAAAAGAATAAACTCACCCAAAAACTCAAAACAGAGATCCAACAATCGAAAGATTTGTTGTGCTCAAGATTTCAACAATGCAAACTTTACCAGACTTGTAGCCTAACCCATACTTGCTTTGATAACATGTGGCAATTAGGATCTATCATGGAAGATTGCAAGTACACACACAAGGAGTCATGAGAGATAAACCAATCGCACACTCAACACTATCAAAGACATAAGCAATATCCAATGTAAAACCTAGAATCAAATAAGCAAGTACATATAGGCACAAGTCTCCTAAGAATAGTTGTGCTAAAAATAGGAAAGCAAGCTTGAGAATAGTAGTGGCCCAAAGATAGGCATGCTACTACTTAACTCAAGATAAGTGACCCTAGACACATGTTCTAAACATAGACCTGCTAATTAAAGCATTGAGACTCCTAATCATGGCATGTGCCAAAAATATAAAAGCACAAAAGTCAAAAGACTAAAAATAGTCGTATCCTAAGTAAGCTTAATATACACTAACAATACTTGGGTTTTTTGAGTCACCTCAATACCCAAATAGTAATTAAGATGTCCTAAGTCAGTCATTTCAAATCCTTGCTTCAATGTCTCTTTCATAGTTTGATTATAGTCCTCATTATTACTAGTGAGAAATATATCATCCACAGAAACAATTAGATATACAATTGTGCTATCAACTGTTTTGACAAAAAGTGTTGCATCATCAAATTCAAAGTTCTTGAATTTTAACTTCAAGAGATGCTCAGTGAGTTTTTCATATCAAGCTCAAGGTGCTTGCTTTAAACCATACAATGATTTTATGAGTTTGCATATCTAATTTTCTTGACCATTGACTCCATATCCTTCTAGTTAAGTCATATATACTATTTCTTTGAGATCATCATTCAAGAATGCAATTTTTATGTCCATTTGATGAATTTTCCACTCATTTTATTTTGTGAGAACCAACAAAGTATGAATGGTAGTCCATTTTACAATAGGTGCAAAAGATTTATCATAATCTATGCCCTCTTTTTTAGCATAATATTTTGCAACAAGGTGGGCCTTAAGTTTGTCAAGTGGACCATCTAATTTATATTTTTTTTGAAAGATCCATTTGCATCCAATAGGTTTACAACCTAGTGGAGGATCATTCAACTCCCAAGTACAATTTTTGAGAGGAGCATCATACACATTCTACATAGCCGGCCTCCACACTGCCATATTATTGGCTTCTTTGTAGGAAGTTGGTTCTGAGTCCATTGTAATATTGAGTTCATCAATAGACTTTGAGGTTCCTTCATTAATAGATTGAGATTATTGCCTAGATTTAAAATAACTTCTTGTTCCCTTTTTACCAATTTCATCAGGTCTCAAATCTTTCAAAATTTGTTGGACTTGTTTTGCCCATTTTTGTGAAGATTTGGTTGGACTGAAGGTGCTTCCATTTCTTGAATATCCATCGATGTCTAATGGTTCTAAAATACTTGAATCATCTATAGGATGAGGGTCATTATTAGAAGGAGTTTCCTCTTGGAGATTTTGAAGTGAAACATCTTGGATTAGAGATTCTAGAGATGGATCCAACAAAGGTGGTTCTAAATGACTTATCACCAAATCTTGTGGAGTATCACATGGATGTTCTTTCCAAGTAATTAACTTAGAAAATTTATCTAGTTGTTTCAACTGACAATCTATATTGGCATCATTTTTAGAAGTTTCAAAAAATATAACATCTCTTTCAAGAATAAATTTCTTGTTAGCCTCATTGTATAATCTATATGCTTTGGAAGATTTAGAATAGCCAAGAAAAATGCATTTATAATTGTGGTGATGCAACTTACTTCTTTTCTCATTTGCAATCAAACAATAGAAAGTGGAGCCATAAATCTGAAGATGCCGAACAGATGAAGGGTAGCCATACCAAACTTCATATGGAATCCCTTGATGAAAAGCAGATGAAGGAGATCCATTGTGAAGATAAACTATTGTTCTTGTTGCTTCTGCCCAAAATTGCAATTCAATCCCTTTGAATTATAACATTGTGTGAACCATATTCATAATAGTCCTATTCATTCTTTCAACAACACCATTTTGTTGAGAAGTACCTGGAACAGTGAGATTATGTTGAATCCCATTTTGACGAAGATAATCCTCAAAAAACTATGGAGGTAAACTTTCCCCATTATATATTCTAAGAGTGCCAATTTGAGATTGTTCTTTCTTTTCAATCATAATATGAATTTCTTAAAAGTTTAAAAAGATTCAAACCTTTTCTTCAAGAAATTGATCCAAGTCATGTGGCTATAATAATTAATGAACAATATAAAGTATTTACATCCCCCAGTAGAAGTGACTGGTAAAGGCCCACACAAATTAGAATGAAGAGTTAGAATTTTCTATGTGTTCACAAAGTGGAGTGAGGGAAAGAACCTCTATGATTTTTTGCAAGAATACAACCTTCACATTGTTCAACTTTATTAGACAAAATAGGAAAACCAACAACACCATTATTTTGCATGATATGAATGATGTCATAGTTAACATGTTTGAATCTAGCATGCCATGAAAGATTAGGAAAACTTGAGTACCTTCTTAAGTGAGATATGCAATATTCCTAGAAAGAGCTAATTCACCACGAGGCTTTAATAACTTGCCTTCTTCACAACTAGTAAATGCAACTTGATTATTTGATTTCTTTATAAAAACTATTTGTTCATCTTCCAACAAAATGGAGTGTCCTTTTTGCCTAATCAAGACTAGTGACAACAAGTTACATTTCAATTAAAGAAGATACAAAACATCATGAAGTACAAAATCTGGAAGACCAGGCAACTTAAGTTAAATAATGCCTTTGCCAAGAGGCTTAAGACTTGATTTATCTACCAAATATATTGGACCACATGCACATTCATGAAATTCTTCAAATTAATCATGCCTAAATGTCGTGTGTTGTGTGGCTTAGGTACCTAAGACCTAAGAATCATGCCATGAAGTATTAACTAAATTATAATAAGCAAAATATAAAATAGAAAGCACACATTCATCATTATCACTACCACATTAAAATTGGGTTGTTCATGATGCTTTTTCATCATAGTGTGATTTATCTTTTGGTTTGAAAGAATTTTCTATCTTATCCCATGAGATCTTGCATTCATGAGCTTCATGACTCCCTTTACAACCATATCTTTTACAATACAAGTGATACCTATCATAATGGTTGTCATGTTGGAAGTGCCCTTTACCATTGGCACCTCCTCTACCTCTATTTTTCTATTGTGACCTCTTACCTTTTTTTTCTATCACTATGACCACCTCTAGAAGAGATTTTATTAGGAGGCTTATCTTTTAGTTGAACAAGATAAATATTTTCACCAGTGTTATCAATTTTTCCTCCAAAGGCCTTCTCACATTTTGCCAACTTTGCAACCAATGCATCAAAGTGATTGTTTTCAATTGATTAATCACTTGAAGATATTACAAATAAGTAGAATGTGTTGGTAGAAGTGCCTTTATTAAGGCTATGAGATATATATCAACTTTTGTACTAGCAACATCAATATCATGTTTTATGACTCTAATTTCAGAAGTCAAACTCATAACATCACCTTTTCTGAATTCTAGATTAAATAGTTTCAATTGTAACTAAATAAATTCCAATTCAGAATTAGAATCATATAGATCTATCAAATTTTTAAGGGCATCCCAAGAAAATTTACACCCTTGTATGTTTCTAAACACTTCTCCATTTACAAGAAGTCCGTATCAAGGCCAAGGCTTTAGAATTTTTATATTGCCAAATTTCTATTTCTTTAACATTAGTTGGTGTTGTATGTTGGACATCTCCATCACAAATATTATACCACAAATCATTGAAAATGAGAGCATTTTCTATTTTCCTATACCATTCTACGATAATGTTTCCGTAATCATTGATACAACATACTACATTGTGAAAAATCAAACTCAATTTACAGATTTAAAATGATTTTTGAAATTCATCTTGCTAAAGTTTGTATGAAAAAACAAGATAAAAATAATTTTGACTAGGTTCGGTGTAGCAGAAAATAAATAACAGGTTTGTAGCAGATATAATCTTTCACCAAAAAAATAAATTGCACATGGTTTAGTTTCTGTTTTAAAAAAAAATGGGAAGAGTTGGCCGCCAACTTCATCGAACATTTGAAATGGGAAAGGCACGCCTTGATCTTCAGATGTCCCTCAAAGGATGAAAGCTGCAACAGATTTGGAATTGAAATTAGTTCCATCAGCACGGAAATTTCCAAATTGTGCTGTTATTGTGCTTCAATCTTATGAGCTCCGTGATCATAGGGACCCCACCTTAAAGGAGTGAGAAAAGTCTGTCGAGGGCTCCAGTGCCTTCAAGAAGCTAAGTGCTTTGAAATGGAACACTAGCTACTGCCTTTTGGACTTAGATATGGTCGCAGTAATTTCTGCTTTGCAGGCACCCTTTGTTGAACATGGCTACACAACTTACTATGATTCTCCAAATCAATTTTTTGTGGCTTTGGGTTTTGCTTTATTTTCTACGCCTAAATTTACAGTGCAAAAATATTGCATGGGATAGAATGGCAGGAAAAATCTCTATGTGAAAAGAGGTGTTACTATTGTTACACCAGACACAAACAACAATCACTAGAATGAGAACACATATCAACCATGATTTTTCCTGCACTCTAATACGACCGTCAGGCTAGGATAAAAGAAAGAAAGAAATGGCTTAAGTTATCTTGCCGAAAAGGAAAGATTACAAACATATAAAAAATAGACAATATGGCTGAACTACGGGAACGAAAAAGAAAACTAAAAAACCAACTAAATAACTAATTACAATACAATAATGTGTAACTTAAAGATTAACACATTAACAGGTTCTTTCTGTTGAGTTTCATCACTCATGAAATTCAATTCTTTGTTTATTTTACATTTAGGATTTTACTAATGTTTTTAAGTTTCATTATTAGTCCCTACCTTAAGTAGGAGACTAATGTTTTCAACTCACTAAATTTGCATTAAACCTATTGTAAAAATCATGCCTTATGGAAATATTAAACCTTTCTAGCTATGGTTTTGATTTGTTTATTTGGGGCTAAAGGTATTTTCCTATGTAGTGATTGTGTTTTCAACCAATTGTAATTCATTTTTTTTATTATACTACCTTAAATTTTTCAATGTTTTAGGAAGGAAAGATGCATGTTCATTAAGACAATATTTTAATGCAAGAGAAGGCATCACTAAGGGAGGTAATATCCATGTTTCATCTTTACATTGACACGTAGCCTAGACAAGAAAAATGGCGGTCAATTTCTTTGCATTAACTAAGATGTGACCAGACACCATGTCTTCCACAACCTCCATCTGATTCATACATTTTATTTTTTAGTTTGAAGAAAAACCACATTTACAAACAAAGGCTGTAAATACTATTTCTATCACTCATTTCCTCTGCCTATTTTACCGGCTTCCTAAAATTAGAAAGAGTCCCCCTTCCTTATACTTACGGATGTCCACACCCTATTCCAAAGCGCCCATTTTGGTCCAAGCGTAGAGGATGATGGAAAAAGTTATAGAATTTGGCTTTACACCTGCCAATTGCATTTGCTTCGAAGTACAAAAGCAACATCCATAAGTCTGAAATTGATACCGTACCTAAGCAAAGAAGATAGAAGAAGGATTGGACATCTTGACTTCTTTGTAGAGGAAGAGACATTTTGTTGATACCTCTTTGAAATCAAATATGCAAATGATTATTGCCTGACCTCTGACATTTTATCTTTTTATTTTGCTCTAGTTTCAAAAAAAAAACTAGAGCAACCAATGGCTTTGCTCCAAAGCATCATTTCATCTACAAGAAGATACACAAGCAAAATGGTCTTTTGGAGGACAGAGAAGGAATGTTTCTGCAAATGGGTTAGAGGAGGGCTAGGTGGTAGAATAATGACAAATGAGGGGCAGCTGAAGGTTCATGATATAGTATGCAATTATTGGATTTCTAGTGGTTGTAGGCATGATGAGGATTGCAAGTTTTTGCATTCCTTTGTTATTGGAAAAGATATCACCTTTCTGACCTAGTTGGCTATTCATTAAAAGATTTATTAATGTGCATTGTTGGGAACAATTGTAGCTGATTTGATTTCTTGACCATGGAGCTTGATTGCTAATAGTTTGGATACTTGCGGGATTGTTTTTCCTTCTTATATTTGCAGTGCACTATGCATGTAACATGTGCAGATTGAAACCCTTTTGTTTTATCTCAACAAAATAGATTTTGTAGATTTCATATTTATATATGTATAGAGCTTTATTGAGCATAGTTTGTGTGATATAGAATCACAGTTCATAGGGTATAATCTAAATGTATTCTTAACCAGTGTCTATGAACTTTTGAGTCCTCTTATTTTCTTTTTTTAAATTGACTCTTATGGTTTTCATATTAGTTACAAGTTCAAGATTCCCATGTTTTTGTAGCTTGGTATGGAGCCATATTTACCTTTTATTTATATTTATCCTTCTATGGTGTCTCATATCTAATGAAACTTAAAGAAATATGCATCATGCATTATAGTAGTTTGCATAAATTGTACATGCCTTCTATTTTATTTGAATTCAATTCAAACTTCATTATGTGCTGCCTGCTTTTATGTGTTGTCTCACTGTGATCCTGAAATCTGTACTTTATTTCTTTGAGTAATCATAGATGACAACTTCCATAGGGATCTTCTTTGTAACTTTTTCATGTATATTATTTTGTAAGAATAGGCCCAAAAACACCAAAAGATAGGGCAAAACATAACACCAATGAACTGAGAAAAAATAGGGCAAAACATAGTTGAATAACCCGGCAAATTATATTCATCTAGCATACATTACATCACATCCAAATTGTTGTGTCTAACATCTATCCAGATGTTGTGCCTAACAGAAATCCAAATGTTGTATCTAATAGCTCTCTACAATCACATTTATATAGCAATACAGCCTTTGAAGCCTAAAAGCTTCTAGCTTTCTAGAAAACTCTTAAACATGGAATGTTCTTTTTCTAGAACAACTCTTGGAATGTTCTTTTCTAGAACAACTCTTGGAATGTTCTAGCTTATAGAAGATTGTAGAAACATTCTATCATTTTCTAGACAATCTTAATCCTTAACATCCCCCCTTAAGATTAGTTAGAATAATACAGAGAAAATACAAATGAGAGGGGAATATTATACTACTACCCCCCTTAATGTTCACCTCTAGCATACCAAGCATTCTTCTAGCATTTTCCTCATTCATGGCTTACTCCCATTCTTTCTTCCCTCTAACTTGCTCATATGAGATTGGATCATTTATATGTAATACTTTGGCCATGAGAGCACTACCAATAATACTTCTAACTTGTTTCAACTTGCATTTCAAGCAATATAACAGCCCTGCAAACAAAAATCACTCTAGCAATATACCAGCCCTACAAACAAATCACTCCAACAATATATCTGCCCTACAAACAAATCACTCCAGCAATACATTTCTAGCTGAACCTCTAGTTGAATATATAGCTAAACCTCTTGATGGTCCTCTAGCTCAACTTGGAAAACATTCTAGCTGAACCTCTAGCTGAACTAGGAAAATATTCTAGCTGAACCTAGTTGAAACTCTACCTGAATCTCTATCTAAACTTGGAAAATATTCTAGCTGAACCTTTTTGCTGACAATTCCCCCCCTCAGTGTTACCCGAGGGGATTCGAACCCATGACCCGGTTCTGATACCATGTGAGAACAGGCCTAAAAACACCAAAAGACAGGGCAAAACAGAGTTGAATAACCCAGCAAATTATATTTATTTAGCATACATTACATCACATCCAAATTGTTGTGTCTAGCAGCTATCTAGATGATGTGCCTAGCAGGAATCCAAATGTTGTATTTAATAGCTCTCTACAATCACATATATATATAACAACAAAGCCTTAAACCTAGAATGTTCTTTTTTTAGAATAGCTCTTAGAATGTTCTTTTCTAAAACAACTCTTGGAATGTTCTAGCTTATAGAAGATTGTAGAAACATTCTATCATTTTCTAGATAATCTTAATCCTTAACATATTTTGGTGAAATTTGTACCTATTGTGTTTCTTCTTGGTTATAGAGTTTGATGTTTGTATAAGTTAGGTAACACAGCTATGTGGCATGTATTCTTTAGCACTCTTTGTTTTCTTGTTAAATTTGTTTTGGGCAAAAGCAATATTATATGTTATTACTGCCATGAAATTCAACAATGGATTTTTTAAGTAGGATTAAATTTCAACTAGAAATAAATAGTAACTGTCTCTTTTTTTAATTTATATAGCTACACAAATAATCCATTCAAGTATAGTAATTCTTATGGGAACTATGTTATTGATAACTTTTTTTAAGGATTATTTACTGACATGTGATATAACTAGTATTGCAACTGAGACTAAATCTGCAAATGATAGTAGTGAAGAGCCACCAGCTGCACAGACAATGTCTTGGATAAGCAAAAGTAATGCAGAAAGTAATCCATCCACTCCTAAAGTAGGTGATGCTCTAAAAAAATTCATCCTAGTTGCGGAAACCTTCAATGAATTAAATTCTGCCACTAGAAACTTCAGTCCAGAAAGTCTCCCTGGTGAAGATGGATTTGGCTATGTTTTCAAAGGTTAGATAGAAGTGAATGGTACTACTCCTATCGAGCCTAACAGGAAAAATGCTCAACCACGTTGGGCTACAAGGTCATAAAGAATGGCTCGTATGAGCTTTGTTCAAGCATGAAATGGTTTAGAATGCATTATACACAAAACATATATCGAGACTACTTTTATATATTTGGTTAATCAAAACATGTGAATCTTGCATTATAGATGTCAGAAATTTTTCTCTATCTCTAATTGGTTTGCATTTGTATGTGTGTGTGCATTTTATCGAGGTTTTTAATTTATTTGCACTAAAGATGCTTCAGTGTGGTTTGGGCTATCAGTGCAAAAAAAAACTAGGTTCAATATAATGTACCATCTAATTTTTGCATATCTAACAACCTATTGACCATGTGCATCTCTATTTGATTCAAACCCATATTTGTTATGGGTTAGGCTCTTTACTTGTTGGATAATTAACATCTAATAGAAAATTTCTTAAAAAATTTCTAATGGAATTGAGAACTATGATTAGGTTACCTATAATTTTTTCACCCTTTAAATGTTCCACAAATTTCATGGCTTACATTTAACCCTTCTATTGGGATAGATCAAACTAATATGTCAATTTCATGCATATACATAGCCAACGATTCTAACAATAGAAGTAATAAAATACATGGCACTTGATGACAAGGAGACTTTAATTACTAGATGTCCCTTTATGTTGCCACTTGCACACAAACATAAAGTTAAATATTTTCCCACAGACTCTACCTTATTTCAGTAGTCATCATTTTATTTTTTGTGAATCTCGGTGAGTTCGTCCAACTTTGATTGTAAACAGAAAACAATGACCAAACAATGATTGGATTTTGCAGTTTTCAACTTTGGGAAAGTATTATCTTTTTATAATTTTGACTTTCTTTGATTCAATAATTGCTCCAATTCAAATGACAATTATAAATCTATGTTTTGCTTTATTAAAAACCCATGTGGTGATGGTCTTTGGAATAGGTGTTATGTTGCTTTTGAGGGAATTTCATGGCATGTTTTTCGCAAAAATAGTGTAGCTTAGTTAGTTAAGCTGGATCCCTATATGATGATATAGTTCTCTACTTGGTAAATTGATATTTTGGTGATAAGCAAGAGAAAGGTTAAAGTGTCAGATGTCAGCAGTTATTCATTTTTATTTTGAATTAATGGATTCACTTTGCACTAAGTATTGTTTGGCTTTAACCTACAAATATTTTCTTGTTTAGCATTTCTCATATGAACAAGTAATGTCATTTGGATGATGATATAGTTCCTTTCTTGGTAAATTGATAGTCTAGTGATAAGCAAGAGAAAGGATAAAGTGCCAGGTGTCAAAAGTTATTAATTTCTCTTTTGATTTAATGGCTCTAACCTGAAAATATCTGCATGTTTAACATTTCTCACATCAACAACTAATACTATCTATGTCTTTCTTTAGTTTAAGATTGATAACCAGGTGATTTTCTATATCTAACATGCCTCATAGTGTGTTTTGAGGGGTTAATGTTGTTCTTATCTTGTATCTTATTAAGATCCTTCTAATTTATACCCTATTTCAATACAAACAACAAAAACAAAAAAAAACCTAGACATAGCCTTTTTTGTCCTTTGTTTTCTATTCTAAACTATACAATTTATATTGCACCAAAAATAAAAAACAAGTACCAATCATCAATTAGACATAATCTACAATTATAGAACCTTTTTTTGTCCTTTTCTTTATGTTCCGAGCAGTTTATATTGCACCAAGAATTAAAAAACAAGTACCAATCTTCAATTGCACTATATTATATCTACATTTGTATTTAACTCATTTTAACTTGTAGTCTAAAATTTAAATCTAGTTTTCTTTTTTTAAAGTTGCTTTTGCCTTTTGGCATTCTTTAACAGCCCTCCAACTAACCAAGGACTCTAGCTGCATTGCAGCTCTTGTTTAAAAAGGTTTAGACCTTATCAAGATCTCACCTTTGTTTAGAATAAAAAAAATTCATCCATTTTTATTCAATATTTTCTGATTTACAATTATAAAAATAATAATTACTCAAATCTGTATAGTTAGATTTGAAAATAATAATTGATTACTTTCAGATCAATAGTGGAAAAATTACACACCTTGAAAAAAAAAAATCCCATAAAAAGGTGGAGACCACCAGACATATTAATCATAAAATATCATAGTTACATAAAGAGCCCATAAATATGCAGGGCCAAAATTTAAAAAAAGCCCCTATCAAGCCAAAACACAAAAAAGACTACAGAAGACCCCGCCACATCAACCCGAAAGAGAAACGAACCAGCCAACACAGATCAGAAATACAAAAAACATTACAACACAAGTGATGTGGATCTCGTCAACCTCCCACCCTCCAATCCTCCTCACCATCAGCTGTATCAGCAATCACCCTCAAGTTCCCTCCACGTCCTCTAGCAGCCAATGGTTGCACATGATCAGAATCCAAAGCCTCTGTATCCTCTGTTGTGGCATCCACATCAACAATCTCCTTCGATAGGTGCGGAGCCCAATCAGGGGCGTGAATCCGTAAGAACCAAATAGCAGTGAAAACCTCCCACCACCTAGTTGCCAATTGATTGGGAAAATTTTGAGTATGGCCTTTCAAGGCCCTATCTAATCTCCTCATACAACCACAAATCAAACTTTGTTGCATAGCTTTGTAAACACACTCGGCTACCTGAGATGTTCTCAGCATATCCATAGGGAACAAACCACCAACCGGAGCATCACCATTGCTAATATCATATCCACGCGGAGCATCATTCCACCTATCTAGGTTATACATGTTGGTCTTCTCCTTCGTTGTTGTCCCTGATGTTCAAACACATATGATTGATATTGTGGATGTTGGTTTTGTGGACTCCTTTGATGATATTTGTGACAGCTGGATATTGTGGATGTTGTTTTTGTGGACTCCTCTGATGATATTTGTGACAGCTAGATACATAATATGATATTGACACATTTGTGACCATTTGATCTCACAAGTTTCTTTTCATGATCTCACAAGTTTCTTTTCAGGAAACACATTCAAGAAACACATTTATTGGTGGTTTGTTATAGGTTGCATAACATTTCGTTGATGATTGTTACAAGTTTTGACCATACAATAATATCAGGTATTGATGTATTGTTGATCAGCACTGTGTTTTTTAATTGGCATTTCGTTATCATACCAACTATCTTTGGTCTTGGGTTCATGTTTCATATTGCTCAGATTGACTTCTTTTAAAAGACATTTTTTGTGCACTAATGTTTTGATCAGTGTCTTGGTTGGCTTCTCTAATCAGATTCACATTCTTTATGGTGAAGCTCTATAGTTGTGCCATTTGGCACACATGGCAACAATTGTTATTTCTATCAATGAGCTAAAGTCTATGGTTTGAAAAGTTGTTCACCATAGTTGAATATAATATCTTCCTAGTAGCACTACATGTTACTTAAACTCTTCAGCGGCATATTCTTAAACATTGTCCACCCGAACAGGTTTATTAAGATTTGTATGGCAACATCGGTTTTCCTAGGGTTACCGGCAGCTCCGGTTACATGATTGCTAGTAAACAAAAAAGGTGTTCTATGTTTTTATTTCTTCATTTGATAAGAGTTGAGCTTCGGTTATACATTTGGTATTTCGGGTTTCATACTCTACGCAGAAATGATGAGGAGAAAATGGTTTGGATTCCACGGCAATCAGGTTGACTTCAGGGCAGGGGATTCTGTTATGATTTCCCTTCATTTTTTTGGTCAGATATCTTTGTCAATGGCAGTTATGATTGCTCTTGCATATGTTTTTTATTTTGACAGTTATAAACTATCGCCTAAGAGGAAATGAATTTTTTGATATGTTTTTTTTTTTAAATATATATACTGTTTCATTTTTCTACCTAGAAATCTATGGTTTATGCAAGGTGAGTCAGAGTTTCAACTCTGGTTAGGGTTTCAACACGGAAAGATTTTCTTCTTGAATGGATTAAATGGCAGAGTTTTGAGGTTTTATTACAGTATTTTGTGATGATCATGGTTAGGGTTTTGTTAAAGACACTTCATGTTTATTCTGTTCAATAGACATTTTCATAACTCTAGTTACATATTCCGTTTAATCATGATCGATAACTGTTGACAAAAAGGGTTTTCCACAGCAAAATTGTGTGACAGTTATGGAACCTCCAGAAAGCAGTTTTACCTGAAAAATAGAGACACAAATTATGTTATTTTCTTGTACATGATATATAAATAGACTACTCATATAGTATGAAGTATGCAGAGTATACAAGCGTTGTATGTGCATTGTTGATACTATATTAGTAAGGAATGCAGTGAAACAGAGTATCCCTCTATATGTAAACTTTCTTAAGACAGTCTTCTGAAAGATGCCAGTGAGGCAATATTGTAAAACCAGTGAGGCAATATTGTTAGCCAGTGAGGCCTGTAATCAGTGAGATTCTATTCTAAGCCAGTGAGACACTTTTTTTGAGTGGTTTTATGCCAAGGGCTTTCCACTCAGGACAAATCACCATGTCATTTTATTTATGTGGTATGCTTTCGATCTGATGTTGAATATTTCAGTTTTCTATATACAATTATACAATTTGTTTTATCTTATGGGCATATAGTCAATTATGTTAAAAATATCTTGCAAGTCAGAATCTGCAATTGTGTTTAAAAGTAAAATAATCTAGGATACTAATTCACACCCCCTCTCAGTATCCACACCACTCTAACAATATAGGTGATCAACATGAACATGGTGTCCATTTTGCACTATGTCCATAATATTAGAGAGCAGATTGGGCACTAAATCAGACCAACATAGCACTCTATCCTCTGAACCTTAAATCCATCTTTGCCTATACATGTTCCTTACAACGAACTATGCCAATGTGCAATCACTCTCAAACACAAGACACAAATCAGTGATTTTTATGTGCCCTTTGATTTTAGGCTTCCAATGCTTGGGTGAAAAGAAAAGATGTCTATTAGTGGTGACAAGCTCCATCCATATACCTGCAATTAGGGACACACCAAGAGAAGCCAAAAAGGAGAGAATTCTATAGAAAATAGTAAATCATTTGAAAGACATTAGCATATATAGACAAGAGAGCTCCTCCCCATGGCAAATTTGTTAGGCTGACATCACAACCCTCATCAATCCCACTCATTGGTCACTAAACCGAAGTCATTCCATCTAAGCTGGCTGAGCTCCTACCATCATTAAAATGAAAGGATTTGGGGACCTTCATGATGGTGGACCCATCCTTGTTTCCACTGCAAAGAGAGAACAAAATCTCTCCTGATTTGAATAATAAATGTGGAATGTGTTAGGATTAGGTGTGTCATACACCTTGCAAGTTCTAATATTTGAAATATTTATATATTTGTATTTTGACAAAAAAAAAATTTAATCACTTAGTTTCATGGAAGTTGCTAAATGCAACTATGACAACTCATAAGGTGTGTAAGAGTTGCTAAAATGGAAAGAGCTTGAAAAAGGAAATTACAATTGGAAACTTGAAAATCAAGATTTTAGGAGATTGCGAAAGCATGATTTTAAGAGCAAAAAATGGAGTGTCATATTTGGAGAGTCAGTTATGATTTGAGTAACTTTCTATATTAAGGTGGATTTGATTCTCCATGACTAGGTGTTGTAACTCATGGTTTTGAGTTTCCATTTCGGTGGTTTCTTGTATTAGAACTCCCATAAATTGAAGGCTTGAGGAGAAGTTTGTGAGGAGAGTTTTATGCAGGGTTATGTGTCAATTTTTTCTCTAGAGGAGCAAGATGTAAATGGCTATGTTAAGGCTTTGAGCCTGCAAGTGTATTGTAACATGTTTGTTGTTGCAGACTGTGGGGTTTTTTACCCGAAAGGGTTTTCCCCACGTATATTGATGTTTCTTCTCTTTTGTCTATTTTCTTCTTTTTTCATATTCTTAAAGTGTTAACTTATATGCTGTTATGCTGCTGAAATTTATTTAGATCTATAAGCTACATTATCTTTCCTCCAAAGATTAATGTAATGGGAAATCAACTATGTTATCTGTCCTCCAAAGATTAATGTAATGGGAAATCAACTGTATGTTTTCACTTTTAAGGACATAGTAATATGCTCTTGCATCAAGTTATTGAATATCTATTTAAGTAAAATATAGGATGATGTAAGGTGCATACTGGGTTCTCCTTTCCCTTTCAGAATGGGTATGCAGTTAACCTCTCCACACACATCAGTGCCTGAAAAGATATATGATCTCATGATAATTACTTAAGGTGCATAAAAATGGCTTAATACTTTAAATGGAGTTGTTGCTCCTAACCAGATAAGGACCACCATGCAGGTTGATGACTATAAATGACACGAGATCCATAAACTCTAACGTCTCCAATTCATTAGCAACCATCTACCCCTGGAAGAAACATCCATTCATGAGAGGCCAAGCGTCACATCCTTTATTGCCAAACAAGATAGGTATCTATCGACAATAGCTTTATAACAGTCCTTTAGTACTTACATGCCCTTATGCCACCTCCAACAAGCTGATGTAGTGAAACACTTCAAATCAGAAACAAGCCTATTCGGTGCACACTAGGCATGCCATCCTAACACACTTCACATCAGACCCCACCTCCCAACAACGCCAATCAAGATACTAACCAAATCTTAATCTCGAACAGCTAGAAGAAAAACTCCTATGTACGAATAGAAGCATAGTCATCACTTACATAGTTCAACAAATTTGCAGGAATTTGTCTTTGAATAGGATTGAAAATAAATTTCTCCTACACTTGATCTATAGCTGCATTTGCTAAGAGGTCCACGACTTTATTTCCTTCTCTATAACATTGTGAGATTTGAAAATAATCCAAGTTGTCAATCAGCATCCATACTTGACTCACTATATAATCTAATCTCCAATTCTCTGTCCTCCTTGTCTTTGCTACTATAATAATATTCGATGAGTCTACCTCAATCCACAATGATCTATATCCATAATTCATCACCAATTGAAGTCCATGAAGGAGTGCCAAAGCTTCTGCTACATTATTGGTTTCTACTGGAATTTTACTAGATTTGGCCACCAGAAGTTTCCCTTCATGATTTCTGATAATAAAACCCGTGCCTGAAGACCTTGGACTGCTTGGATTAGCCCAGTTGACATTCAATTTGACATAAGGCTATGTCAGTGGATACCATTTGACACTATCCCTATCCACTCTCTACTTGGCCCTTGAAGCTGCAAAATCACATAGATTTGAGCCTAGAATTTTCCAATTCTTAACCATCAAATCATCCCAGCTCATCCATACTGATTTAAAACTACCGGACCTGCTGATCTTTTCCTTAACTACTTTAAAAAATAGCTATACCCAACTCCTTGCAAACCTCCTGAATCGACTTCGATCTTTTTCAAAAGATTATAAAATTCCTTTCCTTCCAGATGTGCCAAATAACCAGCAACGGACCTACAACCCACATAGACTCAAATGTAGCTGCTAGATGCAAATTTGGCCAACTCTTAAACAATTGAAGTAATGTTTCTAATAGTGGGGTAACCCAATTAATTTGTCTGATAAGCCATCTCCAACATTCTTTATAGAAATTGCAATGTAATAGGAGGTGATCCAGGTTCTATTCTACCTCTCCACACAACACACATTTGAAATTCGATCCAAAGTATCATTTTTGAATTCTATCACCTTGTTGGTGGTGGATATCATCATCCACAAGACACAAATTTATGAATACTTAAACACACAACATATGATTCACAAATCTGTGTTGCTGCACAAAATATTAACTCAAAATGAATATATTACATGGAATGCTGCTGCATTCGAGACTCACACTTGACATGATCACTTGATCATTATCGGCTTGCTTGCATTGCATTACATTATGCCTCTTTTATAGAAGGCTTTGGTACATGCCTGTGCCTTCTAGGCTTTTCCATTCCTAATCTAGAAACAATCTATTTCTGGAAACTTCCTCTAGAACTTTCTAACCTAGAACTCTCCTCTTTCTGGAAACCTCCGTTTTATCTGGACTCCTTTAGGAACTTTCTATTTTCTTCTTTTGTCTTTTTGCCTTTTTGTCTTTTTCTCTTTTAATTTTGTTTGTGGGAGAAATTACTTTCCAACATTCCCCCTTAATTTCGACCACAAGTTTAACATTTCAAATCTTTCTAGTCTTCTGAGTCTGCAGACTCGATGCCTTTAAATTTTCTTCAAGATCTACTGATCTCCAGATCTCACCCACTGCTACTGCAGTCCATCAAATTTTCAAAACTTCAAAATGGAAGTCCTCTGGCTATCTGTAGCTTTCAACTTTGCACGATGTCTCAAACTTTCAAACTTTGATTGATTTCCATCCTTCACAAATGAACATTTGTACTTGAACACCTTTTTCAACATGCCTGTAATTTGTTGCCAACTCAATCCAGAAACAAATCCACAATCCATTTTTATGCATTCTGTCATATTTTTCCATTCTTTTTGCTAACACATCTTATCACTATGATTTCTCAATCCACATATGCTACATGGATGTAAATCTCAACACATCTCCTTGCTATGCCCTTGCCTATGACAATGAAAACATTGCATGATCCTCTTTTCTTTAACCAATTTGTTTGTGCCTATAATATGATCCATTTTTCCATATCCAATACCTGCATATTTTGGCCTTATTATCGGCTCAATCAACTCTTTCATTCCTTGTCCATACTTGCCTAAACTTTTTCTTGTATATCCCATCTTCTTCTTCATCTTGAAACCAACATGATTTTTAGATTCAAACAACTTGTCATTTTCATCAATATCACAACATGCAAATTTTACTGTTCCAACTTCCTTGCAATCTTCAACCAAGCATCTTTTAGTTTCAACTACATCACATAAATCATTTGTATCACACGAGACATCACAAACTAATGGCTTTGTTTTTAAACTTTCATTTTCTTCTTTTAACCTTGATATTTCATCTTTTTGTATCTTATTCTCTTCTTCCAATTGCTTTATCTTTTCTTCTAATTCACCATTCCTTTGTTCAAATAATTTCAATCTTTCTTCTAGTTCTTTATTTTTCCTTTTTACTTTACTCAATTCAACATTAGCTTCATACCTTTCTGACCTTAAACCAATTTTGTCTATTGTCAATTGATGTAATTCTTTTATGAATTCAGATCTTTCTTTTTCCAAAGCATCTTTCTCTTTTCGCCAATCTTCTTTCTCTTTTTGCCAATCCTTTTTTTCTGTTTTCACTCTTTTAGCTTTACCCATTTATAAAACAAATTTACTTACCTCTTGTTTTTGCACGTTGCACTCGTCTTGCTCCTCCTACTTCTTTAGATTGCCTTCTGTGACTTCTTCACACTGGAAACAACTACAACTTTGGCCTGACGATTCTGAACCTTAAGCCTTTCCAATCTCTAATCTATGACTTTCTTGTCTTTGCAAGCTGCGGCTTGTATTCTGTATTCTGATTCCTTCAATTCGTCTGATTCCTTCAATTTGTATGTAGTGGCTTCAATAATCTTTACTAGCAACGACTTTAACCTTCATTGAATTCCTTTATTGCTGCAAACCTTTTTTTTAATGGCGATTTGAGTTAATGTGGCTGCGATTCCATATCAAATAACTCCAACAATCTCTTCTTGTGGCTTTTTATTCAGCAACTGTAAAACCCTAAGATTTCCGTGACTCCCTTAAAGCAGGATCTTAAATCGGTGATTTTCTCTGTTCAGTGATCTTTAAAACCTTCAAACAATACATGGCTTCATTTTTCGTTATATCTTCAGATCTCAGATCTGCCGCTTTAATACAACAATTTTACAACTCTTAATAGCTGCGGCTTTGGACTGGCATTAATCTCCTTATTCTAGTGTCTTATAAATCTACGATCTTGATTTGCCTGCTCTTCTGTTTGACCGATTTCAACGGCTTCTAATCCAAAATCTTTAACAGCTTGAACAGATCCGGCAACTCTTTATCTTTATCTCCACAACAATTTTAAATCTATAAAAGATCAAACTTACAAACCCTAAATCTTTAGATGAACACGGCTCAACTGTAGAATTTGCAAAACACAACAAACCCTAACCTTAGATGCCTTCATCTAGAAGATCCGTTACATACAATAGGCGACTGGATTATTGCGGAACCCTCATCGTTTTCCAGCAAAACACAATCTTTGATCTTTGATCTTCCGAACACTTGAATGAGATTAGACAAACCCTCAAACTTATAAAGACTCGTTATTAACCTTTCTTGTAGATTTGGTGACGATGTAGCGTATTTACCATGGCAACTTGTTGATTTCAGATTTGGAGGGTTTTATTGTCTCTTGCAACTTCTACCTTCAACGTCATCTACGAAATCTCTTTCAAAAAACTTTGATCTCTGGCAGTTTTGATCCTCTTTCCTTCTGCGGCTTCAAACTTCGATCCCACGATCTTCTCCTTTGCAGGTGGCAACAGTGACTTCAATACTCAGCGATTCTTTTACTGAAATCCTTCATACGATTTGGTGATCTTTTGCAACGATCGTTGACAAACCCTATCTCAAATGTCTTCTTTCTCCACACAGGATCAAGCACATCCAACCTGCAAACAGTGACACACCCAACATATCTCTGACCCTAACACAGCTCTCCCACGATCATCCTGCTCTGATACCACTTGTTGGTGCTGGATATCATCATCCACAAGACACAAATTTATGAATACTTAAACACACAACATATGATTCACAACTCTGTGCTGTTGCACAAAATATTAACTCAAAATGATTACATTACATGGAATGCTGCTGCATTCGAGACTCACACTTGACATAATCACTTGATCATTATCGGCTTGCTTGCATTGCATTACATTATGCCTCTTTTATAGAAGGCTTTGGTACATGGCTTTGCTTTCTAGGCTTTTCCATTCCTCATCTAGAAACAATCTATTTCTGGAAACTTCCTCTAGAACTTTCTAACCTAGAACTCTCCTCTTTCTGGAAACCTCCGTCTTATCTGGACTCCTTTAGGAACTTTTTATTTTCTTCTTTTGTCTTTTTGCCTTTTTGTCTTTTTCTCTTTTAATTTTGTTTGTGGGAAAAATTACTTTCCAACACACCTGTGAGAATTCTCCTATGGATTGCTAACCATGAGAAAGCTCATCAGACCAACATAAATGTGCCGCCCATTCTGTTTTTTCACCTATAGACAATGACCTATAACCTTTCTTAACCTTATAGTCTCATGATCCCTCTGCGGTCCATATTAATTCATCTTCCTAACTTGTCAAATACACAATTCTCGAGCTTAGAATTTCTTTTAGTAACAATTTTTTTATTGGGGAGAAGTCACAATTTTCTACACTTTTCCAAGTCACTTTATGAGGAAGAGAACTCGGCCCCAAACACCAATAGTCTTGACCTTTTAAACCCCAATGCAACTTTAAATAAGCTTCCGCTTCCTTCAAATCACCTCTCTGTGTCAATTTTGGCCATCTATTTTCCAAGAGTTATCCCAAAAATTTGTTTTTGCTCCATTATGGATAATCCGGGATAAGTTTGGCAGTATAACTTCCCTATATCGAATGATAAAATTCCATATTGACGAGCCCCTTGGTAGATTATTGATTGTGAAGAGCCTTCCTTTATCCAAGTTGGCCAAGTATTTGTATTGCATCAGCCTGACCCATTTGGACTGAGGCTTCTTATACATACTCCAAGCCAGCTTAGCACCTAATGCAATGCTAAATTCTGCATTTTTTTATTTAATATGCCTTCCCCCTCTTTGATATTTCAGTTTGCGAACTTTATCCCATGAAATAAGGTGGATTTGCCATAAGAATTTCCTACAGATTTTCGTCATTTCAGCCTTTATACCTTTTGGTATCTGTAGTATGGACATCATTTAATTTTGAATCACTGTCAGCACAACTTTAACATGGTCAGCCTGCATGCTAAAGTTAACCATTTCCCTTTCCAAGTACCTATTTTGTTGATCAAATTGGAAATGACATCCTTCTATAGCTCCTTCCTATGCCTACCATTGAACAGCGGGATGCCAAGATATTTACCTTGAAAAGTTATTGCGGGGTTCAAATTTTTTATTTATCTCAATCTAGATCTAACCATATCACATCACCTATTTGATTATTACAATACATACATAAACAATCTCCAGAGAATAATAATAATAATAGTACAACTCCATTCTTTAGTACTTGTGTGATTCATCTTAACGTTTGCGTATCTTTCAATTCAAAAATTAGTCACCAGCTTCAGATCTCGTAACTTCTTATGTTGGATTTTTTTAATCTTTGAAAAATTCATAACATTTACTCCACATTTTTCTGCATAGTTAGTACACAATTAATTTTTTTCTATCAACTTTTACTGCCAATTTATATGTCATTTTAGTAGTAAAGTGAAACAGCCTAATTGAATAGGTATTCAAGATGTAGAAGAATTCAAATATCTAAATCTTTCAAAAGAAAAGAGTATTGCCCATATTGTTGGTGGTGGATTCAACATCCACAAGACACTAGATGCTTATACAGAAAAACATATAAACACAGAGAACATAAAACATTCCTCAAACCAGTGCTGCTGCACAATATTTCTCATTGAATCACAACATGATTACATACTCTAAATGCTGCTGCATTCACATACATTGGACACATTTGACTCGATCACTTGATCATTACTTACACTTCTTGACTTATCTAGAAACATATCCTCTAGAACCTTTCTTATCTAGAACATTCTCTTCTTTCTAGAAACCTCTGCCTTTCTAGACTCCTTTAGAAACTTTCTATTGTCCTCTTTTGTCTTTTTCTCTTTTAATTCATTACTATTTTGTTTGTGGGAGAAATTACTCTCCAACACTCCCCCTTAATTTTGACCACCTATCATTCCAAATTTATCTTCCAAATCTTTGTCTTTCAATTCTGGTGACTCAAATCCTTTGCTTGCAAGATGCCTTCAAATCACCTTCACGATCTGCTGATCTTCAACTCTCACCCACTACTGCGGCAGTCATTCAATCCTTGAAATATTTAGAACAACAAACTGGAAGTCCTCTTACTATCTGTATCTTTCAACTTTGCATGATGCCTCAATCCTTCAAACTTTTCCTGCTTGTTATCATCTTTCACAAATGAAGATCTATACCTAAACAAACTTTTCAGCATACCTGTAATTTGTTGCCAACTTGATCCATAACTCCATCCACAATCCATTTTCATGCAATCCTTCATAGAGTCATCTTTCCACTATCTTTGCCAACACATCTTTTCTGAATGATTTCTGAATCCACAATTGCTACATGGATGTAAATCCTAAAACTTTTCCTTTGTATGTCCTTGCCTATGACAATGAGAACATTGAACATTCCTCTTTTCTTGAATCAACTTGTTTGTACCTGTAACATGATTTGCTTTTCCATATCCAAGACCTGCGTACTTTGGCCTCACTATCGGCTCAATTGGCTCCTTCATTCCTTGTCCATACTTGCCTAATCCTTGTCCTTTATAACCCATCTTCTTCATCATATTAAAACCAACATTTTCTTTATTACAATTAACATGATTTTTAGATTCAAACAACTTGTCATCTTTAGCTTTACATTCTTCATCAATAATATCACAACATGCAAATTTTGCTGATCCAATCTCGTCAACTTTGCATTCTTTAACTTCAGTTACATCACATAAATCATTTGTATCACATGAGACATCACAAACCAATGTCTTTGACTTTAAACTTTTATTTTCTTCTTTCAATTTTGATATTTCTTCTTTCAACCTTGACATCTCATCTTTTTATAAATTATTTTCCTCTTCCAATTTCATATTATTTTTTTCTAATTCTTTATTCCTCTATTTAACCTCATCAAACAATTTCAATCTTTCTTCTAGTTCTTTATTTTTCCTTTTTACTTTACTCAATTCAACATTAGCTTCATACCTTTCTGACCTTAAACCAATTTTGTCTATTGTCAATTGATGTAATTCTTTTATGAATTCAGATCTTTCTTTTTCCAAAGCATCTTTATCTTTTTGTCAATCTTCTTTCTCTTTTTGCCAATCTTTTTTTTCTGTTTTCTCTCTCTTAGCTTTACCCATTTGAAAAAAAATCGATTTACTTTACCTCAATTGGTGCCCTTTGCTGCACTTTTAAGGCAATTATTTGATGTCTTCAATTGTTGATTTCCTTAGCTTCGTGTGCCTTCACTGCTTCCTAATGCCTTTGCTCATTTTAATCGATAACTTCACAAGAGCTTTTATGATCTCCAGAACAAAACTTTTGTCTCCAGATCTGCAGCTTTCAGTTTTCCTCTGCCTCTTTCACTTGCAAAATAACATTGAACTTTGATCTCTGACACACAATTCTCCTTTCAGCATTCATTTTTTCAGTGAATCTTCTTCTTTTACAAATGCTGTGGCTATTCTGTGATTTTTTATACAAATCCTCCTCTATACGAATATCACTGGTTGCGGCCTATTTTTCGTTTACAGTTTCAAAACCCTTAAAGACTCTTCCCTTGGACAATTTCTTTTATCAGCCTTAATGCTAAACTCCAACATATCTCTATAAACCCTAGTTGCTATGGCTTGCAACAAACTAGATTGACCTTCTCTGATGATTGATAAAGCAACTCAATAGAGTATGTCAGATATTCTTTTAGACTGAGACACTTTTATTCTACAACAGCGACTCTTCCTTTAAAATTTGGCGATTAATATTTTGATATACCAAAAACAACGATCTCCTCTATTTAGAATATCAGTGTCCTGTGATTTCACTTCTTGCTCCAGTGATTTCACAAAACTTAAAAACCTTGTCATTTTACTCTTGCAAAATACATTTCAAAAAAATCACCATACCTGAGAATCGCCATTTTCTGTCATCTAATGCCCTTGCTGTGATGCCTTCTACAATCTCCTTGGGCTCTCTCAACAATTAACTTGGCCGATTTCTTTTTGCTAGCGCTTCTGCTCCAGGCTACAACCTCTTTTGTTTTTACCAGCAATCTGATTGACGGCTTCTCAAAACACAAACCCTATCTTCAATTTTACAGTGATCAATATCCTCAGATTGGTGGCCTCCTATGACTTCGACCTCTTCTGAGATTTTGAGCGGCCTCTTGTAATTCTGGCGACTCCGCCTTGGTGATCGCAGCGATACACTTAAACACTACAAAATGTATTTTCCAGAAATCCAAATCAAGCAAGAAACCCTAATACCTGTGTCCTTGTCCAGTGAGCACAATAATCGTTGTTGGTAGGGGTTGGTTTCTTTTAATCCTCAAATCGAACTTCAGTGATGACTTCACAATCAGCGATAAATTCTACAGTGTAAACCCTTGAAATCCTCCTAAATCGACATCTTTCTCCTGGTTGGATGATTTTCTCTTTACTTTTGTTTCTTTCACAGCTGTGGAAGCATTACCAAACCCTCAGTCTTGAAAGTCTGTTATACGCACTATATCCTGCGAACCTTTTAATGATCTTGTCATGCGATTCCCAGACCTCCAGAGCTCTTTGACTTCTTTCTGCGCCCTCGACGATTTTGACAGCTACCTCTTGATCTCACAATCTTCTTTCGGCTCAATCTCATTCACACAGCGAACTCTTGATCTGCAAACCCTAGTTCTAATAAACGTTTTGCACAATTCTCCCAGATCTTCTTTCCTGCTCTGATACCACTTGTTGGTGGTGGATTCAACATCCACAAGACACAAGATGCTTATACAGAAAAACATATAAACACAGAAAACATAAAACATTCCTCAAACCAGTGCTGCTGCACAATATTTCTCATTGAATCACAACATGATTACATACTCTGAATGCTGCTGCATTCACATACATTGGACACATTTGACTCGATCACTTGATCATTACTTACACTTTTTGACTTATCTAGAAACATATCCTCTAGAACCTTTCTTATCTAGAACATTCTCTTCTTTTTAGAAACCTCTGCCTTTCTAGACTCCTATAGAAACTTTTTATTGTCCTCTTTTGTCTTTTTCTCTTTTAATTCATTACTATTTTGTTTGTGGGAGAAATTACTATCCAACACATATCTTGCAGGTAATAAAATTTGTCTTTGCTTATTTATAGACAACTACAGAAATCTATAACACAAAATCTAATATTTCTGATTTTCTCAACATTTTTGCTTTCATCTTTTATACAAGGTATCTTATGCCAATAATCTTGTTGTTCTACCACTAGTTCTATTGTATATTTTAATTTCTCACACTTCTGCCCACCAGTAATAAATCTCACAAGTGAAAAGTTCAATACCTGACGTAAAGCTTCATAAACAGGAGGACTGATAACTGGAGAACTCACTATTTCATATGCAATCGTAGGAGGTTATACTAGAACTTTCTGTAGAGCCTTTGGTGAAACTGGTATACCAAATGTTCATATTATAGTTAAAATACTGAAATACAGTCATATGGCCATCATATTTAGTCCTGGTGAATTTATAAAACTATAGAGAATAACATGAGCCTCAAATATCACTTAGGTATGAATTGTGTTGTAAGTCTTACACCCTACCTGTGCATAATAAAACAAATTGATAGACAAGTAAATAGATTGTTTTTTCCACAACCAGATTTTCCATTCATAAAAAAAATAATTTAACAAATAAAAATGTTATATAAAAAAGACAACTTTGAACAAGGCTGTATTTTTTTACAACTAGATTTACATTTCGTTTAAGAGCCATAAATCTAAGAGAATAGATTGTTTGTTCTACAAAGGACAACTCTAATTATTTATTTTTGTGTCCATGTCTTAAATCAATTAAATTAACATCAATATTTTAAATATATGAAAAGATATATTTTTTAAAGCATTCATAAAGTATCTATCTTGCAACTATTCTTTTAGCCTCACCCATAAAAATACCTATCTCTATAACATATTTATAATAAATTATCCCATCTTAGTAGATGAATAAAAAGAAAATTAATTATTAGGGACACATTTTTTTATTTCCAGAACAATATCCGATTTTCCAAAACAATAAAATAGCCCAAATACAACGAACATTTAAAACTACATTTTTTATTTCTATGTTGTAATTTAAGGTTATTGAAAATCTTCACTAGGGTGGAAAGTGTAGAGTCAGTTGCAAGTATGGAAATTACTGTGCAGGTGACCACCATCTTTATTTCATAACCATTGTTTATAGGTGTCTTTGTTTTTAATAAATTTAGTAGAATTAGAAAGAAATGTTTTTATTTTTTATTGATGTAGTTATATATTTAAAAAGTCATGCTACCAAAACATGACCAACCAGTCAATCAATGTTCTAGAATGTGCATCAAGGTTATTTATTGCACATGGATTAATTATGTCAGTCATAGTTTTAACTCTTCTAATAATTTTTTTCTTATTTGAGTGTTAAAATTCATCTAAGGGGTTTTTATTTTCATTTACACAATCAGAACATGAGACTCTTTGATGTCATTTGGTGTAGTTAAATTAAGAGTTAATTTTATTTTAGAGTTAATTTATTTTAGCATAGGGCTATTTTCAATTAAGAGTTAAGTAATTTTATCATAGAGTCAATTAACACTTATTGAAAGTTTTGCAAATGAGGTAGCAAGTTAAGTGGGTTTGATCTTAGGGGAAAACTCCATGGGTAAGCATGCTCTAATCCAAGTGGTATTGGGATGGGCGACATCCTCCAGATGCTTCACCCCTATGAGCATCACCTAGATGCAATGTGTGCCAAGTGGAACATTGATTCTCATGAGAGATTGGTTTGTCACCTCTTCAGGGTGCTTATTAGGGTTTTTATATTTAAAAAATAAATATCCATTTTCTTTCAATTAATATATAAAATAATAATTAATTGTAACTAACGCCCTTGTGGTTTGCAAGATTAATACCCAATTTCCCAAAACAATAAAATAGCCCAAGGAATGCTCCAATAAAAGCAAACTATAGGTAAAGTTGAAGATCATCACTACGGCAGAAAGAGTGGAAATCTCTGCGGAGGCTAACCACCATCTCTCTTTCGTAACCTTGTTTGTAAGTGTGTTTGTTTTTAACAAATTCAATGGCGGAATAGAAAGAAATGTTTTTGTTTTCCTTAACAAGTCAGAGTTGTTTTGATGTGATTCAGGTGCAAGGCCTTCCGAGAGAAGGCTGTAGACGGCCGAACTTTTTTGGCCACCGATTCGTTATTCGTTATGGAATAAGTTATTCGTTTTCCTTTGGGTACCCACAACATTGTACTTAATAAAGTGCGAAAGGCAGAAAAAAACCAACAAAAAAACAAAGAAAACTTTTAACTGTTACTCATATTCCGGTACGAAAATGCAGGAATAATAAAGCAATAAGCAGCACAGGAGAGAGCAGCTGCAAGTGTGCAGGTGGATGCATTTGCAATCCCTCCAGATGTAAATGATGTAGTAATATATTAACACTGTCATTATTATCAAGATATATTAACACTGTCATTATCATCTAGATATATGTGTGCTATCAGTCATCACCTTCGGTATATTGTGAAAAAAACTCATGCCTGGTTCAAGCGTGTGGGGTCTGACAAAAACATGACCGTGCACCCTAGTGTTATAACTAGATTCCAATCCATGATTATATATGGGTGTCTTAAAAGAAGTGAAACAAGTATCTGATCTGATTTTTAGCTTGGGAAATCCGTATATGCCCAATTTTAAAGCTGAATTTCTGTTTTATTTAATTTATAGTTTCAGATTTATTTATAATTTTCTCAATTTATTGTTAATATCTCCAGATTTAGACTAATGAATCAGTAATCTTTCAGATTATTGTCCTACATTTATTTTCTCATAACATCATTATAATTTTTGAATGAAAGATAGCAACCACACCGAAGCCCGGAGAAATAGAGGGGGTTCCAAAGACGATGAGGGGGACGTAGGAAGAGCATATGCCGTCGAAGGATAATCAGGTGAATATACTCAAAAATCCCTTGACAAAATATAGTCAACTATTGAGGGTTTTAGGAAGAATCTAGTACCTAATCTAACGATATGTGGCTAAAATATCATGTAAATCAACAATTCTAACGCATCTCATGTGTATTTTTGTTTATGCCTTAGTGGATGATCATGTTTTCCACTGTACAAAGTTTGATTCAACTGGTTTATGATGGTCTTGTAATTCTGATTCTTCCTTTATTTAGTAGCATCTGGAATCTTACACTGCATATAATAGACATAAGCATCATTAAAAATTGTTTTGCGTTTGTTTTAGAAAACCATTTTAATACTACTGAAATATTTAACAGGGATACAATATGTTACAATATTTGTATCGATTGATTTTTAGTAGTTGATGGGTTTGTGTGGGTTATTGTTGAGTTTGATATAGTTCCATAGTGCCCACTATGGAATTGAGGAACCTTTGTTCAAATTTAGAAAAAAGTAAAGTAGATGTGAATACATTCAACCTCCACATCTTAAATGTCACCCATGATTGCAGTTAAAAAGTGGTTGACTGCATATTGGTGAGGGCTAATAGCTACAAGTCAAATCCGCTGTCTATTTAAACTCTAATAGAACTGAACTGAACTTAAGAATTTGTTGAATTTTTTTATAGTTTAATTAAAATGGTTAATCTAAGAAATTTGTTCAATAGTTGAAGTTAATATTTTACTTTTGAAAATTGGTTAACTTGCAATTATTTTTACAGTGATTGAAAGATTGATAGAGTTCTCTTTTTAGGAAAAGTGGTTTCAATTTCAAATCTCACTTTACCACTTTTAATTTTCTTTTGGGATAAGGATAAATGGTTGGTTTTTGAAACGACCCTAACCTTATAACAAAGATAGGTCAATGGAGCTCAACCAAACAATAGACAACAACATCCCAGAAAAAGCAGCACAAAGACTACAAAAAGGTAATATAAGAACAAGCATTGAACTACCCCTTCCAACAAATCCTTACCACTTCTAGATTTCTATTGTCTATTTAAACCATTAAACAACTAAACCCTAACATCATAATAAAATGTCATGAATAAAAACTAACTTTGATCCCTTCTCATCTTTTTTAAAATAAATAACTGATATTCCTAAGATACGCATAGGATATTGCTTCATTTTAAGCTAAAGAACAAATATGATAACAAACTAAACTTCTTATGATATTAACCTTAATAAATGTAGATAGAACTTTCTATTACATTAAGAATCTACTAGTTTCATCTAGAGATATCTGACTAAAAAATAAAAAATAATGTAAAACATTAGTTAGAACTCATGACATATTTTATTTATTTGTTTTTTATTGAATAATTAATTTTATCCACTATAAAAGGTTTGATTAAAGTACAAGAACACCTACTTGTGTATGGCGCATTATTATCTATGGACCACAAAAATGAAATAATGAACTTTCTTATATTTAGTGGGCTAAAACTTGATACATCATAAATTAAAATGTCTATATAATGATTTTCATATTGAAAACTTCTTAATAATCATAGTGGCAGGGTTTATGAACACAAAATGCAAGAAGTTGTATTGTGCACCTTGCATAATAATATTTTAGTATTATTTCATACTAAAAATACTCTAGATTTGTTTTAGAAACAATCACTTCATACTAAAAACTTATTCAACATGGGTGCATATATTATTATTATTGTGTTCAATGCATGTTAAATTGATTTTAATGGTTGATAGGGTTGTATTGGTCACTGTTGAATAAATAGTATAGTTTCACTATGCACAGTAGTGAATTGATGAAGTATTTTTCCCCACCCAAAGGAAGCATGAATACTTTGTACCCTCCCATATTAAATGTCACCCATATTTTCACTCATTTTTTTTACTTACATACCAATCCAAATAGGTAACAATGCACCTACTTTGGTATAGTGTGTAACAATACACCTAATTTGGTATAGTGTGTTATTATCTATGGATAAAAAAAGACAACAATGTACCTATTTTATTTATAATTTATCACTACCTTTGGACCATATGCTTTAAACACAAATTTATTAAAAAATTATTAAAATCATTTAGCTTTAAAATTAAACTTGTTAAGAGTGGTAGAGTAATGTAGGAAGGTATGTTCCTAAATTTCCCTTGTATAAATGATTTTGTTACTTGTAATGTCATCTATTACATGTGAGTTACTCTGGTAAAGAAATTATATCAAGTGATAAAGAGACATTAAGGATGCCACATTTGACTAAGTGCTTTAGTTAGGTGTAGCTGACATTTAGTATGCATGCAAAGAAAGTTCCTATATCCGTTTCAATAATTTTTAGGCTCATGGTTTTTGAAACCACTTGATGTTTTCTTGTTTGCCTTGTTTGTATAAAATTAACATTTGGTACTATGTTTGGACAAGGTTTCCATTGGCACACAATTTAAAATTTATAAAATCCTAGGTCTTTCTCCCTTTTGTGCACTTGCCTTGTTTTCCCCATGATACAAAACTACGCTGATAAATCCTCTAATGAGCCCTCTCTTGGTTAAGTTTGCCTAAATTTGTCTCTTAACCATTTCCCCTTCCTATTCCCATATCTGTTTCCCTATCAATTTTTTGCAAATTTCCCCTCAATTGATTCCTTCACTTTCCTTTTTCTTGTAGACTTTCCTTGGACTTCAAGATTTCTTCTCTGCATCCCATATCTCATCATGGTATCCGATTCCACATGTTTTCTCTACATCTTTTCCTCTTCACCAAAATACTTGTTTTCTTCATATTTAAAAACCCAATAGGCTTCTGGACCTCTTTCATGCATTCCCTCCACTTGCCTCCTCCACTTCCCACCTTTAGTTATGCATGGTTTCACCACTTTTCTTCCATCCTCTCCATCTAGCTCCGAGTAATTTTTTTCATTTATCTTATTGACCTAATCCTTCATTTCATTTCATCTATAGATCATTCCCCTTCTTCAAGATTTAATCCCTTCCACTTCCAATGTCCACTTCCCATGATCTGTTCTAGATTTAATTCCTATAATTTCTCCAAACTCCTACAAAACACTCTAAAATGTCCCATTGAGTTCCTAAATCACCATTAAAAGTAGAATTCAATTGTTACAACTATTCACTTAGTGTTTTCCTACCTAGAATTCATTGCTTATTCTATGGGCATGGATCCATATGTAAGTTTCAAAGAAGCTTGATGAGAGCAATGATGAATTCCATGATTGCAAAGGTTGAAACCTAAATGATAATGCCCCTTGTATGTGTTCTAGATAGGATAATATGAGTAGTAAACTCACTTTTCTCTTACCTAATTTCCCTACACATGGATCAAGGTAGATTTCTAGGGATTCAATGCACTTGTAAGTGTTTAATGTCATGATTTGAAAAGGATTTTGAAAATCTCAACTATCTACAAATGGCACAATTTTGAAACACATAAGTATGTATCTAAAAGATGTAATAGAGGTTGATAATTCTTTTCTTTTATGAGTCTACAAATCTCTAATGTTGTCTAAGGTTTTAATTTTTGTAATAGTAAACAAAACTAGCACATTTTTTAGATCACCAAAAGGGTTTCAATATGACAATGGTGTTGATAAATGAATGTCTCTATAGTTGTTGATGAGTCTTTAGGGGAAGATTCCAATCTATTAAAAGGTTTTATCTTACCACATTTGTTCTATGTACCTAGTGGTCATTTAAAACTCCTAGCCCATGTATCGCCCACTACGCTACTATAGTTGACCAACTATTGATTTGATTAATATAACAATGTTCTTATTAATTAAAAACTCTTTGTAATGGTCATTGCATGTCTGCACATCAATTTCTATAGTATGAAAATGGATTCTTAATCATGTTAATTTTTGTGATACCATACTTTTGGCATTTGTTTATGCATATATCTAGCTTCAGTTATGATTTGCAAGTTTATTTATTTCCTTTTTCATTATTGGACTCTATAACCCACTTAGATAGACATTAGTCTTGGAAGTTTATGATCAATCATACTCCTCAAATCAAAAAAATATTTAACTAGTAGTTTAGGGTTAGGATAGTAGTTTGTATGCATCTCATGATTCAACAATTGAACCAAGCAAACATTTTTGGTAAGCTGAAATATTTTTTATCTTAGAAAATTATGTGTGTATACATGCATATTTCATTTCGACAATAATACCTTTATTATCATAAACATAGGTTTTATTTGTATTTGGTTAGCATATGACCTAGTAATAGTCTTTGGGGTCAAGCATAACCTGGATACAAATATAGATTTTCATCATGTTCACACATTCATTATTTTCAACCCTCTCAAGAACACCTCTAGGAATACCCTCTAGAATATAATTTAGCTCAAAGTGATGGCACCATTACCCAATGACACCATGTTCTACTCTTGCTATAGGTAGTCCTATAGTAGCTAGACACCACTTGTATGGCCCACACCCAAATAAAAAATTATTGCACCTGACTTAAAACAAATCACTACCCTTGTAGGATATTTCTTCTCACAAGATTCTCCTCTTACTATTGTTTTGGATCATTTAAACTAATCCACATGTACACTACTCTATTGCTATAGGTTAAAAGGCAAGGTTGTAGGTAGTCCTGCAATCACCCAACACACTCTTCTTCACCTACACCTCACACTTTGGTTGTTGAAGGAAACCTCAATCTAAATTTACGCTCAACCATGCTATTGTAGGCAAAAATATTCACATGAGCATATGCAGACATACATACATATAGTTTCTGGTTCATAAAAAATAATGTAGCACACAAACATAGCCCCCATTTGGTTCAAGGTCAGTCTGATTACATGTATAAAATTGATCACAAATTCCAAATCACATGCATACAATGACAAATCAAGAAGAACCACATTTGAAATAAAGACTTTTTCTTTCATTAATATTGGGATAAATCTATACATTCATTACTCTTTTTATTAGTTTACATGGGCTTGAATTTTATCACCCAATCTCAAACATAACTCCTTTTTGTCTTGATGTTCTATCTCATGCATCCTCTTTGTGGTTCTTTCATCCTTGTTGTCCCTTTACACATCCTCCTCTTCTTCTCTTCTAATCCCTATGCTCCTTACTCTCACATTGTACCTTACATTTTTTACCCTTACACACAAACCTTTTTCCATTCTCCTACTATGTTGTTCTAAAAATACTCTTATCTACTTTTATCCTTTGCTAAACCTTTCATCTCTTTCCTTTTTGGTTTGCAACCTATTTCTTCCTCCCTATTTATTTTTTCTACTTTATCATTTATCTCCTCTCTTCTTTTCTCACAACCATAGAGTCTTCCTTTTGTTTATTCCTCTTTTCTTTCCTTGCACTTTTCTTCCTTTGTATCTATGTCCACTTTCTCTATTTTCAATTACATCTTCTACGTACACCCAAAACTTCTTCAACCCTCAATTCTAGAATGTTGCATACCTCTCACATCTCAAAAACCATCTAAAATCTTGCTTAGACTAATTTTAGTAGTCAAACTAGGGCCTCTTCAATGATGCACATACTACAGATAGGTTTCCCTGTCAAAATTTCCATTCAAATCCATTTGAGTGGAAAAACTAATAGTAGTAATGGTGGGAATGACATAGAAAATATTTGAAATTACCGGTACCTCATGTATTCCTTCCAATCTATGCATAAATGTGATTGCATGTAGCTAAATTGCTCCATTTTTTTCAACAAATAGTCACAAGAAGAATTTGAATTTAAAATGGGTGGTAGGGAGAAAATTTATCATAGTACTGAGGGACTTTTCCTTATGCCCCTACATCATACTCTTAGGGTTAAAAAAATGTGAGTCCCTACTCTCTACCAAAACTATATGTTGTTGTAGGTCAGCAACCCTAGTACTGCAAATAAACTTGTAGCATAACTCTTGTGCCTTTTTTTTCATATTTGCACCTTCAACACAAGACATTTCTTTTCCTTGTACTCTTGCCCAATATTAAACTAAATCTCCTTTGTATATCTAACATACTTTTTATTAATTGGCTTCACCTTTACTCCAAATATTATATTTATTTTCTCTTCCTATATGCATAACACACTTCTACCCTAATATATAACTATTATGCAGTTACTAAACAAGTTCTTCACTCCCAAATTCTTCCTCCTTTCATTGTAGTCCTCTAAGCATCTCCATATCTTATAAAATTACCTTGGTCCTTTTGTTATCATCTTCCAATAACTCAACTATTGGTACTGTAATGGAACTTTCAACATGAATCTTCAACTCATGGTAGATTTAGAAGGACACATTTTTCTTCTCCTCAGTTTCATTCACCATATCCATTTTCATGCATCCCTCTTCCACATCTCTATTCAACATTCTATACCAGTTCTCTTAGTCCTTAGCTATAAAGTCACTCCCTGACTTAATTCTAGATGCATTATAAACTCAAATAACATATCCATTACCTCTTTGTTTTCACCATCAACCTTTGTTGGATCAACACATCTCTTTGTGTCCTCTATGTTGAGCACCCATTGCTCAATCTATGTCACCTCTAAAGTTGCTACCTCTTCATGGTTCTCCTCTTTGTATTCTTCCACTAGTAGGATTTCCTTTGTCAATCCAACAATCTACATTTATGTTTTATATCCTTCCCCAAATTCTCCTCTTCACATATCTCCATCAAATCCTTCACATGGGAAGGTTCAATTCTACTATCACCTATCATGTCTACTTGCAACATCATATTACTATCATAGTCTTTCTTTTGTTTTAGCACTCCTATACTATCATAGATTATTTCTCTTTGTAGCATATCACATACAACATCATGCATTTTATCCTCCCTTGGCTCCATGCATATAGGCTCTTCATTGCTTGGGTCTTCATTTCTTGTCTGTACTTGCAACTTCTATCTTATAGCAACTTGCTCACTCTCCTTCGTTGCACCCATTGTCAACATCAATTTATTGTCACTCCCTACTCCAAATTGTAATATTGTGTAGACTCCACCATCAACTTATGTACTTGCAAAGGAAACTCCCTTTGTTGTATGTACTTGCATCATCTCTATAACTATCTCAACTTAACTTGCATCTTCATGCCTACACCTTTCCCTTACTACAACTTCTTCCATGCAACATCTTCCTCATTCTCTTCAATTGCACTAACTTGCAACAACTTGCAGGAAGCACCCTTCTTGCACTCTCTTATTGCACTCACTTCTAGTACTTATGCTACCTCTACTTGTAGCCCCTTGGAAACATCTACCTTCACCCTTAAAGCCTTATACAAGGATTTCTCCTTTGATACACTTACTTGTAGCATCTTGGGAGCGCTCTCACTCCCATTTGCAGCCTCTTAGCTACATTCTTTCATGATGGCTTTCATATGGCACCTTTGCTTACCTTTCTCTTCAAGTGGCAAACTTCCTTTGTTGAGACTATCATCTTGTATCATATCTTTACCTTCTACCTTCTCTTCATATTCTTTCATGTCTATTATACTCCACTCTTCATCATCGAGCATCTCTCCAATCTCAAGTGCACCCACTAGCATCTCCATTCCTTCCTCTTATTAGCATGCCTCTCTTGTAGCCTCATCCTCTATCATGATGATATCTTCATCCCCTTTTTCATCTTTGCTATCCTCTAAATCATAACCATAAAGTTTGTAAGAAATACATAGGGATTGTTCTTTCCCCTTCTATTTGTCTTGACTATGGATGTACTCTCTTAGCAATTTGCAACTATGTGTTGTATTCTCCTCCTTCATAGCTATTGTACTTGTTGATATGTTTTTTATGCACATGCAAACTCAAAATAAAATACTAAGTATTCTATCCTCTCTTGAATGCTAAAGAATGTGATCAATCGAGACAACTCCAAGGTTCCTTAACATCAGTTCTTGACTTGCAAATTAGATAGACTTGATAGTCAATGTGATTTGTTGAAACTCACAAAGGCACTTACACTGAATTGACTCCTTACTCCACTCAAATATGTTATTCTCCTTTCTGTGAAGTGGAACTTACTTCCAACTAACTATGAAAGAAAATAAAAAAGGATAAAGGTTGAGAAAGCTATTCTAAGGACAATGGTATAATGAAAAATGCCAAGATAGACAAACTCCTCATAAAAACCTAATTCTTCTTCTCCATGGATCCAATCACATTTTTCCACTTCACCCATCTAAGTTCAACGCCCATGTTGGAGATTCTCAAAGATTCCATTTCAAGCTTATCATCTTGGGAAACATGCTTTTGTTCCCTCTTTCATATTCTAAAAATAGCAAGTTGTTATAACTACCTTATGTTGTCCAAATCTTGGCCATTGGTTCCACAATTAATCTGAGCCCTCCATTGTAATTATTGAGCTCTATATAAAGCTCATTCTTCTCATTTGTAAGGAGAAGAGAGATTGGAATTAGAGTTGTTGTAGGAGAGTAGGATAGCAAGTAGAATAAAGGAGACTCTTCGAAGATTGTCAAAGAGAAACTTTAAGGGATTGTTGCAAATATAGACTTCAAGATTAATGCAAGCTCAGTGTTGAATGTTTCATGGTGATATTTTGATTTTGGAATGTTAGCATAATTTCCATTGTCTCCAAGATGATTAAGAATCATTTCCAAGTAGAGTAGAATTAGAATAAAATTTCATTGATATAATGTTAATATGTTAAGATATTTGATGAATTCCTTCTTGGTTCATACTTTTGTCAATTGTCGAAGGCAACTCACTTTGCAAAGTTAGCCAGAACCTTTACATGCTTTAGTTTGGTTGTGGATGCTCGTTCAAGTTGTGCCAGCTATGGGTGTTTGGATGGAAGTTCACAATATGAAAATCCTTGATTAACCTTAGAAGATTGCACCAACATCATGTAATTGTTGGTTCTTATGGTGAAGCGAAGTTCGGTTTCATGAGGAATTTATCTATCAAAGCATGTTACATTATATCATTGTCCTTAGAATAGCTTTCTCAACCCTTATCCTTTTTCATTTTCTTTCATAGTCAGTTTGAAGTAAGTTCCATTTCATAATAAGGAGAATAGCATATTGAGAGTGGAGTAAGGAGTCAATTCAATGTAAGTGCCTTTTTCAGTAATAGCAATATCACATCAATACTACCGAGTCTATCCAATTTGCAATTCAAGACCTGACATATCATGAACCTTGGGGTTGTCTCACTAGATCACTTTGTTTAGCCTTTGAGAGACTTTATTCAAGAGAGGATAGAATACTTGGTGTTTTATTCTAAGTTTGCATGTGCATAAAAAATACATCAACAGAATTGGTGCTAGAATGTTGTGACGTAATCACACATCACCCCATTGCAAATGGGGACCCCTTCTTTTTTCCTACTTTCTGTCTTTGTTTTGCTTTAGGTTTAGTTTTTTCTTTGAGCTTGTAGGGTTTGGTAGTGTTGTTTTTCCCAAGTCTTGATATATTCTAGCTAAGGAGTCCGTATCTCCTCATCCCGAGGCATGTCTTGAAGCCCTGGAATTGATGTTTTGAAAACTGACTAAGTCTGAAATCTGGTCGATCCTTAAAAATCTAGAATCTGCATGTTAAATGCTATGGATCTAGGACCTATCTCAAACATCCTGGAAGTATATTTCAAAATATTTAAAGTATAGGAAATTCAATATCTGAGTATAGGAAAGTCTTTGACCTTGAGTGGAAAATCCATACCTATGAACATAATGCGCCCTAGGAAGAAAATAATTCTTTAGCATACAAGTTGAAGTGACACTCCCAATTGGCATGAAGATAATTTCTTTAGACACTTCAAACTTATTGAGAATGCAATAAAGCAATTTGTCGAGGGCTGATCGAAAATGGTGATAACATGGAGGAAAATGTTCATACATGAACAATATGTGCCCTTATTAGAGGTCTCCTTTTTGGAGTGAATGTGATAAACATTGATTGCCTTGGACAAATTCATAAGAATACATGAAAGAACATCGAAAATTACTTGCAAAAGTTGGAAGAAATTCAAAAGTTTGATCAAATGCTAAGATACTAAAACATGGAAAATATTCATGAGTAAGCAATGTGTGCCCTTGCTTTTTAGTGCAATCCAACTTGAGAAGATTTCTAAAGAGGAGAGGAAAATGTTCATCAGCAAGGAAAATCTGCCCAAGATGAAATGCATTCTAAGGAAAGTCCTCAACAAATAACATTCAAGGAGAACCTAATTTCATATGCCAAGTGACAAAGTTTGAAGTTTCAAGGATAAAAATTGTTTAAGTAAGAGAAGTTCAAAGGTGGAAAATGCTGACAAGCTTGCAAAATCCGCCCTACCAGGGTGCAAAATGTTCTTTAGCTTGCAATATGTGCCCAAGGTTCTCATGGAGGAAACTTGTTTAATGTGAAGTATACTGAAATTTAAAGCTTGCCTTGAAAGTTTGGAATGAATGCTTTGGTGATGATCGAAGACAAAGGTAAGATGTTTATCTTAAGGGCAAGAGTGCATAATGTTCATGGGCATGCAAAACCTGCCCAAGATTGTCATAAGAAAATTAGACTAATTAAGAAGTATTTTGAAATCTGATGCTGGTCTTGAGACTCCAAGTAAATGTCTAAGTAATGATCGAAGGCATAAGGTGAAATTGATCATCAAGAATAGGAGCACAGAATGTTGGCAACCTTGCAAAATCCGTTGAAGGAAATTTCTCATACTTATTCAAAATGCGTTCTAGACAAGAAGACAATCTAATTTATGAAAAGGTGCCAAAATTATTGGAATATCAGGAGTTCGCCAAAAGAAGAGGTTTTGAAAGGAGAAAGATCTAAGTAAAAAGTGCAAAATGTTCATGACCTTGCAAAAGCTGCCCATGTTAGGGTACAAATTCCCTCTACAGCTGCAAAACCTGCCCAAGAAACTGTCCTTGTATTTGATCAAAATCCGCTCAGACTTGAAGTAGGTCGGCCTAGAAGGAAAATATGAGTTTTGACTGAAAGAAAATTATTTTGCAAGCAGGCCGACCTGCCTAGGAAGATGAAGGCGAGTGCTATAAATAGGAGATATGAAACTTAATTGTTTAACATTCATTCCAAAGAAAATAAGCAGAGGTAAAAGTGCAGACCAAGGAGCAGAAATTCACAAGAAGAGTAGATTTCATACAAGGAAAAAGGCAAAATTGCAAGGATAAAGCCAAGGAAGGCTAGCGCTACAAGGGAGAAGATAAATTTTTCATTTTCATCAAGTTTAAATTTATTCCAAAAATCAGATTTGCAGAAATAAAAAATCAGACTTAGTGGTATTTTTGATAAAAGATTGAATTTAGCAAGAAATAGTTAAGGATTTTTGTGCTTTTCTTGCATTCAATTTGAGTGGTTTTGGATGAAATTATGTTGAAATTGAGTTTTATTCATGATGATGTTTTATCCCACATTCATGAGGAAGACAAAATTGGTTATTGGATTCCCTTTATATCAAGTATCATGTTAATATAATGACTTGAGGTGTTTTCACTTGTAGGTTGATGATATATGTTAAAAGAGCATCAAGTGTTGAAGGAGAGTGACACTAGCCTGGCATGAGTCTATGTGGATGAGATCCAAAGGAAAGATCAAGGCATTCTGAGGCGGGGTATCTAGAGGAGCATCCAAAAGATTGAAGTATCACCAAGCTCATTCACCTTACATTCAAAGGAGGCATCGCCATCAAAGTAGAAGAAGAACACTATACTTCATCGAAACATCATCAAGTTCATCATCATCTTGCAAGTTCAATCATCCAAAAATAAAGAAAATCACTCCACCTTGCATGTTCAAGAATCCAACATCATGAGAGGAATGTTCATCCAGAAGTCCATTTCCAGGAGTTCATTTGCATTTGCAAAGTTCTAGAGTCATCTATTCCATGCACCAGAAGGACAAAGCATTCCTCATGAAGTCTACTCCAAAGATGCATGTACATGACATCTTCCCACATCATCCATCATTGAAGCTACATAAGAACAAGAATTTCGCAAGATGAGAAATGAGCATGTACATCAAGCAAATCCATGAATTACATCAAGACAAAAAGAAGAAATCCAAAATTCCCAAATTTGCAAGTTCGAAGGATGTAAAGTTCCAAAGGTGAAAATCCAAGTTTGAAGACTATTCCATGAAAGATGATACAATTTGGGAAGTTGTTCCGAGTAGTGTGAACACCGAAAAGACTAAACTAGTTTGCAAGATACTGAGGTGGCATGTGCACATCACCAGTCCAATCATATTTCACCACATCATTTGTCCAAGATTCTAATTCATTCTTATCACATTGAGAAATGTGTCTTCATTGCCTCCCTCATGTTCTAAAAATAGTAATATTTGTAACAAACTACTTTGTTGTCTCAATCTTGGCCATTGATTCTCGAATCAATCTTGGTCATTCATGTAATTTTTGGAGTCTATAAAAGGCTCACTTCTTTCATTTGTAAAGGATGATATTATAAGTAGGAAGAATAGCGAGTAGAGTAGAGGAGGCTTCTTAAAGTCATTGAAGAGACGTTGAAATTGTTGTAAAAATACTTCCAAGATCAATACAAGCTCATTGTTGGTTGTTTCATGGAGATTTTGTGTGGTTGTGGAATGTTAACATGGTTTCTAATTTCTTGGATGTGATGGAGAGATGTTTCCAAGTAAAGTAGAATTAGATTAGAAATTTCATTGATATAATGCTTATATGTTAAGATAGTTGATGAATTCCTTAATGGTTCATACTTTTTGTGGATTGTCGAAGGCAACTCACTTTGCAAAGTTAGCCTGAACCTTTACATGCTTTAGTTTGGTTGTGGATGCCCATTCAAACTGTGCCAGCTGTGGGTGTTTGAATGGAAGTTCACAATATGAAAAAACTTGAGTTTCCTTAGAAGATTGCACTGGCTTCGTGTAGTTGTTGGTTCTCATGGCGAAGTGGAGTTAGGTTTTTATGAGGATTTTGTCTATCTTGGCATGTTTCATTATACCATTGTCCTTAGAATAGCTTTCTCAACCTTTATCCTTTTTCATTTTCTTTCATAGTTAGTTGGAAGTAAGTTCCAGTTCACAGGAAGGAGAATAACATATTTGAGTGGAGTAAGAAGTCAATTCAGCGTAAGTCTCTTTGTGAGTTTTAGAAAATCACATCAACTACTAAGTCTATCCAATTTCCAAGTCAAGAACTGATGTTAAGGAACCTTGGATTTTTCTCGATTGATCACATTGTTTAGCATTCGAGAGACTTTAATCAAGAGAGGATAGAATACTTAGTATTTTATTCTGGGTTTGCATGTGCATAAAAAACACATCAACAATACCAACTTTTTGTAGAAAGTAGGCTATGTCCTCTTCATTGTCTTCATACATAAGGACTATCTTCTCCTCTACTCCACTATCTGGGAGGTCTTCCTTGGGCTACTCCCGACCCATCTTCTCTTTCATGGGATGCTCACATGACATTTCTACTAGCTCATTGTCTCTCAAGGAAATCTCCACCATTTTCTTTTATTGTCTTTTAGTTTTCCTCTTTGTCTCCCTTAGTGGGACAAGTCATGCACATCTATGGCTTCTTCTCTCTTCATTATTCAAGCCTTCCAATCTTTCTTTGGTCTCCCTCAAGGCTTTTATCATAGTCTTAATATTGTCATTTATACTAACTATTACTCCAACTCTTTCTTCATCGTCACTATCACTATCTTCCCTTTTACAAGAATGACCTCCTCTCTTACTGCCTTTGATGACATCCATTCTCTTTTATTCTTCCCTTATAGATTTCATCATTTCATCAATCCTACCAACATCTCCTATTACGATAGCAAAATTGGTTACCCTTCTTCTTAGTTCCATTTTGATTGTCTTGGATACACACACAGGTTTTCATCACAGCCTACTAACAAACTTCAAAGGATTCACTCTCACTCATTCTCATGTCCCAAAGCTATAGCCCTCTCTGATACCATGTGGATGTCACCACTCCCTAGTGGCACCCTATTCTACCCTTGCTACAGGCAGTCTTGTAGTAGTTAGACACCACTTGTATGGCCCACACCTAGACAAAAATTGTTGCAGGTGACTTAAAATCAATCACTAGTCTTTATGTCACCTAGTTCTACTCACAAGATTCTCTTCTTACTATTGTTACAGGAGGTTCAATCTAATCCACACATAATCTACCATGTTGCTACAGGGTAAAAAGTAATCCTATAGGTAGTCTTGTAGTCACCCAACACACTCACCATCACCTACACCTCAAAAATTGGTCACTGTAGGCAACCTAAATCCAACATTAGCCTTAGCCCTATTACTGTAGGCTACAAAATACACATGATCATACACGCATATACATACATATGGTTGTCAGTTCATTAAAACAATGAAACACACAAACATACTCCCCATTTGGGTAAAGACTGGGCTTAGTCATATTATTGTAGGCAACAGAATACACATGATCATACACGCATATACATACATATGGTTGTCAATTCATTAAAACAATGCAACACACAAACATAGTCCCCATTTGGGTCAAGGTTTAAAAAATGAAATGTTTAAAAAATTATATTTTTCCAAAGTAGACTAATAGATGTACAAAGGAATATTTTTAGATTCTTTTAAAATGATTATTTGCTTGAGTATGAGTTGTTAGAACATTAATTTTTTCAAATAATTTTAGTTTTTTCGTAAATTAGCCCCAAAGTGATGATACATATGTATTTAGTGGATGGTTCTAGTAGGAAAGGTGTGGCCTAGATCTAATTTAGCTAGAATTAATATAGATAGAACATATGATTCACCAAAATTGACTTTTAGTTGGAAATACTTCAATTCATTTATGTTGATAAGTTGGCTTGAAGTGTGATGTAGCTTTGAACATTTACTCCATAGTACTCCTTCTAGTTATTCATCTTTTCTTTTCCTACACTTTTCTATCTTTTAACCTATAGTTTCTCCCTCTATCTTCACCTACATCTCCTGCATACAACTAAAACTTCTTTAGTTCTCCATCCTAGAATGTTGCAGACCTCTCACTTCTCAAAAACTATCTAAACTCTTTTCCAAACTAATTTTAATGATCAAACTAGGGCCTCTTCAATGTTGCACCTACCACATGCAGGTTTCCCTCCCAAACTTGGTGCTCAAATCTTCAATTTGAACAACAAAACTAATCATAGTAATGGTAGGAGGGACCCAGGTAGTAGTTGAAATTACCTACCTCATGTACTCCTTCCTATCTATGCATAAATGTGATTGTAGGTATGTAAAATGCTTTTTCATTGTCTTTGGTGAATAATCACAAGAAGAGTTGGAATTTAAAATGGGTGGTAGGGAGAAAATTTATTGTAAAACTAGGGGAATTTCCTTAATGCCCTTGCATTAAAAAGTGAATGAAAGATTATCCACTCTCATTAGTTGGCCTTTAACCATCCACAATCTATTGATGAGCCTTCCTTATACTCTTGAAGATAAGTTATGTTGAATATCAGGAACACTGAGAGGGGGGGTGAATCAGTGTTCCATAAATCCTTTCATTCACATTAACTTTTAACCATTTTACAAAATTAATTAAACAAAAGCTCAATATGCAAATGAATAGCAACCATAAAAACATAACACATGGACACTGGGATTTTTATGTGGAAAATCCCAAGGTGCGGAAAAACCACGGAGAGGATCAACTCTCAATATATATTGCAATCTTTTACAAATGGTGATGTTCAGGCTTGGTCAATCCATGGTCCTAGAACATGCTGGCTCACTGCCATGAAGTACAACTAGGTCTAGCAGCCTCACTGCCTCAACCCTAAATCTAGAAAGATTACAATGAGGGTTGTTAATCCCTACTAGAGGCTCACTACCAAGATCACTGCCTTGATGAAGATGGATCTCTGCCAAGCACAAGTGAAATTATACATGAAAATGAATACTGCAAAAAACATCTGTTGGTATGCCAGGGTGCAGTCATTTAACAGCTGAATACTATATCCTCAGTCTTCATCCTTACTAATCTTCTATCTTTGCTCTTCTATTCTCATGCTCACATCAATACCATTCACTCTCCCATTACTTACACCCAAACACTGAAATCCATCCTCTATTTATATCGGCAACTAATTATTTCTCATGATCAAGTTGGCAAGCAAACTATGAAACGTGTATACCAAGTGTTATATCATGTCAGCTTGTTCTTGTGTTAAATCTTCAATACGGACTCAGAAAAATGAGTACAAGTTTTCACATAGGTCGGCCTCAATCATATGAATAGTTAGATTGATTATCTAGATGCTATATCTTCTCTGCATAAGGATCTAACATACCAGTTAGCCTGATCTTTAAGAACATACTTGAAAAAATCATCTGTTACATCACAACTCACACTGTGCACAAAATGGGACCTCAAATGTCATATTCAATGTTCATCATTGACTACTTGACATACCTTCAGAACCACGGAGAAAAATACTTCTGCATGTCAAAATGCGGATCATGGAACTGTTACTCTGTCACAGAAAAATACTATTAAACTGGAAGCCGATACTGGAGGCCTTGTAGAATATGATCTATTGAACTTCAAAGGCTATAATCCTAGATTTTGGTATTCATGACATGTCTCTTAGTTGCCTCAAAACCGTAGACCAAAATATGCACTTGCAGAGGAATGCAGACCATTATATTGTGCCTTGTTCACTGTCTCTATTATACCGTTGTTCATCCAGACATAGATATTTCTTCTAAGTGACTTCTGGGGGAAGTCAGGACTTGATCACTGGAATACAACAACATCAAACAATTATGAACATTATACTTGAGCCTCATTTCTAGGTCTTCATTTGTGGATGCACACTGATCCACTTACTATCCCTTACTCTGTTTCTCACCCATACTTAGTCATTTTTTCCAACCGGATATGAATTCCAATAAGACCTTCCAAGTTATGTCTTCCTACCATACTGATGAGATCTCTGAGCCTTATTTCCGTCAATGACAACATACAAGTTTATACCAGAGCAGTGTCTCTTGCCAACAATCTCCCCCTTTGGCATCAATGGCAACACTTAGTGAAAATGCTTGACTGCTCCCCCTTACTATATATACTTTATTTTCCTGCTCCTCCTGAGATGTTTATCCATTTTTCACTGATCTTCTTCTCCCCCTTTGACATTAATGGCAAAGGGTGCGATTTGGAACCAAAAAATTGTTGAGTCTTCAAAATTTGTATGTACTCTGCTGCATATTTACAAGTATAGTCTTCTACTTTATTTTACATATGTTGAAACATGTCACTAAAGATGTTATTTAGTTGAGCTATCTCAACATCCCAGCTCCTTTTAGCACCATCCAAAATTTGTATATGCCCACTGAGTAGAAAAACTAGAGTTTTAGATTTTTGTAGATCTGATGGTGTGGTAGTTTGACCAGCAAACTATGCTTCAGCTACAAGATTAGTCATTAAATCTAGTTTGGAACCAATCAGTCTTCTCAATTGTCCTATTCTACTCTTTATTTGGTACCTCTAATTTATTAAACCATTCAAGTCATTGTGGATGTTGATGACTTGAGCTTCTTGGTTGCTAGTTGATTCATGTACCGGATCAAAATTTTTAGAAATATTCATTTGTTTTCCTTCCAAATCCTTGATCTTTTCTTCTACAATAGCACTCTAAACATTTTGTATCTCATTATCTAGCTAAGCCTTATCATGGGATATCAACTTTGTCAACTCACCTAACCTTTTCTCATCAAACTCTTGTCTAACTTTTGTTTCAGTAGATTTTTCAAGAGATTCAAAGTGTGTACTTGTAGAATGAATTAGTCCCTTGAGTTGACAAGTGGTAGATAGAGAGGTATCCTTTCGGTATGTTGGCACCAGATTTTCCAAAATGATGGATGCATCATTTATGAGTTCACTATCCTTAATGTGGGACTTCAAAATCTCTTTTCTTGCTTTGGCTTGGACAACTAAAGCCAAATTGAACATTTGAGTAGGAGACATTGTGTCCAATTTTATTGGACCTTGGATTGATTTAGGCTCATCTAGAACTAATTCTTGTTTTTCCAAAATCTCTTTTACTGTCTCCGTAGTGTCTCTTGCTTCTTCTTCAGACACTTCTTCTTTAATTTGTTCCAGAGCTTCCATGTTCATATTCTCTTGTTGACCAATATTTCACTCCGGTGCAGGGCTTTCCTCAGCTTGTTCTTGATTATCAACTTCGCTATGTTCATCAGTTTCCTCCTTGTTTTCTAGATTATCAGTTTGTTGTCTTGGAGGAGGACTTGTTTCAGTTTGATCCCTTTCAATAGGGTCTTGATCATTAGCAATAGGGGTTTGATTAGATTCTTCCTTTTCAACATTGATTCCTAGAATAGATGTGTTATCTTCACCATTTGTATCTTCTTTGTCATAAATGGTAGGAATGTTGTTTTTCCTTAGAGCTGTCAGAGTGATCTCCTTGATTTCTTTAGAGATTCTGACCTTGTCCTCAGGGGTGATCTCTGGACATAATCTTATGAATGAGTGATCCCTAAGATCAATATCCTTTGCCATAGCCGCTTCTTTCCTTTCACTCATTATGCTTGCCAGGCTGTGTGGGAGATCATCAACTATTTCAATTAGGGCCTTGTTGTATATGTTTAGGTATTCTACCATAGAAGTCTCAATGATCCTCTTATATGGATCATTGTATTCATCATACAATTGTTCAATTAGTTTTAGATTGCCATCCACTGTTATGGATTTAAGCACATCCTCAAGACCTATAGCTACTTCCTCTGTCATAGACATATCTTGCTTTTATCTTTTTGCAGTCTTACCCATATCAGAGGGTTTCTTGGTTCGGGAGGCCTCTGTAACCTCAACTTTCATTCTTGTCACTTCTTCATCAGACTCAGTTTCTTCTTCATCCTTGCTCCCTACACTGACACTCAGTCTTCTTCCCTTCAATTCCTTCCTGTTTGTATCTTTGACAGTAGATTTCCTTGATGTTTTCTCCATACTCACTGATGGTGTGGCACCAGAGGTGGTAGTAGTGCTCCTTGTAGATCTCTGAGTCTTTTCAAGCTTGTCTTGTTTCACTGGAACTTGTATCGGTTACTCTTTTGTTTTTCTTCTCCCACTTTCTCTGCTCTTTCCCTTACTTCTTTCAGTATTTCTTTGGTGATGCCATACCTTGCAGCAATTTCTTCTACCTCTCTTCTCACCTTCCTGGTGGATTCGGGCTTCCTAAATTCAACGTGAAGTTTTACATATAGTTCTTCATATGTACCAAACCTTTCTTCCTTTGTGTCCCTAGGTTTTCTTAGCATGTATTGGGCATAGCTGTCTAGTACTTCACCATCCACTTCATATCCCATGGGCATGATCCAAACTATTCTAGGCTCAATAGCCTCCATCAAACATTTATCTTTTGTGACCATGAAACATATGGTGTCCTTATACTTTTCTACAATAGCCTTTGGAATTCTTTCCCTGGAGTGCATCATGTTCTGAAAGTTCTTGAAAAACCCCCATAGGGATACTTTTTTCTCATTATGACTACCCAGGTTTTTAAGACAGTTTCTAATCTGAATAACTACTAGTTGATTACTTAACAAAATCAAGCCCTTGTGGTTTGGGAATTCATTCATAAAATAAAAAGAATAAACATATAATAAGCGTACCAAATTTGAAAGGATAGTTCTTTGACCTTTTTTAGGTTATCCAATAATTGAATTCTTAATAGCTCACACAAGACATAATCCGCATTCTCCTTAATCATCCGATATGTTGTGTAAATAGCCGTACCGGAGGCAGAATTTTCTCTGCTTGTGAAGTAAATTTTGTAATCTATGACCATTGAGGAAAACTTTATTGCAAGATTAGTAATATCATTTATTGTCAATGCCCTTTTGTCAAATTATTCTCCGGTAGCATTTGTAACCATTTGATTCTTAATGGCTTTTAATGACGGCACACCTCCAGTGGAGTTTAATCTAGTGACTGCCTGAATTGCATCCTTTGTTATCTTAAAGGGTTGCCCTCTCCCTAACCACATGAACTCATCATGAATCTTGCTTAGCACATATCAAACCCATTTGTCCTCAACAATTGTAGGAAATTCTATATGTTGGATGAATTTCTTCTCATCTAGGATTTTGTATTCTTCCTTCAGGGAAAATTGATCATCACTTAAATGATTTTGATATAAGTCTGTGAATCTAGTGCCATCGTTCTCATCTAGGGCAACATGGATATATGCCCTAATGTCTTCCACATATAAAACTTCGTATGGTATACCCGAGAATGCCCCTTGTTTCCCTGAATTAGGGTTTCCTTTCTCTGAATTGTTTTGAACACTTCAAATCTTCATTTTTGCTACTCAAATTCTGCTTCAATCTCTCTGGACACTTGATAGATTCAAGTGCAAAGTGATTTTTAGACTAAACTAGTTCCCTTTTATTCTCTGCATGACCTAACCTAATCGTCATTAATGCTCGTTCCAAAAAGGTGTTTGTCCCCATTTTGATAGATATAGTTGACTGAAATTGATTCACAATGTTCCACATTGGCTTGTTCTCTTCCGGGTATTCTTTAACAAGATTTGTCTTTTCAGATTTCACCATATATCTCTATGCTGGATTCCAGCACCAACTTTCTGGCTAGGGGATTTAGATTTTTAACACTGCTCCCCCTAAGCCAGATCTCTCAATTTACTTCCCAGAGGAAGTATCTACACTAGATGTTGGTGCGGATCCATCCTTAACCTCATTCACATCCTTTTTAATCCATATCATACTCATCTCTTTCTTGGTTTCTATTGGATCAACCTTCTCCTTACCTTTACCATTCCTCTATTTTGTTTTCTTTTGTTCTGGATGATAATTTCTTTTCACATCTCTAGTTCTACAGAATTTAGCAAAGTGTCCGGACTTGTTGCAATTAAGACACACAATATTTCTTTGGCCTTGATTTCTTCTGATATTTGAATTTGGCCTTGATCTGCACTGGTTAGCCATATGTCCAAATCTATTGCATGCAAAATACTTGCCATTGAAGTATTGACCATTCCTAGGATAGTTTGGCATATTTCTTAACACACTTCTACACTCATTTGCTTTATGACCAATCTTCTTGCAATTGAAACATTGACTAGAGAAAGATGGAACATTTTGATTCACTCTACTTCTAAACTGAGTAGACTTATGACCATACTTATTGCATTTAAAATAGTAACCATTGAAAGATGGGTACCTTTGAGCATTTGGTTACCTGACTGGAGGTCCTTTGGGTCTTCTTCTCTGATTTCTGAACTGGTTTCCTCTATTTTGCCTTGACTCAGTGTTTGTTTGACCAGATTTTGAACATTCTCCTTTCTCAAATCCCAAACCTTTCTTGTCATCAGCACTCTTCTGGCTAGCAATCATTTCATCAAGCTTTGAAGTACTTATCTTGAATTTTTCCTCAAAGCTCTTGGCCTATTCCAGGTTTATTTTTAGACCTACAATTTATTTTTCAAGTTTGGCACAATCTTCTGATCTACTCGTGACAATTAAATTTAGATCATATTCTTCTTTTGTTCTTTCTATAACTTCTACTCCCAAATCATTCAGGACTTCATTTGTTGATATCAATTGATCATTAACTTCTTTGTATTTGTCTTTGAATTTCTTGACTTGTTCTTTTAGATCTGAGATACATTCATCATATTGTTGCAAGTTTTCCTTTAGATCCCTAACTTTTGCTTCATATTTTTCAAGATCCATAAGGGCTTCTTCTAGCTCCTTGTTGCTTTCATAATTTCCAAATCTTCTTGCTGCCATGATCACACTATACCAGATCTTCCTTGAGCTGTTAGGCTTCTTCCAAGGAACTTAGCTCTGATACCAATTGTTGAATATCAAGAATACTGAGAGGGGGGGTGAATCAGTGTTCCATAAATCCTTTCATTCACTTTCACTTTTAACCATTTTACAAAATTAATTAAACAAAAGTTCAATATGCAAATGAATAGAAACCACTAAAACATAACACATGGACACTAGGATTTTTACATGGAAAACCCCAAGGTGGGGAAAAACCACGGAGAGGATTAGCTCTCAATATATATTGCAATCTTTTACAAATGTTGATGTCCAGGCTTGGTCACTCCATGGGCCTAGAACATGCTGGCTCATTACCATGAAGTACAACTAGGTCTAGCAGGCTCGCTACCTCAACCCTAAACCTAGAAAGATTACAATGAGGGTTGTTAAACCCTAAGGGCTGTTAAACCCTATTAGAGGCTCACTGCCTTGATGAAGATGGTTCTCTACCAAGCACAAGTGAAATTATATATGAAAATGAATATTGCAAAAAGCATATGTTGGTATGCCAAGGTGCAGTCATTTAGCAATTGAATATTGTATCCTCAGTCTTCATCCTTACTGATCTTCTATCTTTTCTCTGCTATTCTCATGCTTGCATCAATACCATTCACTCTCACATTACTCACACCCAAACACTGAAATCTATCCTCTATTTATATCCACAACTAATTCTTTCTCATTATCAGGTCGGCAAGCAATCTGTGAAACGTGTATACGAAGTGTTATATCCTGTCGGCTTGTTCTTGTGTTAAATCTTCAATACAGACTCAAAAAAATGAGTACAAGTCTTCACATAGGTCAACCTCAATCATATGAACACTTAGATTGATTATCTAGATGCTATATCTTCTCCACATAAGGATCTAACATACCAGTTGACCTGTTCTTTAAGAACATACTTGACAAATTCATCTGTCACATCACAACTCGCACTACAGACCGAATGGGACCTCAAACGTTATATCTAATGTTCATAACTGACTACTTGACATACCTTCAGAATCGTGAAGCAAAATACTTCTGCATGTCAAAATGCGGATCATGGAACTGCTACTCTGTCACAAAAAAATACTGTTGAACTGGAAGTTGATACTGGAGGCCTTGTAGAATATGATCTATTGAACTTCAAAGGCAATAATTTTGGATTTTGGTATTCATGACATGTCTCTTATTTTCCTCAAAACCGTAGACTAAAATATTCACTTGCGGAGGAATACAGACCATTATACTATGCCCTGTTCACTATCTATGTTATACCTCTATTCATCTAAACATAGATATTTCTTCCATGTTACTTCAGGGGGAAGTCAGAACTTGATCATTGGAATACAACAACATCAAACAATTATGAACATTATACTTGAGCCACATTTCCAGGCCTTCATCTGCGGAGGCACACTGATCCACTTACTGTCCGTTATTCTATTTCTCACCCATACTTAGTCATTTTTGCCAACTAGATCTAAATTCCAATAAGACCTTCCAGAGTTATGTCATCCTATCATGCTGATGAGATCTCTAAGCCTTGTTGCCATCAATGATAACATACAATTCTATACCGAAGCAGTGTCTCTTGCCAACAAGTCCCTAGCCTTGAAGGTGAGAAAACATTCTAGGAATGTGGAGCTGTGATTTTAGGACCCAAAATTTTTTAATGACAAGTGTATACTTCTAGAATTAGATTGAGAACATGATTGAAGACACTTGATCGAGATAAGTGAAACATCCTTATATTGTAAGCAATACTAACTGAAAATAATTTGACTAGTGTTACTTCTAGGTATTTTAAAACAAGGCTTTAATAGGGTATATCCTATGTCACATTGTGTATACATTGCTTATTTTATTATATTATAGATTTTGAAAACTATTTGTTGATTGTAGAAATGACACAATCAACTTATGAACAGTGGATTCAACTAAAATCTTTCCCACCTCTCCTGAACAGAGACTAATGTCGATAAATACTGATAAAAGTCTCCAAGTTGTTTTTAGTAGTTTGTGGTTCACATAAATAGCTTCAGAGCTTTATATTACTCATTTCATATATAGTAACTTTTTTGGTGAGTCTAATAATTTTTGAAATTATAGATGTCAAGTTCTCAAGTTCAACATACTTCTAGCAGTCTCAGATCAGCTATAACTTGTCCAAATTTAATTGTCAATATCAATAACACAATGTTCATGAATATGTGCAATATCAAGATCAAATCAATGTTTAACACTTTATTTTTACTCATCCCTAAAAACATTTAGTTTGAATCTAAATTATCCACAAAACTAATTAACGATTATAAAAATGATAGCAAAAGAAAAGGGTTAAAGAAGAAAAATTAACCTTGAGTCCTCTCAGATTCTTATGTTCAATTAGAAAATAGGTTGATTTAGTTTTAAATTCTTGCCAATTAGATTCTTATTCATGAAGTCTTAAATTGATATGGTGCAATCTTCAAAGAGGTTTTTTAACTGCTACTAAAATACAACCAACATTTTTAAAAAAAGAAAAAGGTGACGGAACACACAAACTATATTCATATATAAAACATAATTACATATCTTCATAAGAAGATTTACCATGAATAATATCATCTAGTAATTCAACATTTGTAAAAAAGCCAAGACGTTGTTATCAACATTGTACATAGGGAAAGACAACAAAAACGAAGAAAAATAACCACCAATCCCAATCACTCCGAATTAGAGTCATGGTGCTCTTGGGGGTGGTAGTGGGAACAAGAATGCGAATGGGGGGTACCTGGGGCACAAGGGGGGCCAGGAGCCAGATCAAGGAATCTGATGGCATTAAATACCTCCTTAGCCCTTTCTGCTAGCCCTGTCGGTAGCTGGAACCTATGCACGTTCAGGGGCCAGTTGAAAGCATTGAAATAGTCCAGGAAAAGTCCTCTTTGGAGGCCTCTATAGACACATGCTGCATGGTGTGAAGTCTACAATAGTTTCCTACTGAAGACTCCCCCAAACAGCGCATCTCCTTCCTGCTAATCATACACCAACAAAGTCACTAGCCAATTCCCGACATTAAAAACAGAGTCTCAAATTAATCCAAACCCAATTGAATTGGTATACTCTTGATCTTGGGCAAGATTAAAAATGTTAGAAATGAAATAAGCAACGATTTCAGATCCCTTGACATTTCTTTCCTGTGATAGTTGAGCACACACCTCACCGCAAACTCAACACTGTTGCATTCCACGTTGAAGATTTGATGAATGGAGACAATATTCACCACTCCAGGATAAATTGGCTCCCCATCGATCAATGGTAGGAAAACATGGAGGTCTGGAGTCCACAATGTTAAAATTATGGAACAACAGAATAAAAAAGAATAAGAGAACAATAAATTAGAATCAATCACACAAGATAATCATTTTATGTGGTTCACCATAAATTGGCTACATCCACAGGAGCAAGGGAAAATTTTATTATCTCTGTATGAAGTTATAATATAATGCATGTCAGCAACAATACACATATTTATCATTACAATATCCATATTGGATAAGGAAGACCAAGAGACAAATGTTTTGGTGGGAGAATCATGATGACCTTTGGACTTCATAATCCAACAATCTCCCACTTGAAGTTGAATGATTTCTACTCAGAGATGTTCCCCTACTCCAGTCTCAATGTCACATCTTAACAATGTTGAGAGAAGCCCTACAAAATTTGAACTTCTCTCTTGGTACAACCTTGGTCAATGCATCAGCTGGATTGATCTTTGTATCGATCTTTTCAACTTGTAACTTCCCTTCTTCAATCATGCTACGGATGAAGTGATACCTTAGCTTAATGCGCTTAGTTCTATTATGAAATGTCGCATTCTTAGCCAAATGGATATCATTGTTGCTGTCACAAAAGAGTGTGAAAACGTGTTGTTTGGATCCCAACTTAGTTAATAGATGCTGCAACCATACCATTTCTTTCACACCTTCGGTGAGGGCAATATACTCAACCTTAGTAGTGGAAAGAGAATCTACTTGTTGCAGCCTTGAGACCCAACTAATAGCTACCCTGGCAAAAGTGAAAATATAACCTGACTTAGACCTTCTTTTATCCAAGTCTCCCACCATATCAGAGGCAATGAAACCTTGTAGCTATGCAACTTTCCCACCAAAACATAAGGTATAATCAAAAGTGCCTTTTAGATACCTCAATATCCACTTCACAGCTTCCCAATGTGTTTTACTAGGATTACTCATGAACCGGCTCACAACTCCCACTGCATGGGAAATATTAGGATAGGTGCACACCATTGCATACATAAGACTTCCCATAGCTGAAGAATATGGAATGTGTTTCATGTAGTCTTGGTCTTCTTGTGTTTTGGGACACAATGTGGAAGACAAGTGAAAGTGATCAGCAAGTGGAGTGCTAACCGGCTTAGCACCTCTCATATCAAGAATCTGTCCAAAACATTTTCAATATACTTTTGTTGAGATAATCTGATTTCTTTCTTCTTTCTATCCTGGATTATGGTCATACCAAGAATCTTCTTTGCTACCCCAAGGTCCTTCATTGCAAATTTGTTACCCAAGAGTTGCTTCAAATCACCAATAACTCTCATGTTGGTGCTAGTTATGAGCATGTCATCAACATAGAGCAACAATAAAACAAATTCACCATTTGCCAGCACCTTGTAGTATAGACATGGATCAGATTTGCAACGTACAAACTAATTCTCCATAATGAAGTTATCAAACTTGATATACCACTGCCTTAGGGCTTGTTTTAGCCCATACAAGCTCCTCCTTAATCTGCAATACAAATTTTCATGCCCTTGTTTGACAAAACATTCGGGCTGATGCATATACAATTCCTCTTCTATGTCATTGTGGAGAAAAGTGGTTTTAACATCGAGTTGCTCAAGCTCAAGGTCATAAACTACTACCAAGCCCAAGACAACTTGAATTGTGTTCATCTTCACGATTGGTGAAAAGATCTCATTAAAGTCTACTCCTTTTTATTGATCATACCCTTTCACTACTAGTCTGACCATGTAGTTTTTTGTGCCTCCTTCCTCTTTCAGTCTATACATCCACCGATTCTTCAATGCTTTTCGATCAGGTGGAAGTTTTGCCAAGTCCCAAGTGTCATTGGTCATCAGGGACTCTATTTCCTCTTTCATTGCAGCCATCCACTTTTCACTATCCTTAGCATTGCAAGCCTCTCAAAATGTAGTTGTCTTTGATTGATCAGCTATGAGGAACTGATAATCATCCAACTTGGATGGAGGTTTCCTCTCCCTGGTAGACCTCCTTAATGGAGGAATTTGTTCCTGTAGATTGCCCTATTCATGGGAAGTGCCTTGTTCATTAGATGTTGTAGCTAGAACATTCCTCTATTGTTCAACATACATTCAAACATCAATACCCTGTATTTCTATATTATTCTTATGTATTTCCTGTGACTGGGAGAACATAGGCGGCATAGAAGTAGATGAAGTTCCAATGTGAGAATTTTCCTTTTCCATTAAAACTAGCAACTCTTTTACTACCTACATGGGATGTATATCATGGTTTAAAGACTGTGAAGGATTCCAAGTGCTGTGTTGAGATTTCTTCCATATTCTTTTGAAAATTTTCACCTTCTTCCTGAGACTGCGGGTAAGAGAAGTCAGGCAGGTCAATTGAGCGTTGACCATATGGCAATGTATTATAATGTGAAGGCATGTTGGATGGTAAAGACAATGAAGTTTGTGGTTCTTTTGACCCCCTGGTACCAAAATCATAACCAAAGGTTTGTCTATGGGAGTGTTGTCCAATAGTGGACGTCTCTGCTTCTTCATCCCACGTGGGATTAATTCCCAAAAAATGTTGTGGATAATTATTGAGCGGCAGGTTTAAGCTTGAGCGCTCACTAATTTCAACATTTCCAAAATGTGAACCAAAGTTAAGTGGTGGCAGAATAATTTGTTTACCTTGTGGTAAGCTTCGTTCTAGGCTAGACTGTAAATTCGTCACTAAAGGATTTCCATGTGCATCTCTGTTCAGGCTAATTGACTAAGTAGGTGCCAATGCTGGATTTGAATTTTCATCTGTATTTGATGCCACATTTGGATGTGAAAATTGCATATCACTCCCAATATTATCAATTGATATACTCCTTTTCTTGTGTTTTTTGTGCTTGCAGGCTTGGGAACACTTTTTCATTAAAGACCACATCGCGACTGCGAACAATTTGCTCTACAACAAGATCCCACAACTTGAATCCGTATTGCTCTTCCCCATAATCGATGAAGATACATCGTTTAGATTTGAAATCCAATTTCGTTGGCTTCTCCTTGGGAATGTGAGTGAACGCCTCGCAACCAAAGACTTGAAGGTGATTAGTAGTAAAAGATCTTTCTTTCAAACCACTCTTCTTCCAGAATGTCAAAATTCAGCTTAGTAGAAGGACTTCTATTGATCAAATAGACCATTGTGTTAACTACCTCAACTCAAAACTCTTTACTCAAACCAGCAGTAGAGAGCATACTATGTGCCCTCTCTAGAATCGTAGGATTTAGCCTTTCAGCTGCACCATTCTCTTGAGGTGTAAATGGTGCAAACTTGATGCGTTGGATGCCATTATCTGCACAATAAGTATCAAAATCCAAGGAACAAAACTCCCCCCCATTGTCAGTTTTTAGACATTTAATTTTTATCCCGATTTGATTTTGAACAGCCTTAAAAATTTTGATATTTGTAAACACTTTTGATTTTCTATTCAGTATATATACCCAAACTTTATGTGTGCAATCATCTAGAAAAGTTACAAATAGTTTGCTTCTCTAATGGAGGTTACCTCCGTGGTACTGAACACATTCGAATGCATGAGTTCCAAGGGTTTTGACTTCTTGTTGTGTTTGGTTTTGGATAAGTTGGCCCGTCTTTGTTTCCCATAAAGGCAATGCTCACATAGCTCTAAATCTACTATTTGTAAAGCTAAAAGTTGACCTCTTTTGAGTAAAATTTTCATTCCCTTCTTGCTCATGTGCCCAAGCCTCTTATGCCAAAGTTCTGTGCCGTTGTCCAAAACCACCATCATAGCTCCCACTTCAGCATGACACTAGCACATAAAGATATCTCAATTTTCTACCTTTTGCAACAATTAAGGCTCCTTTGGCCACTTTCCAAATATTAGAAGAGAAGGTGATGCTACACCCTTCAGCATCAAGTTGTCCCGCAAAAATCAGGTTCCTCTTTACCTTAGGAACATGTCTTACATCACTTAATAGCCACTTGTTTCCATTCTTTAGATGTAACATTATGCCACCTTTGCCAATTATCTCACATGGCTCATTGTCACCGAGATAAACTTTGCCAAATTTTCCTTCTTGATAACTTTTGAAGGCATCCCGATTTGAGGTTGCATGAAAGAAGGGACTGGAGTCTAATATCCATGAGTCTATTGTAGTTTCACTTGTTGTCAAGACTAAAGCTCCTCCATCATCTTCATATGTCGTATTAACCTTGTTTTTTTTCAGTTGCTTTTGTGCTTTCTTGTAACACCAACAATCCTTTTTGACATGTCCATCTTTTCCACAAAATCAGCAACCTTCTTTCCATCCTCTTGACTTAGATCTCTTAGCAAATTTAGATCTTCTCCTATTGTGTTTTCCTCGATCTTGGGTTCTTCCCCTATTGCCTAAGACCAAGGCTTCAACATATGTTTTATTTTGTCCTCTTCTCATGTCTTCATTGAGAAGTGTAGCAACAACATCATCAAATCTAACATTGCTTCCTTCTTCTTGTTCTTGTCATCGGATCCTCTTCTTTTAGATACTGAATTGCTGATAGTCATCACCACGCTATCCCAGCTATCAAGAAGAGAACACAAGAGCAACATAGCTCTCATTTCATCATAAAAATTGATTTCTACGGAAGCTAATTTGCTAATTATAGTATTGAATTCGTTCAAATGATTTGAAAAACCTTTTCCTTCTTTCATCTTCAAATTGAATAACTTCTTCAACAAGAAGACCCTATTGGTTATTGATGTCGTCTCATACATGTCACAAAGATTGTCCCATATTTGTTTTGCCGAAGTTTCTGAGGCAACATTAAAGAGGACATTACTGGACAACAAAAGGATAATTATGGCAGCTACTTTTTGATCCCTGACATCCCATTCACCATCTGTCATACTCTCTGGTTTTGTTGTCTTTCCTTTTAGCGTGATAGCTAGGTCTTTTTGAATGAGTAGGACATGAATGTGTATCTTCCATAGCCCAAAGTTCTGCCCCAAGAATTTCTCTATTCTCCATTTGTCTGCTTCTTCCATCTCTTCAGAAATTCCTCACGAATTCCTCAAACAGCTCCTTAACCAAGCTCTGATACCAATTGCTAAAATTATGGAATAGTAGAATAAAAAAAAATAAGAGAACAACAAATTAGAATCAATCTTACAAGACAATCAATTTACCTGGTTCACCATAAATTGGCTACATCCACAAGAGTAGGGTAAATTTTTATTATCTTTGTATGAAGTTACAATACAATACATATCAGTAGCAATACACATATTTATCAATACAATATCCATATTGGATAAGGAAGACCAAGAGACAGATGTTTTGGCGGGAGAATCATGATGACTTCATAATCCAACACACAATGCCATTGGTAATCAACTACGAGGCAATGAAGGCAACAACAAAGAATGAAAAAGGATAGGGGAGAGGGCCCCATGGTGGGTCACCCTAACTTCCCCCCTCCACCAAGTGCACCACATCATTCGAATGAATTTTTTTTTGCCTTATCCACATAGATGGTGACATGGACAACCTAAATGTTTCGTTTTGACATGGTGGACATTGATTTTCCATGTGGATGACACGTTTCTTTGGCGGGGTCCAATTTCTGGGCATTTTTTACCACCGACCAAAGATCAGACACAACATACACCGGTGGTGGGAAGTTGCATCGTGAGTTGTGCTCGCGATGTCATGTGGTACCCGAGCAGCTCTCCACCTTTTCATCACACACTCTCACATTAACGAGGAAATCCAGTCGCATTTACACCAACTTCAGACTCATTAACTCCTACTACCACCTTGTTTTGCTAGTTATCATGCCTTGCCTTTTTGCAGCTATGGAGCATTCAATGCTCCTGTCCTTCACACTCAACAAACCCTTTGACACCTTTGCTGACTCTGCTATCCATGTTTGCTCATTGCAGATGGCACCCATACTGGGTCACCTTGGCACTCTTGAGAAACACGCATTCATTGGGTCTCCACTGGTTTTTCCTTCCCGACGGCTCTGCTGGTATCTCCTTCGTGATGACAAAGATGGTTTCACTCTTTTTTCCTTCGACCTTGATAAGGATTTCTTATCCTTCTAAGGCAATGATCTTTCTAGCTTGAAAAGAAAGAGAAATTATCTACTTTTTCTATTTGCAATGCTTTCTGTGGGCATAAATTGAATATTCTTCTGGTTTTCTGTCTTCTTGTCTACCTTCAAGCTTCGGTATTCAAATAGATTTTCGATATTCACTATTGTCTCTCTGGTTTTTTAATTTTTTGTCTGCTTGTAGTCATGAAAAGGGGTTATTGTTTGTCTGGTTGTAGTCATGACGACTCCACTCGTTTCTCCTTCTGCTCATGGCTACGCTCATTTATCCTTCGACCCTGGTAAGGATATCTTATCCTACTAAGGCAATGATCTTTCTAGCTCAAAAAAAATGAGGATTTATTTGGTTTTTTCTGTGTCTATGTCCTATGGTTTATTCATGCAATATATATTGTTGTGAGTGGTCGTAAATGGAATGCTCTTCTCATTTTCAATTTGCATGAAATTATTAGGGTTTGGTATTCAAATGGGTATTCTAATTTTTAGATTCTTTTGTTTCCAATGGCATTTTTTCTATCTAGTGCTGTTTATAATCATATTTGGAAGCTTCTTATGCTTTTCTCATTGTTTTTAATCATGAGGGTTCGGTATTAAAATGGGGTTATTGTTTATCCATGGGTTTTAAAATATTTTCTATTTTTCTTGTTTACAATGGCTTTCCTCGTTTATCCTTCGACCCTAGTAAGGATATTTTTTATTATTTGTATCATGGGTATTCAATTATTTTATAATTTTTTTGTTTGCAATGGATTTTTTCAATCTATTGCTTTCTATAATCATAAATGGAAGCTTCTTATGATTTTCTCACTGTTTCTAATCATGAGGGTTTGATATTCAAAAGGGGTTATTATTTATCCATGGGTATTCAATTATTTTATAAATTTTTTATTTGCAATGGGATTTTTTCCATCTATTGTTGTTTGTAATCATAAATAGAATCTTGTTGTGATTTTCTCATTGTTTCTAATCATGAGGGTTCAGTATTAAAATGGGGTTATTATTTATCCATGGGTATTCAATTATTTCATATATTTTTTTGTTTGCAATGGGATTTTGTCCATCTATTGTTGTCTGTAGTTATACATGGAAGCTTCTTATGGTTTGCTCACTGTTTGAAATCATGAGGGTTCGATATTAAAATGGGGTTATTATTTATTCATGGGTATTCAATTATTTTATAATTTTTTTGTTTGCAATGAAATTTTTCTCTATCTATTGCTGTCTATAATCATATATGGAAACTTCTTATGGTTTTCTCACTATTTGAATTCATGAGGGTTGGGTATTAAAATGGGGTTAGTATTTATCCATGGGTATTCAATTATTTTATAACTCTTTTGTTTGCAATGGAATTTTCTCTATCTCTTGTTGTCTCTAATCACAAATAGAAGCTTCTTATGGTTTTCTCACTGTTTGAAATTATGAGGGTTTGGTATTCAAATGGGGTTATTCAAATAATAAGGGTTTGGTATTGAATTGGGATCATTAATGGAATGTTGTTTTGTTTTTTTGTGGTGGAATGTCTAGTTCAGTGCTTAAGGCTCTTTGTTTCTTTAACTTTGTACTGCAGAGATTCAAAAGATTCCAAATGCAAAAAATGGTGTTCAATGGTGTTTGTTGTATCTCTTTATCTATTTTATGAGTAGTGTTTATCAACACAATTTATTGGTCGATTTCTGTGTTTTGTAACACATTTATTGCTTTTAAAAATTGCAAAATTCTGTTCGAGCATCATTGTGACTCTTTAATTTAAGTTACAGTTTCTAATTGTAGAAAATGGAATGACAAATGTTTTAATGTGCTGCAAATTTTTTTTACAAGTGCATTTTAAGTTTATAATTTATATCATATTCAATACATTTATTATATATTCAATGATGTGGACACCCTAAATATTTTGTTATGTTGTTCATGAGTCTTATCTATTTTATCTATACACAAACAAATATATATATGATTGTGTGTGTGTATACACATAAAACCAAGAAAATAGTCCATTCAAACTATGTCCTAGTACCAAAAGATATTTTGCAATATTTGACACTATGTCCTAGTAGTGAAAGATATTCTTTAATTTGTCATCCACAAATATCTAATAATTCATTAATTAGTGAAAGATATTATTTAATTACTAAAAAATATTGCATGCATAAACCATAGGACAAACATACAAAAATATATTCCCATTGCAAACATAAATATATCCTTACCAGGGTCGAAGGATAAATGACCCACTATGGGTCCCTCTCTATTGTTGTTTGTTGTTTAAGCTTAAACTATATTGTTGTTTTGAATTATAGATGTTTAGCTTCAATTTTAAACCAAACAACAATACAGTTAAAACACAAATATCTTTTAATGTGAGAGTGTGAAAAAAAAGGTGGTGGGTTGCTGAAAACAACCATCAAAAATTACATGTATTCATCTAATGGATTTAACATTCATTCAAATTTAAGATATTTGTATTCATATGTAAATTTCAAATGGCCTGTAGAGGTATCTATATTCATCTAAGATACCTAACTAGGTAAGTGTCAAATGGCCTATAAATTTCAATGGATTAATCTATATTGCCTTATTTGTTTACAATGTATTCAAAACAACCATTGAAATATAACCAAATTGCACTGATATTGAACAATCTAGGTTTCACGAGTAGTATTTAACAATCTAGGTTTCATTTGGTAGGTTTCATGAAATGTAGGTTTTTGTCCTGTTAGACATGCACATCATGAAGTTTAGGAAGCTTTTATAATTGATAGGTTTCTTTCATTGGGTTCAAAACACCCTTAGGATTGAAAGTTCAACTATCTTATGAAATTGGTTAGGCCCTAGTTTTTCTTTTTATATTGTTTAATGCTTCTTATATTGTTTAGCCCTAGCACTAGTATTGTTGTCAGCAAGTTTGAACCTAAAAAATTTTAAACTTTTCTCATGTCGTGTGTTATTACGTATTGTCAACTCAAACTTCAGTTGATCTGTTTAACTCTTTCACTTGCTTTGACTTTTATTAGCCTACCTTGTGACAACCCGCCCAAACATGCATTCAACCAATTCAATCAACTCTCCATTAATTTCACACCATCGAGGTTTAAGGCTCACCAATCAAGTAGTCAAAAAACATTAAAGGAAATCAACCAATTCAGAGCAAATGAGCATTCGACCAAATCAATCACCTCCCATATTTAATACCAAATTCAATTTTATAGACATTGATCAAATCATTCAAGGGAAGTGAAATAAAAAAGATAGTCTGAACTTAGATGACAAGTCTATAGTCATTGATTCAATTAAGATGTTACATGCATAAACTAGAGGACATAAAAATAGAAAAAATCAAATAATTCCTCTTTTTTTCAAGCTACAAAGATCATTGCCTTAGCAGGATAGGATATCCTTACCAGGGTCAAAGGATAAATGACTGAAGCCATGAGCGGAAGGAGAAACTAGTGAAGTCATCACGACTACAACCAGATAAACAATAACCCCTTTTCATGACTACAAGCAGACAAAAAATTAAAAAACCAGACAGACAATAGTGAATACCAAAAACCCATTTGAATACTGAAGCTTGAAAGTAGACAAGAAGATGGAAAACTAGAAGAACATTCAATTTACGCCCACATAAAGCATTGCAAATAGACAAAGGAGATAATCTCTCTTTATTTTTGAGCTAGAAAAATCATTGCTATAAATAATTACCCATGGATAAATAATAACCCCATTTCAATAACTAGAGCATATATTATGTTTTGATACATTACATCTGCATATGTAGGTATACATTACATTACGAATGTATATATATATATATATATATATATATATATATATATATATATATATATATATATATATATATATATATATATGCATCTGCATATGTATGTTTATATATGCATGTGTGTGTGTGTGTGTGTGTATAGTTGACACTTTGTCCTAGTAGTCAAAGATATTCTTTAATCTATCATCCACACATCAGATAATTGATTCCCATCCTTCATTTCAATCAAGCTGTCAAAAAACATTAAAGGAAATCAACCAATTTAGAGCAGATAAGCAACTCACTACCTTTTCATTGCACACTCCTGCATTAACGAGGAAGTCCAGTTGCATTTACACCAAGTTCAAACTCATTAACTCCTACTCCCTCCTTGTTTTGCTAGTTATCGTGCATATATGTATGTATATAAAATTAACACTTTGTCTTAGTAGTCAAAGATATTCTTTAATCTATCATCCACACGTAAAATAATTTATTCCCATCCTTCATTTCAATCAAGTTGTCAAAAAACATTAAAGGAAATCAACCAATTCAGAGAAAATAAGCAACTCGCCACCTTTTCATTGCACACTCCCTCATTAATGAGGAAGTCTAGTCACATTTACACCAAGTTCAGACTCATTAACTCCTACTCCCTCCTTGTTTTGCTAGTTATTGTGCCTTGCCTTTTTGCAGCTATGGATAGTTTAATGCTCCTGTCCTTCACGCTCAACAAACCCTTTCAACAAACTGTTTGGTAGTTGCAGATGGCACCGAAACTAGGTCACATAGGCTTTGAAAGACTTCTCTAATTTGAGGAGTCTCGATATTGTGAAAGCATTTTCAGTGTTAAGCTAGGTTGTAGTTATCATAAAATTAGTTTGATTTGTAGAATGCAGCATAGGTCAACCCACAATGCCTTTGGGTAAGCAAGTCTCCCCAATGCACCTATCTAAGAGAATAGTTCTCTAGTAGAATGGTTTGTTCATGTAGAATAGTTCTCTAGTAAAAGGTAATCCTAGTTGATAGGAGTAACATGCATTTAGATCATGACAATAGGAGTTAACCATAATGGGGCGAGCTGTTATTTGTAATGTCAACTGTTAACCAAATGAGTATAATGGAGAGGGTGATTGACAAGGTTGAATGCTTGTGTGGTCTAAAATGTTAACTTGTTGTTCTCTTTTTTTGACTGCTTGATTGGAGTTTCTTACACCACCGAATGTGGATTCATATCCATATACAATCATGTTCTTACAAACATACATCATTGCATGCAAAAACACAAATATGAATTCCCCTAAATGTAAATCATTGACATGCCAAACACAGATTTGAATTCCCCTTTCATTAATTTAATTCAAAATATAAATCGTGCTATTACAAAATGCAAAAAAATGCCTCCCAAGGCTACAATTTCAAACTTGTTTGTGTACAAAGATTGGTTGCTACCAATTTCATTCAAACCATGCTAGATAGTTAGGGATAAGAATGTTCACCATCTCCCTAAACAAGGCATGATTTTCAAGAAAAGGGTTTAAGGGGTTGCTTAAATGCCTTTCTCTTTGTACAACCTTCCTTGCCATTTCAAACACTTTTTCTATTCTATCCTGCTCCTTTTGAATCCTTTCTTGCTCCCTTTTGAGCTCTTTTTCCACTTTCTATTGTTTCTTTGCTTGTCAAGCAATCTCTCTATCTAGTTTGGCTTGATCCTTCAATTCCTTTGCAACAACATGTGTTGCCTTTCTCTCCTCAATTTGCTTCCTCTTTCATAGTTTTAACTCCTGAATTACTTTCCTACTTTGGTCTTGTTCCATTGACAGGTTCACCTTCCTTGCCACTTCAAACCTTTTTTCCTTTCTATCCTGCTCCTTTTGAATCCTTTCTTGCTCCCTTTTAAGCTCTTTTTCTACTTTCTGTTGTTTCTTTGCTTGCCAAGCAATCTCTCTATCTAGTTTGGATTAATCCTTCAATTCCTTTACAACAACACGTGCTGCCTTTCTCTCGCCAATCTGCTCCCTCTTTCATAGTTTTAACTCCTAAATTACTTTCCTACTTTGCTCTTGTTCCATTAATAGGTTCATGTATTCATTTGTTGTTAATAATTGGGTATCACCTTCTCCACACTCATCATAGTAACATACCATTTCATCCACATTCAATGTTATATATGGAGAGGGGAAAGAGAATGTGCTACCTTCTTCCTATGGATACAAGTCATATCCTAAATTCATGGCTCCTTCCACCATCCATGATGGCTGGCTTGGGGGAGACAGAAGGCTAAGTCCATCCATGGTAGTCTCTTGTTGACTTTCAGCCATGTCATCAACTCTTTGACTCCCCATTGTAGGTTCGGCTGAATTATGTAAAGTTATTTCCTCTCCCACTATTTTTGCTATTGTAGGGTTTAAATCACCATTGGTAAACCCTGGCAGCAATTTGTTGGCAACTTCCACATCTAACACATCAACCCTGAAAAGACTAAGGATGTTCTGCACTGCAGAAGCATCATCATGCATGCTGAACTGAAAAGATTCGTTGGGGTGCATGTCGACCATATCCTCTTTCGTCCACTCCTATTGAATTGAAACCTTCTTGCTTTTAGCAGCTGCATTGACTTGAATAATCGGCTCAGCTGATTGAGGATTGCTCTCGTTAGCAACTTGATTGTCTTCATCAGACGAGAAATGAACTCTTCTTTTTCTGGAGGCATGGTTGTCTTTAGTCTCTTGGTGCCACAGTGGGTCTGCATTTGAGCTTTGTTCTTCATCTACACATGTCAACAAACAGTTTTGTAATTTGGAATCTTTTGAATATCTTCAATACAAAGTTAAAGAAACAAAGAGCTTAAAGCATTGAATTGGACATCCCACTTGCCTGTGTTGATTAGTAGAGAGGCCTGCAGGGTGGGGCATCCTAACTATCAAGATCTACTTGGGCTTGTACATGACTGGTACAACAAATAAGATTATTTAAGCATGCGTACAATGAGGTTGGAAACTGTAGGGTGGTGCATCCTAACTATCAAGATCTACTTGGGCTTGTACGTGACTGGTAAAACATATAGGATTATTTAAGCATGCGTATAGTGAGGTTGGAAGTGTAAAATCTATACAGCAAGATAACAACAAAGACCAACAATCAACTATAATCATATTAATCACAAACATTACAACATTTGGCATTCCATTTTCTTCATCTCCATAATTACAACAACAGAAGATGTGTGATGTTATATATTTGTTTTGATTGTTTCACATTCTGATTTATGATGTTCTATGTTTGATTTGATAGTTTCATATTTTGATGTTCTATTCTATGTTGTATTTTAATTTATAGTTTGGTTGTAGTTATGATTTTCGTATTTTGTATGTTTGTTTTTTATGGTTTGACATTTGAGAATGCTGCTAAAATTTGTTTAGATGAGATAAGAATGTGGATAGTTTGTTTGACATTTGAGAATGCTGGTAAAAATTTCCCATAGCGAGGATATGTCTGTAACAATGATCAACTGACATTAGCTTTCAATGTTGATACTCAAGCTACTTCAGGGTTATTTGTTCAAGTCAATTCTTAAACAAGGTGACATGCATGTGTTACTATGGAGTTTCCCACTATACAGTCCACTTAACAAACCATTGCAACACTCGGTAGATTGAGAAAACAAACACAATGAACTGACGAGAATAAGAAAACATGCAAATAGGATAGAGTATTTAGCAAAGCCAGCTAAATATCATACAATGCAGATTCCAGACTGAATCAAAAGCAACCCTTTTCCCATTCTGAATTGGTGAAGCTAAGGGATTAAATGATAACCAAGGCTTATTAGGATGTCTAAGTTCAGAGCTTAGCTACAAAAGAATTTTCTAAGCAACTCGCCACCTTTTTTTTCACACACTATCGCATTAAAAGATATTTGTGTTTTAACTGTATTGTTGTTTGGTTTAAAATCTATGTTGTTTAATTTAGAAATGAAGCTAAATGTTTGTACCTCTATTTAGAGTTTCAACTTAAACAACATACATTTGAAATGGAAACAGACATTGAAGTGATGTTGGAATATTGAACTTACCTGAATGTTGATAGAACTCTGTAATTCCAAGCCTCCAGGTGTCTTGTGTATGGGATTTTGGGATTTATGTAGGGATACTTGGGGTTTATATAGGAAAACTTGGAATTAGGTGTTTGTGATCTGTGGACTCTCATTTGATTGGTTCAAATTATTTTTATTGCACTCCATTTGAATGATTTGATGGATGTCTATAAATTTGAATGTGGTATTTAATATGGGAGGTGATTGATTTGGTTGAATGCTTGTTTGCTCTGAATTGGTTGATTTCCTTTAATGTGTTTTGACTGCTTGATTGGTGAGCTTTAAACCTTCGATGGTGTGGAATTCATGGAGAGTTGATTGATTTGGTTGAATGCTTGTTTGAGTTGTTTGTGCTAGATTTTAATAAATTGTTGTCCTCTTGTTTGGACGGCTAGTTTGGTGAGCCTTACACGGTTGGCTTTTTTTTGCAGGTATTTAGGAAAAGGGACCAGTAGATGGGCATGTGTCATTGTTTTGAGTGCACTTTGGCACTTTAACATTTTATTTGGGACTCAACTTTTTATTATATGCACTTTTTTGGCGCTGGATCTCCATGTTGGATGGACTTTTTATAATGAAAAAGTGTTTAAAACTGTTTATTATAAAGCAAGTTGGAACTTAAATTAGCTTCATGGCTGTTCATGTACTTGGAAGATATGGATATTTAATTGTTAATATAAATGTTTTAATGTGAGATTTTGAGTTCTTTTGCATCCACTTGTGTACAAGTTGAAAATAATGTAAGATGTATTTATGTTTTAAAATCTTGTTAATCATTTGTGTATGTCACCTAATATTAATTAAAAAAACACTTAAAAGTGAACAAATATAATGGAAACATTGATTGGTCCCCATATATTCTATTTTTTGGGAAAAAAAGTAAACATGTAAAAAAAAATTTATTAAAAAGTAATGGCCCCAATTTGATCAACTCCTATACCACTATGGGGCCCTCCTCCCTACCAAGCACATTTCGAGCCATTTAAAAACAAAAAACTAACAAGTGCCCAATAAATGAACATGACGGGGACTGTACACACAAATCCCCTCAAGCCACCAAAGCTGGATTTGCATACCCTGAATTTATCCTTCTTTCAAAATAAGTCATGTCGTATTTAAGTTCATCAGGTGTCAATTCCTGTATCTTAATCACACACGAGTATGATAGTCTCGTGGTGATCTCCATGTCATCATGAAGGATATACCACCAGACCTTCCGTGCGATATACCACCAGAGCGTCCGTGCGATCTACCACCAGAGCGTCGAAGGATAATCAGGTGAATATACTCAGAATCCCTCTGATAAAATATTGTCAACTAGTGAGGGTTTTAGGAATAATCTAGTACCTAATCTAACGATACGTGGCTAAAATATCATGTAAATCAACAATTCTAACGCATCCCACATGCATCTTTGTTTATGCTTTAGTGGATGATTATGTTTTCCACTGTAGAAAGTTTGATTCAACTGGTTTATGATGGTCTTGTAATTCTGATTCTTCCATTATTTAGTAGCATCTGGAATCTTACACCGCATATGGTAGACACAAGCATCATTAAAAATTGTTTGCGTTTGTTTTAGAAAACCATTTTAATACTACTGAAATATTTCACAGCGATACAATATGTTACAATATTTGTATCAAATTGATTTTTAGTAGTTGTTGTGTTTGTGTGGGTTATAATTGATTTTTAGTGGTTGATGGGTTTGTGTGGGTTATTTTTGTGTTTGATATAGTTCCATAGTGCCCACTATGGAATTGAGGAACCTTTGTTCAAATTTAGAAAAAAGTAAATTTGAATACAACCTCCACATCTTAAATGTGGCCCATGATTGCAGTTAAAAAGTCGTTGACTGCATATACTATTGGTGAGGGTTTATAGCTACAAGTCAAATCTGCTGCGTATTTGGTTTACTTTGCCTTAAAATAAACTCTAATAGAACTGAACTTAAGAATTTGTTGGAATTGTTTTATAGTTTAATTAAAATGGTTAATCTAAGAAATTTGTTTAATAGTTAAATGCTAATTTTTTTCATTTGAAAATAGGTTAATTTGGAATTTTTTTTACAGTGATTGAAAGATTGATAGAGTTACTTTTTGTAGGAATAAGTGGTTCCAATTTCAAATCTCACTCTACCACTTTTAATTTTTTTTTGGGATAAGGATAAAGGGTTGGTTTTTGAAAGGACCCTAACCCTCTTATAAAGTTATGACAATGGAGCTCAACCAGACAATAAACAACAACAACATCCTACAACATCCTGGGAGAGCAGCACAAAGACTACAAAAAGGTAATATAAGAACAACATAACTAACAAGGCATACAACCCTCAGACCATAAAAACAAAAAAATAAAAATAAAAATAAAAATTCAAGATAGTTTGAAACCAAACCATTCCAGAAAGCATTGAACTACCCTTTCCAACAAATCCTTACCACTTCTAAATCTTATATTGACTATTTAAACCATTAAACAACTAAACCCTAACATCATAATAAAATGTCATGAAAAAAATCTAACTTTGATCCCTTCTCATCTTTTTTAAAATAAATAACTGATATTCCTAAGGTACACATAGGATATTGCTTCATTTTAAACTAAAGAACAATATGATAACAAACTAAACTTCTTATGATATTAATCTTAATAAATGTAGATAGAACTTTATATTACATTAAGAATCTACTAGTTTCATCTAAATATATCTAACTAAAAAATAATGTAAAACATTAGTTAGAACTCATTACATATTTTATTTATCAGTTCTTTATTGGATAATTAATTTTATCTATTATAAAAAGTTTGATTAAAGTACGAGAACACCTACTTGTGTATGGTGCATTATTATCCATGGACCACAAAAATGAAATAATGAACCTGCTTATATTCAGTGGGTTAAAACTTGATACATCATAAATTAAAATGTCCACATAATGATTTTCATGTTGAAAACATCTTAATAAGCATAGTGGCAAGGTTTATGAAGAAGTTGTGTTGTACACCTTGCATAATAATATTTTAATATTATTTAATTTTTGAATGGTGTCCTATACATGATTCTTCTATTACTTACTATCATTGCAATCCAACATTGCACCTAGTAGAGATCAACACATAAAATTATACTCTAGATTTGCTTTAGAAACAATCACTTTATACTACAAACTTATTCATATATTATTAGTTCCTGCCTTCGGCAGGTATAACTAATGCATCGGCTAGATGCAATTTCTCAAATTATTCGTCCAATCATGTGAAAGAACTAAAAATTTGCAACCACAATGCTATAGTTCATTATTTTTTTTTAATTTAATCATTTAAAAAATACCATTTATCTATTGTCTGATTGGTCTATGGTGTGAACAGTAAGGGTAAAAAATGAAATAATGATTTAAAAAATTATTGAATTTTCGAACGATGCCAATAAACAAAACAGTTAAGTACATGTCGTGCAAAGTGACGGCAGGAACTAACAAATACAGTTAAGTACAGGTCGTGCAAAGTGACGGTGCCACTGAGCTTGTTGAATTTATTTCGTTTGCAATGTTAATTAATGATTTTTATTTCATTTGCAATGTTAATAATAATTTTTAATCATCCTTACAAGATGACAGGTCATGTCTTGATCGGAGGTTTTCAATTTGTATGCGCTTTGGATTGTTGTTTCTCAATTTGTTTGCACTCAGAGAGTAGTGAAGGTGGGCATCCGGAGACGTGTGAAGCTGCATCTGTGGTAAGCCTCTATATGGACTTCTATTTCGTAATCCATGTAGAAAACCAGTGCTACTGTTCACAGAAATTTGAAGATTTCAGATATTATATGAGTTTTAGATTGTAGAGCAGTCTCAGTTATAGAAATTTTACAGTTTTCTCAAATTTCTGTTAGAGTTCAGATATCTCTTTCTAGAACTTAAGTTTTCTATTTTAGAAACTCGGATATCAATTATAGAATTCCCAGACATTCAGGTATGAATTGCCAAGTTTCAATATATTGACAAATTCGTGATTTGGGAACATAAAAGTAGCTATGCAACTGTGTCACTAAATAACAAAGAAGGTTGCAGGAAGAACTAACTATACAAGTGGTCATGCTATATGCAGTATTACTTGTTTCATTTCCAGATACATTGTATATATTCAAGCTGTAAAGCATCTACTTATATTCTGTTGCAACTTTCTACTCTGCAATTTCTATGGTACAAGTTACAGTTGCTTTTAAGTGATTTCATGCATGTGTTCAGTGTTTAATTTACGTTTGAATGATTGAGGCTCGGAGTTCACTCAGTACCCATCATATAATATGCTGGAATTTTATGGCGACGGTGCTATAGACCTTACTTATACATAGCAAGGGTGTGAATTTCATACCTTGAAGCAGAGAGTATTAACGAATTTAGGTAATTTGCTAGTAATCCCAATTTGGAACAGAAGCTCGCCCTCTTGTTTGGTCCTCTACCAAATATTCTGTTTTGAAAGAAAGAAAAGGGATATGTTATCGTGTCCCTGTAATGTTCAATGGCAGAGATTATGGTCACACAAGGAAAATACCCACAAAAAAAGTGTTCCAATCTTGTGAAGGAAAATGCAAATTTATATGTGAAAGAGAATTCATGACAGAACAACATTAGTTGGTACCCTTCTCGACACATTGGAATACTATTTTGTGAAATTCTGTAGAAGAGGTTAATGCTGGACATGAAGAGTTAAAATAAAATAGACTGTTTCCATCTGAATATCTAAACAACAATACCCAAATATATTCCAAATATATTTGCATGCGCATGTTATAATCCTATCGCAAGGTCATCATCATGATATTTGCTAAAGTTTGAAATATGATGATGACAACTTTATATCCTCCTGATCTCCTTTTGCATAATTATGATCATCATCCTGATCTTTCACGAGGGTCATTCGCTGAAATTCGCTAAGTGATGGAGACATCGTCATCATAAATGGATAAAGGTAGCTTTTATAAACTTTCTGTACTTTGAGCGTAGCTGCTTCCTCTTTAAACCTGTCTCATCTCAATGAGGAAGTCTAAAAATCCATTTTCTTAGAACTGTTTGATCTCAACGATGCCAATTCCAAATCACCAGCTCTGGGACTAATTATTTCCTGGGTAGGAGTTAATAAATCTTGGCCTTTAAAACTGATGCACCTCTCTGAAGCTGTTTCTATGTGGTTGCATTTGAAGATCGTCTGAAAGCTACTAACCTCCGTTCCACATTTGAGAACCTTAAAAGATGCATGTGTTGATAAAATTGTTAGGGCTACAGCTGTGCACCTCTGAGATAGGTGGCGATTGTGTTTGCAGGTGGCGATTGCATTTGCTTTTGTCACGATTTAGATTTTAGGCCAGTTTAATTTTAGTTTCAAGGGTAAAGGAACCGTGGCATTATTGTTTTCCTATGCACTGACTTTTTAGTTTATTTTAAAATTTAAAAGACAATTTCAGATATATAAACTCCTTTTCTAAAAGGGAATTCAAAAGATTATTTAGAGATTCACATTTAAATTTATGTGGGCAATTTTGTTTCTATGGCCTCATATTTAGAAAGAGATTGAAATTCCATGTAGGTTTGCCTTTTACTTCACTCGAAAATTCTTCCATATGTGAAAGTTATGCACGGTCAAAGTTTTGGTCAAACCTGATATTCGCAGGAGGATCATCATATTTTTATATCCTAAGTCATGTTGTCAAGATCATCATGATCTTGGTCTATCACCCGATAAAAATCATGCAGTCCCAATATCCGGACGTCAATCTTAGGTGGTAGTGCCCTTTACCCGTCAAATGGCCTTAGGCGCATTGTCAGCATCATGATTTCTTTTAGGAGGGTCATATGTTATAAACTCGGTTTTGGTTACATGAAGATGATCATCATCATCATATTTGAACCCCCCCCGATAATATCCTGACGTTCAAATATCATGATGGTATCAACTTTAGGTCAGGGTAAGTTTCCCCGTCGAGCGGTCTTTGTATAGCCAGCATCATCATGATATTTCAACATTACCTAATCTTATCATATCATGCTGATCACCCTTAGAAAATCCACCTTCGGCATATTTGCATGCGCATGTTGTAATCCTATCGCAAGGTCATCATCATGATATTTGCTGAAGTTTGAAATATGATGATGACAACTTCATATCCTCCTGATCTCCTTTTGCATAATTATGATCATCATCCTGAAGAAGGTTGCAGGAAGAACTAACTATACAAGTGCTCATCCTATATGCAGTATTGCTTGTTTCATTTCCAGATACATTGTATATATTCAAGCTGTAAAGCATCTACTTATATTCTGTTGCAACTTTCTACTCTGCAATTTCTTTGGTACAACTTACAAGTCCTTTTAAGTGATTCCATGCATGTGTTCACTGTTTAATTTACGTTTGAATGATTCAGGCTCGGAGTTTGCTCAGTACCCATCATATAATATGCTGGAATTTTATGCCGACAGTGCTATAGACCTTACTTATACATAGCAAGGGTGTGAATTTCATAGCTTGAAGCAGAGAGTATTAACGAATTTAGGTAATTTGCTAGTAATCCCAATTTGGAACACAGGCTCGCCCTCTTGTTTGGTCCTCTACCAAATATTCTGTTTTGAAAGAAAGAATAAGGATATGTTATCATGTCCCTATAATGTTTAATGGCACAGATTATGGTCACACAAGGAAAATACCCACAAAAAAAGTGCTCCAATCTTGTGAAGGAAAATGCAAATTTATATGTGAAAGAGAATTTATGACAGAACAACATTAGTTGGTACCCTTCTCCACACATTGGAATACTATTTTGTGAAATTCTGTAGAAGAGGTTACATGAAGATGATCATCATCATCATATTTGAACCCCCCCCGATAATATCCTGAGGTTCAAATATCATGATGGTATCAACTTTAGGCCAGGGTAAGTTTCCCCGTCGAGCGGTCTTTGTATAGCGAGCATCATCATGATATTTCAACATTACCTAATCTTATCATATCATACTGATCATCCTTAGAAAATCCACCTTCGGCATATTTGCATGCGCATGTTATAATCCTATCGCAAGGTCATCATCATGATATTTGTTGGAGTTCGAAATATGATGATGACAACTTCATATCTTCCTGATCTCCTTTTGCATAATTATGATCATCATCCTGAAGTAGGTTGCAGGAAGAACTAACTATACAAGTGCTCATGCTATATGCAGTATTGCTTGTTTCATTTCCAGATACATTGTATATATTCAAGCTGTAAAGCATCTACTTATATTCTGTTGCAACTTTCCACTCTGCAATTTCTTTGGTACAACTTACAGTTCCTTTTAAGTGATTTCATGCATGTGTTCACTGTTTAATTTACGTTTGAATGATTGAGGCTCGGAGTTCGCTCAGTACCCATCATATAATATGCTGGAATTTTATGCCGACGGTGCTATAGACCTTACTTATACATAGCAAGGGTGTGAATTTCATACCTTGAAGCACAGAGTATTAACGAATTTAGGTAATTTGCTAGTAATCCCAATTTGGAACACAGGCTCGCCCTCTTGTTTGGTCCTCTACCAAATATTCTATTTTGAAAGAAAGAATAAGGATATGTTATCGTGTCCCTATAATGTTTAATGGCAGAGATTATGGTCACACAAGGAAAATACCCACAAAAAAAGTGCTCCAATCTTGTGAAGGAAAATGCAAATTTATATGTGAAAGAGAATTCATGACAGAACAACATTAGTTGGTACCCTTCTCGACACATTGGAATACTATTTTGTGAAATTCTGTAGAAGAGGTTAATGCTGGACATGAAGAGTTAAAATAAAATAGACTGTTTCCATCTGAATATCTAAACAACAATACCCAAATATATTCCAAATATATTTGCATGCGCATGTTATAATCCTATCGCAAGGTCATCATCATGATATTTGCTAAAGTTTGAAATATGATGATGACAACTTTATATCCTCCTGATCTCCTTTTGCATAATTATGATCATCATCCTGATCTTTCACGAGGGTCATTCGCTGAAATTCGCTAAGTGATGGAGACATCGTCATCATAAATGGATAAAGGTAGCTTTTATAAACTTTCTGTACTTTGAGCGTAGCTGCTTCCTCTTTAAACCTGTCTCATCTCAATGAGGAAGTCTAAAAATCCATTTTCTTAGAACTGTTTGATCTCAACGATGCCAATTCCAAATCACCAGCTCTGGGACTAATTATTTCCTGGGTAGGAGTTAATAAATCTTGGCCTTTAAAACTGATGCACCTCTCTGAAGCTGTTTCTATGTGGTTGCATTTGAAGATCGTCTGAAAGCTACTAACCTCCGTTCCACATTTGAGAACCTTAAAAGATGCATGTGTTGATAAAATTGTTAGGGCTACAGCTGTGCACCTCTGAGACAGGTGGCGATTGTGTTTGCAGGTGGCGATTGCATTTGCTTTTGTCACGATTTAGATTTTAGGCCAGTTTAATTTTAGTTTCAAGGGTAAAGGAACCGTGGCATTATTGTTTTCCTATGCACTGACTTTTTAGTTTATTTTAAAATTTAAAAGACAATTTCAGATATATAAACTCCTTTTCTAAAAGGGAATTCAAAAGATTATTTAGAGATTCACGTTTAAATTTATGTGGGCAATTTTGTTTCTATGGCCTCATATTTAGAAAGAGATTGAAATTCCATGTAGGTTTGCCTTTTACTTCACTCGAAAATTCTTCCATATGTGAAAGTTATGCACGGTCAAAGTTTTGGTCAAACCTGATATTCGCAGGAGGATCATCATATTTTTATATCCTAAGTCATGTTGTCAAGATCATCATGATCTTGGTCTATCACCCGATAAAAATCATGCAGTCCCAATATCCGGACGTCAATCTTAGGTGGTAGTGCCCTTTACCCGTCAAATGGCCTTAGGCGCATTGTCAGCATCATGATTTCTTTTAGGAGGGTCATATGTTATAAACTTGATTTTGGTTACATGAAGATGATCATCATCATCATATTTGAACCCCCCCCGATAATATCCTGACGTTCAAATATCATGATGGTATCAACTTTAGGTCAGGGTAAGTTTCCCCGTCGAGCGGTCTTTGTATAGCCAGCATCATCATGATATTTCAACATTACCTAATCTTATCATATCATGCTGATCACCCTTAGAAAATCCACCTTCGGCATATTTGCATGCGCATGTTATAATCCTATCGCAAGGTCATCATCATGATATTTGCTGAAGTTTGAAATATGATGATGACAACTTCATATCCTCCTGATCTCCTTTTGTATAATTATGATCATCATCCTGAAGAAGGTTGCAGGAAGAACTAACTATACAAGTGCTCATCCTATATGCAGTATTGCTTGTTTCATTTCCAGATACATTGTATATATTCAAGCTGTAAAGCATCTACTTATATTCTGTTGCAACTTTCTACTCTGCAATTTCTTTGGTACAACTTACAAGTCCTTTTAAGTGATTTCATGCATGTGTTCACTGTTTAATTTACGTTTGAATGATTCAGGCTCGGAGTTTGCTCAGTACCCATCATATAATATGCTGGAATTTTATGCCGACAGTGCTATAGACCTTACTTATACATAGCAAGGGTGTGAATTTCATAGCTTGAAGCAGAGAGTATTAACGAATTTAGGTAATTTGCTAGTAATCCCAATTTGGAACACAGGCTCGCCCTCTTGTTTGGTCCTCTACCAAATATTCTGTTTTGAAAGAAAGAATAAGGATATGTTATCATGTCCCTATAATGTTTAATGGCACAGATTATGGTCACACAAGGAAAATACCCACAAAAAAAGTGCTCCAATCTTGTGAAGGAAAATGCAAATTTATATGTGAAAGAGAATTTATGACAGAACAACATTAGTTGGTACCCTTCTCCACACATTGGAATACTATTTTGTGAAATTCTGTAGAAGAGGTTACATGAAGATGATCATCATCATCATATTTGAACCCCCCCCGATAATATCCTGAGGTTCAAATATCATGATGGTATCAACTTTAGGCCAGGGTAAGTTTCCCCGTCGAGCGGTCTTTGTATAGCGAGCATCATCATGATATTTCAACATTACCTAATCTTATCATATCATACTAATCATCCTTAGAAAATCCACCTTCGGCATATTTGCATGCGCATGTTATAATCCTATCGCAAGGTCATCATCATGATATTTGCTGGAGTTCGAAATATGATGATGACAACTTCATATCTTCCTGATCTCCTTTTGCATAATTATGATCATCATCCTGAAGTAGGTTGCAGGAAGAACTAACTATACAAGTGCTCATGCTATATGCAGTATTGCTTGTTTCATTTCCAGATACATTGTATATATTCAAGCTGTAAAGCATCTACTTATATTCTGTTGCAACTTTCCACTCTGCAATTTCTTTGGTACAACTTACAGTTCCTTTTAAGTGATTTCATGCATGTGTTCACTGTTTAATTTACGTTTGAATGATTGAGGCTCGGAGTTCGCTCAGTACCCATCATATAATATGCTGGAATTTTATGCCGACGGTGCTATAGACCTTATTTATACATAGCAAGGGTGTGAATTTCATACCTTGAAGCACAGAGTATTAACGAATTTAGGTAATTGGCTAGTAATCCCAATTTGGAACATAGGCTCGCCCTCTTGTTTGGTCCTCTACCAAATATTCTATTTTGAAAGAAAGAATAAGGATATGTTATCGTGTCCCTATAATGTTTAATGGCAGAGATTATGGTCACACAAGGAAAATACCCACAAAAAAAGTGCTCCAATCTTGTGAAGGAAAATGCAAATTTATATGTGAAAGAGAATTTATGACAGAACAACATTAGTTGGTACCCTTCTCCACACATTGGAATACTATTTTGTGAAATTCTGTAGAAGAGGTTAATGCTGGACATGAAGAGTTAAAATAAAATAGACTGTTTCCATCTGAATATCTAAACAACAATACCCAAATATATTCCAAATGAGGGCCGTTGCTACAAAATTAAATTATAAGCAAGAAAACACTGAGGTAAAATTGGGGAAAGAAGGGAGAGGTCAATGTAGGTTAATAACAAAGACAGTTCTGCTAATCAGAACAAAAAATTGCCAATTTTTGTTTGCAAGACACAAATTAAATAAAAATGAATCTTAACAACTGGCATTAGCAAAATCATTAGAAAGGGGGTGAAGACGGCAAGCCCATGCAACCAATTAGTTGGATCTCGACTTACAAAAGTGAAAAAAAAAAGGGCATGGCACAGTATAGAACCAGAGTTCCTCAATGTAGACATGAATGTACAGAGCACAATCTGCAAGATTCCATCTTCTATGCTAGCTTTTATAAACTTTCTGTGCTTTGAGCGCAGCTGCTTCCTCTTTAAACCTGTCTCATCTGAATGAGGAAGTCTAAAAATGCATTTTCTTAGAACTGTTTGATCTCAACGATGCCAATTCCAAATCACCAGCTCTGGGACTAATTATTTCCTAGGTAGGAGTTAATAAATCTTGGCCTTTAAAACTGATGCGCCTCTCTGAACCTGTTTCTATGTGGTTGCATTTGAAGATCGTCTGAAAGCTACTAGCCTCCGTTCCACATTTGAGAACCTTGAAAGATGCATGTGTTGATAAAATTGTTAGGGCTACAGCTGTCCACCTCTGAGACAGGTGGCGATTGTGTTTGCAGTTGGCGATTGCATTTGCTTTTGTCACGATTTAGATTTTCGGCCAGTTTAATTTTAGTTTCAAGGGTAAAGGAACCGTGGCATTATTGTTTTCCTATGCACTGACTTTTTAGTTTATTTTAAAATTTAAAAGACAATTTCAGATATATAAACTCCTTTTCTAAAAGGGAATTCAAAAGATTATTTAGAGATTCACATTTAAATTTATGTGGGCAATTTTGTTTCTATGACCTCATATTTAGAAAGAGCTTGAAATTCCATGCACGTTTGCCTTTTACTTCACTCGAAAATTCTTCCATATGTGAAAGTTATGCACGGTCAAAGTTTTGGTCAAACCTGATATTCGCAGGAGGATCATCATATTTTTATATCCTAAGTCATGTTGTCAAGATCATCATGATCTTGGTCTATCACCCGATAAAAATCATGCAGTCCCAATATCCGGACGTCAATCTTAGGTGGTAGTGCCCTTTACCCGTCAAATGGCCTTAGGCGCATTGTCAGCATCATGATTTCTTTTAGGAGGGTCATATGTTATAAACTCGGTTTTGGTTACATGAAGATGATCATCATCATCATATTTGAACCCCCCCCCCCCCCCCCCGATAATATGCTGAGGTTCAAATATCATGATGATATCAACTTTAGGTCAGGGTAAGTTTCCCCGTCGAGCGGTCTTTGTATAGCGAGCATCATCATGATATTTCAACATTACCTAATCTTATCATATCATGCTGATCACCCTTAGAAAATCCACCTTCGGCATATTTGCATGCGCATGTTATAATCCTATCGCAAGGTCATCATCATGATATTTGCTGAAGTTCGAAATATGATGATGACAACTTCATATCCTCCTTATCTCCTTTTGCATAATTATGATCATCATCCTGATCTTTCACGAGCGTCATTCGCTGAAATTCGCTAAGTGATGGAGACATCATCATCATAAATCGATAAAACGGATCATCATCTTCATATCCTCCTGATCGCCTTTTTTGCAATATCATGATGTTCACCCTATCTATTCAGAAGAAGGCGATATTTCATTCCTTAAACAGCATGATCATTTTTTTACAATATCACCCTGGCGCAATATCATAATGACCTCAACTCATCCTTGTGGTTCGAAGACAAAATATCATGATGGCGTCATCATGATAATTCGATGAGGAGGGTCATCATCATATTGTTTTATCCTGTCATGTTGTCAAGATCATCATGATCTTGTTTGTTCACCCGATGTTTCGTAAAGTCCTCCTGTCGATGAAATACAACCTTTTGAAAATATCTTGATGGTCATCATCGTCACATTTTCCCTTCGGCAGGATATTTCCCAAACATGATCCCGTTGGCGAAATATCATGATGTCGTCATGTTCTAAGTTTAACAAAGGCTCCGAATATCATGATGACGTCATCCCGATCTAATAAACGAAGAAGCAAATATCCTGATCATCATCATCATCACATTTTTCCTTCAACAGGATATTTTTGAAGCACGATCTGGTTCGCGAAATATGATGATGACGTCTTGTTCTAAGTTCGACGAAGAAGCAAATATCCTGATGCTCATCATCATCCTGATCTTTCGAGAGGGTTGCCTTGGCCGCAAAGGGGTCATACTACATTCATCATCCTGATCATGCTCCTTAGGTGACCCGATATTACATTTATCCCCTGATCTTAACGAAAATGACGATGACGTCATCCTTAGCATTTCAATGAAGCCCCAATATCATGATGACGTTGCCATCATTTTCCTTTCCTCGGCAACATGATCATATTCCATATCCTCCTTTTCTTCTTCAACAATATGATGATGATGATGTTGTTCTTTTCCCCAATATGCAGAAGCGAAATATCATGATGATGAAGTAAATATTGACCAACACGTTTTTTTTTGACACGCCGATGGCGATGATCATGCCGATGGGCGGGAAATGAAGCGGTGGAATTTTAAAGTGTTTTATTTTTGAGAATAACAAATGATTCCAACATGAAATCATCATAAATAGATGCAGCCATCTCTTCGATGTTCTAGAAAACTATGTAAATTGTAATGACAGTGATGTCGGCAGTTATTTGCAATTTGTGAAAAACACTGTACACTTTTGCATGTCACTTATATTTTATGCATTGGTCTTGCTGTACTTCTTTGGTGCTAGTTAGCTATTATTGAGTATGAATGCAAAGACATACAACAATAGTAAATTGTAAAAATTGCTTCTAATAGTTTTTAATATTTTTTTGTCTAGATTTCTATAAGACTTGATAACAAGAAAACTAATATTGGAATTATATTCCCGTGATAGTTATATGATTTGCAAGATTCAACAACTAGTTATAATATCTTTTTCTGTGTATAGGCCAGCATTGAAGAAATCTTCATGTTACATGTTTGGTGTCCTAGTTTTGGATCTTGTTACAGTCTATCCATGTCTACTGTATTTGTTATTTTTATGTGTTATAGTTAAATTCAATATCAAAATATAAATAGATAACGCAGTTTGCAAGTTGTAAGTAGCAAAATTCTATTAATGATTATATAAGTGACAAAACCACTTGAAGGCATATACTGTTTAACAATGCACAATACCTTTTCACTTTGTAAAGAAATTAACACAATCCCATCAATATAATATTGCAATTGCAACTAGTTTACAATCCTTTAGACTTTTGCAGATCAATCTAATCCTTCACCTGTATCTGCAATCCAAGCACAAGCTTATCAAAATGTTATTGTCATCTATTCAAGTTCATTTGCTCCTTCATATCTCTTGTTTGTTTGTTTCTTCCATTGTTTAATTTATATGTTCAATATATTGTTCATATATGCAAATTGCTAATTATTTGAAGCCTATGGCTCAGAGAATATGTGATGTCATTAGAGCTGTCCAAGGATTGTTCCTACACTATTTACACAACTACATAACAATTATTTTTGCAATATTTAAACAATGGCTTGGCTATTTAGTATTTTAACACTGTATTTATTTATTTTTAAATGTAAACCTCTGATTTCAAATATCAAAACCGAGTACAAAATGAATTTCAAAGTCACAGGTCTACACTGTTTTCAAATCAAAACTTGGTTCTTATTTTGAATTTTAATAAACCTTTTGTGGCTATCAATGATCAGAACTATCTACCAAATGGTGATTTCTATTTCTTTATTTTCTGAAGAAAATAATGCAACTGAATGAATCTGACATTGCCATTGCCACTAGTTTTAAATCCTTCAAAATTCTCTTCTTCATTACAATGCCTTATTTTCTTGTGCAATCCAAAAATGACAATTATTTTCATTGCATTTAAACAATGCCTTGACTACTTAGAATTTTAGCATTGAATTTATTTGTGATTTGAAATAAGGAAACCAAATACTAAATGCATTTCAAAATTGCATATCGACATTGCTTTTAGGAAACAGCCTGCTTCTAATTTCCATTTGTAATACGCCTTTTGTAATTATCGATCATCAAAACTATCTAACCAATGGTTATGAATATATTACAGGTGCACCATTTTTTTGATATTCTGGGATCAACGAAATTGTCCTTGTTTGCAAAAAAAATGAAGAGAACAAGAGTGCCAGTAGTTGATAAACAAAAACAGATCATAGATGTAGAGAAATACAAATTAGCAATTCAGACTGAAATTCTAAACATTGACTATGCATTGAGAAATGAAGGATTGTGTAGAATTCAAGTATTTAAATACAATGTAGGGGATTGCTTATTTGACTCATTGGAGTTACTTCTTCATTCTCAATACACATCAAGTCAATTACGGAATGGAGCTATAGACCATTTCTTGAGTTGCCTCACACAAGGTGATCCAGAAGCAATCACCTCATATAATTATGAACTGGATAGTCGTACATTGCATGAATTGCACAGTGTACAAAATGTTGAAGAGTACTTGTGTAGAATGCGTATTTCTGCAATGCATTCTACAAATAATAATGAAGTTGGCCTATGGGGTGACTTGTTTTGCATCCGTTGGTTGTCAAAGTGGCTACACATACAAATATGCCTTTGGTCAACTACTTCAGGAAAAAAATACTTGCACTTCAATCCGTCATCCCAAGGACAATCGTATTCTATCTTATTTCATGATGCAAATCCCATCCAAGGACATTTTGAGCCGCTTGTGCCTTGTCTAGTACAAGCAAACAATGCTAGCCCATGTATCACATCTAGACAACTAAAACAATTTCAAAGCAGTAATCAACAACATCATGATGGTGATTTTATTAGAAAACAAAAAATTGCAAATAGCAACACTACATTACTTCGCAAGATCAAACAACAAATACGTGCTAATAATCAAATGGAAAATACAACCAAGAAAACTAGACACTCAGCATCACCAATAGAATTATTTCAAAAAAAAATTCAAGATACACCGATACATACTTGTGCAATTTGTCAGACATTGCATTTTAAGAAAAACATTATGGCTTTTAGAGAGAAAGAAAAGCAAACATATTATAAACTGACAAATCAAAATAACAATGTATTGATGAATTGTATTTGTCGCATATGCCATGAAGCATTGAAACAATGCAAGCTTCCAAAATATGCAACACCACACAATATTCAAATGAATATAGCTTTACAATATGTAAAAATGCTTACGCAACTAGAAGAGCGCCTTGTTTCACTGAGAATTACATTCGCACAAATATGGGAATTAGGTTACAAAAGACCCCAAGTTGGATTGACTGGGTCTATCATTAATGTCCCAGTCAACATGAACATTGTACAAAATGCATTGCCATGCTCTGCCGATGAAACATACACTATTGCAGTTGCGCTAAAAAGACGGCTACAATATAAAATGCATATCAGAAGGGAATTGTGCGATCGACTATTATAATGAAAGCTTTGAACCAATTGAGCGAAACAACTCTATACAAAAATGAGAAATTCCAATTAAATAAGCACTGGAGACAATCTCTTGAAATAGATGATGAAAGTGGCATAGTAGACGACCCTTGCACAAATGAAACAAGTTCAGAATCTGATACAAATGAGCAAAATCCTTGTGAGACCTTGGTCCATGGATACACAGAATCTAAATGTATACATGAAATGCAAGACAAAATCATAGAAGTTGCACCAGCAGAAAACCATTATCCTATTGGAATCTTTAAAGACAAATATGCAGAAGAAATGAACTTTCCCACACTATTCTTTGGAAACCCACGTAATGACGACATTATCAAGAATTTTTCCTATCAAAAAATTACACAATGGGAACTACTTCATTCCAATAGACAATTTGCATATCATACAAGTAATCTATTTTTTAAAACAGTCAAGATATTGATACATCAAGTTTTATCTACAATGTGGATAAGAGTACGAAAAGGTCAGTTAAAAGGAAGAAAACTAATAGCAAAAGATGTCAAATGCAAACCTAACCTAGAGAAGATTCTCAGATCAGACATTGGATATGTTGACTTTAAAAGAATAAGAATATCTCCGGATTATTTACATCAATTAAAAAAAAATGTCTTTGCAATGATTCGGCAACTTGGACCGCCTACATTTTTCCTTACATTTACTAGTGCTGAACAAAATTGGGAACACCTTTCAAAAGCACTTGAAGCCTTGCATAATACATATTGTGCATCTTCACAACAAAAATACGACATACAAAATGAGAAAAATATTTTCTATCTCATAAAAAAAGATCCTGTAACATGTGTACGCTATTATAAACATAGAATCAATGCACTAAAACAATTGATATTTACAGATAGCTCTTTCTTCGGAGAGCTCTTGGATTATTTCTCTGTAACTGAATTCCAAAATCGTGGCAATGAACATGACCACTTTCTTTTATGGATTAAAAATGCTCCAATTTATGGAAAAGATGAACTTGCAAACATTGAACAATTTATTGACAAATACATCACTTGTAACACTGATGATTTGACTCCTCAAATAGCTATCCTACATAGGCACCATCATACAAAACGATGCAGAAAATCAAAACAGCACTGTTGTAAATACAATTTCCCATTTCCACCAATGAAAAAAACTATGATTCTCGAACCGCTGAAAGACAATAATGAAATTATTGTTTCAATGGCAATAAAAATCTTTTCCGTATTACAACAATCTAATTATGACCAATTATTCTCCTTTCAAATGTTTCTACAAGACATCAACTTGAATGAGCATGATTACATCACAGCTATAAAATCAACAATCCATAGGCCTACAATCTTCTTAAAACGAAACCCTTCGCAGATATGGAATAACAGCTTTTCAAAAAAAATACCAGAGCTATGGAAAGCAAATACCGATGCACAATTTGTGCTTAATGCATATGTTGCAGCAATGTATTGCAGCTCATACATGACAAAAGTGGATAAAACAATGACAAATGCATTTAAAAGAATTCGTAGGGACCATCAACAAAATAATATCGATGCTATAAAAATGATAAGTAGACTTGGAAATGCATTGCTAAATCTGCAACAAATGTCTACACAACAGGCTGTTCACATCGTACTATCACTTCCACTAAACTATAGTTCAAGAAAGTGTATATTCATTGATACAAGAGCTGATAGTGATCGAACTTTTGTTCTAAAGTCTGCAAAACAATTGAACAGTGAACCAGATGAATCAGAAAATGTGGCCTGTAGATCTTTAATAGATTACTATTTAGCACGACCTGAAACACTCACACATATTTGCCTTGCACAATTCGTATCAGAATATAGAAAAGATGGGAAACCAATGCACCGCAAAGCTAAACCAAATATTATACGTTTTACCAATTTTAACAAACATGTTGACTTGGAAAATTATTACAGAGAGCATTTATTACTTTATGTACCCTTCACAATAAATGAAAAAACATTGAACCATGGTTTCCATTCATGGCATCATGCTTATTCATATCATGAAAAAACAATTAATACTAATCGTATCAAATACAATTACCACATAAACTCTAAATGGGGTGATATTGACAAAGCTATAGATGAAATCTATTCTGAAAATAATCACATACCAAATGAATTGATCATTTCAAATCAAAATCCACAGAAAGAAATATACAACATAGAAGACGATATTCAAACACTAAAGCATAACAAATCAAAAACTCAATTCTCTAATGCATTTGAAATTGGAAAACATCCACATATTATGGACAATGTTGAATACTTCAATTTGAGACGAATGTTAAACAGTGAACAACAAGCAATTGTAAAGGACATTGTGTTGAAGAAATTAAAAAATATTAAAACTCCACTACACTTGTTTCTAACAGGTGGAGCAGGCACTGGCAAAACTTTTACTGCAAAAGCAATATTTCAATCTCTCCTTCGCATATATAATAACTCCATTGATAGTGATCTGGACAAACCAAAAGGCCTAGTAGTTGCTTATACAGGAAAAGTAGCTTACAATATAGGTGGAGTAACATTACACTCAGCATTTCGAATACCTTTCAACAAATCAGAATTCGTTCCATTGAATACTGAAATCTTAGATACAATGTCAAAGCATTATCAGCAGCTGCGTGTGCTATTAGTAGATGAGATTTCATTGGTAGGTGCAACATTTTTGCGTTGCATCGATAAGCGATTAAGAGATATAATGCAAATGCCAACCACATACTTTGGAAATCTTGATACAATTTTTTGTGGTGATTTATATCAAGCACAACCTGTACTAGATTCAGTTGTATTTGATAATACACCAACACTAACTGAATTAATGCCATACAACTTTTGGAAACACAACATAAAATACTATGAGCTACAATCAACAATGCGGCAAACAGATGAGAACTTTATTGCAATACTCAATAGAATATGTGTAGGTTCACAAACAGATAATGATATATAGTACTTGAATCAGACTTGTTTACGCTCACCACCCATCGACCCAACATTCCCCTATCTATTTTACAGAAGGAAAGATGTTAATGCACATAATCAAAATATGTTGTCAATAGTTCCAGGAGAGCTAATTGTGCTGAGTGCAATTGATGAAAATGATGAAAACTACAATGAAATACATCTGTATAATCACACAATGTCTTTACCATCTCAAATACTTTTGAAACCAGACATGCTTGTAGAAATTTATGCTGGTAATTATGATACGCAAGACGGTCTAGTCAATGGGTCAGATGGAACATTTAAAGCATATACCATATCCAATGCTTTTGACATTGTTTGGATAGAATTCAATGACCCAAACATTGGCCACCATCAACGTGTTAAATTAACACAATGTTATAACAATGACATTGATAAACAATGGACACCTATACTTCGCACCACAAGGCCAATCCAAAAAATCTCAAACAACAAGAAAATAACTATTAGAAAACAATTTCCAATTCAACTTGCTTGTGCTAGAACAATACATAGATCTCAAGGACTCACAATGCAAGGCTTGGCATTTGATCCTACAGCCATAAGGCAACATGGATTAACATATACAGCACTTTCGCGGACAAAAACAATCCAGACATTATTCTTGTTAAAACCTCTTACCAAGCAAAATTTCAAAATAAAAGAAAAAATAGTCCTTGAAATGTCTCGTCTAAAATCAACAGCACATTGGCAATTTGAAAATGGAGATATCAAACAAAAGACTAATTCAGAACTACTATTGTGCACATTAAACACTCGCAATCTACACCTACATATTGAAGACATGATTAATGACACTGATATCATGGCATCTGATATCTTATGCCTTCAAGAAACATATATCCAAGACTACCATACAAATAATCTTTTCAAAGATTTCAATTGTTACTCAACATACCATATACACGGACTAATGTCTATAACCAAGAAAAACATATTAGTCTCTAAAACAATGCAACATTCAACATCATATACAGAAGCAATAACATTAACAATAAGCTCTATGAACAATCAAATTAACATATGTAACTTATATGCAAAACCCAATGCTCCATTTGCAGATATTATAGCAATCACCAACCAAGTATTCTCATGTATTGATGGAAATAAAACCTTGTACCTAGTCGGAGATTTCAACATTGACATGTGTACAGAAAACTACAAAAAAAAACAGCTCCTGAATCATATGCAAAACCACAATATGCATTTCTTATTAAGTAGGTGTCATGCTCTATCTAGACCATTGATCGATCATCTATGGACCAATGCACTAACAAAAAAAATTGAAGTTTACAAATCGGAAGCATATTGGAGTGACCATCTTGCTACTTTTTTAAGATTTCAACCCTCTCAAAACACTCAATGTTCTTAAATATCTCAACTATTTCTGTTCAATAACATCCAAATCAACAAAAAACATATTTTGACAAATCCAATCTATGTACAAACTACTGTTCAATTATGTATCATCCAATTTACTAATACAAAAAATCCAAATTTACAAATAAAAAGCATATTACAGCAACAACCTCACTGATTTTCCCTAATTTTAATCCTTTCAAAAAACTAAATATTCTTAAATATGCCATTTGTTTTAGTTCAAAAGCATCTAAACCAACACCATCAAAATCTTGTCAATCAAATTAATAAATAAAACAATTCCAAATGTCCACGAAGAAAAGACATATGTATAACATAGCTTCATCATTTCAATACAATTTCATTTTCTTCTGTCTACAAATTGTCTTATTCTTTTATTCCATAGTACCAATTCTACATATTCTGATATAACATTAGAACAACAACATATTTTCATTTTGCCTGCAGAAATTTATGCAAATGACAAATTGATAAACAAATACAGGTTACAATGGACAATGCCAAAAGAATAGAAGAACAAATGGACACTATTAACCAACAACAATTGAAAAGGTAAACAATATTCTTTGGTTACATGTACACTGTACCTTGTCAAGATTCTAGATTTCAACTAATTTTGTTTTGTTTTTTCCAGATCAAAAGTAAAGAGTCAAAATCAAGTTTCAATTGAAGACTTGAATGCACGTAAAGCAGGCAACATTTTCCAAGGCGATGTCATTGTGAAGTATAAAGCTATATTGGATAAGACAAACAAGACACGTGAAGTACTACGCGCAGACCTCACAGACACAAAAGGTGAAATGACTATTACGCTAAATGCAACTGCTGATCTCGTTGCTCACTATGAAGACAAAATAATTCCAGGTTCGGGACTATCCATATTCAACTTCCAGATTGCACCTAGAACAGATTATGATCGTGGAGATTGCGACTGCATACTGGTTCTAACAAAGTCCTCAATAGTGGAAATCATTCCACGAGTCTGTATTGACTATAAATTCATCCCCAGCACAGCCATAAAACAATTGTTGGCAAGTACCGAACAATATGCAACAGGCACCATAGGTGTATTGGTCACAAGAGCAAAAAAAATAGGTCTCCAATATATTGTTGATGTGCAAGATGGAGATTCAGAGTTCAACAAAGCCCAGGTACACTTTTCAAGGTTCCACATACCAGTTTTAACTTTATATCATTTTGAAAATTTTATTTTATATGGTAACTGCACTATATTTTAACATGCTTATCTCTTCCAACTCTTTATCATATCTTCCCAGCTCGAACAAAACAATGTTTCAGTTAACTTGAGACCACAACCCCTCATGATCCACTGTATAAGTTCTCTCAAAAGTCTGCCTGCATGCTACACTGTAATAATATTCATTTTTCTCCTCTCATTATTTGCAAACAATGGTTATCTAAAGTTAAACTTTAAGCCCTTTTAGGTTATTGTAATTTCTTGCTTGGGATTTGCATTGTTATAGAATTTGATTTTCAAAGGTTATGTGACTGTTGACATATCTGTATACATGGTTATTTTTATAATTGCATTCAGTGTCCTTTTCGCTTTTTGTTGGCATTCAATCAATCAAACCTGCATCATCGAATCATAATAAAGTATTGATTCCCCCAGTAGAAGGGATCATAGTTCTGTAACTCGCCAACTAAGTCACAAAATACATAACTCTGAGAAGCAAGCAACCCTAATGTGCAAAATGGATCAAATTGTAAAGACTCTCCAAGTCTGACCATGAGACTTTGATTATTAAAAAATAGAGAAATAGATCCCTCATTTGCAGGTCAACTACCCCATTTTGGAGTGGCTGGGTATATTGCTACATTCTTGGGAAAACAATTGCCTACACTAAGTTATTTTGGTGCACCCATCTTGTGGAGTCCAGACCTCTCTAGTACAAAAGAAATTGTAATGACTTCTGCACTGATTTCATGCTGAGATGACATTTCCAGCCATTTTACACCAATGCTAAGAACATCCAAGTTTTGAACTCAGACTGCTAATAAGCGAACACTTGTCTTTCAACCTTAAGCCTCGCCAGTTCAAAATTAAGCATCCAGATTCAGTCCCATTGCTATTAGATTACTGTTTGATCATTATTGATTAAAGACTCAAGTAAGTATTATTTTAATCTGCTTTCCATGTGGAATACAGTGTGCCCCTCTTTTGCTTAGATACTTGGTCTGGACTCTGCAGTGATTCAGATTTCAGGAGCAATCCAGGGAAAAAAAGTAAACACTAAATCACTTGATCTAAAGTGTTATAAACAAGTATGAATCTACTGACAGCAATGACAGTACAGAAAGGAAATGTAAAACCAATCACATACACAACAATAAAACAATATTGACAATAAGAACTGACACTACGACATACATATAACAGCTTCGTAAAAAATAAAACTCTGAGAAAATATGTCGAATAATTAAAATTCATCTCTACCAATCGTGTAACACATTGTGTACAAACTAGCAAAATAAAAACACAATACACATAACAGGGAAAATGACACTCTGCGCCTTTTATCAGTCCAAAAAAAAAGTAGTTCTACATAGTAACTGTTGACAAAATAGTGCCAACATACATAGTTTCAAATTCTACCCCGCAAAAAGAAGACAGGGTGACTACAAAAGATTGTCTTTTAGTTTTTAGCCAGCTAAATAAACATGGTAACTACAGAAAATTCTAAATGCAAATCCTAATTATCTCCCCTCTCGTGCACATCAAGCTCACCCTTAGCTAGAACAAACCCTAAAAACAAATGCTCATCCTTCATCAGATACAAACCCTAGCATTGAGAATCACTAATCTAGCTATATCTCAAAGGCAAAAAAAAAATGCATAAAAGCCACAAAAAACAGCAACTAAATTCACAGAAATGCATTCAAGCGTCAACACAGAGCTGGTATCTGCAGGAATGAACAACGGTCTGATGTCACGTCTCTAAGTAAAATTCTAAACATTTCATAACACTGGTTAATTGCACATAAGTCAACAATTCACTCAGTTCAATACCTTTTAGAACATAGAGTAATGTATCTCTTCATAAATAAGCAACTACTTCAAATTGATTTTTTCATCAAATACAAATGCAAAAATAAAAGCTCTTTGTCTCGGTAAAGCTTCAAAATAAAGCAAAAATTAGGAATTTAAAGCGGACAACATGTTCCAAATGCAAGAGGTACATGTACTTGTTTATGCTTCGACTGTCTCCTTTCTTGTTTAAATTGTTTCTAGTTATTGAACCTACTTTTCAATTAACATACATTACTCTTTTGCAGTTTCATTTCCTACTTACACTATTTACACCTGCAGCTGCAGATGCACCAGAATTTTGAGGACCATTTTGTAAAAATCGAACAACAGCTCCGAAGCAATGAATTTCCACTTATCCTTTTCAAAAATATTGTCAAATGGATCAATGCAAAAGACAACATGCTTCACACCTGCCAGTCAACATATATCGATGTATTAAATGACAAAAGGACCTTGGATCACTTAAACAGTTTGCTGCACTCAACATTTCAGGTAACAACTCTTGAAATCTCCAATCTTCTCCCTGGCAAATCTAAAACCAAATTAACAAAAAAAAAATCTTCCTAACCAAACAATACTTTCATATGTATTGCAGGTACAAGGAACATTGAAAATAGCTAATGCATTTTCCAGTCCTTTCCACGCATTTTGCTCAAAATGCGATTATAAATTTGATACCTATGGAGCACTTGATAATGAAACTGCCCAGTGTGATAGATGCAAGGAACAGGTCACCTATATCTACTCGCACTATCTCAAGACTATTTTGACAACAGACAACAAACAAACAATACATTGCTCATGCGCCAACAATATCATCCAAATGCTATTGCCAGACCTGCAACAAATCAGCTATGACGAATACCTCAAGGATAAATCAGCAGTCATCTTTATGTTACGAGACTTCAGCAGAAAAGGACAATTTACATTGAATAAGTCCAATGTCATCATTGATGCATGTTGTCCTGAAGAATGAACACAAAGCATGCGAAACTACATTTTTGTTACATATATCTTATACACGATACCTCTTTAATACTCTCTTTACTCTCTGAACTACACATTACTTTATCATTTTACCTAATTTTATATGTAATTGGTATTTTTGAGTACAAAATCAAACCCCTTAATCAAATATGTCTTAAATTTTCTTTTCGTTATAAGCAAATATTGGAAAGCTTCTTAAATTCTCTCAACCAAAATAAGAATGCTGTAAACCTCTCTCTCATTATGCATACTATGATAATCTGCACTAAAATCGTCTTTAACTTTCTTGCTTCATTGATTTACCTCACGAAGGTGTCAACTTTTGTGTCTGGTTTTGCATGATCTTACTGGTAGTGGCAGTTGTATATATATGATGACACATTGTTAAAAAATATTCATTTCTCTCTCCGGTATCTATGAAATCTAATTCTATATATGCAAGTGTCTAAACACTATAAAGCATTCATTCGATTTAAGCAACAGCTATTTAGTCGTGCAGAAGAATCCATTCACGTGTCAACCAACCGTGTACTAAACTGTCAAAGAGAATGACTACTCACATTTCACCAACTTGTCTCAACTTTTATACACTTCTAAAAATGTGAATAGCTGTTATCATACATATGGTTTATGTTGTCTGTTTTCTAGACATAAATTTTCAAATTTTTTTTGTTGTGATGGTTTTAAGATTCCTGGTACAGCTGACTTCTAAAATTGATACATATTAACATAGACATGGTACAAATTTTAAAAAAGTTTAACAATGGTTTTAGGATTTTAAAGTGTTTTTTATTTTTTTACAAGTTTAGGCATTTGCATCTGGAACAGGACACCATTAAATGGAACACAACACTCCATAAATGGAACCATTGCTGTTCCATGGCCACTGCATTCCCATTCAAAATGAAATAACATATTTTCCATCTACAGCAGTTGTTCAGCATTGCAGATCGGTTGTCTAATAAAAGGCAAAAAGTAGGGAGTTGGTTGCAACTGTTTATGACAAAATGGCCATCGTCCAGTATAATTTTGGGTCTAAAGAAGTGCACTACAGTAAATTCAATAGAAAACTAATTAAGTGCAACTGAGGGCCAGTCAAACACTTCATAGTGTTGTAAAAAGTCTCTTAGCTTTATTAAGATCTGAAAAATGGTCATAACTCCAATCTGTTTCGATTGCTGGAGTGTTAAAAGCCATATTTTTCTCCCAATTGTCAAAATTGTTAAACAATGAGCATCTTTTAGTTATGCACTTTATTATACCTTGATTTAGTAAATACTCTACTACCAATACTGTTTAGTAGTCACACTATGTGCAAGATATCTTGAGTGGATGTGTTGATTTGTTCATTAGGTTTGCAACATTAATACCTAGTCAATTGACAACAATGCTATGCTGCAAGAAATGCAATGAACTCCAATCACCTATTCTGTAATATAAAATATATTTCTAACTTTTAATTTCGAAGCTTCTCTTCCTGTATGTGCACATAATTCACTCTATTACATCTGTATATTATAGATGGCCAATGCTTTTTCAGATGCAAAGATATTTTAATTATTCTAATGCTTACCAAAATTATTTGCAGATCATTTGTTTACGCTAGGGCTAATGGTCCTTGGTAAATTTATGATTCCAATGCACTTGAGTATTATGCGAATTATCTATCTTTAGTGTCTAAACATTTCGACAATTCAATAGGTTCAAATCTTTAACCGTTCAATCGTTCAATCATTCAGCAGGTTCAACAGGCCAACAGGTTCCACGGTTCAACAGGTACAAGGGTCCAACAGGTTGCACAGTTCAACACGTTCAACGATTCCACCAGCACACCGAACATCAAAGCAGCATATATATGTGTATGCGTCTTATTGATTTTCATAGCTAGGTCAGATCCCTTCTAGAGACTGACCTAGTTACAAAATGTTGAATCGCCTATCAGCCTTAGCATTTTGAGCATCTCAGTTGTGCTATATGACATACACCAAGCCCCAATTCAGTGAACACAACATTCTATCTATCTTGAATTTACAAATAGGTCAAGACCTATTTCAAATATAACGTATATGTAATTTGCAACAAAACGTTTGTACAATCTCTTATTCACAGTCCATGATTCAAAAAACTATAAATATTATATTACAGAATTTTGCAATACAGAAATTTATGTCATGGCTATTTCAGACAAGGATCTAATTTAATCTTCCGAAGGATCTAATTGTTTCTATCATGCACTATGTAAATACCACAGTAATTTGATCAAAACCACACTAAAAACCCTAAATGTAAGTTCTGAGCATTTTCACAAACATACATTTAAAATTGCAAGCTCTAAGAGAAGATATTTCAAAATACAAAGAAAGGCAAGAGAACACTCAGAAGATAGATGCAGAACTCCAGATTCTACTGTATTAGAAACAAATAGTCATACATGATTTACAATGTAGGAATGACTCTTACTTTCATTGATCATACTGCAGAGAACTTACAACCTTTACAGATACAGTAAGGCAGCCAGACATTCGACACGCACCTTACTGCAGACAAACAAGCGACCTCCTTCTTCTACTTCTAAACTATGCTAAGCTAACTTGCTGTCTTTTCCTAGAATCCCTGTGTCTAGGCCCTAAAAATCCCTGTTGTCAAGTATTACAGTGTAGAGAGGCACAATATAAAGACATTCTGATTGTCCTCACTACAGCAAAAACCTAACTGAACCCCTGGTTCAAACCCCTGGTTACAGCAATAAATACAGCTGAACCAGCTCTTCAAAATATCTCTGAACAGTGTCAAATCTCGGTGAAATATTGCCCCTTCTAAGAAGTTCCGCCAGCTCAGCAATAACTTCTGTTTGTCTGTTGTACTAATACCTCCAGCTGCAACTCTGTCTTTCAGTTGAATGGCCTTGACTTTTCACACTTTACCCTTATCTTCTTGCTCCTGAAATTGGATTTCCTTCCTCCATGAGGTCGCTGTGTTGACTTTCCAGCTGCTTCCTCAACTACAAGCCTGCAAGACAAGACAAGCAATAAGTATTTCATCTATCACATAAATAGCAGGAAATTAAAATAATCGTTTGAATCCAGGTGACTATGCAAAATCGTCGAAATCGGATCCAAAATACTCTCAAACGCGCCCAAAATGCGTTCAAACCATTCAAAATTCACTGGGTCAACCATCACTGACCGCGAAAATGCCACAGGCGACCAAAAAAAAAATACTTTAAAATTCCACCGCTTCATTTCCCACCCATCGGCATCATCATCACCATCGGCGTGTCAAAAAAAACCTGTTGGTAAATATTTACTTCATCATCATGATATCTCGCTTCTACATATTGGCGAAAAGAACAACATCATCATCATCATATTGTTGAAGAAGAAAAGCACGATATGGAATATGATCATGTTGCCAAGGAAAGGAAAATGATGGTGACGTCACCATGATATTCGGGCTTCATTGAAATGCTAGGGATGATGTCATCGTCATTTTCGTTAAGATAAGTGGATAAATGTAATATCGGTTCACCTAAGGAGCATGATCAGGATGATGAATGTAATATGACCCCTTTGCAGCCAAGGCAACCCTCTCGAAAGATCAGGATGATGATGAGCATCGGCATATTTGCTTCTTCGTCGAACTTAGAATAAGACGTCATCATCATATTTCGCGAACCAGATCGTGCTTGAAAAATATCCTGTTGAACGAAAAATGTGATGGTGATGATGATCAGGATATTTGCTTCTTCGTTTATTAGATCGGGATGACGTCATCATGATATTCTGAGCCTTTCTTAAACTTAGAGCATGGCGTCATCATGATATTTCGCCAACCGGATCATGTTTGGCAAATATCCTGCCGAAGCGAAAATGTGACGATGATGATCATCACGATATTTTCAAAAGGTCGTATTTCATCCGCAGGAGGACTTTACGAAATATCAGGTGGACAAACAAGATCATGATGATCTTGACAACATAACAAGATAAAACAATATGATGATGACCCTCCTCATCGAATTATCATGATGGAGTCATCATGATATTTTGTCTTCGAAGCACAACGATGAGTTGAGGTCATCATGATATTACGCTAGCGTGATACTATAAAAAAATGATCATGCTGTTTAAGGAATGAAATATCGCCTTCTTCTGAATACAAAGGGTGATCATCATGACATCGCAAAAAAGGTGATCACGACGATATGCAGATGATGATCCCCTTTATCGATTTATGATAATGATGTCTCCATCACTCAGCGAATTTTAGCGAATGACCCTCGGGAAAGATCAGGATGATGATCATCATTATGCAAAAGGAGATCACGAGGATATGAAGTTGTCATCATCATATTTCGAACTTCAGCAAATATCATGATGATGACCTTGCGATAAGATTATAACATGCGCATGCAAATATGCCAAAGGTGGATTTTCTAAGGGTGATCCACATGATATAATAAGATTAGGTAATGTTGAAATATCATGATGGTGCTCGCTATACAAAGACCGCTCCATGGGGAAACTTACCCTGACCTAAAGTTCATATCATCATGATATTTGAACCCCAGGATATTATCAAAAAAAAACGTGTCGGTCAATATTTACTTCATCATCATGATATCTCGCTTCTGCATATTGCACAAAATAACAACATCATCATCATCATATTGTTGAAGAAGAAAACGAGGATACACAATATGATCATGTTGCCAAGGAAAGGAAAATGATGGTGACGTCACCATGATATTCGGGCTTCATTGAAATGCTAGCGATGACGTCATCGTCATCTTCGTTAAGATCAGGGGATAAATGTAATATCGGGTCACCTAAGGAGCATGATCAGGATGGTGAATGTAATATGACCCCTCTGCGGCCAAGGCAACGCTCTCAAAAGATCACGATGATGATGAGCATCAGGATATTTGCTTCTTCGTCGAACTTAGAATAAGACATCATCATCATATTTCACAAACCAGATCATGCTTGAAAAATATCTTGTTCAAGGAAAAATGTGATCATGATGATGATCAGGATATTTGCTTCTTCGTTTACTAGATCGCGATGACGTCATCATGATATTCGCAGCCTTTGTTAAACTTAGAACATGGCGTCATCATGATATTTCGCCAGCCGGATCATGTTTGGGAAATATCCTTCCGAAGGGAAAATGTGACGATGATGACCATCAGGATATTTTCAAAAAGTTGTATTTCATCGGCAGGAGGACTTTACGAAATATCGGGTGAACAAACAAGATCATGATGATCTTGACAACATGACAGGATAAAACAATATGATGATGACCCTCCTCATCGAATTATCATGATGGCGTCATCATGATATTTTGTCTTCGAAGCACAACGATGAGTTGAGGTCATCATGATACTGCGCTAGGGTGATATTGTAAAAAAATGATCATGCTGTTTAAGGAATCAAATATCGCCTTCTTCTGAATAGATAGGGTGATCATCATGATATTGCAAAAAAGGCGATCAGCAGGATATGAAGATGATAATCCCCTTTATCGATTTATGATGATGATGTCTCCATCACTTAGCGAATTTCAGCCAATGACCATCGTGAAAGATCAGGATAATGATCATGATTATGCAAAAGGAGATCAAGAGGATATCAACTTGTCATCATCATATTTCGAACTTCAGCAAATATCATGATGATGACCTATCATCATGATATTGCAAAAAAGGCGATCAGCAGGATATGAAGATGATGATCCCCTTTATCGATTTATAATGATGATGTCTCCATCACTTAGCGAATTACAGCGAATGACCCTCGTGAAAGATCAGGATGATGATCATGATTATGCAAAAGGAGATCAGCAGGATACGAAGTTGTCATCATCATATTTCGAACTTTAGCAAATATCATGATGATGACCTTGCGATACGATTATAACATGCGCATGCAAATATGCCGACGCTGGACTTTCTAAGGGTGATCAGCATGATATAATAAGATTAGATGATGTTCAAATATCATGATGATGCTCGCTATACAAAGACCGCTCCACGGGGAAACTTGCCCTGACCTAAAGTTGATATCATCATGATATTTGAACCTCAGGATATTGTCGGTGGGGATTCAAATATGATGATGATCATCATCTTCATCTAACCAAAACCGAGTTTATAACATATGACCCTCCTAGAAGAAATCATAATGTTGACAATGCACCTAAGGCCATTTAACGGGTAAAGCACACTACCACCTAAGATTGACGTCCAAATATTGCGACTGCATGATTTTTATCGAGTGATAGACCAAGATCATAATGATCTTGCCAACATGACTTGGGATATAAAAACATGATGATACTCCTGTAAATATCAGGTTTGACAAAAACTTTGACCATGCATAACTTTCACATATGGAAGAATTTTCAAGTAAAGTAAAAGGCAAACCTACATGGAATTTCAAGCTCTTTCTTAATATGTCGTCATAGAAACAAAATATGAACTTTGACAAACTGACCTCATGATAATGACCTACCTTATCCAATATCATGATGATGATGCACCTAGCCTTCATTTTTACCAAACCGCCAGAAAACAAAAAAACACAAGCAAAAGCAAAAAGCAAACATCAGTAGGGGTCCCCATTTTGCTAAGGAGCATAACGGGACATCTTGTGAACATCACAACAGCTTCTTAACATATACTTGACCAATATATGTGTACTTTCAGCAAAAATTGATTTTAAAAAATTGGAATTAAAGGCACAATATATACATTTATTTTACAATAATCATTAGTACTACTATAGCAATCCTAAACAATTTCCATTGCTTTAATTATCGAGACAGTCTGTACACACGAAGTATTTAGAAAAAAGAACTATGGTCCTTAATACATAATGAAATAATCTGTTCAGACTATCTTGTATCCAAGATTTCATTGCAAATTTTTCATCTAATGCTTTTTCCTCTGTTCTCAATCTTCTATTTGATGGTCTCAAGACTAAATTTGACATGTGTAATCATTACTCACATGACCTACTCTCATCCCATCAAGTTTTCGTTTCTCACAATATACTACACCAACATTAAATGCATAAAGGTAGGAACATGACGCATTGCGTCTCTTGTTGTTATTGTGTTCAATGCATGTTAAATTGATTTTAATGGTTGATGGGGTTGTGCTGGTCACTGTTGCTCGTAAATAGTATAGTTTCAATGTGCACAGTAGTGTATTGATGAAGTATTTTTCCCTACCCAAAGAAAGCACGAATGCTTTGTACCCTCCCATGTTAAATGTCACCCATATTTGTACTATTTTTTTTACTACATACCAATCCAAATAGGTAACAATGCACCTACTTTGGTAATAGTGTGTAACAATACACCTAATTTGGTATAGCGTGTTATTATCTATGGATAAAAAATTACAACAATGAACCTACTTTTTTATACTCTATCACTACCTATAGACCATATGCTTTAAACACAAATTTATTAAAATTATTTAGGTTTAAAATAAACTTGCTAAGAGTGGTATAGTAATGTAGGAAGGTATGTTCTTAAATTTCCCTTGTATGAATGATTTTGTTACTTGTAATGTCATCTATTACATGTGAGATACTTTGGTAAAGAAATTATATCTAGTGATAAAGAGACATTAAGGATGCCACATTTGATTAAGTGCTTTAGTTAGGTGTAGCCGACATTTAGTATGCATGCAAATAAAGTTCCTATATCTAGGTCAATAATTTTTAGGCTCATGGTTTTTGAAATTGCTTGATGTTTTCTTGTTTGCCTTATTGCTATAAAATTAACATTTGGTACTATGTTTGGACAAGGTTTCTATTGGCACACAATTTGAAATTTATAAAATCCTAAGTCTTTCTCTTTTTTGTGCACTTGCCTTGTTTTCCCCATGATGGAAAACTAATCTGATAAATCCTCTAATGAGCCCTCCCTTGGTCAAGTTTGCTGAAAATTTTCTCGTAACCATTTCCCTTTCCTATTCCCATATTTGGTTTCCTATCATTTTTTTGCAAATTTCCCCTCAATTGATTCCTTCACTTTCCTCTTTCTTGTAGACTTTCCTTGGACTTCAAGATTTCTTCTCTGCATCCCATATCTCATCATGGCTTCCGGTTCCATGAGTTTTTCCTACATCTTTTTCTCTTCACCAAAATACTTGTTTTCTTCATTTTTAAATACTCAATAGGCATCTGGACATCTTTAATGCATTCCCTCCACTTGCCTCCTCCATTTCCCACCTTTAGTTCTGCATGGTTTCTCCACTTTTCTTACATCCTCTCTATCTAGTTCCTAGTAATTTTTTTCCTTTATCTTATTGACCTAATCCTTCATTTCCTTACATCTATAGATCATTCCCCTTCTTCAAGATTTAATCCCTTACACTTCCAATGTCCACTTCCCATGATCTGTTCTAGATTTAATTCCTGTAATTTCTCCAAACTCCTACAAAACACTCCAAAATATTCCATTGAGTTCCTAGATCACCATTAAAAGTAGAATTTGATTGTTGCAACTATTCACTTAGTGTTTTCCTACCTAGAATTCATTGCTTATTCTATGGGCATGGATCCATATGTAAGCTTCAAAGAAGCTTGATGAGAGTGATGATGAATTCCATTAATGCAAAGGTTGAAACCTAAATGGTCATGCCCCTTGTGTGTGTTCTAGATAGGTTAGTATGAGTGGGAAACTCACATTTCTCTTACCTGATTTCCCTACACATGGATCAAGGTAGATTTCTAGGGATTCAGTGCACTTCTAAGTGTTTAATGTCATGATTTGAAAAGGATAAACTGAAAATCTCAACTATCTACTAATGGCACAATTTTGAAACACATAAGTATGCATCTAAAAGATGTAGTAGAGGTAGATCATTCTTTTCTTTTATGAGTCTACAAATCTCTGATGTTGTTTAAGGTTTTAGTTTTTGTAATAGTAAACAAAACTAGCACATTTTGTAGATCACTAAAAGGGTTTCAATATGGCAATGGTCTTGATAAATGAATGTCTATATAGTTGTTTGTGAGTCTTTAGGGGAAGCTTCCAGTCTATTAAAAGGTTTTATCTTACCACATTTTTTTGTATGTACCTGGTGGTCATTTAAAACTCCTAGCCCAAGCATGACCCACTACGCTATTATAGTTGACCAACTAATGATTTGATTAATATAACAATGTTCTAGTTAATTACATACCCTTTTTAATTGTCATTGCATGTCTACACATCAATTTTTATAGTAAGGAAATAGATTCTTAATCATGTTCATTTTTGTGATACCATACCTTTGGCATTTATTTATGCATATATCTAGCTTCAGTTATGATTTGCAAGTTTATTTATTTTCTTTTTCATTATTGGACTTTATAACCCACTTGGATAGACATTAGTCTTGGAAGTTTATGATCAAGCATACTCCTCAAATGACAAACATATTTAAATAGTAGTTTAGGGTTAGGATAGTAGTTTGTATGCATCTCATGATTCAACAATTGAACCAAGCAAACATTTTTGGTAAGCTGAAATAATTTTTATCTTGGTAAATTATGTGTGTATACACGCATCTTTCATTTAGACAATAATATATTTATTATCATAAACATAGGTTTTATTTGTAGTTGGTTAGCATATGACCTAGTAATAGTCTTTGGGGTCAAGCATAACCTAGATACAAATATACATTTTCATCATGTTCACTCATTCATTGTTTTCAACCCTCTCACGAACACCTCTAGGAATACCTTCCAGAATATAGTTGAGCTCAAATTGATGGCACCGTTACCTAATGACACCATGTTCTAACCTTGCTATAGGTAATCCTATAGTAGCTAGACACCACTTGTATGGCCCACACCCAAATAAAAAATTATTGCACTTGACTTAAAACAAATCACTACCCTTGTTGTAGGATATTTCTTCTCACAAGATTATCTTCCTACTATTGTTGTGGGCCATTTAAACTAATCCACATGCACACTACTCTATTGCTATAGGTTAAAAGGCAAGGCGGCAAGTAGTCCTATAGTCACCAAACACACTCTTCTTCACCTACACCTCACACTTTGGTTGCTACAGGAAACCTCAATCTAGAATTAGGCTCAGCCATACTTTTGTAGGCCAAAAAGTCACATGAGCATATGGAGACATACATACATATAGTTTCTAGTTCATGAAAACAATGTAGCAGACAAACATAGCCCCCATTTGGTTCAAGGTCAGTCTGATTACATGTATAAAATCCATCACAAATTCAAAATCACATGCATACAATGATAAATCAAGAAGAACCACATTAGAAATAAAGAATTTTTTCTTTCATTAATATTGGGATAAATCTATACATTCATTATTGTTTTTATTAGCTTACATGGGATTGAATTTTATCACCCAATCTCAAACATAACACCTTTTTGTCTTGATGTTCTTTCTCATGCATCCTCTTTGTTGTTCTTCCATCCTTGTTGTCCCTTTACACATCCTTCTCTTCTTCTTTTCTAATCCCTATTCTCCTTACTCTCACATTGTACCTTACATTTTTACCCTTACACACAAACCTTTTTCCAAATGTTCTCCTACTATGTTGTTCTCAAAATACTCTTCTCTTATTTTATCCTTTGCTAAACCTTTCATCTCTTTCCTTTTTGGTTTGCAACCTATTTCTTCCTCTCTATTTCTTTTTTCTACTTTATCATTTCTTCTTTTCTCACCACCACAAATTCTTCCTTCTAGTTATTCCTCTTTTCTTTCCTTGCACATTTCTTCCTTTGTACCTATGTCCGCTCTCTCTATTTTCTCCTGCATCTTCTATGTACACCCAAAACTTCTTCAACACTCAATTCTAGAATTTTGCATAACTCTCACTTCTCAAAAACCATCTGAAATCTTGCTTAGACTAATTTTAGTAGTTAAACTAGGGCCTCTTCAATGTTGCACATACTACACATGTTTCCCTATCAAAATTTTGCATTCAAATCAATTTGAGTAGAAAAACTAATAGTAGTAATGATGGGAATGACCCCAAAAAATTGAAATTACCTATACCTCATGTATTCCTTCCAATCTATGCATAAATGTGATTACAAGTAGCTAAAATTCTCCTTCATTTTTTTCAAAAATTAGTCACAAGAAGAATTTAAATTTAAAATGAGTGGTAGGGGGGAAATTTATCATAGCACTTAGGGACTTTTCCTTGTGCCCCTACATCATACTCTTAGGGTTACAAAAATGTGAGTCCCTACTCTCTACCAAAACTATACGTAGTTGTAGGTCAGCAACCTTGTTACTGCAAATAAACTTGTAGCATAACTCTTGTGCCTTTTTTTTTTCCATATTTGCACCTTCAACACAAGACATTTCTTCTCCTTGTACTCTTGCCCAATATGAAACTAAATCTCCTTCATATATCTAACATACTTTTTATCCTTCATGATCATGAATCACCTTGTCCTCCTCTACAATATGCACAAAATTTAAATAGCTCATAATAATTGGCTTCAACTTTACTCCAAAGATTATACTTATTTTCTCTTCCTATATGCATAATACACTTATACCTTAATATATAACTATTATGCAGTTTCTAAACAAGTCCTTCACTCCCAAATTCTTCCTCCTATCATTGTAGTCCTCTAAGCATCTCGATATCTTATAAATTTACCTTGGTCCTTTCATATCATCATCCAATAACTCAAATATTTCTATAGTAATGGCACTTTTAACATGAATCTCCAACTCATGGTAGATTTACAAGGACAAATTTTTCTTCTCATCACTTTCATTCACCATCTCCATTTTCATGCGTTCCTCTTCCACATCTCTATTCAACATTTTATACCAGATCTCTTAGTCCTTAGCTAGATACAGTCACTCCCTAAATTAATTATGGATGCATTATAAACTGAAACAACATATCCATTACCTCTTCATTTTCACCATCAACCTTTGTTGCATCAATACATCTCTTTGTTTCCACTATGTTGAACACCCATTGCTCAATCTATGTCACCTCTAAAGTTACTACCTCTTCATGGTTCTCCTCTTTGTATTCTTCCACTAGTAGGCTTTCCTTTATCAATCCAACATTCTACATTTATGTTTTATATCCTTTCTGAAATTCTCCTCTGCACATATCTCCATCAAGTCCTTCACATGGGAAGGTTCAATAATACTATCACCTATCATATCTAGTTGCAACATCATACTACTATCATACTCTTCCTTTTGGTTTAGCACTCCTATTCTATCATAGATTATTACTCCTTGTAGCATCTCACATGCAACATCATGCATTTTATCCTCCCTTGGCTCCATGCATATAGGCTCTTCATTTCTTGTCTCTACTTGCAACTTCTCTCCTATAGTAACTTGCTCACTGTCCTTTGTTGCACCCATTGTCAGCATCAATTTATTGTCACTCCCTACTCAAAATTGTCACATTGTGTAGAATCCACTATCAACTTATGTACTTGCACAATATGCTCCCTTTGTTGTATGTACTTGTAGCATATATATAACTATCTCAACTTCACTTGTATCTTCATGCCTGCACCTTTCCCTTATTATAGCTTCTTCCATGCAACATCTTCCTCACTCTCTTCTATTGCACTAACTTGCAACAACTTGCAAGAAGCACCCTTCTTGTACTCTCTTGTTGCACTCACTTCTAGTACCCATGCTACCTCTACTTGTAGCTCCTTGGAAATGTCTACCTTCACCATTAAAAGATTATACAAGGATTTCTCCTTTAATTCACTTACTTGTAGCATATTGGGAGCCCTCTCACTCCCATTTGCAGCCTCTTAGCTACATTTCTTCACCATGCCTTTCATGTGGCACCTTTGCTCACCTTTCTCATCAAGTGACAAGCGTCCTTGGTTCAAACTATCAGCTTGTATCATTTCTTTGGCTTCTACATCCTCTTCATATTCTTCAATGTCTATTTAATACTGCACTCTTCATTATCAAGCATCCCTCCAACCTCAGGTGCACCGACTAGCACCTCCATTCCATCCTCTTCTTAGCATGCCTCTCTTGTAGCCTCATCCTCTATCATGAGGATATCTTCATCCCCTTTTTCATCACTATTATCCTCTAAATCATAACCATAAAGTTTTTAAAAAATACATAGGGATTGTTCTTGCCCCTTCCATTTGTCTGCACTATGGTTGTACCCTCTTAGCAATTTGCAACTTATGTGTTGTATCATCCTCATGCATAGCTATTGCACCAACTTTTTGTAGAAAGTAGGCTATGTCCTCTTCCTTGTCTTCATCCATAAGGACTATCTTCTCCTCTACTCTACAATCTGTGAGGTCTTCCTTGGGCTGCTCTTGACCTGTCTTCTCTTTCATGGAATGCTCACATGATATTTCTACTAGCTCATTGTTTCTCAAGGAAATCTCCACCATCTTCTTTTGTTGTCTTTTAGTTTTCCTCTTTGTCTCCCTTAGTGGGACACGACGTGCACATCCATGGCTTCTTCTCTCTTCATTATCAAAGCATTCCAATCATTCTTTGGTCTCCCTCAAGGCTTTTATCATAGTCTTAATATTCTAATTTATGCTAACTAGTACTCCAACTCTTTCTTCATCGTCACTATCACTATCTTCCCTTTTACAAGAATGACCTCCTCTCTTACTGCCTTTGATGACATCCATTCTCTTTTACTCTTCCCTTATAGATTTTATCACTTTATAAATCCTACCAACATCTATAACTATAGCAAAATTGGGTACCCTTCTTCTTAGTTCCATTTTGATTGTCCTAGATACACACACATAGGTTTTCAACACAACCTACTAGAAAACTTCAAAGGATTCACTCTCACTCATTCTCACCTCCCAAAGCTATATCGCTCTCTGATACCATGTGAATGGCACCACTCCCCAAAGACAGCCTATTCTACCCTTGCTATAGATAGTCATGTAGCAGCTAGACACCACTTGTATGGCCCACACCGAGACAAAAATTGATGCAAGTGACTTAAAATCAATCACTCTTCTTTATGTTGGCTAGTTCTACTCATAAGATTCTCCTCTTACTAATATTGTAGGAGGTTTAAACTAATCCACAAACACTCTACCATGTTGCTATAGGTTAAAAAGCAATCCTATAGGTAGTCTTGTAGTCACCCAACACACTCTCCCTCACCTACACCTCACAAATTAGTCACTGTAAGCAACCTAAATCCAACACTGGACTTAGCCCTATTATTGTAGGGAACAAAATACACATGGTCATACATACATATATGTACATCTGGTTGTCAGTTCATTAAAACAATGCAACACACAAACATAGCCCCCATTTGGGTCAAGATTGGGCTTAGCCCTATTCTTGTAGGCAACAAAATACACATGATCATACACACATATACATACATATGGTTGTTAGTTCATTAAAATAATGCAACACACAAACATAGTCCCCATTTGGGTTAAGGTTTAAAAAATTAAATGTTTAAAAATTATATTTTTCCAAAGTAGACTAATAGATGTACGAAGGAATATTTTAAGATTCTTTTACAATGATTATTTGCATGAGTATGAGTTGTTAGAACATCAATTTTTTTAAATAATTTTAGTTTTTTTGTAAATTAGCCCCAAAGTGGTGCTACATATGTATTTAGTGGATTGTTCTAGTAGGAAAAGGTGTGGCCTAGATCTAATTTAGCTAGAATTAATATAGATAAATCATATGATTCACCAAAATTAACTTTTAGTTAGAAATACTTCAATTCATTTATGTTGATAAGTTGGCTCGAAGTGTGATGTAGCTTTGAACTTTTACTCCACAGTCCTCCTAGCTATTCATCTTTTCTTTTCCCACACTTTTCTATCTTTTCACCTACATCTCCTACATACAAATGAAACTTCTTTAGTTCTCCATTCTAGAATGTTGCAGACCTCTCACTTCTCAAAAAATATCTAAAATCTCTTCCAGACTAATTTTAATGCTCAAACTAGGGCCTCTTCAATGTTGTACCTACCACATGTAGGTTTCCCTCTCAAACTTGGTGCTCAAATCTTCAAATTGAACAACAAAACTAATCATAGTAATGGTAGGAGGGAACCACGTAGTATTTGAAATTACCTAACTCATGTAGTCCTTCCTATCTATGCATAAATGTGATTGTATGTATATAAAATGCTTTTTTCATTGTCTTTGGTGAATAATCACAAGAAGAGTTTGAATTCAAAATAGGTGATAGGAAGAAAATTTATTGCAACACTAGGGGAATTTCCCTGATGCCCTTGCATTAAAAAGTGAATGAAAGATTATCCACTCTCATTACTTTTCCTTTAACCATCCACAATCTATTGATGAGCCTTCCTTATACTCTTGAAGACAAGTCCTTGGCCTTGAAGGTGAGAAAACATTTTAGGAATGTGGAGCTATGATTTTAGGACCCAACATTTGAATGAAAAGTGTATACTTCTAGAATTAGATCGAGCATATGATTGAAGATACTTGATCAAGATAAGTGAAACATCTTTATATTGTAAGCAATATTATTGGAAAACAATTTGACTAGTGTTATTTCTAGGTATTTTACCATAAGGCTTTAATAGGGCATATCCTATGTCACCTTGTGTATACATTGCTTATTTTATTATATTATAGATTTTGACAACTATTTGTTGATTGTAGAAATGACACAATCAACTTATGAACAATGGATTCAACTAAATTTTGTCCAACCTCTCTTGAAAGAGACTAATGTCGGTAAATACTGATAAAAGTCTCCAAGATATTTTTACTAGTTCATGGTTCACATAGATAGCTTCACAACTCTATATTACTTGTTTCATATAAAGTGACTTTTTTAGTGAGTCTAATAATTTTTGAAATTATAGATGTCAAATTCTCAAGTTCAACATACTTCTAGCAGTCTTAGATCAGCTATAACTTGTCCAAAATCTAATTGTCAATATCAATAACACAATGTTCATGAAAATGTGCAATATCAAGATAAAATCAATGTTTAACACTTTATTTTTACTCATCCCTAATAATATTTAGTTTGAATTTAAATTATCCACAAAACTAATTAATGACTATAAAAAAGGTATCAAAAGAAAAGGGTTAAAGAAGAAAAATCAACCTTGAGTGCTCTCAAATACTTCTATTCATTCAGAAAATAGACTAATTTAGTCTCAAATTCTCACCAATTAGATTCTTATTTATGAAGTCTTAAATTGATATGGTGCAATCTTCAAAGAGGTTTTTTAACTACTACTAAAATACAACCAACATTTAAAAAAAAAAAGGTGACGGAACACCCAAACTATATTCATATATAAAACATAAATACATGTGTTCATAAGAAAATTTAACAAAATAATATCATCTCCTAATTCAACATTTACAAAAAAGCCTAGAGGTTGCTATCAACAATGTACGTAGGGAAACACAGTAGAAAAACGAAGAAAAACAACCACTAATCCCAATCACTCTGAATTAGAGTCATTGTGCTCTTGGGGGGTGGTAGGGGGAACGAAAGTGCGAATGGGGGGTACCCGAGGCACAAGGGGGACCAGGAGCTAGATCAAGTGCATGGTGCATTAGGAATCTGATGGCGTTAAATACCTTCTTAGCCCTTTCTGCCATCACTATCGGCAGCTGGAACCTATACGAGTTCAGGGATCGATTGAAAGCATTGATACAATCTAGGAAAAGTTCTCTTTGGAGGCCTGTGTAGACACACGTTGCATGATGTGAAGCTTACAACAGTTGCCTATCGAAGACTCCCCCAATCAACACATCTCCTTCCTAATAATCATACACCAACCAAGTCGTACGCCAATTCCCAAACATTTAAAAAGGAATGTCGAATCAATCCAAACCCAATTGAATGGGTATACTCCTGATCTTGGGTGAGATCAAAAATATTAGAAATGAAAGAAGTGGCGATTTCAGATCCCTTGACGTTCCTTTCCTCTAGCTGAAACAAGTGATAGCTGAGCACACACCTCACCGCAAACTCAACACTATCGTATTCCACCTCAAAGATTTGAAAAATGGAAACAATATTCATTGCTCCATGATAAACTAGCTCCCCATCGACTGGTGGCAGGAAAACATGGAGGTTTGGAGTCCACAATGCCATTGGTAAAATCAACTAGGAAGAAAAGAAAGCAATAACAATTAATGAAAAAGGGTACCAAGCACATTTATGCTAAAATAATGGAAGAACAGAATCAAATAGAATAAGAGAACAACAAATTAGAATCAATCACACAATACAATTAATTTATGTGGTTCACCATAAATTGGCTACATCCACAGGAGCAGGGGAATATTTTATTATCTCTGTATGAAGTTACAATACAATGCATATCAGTAGCAATACACATCTTTATCAATACAATATCCATATTAGATAAGGAAGACCAAGAGACAAATGTTTTGGCAAGAGAATCATAATGACCTTTGGACTTCATAATCCAACAATCTCCCACTTGAAGTCCAATGATTGCTACTCAAAGATGGTCCCCTACTCCAGTCTCAATGTCACATCTTGACAATATCAAGAGAAGCCCTGCAGAATTCAAACTTCTCTCTTGGTACAACCTTGGTCAATGCATTAGCTAGATTGATCTTTGTGTCGATATTTTCAACTTGTAATTTCCCTTCTTCAATCATGCTACAGATGAAGTGATATCTTAGCAATGTGTTTGGTTCTGTTATGAAATGTCACTTTCTTGGCCTAATGGATAGCATTGTTGCTACCACAAAAGAGTGTGAAAACTTGCTATTTGGATCCCAACTCAGTTAACAAACAATGTAACTAAACCATTTCTTTTGCACCTTCGGTGAGGGCAATGTACTTAGCCTCAGTAGTGGAAAGAGCAACTACTTGTTGCAACCTTGTGACTAGCTGATAGTTGTCCCGACAAAAGTGAAAATATAACCTGATGTAGACCTTCTTTTATTCAAGTCACCCACCATATCAGAGTCAATGAAGCCTTGTAGTTGTGCAACTTTCCCACCAAAACATAAGGTATAATCAAAAGTGCCTTTTAGATACCTCAATATCCACTTCACAGCTTTCCAATGAGTTTTATCGATATTACTCATGAACCAGCTCACAACTCCCAATGCATGGGAAATATCATGACTGCTGCACACCATTGCATATGTAAGAGTTCCCACAATTGAAGAATATGGAATGTGTTTCATGTAGTCTTGGTCTTCTTGTGTTTTCGGACACAATGCGGAAGACAAGAAAAAATGATCAGCAAGTGGAGTGCTAACCGGCTTAGCACCTCTCATATTGAATCTGTCCAAAACCTTTTCAATATACTTTTGCTGAGATAATCTGATTTCTTTCTTCCTTCTATCCCAGATTATGGTCATACCAAGAATTTTCTTTGCTGCCCCTAAGTCCTTCATTACAAATTTGTTACTCAAAAGTTGCTTCAAATCACCAATATCTCTGATGTTGGTGTCGGTTATAAGCATGTCGTCAACATAGAACAGCAATAAAACAAATTCACCATTTACCAGCACCTTGTTTAGTATAGACATGGATTAGATTCACAATGTATAAATTGATTGTCCATAATGAAGTTATCAAACTTGATGTACCACTGCCTTGGGGCTTGTTTTAGCCCATACAAATTCCTTCTTAATCTGCAATACAGATTCTCATGCCCTTGTTTGACAAAACCTTTGGGCTGATGCATATACAATTCCTCTTCTGTCACCATGGAGAAATGCAGTTTTGACATTGATTTGCTCAAGCTCAATCTCATAAACTGCTACCAAGCCCAAGATGGCTTGAATTGTGTTCATCTTCATGACTGGTCAAAAGATCTCATTAAAGTCTACTCCTTTTTGTTGATCATACCCTTTTACTACTAGTTTGACTCGGTAGTGTTTTGTGCCTCCTTCCTCTTTCACCCATCGATTCTTCAATGCCCTTCGATTGGGTGGAAGCTGTACCAAATCCCATGTATGGTTTGTCATTAGTGACTCCATTTCATACTCCATTGCCGCTATCCACTTCTCACTGTCCCTATCATTGCAGGCCTCTCAGAAAGTAGTTGGCTCTAATTGATCAGATATGAGCAACTGATAATCATCCAATTTGGACAGAGGTTTCCTCTCCCTAGTAGACCTCCTTAATGGAGGAATTTGTCCCTGTATATTGCCCTCTTCATGTGAAGTTCCCTGTTCATGAGATGCTATAGCAGGAAAATTGTATCCTTTCTCAACTTCAACATTCCTCTGTTGTTCATTATGTTTTCCAACATCATTTCTCTGTATGCTCTTTCCCCTTTGTATTTCCTATGACTCCCTTACTGCTAGTAGCTCCCTTATTGCCTGCATGAGAGAATTAAAATGTTGTCCAAGAGTGATGTGCATGGGACCCAAAGGAAGGAGTCGTGGCTGAGGACTCTTCCTTCCAAGTTGATTTCCTTGACTTTTAATATCAAATGTATTGTGCTACGTTGAGGAGACTTCTTCCACATTCTTTGGAAGATTCACCTTCTTCCTGAGGCCATGGGTGAGAGAAAACATGCAGATTAAATTCATTTGAACGCTAACCATATGATTGTGTATTATTTTTATTTACCATGGTGTTGTTAGTAAGGGGCGACAGTGAATGTAGACCGTCCACCTAGATTTCATCCAAGCTGGGCTATAAGTGTATAGTTGGAGGCTGCGTAGGAAGGTATAAATGTGGCTTGGGAAAAGAAGATTGCTCACTAGATGAGCTTTGTCTCTTTGCCCGTGGGTGATCATTATTCTATGTTGAATGTTTATCTTGTAGTTGATAAGGGACTAAATCCCTTCCTACACTTCCATCGCTATTATTTATGCCAACACTGGCATTTAAAATTGAATGTTGTGGAGGATGCAGGGCTCCCACTTCATTTGATGTTCTAACTGTTCCTTGTTTAGATGACTAAAAATTACCTCCAATTGTTGGTGTTTGAGTAGATGCCATATTTGGATGTGAAAGCTATGTATTATTCCCAATATCATCAATTGGTATATACTCCTTTGCTTGTGTTTTTTTGTGCTTGCAGGGATGGGAACACTTTTTTATTGAAGACCACATTGCGACTGTGACCAATTTGCTTTGCAATAGGATCCCACAACCTGAATCCGTACAGCTCTTCCCCATAACCGATGAAGATACATCATTTGGATTTGAAATCCAATTTTGTTCACTTCTCCTTGGGAATGTGAGTGAATTCCTTGCAGCCAAAAACTCGAAGGTGATTATAAGAGATCTTTCTTTCAAACTACTCTTCTTCTAAAATATCAAAATTCATCTTTGTAGAAGGACTTCTATTGATCAAATAGACCACCGTGTTAACTGCCTCAGCCTAAAATTCTTTGCTTAAACTAGCATTAGAGAGCATGTTATGATCCCTATCTAGAATTGTAAGATTCAGCCTTTTAGTTGCACCATTTTCTTGAGGTGTAAATGGTACAACCTTGATGCATTGGATGCCATTATCTACACAATAAGTATCAAAATCCAAAGAACAAAACTCCCTCCCATTGTCAGTTTTTAGACATTTAATTTTGCTCTGATTTGATTTCAACAACAGCCTTAAAAATTTTGAATTTTGTAAACACTTTTGATTTTATATTGAGCATATAGGCCCAAACTTTATGGGTACAATCATCTAGAAAAGTTACAAAATAGTTTGCTCGTCCAATAGAGGTTACGTTCGTGGGACCGAACACATCCGAATGCACGAGTTCCAAGGGTCTTGACTTCTTGTTATGTTTGCTTTTGGAGAAGCTGGCCCGTTTTTGTTTCCCATAAAGACAATGCTCACATAGCTCTAAACTTGCTGATTGTAAACCTGAAAGTTGAACTTTTTTGAGAAAAATTTCCATTCCCTTCTTGCTCATGTGCCCAAGCCTCTTATGCCAAAGATCTGTCCCGCTATCCACTATCGCCGTCACAACTCCCACTTCAGCGTGACACTCTAGCACATAAAGAGATTCTGATTTGCTACCTTTTGCAACAACTAAGGCTCCTTTGCTCATTTTCCAAATATTAGAAGAGAAGGTGTTGCTACACCCTTGAGCATCTAGCTATCCCGCAAAAATTATTTTCCTCTCTAGCTTAGGAACATGTCTTACATCATTCAATAGCCACTTGTTTCCATTCTTTAGATGTAATATTATGTTACCCTTTGCCAACTATCTCACATGGCTCATTGTCATTGAGATAAACTTTGCAAAATTTTCCTTCTAGATAGTTTTTGAAGGCATCCTGATTTGAGGTTGCATAAAAGGAGGCACCGGAGCCTAATATCCATGAGTCAGCTGTAGTTTCACTTGTTGTCAAGACTAAACCTCCTCCATCACCTTCATATGTCGTGTTCACCTCATTTTCTTTCATCTTTTTTGGGCTTTCTTGTAACACCAACAATCCTTATTGACATGTCCATCTTTTTTGCAAAACCAACAACCTTCTTTCTATCCTCTTGATTTAGATCTCTTGGTAGATTTAGATCTCCTATTATGTTTTCCTCGATCTTGGGTTCTTCCCCTATTGCCTAAAACCAAGGCTTCTCTGGATGTTTTATTTTGTCCTCTTCTCATGTCTTCATTAAGAAGTGTAGCAGCGACATTGTCAAATCTTAACATTGCTTCCTTTTTTTTTTCCTTGTCTTTGGATCCTCTTCTTCCAGATACCGAATTGCTGATAGTCATCACTACGCAGAGCAACATAGCTCTCATTTTATCATCAAAGTTTATTTCTACGGAAGCTAGTTGGGTGATCACGGTGTTGAATTTGTTCAAATGATTTGAAAAACTTTTTCTTTCTTTTATCTTTAAATTGAATAACTTCTTCAACAAGAAGACCCTATTGGTTGTTGATGCCTCATACATGTCACAAAGCTTGTCCCATATTTGTTTTGTCGAAGTTTTTGAGGCAACATTAAAGAGGACATTACTGGACAATGAAAGGATAATTGTAGCAGCTTCTTTTTGATCCAAGACATCCCATTCGTCATCAGACATTTGTTCCAATTTTTTTGTCTTTCGTTTCAGCGTGATGGCTAGGTCTCTTTGAATCAACAGGGCACAAATTTGAAGCTTCCATAGCCCAAAGTTCTGCCCTAAGAATTTCTCTATTCTCCATTTGTCTGCTTCTTCCATCTCTTTGGAAATTCATCACGAATTCCTCAATCAACACCTTAACCAAGCCTTGATACCAATTGTTAAAATAATGGAACAGTAGAATAAAAAAAAATAAGAGAACATCAAATTAGAATCAATCACACAAGACAATCAATTTACGTGGTTCACCATAAATTGGCTACATCCATAGGAGCAGGGGAATATTTTATTATCTATCTATGAAGTTACAATACAATGGATATCGGCAACAATATACAATTTTATCAATACAATATCTATATTGGATAAGGAATACCAAGAGACAAATGTTTTGGCAGGGGAATCATGATGACCTTTGGACTTCATAATCTAACAATTTCCATCCATTTAAAAATAAAACCTGACAAGTGCCTAATAAATGAACATGACAGGGAATGTACAGACAAATCCCCTCAAGCCACCAAAGCTAGGGGAGAGGACCCAGTGGTTGTGCACCCTAACTTCACGCCTCTCAAAATCATACGTGGCAATTTTGAATCACTCCAAAATTTTTACAGTAGCTTACTTGGCAATGCCCCTGCTTATAACTAAGGTTTCAGGGCCACATCATCAAATATAATGCCACATCAGAATGCTTTTTGTTGAGGTGTCAAATAGTTCCCCCCCAAAAAAGGTGGACCAATAAGTGTGAATTAAGACCTCATTTGATGGTGCACTGATTTGGCATCACATGATTGGTTGCTTTTTAAATCTAAAGGGCACATTTCATTCAATTATTAGTACTTATAGTAACACTAACACCCTTAAAGTCACAACTACTAGTACTAAACTTCAAAAAATATTGGGCCTTAATGTCACAGCTACCATCTCAACCATTGGAACTATCTCGCCTATTGGGTCTTTTCCCCTAGATTTGCATACCCTGAATTTATTCTTCTATTAGAATAAGTCATGTCATATTTAAGTTCTTCAGGCATCAATTCCTCTAACTTAATCATGCACGGGTATGATAGTCTTGTGCTGATCTCCATGTCATCATGAAGGATATACCACCAGAGTGTCCGTGCGATCTGCTGCAGTCGCCCATTAAGGAGAAAAGACCGCCAACGATATGTTTCAGTAAGACCATGATAAATAAAACACTGTCCAACTCACTTGAACGTTATATGGGATCCAAAACCTCTGCAGGATCTGCTATAAATGATCAAATCTCTGTTGTGTCTATTGCTTGTCGTACCCGCTTATCTGCTCCGCATTAAAAAAATTGACTACATTACCAAAACCTCCCCCTGGATCGGTCCATATCAGCAATACCTTTAGGATGCTAGCAATAAAGAATACAATCCCATGACTCCACCTGAACCAGTCCAGGTAAACACAATCTTTGTCATGCTTACATCACAAGCTGCTCACCCAATACACCCAACATTGCCACCATATTCTATGCAAAGGACATGAACGATTAATCTTCTAAACATTTCTTTTCACCAGATATTCTAATTTATTCACCATTTCTTGAATCATTGATCCTTATATCTTAACTATGAGTATAAATAATACCAACTCTTTATGTTTAGAAGAAAAGAAAAAAAAATGAAAAATAATAGAAAAACTTTGTTTTTAGGTTAAAAAAGGTCCTATTATAGCTCAATCGCTGTCAACTCTTTATTTATTTCTATTCTACTGCTGGTTGACACACTCTCACTCTCTCTTCTATCTACTCTTATTCTACTGACTAACTAAGTTATAATCGAGATTTATATTACTCGTGAAATAATCAAATTTCATACAGTCGCATTAATGCTTTAACTAGTTAAAACTAATTCTTGCTAAATACTCGGTCACAGATTGTTACACTACTCAAGCATGAGTTATTTAAATAAATATTTGGTTCTTATATTCTTTGATTGCTTGAACTGTGTGCTTCTCCCTTTTGTTCTCTCAGCCAGGTGTGAGTCTACTTCGCTGTTTGTTGCATTGATTAAAGCCATAAGTGAGAGTATTATAAGTAAAGCAGTAATATTGTGCTTAGCTGTGCTTCCTTCTCAAATGATTTTTTATTCAAGCACCCTATACCGTGCCTCAGAACATTAAATCAAGCATTTAAGAGAAAATGTTGCATAGAAAACTAGTGTACGACACTATGGCAGTGAATATATATGTCATCATTTCTTATTTGCTGAGTACCAGACTTTTCTATTTTTCTTGTACCAGACGTCTAGTTGGTTTCCACGCCCCCCTTATTGCTTGAAGAAAGCTACACTTCTGTTTCATTCATCGTTTCCACGGTCACAAATTTACTTGCTTACTCTGTCACAAAATTTCCCTTTAGGGCTCTGAGTGTTATAAATACCACATCATTTCTAGTTGTGAGAAGATAGAATATCGATGCCATCAATTTCAACGAAGTGACACTTCTCATGCCCATGTCATTTATACACCATACAATTTGAAAATGGAATTGCCGTATCCCAGGTATGCCTACGAGCTGATTGAAATTTGCACTAATTGTTGCAGTGTCAAAGCAACCTTCCTTAGACGATCGCTTCTAATTTCCATACCTCCGTCATGGATTCAACAACAAATGCCTTTTCTGATGGCATTTTAGTTCCTGAAATAAAAAAATTAGTATTTCATCATCCTTTGGACGCCAACCTTGTTGTACCTTTCTTTCCAATAACCCTTCACATTTCCTCACTAGGAACAAGACAAAGAGGTGACCAATATTTGATGTGATTATCATTCACATAGAAGCAACGGGCATAAGGAGATCCTTTCACAACGAACTGTCCTAGAGAATGCTACTCTAAGCGTTCCATCATTTTATAATAAATGTGAAGGAGAAAATGCATATCATCTGCAGTTGTCATCTTCACCATTTCTAGTAAAGTTCTGGTTGCCCAAAATTATGAAACATTTTTAAATAGAATCTACATTTTCTGCCTTTAACATATCAACCGCCACAATATCGTGGATTGGAAATACAATGTCTCACTATTTCATGTCTCTTTTATTGGATAAAAATAACCTTATAATTTCTACTTAATATTATTATAATTAAAATTTAAAAGTATATTTAAATACTTAAAATTAAAAGATAAATTCAAATAAATAAAATAAAAATATTTTTAAATATTTGGCCAGAAATTAGGATCCGAGGACCTGAATTGAAAAGGTATATCAATAAGGTTTAAATCTTCATTTTAATCATCTGATTTTGAGTCATCTACATATTTTCAAGGTTATTTTCAATAACAATCAAGGATGGAAACCGTTAATTGAATTGGAGAGCTAGGAGGACGAAACCTTTCACTTATTTGCTTTGGCAATTCCATGTCATGGATTGCAAGATGAACTAAAATTACAAAAAAATGATCATGATTGTAGGATCATGGTGATTTAGGACTAAATTCCATCATTTGTTCCCAAATCTAGTATTTATTGTTGAGTCGTTGATATATTCATGCCAATACTTTCAAGGAATCGCTTCACAACATACCATAAGCAATAGTTCCCAATGCATTATCCAAGTGGTATGACTATATACAGAAAGATTCTTGAATATTATTGTTAGAAAATAGAAGGCTCATTCTAAGATACAAGTTTGTTGGACATTCAAATACAAACTCGCCAACACAAGCCAAAGAGTGAAGTTGTCATCTTAAAGGATCCAAATTGTATAATATTTCACAATGAAATAAACTTTTATTTAGTGAATACATTTAGAGTGATCTTGATTGTTGCTCACTAGTTAGCATTTGAGTGAAATTGGCATCTAGATATAGTGGAATTGTGGACTCCTTGAGCAAACAATCTTCATTTGCAAAGAAAATCAGATTGTTACCCTAGTGTGGGGTGAGTTCTATCCTAGAAAGCAATGAATGGAATAGTTGTATTTGTTGGATTGTGACAACAACAAAATTAGAAAGAAAGTAGATTTTATATTTTGGAAAGATAAGGGAATCAAAGAAAATCTTTTCTTTAGAAATCTTTTGGAAAATCTTATCTTTGAAATCTTTTGGAAAAGATAAAGATTTGAAACAAAAGATAAAACAATAAAACAAAGCTTGTTTTTCTATGTTTAACACCAGATGAAGATATTATATATCTTGCTGCCTTGAAGGTTAAATTAACTATTATAATGAATTGTAATTCAAGAGTAGCAGTTGTGTGAAGGTTGTAATCATTTTCTCTAAGCAATAAGAATACCGATACTTTGCCCTGTGGATGTTTCCTTGGCATATTGTCAAGGTTTTACCACGTAACTTTTGTGTCTTGTTTATTCTTCTATTTTCCATTTTGTTCTTCTGTATTTTCTTTGCATCTAACTTGTGCTGCAATTATTAGAGTTTGTGGGTTTTACATTTCCATTAACATAACAGGATGTATCTGAGCAATTATTTTGCAACATCTGTGTTAGGATTTGGTCTTTGTTTTGTAGCATTAGATGGCAAAGGTTTTGAATGCAAGTTCAAGGTGGAGAAATTCAATGCACCAGGAAAAATAATTTTGAGCTTTGGAAGCTCAAGATGCATGATTTGTTAGTGCAACAAGAATTGCACAAAGCGTTGGTTGGAGAGTCAAAGAAATCTACAAATATGATTGATGAAGATTCAGAGGATCTTGATACAAGAGCACTTAGAACAATTCGGTTGTGTTTAGCAGATAGAGTTCTTTTTAATATTATTGAAGAGGAAACGACAACAAACATATGGAGTAAAATGGAGAGTCTTTATGTGACAAAGTTCTTGACAAATAAAATCTACTTGAAGAGGCATCTGTATAGTTTGTGAATGATGGAAGTTATAAAAATTGTTCATCATTTAAATATTTTCAATACTCTTATATGTCAATTAGATAGTATGGTTGTAAAAGTCGAAGATGAAGCTCAAGATGCATGATTTGTTAGTGCAACAAGGATTGCACAAAGTGTTGGTTGGAAAGTCAAAGAAATCTACAAATATGACTGATGAAGATTGGGAGGATCTTGATACAAGAGCACTTAGAACAATTTGGTTGTGTTTAGTAGATAGAGTTCTTTTTAATATTGTTGAAGAGGAACGACATCAGACATATGGAGTAAAATGGAAAGTCTTTATATGACAAATTTCTTGACAAATCAGATCTACTTGAAGAGGCAACTGTATAGTTTGTGAATGATGGAAGTCATAAAAATTGCTAATCATTTAAATATTTTCAATACTCTTATATGTTAGTTACGCTATTGTGTCCATTGCCCGAATTGTGGAATCACTTAGTCACTTCTATTAGCTTTAGCACAACTAACACTCTTGAATTTGATTCTGTTGTGGGAGCTTTGTTGTCTAAAGAGGTGCAGAGGAAATCTAACATAGAAACCTCCACATCAAAAGCAATGGTCCAGTTAGATGTCAATCCATAGAAAAAGGGAAAGATTTGAGAGGTGCATCTAGATCTAAGTCAAAAGGCAAAAAGGTTAAGGGAAAATGTTGGTATTGCAATAAATCATGGAATCTCAAGAAAGATTGTTGGAAGAGGAAAGAAGACAATGGTGACTACAAAAAGAAAGCAAATCTAGTTGAGACAATTTCAGGTACAGTTGATGAAGTTTTATCTATTTGTAATTCTTTACAGTATCATGAGGAATGATTATTAGATTTTGGTGCTTCTAATCACGTGTCCACATAAGAATTGGTTTTATGTGTCCACATGAGAATTGCTTTTCTTCTTACCAAGCTATTGATGGTGGTGTTGTTCTTATGGGAAATAATGTTTCTTGTAAGACTATTGGGATTGGGAGCATTAAGATTAAAATGTTCAATGGTGTTGTGAGAACATTAACAGAGGTAAGACATGTCCCAGAACTCAAAAAGAATTTAATTTCCTTGGGAGTTTTGGATTCTGGAGGTTATAAATTTACAAGTCAAGGTGGATCAATGAAAGTGTCCAAGGGCATTTTGGTGGTCATGAAGTCTACAAATATTAGAAACCTTTATAGGCTAGAAGGGAGTATGGTAATAAATGAAGCAACAATGGTATTTGAGGAAGAAAATGAATCTACTCGTTTATGGCATAAATGACCAAGTCATATGAGCGAGAAAGGGTTGAAGGTACTGTTAAACTGTAAGTTACACCGAAATTTAAAATCTCTGAATTTGAATATCTGCAAGCATTGTGTTTATGGGAAGCAATCTAGACAGAAGTTTAGAAAATGTAGCCATACAAGTAAGGGTATTCTAGATTATATTCATTCTAATGTTTGGGGACCATCCCCTATAGCTTCTTTTGGAGGATCATCATATTTTGTGACATTTATAGATGATTACTCTAGAAAGGTGTGGGTCTATATTCTTAAAAGAAAAGATGATGTGTTTAGTGTGTTTAAACAGTTTAGAGTTTAAGTTAAAAAGAAAACTAGCAGATCAATCAAGTGTTTAAGAATAGATAATGGAGGTGAGTTCACATCTTTGGAATTTGAAAATTATTATAAGGAAGCTGGGATTGAAAGGCATAAAACCATTGTTCACACTTGTCAACAAAATAGTGTTACTAAACGCATGAATAGGACTCTTCTAGATAGAGCAAGGAGCATGATCAATAATTCTAAGTTGTAGCAAGAGTTGTGGGTAGAAGCAGTCTCTACATCTTGTTATTTGGTAAATCGGTCACCATCGGTTGCAATAGATTGTAAGATTCCTGAAGAGGTATGGACAGGTCATTCTTGTGATTATTCAAATCTAAATTTTTTTGGTTGTGATGCATATGCTCTTATTTCAAAAGATTAGTGTTCTAAATTAGATCCCAAGTCCAAGAAATATTCCTTTGTTGGTTATGGTGATGGAATTAAGGGATATAGGTTCTGGGATCCTACTACCCACAAAGTCATGATTAGCAGAGATGTAATTTTTGATGAATCTTCTCTCATAAAATCAAATATTGTAGAAGTTGATTTGAAACAAGAACAAGTACCTCAACATCAACAAGTTCAATTGGAAACTCATCCATCAATAGAAAATAGGAAGCAACAAGAAGCTTCTGAAGAAGAAGATGTGGATGCAAAAAATCTACAAGAAAATGTGGAAATTCCATAGCTAGATCTAAGGAGATCTACACAGGTCAAAAATCCACCTAAAAGGTATGATGATTATGTTTCATCTGTTGCTTTGATTTCTAATGATGGGGAACCTAGTTGTTATCAGAAAGTAATGGATGGCACTGAAAATACTAAATGAAAAATAGCAATGAAAGAAGAAATGGATGCCTTGGAGAAGAATAAAACATTGGACCTAGTAGAACATCCAAAGGGTATGAAAGTTGTTGGTTGCAAATGGGTCTTCAAATTGAATAAAGGTGTTGATGATAAAGTTGAAAGGTACGAAGCAAGATTGGTAGCAAAAGGGTATTCTCAAAAGGAAGGTATTGATTTTCATGAAATGTTTTCACCAGTTGTTAAGCTAGTTTCTATTCGGGTTGTTTTAGCACTTGTTACGTTACTTGATCTTGAGTTGGAGCAATTAGATGTTAAAACAACATTTTTACATGGACATTTGGATGAGGAGATATATATGGAACAACCATAAGGGTTTGTTCAAAATCACAATAGGAAATTTGTTTGCAAACTCAAAAAGTCTTTGTATGGCCTGAAGCAGTCTCTGAGGCAATGGTACAAGAAGTTTGATTCCTTCATGGTGAGCCAAAATTTTACAAGGAGTGAGTATGTCATAGGGAGCGCAAAGCAGTTAACCGTAGAATGACGTCAGAGCGGGCAGCGGACTAGAGGAAACGGTTTAAAACTACAGACTATCGTTAAACTTCTAAACCATCAAAACCACTGAAGTCTTCCAATCCATTGGTACCTTGCTGAATCGGCGCACCAACAAACCTCCACTAATTTCTTTCGATCTTGCTGAACCATTGAACCATTGAATCATTGAACCATCAGTTCAACTATCGCTAACTCAAGATCCTTCGGCCGATGCCCTATTTACGCTGTTGAAGCAATAGTGTCGTTGAACCTTTGAACCCTTTGAACTGTTGAACCGGTTCAATCAAAGGGTTTTGGCTAGACTTAAATTGGCGACTGAACCTGATACTTTTAGGCCGATGATGGACTTCACAGCGATGTTACACTATGCCTTAGCGGAACTAGAGAAGCTTTGAACCATTAAGAATGATTCAACCACTGTGAGGTTCAAACATAGAAAACTTAAATACTTCAATGTCGTTGATTTGGTCCGCCGAATCCTAGGCAATTTCACTAAGCTTCCTTCTCCTGCAAATCAACACACCTTTGCAATTTTATCAACCTAGCACATGCCGATGCTAGGACTCAGCAAAGCATATTGTAAATAGATCCTGCACACATGAAATCAAACAAATCAGAAACAAAAAAACATAGACTAATATACATAGCCATTCCACCGATTACAGAGTAATCAACTGGTGGAATGGATTAAAAATCCATCTCGCCAGCAAACCAACAAAATTGATTACACAGTGGGATCGAATGCCAGAGAGATAACAAAAATAGGATCTTCTTTATTATGCTTTTAGAGATGAATACAACTGTCTGAATTCACAGTGTACTCCTTAACACAATTCAACCTGACTATACTCCTCTCTCTTGTGCAATTGACCTGATCTAGGGTATTTAACTACTTACCAATAGTAGTACTGACATGATTCCCAGTGGCTGGGAGATAATTCCAGGTGGCTGGGAGATCATAACTAACTAACAAACTCTAACAACCTAACAAACTGTCATTACGGATCGACAGGTGTCCCTTGGGACTTACAAAAAGAAACAACCGACCTTATTTGGTCAAACAGACCTTATGACATTTGAAAACATAACAACCATATTAGTTCTTAGCTGTAAAATTAACTTAATGAAGGGGTGCTCCTACACCATACTCCCCAAGTGAAATGTGTCTCAAGTCCTCTTAGAGACTAACTGCTGCAAATCGCCACCCTGCTTTTTGATGTCTTCTTCCAAGAGCCATATATCTTTAGAATCGAGAAGTCCTTGCCATTTGACTAAGTGCTCAAAATGTCTAATTTCTGGTCTTCTTGGCCACCCTACTATCCAAAATGCATTCCATTGTAAATGGTTCCTTAGATGGTAATTACTGCACCCAATCTACATTTTTTTGAACATAATCTACTATAGCTTCACCAGTATCAGGACTCCTATATAATGTCAGATCAGTAACATTGAAGATAGGTAAAATAGCAATATCTTCAGGGAGTTCAATCTTATAAGCATTAGAACCATATTTTTCCAGAATTTGACAAGGCCCAATTTTCTTCATCATTAACTTGCTGTGTTGTCCTTTGGGCAGTCTGTTCTTGTTGAGATGGACCATGACCATATCACTGACTTGATACTGCACATATCTTCACCTTTGATCTACTCAAGCCTTGATCTTCTAACTATTTTGGTGTAGAGTATCTCAGACTTGTTGGTGGATTTCTTTCATAGCCATTGCAAATGAATCAGCATGTCCACTCCTTTTGTCCAATTCGTGAACTTCTCTCAATTCAAAAATTCCTCTAGGATGACTACCATAAACAATTTCAAAAGGACTTAAACCTGTACTCTTGTTTGTAGAATCATTATAGGCATACTCAGCTTGTGGGAGTACCACATCCCAACTACTTCCATGTTCTCTTGTAAAAAATCTCAGCAGATTTCCTAATGACCTATTTACAACCTCAGTTTGTCCATCAGTCTGAGGATGATAGGCTAAACTAAAAGACAAATTTGTGCCCAATCTCCTCCACAAGGTTCTCCAGAAATGTCCCACAAATTTGTTGTCCCTGTTAGATACAATACTCAAGAGTAATCCATGAATCCTGACAATTTCTTTAAAGAACAAACCTGCAATGTAACTGACATCATTAGTTGTCTTGCAAGGAATAAAGTGCACCATTTTGCTGAACCTATCTACCACAACAAACACACTATCATAGCCTGTCCTTGTCTTGGGCAATCCCATCACAAAATCCATACTTAAACTATCCCAAGGTCTGTTAGGTATGGGCAAGGGTTGGTATAGTCCAACAATGGTTGAGACTCCCTTTGCTCTCTGGCAAATCATACAACTCTCAACAAACTTTCTGATATCAGATTGCATTCGTGGCCAAAAATAAAATCTCTTGATAAAATCTAAAGTCTTATTGAGCCTGAAATGTCCACCTAAACCACCACTATGTTTTTCCTTCACTATGTATCCCTCATTGAACACTTTGGAATACATAGTTGACTACCTTTAAACAAAAGTCCATCCTGCAATGTGTAATCTGAAAATTCACTATGGAAAGTATTGGCAAACTCACTGCATTCCCTATAAATTTCCTTGAAATCTTGGTCCTCTTCATACAATCCTTTGAGTGACTCAACACCCATACTTTGTAGCTGCACTTCTTGCACAGTTAACACCCTTTTGCTTAAAGCATCAGCAACCTTATTTGTTATCCCCTTCTTATGTTTGATAATGAAAGTGTATACGAAAACTCTCCACCCATTTCATGTGTCTATGACTGATCTTTTCTTGTCCATTCAGAAAACTGAGAGCATGGTTATCTGTATACACAATAAATTCTTTAGGAAGCAAGTAGTGCCTCCACTTTTTCAAAGCTTGTACCATAGCACACAACTCTAAATCATAAGAGGAGTATTTCTTCTTGGCTTCATTTATCTTTTCACTAAAAAAGGCTACTGATCTGCCTTCTTGGCTCAACACTGTTACTATGGCCAACCCACTTGCGTCACATTCAATTGTGAAAACCTTATTGAAATCAGGTAACACTAAAACAGGGAATTTACCAACTTTCTGTTTCAGATTCTCAAAGCTTCTATCTACCTTTTTTGTCCAAACAAACTTCGTCTTACCTCCACCTTTGATGGTCTCCAAAATAGGTGCACTAATGTCACTGTAATTCTTAATGAATTTCTTGTAAAATGTGGCTAAACCATGGAAGCTTCTGACTTCTCCTGCTGTCTTGGGTGTAGGCAAATTCAAAATAGCCTCGACCTTGGAAGGATCCATTTTCAAATCACCTTTAGAGATGACAAAACCTAGGTAAACCAATTCTTGTTTCATGAAGTCACATTTTTCCAAGTTTATTAGTAATTTCTGATCCTACAGCCTCTTTAAGACTGTCTCTAGATGTTTCAACTGCTCTTCCTTGCTCTTACTAAACACCAAAATATTATCAAGGTAGACTACCACAAACTTGCCTATGAATTCCTACAACACCTCATTCATCAGCCTCATAAATGTGCCAGGGGTGTTTGAAAGACCAAACGGCATCACAAGCCACTCATACAGCCCTTCATTGGTTTTGAAATCTATCTTCCACTCATCCCCCTCTCTTATCCTTATCTGATGGTACCCACTCTTCAAATCTATTTTAGAGAAATAGGTAGCACCTCCCAAACAATCCATAAGATCTTCTATTCTAGGTATAGGAAACCTATACCTGATGGTTATTCGATTTATTTCCCTAGAACCAGTACACAATCTCTATTTTCCATCTTTCTTTGGTGCTAGAACGGTGGGGACTGCACATGGACTCAAACTCTTTCTTATTAGACCCTTGTCTAAAAGTTCTTGAACCTGCCTGGCTATCTCCTCATTCTGCTGAGGGATCATTTTATATGCTACTACTCCTGGTATGAGATCTATTTGATGGCTAATGTCTCTGATTGGTGGTAGGGAATCCGGTATATCTTTTGCAACCACTCCTTTATAACTCTCAAGCAGATCTCTTACCTCCTTAGGCCCTACTTCTCTCACACTTGTTTTCTATTCCACCTTGGGTTTCACAATCAAAGCAAAACCTACACCACCACCTTCCTTAAGTGAATCCATGCATTCTTTTTCTCCCACCAGCATTACACTAGACTCTACATGTTGTGGATCCTCTTCTACTAATGACTGTATCCTATAAGTCATACCATCCTTTTGAAATGAGTAAGCATTCTTTTCTCCATCATGTTGAGCCTTTCTGTCAAATTGCCAAGGTCTACCTAATAAAAGATGGCAAGCATCCATAGGGAGGATGTCACACAAAATCTTGTCTCTATATCCCCCAATACTAAATTCTACCCATGCTTGTTCATTGATGAGTATGTGTTGCTCCTTATTCAACCAACTAACTTTATATGGACTAATATGGGGTATCTTTTCTAGATTCAACTTATTTACTACTTCCAAAGATATGATATTATCCGTTGAACTAGAGTCAATAATAACTTTGCAAACCTTACCTTGGATCTTGTAGTTGATTCTAAATAAAGCCCTTCTTTGTGATGGTTTTGTTTGCACTGGTTCCTTGAGCAGCATCCTCTTAATCATCATGTTTTCTCCCACTTCTGATGCTAAATTCACTTTAGGAGATGTCACACTCCTTGCATCTTCTTGAATCAAAGTGGTTCTCTTCTCACCACCATGAGAAGTTGAGGCCTTCTCTGGACACTTGTATGTCGGGTGCCTTATCTGATTGCAGTTATAACATCTCATATTGGAGAATTTGGATCCTCTACTTGATCCACTTCTCTCACCTCTTCTGTTAGGCCTTCTTCCTCAGTAGCCTCCTCTACTACGTGAGTCCCCAACTTGCTCCTCTTGGCTAGACTCACCACTAGGCCTCTGGTTAGGACTTCTTCCTCCAAAACTGCCTCTGGCTCTAAAATTCTTTCCACCTCTACCTCTTTGGTTCTACTCACTCTTCCTCTTTATCTTTTCTTCAACCCTTAAGGCCATTTGGAAACACTTATTCACTATTTCTGGTGTTAGGATGCTGATCTCATCTTGGATGTTCATCCTTAGGCCATTCAAATACCTGGCCACCTTTTCTGACTCTTCTTCTTGTCTCTTTGATATGAGACCAAGTTTATGAAACTCCTGTGTGTATACATTCACATCAAGGTCTCTCTGTCTGAGGTTTTACAACTTCTTATACATCTACACATCATAGTCTAGGGGTAAGAACTATGCCCTGAGCTTGGTCTTCATCCTTTCCCAGGAGGTTATCATATTTTTCCCCTCCTTGATTCACTCCCCTTGTACATAATTCCACCATGCAAGAGCAGATTCTTGTAACCTTGCCTTTGCCAACTTAACACTCTTATCGTCAGGGACTTTTTTATATTCGAAGTGATTGTTCAACGCCTCAATCCAGTCAATCACCTCCTCCACTTCCATGCTTCCACTGTACATAGGTAACCCATCGATGGTGTCCCTATTGACTGACTTTAATGCATTTAAAAATGCCCTCTGGTTTGCTAGTATCTCCTCTGCTTTCTTACTGGTTTCACCAATTTCTATATTTTCCTCCTCGCTATCACATTTATCTTCCCTATCTTTTCTTTTGGTCTACTTGAATGCTCCCAGTTTGGATTCAAGCATTTCCTCAATCAACTTCTTAACAGCGTCTTGTGACATGCTTTTGGGAGGCACCCTCTCTACCTCTGTCTCGCTTTCTTTGTCTAACATAAACATTCATAGACAAAACGCCAACAATCCTACAAGTCCTCTACTCGACTTGCCACCCAAATCTTTTGGGGCTCTGATACTAATATGATAGGGAGCTCACAATAGTTAACCGTAGAATGACGTCAGAGCAGGCATCAGACTAGAGGAAACGGTTTAAAACTGTGGACTATCGTTAAACTTTTGAACCATCGGAACCACTGAACTCTTCCAATCCGTCGGCACCTTACTGAATCAGCGCACCAACGAACCACCGCTGAATTCCTTCGATCTCGCTGAACCATTGAACCGTTGAACCATCTGTTCAACTATCACTAACTCAAGCTCCTTCGGCCGATGCTCTATTTACATCGTTGAACCTTTGAACCCTTTGAACTGTTGAACCAGTTCAATCAAAGGGTTTCGGCCAGACTTAACTTGGCGGTTGAACCTGATACTTTTAGGCCAATGATGGACTTCACACCGACACTACACTATGCCTTGGCAGAACTAGAGAAGCTTTGAACCATTAAGAACAGTTCAACCATTGCGAGGTTTAAACACAAAAAACTTAAATACTTCAATGTCACCGATTTGGTCTATCGAATCCCAGGCAATTTCACTAAGCTTCCTTCTCTTGCAAATCAACACACCTTTGCAATTTTATCGACCTAGCACATGTTAATGCTAGGACTCAGCAAAGCATACTGTAAATTGATCCTGCACACATGAAATCGAACAAACCAGAATAGAAAAACATAGACTAATATACATAGCCATTCCACTGATTACAGAGTAATCAACCGGTGGAATGGATTAAAAATCCATCTTGCTAGCAAACCAACAAAATTGATTACACAGTGGGATCGAATGCCAGAGAGATAACAAAAATAGGATCTTCTTTATTATGCTTTCAGAGATGAATACAACTGTCTGAATTCACAATGTACTCCTTAACACAATTCAACCTGACTATACTCCTCTCTCTTGTGCAATTGACCTGATCTAGGGTATTTAACTACTTACCAATAGTAGTATTGACATGATTCCTAGCGGCTGGGAGACAATTCCAAGCGGCTGGAAGATCATAACTAACTAACAAAGTCTAACAACCTAACAACCTATCATTACAGATCGTCAGGTGTCCCTTGGGACTTACAAACAGAAACAACTGACCTTATTTGGTCAAACAGACCTTATTACATTTGAAAACATAACAACCATATTAGTCCTTAGCTGTAAAATTAAGTTAATGAAGGCATGCTCTTGCACTAGTATGACCATTGTGTTTACTTTAAAAGTTTGGAAAATGGTTTATTCATTATCTTGGTATTATATGTTGACAATATGCTTGTAGCAAGAAAAAGCATAGTTGAGATCAATAGGTTAAAGGCTCAGATGGCTAGGACTTTTGATATAAAGGATCTAGGAGCAACAAAACAAATTTTGGGCATGGAGATACATAGAGATAGGGAAAATGGTAAGCTTTAGCTATCACAAAAGAAGTATGTGGAGAAGATCCTCATGAGATTTGGTATGAAGAATGTGAAACAAGTAAATATCCCTTTAGCTTCTCATTTTAATCTTTCTTCAAGTTTATGTCCTAGTAATAAAGAAGAAAAGGATTATATCTCTCGTGTACCATATGCTAATGTAGTAGGAAGTTTAATGTATGCGATGGTATGTACAAGACAAGATATTTCACATGTAGTTGGTGTTGTCAATAGATACATGGAAAATCTAGAAAAAGAGCATTGGGTAGTAGTGAAATGGGTGCTTCAGTATCTTAGAGGCACAAGTGTTTATTGTATCACCTTTGGCAGTTGTAGTGGTTCAGTTTGTGGTTATGTTGATTCAGATTTTGCAGGTGATTTGGACAAAAGGAGATCTACATCAGGTTATGTCTTTACTCTTGCAGGAGGACCTATTTGTTGGATGTCAAAGCTTCAAGAAACAATGGCTTTATCCACTACTGAGGTAGAGTATATGTCTGTCTCACATGCTTGCAAAGAGGCAATTTGGTTGAAGGGTCTTTTGAGTGAGTTTGGAAAAGTGCAAGACAGGGTGATTGTATTATGTATAGTCAAAGTGCTATACATCTAACTAAAAATCTAGCTTATCATAGTAGGACTAAGCATATTACAGTTAAATACCATTTTTTAAGACAGGTTATTGATGGTGGAGTAGCTCTTGAGAAAGTTCATACACTAGAAAATTGTGCAGATGTGTTTACAAAACTAGTATAATTAGAGAAGTTGAAGTGGTGTTTGACTTCTCTTGGCTTGTAGACATGGTGATGAATGGGCATGGCCAAGTATCAGGTAAATTGTTGTCAAGGTGGAGATTGTTGGATTGTGACAACAACAAAATTAGAAAGAAAGCAGATTTTATATTTTGGAAAGATAAGGGAATCAAAGAAAATCTTATCTTTAGAAATCTTTTGGAAAAGCTTATCTTTGAAATCTTTTTGAAAAGATAAAGATTTAAAACAAAAGATAAAGCAATAAAACAAAGCTTGTTTTTCTATGTTTAACATCGGATGAAGATATTATATATCTTGTTGCCTTGAAGGTTAAATTAATGATTGTAATGAATTGTAATTCAAGAGCAGCAGCTGTGTGAAGGTTGTAATCAATTTCTCTAAGCAATAAGAATACCATACTTTGCCCCATGGATGTTTCCTTGGTATATTGTCAAGGTTTTACCACGTAAATTCTTTGTCTTGTTTATTCTTTTGTTTTCCCTTCTACTCTTTTGTATTTTCTTTACATCTAACTTGTCCTACAATTATTAGAGTTTGTGGGTTTTACGTTTACGCTAACACAAGAGTATTATGTGTAGATTATTTTAAGGGTCATAGCCGTTGTCTGTAGATTATTTTAAGGGTCATGGCCCTTGTCTTCTGTTGTGGGTGTGGAGTTATGTACATTTATATATTGCTCATTTTGTAATAGAAGTGAATAGTAATTGCATTCTATATTTTTGTGATAATAAGAATGTTGTTTAGAACAATTTAATTGACAGTGTACATATTTGAAATAATTTGAATTAATTGAGTATTCTTCTATATCTAGCATCAATTCACCTATGACTAACTTCATAGTTCATTTTAGGATAATTGTGAACTTATTATTGTCTGAAGAAAATATATTATGCTCATTATCTTGTTGTAATTCCCTACTATTCAATATAATCTCTGATTGTCATTGTATGCACTTGAATCATCATAATTTTACAAGTAGTTGTAGATGTTTGGTGTATAATTATTTGGTTTGGAAATTATCCAAAAGAGGGTAAATTCCTCTAGGAAATTATAGTTTTTACCATACATGGGCCACAAATTAAATTCAATGGGAATTATCTAGAGGGTAAATTAAATTAAATTAAAAATCTAATCTGATTTTCTTTGTAAATGAAGATATATCAATTTAAATAGGAATATCAAGATAGTTATTATTATTTATGCTTATACATTTTGTAGTAAATTTTAATGTAATTCTTATATTGAATAGTGTTAAGGTTCATTTATAATTAAAAATCATATATTTAAGAGTTCAAATTATTTCTTTGGTAACAATTTCAGTATCATATTAATTTTTAAATTAGTGATAGTGCGTCCATTGTTTGTTTTTGTAAGAGCTTCAAAATAGAAATTAAGCATGATTTGTTCATAATTAATTACTAGCACACCTTCAACTGTGTATTTATATGAAATAAGAATGAAGTTAAATTGTAATATAAATATTCATATATTTAGATAGAATTTTTTATGTGGGTGATAGAATAAACATAATAATAATGTTATAGATGTAACTTTTCTATAGGGATTGCAAGGAGAGGTAAGTGAAGAAGTAATTGAACCTAAGGAGTGGATGAAAGATGAAGATACGGTGTCTAGGATTGAAGAAATGTTCTATGAAACATTTGTTGATCATGATGTATAGTATTACTTAGCTGAAGTCCTCCTCATGGATTGTGAAAATATTGAGAATAGTAAGAGTTCCATGGATAAAGAAAAAGAAGCAAAATATGCTCAAGAATATCTTGAAAAACTTTTAAAATAGTTTGAAATGTTTAAGCATCTTTATACTTCATGTGATTATATATGTAGGTTTATCTATGAATATTACTTTATAAATATTTTGATAAAGTCCACTAGCACACTTTCAACTGTGTATTTATATGAAATAAGAATAAAGTTAATTTGTAATATAAATATTCATATATTTAGATAGAATTTTTGTATTTGGGTGATAGAATAAACATAATAATAATGTTATAGATGTAACTTTTCTATAGACATTGCAAGGAGAGGTAAGTGAAGAAGTAATTGAACCTAAGGAGTGGATGAAAGATGAAGATATGGTGTCTAGGATTGAAGAAATGTTTTATCAAACATTTGTTGATCATGATGTAGAGTATAACTTAGTTGAAGTCCTCCTCATGGATTGTGAAAATATTGAGAATAGTAAGAGTTCCATGGATAAAGAAAAAGAAGCAAAATATGCTTAAGAATATCTTGAAAAACTTTTAAAATAGTTTAAAATGTTTAAGCATCTTTATACTTCATATGATTATATATCTAGGTTTATATATGAATATTACTTTATAAATATTTTGATAAAGTCTATTTAAGCTCCATAATATTATAAAGAGTTTGATGGATATTACAATGAACTTACTATTGATTAAATAGTTTGATTTTCATAATTTTATAGTTAACCTTCATAGTTAAATATTTGGATTCTCAAAACATTTCATATGGTTATCTTTTTAGAACGAATGCAATAAATACTTGTAATAGGTTTGTTATATTTTCTACTTATTAGTTTTAAATTTTTATGTTTTGATATTAATTCATAAATAGATTCATTTATCAAATTTATAGATAATAATCATTTATTATTGAGTACTGGTATGATAGTGTGTTAGCTTTTCAGAGGGGAGAATTTAAAAACACTTCATCTTTTTTTATCTTGAAATACTTAGTATATATGTTTTAATTATTGAAATGAAGTAAACCAATGAAATACAAAAAAATCTGCTTATTTTATGACTATTTTTTGAAATAATTTAATAAATTTGTTTGATATAATTATTGAAAATCGTAAATACTATTAAATTGTTGAAAAAAGTCAATTGAGGCAGACTAAACATTAATAAATTTGTAGCAATTTTCACTTTTTTGTTCCTTTTTTTTCCATATTGTAAACTTGATACACTAGTGGGTGGAAACAAATTGAATTGGGATAAATAGTAAGTTTATAATAAATATTTAAAGTTTTGTCTTTCAAAAAAAGAGCACTTACATGGGAAGTTAGACAATTTAGTTTTTATTTATTGAAAAAGTAAAAATATCATACTAGCTTTGTCAGAAATAAGCCACACCCAGATGATGGATTGTCCACAAGGGGCCAGTAGCTAAGTTGGTAGAGCACTCTAGTAGCAAATGGATGGTTGTAGGTTTGAGTCTTAGCTAGTCCATATGAGTTGTATCTCAACATTTTTTTATTAAAGCTACGATAGTAGCCCCAAAAACTTGTAGTGTGGAACCAATGATGGATTGGCCACAAGGAGCTAGTAGCTCAATTGGTAGAGCACTCCAACACCTAATGGAAAGCTAGGATAGTAGCCCCAAAAACTTGTAGTGGAACCAATGATGGATTGGCAACAAGGGGCTAGTAGCTCAATTGATAGAGCAATCGAAAACCAATGATGGATTGGCCACAAGGGGTTAGTAGGTCAATTGGTAGAGCATTCCAACACCAAATTGAAGGTTCTAGGTTTGAGTTCTAATTGGTCCATATTAGTTGTATCTAAACAAGGTTGACAAAGAATTTATTCTCTAAGATGGTGATTTTTTAATCTTTTTTTATTATTTTGTTAAGGGAATCAATCTCAACTCTTAGGATAATGATTCACTTGTCATCATAATTATAAAGCAGTATTAAATAGAATTAAAATATAATTGAGTTAAATTTTTTAGAAATTTCCCAATGAGATTTACAGAAGGCTATTTCTCTTTTTTACTTAAAATGTCATTTTACCCATGTGAAAATCAATTTGAAGTGATGAAAAATAATTTTCAAATTCAAATTGGAAAATAAAGAAGATTGTTACAAAAACCATGCCACATAAGCATGTTTAGCCTGGCCAAACATGACCCAAGAGTGTAATCCACACAAGCATATTGGTAAAAAAGAATTGTAGAGAGAGAGAGAGAGAGAGAGAGAGAGAGAGAGAGAGAGAGAGAGAGAGAGAGAGAGAGAGAGAGAGAGAGTGTGTGTGTGTGTGTGTGTGTGTGTGCGTGCTGCTATAAGTGATATATAACATATCTCAATTTTATTCTTATGTTTTAAACACCTAGTTAATTGTCAACCAAAAATGGGCTATCAAAAAACAAACCACTTTTTAATAACCACTTAGTTTCTATAAAATTGTCTAAAAAACAATTATAATTGTTTTACCTACAAAGTGTGTCCCACTTATGGGTCATCATGATTTTTTATTTTTAGAAAACTAGTCATTTAAGCAAGAGGGGTTCCATATAAGGCATTTTCATTAAAGGAGGTTAAATCAAACCCCCTTATATATAACCCCCTTTGATAGAACCCATGCATGCTTCAAAACCTATGAAAATCTCCTCCACACCTATCAAAATGCTAACAAATAAAATTGTTTCTTCACAATTTAAGGAGTCAAATGAAGTCATTTGGAAATGTACGTATGTAACCTTTAGTATGAGTTTTCTTAAAATTATAATATTATTAAGTTTTCTTTAATAATATATATTTTTATAAGGAATTTAGGTCTTTTACAAAAGAACATTGATCTCTATTCAAAGAAATTAAGAAAAATAACAAACATTGTTAGAAAATCTTTAAAAAATGCACTACACTACACATAGATGTCATTGTTTCAATGAAAATAAAAGAGAATTTAATTTAGATATATATGCTAAGAGAAATGTGTTACATAATAATATAAGTCTCTAAAATTTGTTGGTGCTCAAAACTTAGCAGATGATGTTAGAAGCCCTATTTCTAACCACATAATATTTTTCATCTTCTTCATTGAAAAAAATGGTATCATAAAGAAAATTGTACATGATCTAAGAAAACCATTATATTTATTTAGCTATAATACTTGAGGCAAAGTGAAACCCTACCCAAAAAGTACGGAAAACATAGACAAATATGGAGGTGGAAAAAAAGGAACAAAATGATATCATTTGGTTAAGACTTGAGGTATTCCTTGGACCTTCAAAATTGTAATCTCATTAGAGGAGTAAGACACAGTCACCAAAAAGAGGTTAAAATAGTACCAGATCTAGGACCATGATGGATCCAATAGTAGTAATTCTTGATCAAATTCTTTCTCCATGGATTTCCCTTTTCCAAGATATTGCCTTGATAGGTAAGTTTTAAAAACTTTCTCTAGATTTATCTACTATTTCAAAATGGGTTTTCAAAAATTGGTCTCAAAATGTAAAAGTTTCTCTTCTTGAAAATGATTATTTTTTAGTCCAATTTCAATATATGGATGATAGGAATAATATTCTAAGCCAAAAATTATGTTTTTTAAATGGAGCTGGTCTTTTCTTTGAACCTTTGCACCCAATCTTTGATCCATTTTCTACCTTTTGTTGAACACATTAGGATATTGAGAGGGGGGGGGGAGGGTGAATTAGTATATAAACAAACTTCAACTTCTCCAGATCAGATTAAAACTTAAGCATTACAACATTAACATAAACATAAAAGATCAACACAATACACATCAACACATAACAACAGATATATGTGGAAAACCCAATAAGGGAAAAACCATGGTGGGGATTAACTCACAATATATGAAGCTTAAAATAATAACTTTATTTTAGATCTACAACCCAAGGAAGCTACTACTCCCAAAAAACTTTGGTTTATGGGCACTCCCAAGGAAGCTATAACTCCCTAAAAACTTTGTCTTATGGTCACTCCCAAGGAAGCAATGACTCCCTGAATTGAGAACAAATTTATAAAAAAATACAGTATGATAGTCCTTCTACTACTTGAAAATTGACATTGAAGTTCACACCTTTAATGATTGTAATTATGCTTCTTCTGATAATTGGATCAATTAGGCACACTCTTCACTTCCTTCTTTCCACACAAAAGTCTTTAGGATGAATCAGGATAGCTTCTAGCACATCTTCTCTTTCTCCTTTAGTTAGACATCACAATGTGTATGATTTCATATTCTGCTCTTTTTCTTGTTTGCAATCCTTATCAATCACATTGCAATCACACATCACTTAACTCAATTTGATTTACAATTTATACATGATATTACATTGATTATATTGCTTGTTATCCAAAGACAACATGAAAAATACATTTACATGTTGGTCATACTACACACAACATGAAACGTGTAGAGGACAAGTCCTAAACAAGGCTACACGCTACACAAATAGAATACCCATGTCTCGCGGACATCAACACTTACTTAACCATGTCTAGAACATCCTTTACAACATCAAATATCGAGGAATTACATCCACACACTCTGCTCATTTGAAAATAGGACAACCGTATGCAAATACATGAAATTGAAACATAACGGCCACAACAACTTCAAAACCTTGTGCGGTATTGGAAACAAGAAAGATCTTCATGAAAGTCTTCAATATGAGTCTACATGACTAATAAAACATCTCCAAACACTCCTTTATCTCTACACATCAAAAATTTTGTTCCACTCATCTTCAACCATGAACTATGAGAACAAAAAGTCATTCAGAACACACTGCAACACACTATCATTGAAAAAATGAGCTTGCAGATCGCTAAGAAACTTGAAACTATAAGAAGGCATGTAATGCACATCTATAAACATGTCCATAAAATTGAAAAGGCAAACATTCACATCTATAGGAATGCATAAAATTCCAACAAGCCTTCAACACCACCTTACTCTGCTAGAACACATGCCGGTATTCTATCATGCATAACTTTCACAACGGAAGGACAGATGATCTAAAACTTTGGAATTATCACCTTCACAACACCTTGAACATAGTTCTAGAGCTGCATAGACATAACTACAAATGTGGAGTATTCCATTACCTTATAGTAAATGTCTTCTTTAGAACCAACACTATCTTCAAACTATCAATTGTAAAACACCATTTTGGTAATCCAAACACCATGAGACTTGAAACATACATGCTTTGACACTATATGAAGCTATCTTTCAATCCGCAGAGGCACAACATCAAAAGAATGAAAATGTGGATCAATCTTTTAGACAACCTTCAAAGGTAGTCATCCTATAGCAGAAACTTTCACCAACTTCGGAAGGCCAAAGCTTCTTTGTATCAACACATGTAGTCTTAGGAATAGTAGGAGAGATCATATAATATGCTTCAAGCCACTAGTAATATCTTCTCAACATTAGCAACACATTTGATCATCTTAGTGATTCTAATTTCTATATTAATGTAACTTCATACTCAACTCTGCATTCATCAAGGCATGACATCCAACCATGAACTTCAGTAACCACATTATATTCAACATGACATCCAACCATGAACACCATCACACATCCATGATAGTGTTGACATCAATGACAACCTTGTGATAGTGTTGACATCAATGACAACCTTAGGAACCATATGTGTAACACATTCTTTCAATTTACCCCTTTTTAGATTTGTCTCAAAAACATCTCTACTGAATATAGAATGTTTGAAATTATTGAGATTGTTGGTAATGTTTTTTGTATCTTTTAAGGGCATGATTTGGCATATTATAGGACTTCTAGTTCTAATGTCAAATTCAATTCTTTAATGGATTATTATAAAGAGTTTCCTCAAAATGTGATCCTTGAGTCAACTAAGGGGGTAGGGATACAAATTTTATTTTATGATGGTCTTGAGCCTTTATGCATTCATTGCCATCAATATGGGCATTTAAGTTGTCTTGACAATGTCAATGTTGACAAAGACAAAGTTCAAGCTATTCTTATTAGTTCTTCTCATCAACCACATCATTTGGCTTTTGAAGATTCTAAACTCAAACATTTGCCTAATATACATTATCCTATATCTTAGTAGTCTAATGTGTTGAAAGTATCATTTATACAAAGTAGTGAAGATGTTAACTAATCATTGGATAATTTGAAACAAGAAAAAAAAATAGATTATTGTATATAATTTTAAAAATGAACTTGAGATTTTAATTAGGCCATTAATGGAAAAATTGAATGGAAAATTTGTTCCCTCTAACTCTTTTTGGGGGGATTTTCAACATTCTAAACTAGAAAATCACCGAGATGAGTTGGATCACCTACAAGAAATAGTCCATGTACATTAGATGTTGGTTCAAAATCTTGAAGGTAATTTCTAAGATAAGACTGTTCCCTTAAAGGAAAATATTAATGACATCGTCAATGAGGTTCTTTTGAAGGTAGGAAATGAACTTTCTGAAGAAAATGCTAATGGAGTCTTTAATGAAAATTTAGAACTTGACTTTTTTAAAAGACTCCATTTCTTAGATAGAGAGAAATGAAAAAATAGATTTTATAACTCCTATTCAATAAAAGAGAGGTGGCACTTGATTTAAAATGTTAACAACAATGCTCATTTTTTATAGTTTAATGCAAGTGAGGAGTCATGTCTCTTTCTATAGGGACATGATATACCAATGCACTATTTTTCCATGGTTGGGTGCACTACCAAAGAAGAACCTATTACAAGGGAAGATTTTGAGTAGATTTTTAAATATGTAAGTACTAATATAAAGGTTATTACAAGATCTCTTTAGTCAGAGATTAGAGAACAATTCCTTCATGATGAACTATTTGAATCCCTTTCCATTACATATCCTCAATATTAGATTAGCTATCAAATAACTAATTTTCATAACAAGATAAAAGACCTTATCCTATTAGTTGTCTTATAGTTTAGAACTCAACGAACAATATATAGAAGGAATTATAAATAAATTTAAGGTCACAAAGAAACTAGCTCATTTTTCGACATCAATGATGGAATAGTTTAAAATCTTGGAGAGTCCCTTCCAAGATAGATCAATAACAAAGATTTGGGGAATGGTACAGGTGCACCTAACCCACAGTGGCCTCCTTAAGGCATTTAGTTGTTTTATGTTTATTTTTTTTGTTTTCAATAAGGTCCTAAATGACCCTTAAATGTAATAAGGTCTGGTTGACCATGCATACTATTTTTAGGTTAGTCAGTTAGAGGTTGTTAGTCAGTTGTTATTTCCCAGCCACTTGGAAGTGTCTCCTAGCCACTGGGAACCAAGTTAGTACTACTCTTTGTGGGTAGATATATTCCCCCAGTGCAAATCGATTGGATATAGAATAGAAGGAAAACTGATAGTAGTGTGAAGTTGAATTGGAACAGAACATTTGTGTAGTTACATTTCTAAAAATATCAATATAAGATCCTTTTGTGTCATTTTCTGGCTATTGAATTTATTGAATAGATCATTTTACTGAGATCGGATGGATTTGTTTATCCATTCCACCAGTTGATTCTCTGAATTGGTGGAATGGTTGTGTATATTAGTTTAGGGTTTTATTTTGTTTTTTGTTTTTCCATGTTAATGCTTGCAGGATTGGGCAAGGAAATGCATTAAAGGGTTCTAGCATGGTTGTGTGCTAGATTGTTGAAGTGCATAGAGCTGCATGTTTGAGGAAGAGATCGACCTAAGCAATCGCTAAGTAAAAAATGGATCAAAATAGTGAAAATCTGCAGGAGTTGCAGAAGACATACAAAGTGTGAGTATATTTTCTTTGCCAAATATATTTTGTTTAACTATATCGCTATCGCATGTTCTGAGTATATCGCTTTTGGTCCATCGCTGTTGTATGGGAGAAACATACAAGTCTATCCCAGATACAAGAGAGAGAGAAAGTCCAAGATTCCCAGTCGGCATACAAGAAAGTCAAGGTTCGGTCAAATGCATATTTGAAAATGCATGTTATGAATATACAAGGTTAAGTATATCGAATATACAATTTCTGTATGTACTGCAAATGTATGTTGGATACAGGTCCTGTGTATCGCGCAGATGCACATCAGGGTTTGTATGTTACAAAAGTATAACAGGTTATACAATTTATGGGTATATGTCTTTTGTATGTCGGAGACAGTGTTTGTGTATACCCTTACAGCTTGTGAAGACAGTTTCTGTGTATCCGTCAGTTACATGTCTGAGTTGTATGTGATAAATGTAGATCAAAAATGTACATCAGGTTAATGCAAAGGGTGATGGGTCGAGGTGGTAGCCAGAATGTATGTTGAAAGGGTTTTTTTGTTTGTAGATACGAGAGTTGACTAGCAGTCGTAAGTAAGGGCACTGGAAGAATAGGTTAAGATTTGTATGTATGTCACGAATGTGCAACGTGCACTTACATTAGTTTTGATGCATGTGTTGGCTGTTAGAGTATAGCCGAAGGTTGTATACCGCTATTGCATGTATGTTAAGACATACATTGGACTGATGCATCGGTGAGAGAGTGAGGATTGGTAGAGGGAATGGAGACTTCACCGATGGGAGGAGTCTTGGCGATAAGAAGTTTGGAGTCGGTGTGAGGTGAAGCATCGGGGAGATACCAAGCATAGCGGTTGATAGTACTAGGTTTTGCCGATAGGCAAATAAAACATGAACATACAATGAGGAATGTATGTTAAGGGTTAGAGTTTAAGGAGTAATATTCTTGGCTCTGCATCATAGTTGTATCAGAGCTCAGCAAAAGGTCTGGGCTGTTGTGTGTTGATTCTGTCACTGAGAAGGCAGAAGTAGAAGGATTGAGAGGTTGACAAGATGCCTCCGAAAGGTAATGGTACTGCCAGGGAGTTGCAGGAAATGAAGGAAAAACATGCTAAAGAGATGAGGAAGATGAAAGAGCTTGCAGAAGCACTTCAAGCCAGGCTTGCAACCTTGGAGAAGAACAAAAAGAGAGAAGTGGAAGACAGTGAATTAGAAGAAGAAGATGATGGTGAAGAGTATGAAGAGATAGATGAAGATCTGAATCCTGAAGATTAGAGATTTGTAAAACTGTTAAAGGCAGTTTAGAATGATAAGCCTAAGGTAAAGGTTGATGTTCCAAGGTATACTAGAAGTTTAAATGAAGAAGAGTTACTTGATTGGATTGCTGCATTAGACAATCACTTTGAATGTGAGGATGTTGCTAAGGAGCAGAAAGTAAAGATTGCAAAGACCAAATTGGGAATTCATGCTTTGGTATGGTGGGATTATGTACAATCAGAGAGGAGAAAGCAAGGTAAGTCAAAAATTTATTCATGGGATAAGATGGTAGCAAGAATTCAAGGTAAATTTTTACCCAAGGATTATGAAGTTCAAATGTTTAAGAAGCTTCAATTTTTAAGGTAAAAGGAAATAGATGTGAAGGCATATACTGAGGAATTTTATAAATTAAGTATGAGATCCAGTCATCATGAGAATGAGGTTGAAAAGGTTGCTAGATACTTGGCTGGTTTGAGATTGAATATACAGGATGAGTTAGTTTTGGCTAACCCTAGGAGTGTAGAAGATTGTTATCAAATGGCAATCAAGATTGAGGAAAAGATGAAAAGGAGATAGGATAAGCCCATGAGAGGAAGAGGTAGTAATATAAGGGGAAGAGGATCAGCCCCTACAACAAGACAAGTTAATGAGGATCAAGAAGAGACTGGTAAAGGACAGGAGCAATCTGATTTCAGAGGTGGATGGAAAGGTACAAGAGGCAGACTTGGAGGTGTAAGAGGTTCTAATGCATTTTTAGGAAAGTGTTACACCTATGGTGAGTTTGGTCATCCATCCTTCAAATGTCCAAAAAGGTAAGGTTCATCATCCAGAGATGATAGGAAGAATGACAAGAGGGTTCAACTTGTGCAAGAAGAGAAAGTAGAGGAAAGTGTTCAAAGCTCAAACACGTATCAAAGTGTAAGAGCTCATGATGGTTATGGATATCCTGAGGAGGGAGAAGCATTGATGCTGAGGAGAACTATTTTGAAGACAGCCATAGAGATGATACAAAGGAGAGCTCTTTTCAGGACACATTGCAAAAGCAAAGGCAAAGTATGCAAGGTAGTAATAGATTCTGGTTCCACAGACAATGTGGTATCTCAGGAAATGGTGGATAAACTGAAACTGGAAAGGATTCCACATCAAAGTCCTTACAAAGCATCTTGGGTGAGTGATAGTCAATCACTTTTAGTATATGAACAGGCATATGTTGATTTTCAGATTGGAGAATATTAAGATAGAGTTTTGTGTGACATATTGCCCATGGAATGTTGTCACCTACTTTTGGGTAGGCCATGGCAATTTGATTAGAGAGCATTGTATGATGGGTATGCTAATACCTACACCATCAAGAAGGATGGGAGAACTATTGTGTTGATACCATTACAGGAGGATGCTGCAGCACAGAAGGTAGCCAAAATCATTTTAGTGGGAAAGAAAGAGTTTGTGGAGATGCCTACAGTAGAAGGCACAAATGCAGTTGAGGATACTTCAGGAAAAGGAGTTGATAAGGATAATAGTTTGAAGAAGATTTCAGTTTTGATTGACAGAGATCAATAGTAGGTTCAGAAGTAGGTTTGTACACAGCCACTAGTTGATTGGAAAGACAAGGATGCAATCATCATAGGGACTATTGTTTGTCCCCTAAGAGTTGAAAGGTAAACCCATTCTACCATAGCAGTAAATGAGGTTTCCACTGTCCATGTTCAGACAAAGGTGATGGTCAAGAAGAAGGACCAGCAAGGTGTGAGAAAAGCCTACAGTGCTAGGCATGAGCATTTGCCTCCATGGCAGCAGGTTGCAGTCCAGAGATCATGGGGCAGATATGTGATAGCAGAAGATACAGGTGGATTCAGTCAAAGACTTAACTCATGGGACATGAGTTCTTTTCAAATTGGGGAGTATGGTGCAGGTGCACCTAACCCACAGTGGCCTCCTTAAGGCATTTAGTTGTTTTATGTTTATTTTTTCTGTTTTCAATAAGGTCCTAAATGACCCTTAAATGTAATAAGGTCTAGTTGACCATGCATACTATTTTTAGGTTAGTTGATTAGAGGTTGTTAGTTAGTTATTATTTCCCAGCTGCTTGGAAGTGTCTCCTAGCCGCTGGGAACCAAGTCAGTACTACTCTTTGTGGGTAGATATATTCCCCCAGTGCAGATCAATTAGATATACAATAGAAGGAAAACTGATAGTAGTGTGAAGTTGAATTGGAATAGAACATCCGTATAGTTACATTTCTAAAAATATCAATATAAGATCCTGTTGTGTTATTTTCTGGTGTTATTTTCTGGCTATTGAATTTACTAAATAGATCATTTTGCTGAGGTCAGATGGATTTGTTTATCCATTCCACTAGTTGACTCTTTGAATCAGTGGAATGGTTGTGTATATTAGTTTAGGGTTTTATTTTGTTTTCTATTTTTCCATGTTAATGCTTGTAGGATCAGGCATAGAAATGCATTAAAGGGTTTTAGTATGGCTGTGTGCTAGATTGTTGAAGTGTAGAGAGCTGCATGTTTGAGGAAGAGATGGACCTGAGCAATCGCTAAGTAAAAAATGGATCAAAACAGTGAAAATCTGTGGGAGTTGCAGAAGACATACAAAGTGTGAGTATATCACTTTTGTATGTGAGATATACAATCCGTGCGTATATCGCTATCAAATGTTCTGAGTATATCACTTTTGGTCCATCATTGTTGTATGGGAGAAACATACAAGTCTATCACAGATACAAGGGAGAGAGAAAGTCTAAGATTCCTAGTCGGCATACAAGAAAGTCAAGGTTCGGTCAAATGCATATTCAAAAATGCATGTTATGAATATACAAGGTTAAGTATATCGAATATACAATTTTTGTATATACTGCAAATGTATGTTGGATATAGTTCCTGTGTATCCCACAAATGAATGTTGTGAGTATCCCACAGATGCACATCAGGGTTTGTATGTTACAAAAGTATAATGGGTTACACATTTTATGGGTATATGTCTTTTGTATGTCGGAGATAGTGTATGTGTATACCCCTATTACTTGTGAAGACATTTTATGTGTATCCATCGATTGCGTGTCTGAGTTGTATGTGATAAATGTACATAAAAAATGTACATCAGGTTAACGCAAAGGGTGATGGGTCGAGGTGGTAGCCAGAATGTATGTTGAAAGGGTTTTTTTGTCTACAAATACAAGAGTTGACCGGTAGTCATAGGTAAGGGCACTAGAAGAATAGGTTAAGATTTGTATGTATGTCGTAAATGTGCAGCGTGCACATATATTGGTTTTGATGCATGTGTTGGCCATCAAAGTATAGCCGAAGGTTGTATACCACCATTGCATATGTGTTAAGACATACATTGGACTGATGCATTGGTGAGAGAGTGAGGATTGACAAAGGGAATGAAGACTTCACCGATGGGAGGAGTCTTGGCGATAAGGAGTTTGGAGTTGGCGTGAGGTGAAGCAACGGGGAGATACCAAGCATAGTGGCCGATAGTACTAGGTTTTGCCAATAGGCAAATAAAACATGAACATACAATGAGGAATGTATGTTAAGGGTTAGAGTTTAAGGAGTCGTACTCTTGGCTCTACATCAGGGAACCTTAAGTTTTTTAATAAAAAGGGGTAAAAAATTTATTGAATCAGAGAATCATTAAAAAAAAGAAAGAAACATCCATAAGGGGCACAACCAAAATTAAGAATTAACACCCAAAAAGCTCCTCATATCCTCCATAACCCAATCTTCAAGAACATGGGCCAAATCACCAGGAAGGTTGCCCCAATCATCTACATTCCAAGTCTCCATTTACTTAGATGGTCACCTCGTCAAACCATCCGCCACGTTATTCCATTCCCATGGCACATGACAAAAAGCAATAGAATCTAAAGCATTGCTCAGAGAAACAATTTGTTTGGCCACCACTGCAAGTTGCCAATTCACCTCCTCAAACTGTCTCTTATTTAACATATCAATGACCACCTGAGAATCTGATTCACAAATAATCCACTTCTAGCCAAGGGTACAAGCACGCTCTAATGGTAGAAGAATAGCTAGAGCCTCCATGAGATTATTTGTATGCTGACCTCTATATATAGAGAACAAAAAAATTACCACCCCCGAACTATCCCTGCCAATGCCACCAACTCCAGCATGGCTAGGATTACCTCTAGAAGATCCATTAATATTGATTTTAAACTCCCCCATAGTGGGAGGACACCAATGACCAATATGACATACCCTTGCTCTCCCACACCCATGCTAAACCATCCTCAAATTTTTCCATCCACCCCTAGAGGGACCAAGGGCTTCAACAACATCATAGTCACTAGAAACAACAAGGACAGATAGATCACACTTAGTAGCTAAAGTTTCCTGCAGACCCCCCAAAATCCTCAACCAGAGCTAACCCAAAAGTAGCTTCTTGTCCAAAAAAATTCTATGGTTGCGCTCCAACAAAATATGCCAAATTATCAAACTAGGGCCAATGATCCAAGCAATGAGGAGAAAAGAGGTCTTTATAGGGGGAGGCCCTAGACTCCTCCAAAAGTCCTCTAAAGAAGAAGCATGTCTACATGGTATATGCCAAATATTCCATGAGCAATGCCAAATAAATTTCGCAAAGGGACACTAAAAGAAGAGATGGGGGATGCACTCCTCATGCCCACCACACAGAACACACATAGAGGGCCCTTGAAACCCACGTTTCTAGAGATTCTTCTAGGTAAGGCACCTCCCTTAAACAACTAACCACGAGAAGAAGTTACACTTAGGCCAAGCAAACTTATTCCAAACCTGTTTCCACCATGAGACCTCCGAGCTCCCAAACATTTACTTATCAAGAACTTGATAACCTAAAGCAACAGACAATTTGCCTTTTGGATCAAGACCCCAAGCCAACACATCTCTCCAAGGAAGAGAATTGCAGACACACCCTGATAGAATCCCAGCAAGCTCTTGATAATCCCCAGCTGCCCCACCAGGAGGACACTCCTATGGAAGCTTCCATCTATACACACTAACTTGTCCCAATTATGAAGAGTTTTAAAATCAGCAACATGGCACCACCCAACATCAATAAAAAGCCTACTCAAATTCTGTAGATGGGGATGAGTAGACAAAATGGGAGGATAACCATTCCAAGAATCATGCTAGAAGAGAGCATCTTACCCACTATTGCGAATCCAAAACAACCCCTGCTTGACCAACTTAGCACCCCTTTTGAGGGTACTCCAAATCATAGAACCCTTCCCCTCTAAACTAAAGCGGGCAACATCCACACTCTCAACTGCACCCAGATACTTTGAGGTAAGAGTTTTTACCCATGATTGATGTTGTTGCGAACACCACCACCAATATAGCTTAGTTGCTAAAGCTTGTCCATTGAAATTAGTTCTACACAGACCCAGACCACTAGCCTTCTTTGGCCTACAAATAGCTTCCCACTTAACCAAACTCCACTTCCTATGAAGGCGGTTGCCAGACCAAAGGAACTGCCAAGACAAACTCTCAAAGTCTTTGATAAAGCCGGAAGGTACAGAGAGAACAAAACATCTGTACAGAGGAAGAGCCTACACAACAAACTTTAGAAGAGTCACCCTACCCATAGAGGAGAGCTACCTGTTAGTCCAATGACTAACTAGATTTTTGAACTTATCCATAATCTCCTACCAGAATAATTTAGGGAGTGAATGAATAGCAAGTGGAATACCAAGATACACAAAAGGAAGAGTGCCAATCTAGAAATGAAGGATACTGGCAATTCTCCTCTGAATAGCTCGTAGAGTATGAAAGAAGTAGATAAATGACTTCCCCTCATTAATTTTCTGACCTAACACAACCAAATAACAATCCAGAATCCTGCACCAATCAGAAGCCTCCTCAACCTTGGCTCTGCCCATCATAGTCGTGTCATCAACAAACTGCAAATGTGACTGTGGGGGAATATTATTTCTAAACCTCTAGCCCTTAATCAAACCAGTATCCACCTGGGATCTAATAAACCTCCCCAAACCCTCCACTTTTAAGATGAATAGATAGGGGGATAAAGGGTCCCCTTGTTTCAGCCCCCTAGAAGCACCAAACAACTTCATCGGCTCACCATTAATCAACACCAAAAAGGAAGGAGAAGTAACATAGCTCTTGACCCACTCAATCCATTCACTAGCAAAACCAGATGCTCCCAGAATCTTAAATAAGAAGGTCCATTTAACCCGATGATAAGCTTTAGCCATATCCAACTTAATAAATATAGCTTTCTCTTTAGAATGATCCATAGAATGAATCATCTTAGTTGCAATGATGACACCATCCATAATTTGCCTACCAGCCACAAAACCCCCTTGGTCTTTAGAAATTAACTTGATTAGCCAGGGTTTCAGCTACTTAGCAATCAACTTAGTAATAATCTTATAAACCACATTACATAAGGCAATGGACCTAAAAGGATCCAGAGAATTAGCCCCATCCTTCTTTGGAATGAGAGAAAGGAAGGTAGTAGTCATGGATTTCAGCATTTGTTTATTTATGAAAGATTCCTGAATGACCTCCAACAAATTCAACTTAATCACTTCCCAGAACACCTGGTAGAACTCAACTAGGAAACCATTAGGCCATGGAGCTTTTCCCTTTTCCATCTAGAACACAATAGTTTCAAGCTCCAACAAAGAAATATGATTAAGCAAAGAAGCATTCATTTCACTGGTAACTAAGGGCATAATACTATTCAAAATATTAGGTTCATCCTTCTCCGCAAGAAGGGAATCCTCAGATAGTAGAATAGAAAAGAAATGAACAGCCTCAGTAGAAATAGAAGTAGAGGAGTAGAGAGTCTCCCCATTCGAAGACCTGAGAGAAGAAATGACATTACCTTGTCTTCTATCTTTTACTGAATTGTGGAAGAAAGAAGTATTCCTGTCTCCCGCCTGAAGCCACTCGATTTGGGACTTTTGTTTCCAAAAAATTTCTTCACATAATTCCCATTCCTCAACTTCCTTTATAGCAGCAGATTCCAGCAAACCCAAATCCTTAGTGAGGCCCCGATCATGAATTTGCTTGGTGATCGAGTCCAAATGAGCTTGAGAAGACTGCTTTGCATGGAAAACATTCCCAAAGTGTTACCTATTCCACCGTTTCAACGTATATTTCACATATTGGAGCCATTTGGAGAAGTAGTACATAGATGTCCCATGTGAGGCTTCCCCAAATTCCACCAACCAGGAAGAAGATCATGGAGGGAGTCATCTCTTAACCACATGAGCTTAAACTTAAAAGACTGCTTTACACAACACTGGGGTAGCTCAGCAATAAGTTTGATCGGCCAATGATCAGAACCGCGCCCATCCAAAATCTCAGAGCTGGTCAACCACCTATCCCCCAACCAGAAACTAGACACCAAGAATCTATCCAGGCATTCAGAAATAGCAGCATCCTCACATCTCCTATTATTCCAAGAAAAGACCCTATTTGTTGGATGTCAAAGGTTCAAGAAACAATGGCTTTATCCACTGTGATCAATTAAATCAACTGAAGATAATAACTAATCTAATGCATAAACAAAGGATTATACCTTCATGAAGACCTCACAAATCCATGCGGGAAGGAGCTTGCACCCAATAGAGCTCCTCAGATGTTTCCCTGATTCGTGTGTAAATGTGGATTGCTCAAATGCTCACAACACAATGTAGATGAGGTTTGATGATGGATTGGATGGGATTGAGCCAAGATTTTAGCAGAGGTTTGATAGGATTATGAGATTGGATAGTGATTTTGACAAAGCTCTGATGCATTCAAGTGGTCTCTCTAATGGCTTAGAGAGGGGTCCTATTTATAGGATTTTGGAGATAAGAATAGAAGGTCAGGATTCATTTGACAAATCAAGGGCTAGGAATAAAAGTGATTCTTTTATTCCTTAGTGGATGAATTAAAAATTCTCATTTTTGGAAGAGTGGAGGAGTGGATGAATAAATAATTCATCTTTGGGGAGAGTGAAGGATAATGGGGGACAACTGAATATTAAATTTAGTTTAGTGGATTAGAGTGGGGGACAACTGAATATTAAATTCAATGAGTAGATGAGAGTGGGGGACAACTGAATATTAAATTCAGTGAGTGGATGAGTGGGAGACAAGGTTAATTAAGTGTTTTCTTAATTAACTTAAGTTTAGATTAATCAGATAATCAGGATTTATCTAATTAATAGTGATTAGGGAAATGGATAAATCATCTAAATAAATATTAGGAATATTCATTTAATTGATAGGATAGGGTTGTAAGGTTAAATGGATCAATTAGGTGAATTAATTGATCACCAGGGATATGCAGATTGGGGGAGTAGATGAGTGTAGCGGTATGGCAAATTGGTTTGCAGAATAGTCCAATTTTAGGTGTCTACATTTTGCCCCTCTTTGAGATGGTGTTGCGGCTAAGCAACATCATTTCAAAGAAGTTAAAACATAGAGATGGATTGGATAGAAAAAAGATTTTGGTTTGGAAGAATAGGGCTTGGGGATAATTGGTAAGGGTGATGCCCCCTCGAGAGGATAGGCGGGTTGCGAGAACACGGTTGTGCTCTCGAAATGGATGGGACAGATTGGTAGATGAGCATTGTGCTAAAACTAATTTTGAGTAATCCTAGGTTTGATATAGCAAAGTGGATATGTTCACCAAGGTATAGAAGACTAGGGTGATGATGTTTATCCAACATTTGCATGGACTAGACACGCAGACAAAGGGATGATCCCATGCATGCCCAAGATAGTACAACCTTGTCAAGACGAGGGAAGGGGACTCATAGCATAAGCCCTTAGTACATAAAAGGTATGATTAACCTTAGATGCACAAGGAGATCAATATGCTAGAACCGACCCTATGATCAATCAAGATATGAATACTAGCTTGGAGTAATGAGACCAAACCACAAGCACAACATACAAAAGCAAGACTATGCCCCATTCTAGATGTTTTTGCCACATGCCATGATATAGTAAGATCAAGGTAGCTTTGATGTAATCATTGAATAGGACAAAAAATAAAAATAAAAAACTAAAAGACCAACGAACCAAACAAGTGACCATTGTATCTTTTGCCAAGATAGATAATGATGTGATAGATTCTACCTATCATAGGAAAGATATATCCTAAGGCAGGGATCAAGTGATGATTGGATAGATTCTGCCTATCATAGGAATGATATATCCTAAGGCAAGAATCAATTGATGATTGGATCATGTTCTGGTGGTACAAGATTGGCTCAAGATACGATGGTGACAAGTTGCGATTGATGCTGATTTGATAGTTGATGATTTTTTATTAAGGACAAAGCTTTGATAAGTGATGTGATGCTTGGATCTATTGTAAGCTTATTGATGATAGATGCGATGATGAACAAATTATTTTTGGAATTTTGTGTTTTTTTATTGTTTTGGTATTTTTTGATATTTGTGATGTTTTTGGATTTTTTATTTTTTCGACAAGGAATGGTTTATTGTGATGGTGTCTTGGATTTTGTGTGGATAGCCTTTGTGCTAAATACCAATGACAAGGGAACACCAAGTCTACAGGTGAAAGTGGATAAGAAATGGATGAATGATATGGAATGCAAGATAAAAAGATGACACACACAAGCAAGTCAGCAAGTATGCACGAATGATGCAGGCACAAACAAGGTATTGCCCCTGTCAAGTAGTAAACCCATGATATAGATTGATGATGTCTGGTTTCAAGAATGAAGTATGTCGTATAAGACTCCGAGTCTGGTTTTCGACAATGCGACATCCTATCTAAGACATATGATAACGATATACGATAGTGTTTTCATGGCTGGGAGTGATGCATCCCTAGAGCAACATGAAGGATAGTTATGACTGATTGATATGGTTTACGAGTGGACAAGGATCAAGACCACTGATTATGATCAGATCATTTAACAAGATTGACTTGACTTGATTGGCATGGATTAAGGATAGACTTGCAATTGGATATGGTATGGATGCGGATATGGATATGAGCTGTAGTTGGATACAGTATGGTTATGAGGATGAGTTATAGTGGATAGAAGGCAACAAGGATGTGATCTCCAAGGACTATGTCACATAAGTGTAACATGCCCCATTATAGGTAGAGTACGTAGGATTGTTCATGACAATGCTATTGATGATAAGAGGATGAGCGGATAAGGAATGATCTACATGGTATGGAGGGATAAGGTGTGCCAAGAGACATCTAGAACATTTGTCAACATTGTGCCCCCAATCTTTATCAAGACCAAATAATAGAGACATGATAGGCATGCAACAGATAAAGGATAGGATAGGGAATGGTATGAAAGGAAAACTGGTAGGAGAAGAGTGATATGCCGATGAGACAAGGTGCCCCCAAGTGTAGGTGACATAGAAGATCAACATACACATGATGTCTATTTGCCAGGTTTTCATCATGGTACTTATCCAAGGCACCTGTTTGCCAAGTTTTCACCATTGGATGAAAGAATTTTTCTTTACTTTTTTCTTTTTTTCTTTTTTTTCTTCTTTTTTTGAATATTGAGATTGGAGAAGGTGGATATGGAAAGACATTGGCATATAGTTCTCTGAAAGGGGATAGTCCCACTAGATAGATACTATTGAATGGACCATGTCCAGTGCTCTCACAGATGTTGGTAGGGGATTGGATGAAAGTGGTATGGCATAGGTAGATAGTGGATAATGATGCAGAATATGGAAGGAAGGCTTATGCAATAGCATGGACCATATGCATAGGATGAGGCAGATGTGTAGGATAATGGATGTAAGATGGGGAGATGTAGTTATTTGGAGGTGTTGTGAATTGGAAAGGAACCATGACCAATGGCTGCACACACCGTGATAAACATTCAAGCTTTTGATGATATGGTGGTGTAGGAAGCAATGGAGATGTTTGCTTAGGAGATGGCTGATGAAGTGATTTAGGAACCCACATAGATTTATTATTTTTAGTGCTTTTGTTTTGCGTGTGGGATTTTTGAAGGAAATGGAAGTTTTGGATGGAAGGAGGCTTTTGGATGGATATAGGTGGTTGGGATTCTGGAGATGTGGATGAGGATGCCTCATTTGATGTGCTAGCTATGTTCTTAGGAACCCAAACCAATTTGCTTTTGGGCTTTGCATTTGGAGGTAAGGGTTTAGATGGCTTTTTAGATGAACTTTGCTATGATTTTGATTCTTTATGTCCTAAGGTATGAAGACGATTAGGATTTTTGGTAGGATTTTAGCTTTATAGATAAAGGCATCAAACTTTTTGCTTCTGAATCCCATGGGGTGGGTGGAGTGGATGGAATGATTGGAAGCTGTATGCTGAAATGATGTGTGCTTTTGTTGGCCATGTTTAGGGATGTAAGGATACTTATGAATGGAGGTATGTTAGGTGTCAGAAGCAATGGTGGCAAGGTGGATGGAGGGACATTGGGAGTTGGAAGGAGTGGAGGTAAAGTGGATGGTGGAAAGTGTATGGACACATGCTTTTGACATTTATAGGATGATGGAGGTGGAATGGTGACATATGTTTTGGGGATATGATAGGGTTTGTGATGGAAAGTGGTAGACTTAGGAGGAGTGGAGGAAGTACCAACATCTTGAGTTTGTGCACCTTGGGGTATGTATCCAAGGCCATATGAAGGTGGAGGAACGCTGACATGGATAGGTTCCAAAATACCTTGTTCATGAAGGCCTAAGCCTTTACCTTGATAGTTCATACGTTGGAGTATACGGTGGACAGCAGGATTATGTGTAGGTGGAACACTAGACAAAAGTTCTTTATTGGATGGAGAAGGCGAGATAATGGATAATGGTTGCGGGTGTTCTAAGAAAGAACATGCATGCATGAAGGTAGTAAGACTAAGGATATATGGTGGAGGCTTTGTAGCATGGTCAATAATGGATGGTGAAGGAGAATCATTAGGATCGTGATTAGCATTGTGTTCACTAAGATCCACATTATTTGTTTGATCTTTTATGCTTACTTGGGGGACAAGTGTCTCATCATGACAAGTGGATGTTGTGGGATCATGGCTAGAGGAAGAGATCTCTTTGCTTTGAAGGAAGGCCATGAAATGGAGTGAATGCTGAAGTAGGTCAACAAGACTTTCATTAGATAAAGCATGTAGGTCTTGGGTGTCTTGTTCATGGATAGTTGGAGGGGTATGAATAGGATCAAGTGGCTCATGGATAGATTCATCATTATGGCTATCATCTTGATCATAGAAAAGGCACATATTATGGATAGGTTGAATAAAAGTGATTTGATCTTGAGTTGGACTAGGGCTTAATGTTTCCACATGCTTAGGATTAAACTCTTGACATACCTCTTGGGTTGCTTGAATGGACATGGAAGGCACTTGGTCAACAACATGAGAACATGATGACTCTTGACTTGGATTCATAATACGAGACTCTTGAATAGGCTTGATGGCTTGTTGGTCACATGATGGGCTTGAAGAGCTAAGAATGTTAATTGAGGGCTCTTGGATAGGCTCAAGGGGTTCCAGATGGCATGAAGGGGTTGGAGGATTTGACATGGTATGGGAAGAATCTTTGGTTAGGTCAAGGACCGGAGTTTGTGGACATGGTTGACTCTCAGCTAGTAGCCCTTGGAGCACATCCTTCATAGGTGTATAGGAAGATGAGTGAGGTAATGGAGGAGTGGATTTAGAGTTCTCCCTAGCTTTTTCTTTTGCTATGTAAATCTAGAAAATATTGTTCCCAATTAAAATTTGAGGACCTAGATGGTGGTGTTGTTGTAGAACTGGTATGCTTTGGGATAGGCATCTTAGAATATGGTGATGGAGGACTAGTAGACGGGGTGATATATGATTTCCCTCTTGAAGTGGTGGTTGCCTTGTCAATAGTATCATTAAGACGGGAAAAGAAGGTATGGTTTTGGGACGAGGCATAGCTAGTACTAGCCTATTCAGCTTGCAAGCTTGTCAATTCTTGTTGTAAGACTTGGATTTGTTGAAGAATTGCTATACACTCTTGGGGCGAGGTACCTAAGTTGACTTGCCTTAATAGAGATTGAAGTTTTTGTTCAAGATACTCTAATTTGTTTGCCATTGACATAAGGCTGGAAAAGCTGACTAGTTTGGATGCGCAAAATAAATGCGTCAGACCAGAGTGAAAATGTGTCACAAGTCGAGACAAGTGTGCTTGGAAGGATGAGTTGAATGACTTGTCTTATGTGTTTGATGTTGTAGTTTGATTTGGCAATGTTTAGCAAATGATCACATGTATAAACAAGAAGCATAAGACACAAGCAACTTTGAATTTTGAATTGGAGGAATATGATAATGATTAAACAAGCACACTTGCAAAACAAATCAACATGCCCTAATGCCTAGTTTGTTGTAAGGTATGACCAGTTAGGTTTGGTCAATGTTTTGACGAGGTTGACTAGGAATTTGAAAATGAAATCTTACCACATAGCCGGGAGAAGGGGGTAACCCACCCTTCACCTTCACTTCCCAAAGGTAGAAAGTTCTTTGGGGCTTAGCCAAGAGTGACAGGATTCTGATTTCAAAGAGGGTGTCTTTCAATTCAGCCTCAGATGAGGTCGTCCCTAGGGGTGATGAAATCCCCTAGTAGGCCTCCTATGATAGGGTAAACAAAAGTGAATCAAGTGAGGTGTTTTTGATCTCCAAGATCAACTTGCGGTGCAAGGAGAGAGCATACACACACCCACTTGGTTCACACTCGTAGTTGATTAATTGACCTTAGAAAATTGAAATGTGATGACAAACATGTCAAACAATGATTCTTTTTAGCCCAATTTCAAAGTGTGATTGAAGACACTAATTTGTTTTAAACCCGATTTCAATATGTGATTGATCAAACAATGTTCATTTTAGAGGCTCAAACCGAAGTGTGTTTGCAAGCAATGATTAAGAGATAAAGGATGAAAATGGATGCACCTAATCAAACTACTGTCCAAATTGATGTGTTTGCTACTCCTAATGTTTGTCCCGTCCTGAATGATCACCTGCAAGTCACGAAACTGAAAATAGAGCAAGTAGACTAGCCAAATAGAGTGTGATGCAAAAATTGATAACCTGAGAAAATTTGATGAAAAAAGAATTGATACAGGAAAATAGATTACATGAACAGATTCTACGTGAAATTCTATGCAATTTGAAAAAAAAATTCACTGAAAACTGATCAAAATTGCAAAAGATATGATGATTTGAAGTTTAAATGCAAATTTGACTTTGACTGCGAAAAAAAGTAGGAAAAATGTACCATCACCTGATGAAAACCTAACTACTGCAAAGTACTCAGAGTCCTCTTTCTGACAACTATTCGTTTGCAAAAATCTGTCTCCGTTTGCAAAAGTTATGAAAGTTTGAAAAAATCAGCCTCCTTCGGTGTATAGAAGGCACTAGGAGGTTAACTGGTCGTTTGAGAATAACCGCTAACTGTCAATGTAATTGTGATCACATGGGATTGTTAGGTCTTGTGGTTAAGGTTATGACTGGCAGTTAGAGGCAAAAAAAGGGCCCCTGGTCGCTGATATGACTAGGGGCTAGAAGTTGGCAAAAAATAAAAAAGAGAAAAAAAGAGCCGCGGTTAGGGTTTTTTTGTATTTGTTTGTTTTTGAGTGCAGCGGAAGGCTGGGTGTTGCGAAGAGGAGGAGGCTTGAGGTCAGTCATAGGGAGAAGGGCGGCAGGTGGCAGGAGATGTGGATGGTCAGGGGAGCTACGCAGGGGTGCAGGCAGAAGGGAAGTCAGCGGTGCTGCGGGAGAGGAGGTCTACAGAGGAGATGTGCTGGGTCGGGGCGGTGATAGGGCCAAGCGGGAGAGGTCGGGAGCTGGGAGTGGTAGGGTTGCCATGAGGGAGGAGGTTGGAGTGAGAAGGGAGGATAGGGGATAGCTGGAGGTAGGAAGGTGAAGGTTCGGGCAGAGGTGGGCAGTGGCGGTGTAGACAGGGGAGGCGCGAGGTGAGTGCTGCGGGAGCTTGGGGTGTCGGAAGCGGGGAGGCGGGAATGAGCGGAGGGAGGCACAGGGAAGAGTGGAGAGTTGGGGTTGGAGGAAGACGCAGGGATTAAGGGCGGTCGGGTTTGGGAAGTGCAACAGCTGGGAGGTAAAACGGGCGGTGACCGGGTGGTTCGGTGGCCCAAAAACCTTTGTTAAAGCCTAACACCGAACCTGCAAACGCAAACACAACCACCTGCAAACAAACGACGGTCGAAGACATAGAAATGCACCGATTAACATAGACACAGTATGGATCCGTATGGTACGGATCCGTACGGTACGGATTGTACCCTAAATTTTTTTTAAATTTTTGCAAAAAATATTTCTCAGAACCTTGGGGTGTTTACTATCAAAATTCACAGAAACAACATCTGGAGCGCAAAAATGAAGTCCGTTTTTGCTTAAAATGAAACCTACAATAGCTGATCACCAAAACTTGCAAAAACTATTAGAAAAAGAAGATTTTGACAACAAAACCTTCATGATATTGATGATTGGATTCGATAGCAGGCGTGCCAAAATGTTATCGATGAAATCAACTGAAGATAATAACTAATCTAATGCATAAACAAACGATTATACCTTCATGAAGACCTCACAAATCCATGTGGGAAGGAGCTTGCACCCAATAGAGCTCCTCAGATGTTTCCCTACTTCATGTGTAAATGTGGATTGCTCAAATGCTCACAACACAATGTAGATGAGGTTTGATGATGGATTGGATGGGATTGAGCCAAGATTTTAGCAGAGGTTTGATAGGATTATGAGATTGGATAGTGATTTTGACAAAGCTCTAATGCATTCAAGTGGTCTCTCTAATGGCTTAGAGAGGGGTCCTATTTATAGGATTTTGGAGATGAGAATAGAAGGTCAAGATTCATTTGACAAATCAAGGGCTAGGAATAAAAGTGATTCTTTTATTCCTTAGTGGATGAATTAAAAATTCCCATTTTGGGAAGAGTGGAGGAGTGGATGAATAAATAATTCATCTTTAGGGAGAGTGAAGGATAATGGGAGACAACTGAATATTAAATTTAGTTTAGTGGATGAGAGTGGGGGACAACTGAATATTAAATTCAGTGAGTGGATGAGAGTGGAGGACAACTGAATATTAAATTTAGTGAGTGGATGAGTGGGAGACAAGGTTAATTAAGTGTTTTCTTAATTAACTTAAGTTTAGATTAATCAGATAATCAAGATTTATCTAATTAATAGTGATTAGGGAAATGGATAAATCATCTAAATGAATATTAGGAATATTCATTTAATTGATAGGATAGGGTTGTAAGGTTAAATGGATCAATTAGGTGAATGAATTGATCACTAGAGATATGCAGATTAGGGGAGTAGATGAGTGCAGCGGTATGGTAAATTGGTTTTTTAGAACAGTCCAATTTTAGGTGTCTACATCCACTACTGAGGTAGAGTATATGTCTATCTCACATGCTTGCAAAGAGGCAATTTGTTTTAAGGGTCTTTTGGGTGAGTTTGGAAAAGTGCAGGATAGGGTGATTGTATTTTGTGATAGTCAAAGTGCTATACATCTAACTATAAATCTAGCTTATCATAGTAAGACTAAGCATATTGTAGTTAAATACCATTTTTTAAGACAGGTTATTGATGAAGGTGGAGTAGCTCTTGAGAAAGTTCATACACTAGAAAATTGTGTAGACATGTTTACAAAACTAGTATAGTTAGAGAAGTTGAAGTGGTGTTTGACTTCTCTTGTCTTGCGGAAAAGGTGATGAATGGGCATGGGCAAGTATCAAGTAAATTGTTGTCAAGGTGGAGATTGTTGGATTGTGACAACAACAAAATTAGAAAGAAAGAAGATTTTATATTTTGGAAAGATAAGGGAATCAAAGAAAATCTTATCTTTAGAAATCTTTTGGAAAAACTTATCTTTGAAATCTTTTTGAAAAGATAAAAGATTTAAAACAAAAGATGAAGCAATAAAACAAAGCTTGTTTTTCTATGTTTAACACCGGATGAAGATATTATATATCTTGCTGCCTTGAAGGTTAAATTAATGATTGTAATGAATTGTAATTCAAGAGCAGCAGTTGTGTTAAGGTTGTAATCAGTTTCTCTAAGAAATAAGAATAACATACTTTGCCCCATGGGTGTTTCCTTGGTAATGGAGTCCTTAATGAAATTTAGAACTTGACTTTTTTAAAAGACTCCATTTCTCAGATAGAGAGAAATGAAAAAATAGATTTTATAACTCCTATTCAATAAAAGAGAGGTGGCACTTGATTTAAAATCTTAACAACAATGCTCATTTTTTATAGTTTAATGGAAGTGAGGAGTCATGTCTCTTTAAATAGGGATATGATATACCAATGCACTATTTTTCCATGGTTGGGTGCACTACCAAAGAAGAACCTATTACAAGGGAAGATTTTGACTAGATTTTTAAATATGCAAGTACTAATATAAAGGTTATTGCAAGATCTCTTTAGTCAGAGACCAGAGAACAATTCCCTCATGATGAACTATTTGAATTCCTTTCCATTACGTATCCTCAATATTAGATCAGCTATCAACTAACTAATTTTCATAACAAGATAAAGACCTTATCCTATTAGTTGTCTTATAGTTTAGAACTCAATGGACAATATATAGAAGGAATTATAAATAAATTTAAGGTCACAAAGAAATTAGCTCATTTTTCAACATCAATGGTGGAGTAGTTTAAAATCTTGGAGAGTCCCTTCCAAGATAGATCAATAATAAAGATTTGGGCAACCTTAAGTTTTTTAATAAAAAGGGGTAAAATTTTTATTGAATCAGAGAATCACTACAGAGAAAAAAGAAACACCCATAAGGAGCACAACCAAAATCAAGAATAATGTAACACCCAAAAATCTCCTCATATCCTCCATAACCCAATCTTCAAGAACATGGGCCAAATCACCAGGAAGGTTGCCCCAATCATCCACATTCCAAGTCTCCATCTGCTAAGATGTCCACCTCGCCAAACTATCCACCACCTTATTCCACTCCCGTGGCACATGAGAAAAAGCAATAGAATCTAAAGCATTGCTCAGAGAAACAATTTGTTTGGCAACCACTGCAAGTTGCCAATTCACCTCATCAAAATGTCTCTTATTTAACATATCAATGACCACTTGAGAATCTCATTCACAAATAATTTGCTTCTAGCCAAGGGCACAAGCACTCTCTAATGGTAGAAGAATAGCTAGAGCCTCCATGAGATTATTTGTATGCTAACCTCTATATATATAGAAGAAAAAAATTACCACCCCCGAACTATCCCTGCCAATGCCACCAACTCTAGCATGGCTAGGATTACCTCTGGAAGATCCATCAGTATTGATTTTCAACTCCCCCATAGTGGGAGGACACCAATGACCAATACGATAGATCCTCACTCTCCCACACCCATGCTGAACCATCCTCAAATTTTTTTCATCCACCCCCAGAGAGACCCAGGGCACACAGTCACTATAAACAATAAGGACAGACAGATCAGACTTAGCAGCCAAATTTTCCTATAGACCCCCCAAAATCCTCAACAAAAGTTGACCCACAAGTAGCTTGTTGTCCAATAAAATTCTATGGTTGCACTCCAACAAAATATGCCAAATTATCAAACTAGGGCCAATGATCCAAGCAATGAGGAGAAAAGAGGTCTTTATAGTGGGAGGCCCTAGACTCCTCCAAAAGTCCTCTAAAGAAGAAGCATATCTACATGGTATACGCTAGAGATTCCACCAGCAATACTAAATAAATTTCACAAAGGGACACTAAAAGAAGAGATGGGGGATGCACTCCTCATGCCCACCACACAGAACACACATAGAGGGCTCGTGAAACCCACATTTCCAGAGATTCTCCCAGGTAAGGTACCTCCCTTGAACAACTAACCACAAGAAGAAGTTACACTTAGGTCAAGAAAAGTTATTCCAAACCTATTTCCACCACGAGACCTCCGAGCTCCCAAACATTTTCTTATCAAGAACTTGATAACCTGAAGCAACAGAAAATTTGCCTTTTGGATCAAGATCCCAAGCCAACACATCTCTCCCAGGAAGAGAAGTGCAGACATGCCCTGAAAGAATCCCAACAAGCTCCTGATAATCCCTAGCTACCCCACTAGGAGGCCACTCCTGCAGAACCTTCCATCTATACACACTAACTTGTCCCAAATTCTGAAGAGTTTTAAAATCAGCAACATAGCACCACCCAACATCAATAAAATGCCTACTCAAATTCTGTAGATGGGGGCGAGTAGACAAAATGGGAGGATAACCATTCCAAGAATCATGCCAAAAGAGAGCATCTTGCCGACTATTGCAAATCCAAAACAACCCTTGCTTGACCAACTTAGCACCCCTTTTGAGGGTACTCCAAATCATAGAACCCTTCCCCTCCAAACTAAAGTGGGTAACATCTACACTCTCAACTGTACCCAGATACTTTAAGGTAAGAATTTTTGCCCATGATTGATGTTGCTACAAACACCACCACCAATATAGCTTAGCTACTAAAGCTTGTCCATTCAAATTAGTTCTAGGAAGACCCAGACCACCAGCCTGCTTTGGCCTACAAATAGCTTCCCACTTAACCAAACTCCACTTCCTGTGAAGGAGGTTGCCAGAACAAAGGAACTACCAAGACAAAATCTTAAAGTCTTTGATAAAGTCAGAAGGTGTAGAGAGAACAAAACATCTGTACAGAGGAAGAGCTTGCACCACAGACTTTAGAAGAGTCACCCTACTCGTAGAGGAGAGCCACCTATTAGTCCAATGACTAACCAGATTTTTGAACTTATCCATAATCTCCTGCTAGAGCAATTTAGGGAGTGAATGAATAGAAAGCGGAATGCCAAGATACACAAAAGGAAGAGTGCCAATCTGGAAACGAAGGATACCAACAATTCTCCTCTGAATAGCTCGTGGAGTATGAAAGAAGTAGATAAAAGGCTTCCCCTCATTAATTTTCTGACCTGACCCAGCCAAATAACAATCCAGAATCCTACACCAATCAGAGGCCTCCTCAACCTTGGCTCTGTCCATCAGAGCCGTGTCATCAGCAAACTGCAAATGTGACTTAGGGGGAATATTATTTCTAAAACTCTAGCCCTTAATCAAACCAATCTCTACTTGGGATCTAATAAACCTCCCCAAACCCTCTGCTAATAAGATGAACAGATAGGGGGATAAAGGTTCCCCTTGTCTGAGCCTCCTAGAAGCACCAAACAACTCTGTCGGTTCACCATTAATCAACATTGAAAAGGATGGAGAAGTAACACAACTCTTGACCCAGTTAATCCTTTCACCAGCAAAACCAAATGCTCCTAGAATCTTAAATAAGAAGGTCCATTTAACCCAATCATAGATTTTAGCCATATCCAACTTAATAAACATAGCTTTCTCTTTAGAATGATCCATAGAATGAATCATCTTAGCTGCAATGATGACACCATCCATAATCTACCTACCAGCCACAAAACCCCCTCGCTCTTTAGAAATTAGCCTTCTTAGCTAGGGTTTCAGCCACTCAGCAATCAACTTAGTAATAATATTATAAACCACATTACATAAGGCAATGGACCTGAAAAGATCTAGAGAATTAGCTCCATCCTTCTTTGGAATGAGAGAAAGGAAGGTAGCAGTCATGGATTTCAGCATTTTTTATTCATGAAAGATTCCTGAATGACCTCCAACAAATCCAACTTAATCACTTCACAGAACTCTTGGTAGGACTCAACTGGGAAACCATCAAGCCTTGGAGCTTTTCCCTTTTTCATCTGGAACACAATAGTTTCAACCTCTGATAAAGAAATAGGATTAAGGAAAGAAGCATTCATTTCACTGGCAACTAAGGGCAGAATACTATTCAAAATATTAGGTTCATCCTTCTCCATAGGAAGGGAATCCTTAGATAGTAGAATAGAAAAGAAATGAACAGCCTCAGTAGAAATAGATGTAGAGGAGGAGAGAGTCTCCCCATTTGAAGACTTGAGAGAAGAAATGACATTACCTTGTCTACTATCTTTTATTGAATTATGAAAGAAAGAAGTATTCTTGTCTCCTGCCTGAAGCCACTTGATTCGAGACTTTTGTTTCCAAAAAAATTCCTCACATAATTCCTATTCCTCAACTTCCTTTATAGCAGTAGCTTCCAGCAAACCCAGATCCTCAATGAGGCCCCAATCACGAATCTGCCTGGTGATCGAGTCCAAATGAGCTTGAGAAGACTGCTTTGCATGGAAAACATTACCAAAGTGTTTCCTATTCCACCATTTCAACCTATATTTCACATATTGGAGCCATTTGGAGTACATAGCAGTCCCATGTGATGGCTTTCCCAAATTCCACCAACCAGGAAGAAGATCATGGAGGGAGACATCTCTTAACCACATGAGATGAAACTTGAAAGACTACTTTACACAATGTCAGGGTAGCTCATTAGTAAGTTTGATCGGCCAATGATCAGAACCGTGCCCATTCAAAATCTTAGAGCTAGTCAGCCACCTGTCCCCCAACCAAAAACTAGACACCAAGAGTCTATCCAGGCATTCAGAAATAGCAGCGTTCCCACATCTCCTATTGTTCCAAGTAAAGACCCCATTAACATGTTTGATGTCAACCAAATTCAAGAGAGCCACATTAACCTACATGAGATGAGAAGAAGGCTCCAAGCGAGTAAGCCTCCCCTCTTCTCTTCCAGAGAAACAACAACATTAAAATCCCCGGCTAAAATCCATGGGAGATAAGGATCCAAAGTCCTCACATATTTGACAAAAGCCGACAACTTTACCTTGCCATGAAGGTCAACCAAAGCATAGATGTTAGAAAAGAGTACTCTCTCTCCAGACTCAAGATGAGAAGCAACAGAAGAAATCAAACCTCTACAAGAGTACCACGAAATTGGCCTGACTCTACATGGGTCCCATAAGCATGCAATCCCACCAGAGCTACCAAGAGCACCAACCATTGACAATGACTGCGACTCCAAATATTTGAAGCCACACTCATCATACTATCAATTGATAGCTTAGTTTCCAAGAGTAAAACCACATCAGGTGAATGAATACATACCAAATCCTAAATAGCCTTTTGTCTAGGGATGCTATTCATACCCCTCACATTCCAAGAGAGCACAATCATTGTTGGGGTTGGGAGAAGTGAGCATCAATAGTCCTCATTGAACTCGACTCAACCAATGTCTCACCAATTAGCTTCACCTTTTCTAGGTCCTTTTTTCTACCAACCTTGAGAGGTTTCTTAGGAGTCCCTTTTTTTAGGGTTTTTGGTTGCAAACCCAAGGTTGGGGAAGAAGCCTTACTTTTTCTTGAGTCGGGAATACCTCACACTTTAGCTAGAACACCACCAACACTAGGAGAGCCACAAAAAGCCTCTAGTACCAAATCTAATGCACCCTGAATAGGAGCCAAAGGATCCAATTCAGTGTCCATTTGAGTACCCTACTCACCAAGCTAATTTGAACTCGGAATCACATTAGGCTGATCCCCAAGAATAACCTTAGTAAAAGATCCAACTGTTGCCTACAAGTTTTCTTGAAAACCTTCCTCCTAGACCAAATCCTCCAACATCTCAAATCGGTTGAAGGTTTCCTCCTCCTGCCTATCCTTGAGGGATCTCTTCAGGCCTGGATCATGATTACGAGACTTAACCAGAATAAAACCTTCTTTATCAGCCCCACCTCCCTGCATGGGGGCTTTACCCTTGTTTGCATTCAAATCAGGTTGAATAGGAGCATTACTTGAACTAGTTGCACCAGAAGCTCAGGGGCACCTTCGTTGAAGATGACCATATTCATGAAATAGTTGACACCTAAAAGATAATGTCTCCTAATCTAACGACTGAGTCCAGGAGCAAGACCCAACAATCATATCAATAGAATTTGGAAGTGACTGGCTCAAATCAATTTCAACACAAACCCTACCATAAGAATAAATTCTCTTATTCAAAGTTTGCTGAGAAGGACCAACAGGTTTTCCTAGCAGCAACGCAATCAACTATAATATATCACTTCTCCAGCATTCAAGCAGCAACTGAGGAAGATGAACCCAAACTAGGATTCTAGAAGGTAATTCCTCCACTGAGTTAAAGCCAGCATGCCATGGTTTGATGAAGAGACCCACCTGATTATAAAAATATGGACCCCCTTTGAAGGTCCTATTTCGATTCGAGACACATGAAAAATCCACCATAAAGAAGTTATTTGCAGCCATCAAAATATCAAAATCTCCTTCTGAGTTCCATGTCTTGTGAATCCATGTATCAAGAAATGGGGGAGAAACACTCATCCCCATCAACTTACAAATCAAAACATGATTACAGTAGTAATTAATATCCTCAACTACCGATTCTGATTGTATTACTAAAACTGGCCGCTCCTGAGCCCTCTCCAAGCATCCATTCACCTTTGGCAATTTAAGGGAACCATTTTAGACCACATCCAATCCAGAAGAAGACTGAATGGGTATTCTGACATCCTCCCCAGCCATAGAAGAAGCATGGCCCGCCATATCCAAAGGCACATTCAAAGCCATTTATGCCAAACAAGTGAGGGCCCAAAATGCCCCTCACACCACGTCAAATCCAAAGTAATGGATCCAAACAAGTGCACCACCACCAGAGACAACACCTCAAAGGAAGAAAAACCCCCAACGTGTAGCAAACATGAACTAGAGGGCACACAATAAAAGAAAACCCAGAGTTGGAAACCTTTGAAATCTGTACACCACCACCTACACCAAAGGACACCTCTCAGCCAGCTAAAACCACAAAAAAAGAAGAAACAGTGAAGTAGACCCGGTCCCGTTGACCCCCCACTAACATGCAAATCCCTGCGCACAGAGAAAGCTCAATCCTGCAAGCTAGGGCATGGGTACCCTAGCCTACCCTCCCATGCATGTTGTCACCATCTCTCCCTTCCTTTAGGGTTTTGTTTCAATTCAGTTTGTTTGGGCAACCTTAAGTTAGAGTGAAATATTGAATGATTTAATTTCAGAACATTTCAAACTTTTCCATCTATCTCAAACCATTATGTTGGGGTTGATGGAGGATTGGATAGTATTTAGTGCATTAGGGTTCTTGAAATCAAAGATAAGGAACAAGATTGACAAGAATTTAGAATTTTTTTTTAGGATGTACATAACTAGATATGATATCCAATGTTTTCCTTTTGAAAAGCCACTAGGAATTTGGATGTTCATATGTGAAATAAGAGGGTTGTGTGAGACTTCAAACAATATTAGCACATAAGATAATGAATAACACATGTTGTGGTAGTGATGAGATGCACTTAAGTGGATGAATGCAAATAAAAGAAAATAAAGACCAATATCAAGATGACCCTCAATCTCATTGTCAAAGTAAGGAGATGATTTGGTAGTTTGAAGAGATTGAGTAGTTACTAGATATTTATAGCGTATTTCATATTCTAAAATATTATTTATAATATTTTATTTGCCTATAACTGATACACATTTTTCAATTTCCATTTAAATTTAATAAATTAACATATGTTATTATTTTCCAATGTTCATTTTAGAATCTAAATTTTACACATTTTTCAATTTCCATTTAAAAACTAACATATTGGTAATATTTTGATATTATTACAAAAATTACGGAGATCTGCAACTATAGCCAATATCTGCCATTATTTTGGAATAGACTTCTAAACATTGACAAAAGGTTTTCCAAATAGTTGAGTTGACAAGGATATAGATATGAGAAACCCTGTTTCATAGTTCCACCACCTAAGTGACCGAAGAAATAACATTGAACAAAGTCAGAGGAATAGTTGGAAGGAGATAGCACCATTACCTCCACATGAATAATCATTTAGGAGGAAAACATGTCATATCCCTCAACAAGGTTGGATTGATCATAGTGAAGAAAGAAGGCACACATTCACTCAAAAGAAGAGAAGACCCAAGAAAGGGAAGACGACACACAAAGGTGGTAAATATAAGGGCAAGAAGAAAGATTCTGAGAGAGAAAGGAATATCAAAAATTTGTTAGGACAAGGGAGGTTATGTACTAATAGAATGATGGATTCTAGACTGTAAGCTTACTATTTGAAGCACAATGTAGACAAGGACCCACCCAAGAAAGTGCCAGTGAAGGTGCTTCTTTAGATACCATAAGAGACGTTCAAGCCAAGAATACACTAGCTTCAGAATATGACCATAAGCAGTAAAGATTGAAAAATTATTTTTCTATTGTTGATTTTTAGTACTTTTTATTACAAAACTGCCCTTCCTATTAGAGCCAGTAGAACTAGGAGAGGGCTATTTTGTAGCCACATTCTCAAGGAAAGATGACTGTGAGAGAGTTTTACAAGATATCCATTGGGATTTTTATGGGAGTGGAGTGTATTGTCAACCCTGGAAACCAAGCTTCAATTCAATAAAAGAAGACATGCCCTATTTCACCTGCTAGGTCCAAATTTTAAACCTTCTCCTAGAGTATAGAGAAGTCAACATCTTTAGAATGATAGGTGTAGAGAAAAATCCCTACATTTGATGCATTCTTCATTTTTTTGGTTGATGAAGTTAGAGTCAATTTTAGGGGTACATACTAATTCACTTTATGAGGCATCAATAGAAAGAATGAAAAAAGACAAATAGGAGCCTAAGGCGTTGAAGGATTATGTGGTGGTTTAATCTTCCCATCAAAGCTTCTTGCAGAATGAAAGGGAGAAAGGGAGCTCCATGTGTCAACATGGTACATTGTCTTGGGGTTATCAATTGTGAAAATATTTATTTTTCTGCTATTTGTAGAAGTTGCAATATGTCATCATGGTGCATCATTTTGTGCTGAAAAGTTTTGGTAGGGTTTCCTTGTGCATCATTCGCTGAGCCATCATAGTGGAATCCACATGTTAGTTGGCCAAATTATTTCAAGATTGTTAGTTTTGATGGTCTATTTTGTTGGGCCATTAAGCTCAAGACATACACATGGTATCACTGCGCAAAGGGATGGGGCTCATACAAGAAAGAATTTATTTTATTGCACCATTGGTTGGAATGTTCCATGTGTAGACATTGCACATCATATTGTGGGTCTCAGCAAAGGAAAATAAAAATGCCACATGGTAGTGCCGCGCATCTCTAAAACAAAATGTTGTTGACAACATTTTCTGTTACATCATTGGTCCAAGCTGGAGTCAACATAATGTTTCATTTTCCATCCAGAGTCAAGGAGATTTTTAAGATACAGTCCAAGTAGTTAGCAACGTTTATGATGCACTTTAAGTATTAGTTTCATTTTTAGTAGACTATTATTTTCCTTTTAGAATCTTCGGTTGGGGATTGGTTTAAATAAATGTTTGTTGTATATTTCAAAAGGGAGAATGTATGTAGAAAAATACCAGAAAACACAAAAAATTTGTAAATGCCTTAATGAATGCTTCTAAAAAAGGATCAAATATTATATTCCTATGCAAACTTTTGCCTTCCATATTTTGTTCTCCAGTGAATAATGAATGGTGGTGATGTTTTGTGCTAGTTTTGTTTCAAGATTCTTATTTGTTATATGTGATGCATTTTAGCCAATGTGGTTCAGTATAAAAGTGATAATATTTGAAGGTTGCTAGAGAATCATGCGCTTATGCTCTTTTGAAGGCTATGATTCATCATTATTATTAGTAATTGAAGGTAGTGCTCTTTAAACTTTTAAGTGTGAGATCATATTTTGGTACATCACCATAGGTTAGATTTTGTCTACAATTGTTTTATTATTCAGTGTTTCTCTCTTTCCTTCTACATATCAAAGATTCAAGGAAGAGTTAGATTCTATAAAATCTAGAGGTTGTCTCATGAATCAAGTCCCGCATTCATGAGACTTCCCATTGTTGGTAGTTAGATGAAAATTTTATCATCAACAAATTTTTGGCATGCCCGATGGGACAAAGATTTTTGTTTCCTGATTATTAGACAGATTACATGAACCAATGACCTATGAGAAGAGCTTGTTCAACCAATAATCCCAAATTTCTAGTTCTGCCATTGGTGATTGTCACTCAAATAATGACAACTAGATCAAGCACATTACCCTTCTTGATGGCTGCACTAGTTCCCTCAAGAATTTTGTTAATTGGAATAGTGGTAGCCTACTTATCTCCCGAACAACTCCAGATACATGGGATCCTATCCTAACCAACACTATAAAGGTACTTCCAAAATTCATGGGAGAAGATTCTAAGAGTCCAGCTGAACACTTGCAAGATGTAGCATATGTGTGTATGGTTCATCATGTAATGGAGCAGAATGTGGCTTTGCAATTGCTCACTGCATCTTGTAAGTAGAAGGCTCTAGCCTAGTATCAGTTTCTTTAGCTAAACTCCATTAGAACATGGGACCAATTGGGAAACATATTTTTTAGTAGGTTGAATAGGAAAGGAGAAAGATCATCACTTCTGCAACAATTGACTACTATTAAAAGAACCTTGCAAGAAGCCATTACAGATTTTAACACAAGATATATCAGTTATGACTCAATCATTAGGAGGACAGACTCTTCTAGTAGCCTATGATTTAGCCATAAGGGCTTAGAACAACTTGATAGATGTTGGAAAGCTTCCTTCGAGGCCCCCTATGCATGTATTCCTTGAGTTATCAATCCCTATTTAAAGGAGAGGTTCCTAATGCACCACAAGCTAATTCTCCCATGTATGTCTATCCCTCGCCTCCAATTCCTATGACCTCAGTATCAATGACTCTAGCATCAGAGATGGAAGTTATGAAGAATATTCTATGGATCTTCTCAATTAAAACATAAACCTTAAAAGAAACATGCATCCTACCTAAGGCATCCTTATCAGGTTTTACAAGGAGGTAAATCTCCTTATCAAGCCAACCATTATCAGGGATCCCAAAGGCTTGGGAACTCACAACCATTAAACCAAATTGTCCCAGTTACAATACCATTGTAGGCAATTGCACCTAAATTTTATAGAGAGTTGGTCATTGGTCAAAAATAGTTGGCAGAGGAATCAAATGCATGGTGTTTTCCTTGTAAAAATGTCCACATGCCTAAAGATTGTTCTAGAGGAAATTTGCAAAAAAAAGTGGTAGAACAATGAAGACAAGGTATGAAAATGGAAACACTACCCATGCAATATCAATACCAATCACCTAACATGAAAAATGTGGTTCTAGTAGATCAAATTCAAGATATGTCTATAGAACAAAAAATGGAAATTGCTCTAAACTATGCACTTTTCTCTTGGGTTGAAGAAGAACTGGTGTTTCTAAATGATTTTCCAACTTCAAAGGCTCAACAAGTGTAGTCTGATTACTACACACGGTAAAAAGGAAGATTATTGAAACTCTAGAAATCATGCTGCATCTAGAGACTAGATTCAGGAAGAATCCAGTGATTCAAGTCACTCACCCACAAATACAGAAGCAAGACAATGCTGTGATAACACCAAATTATGGGGCTCCAAATCCACTAGATGAAAGGATGAAATATTCTAGATATCTCTTGAGATCACAACTTCCTAGGCCATTGAACGTGGTAGAGAAATTGAAGAAGGCATCTACTAATGTTTCATTTTGGTATGTGTTGTCCATTCTAGAGAAAAAGACTCTACTTTGGGAAGTGTTGAATGAGCAGTAGAAACTATTGACCATGACTCGCACAGGAGATACTAGCAAAGACAAAGGATTAAACAAAGAACAACCAAAGACCTCTCAATCATGTCCAGTAGTTGTTCTTGTGAATTCCAAGGTAGAGGTTGGTAAAACTAAACCTATACCCTTTTATGTGACCCACATAGTGGGTAAAATATTATTACATAATTCAATGATAGACTCACGCACAAGTACGACTATAATGCCTAAAAAAATTGTTGATGCTTGTAAAATAAGATATGAGCCTATGGAAAAGGGGGTAATGAAACTAGATGGAAAGATGGTTCAAATAGTTGGATTTATCAAAGAACTTCCACTCACATAGTATGCATTTCTGAATACACTATAGTCCAAGAAGTGTTTGTAATACATATTCCTCTAGTCTTTGGCTTATGTTTATCTAGTGATTTTACAACCAAGATTGGGGGTTATTGTTACATCCCCTTTTTGGATTCAATATTACTATTTACTTTTTCTTAAATAGTACAATTAAGTGGATATGTTTTAACATCATAGGAACTGATGATATGAAAAGAAAAGATTAATTTTGTGAAATTATGGAATCTACTTGATTATGATCAATTTGATGTTATGAATTAAAATGTCTTTCGATATGAAAGTGAGATGATTTGATATAAATATGTTTTGATCAGAACATTGGTACTCTAACCAAAAATTGTATGTGAGATTGTCAATGACAGGAATAGAAGGAACATATTCGCCATGAAGAAAGAAGAAGAAAAAGTATCTTTGAGAAAGAGAGAATAGACTTTGGAATAACCATGGGTGCTTGCCACTAAAAAATGAATATCAAGTAGACAAACATGGATGATTTGAGTTAAGCTTTGAGTCTGAGCTAAGTCAATTTAGTCGAGATGTCAAGGTTTGCAAGAATAGGTCTTTTTCCTTTCGTAAGTCATCATTTTAATTATGGGAAATCGACATCAGTGTTGTAATACTTTGAATCGTGTCGTCAAATATGAATGAATGATTTATTGTTTATATGTATATACTTATGGTTCAGTTGTAAGTCATATCTTGTTATTGGTTCGGCACAAAAGTTGAAAGTTGTGCGTAAGTCGATCCCAAACCTTGTTTTGGCATTTGCGCTCAATCCGTCGTTATCGTCGTAAAGCGCTACGAGCGTATGATGTAAACATCTCCTTGCAAAATTTGACGGATGTTGAATTGTTCTTTATTGGACTATTATCAAATATTAAAGGGTTTTAATAATGCTTTAAATCTAGAGACCATGGTGTGTAGTACCCTTGGTTGTATGGTATTGGAATATGTATTATTATTAGTTATAATTATAGTGTCATTTTGAGATAATTCCTTTATTCTTTAGTGATGTCAGTATTCAGGCAAAGGATCAAGAGGGACACACTTAAGCTCTTTCTAAGATGTCTTTTATTTCAAATAGTCCTTTTTGCCTTCAAGCTTTAGACCTCATGATGGTCGTCGGTATAGCTTTTAATTCATAATCCTTGCATTTGTTTTTACTCATAGAAGATATGAGTAGTAAGACAGTTTGTTAAAACTGCCAACTGCCACCTCGCCTTATGTGGAGCTCCATCTTGGAGAATGATCACGAATTGTGTGGAAGGGCCAAACCATTTTCTAGTTGAGGTCGCGTAAGGTGGAAAATGTTGTTGCATGCTGGGAGTGATCCCTTTTTGTTAGGCATGGTCTTGAGAGTGGAGGAGATAGTTATCCTTCACTATTAGACATGGTTTAGAGTAGAGTGTGAGTCAGTTTGAGGGGGGAGAGCAATGGAGAGTAGAAGCAGGGAGGAGACGGTGCAAGAAGCAAGGGTGAACCACTTAGAGGATATCAAATGCCATGGACTAGTCTGCAAGCAGACTCAAGAGACTATCTATAGGCTCTATTCCTCTCTTCACTATGCAGTCGTAGTTTATCAGACATGTTTATACTAAGTAATGACTCTACTTGCATTTCAAAGGAATGTAGAATTTACTTAAAGATGCAAGGTGTTATATGTTATCAACCGTAGCCTGTGAGTTTTTATCATCTTCAAATGGAGCAAATTTTTTATCTCCTACACTGCACCACACCACAGTCGCACTTTTGAAATCATTGTAATGTTTTCCTTAGAAGTTTATTTGGTTTGGTGTTAGGTGCATTAGAGACTAGTGTATGGACGTAAAAAATCTCACAGCTAATGCAAGCCGCTGAGGCAAAACCTTTGTCAACAGAGAATAAGATCTCTTTTGGACAGTCTAATACCATTGCTTGGCTTTGTCAAGTTTAAAAGTCAGCTAGTATTAGAGTATAAGATTTGTTTGTGTTAACCATTGACAAAGGAATATCAATAGTGAGAGGTGCAAGTCGTAACATGCAAGACTTCACAGTCATCCTCTTTTTTTTAGTTAAAAACTGGTTGGTCGACCATGGTGAAATTACTAACCTAGTTGCGAATAATAACAAGCTTTAAACTCTTTTCTTTTGAAGGTGATTCTTTGGCTATTGAAGTATTTAAACTATTGTTTTCCTGAGAGAAGATCTTACAGTCATACCATTTAATATTATGAAGTTTTAGAACAATGTAATGAGTCTTTTGTCAAGTATTTAACCTAGACTTAAAAGCAATCTTCTTTCTAGTAGAAACAACAAGATAGGGTTTATAAGATGCTTAGGTTGATAAAGATGAAGCTATGTTAAATATTCGATATTAGAAGAAGATTCTTTAGAATGTTTAATTTTAAACTTAGGGACTTCGAATATTTATATTCTATGAATTGGTTTATAGTAAACTCCTTCCGAAACAACAAAGATGAGTCTAGTGACCACTCTTAAGTGGATGAATTAAGCAGTGGGCTAACCTAGAGATCAATTAATAATTTTTAGCATTATCTAAATTATCGATATACTAGGAAATCATTCTTTTATCATGTAGACGAAGATGTTTCCATGAGCTTGTAGAGAGAGAGTAAACCTCAATGCCATGCGTTAATGCATGATGAAATTCAAAAACCTTGAGGTCATCGAGATTGTTATATAGAACTTATATAAAGGTAACTGTAGGATTGGGATTAATTCGAGTCAAGTGGGGTAGGTGAAATTATTACTTGCATTGCTACAATGTTAATTATATTCAAATCCTTTGGCCAAGGTAATGCATGATCCTCAAGTGCATTGATAGTTCATTGTGACTGGATGGCGTAGCTTGTGGAGTGGTCATGCTTGGCTAGAGGTTATCTAGGGGATTGCTTGATAATAAGTCACGTAGGTCACAACACCAAAACTTAGATGGAAAACACCATTGGTTATCCTAAGTCTGTCCCTTTTTAGTAGGGTAGGGCCACTTTCGGATAGGAAGGAGTGCGGGAGACTAATGGTCTATGGTTGAAGGTTAAGCTCCTTGAAGATACTTTCTCTTCTTTATTCTTGAGGATTGCTGAGACTTGAATTTGGATGGTCGACAATTGAGATGCAGTGAATTTGGTAAGTTTCTATTTTGGAATTGTTCTAAGTAACTTTTAACAACATATTGTTCATTGTTGTAGATGGATATAATACTATACATAAATTATAATTTCATGAATATTGTTAGTCAATGGATGTTCTCCTTAGTTATAAGAATTGGAAACAAATTACTTTTTAGTTTTTAACCTTCAAAAAAAATTATTACCTTTGGTTAAAACTTAGTTTTTAGGGTGAAAACAAAACTATGTGTTACATATGGTATCAGAGCTAACCAGGTTTAGTAGTAGGGTTGATGAGTCCACTAACCTGATTAGGAATCAACATTATGCGAGTAGCTAATGATTTGATTTACTGTGCTAGGATGGTATGTATTAAGAAAACCGCAAGGAAGTCCTTCGCTAGTAAGGAATGTTATCTACAAGCTAAGCATAAATGACTTATGATGATCAAGACTATTAAGAAAATGAATGATGAAAATGACATTTGGCTAGATGATGTAGAAACTTTTGCCAATGCTTTGTCATGACTCAAACGAATGAAAAAAGAACTCCTAGAGACAGATAGGATGACAGCTCGAATTATGGTCAATTGTTGCCCTATTAGTGTACCCATGATCACTAGGGATCCCCGTATACCACCTAGAGCTAAAATCATTGTACTATCATCTGATAGCAAGTTTGAGGGTTATACACCTCGTGAATATGTGTCAGACAATGAATCTAAAGGTTACACCCCTCTTGTAAATACTGAGTGAAACATGAGATATATCTATCCTTAAAGAATGTATATACAGTTTTGCAAAGTATAATAAAGACAAATTTTGGTTTGAGAGTAACTATGGTTATGAGCAATTGTTATGTTTTGATAATATACAAAATGATAAATCATAGAATTGATTGGTACTTACTTAAGCAGGTGAGAAAACAAATAATCATAGACCAATTAGTGTTTAATGAGAGAGAAGATCAGGAAGGTCACAACTCTCAGAAAAACTCCACCAATAAATTGGACAGAATTCTCAATATGCTTACTGAAACTACGGAAAGGTTGGGAAAATTGGAAAAGAAAGTGAATGAAACCAGGAATACGGAGGGTGAAAATGAGTATTCTAATAATGCAAGTAAAAGTAAATAACGGGAACATGGCACGTCAAGTGAAAACCAAGATGATAGTGAAACTCAGAGGGAGACAAAAGACAAACTTGCACTAGAACTATCTAAGGATATGAAAAAGATTATCCCTCCCAAATTTGATGGAACGGAAACTGGTGATGCAGCAGAAGCATGGTTAACAGAAATGGAGAAATACTTTGAAATCAGAAATTACTCTGAGATTACAAAGGTAGTGTGGGGAGCATATCAGTTATCTGGAGAAGCATCCACTTGGTGGATGAACAAGAAAATGGAACTGGAATTAAGCCCCTTGAAGGTGACATGGAATGAATTTGTGGAAATTTTCAAAAGAGATGGTTACCATAGCTTTATTTTGATAAAAAGCTAACAGATTTCGAAAACCTTAGGCAAGGTGATCTGTTTGTGGTTGAATATGCAGGAAAAATTACTAGATTGTTGAAGTATGTTCCTCAATATCAAAAGGATGAAAGATTTTGGATAAGAAAATTTATTATGGGACTCAATCCTTAGATTGGTGGTGAGGTGGAGGTGCACAGTCCAAACACAATGGACTAGGTGTATGAGAAAGCAATTAAGCAGGAACAGAAGATCAAATCCATTTCTGCTTACTGTGAAAAGAAACGTAAGAGATTTGATAAGAACTTCAATGATCAGACGTATAAAATGAACAATGATAAAGGAAATCAAAAAAATAAAGGGGCATTTGGTAATGAACAAAGAAATGAAGACTATAAGAAAAATGACAATTTTAAGAAGAACGATGATGCTATGAGTAGACCCTCTGAGAATAGAGGACCAATTGGAGGATGTTTTTCTTGTGGTGGAGATCATTATGCTAACTGTTATCCTAATAAAAAGTAGAATGGGCAGCTTAGGAATGTGGTACTTCCTTTGTAGCAAGAAGCATTTCAACAAAGGATTCATGCCGCCCTTGACAATCGACAAGCTAAGTCTCAGATTACTCCCATTGAGATGACAGGTACATTATTTGGAGTTCCTGTTTCTATTCTGTTTGATATTGGTGCAACAAAAAATTTTGTCATCTAGAGTCTTAAGTAAATTTCCTAGAAGCGCTAGTTTTATGTCAAAACCATGCATAGTTGAGTATGAAAATCACTCAAAGGCTCAGGTAGAGCAATGCTTGTTTGCAGCTAAGATTGATATTTCAAACTTCTCCACTGAGGTAAATTTATATGTAGCACCTTTAGGGTCCTACGATGTCATCTTAGGAATGAATTGGTTGTGGAGACATAGGGCCAAGGTAGATTATTTTCATAAAACAATTAAGTGTCTGGATGTTAAAGGAAATAAATTAAATTTTTAGGGTATTCAAAGGGAAATAAGGATCAGATCTATTTCTTCAAAACAATTAAAGCAGGCTAGGCGTAAGGGATGTCAACTTTTTGAAGTCAAAATGGACCTAGTAGAGGAAGCCTTAGAAAAGAAAACATTTGAGGAAAAATATCCATATCTTTGCAATTTCAGTGATGTATTTCCTGAGGAACTGCCAGGCTTGCCTCCAAGAAAAACCTTTGATTTTTCCATAGATATTAAACCAGGATCTGATCCAGTATCTAAAGCTCCATATCGAATGACCACTACTAAACATATGGAATTGAAGGCTCAATTGCAAGAGCTATTGTCTAAAGATCTAATTAGGCCAAGTGTATCACTGTGGGGAGCTTCGGTTATTTTCGTCAAGAAGAAGGATAGAACCCTTAGACTGTGTATAGATTATTGGATGCTAAATAAGGCAACAATAAACAATAAGTATCCAATGCCACGTATTGATGATCTATTCGACCAAATGCATGGTGCATCAGTATTTTCTAAGATAGACTTGAGATCTAGATACCATCAGTTGAGGTTGAAAGATGAAGATATTCACAAGACTGCATTTAGAACAAGATATGGTCATTATGAGTCTACTATGTTGCCATTTGGATTAACTAATGCACCAACTGCTTTCACGAATCTCATGAATAGTGTTTTTAGAGATTGCCTTGATAAATTTGTCCTAGTTTTCATTGATGATATTCTGATATATTCAAAAAATGAGGACGAGCATAGACAACATCTTCAAATTGTTTTGCAACGATTAAGAGAACACAAATTGTATGCGAAACTCTCAAAATGCACTTTCTTTTAGAAAGAAGTGCAGTATTTGGGACATACAATATCAGCTGAAGGGATATTAGTTGACCCAGCTAAAATTAAGGCTATTATGGAATGGCCTATACCGTCCAATGTTTCAAAAGTATGAAGTTTTATGGGATTGGCTAGATATTATAGAAAATTTGTTTTGAATTTCTCAAGTATTGCTAGTCCAATTACTTCTTTGCAGAGAAAAGGAAAATGGTTTGTTTGGACTAAAGAATGTTAAAAAGAATTTGATTTGTTAAAAGAAAATTTAACAACATCACCTATTTTGAAAGTCCCTGACCCTGAAGGGCAATTTGAGGTTATTACTGATGCCTCGGGAGAAGGGTTAGGAGGTGTGCTTATGCAAGATGGGTGTGTAATAGCCTATGAATCAAGAAAGTTGAAAAACTATGAGTAGAATTACGCTCCTCATGACTTAGAACTGGTAGCAGTGATTCATGCCCTTCAGATGTGGCGACATTACTTGTTGGGAAAGACTTTTATACTAAAATCAGATCATCAAAGTCTTCGTTACATATTTACACAACCTCATCTCAATGCAAGACAAAGGAGATGGTTAGAATTAATATCAGATTATGACTTTGAGATTTCTTACATCAAAGGTAAAGAAAACTAAGTAGCTGATGCTTTAAGCAGAAGAAGACACATAGCTTCTATAATCTCTATTCATGCTAATTTTAAAGATTTAGCATTGCAAAGTTTATCTAGAGATGAATATTATGAGTAGGTGAAGCAAGCTCTGCAATTAAACCCTAGGGATCCAAGATATGATGGATTCTGTTTTGAGTCAGATGGATTGATGAAATTTAAGGGAAGAATCTACGTTCCTAATTCTGTAGAACTTAGAAACCTTGTTTGGAAAGAAGTTCATTGTGCACCTTATTTCAGACACCCAGGAGTAACAAAACTTTTAGCTGATGTCAAACCGCTATATTTCTGGAAAGGAATGAAAAGTGACACTGCAAGGTTTGTGGCCAGTTGTTTGGAGTGTCAAAGAGTGAAGGCAAAGCACCAACATCCTGTTGGATTGTTATACCCGCATGATATTCCAGAATGGAAATGGCAGGTTGTTAGTATGGATTTTGTTCAAGGGTTACCAATGTCTAAGAATAGACATGATGTAATATTGGTTGTTGTTGATAAACTAACCAAGGTAGCACATTTTATACTAGGAAATTTGACAGATGGAGCTCATATTTTGGCTCAAAAATTTGTGCAAGAAATATTCAGATTGCATGGGGTACCTAAAAAGATTATATCCAATAGAGATGCTCGGATAACCTCTTAGTTTTGGCAAACTTTATTTTCAGCACTAGGGACTAAACTCAATGTGAGTACTGCTTACCATCCTGAAACTGATGGACAAACAGAAAGGGTTAATCAGGTCTTAGAGGATCTTTTAAGAATGTATTGCATGGATCAATAATACAGATGGGAGGAATATTTACCTCTTATTGAATTTGCCTATAACAATTCCTATCATTCTACCATCAAGATGGCACCGTTTGCAGCATTATATGGAAGGAAATGCAGAACTTCTATAAGCTGGGATAAGCTAGAAGATAGGATAAGCATTGGACCTGAAATGCTGCAGATATGGAAGAAAAAGTGAAAATGATTAGGAAGAGGTTACAGAAGCCAACGACAGGCAAAAAAGTTATGCAGATCGCAAACGGGTGCCTAGACATTTCTCTATTGGTGAGAAAGTTCTTTTGTGAGTGAAACCCCATAAAACCTCAATAAAATTTGGTAAATCATCAAAGTTGGCTCCTCGATATGTCAGACCTTTTGAATTCCTTGAGATTATCAATCCAGTGGCCTACAAAGTTGCTCTACCTCTAGTCTTGTCCAAAATGCATAATGTTTGTCATGTTTCATACCTAAAGAAATATTTTGTAGGTAATGACTACATTCTTAAATGGAATTCTCTACAGATATAAGAGCTAGGAGTGGTTGTGATCGAGCCACTCAAGGTGCTCAAAATGCGTAAACTGTGTTTACGTAATCAAGAGGTTTTGCAATGCAAAATTCAGTGGGACCAATATGGCGAGGATAGCGCCACTCGGGAAGACTATAATAACATCCACCAAAGATTTCCTTATATTTTAAAAAACATTAATGTTAAACTATAAAAATTTGTTTTATGTTAAAATTTTGCTTGGTAAACTCAATCATCAAGGAGGATGATTCTGTAATGGAAAGATATGTTACATCCCCTTTTTGGATTCAATATTACTATTTACTTTTTCTTAAATAGTACAGTTAAGTGGATATGTTTTAACATCATAGGAACTAATGATATGAATAGAAAAGATTAATTTTGTGAAATTATGGAATCTACTTGATTATGATCAATTTGATGTTATGAATTAAAATGTCTTTTGATATGAAAATGAGATGATTTGATATAAATATGTTTTGATCAAAACATTGGTACTCTGACCACAAATTGTATGTCAGATTGTCAATGACAAGAATAGAAGGAACATATTCGCCATGAAGAAAGAAGAAGAGAAAGTATCTTTGAGAAAGAGAGAATAGACTTTGGAATAGCCATGGGTACTTGCCACTGAAAAATGAATATCAGGTAGACAAACCTAGATGATTTAAGTTAAGCTTTGAGTCTGAGCTAAGTTAATTTAGTCAAGATGTCGAGGTTTGCAAGAATAGGTCTTTTTCCTTTCGTAAGTCATCATTTTAAGTATGGGAAATTGACATCAGTGTCGTAATACTCTAAATCGTCGTCAAATATGAATGACTGATTTATTGTTTATATGTATATATATGTATATACTTATGATTGAGTTGTAAGTCATGTCTTGTTATTGGTTCAACACAAAAGTCAAAAGTTGTGCGTAAGTCAATCCCAAACCTTGTTTTGGCATTTGTGCTCAATCCGTCGTTATCGTCGTAAAGCACTACGAGTGTATGATGTAAACATCTCCTTGTGAAATTTGATGAATGTTAAATTGTTCTTTATTGGACTATTATTGAATATTAAACGGTTTAAATAATGTTTTAAATCTAGAGACCATGGTGTGTAGTACCCTTGGTTGTATGGTATTGGAATATGTATTATTATTGTTAGTTATAATTAAAGTGTCATTTTGAGATAATTCCTTTATTCCTTAGTGATGTTGGTATTCGAGCAAAGGCTCAAGAGGGACACACTTAAGCTCTTTCTAAGATGTCTTTTATTTCAAATAGTCCTTTTTGCCTTCAAGCTTTAGACCTCATGATGGTCGTCAGTATAGTTTTTAATTCATAATCCTTGCATTTGTTTTATACTCATAGTAGATATGAGTAGTAAGATAGTTTGTTAAAATTGCCAACTGCCACCTCGCCTTATGTAGAGCTCCATCTTGGAGAATGATCACGAATTGTGTGGAAGGACCAAACCATTTTTTGGTTGAGGTCGCGTAAGGTGGAAAATGTTGTTGCATGCCAGGAGTGATCCTTTTTGTTAGGCATGGTCTTGAGAGTGGAGGAGACAGTTATCCTTCACTGTTAGATGGGGTTTAGAGTAGATTGTGAGTCAGTTTGGGGGGGAGAGAAATAGAGAGTAGAAGCAGGGAGGAGACGGTGCAAGAAGCAAGGGTGAACGGCTTAGAGGATATCAAACGCCACAGACTAGTCTATAAGCAGACTCAAGAGACTATCTACAGGTTCTCTTCCTCTCTTCACTATGCAGTCGTAGTTTATTAGACATGTTTATACTGAGTAATGACTCTACTTACATTTCAAAGGAACTTAGAATTTACTTAAAGATGCAACGTGTTATATGTTATCAACCATAGCCCATGAGTTTTTATCATCTTCAAACATAGCAAAGTTTTTATCGCTTGCACTACACCGCACCACAGTCACACTTCTGAAATCATTGTAATGTTTTCCTTAGGAGTTTATTTGGTTTGGTGTTAGGTGCATTAGAGACTAGTGTATGGATGTAAAACATCTCACAACTAAAGCAAGCCGTAGAGGCAAAACCTTTTTCGATAGAGAATAAGATCTCTTTTGGACAGTCTAATACCATTGCTTGGCTCTGCCAAGTTTAAAAGTCAGCTAGTATTAGAGTATAAGATTTGTTTGTGTCAACCATTGACAGAGGAATATCAATAGTGAGAAGTGCAAGTCGTAACATGCAAGACTTCACAGTCATCCTCTTTTTCTGAGTTAAAAACTAGTTGGTCGACCATGGTGAAATTATTAACCTAGCCGCGAATAATAACAAGCTTTAAACTCTTTCCTTTTGAAGGTGATTCTTTTGCTATTGAAGTATTTAAACTATTGTTTTCCTGAGAGAAGACCTTACAATCATACCATTTAATACTATGAAGTTTTAGAACAATGTAATGAGTCTTTTGTCAAGTATTTAACCTAGACTTAAAAGCAATCTTCTTGCTAGTAGAAACAACAAGATAAGGTTTATAAGATGCCTACGTTGACAAAGATGAAGCTATGTTGAATATTTGACAGTCGAAGAAGATTCTTTAGAATGTTTAATTTTAAACGTAGGGACTTCGAATATTTATATTCTATGAATTGGTTTATAGTAAACTCCTTCCAAAACAACAAAGATGAGTTTAGTGACCACTCTTGAGTGGATGAATTAAGCAGTGGGCTAACTTAGAGATCAATGTAATAATTTTTAGCATTATCTAAATAATCGATATACTAGGAAATCATTCTTTTATCATGTAGACATAGATGTTTCCATGTGCTTGTAGAAAGAGTGTAAACCTCAATGCCATGCGTTAATGCATGATGAAATTCAAACACCTTGAGGTTATCGAGGTTGTTATATAGAATTTATATAAAGGTAACTATAGGATTGCGACTAATTCAAGTCAAGTGGGGTGGGCGAACTTATTACTTGCGTTGCTACAAAGTTAATTATATTCAAATCCTTTGGCCAAGGTAATGCATGATCCTCAAGTGCATTTATAGTTCACTGTGACTGGATGGTGTAGCTTGTGGAGTGGTCATGCTTGACTAGAGGGTATCTAGGGGATTGCATGATAACAAGTCACGTAGGTCAAAACACCAAAACTCAAATGGAAAACACCATTGGTTATCCTAAGTCTATCCTTTTTGAGTAGGGTAGGGCCACTTCTAGATAGGAAGGAGTGTGGGAGACTGACGGTCTGTGGTTGGAGGTTAAGCTCCTTGAAGATACTTTCTCTTCTTTATTCTTGAGGATTTCTGAGACTTGAATTTGGATGGTTGACAATCGAGATGTAGTGACTTTGGTAAGTTTCTATTTTGGAATTGTTCTAAGTAACTTTTAACAACATATTGTTTATTGTTGTAGATGAATATAATCTTATGCATAAATTATAATTTCATGAATATTGTTAGTCGATGGATGTTCTCCTTAGTTATAAGAATTGGAAACAAATTACTTTTTTGTTTTTAACCTTCAAAAAATATTATTACCTTTGGTTAAAACTTAGTTTTTAGGGTAAAAATAAAACTCGGTGTTACAGTTATCCATCCTTAGATTGGTCTCATCTAATTTTAAGAACCAAATATGGCTCCAAGATGAAACTATCGTAAAACCCACTTCATAAGGAACATATTACTGAAGACGTAATGGAAATTTCGAAGCAAATCATGCCATGATAACAAAAGATGAAAGGATTAACATGAAAATTATAGATGAAGAGGTTGTACTAAGTGATTGAAATGAAGAAGTTCTATTAGAATCTATGCAGAATCACCCCTATGGAAACTATGATTCTACCAATTTAGGGGCATATATAAATATTGGGGAAGATCATTTGATTCCAAAAGTTACAAGTGCATCAGGGAAGGCAAAAGAGGTATTAAAAAATAGCTCTTCATTTTGGACATTAAATTTTGACAGTGCTAAATATAGAAATGGTACAAGGGCTGGTGTGTGTCTTATCTCACCCATAGGAGAAAAGATTCTTAGGGCTTCCCACTTTCATTTCAGCTACACTAATAATGAAGTGGAATATGAATCTTTAGTGCATGGTTTAATTCTTGCTGAAAAAATGGGAATCAAATAGTTAAAAGTGTTTGGTGATTATGAATTGGTGATTAAGTAGGTTAGAGGAATAACATCAGATAAAAATATCAAGATGAGATCTAATTGCCCCCATGTGTGGGATTTGATTGAAGGATTTCATGATTTCAATACTAAAGTGATTCAAAGGGGTCAAAATAGTGAAGCACATAAGATGACATGGATTGAGCCACAATTTGTACTAACAAATGATCTCTTAATGAATGAGAATGTGGTAAAAATGGCCATTTAGCCTGCTATCCTTGATAACAAAGATCATTGGCAAGTCTTTGAGAGTGACTCTTAAATTGTCTTATTTTTACAACAATCAAGTGAGTTTTCTGATCAACTTCAATCTAAAACTAAAGAAGGTTATCGTGATCAAATAGTTCAACCGAAATCAAATAAGCTTCCAAAAAAATTGATAATTCTAGAGTCTTTTTTATCCTAATGATGCAAAATTAGACAAAAGAAAGTTCATAGAAAATAACGATGATTATTCTGAAATAGAGATCCGTGATGGTAATAAGATCAAGGTAAGAAATGTTACTACCTAGGCTAAAAGAGATAAGTTAATCTCTTTGTGTGACAAATATGATAAAGTGATAGATTAGAACTACGATGACCTTTAGGGTTATAATAAAATGATAATGCAACATACTATTGAGTTGGTTGATGGGTCAAAACAAGTTTGACAAAAACTAAGGCATGCTAATCCAAAAATTTAATCTCTCATGGCCCAAGAGCTCAAGAAACTAATTGAATCCAAAATCATCTTTTTGATCAAGCATTCAACATGGGTGTGAAATTTGGTTCCAGTTAGAAAGAAAAATGGAAAAATCAGGTAGTGTCAATTTTCTGGATTTGAATTGAGCATCACTTAAAGATCACTATCCTCTCCCTTCAATGGAGTAGATTCTTCAAACAGTGGTAGGAGAAAAAATATTCTCCTTATTAGATGAATTCTCAGGGTACAATTAGACTTTGTTGAAAGAGGAGGATAAGCATACAACTACGTTTACTAACAAATAGGGAACTTTTTCTTATGCAAAAATGCCTTTTGGCCTTTCAAATGCTGGAGCAACCTTTTAGCATGCAATGTATATTTCCTTTAGTGAGGTAATAATTAAAATCATTCTAGTTTATCTCAATAACCTCATTGTGTTCACTAAATTAAAAGATGATCATTTCAATCATGTAGAGATGATCATTCAAAGGTGCCAAGAGTTCAAAATCTCACTGAATTCAAAGAAATGTGTGTTTGGCATACCACAAGGTAAATTACTTGGACACATTGTCTCTAAAGAGGGAATCTCTATAGACCTAGACCAAGTCAAGGCCATCATGGATCTACCCTTTCTAGTGAATAAGAAGGAAGTGCAGTGTTTCTTAGGAAAGGTCAATTTTGTAAGTCGTTTCATTTCAGACATTACAGGATTGGTTAGACCTATCTCTTTGATTCTGAAAAATGACCTTAATTTCAAATAGTCCCCCAAAGGTAGATAGGCTTCTGAAAAGATTAAGATGGCTATCCTGACATCCCCAATTTTTTTTAATCTAGAATTCTCAAGGGATTTCATGATGTATGTGTATGGAGGAGAACACAACATAGCCACAGTGTTAAGTTAGAAGGATGTTGAAGATACTAGAAATGGAAAAGAGGTTAGAAACATAAAGAAAAATAAAACGAAGTGTTTATACCTTTAAATATCTTCCGTTGTAACCACATTGATAAAGTGGAGGAAATGCATGCACCCAAGTGCAAGTCCTAGCTTTACCCAATGAAAACACAATGTGGATTGCTCAAGAAAACATAAACATAGTGGAGATAAGGATTTGGATGCAAATTGGTTGTGAAATTGGCTATAGTTTTGCTATGGAGGTGAGATTATTTGGAGACTATAGGTGTAATGGAATATTGTAAAGTTGAGATCCGAGGGTGGAGGCTTTATTGTGAAACCAAGGGAAAATATTTCATGAATAAAGATGAAGGGCTCTCAATATTTTGTAATTTTTAGTTCAACCTTGGGAAGGCTTTGCATTTATGAGGATGGAGACATGTGAATGAATTTTAAATTCACTTTAATGGGTGAGTGAGATGATAAATGACAAGTGCATCGATTTGGAAAGATGAGGTGGAGACATGTGTGAGCTAAATGAATTAAATACTCCTTTTGCATGGATTTGGAAAGGTCAGGTGGAGACACATGTGACTCAAATTAATTAAATAATGTTGGTTATCTAATTAATTATGGGGATATGGGATAATAGAGGTTTAGCTTATATAATTAAGTGATTATCTTAATTAATATGGTTGTAGGAAATTAGCAGATGGTTTAATTAGTGGCTCAAATTAATTAAATAGGAGTTTATTTAACTAATTTATTATAGGGGTTTGGTAGCATAGGGTAGCTAATTAAACAAATAAGATTTATTTAATTAACTAAGCTTTGGCTAGAGGATACCGATGTGGTGCGGTGGTCAAGTAGCTCGGTTGTGGTTGTGGCCACCAGGGTTCAAACCCCTGTAGGGTCAATAAGCTCGCAGGTATGTGTGCCTTTGTTGGGCTACCATGCTCACAAGCTAAGTGTGCCTTCGTTAGGCTCATGTGCTTGCAGGCTGTGTGCCTTCATTGGGTCAACGAGCTCATGAGTTTGACCCAAAGGGTGATAATGTCCATTTGGGATGAAGACCCCCTAGCTATGGTCTTAGGTGATAAAGCTGATGGGAAGAGATCCCCTGTAAGGGTCTCTCTAGACCTGGACTAGGCTAAAAACCTGGGTTAACCAAAGCAAAAAAAAAGCTTTGACCATAGGATAGGTGAATTAATTAAATAAATTATCTTTATTTAATCCTTAGGCTAATGGTAATGAGGAGATTATTAAATAAATAAATATTAAGTATTTATTTAATTAGTTTTGAGTAGGTTAGAGTGAGAATTGTGATTATTAATTAAATACAATTAATTTATTTAATTAATTTGGAGGAATAGGATATGATAAGTGAAATTAGGAAAGTGTTGGAAAATGATGGTGTCAAGACACGTCATTTTTAGGTGTCTAAATATTTCCCCTCTTTGATGTGGCATTGTGATTGAGCAGGAGTGACATCATATCAAATAGAATTCAGATTTTGCCCCAACTAACTGAAGGGAAGGGAAGAATGAGTGGGATATGCCCCCTTAAGAGATCTAAGTAGAAAAATAAATTTTTGGGGTGAACTCTTAAAAAGAGGAAAATGATAGGTAAAATGGGATGTGGGATGAAAAATGGGGGAAATTGGGTATGTAATGAGGCTAGGGGGTGAAAATTAGGGTTAGGCTAGAAAAATTATGGTTATGGTTTAGGTGGAGGCTATAAATAGACTTGGGGGGCCCATAATCCTCATTTGCACACCTAGGCTTGAGTGAACTAGAGAGATTCTAAGAGTGATAGAGTGCAGAATCCATGGAAATAAATCCATGTCACAAGTATCATATGGAGCAAGTTCGAGGGAATAGGCATCCTCCAAAGGCTAGCAAGTCGGCATGTGAGCTATCCCTCCTTCATGATTTGGGTTTCAAGTATTTATGACACAATAAATGCGGGGTAGATTAGGGTCAACAATTGCACTAAAGCACTAGGTTAGTGCAATTGAGTTAGGTATAACACCTATGATAGAGTGATTAGCTCTTCTGTTTTAGTTTAGTGCCTCCATTAAAGAGTAGCACATTTGTCACACCAAAAATGGCTAGTTAGGAAGGGCTTTTAGTGCCTCTAGTGAGTGGTCTAGTACAATTGTGCCAATTTGGTGCTTGCACATAAATGTTTAGCACGTTTGAGCCTTTTGGCATGTGCACTAGGGGGATTTGCACTTTTGTGCCATTTTGGCACCAACACGAGGAAATTAGCACCTACATTCCTATTGGCACTAGTGTGCAATGTTTTAGTGCTTTTGCAGGGGTTTAGAGCCTTTGTGATTTCTACAAATGCTTGTACGAGGATCAGTGCAATCGTAGGGTTTGTTAGCACCTACATGCCTTTTGACACCAATGTAGGATAAGTTAGCACTTGTGCATATCTTAGCACAAACATGGCTTCTGTTAGCGCCTGCATGCCTTTTGGTGCTAGCATGAAAAGACTTAGCGCTTTTGCATAGTTTTTGACAAAAAACTAATTTTTAAATGGTGTGATGGATTCAGGAATGTTTACTTGCACTGTAGTCTAGGAAGCCGAGACTGCCTCCTTTATCTTTCAGGTAGAGATTGTTGGGAATTAAGGTGTCTCAACCTTGGTAATTCCTTTCATTATTTATGTTTGTATTTATTAATTCATTGTCTATATTGTAAATTAATTGTAAATTCCATATTGTCATGTTGTTGGATGTGGCACGGTGATGTGTCATCCTACATGGAAGATGACAACTTGTAATTTTGTCCTCACATGAGGAGATAGGTGTCCCACTTAGAGGTAGGAGAATTTTTCCATGTGTTGGCATCTTGGATGTTATGTAAGGGAATGTTGGCTAAAATGGTTATGACGGATTCCTATGATGAAGTTAGGACATGTAAGAGTCAGAAATAGAAGCTTGTAAGACAGGTGAAGACATGTGTCATGAAACATCTTTGAAAAAGGCATATATGGGTGCCCCAAGTTGTTCTATGACATGTTGCAAGAGAATATGCTATTTATAGCCTGTGTATGACAGATTATCTTACAACTGTAAGTTGTAATTGCTATGACAGATTCTATGACGATCGTAAGAGTCGTAAGAGCATCTGTCATAGCCCATTTTGGAAATAGGTGACCTCTTTGGGATGGGAACTATGGACAAGTGTCAGATACATTCTAAAATGTTGACCAAGTGTCCTTAGGCATGGGTTTTGGGCCATGAGGCCACGTTGGATGCCCATCTCAAGATAGGACCAATTCTACCTTGTATATTATATATAAATAGGTGTTTGGAGGAGGAGATGTATTATGTGATTGATAGATACTGTTATGCTGCCAGATTGACTCTAGACATGAGTGTCAAAGACCATTGAATCTTGCATTGCAAGTGTATTGTAAACCATTTTCAGTTTTGTTAATACATTGTGTAGGTTTTTGAGTGTGGGGTTTTTCACCCGATAAGGGTTTTCCCCACCTTATATCTTGTCTCTCATCTTCTGTCTTCTTTCTGGTTCTATGTGTATTGCTGCTATATCTCTATTAGATGTTTAATATTTCTGTAATTGTAAGGATTAAATTGAATTTGTATAGATCTTCCCTCATTAGATTAGTGTAGGAAGCAATTTTCGCACACCTAGCTTCCTTTTAGTTGGTATCAGAGCTTGATTACCTTTGGTCCTAGTTGTTGGGTGGGGGTTTTTTGAGCTGATCTTAAGTTGAGTGGGAGTCTGTGCAAAGTATTTTGAATCTTATTGCAGCAAGGAGATGGCAAGTACATCCAGAAGGATAGAGGTGGAGAAATTCAATGGCACTAATTTTGAGTTGTGGAAGCTCAAGATGGAAGACATGCTTGTTGATCAAGACCTCTGGGAAACTATCAGTGGCACTAAACCAACTGCAATGTCACAAGATGATTGGTATCTCAAGGATCGGAAGGCTAAGGGTCTCATATGACTTAGTCTTACTGATTCTATTCTATTAAATGTCCATGAGGAGGCTACTGCAAACTTGCTTTGGAAGAAGTTGGGAGATGTGTATCAAGCCAAATCCCTAGTTAACAAACTTTTTCTGAGAAAGAAGTTATATTCTCTTCAAATGGAGGATATAGGATCTGTTGCTGAATATATGAATGCTTTCAACATGCTGGTTGCACAATTAACATCCATTGGTGTGAAGATGGTGGAGGAGGATTGGTGTATGACCCTGCTTTGTTCTCTGCTAGATTCGTGGGATCATCTTGTCATGGCTATTGGAAGAACCACATCCACATTCAAAATGGATGAAGTGGAATCTTTTCTATTGTCTGAAGAGATGTGGAGAAAGTCTTCTGAGGTAGCCAAAAAGGCTCTTGTGGTTCGTGGAAGACCCAAGGAGAAAGGGAAAAAGAAGGACAAGAAAGCTGAGAAGGGTAGATCCAAATCCCGTGGGAGATCCAAATCTCCTAGAAAGTCCAAGGCTCTCTATTGGAACTATGGTAAATCTGAGCATTTATGAAAGGAATGTAAAGAGGAAAAGGAAAAGAAGAAGAAGAACCCAGATTCAGATTCTGACAAGTCACAAGATGATGGTGATGCTTTCATCGCAGCCCTGGCAACCCATGCATCTGATGATGTGTGGATGATTAACTCTAGTGCATCATTCTAGATGACCTCTCATCGAGACTAGCTTACAAAGTATGAGGAGTTAGATGCTGGAAAGGTGTATCTGGGTGATGACTCTCATCTGAAGATTGTTGGTCATGGAAGAGTCTCTATCTGATTCCCTAATGGATGAGTGAAGGGAATCTCTAGGGTTATGCACATCCCAGGATTAGCACATAACCTTCTTTGTGTAAGTATGTTGAATGATGCAGGTGTGTAGGTTGTCTTTTCAAAAGAAGGATGCAAGATGACTAGAGGAGCTATGGTGCTTACTAAGGGCACTAGGAGAGATACTCTATTTCAGCTGGAGGCATGCATTTCACAATGCAATAGTTCTTCTGAATCAAGAAAGAGGGCAGCAGTCACTTCATCCCCACCATCTGAATGAGCAATGAAGAAATCTGTTGTATCTAGTCCTAATGGCTGTAACCGTGCATTGGAAGTTAAGCTTCTTGCTGAAAAGACAATGTTATGGCATAAGAGATTTGGCCACATTGGTGAGATGGGTTTGTGTACCCTAAAAAAAAAGAACCTTGTTGAGGGGTTAGATGATTGTAATCTTGAGTTCAACTTTTGTAAACATTGCATATATGGAAAACAAAACCATGTTCAGTTTTACTTGAGTTCTCATAAGTCTTCTCATGTATTGGACCTTGTTCATTCAGATGTATTTGGTCATGTTAATGTTCCTTCACTATCAAAATCTATATATTTTGTATCTTTCATAGATTACTATAGTAGAAGGACATGGATTTATTTTCTTAGAAGCAAATCTAAAGTTTATAGTAAGTTTAAGGAGTTTAAGGCCTTTGCTAAAAATTAGACTGGTAAAAAGATTAAATGTTTGAGAACTGATAACGGTGGTGAGTTTTGTTTTACAAAATTTGATAAATATTGCAAGGAACTTGGGATTTAAAGGCATAAGTCAACTCCATACACCCTGTAGCAAAATGGAGTTGCGGAGAGGATGAATAGGACACTGATGGAGAAGGCTAGGAGTATGCTTAGTGGAGCTGGCCTAGAACAAAGGTTTTGGGCTGAAGCTTTTGCCACTGCTTGCTATTTGGTAAACAGATCTCCTACATCATCTCTTTTTGGAAAGACACCCATGGAGGTGTGGTCTAGTAGAAACCCTTCAATAAGGCATCTTCGTGTTTTTAATTGTGAGGCATATGCACATGTACCTAGGGAAAAGAAGTCAAAATTGGACAACAAGGCTGTTAAGTGTATCTTCATTGGCTATGGTGTCAGTGTGAAGGATACAAGATTTGGGACCCTATGGTTGAATTAGTGTTGTATAGAAGAAGTGTCATCTTTAGAGAGATAACATCTTCTTCCACTATTTTACAGCCAGAAGAAAAAGAAAAGAAGGAGGATGCTATTTAGTTTCCTACTACCCCTGAGAAGACTGAACAGAGAGACAATGTTAGACCTGATGATGAGGAGAGCTCTGGTAGCTCTCAAAGCTCAGATGAAGAAGTTGAACCTCAACCTTAGCCCTTGAGGAGGTCTACATGGATAAGAAAGCAACCTGAAAGGTTTGGTTGTACATTGCTTGATTCTAGTTGTGCTTATGCTTTGGTTACTAACAATGATGAACCTAGAACTGTATCAGAGGCTATGGAAATGAAAAATGCTAGTTCCTGGAAGGAGGCCATGGAGGATGAGATGGCTTCTTTGGAAAAGAATCAAACGTGGGACTTGGTGCCTTTCCCTCCTAGATGAAAACCCATTGGATGCAAATGGTTGTTCAAGAAGAAATTTGGTACAGATGGCAGTTTTGAGAAGTATAAGGCCAGATTGATTGCGAAGGGGTACTCACAAGTGGAGGGTATAGATTATGCTAAGATCTTCTCTCCCATTGCAAAGCTAACATCCATTCGATTCATGTTATCACTTGTAGTAGCTTATGACTTAGAGGTAGAATAGATGGATGTGAAGACATCTTTCCTTCATGGTGATTTGGAGGAAGAAATCTACATGTCACAACCAGAGCATTACATGGTGAAAGGTAAAGAAAATTTGGTTTGGAAATTAAATAAGTCTTTGTATAGTTTGAAGCAATCTCCTAGGAGGTGGTACTTGAATTGTGATGCCTTTGTGTTGTCATTAGATTTGTGAGATCAAAATCAGATCATTGTGTGTACTTTAAGTTTGATGGTGATCGTATTCTCATTGTTGCATTGTATGTTGATGATATGTTGCTCATTGGGAAGGGAAAGAATATGATTTCTAATTTTAAATCTCAGTTGTTAGTACAATTTGAAATGAAAGATTTAGGGGCAGCTAGGTACATTCTAGGAATGGAAATCACAAGAGACAGAGCTAACAAAAAACTTTGGTTAAGCCATAGTAAGTATGTGAAGACCGTGTTGGATAGGTTCAACATGGCAGATTGTAAACCATTGTGTGTTCTTGTTTCTTTGGGGACAAATTTGTCTGTTGAGGATTGTCCAGAATCTTCCAGTGAGGTGGAGGACATGAGCAGAGTACCTTATGCTAGTGTTGTTGGCAGTTTGATTTATAGCTAATCTTGGACGGGTTCATTGGGATGCAGTTAAGTGAGTGTTTATATATTTGAAGGGTACTTCCGAGTATTTCATATGCTATCATGGTAATGCTACAGGACCTCTGCATTCTGTTGATATTCATAGATTTGTGGATTCTAATTGGGTAGGTGATATTGACAGCAGGAGATCCACTAGTGCTTATGTGTTTACATTGTTTGGTGGTGCTATTAGTTGGATGAGTAAGTGACAACCTGTGGTTGCTTTGTCCACGATAGAAACTGAGTATATGGAAGCAACTCATGCTTGTAAGGAAACCATTTGGATTACGAGATTATGTTCAGATATTGGTGTCGATGCAGGTCAGATTATGATTAGTTGTGACAGTCATAGTGCAATTTACCTTGCGAAGAATCTAACTTTCCATGCTAGAACAAAGCATATTGATGTACAGTTTCACTTCGTGTGAGACATGGTAGAGGATGGGAAGGTAAATTTGGAGAAGGTAGATACTTTGAAGAATGTTACAGATGCATTGATGAATCTAGTGAGCACAGAGAAGTTCAGATGGGGTTCAGAGTCTATGGGCCTCTCGGCCTAAAGTAGTTAAATCCTGTTATTCTATTGGCTCTTACAAGGTGGTCAACAAGTGGGAAAATGTTGGGAATTAAGGTGTTTCAACCTTGGTAATTCCCTACATTATTTATGTTTGTATTTATTAATTCATTGTCTATGTTGTAAATTAATTGTAAATTCCATATTATCATGTTGTGGGATGTGGCACGGTGATGTGTCATCCTACATGGAAGATGACAAATTATAATTTTTTCCTCACATGAGGAGATAGGCATCCCACTTAGTGGTAGGAGAATTTTGCCATGTGTCGGCATCTTGGATGTTGTGTAAGGGAATGTTGATCGAAATGGTTATGATGTATTCCTATGATGAAGTTATGACATGTAAGAGTCAGAAATAGAAGTTTGTAAGATAGGTGAAGACATGGGTCATGAAGCATCATTAAAAAGGCATATTTGGGCACCCCAAGGTGACTATGACATGTTGTAAGAGAATATGCTATTTATAGCCTATGTATGACAGATTCTCTAACAGCTATAAGTTGTAATTGCTATGATAGATTCTATGACGGTCATAAGAGTCGTAAGAGCATCTGTCATAGCCCATTTTGGAAATAGGCGACCTATTTGGGATGGGAGCTGTGGAAAAGTGTTAGATACATTCTAAAATGTTGACCAAGTGTCCTTAGGCATGAGTTTTGGGCCATGAGGCTAAGTTGGATGCCCATCTCAAGATAGGACCAATTCTGCCTTGTATATTATATATAAACAGGTGCTTGGAGGAGGAGATGTATTATGTGATTGAAAGGTATTGTTATGCTACCAGATTGACTCCAGACATGAGTGTCAAAAACCATTGAAGATTGCATCAAGCAAGTGTATTGTAAACCATTTTCAGTTTTGTTAATACATTGTGTAGGTTTCTGAGTGGGGTTTTTCATCTGATAGGGTTTTCTCCACCGTATATCTTGTCTCTCTTCATCTGTCTTCTTTTTCGTTCTATGTTTATTGCTACTATATCTCTGTTAGATGTTTAATGTTACTTTATTTGTAAGGATTAAATTGAATTTGTATAGCTCTCCCCTCATTAGATTAGTGTAGGAAACAATTTCTGCACACCTAGCTTCCTTTAAGAGATTTGGGCCAATAGATGTTATGGTGCTAGAGCATATCAGAATGTGACACTTAGCCTATATGCTAGAGGTTCGGGCCCATAGGGCCATGATGATAGCTTTTGTGGAGAGGTGGAAAAGTGAGCGGTATGCCTTTCTACTTCTGACAGGGCATATTATCATGACTCTTGAGGACATATGGAGGATCCTACAGATCTGGATACATGGAGAGCTAGTCGTATATGACCAAGAAGAAGGTGTAGCGACATTAAGGCACGTGTTTGCACCTGATGTCATCCCACTAGATAGGAGGGATTAGTAGCTTATATGGTGGGATGCGATGGTCACTATGGAGGGAATGGCTTTGTTAATTGCTACATTGATTGGAGACCTACTATTTCCAAATAGGAGGTTGTGTGGCATTCCAGTTGGATGGGGAGTTGTGTTAGAAATAATGTATGAAGAGGGGACTATGTATTCATGGGGGCCATGTGTGTTGGCTCATCTCTACCATGATATGCATCTGGTAGTCTATAGATAAGGAGCGAGCCTGGGTTGTGGGGTCACTCTACTGTATGTGTGGACATGGGAGCACAGCCATAAAATGGCTAGCATGTTCTTATGATAGGATAGCATGGCAGCCCTATGTGATTTTGTATGATAGATTGTTACACTATTGTCAACTAGGGGCCTTGAGATATTGGAGGCAAGTATTCAATGAGTTGGATTCAGTCCTATGGCGGCCATGGAGAGAGTGAGAGGCCTGAGATGGAAATCAAGATCATTTACCCTATGCTCAATAGGGTAGATATCTTATGAGGAGGACAAAGCATATCATTGACCGATACATGCCAGAGCACGTGTTGAGATAGTGTAGGCTCTGCAAGCAAGAGCCACATGTGGAGGCTGCATTTCCTCAAGTTATGAGGGAGGGACCAGATGGATGGGGAGTTCCCATTGCTCCACACTTAGTTATTGTTGTATTCCATGGATTGGTTGTAGTATCCTGGGAGTGGGGATCCGATGTGGTAGATACTAGTTCCATGCTAAACTATGATATTTGGAGGCAGGAGAAAAAACCTATGAGGCTAACCCTTCCAGTGGGATAGTTAGTAGAGGTGGAAAGCAGTGGGGAGGAGGATGAAGAGGAGGATGAGGATGAGGATGAGGATGATGGGAGAGATGGTGTAGATGGAGGAGGTGGCAGAAGTGGGTTGGCAATTGGTGGGCGATGAGTTTACCAGAGGGTAGAAGTGGTAATAGGCAGTTCAAGAGGAGGTGGGGAGGAGGTGGATCTAGTGGTGCTTCAACCTAAGATTCAAAGTTTGATGGAAGAAGTAGCTAGCAGTTGGGTGGAAAGAGACACTACAGAGGCACGATTGGTAGTGGCTGAGGTAAGATTGACAGGCTACAGGGGAACTTAGAGCTTCATGGGGGCAGATAGCATAGTTGTTATAAACACAGCGAGGTGATATGGATCATGTAGATTTGGCTCATAGGATTAGGAGCATGATACATTTATTGTAGAGAGAGACATAGCTCAGGTTATGCATTAGTGAGTTGAGAGTCATGAGGCCCTATTGCAAGTAGAGAGAGATATTGTGTAGCAAGTTGTGGCAGTGGCTGGCTTGAGAGATTTATGGCTCAATCTAGTGTGCATTCAGGGTGATTTAGCTTAGGTGCAGATTGAGCTAGTTGAGTCCTTGGTGAGGGAACAACATTACAAGATGCTATACCATTCATCAGTGTGAGAGGAGAAGAGGCGGCCCATCTATAGTGCTCATATTAGATTAGGGGCTAACCAATTAGTGAGATCAAGCACTCACTTAGATACAGGGCCAATTATGTCACCACCTAGTGCCACCACTAGGGACTCAGGGGATAGGAGCACAGGAGACAAGTGCACAGTTTACAGGGGCAAGACCCTTAGGGGCAAGATTAAATTCTCCAACATAGTCTAGGGATAGCACCACTTAGTGGTATTTTATATATTTCGTACCAAACATTTATATATTGAGTTGGTGGGCACATTTTGTATCCTGACCTATTTTTTAATAGATATATGATGAGCATTTTGTGGGCAGCTTATGATGGTTTATGATATGATTGTGGATGATGTTAGTAATGAGGTTATGATGCAAGAGCATCCAGGGTGTAAGAGCAATCTTTTATCAATAAAATTTTTTTTTTTGTTTTTTTTCAATAAGGGCTAAATTTGGCAGGGTTACTATTTTTAGTAAGTTTTCATTTGTGCACAGTTGTATACAAAATCTTACACGGACCTCCAGAATGGTGAACTAAAGCTAATGGTGAAGAAATCACTTCAATATCATTTGTCATTTGTGAGATATTAAAATTTCAAATTCCAAAATCCTATTGAAATATTCAAAGTCAAATTTGAGGCACTTAGAGGCTCTGGATGGGCCCAAAACTTGGTGGGAAACCCAAGTAGTCTACCTTTAGGTATTGCCTATGGACAACCATCTTTTTGAGAGCTTTCTAAAAAGGTATTATAAATTAAAATCCACCAATCGGATCAAAAGTTATTGCCCCATGAAGTTGACCTATTTTTGGAGGGAGATGCAAATTTCAAAATTAAGCTAGTGGCTACCAAAAAGGGCTATATATGACCATTTTTGGGAACCCTTGGGGTAGTGGAGTTAAGGGGGAAGGTGTAGAGTAAACAAAAGGGGGGAAAATAGAAACCCTAGTTGATTTGGGGTTATAGAAGGCTAAAGATTCCAAAGCCTTGAGAGAGGGAGCTGTAATGTGTTGTAGCATGTAGGGGATTCATCCTCTGATTGTATTTGAGATTCTGTAATGTAATGTTTTTCCCATATTAATAAAATATCATTCTATTTTCTATGTACGATTTCTATTATTGTGTGTTTTATGACTTACCCCCTTCATCATGTTATTTATGATGTGATGGATATTTTTAGTGATATCATGTATGGATGCTTATGTTATGGATGGATGTTTATGATATGCATTATGTGATGCTATGGATGGATGCTTATGATATGGACTATGTGATTACACATGATCGATGATTGGTATGTTTTATGCTATGATTTCATGTAATGGATGATGGACTATGTGATGTTCATGGACTATGCTTATGTTATGATTTCATGGATTATGATATGGCTTATGTTATGGATTATGATGTGGATTATGTATGTTTATGGATGTTTTTTGATAGATCATGATATGGATTATGTGATGGATGACTTTGTAGATGTTAATCAAGATCTAGTCCATTTAATAATCTATAGATGACGGTACTTACCATTAATAACTTTTTTCAGGTATATTTAGCAAATGGATAGATGGTCATGATAGACATGTAATGTGATAAGTGCCAATGTGATGTGTTTTGATGCATGGATTATGATGTTTTTTTATATTGTGATGTAGGTATTATGGCGTGGAACATTAAGAGGTACACAATAAAATAGTTGCTAAGCTCATGTGCAACCGTTGGAAGGAGTTAGCAGTAAATCAATTCCATTGCATTTCTCTGACATGTTTAGTGGATGAGGTGTTATAATGAGATGTTTTTGTGATTAGGCATTAGATGTAAACAATGAAATAAATGTCACTTGTTTCTTCTATTCTAATGGCCTTTATTGTCTATGGTTTATGGATGCATTGATGTATGTAGGATGAGCTAGTTTATGTGATTTTTTTCATGGGGGTTTATGTATATGTTATGATGATTATGAGGGTGTGTCTTAGGGTGATGTGATTTATGGTTAGGTGTTAGCTTTAATTCTTTTATTTTCTTGGGTATATAGATGCATGTATAATAAGAAATCTCTTGTGTCATGACTACCAAATCACAGTGTGCTTTATATAAAAGATCCAATCTTGTCTACTTGTGGTATGGCAATGGATGTGTGGAGTGTTATTTTGAGTGTTTTTGTTCTTATGTGTGATTTTTAAGTGATGAGACTTCGATGTCTTGTCTAAAGGACCCAATCTCTAGAAATTGTGGGATGGTGATGGATGTGTGGAGCCATGTATGTATGTTGGTGGGTGTTGTGATGTATGTGAATGTTAGGATCATGGTGAATGAGAGATAATTGATGTAAACATGTGGCATTGGATTTGCATGTGTGTACTATTCATATTGTTTTTTTGAGTGATTCTATATGCAGTTATGTGGTGGATTTGTTTATGTGGATAGTTATGTGTTGATACAAGTGGATGTAGTGGATGGTTGTGAAGGTGGTGCATTGATTTTTAGGTCATGATACAACGTTTCCTTGTGCCTGTGAGGGGGGTGTTAGGTAGATTTGGGGATGGGGGTTATTGGGGGGTGATTGGAAAGCAACATGAACATGCTTGCTGGGGCGATTTGGGGGAAAACCCAGAATCAGGCCCTAGACTGTACTATTCTAGATACTGGCTAGTAACATGGTTGGGAGGGTTAGTTGGGATGGGAGGATGAATAAGGTTGGGAAGGTTGGTAGAAGACTAGTTAGGATAGGGGGTTGATTGGGGGATTGAAAAATGGATTATGTGTGATGGGGGGAAGCGATTTAGGATGATTATTCATCTTTATTAATGCAAAGACAAAGATGGGGGTGTCATGGATAGATGTGGATCTTTGATAGGGGTGGGTGAGTATGATAGCATAGATAGCAGTTGGGATTATGATGGTATGTTTTAGAGCAATCCTAAGTTTTAATATAACAAAAAAGATACTGTTCTCTAAGGTATAGAGGACCAAAGGGACGATGTATATCAAATATTTGCATTAACTTGACACTCAAATAAGAGGATGTGCTTATACATGCCTAACATAGTATAACCTTGTCTAGACATGTGGGGAAAGAGACTTAGAACATGGTAGTCTAAGTGCACAAAAGTTATAAGCCTTAGATGTAAAGGACGTATGTTATGCAAAAAACTATTTCGACAAAAATAAGATATGAATTCTAGTTTGATTAATAAGAACATCCAAAAAAATGGAATACAACAACAATTGAATTTTGCCCCATTCTATAGCATCCAATGATGCACCAAGATATGAAATATCAAGGTGGTGTTTGGGTAAGTGTAGAAGGGGGACAAAAAGATAAGTGAAAAATAAAAGACCAACTAATAGATAGACCAATAACCATTGAATCTCTTGCCAAGAATGTGGATTAGAGGTGATTAGGTTATGCCTATAACAGGAATGATATATCATAAGGCATAGGTTGTGATGATGGATGCAATAAGATAGGTGCAAGATGTGATGGTTATGTGATCTTTGGAGATTTGGTCTTATGTGTGACTAACTTTTGTGGTATGTTGTTTTTACATGTATTGTTTTGTAGGTTTGGTTGCCTTTAGTCCTTGATTCAGGTGCCCTAGCTTTATTGCTTGGATTTTGAAGGTTTTTTAATTTTTATTTTTGTTTAAGTTTTGGAATTTTTTGACTTTTATAGTGGGAGGGAAATGTAGATGCTTAATGTTTTCAAGTTTCGGCCATGATAGGATATGAGGTGATGGTGGATGGAGTGGATGAGCAAGAATTTAACATATGGTAGGTAAGTAGACTATTCATGATGCCTAAGATAGGTTTTCATCATGGTACTTATCCATGGTACCGCCGAAGTGGTTTTCACCATTGGATGGCTTTATTGCACTTGATTTTTTTGTAATTTTTTTATTCTTTTTAGACTTTTTTTATTTTTTTTTATTTTTTTGATTTTTTTCTTCTTTACTATTGGGATATCTGATGTTAGGTGTATAACTTCTTTAGATTAAGACTTGTAAATTTTATTTTTTAAGTCTTGGAATTTTTTGAGTTTTTTGGTATTTTTCTAGGATAGTGTATTTACAAGTGACACCTGAGGTCAACTATATAGTGATCCATAATATGAATACAAAGATTTAATTCTTTATCTAGACTCAGAGATTTTTCCCATAGTGTGGGATGATAGTGGGAGGCAAATGTAGATGCTTAATGTTTTCAAGTTCCAGCCATGATAGGATATGAGGTGGTGGTGGATGGAGTGGATGAGAAAGAATTTAATAGATGGTAGGTAAGTAGACTATTCATGATGCTTGAGATAGGTTTTCATCATGGTATTTATCCATGGTGCCACTAAAGTGGTTTTCACCATTGGATGGCTTTATTTCACTTGATTTTTTTTGTAATTATTTTATTTTTTTTAGACTTTTTTGATTTTTTTGATTTTTGTTTCTTCTTTACTATTGGGATATCCAATGTTAGGTGTATAACTTCTGTAGATGGATGATATTAATTGGCTCTTCTAGACACTAGCCCTAAGGTGTACCAAGATAATATACTCCTAATCCATAATTTGCAGTGATAATGAAGGGACCCAACCAATTAGGCTCAAATTTACTCTTTTTCTCTTAGTCTTACTGGTTGCTTTAACTTTCTTTAAGCACAAGATTACCTCCTTCAAATTCTGTTGCTGTGATTTTCTTATTGTAGCTATGAGAGAGGTAGTTTGATAGACTTGTAGGTGGTTTAAGGCATTGAGATGCCATTTGTGGTGCAGTCACGGTAGGAGGGTTCACAGAATGAATTGTTTAGACAATGCAACAAGAGTAAACACAACAGAAACAACTCAAGGAAATGGAACAAATGCAGATTCATTCACTCAGTATATCATAGAATTCAAATACAATTTGGTCAACAACATGCAGGCTTACAATTAGGGCTCACAGCTTTGATTACATACATGCACAAGATAAAGTTTTGAAGCTCCTTCGCACAAATCTAAACTATCAGTTATCACTATGTTATGAACTACTTTCCTAAGGATCTATTACATCATTATATATCATTTTTGGACCAACAGATTCCTCCACGTCAGCCAAGGAAGGTCACAAACTCCAATGAAGAGCTATAACATGTACACAAGTAGGTCAGACCTAAATGCATAAAACACTTCCTCAAATGAATGGAATAATGTACGAACCCTCGGGGAAGGTTGGCAATGAACCAAAGATCATCGAATGATTTTTCATTAAGATACGCAAGTCAAGGAATGATCCACAAACCTTCTCCTTCAGCTGATTGTCTGAGACTGTCAGGATGCTCTGCTATGAGAAAATAGTTGTTCTTCTAATGGCGATAACTTTCTGGTAACTGATCCAAATGCTTTGAATTCTGGATATGATGTAGATGGATGCATGTAGATGCTAAGTCTAGATCTGTAAGCTGTGAAATGCAACTGCGACCAAGTACAAGACCAAAAGCTGAAACTTCTTCTGACTGAACTACTTGAACTAAAATGGAAAATGCAAGGAAACAAACTGAACTGCAAACAAACTAAAATGCAAACATTTTTGGTTGATGCAAGATTTCTCTTGAACTAGGGATGCTCCTACATCAAACATCTGGGGTTATTGAAAAAGTGAGTCCCTCACTTTGCTGGGGCTAGGGGAGAACCAAGATGGTCCACCTCAGCCTAAGAAATCCAAGATGAATCTTCTTCTGATCTGCCTGTCCACTTCACAAGATATTCTTTGTATTGTCTTCCTCTAGTACTATGTCCAACTCTACTATCCAAGATGTCTTCAATCTACTCTAGTTCTTGTTGTGGTAACTGCTTCTTCAAGTCTTCTTCCATGTTGTCACTGAACTCTACTTCATGATATTGATATAAGTCTGCAATGTTGAAAATAGGTGATATACCCAATGTCTCCAATAGCTCCACTTCATATGCATTTCTTGAATCAAATTTCCTATCTTATAAGGTCCAAACTTCTTCATCTTCAACTTGTTATAAGTCCCAACTAGAAATCTTTCTTTTCTTAGATATACCATCACTTCATCTCCAACTTCAAATTCCTTATGTCTTCTCTTCTCATATGCGTTTTCCTTATACTTACTGTGTTAGTGTAGGTTTTTTATTTTCCTTAGGGATATTTCTTTTTCCTACACATTATTAAGCTTGCTTAGGTTTATTATAAGTGGTTAATATGAGGACACGTGGCAAAATACATCAGCTACATGTGTAACTCTCCCCCACATATGGGTAGTTGAGTTACACATCCTCTTTTGGTATTTTGTGCCACCTCTCATAACCACTATTATGTCCTTACCTAAGAGGGTTATGGGGTAGTTAGAGTTCTCACACTCTTTTGTCTTTATGTGCCACCTCTTATAACTCCTTTTTTGTTTTCATGTAAGGAGGTTATGCCACATGTTTTGGCATTTACCAAGTAGGTAAAACCTCCCACCTTTTATGGGATATGGGAGTTATTACACCTCTTGGATGTATATGCCCTATTTTTGCTATATATACAGCACTCTCCTCGCACTGTAGCTAGTTCACAAGCTCGAATATCAGTTCAGTGATAGCTCAATGAGAGTATTGAGAGTCTTCTCAAAATTCTCTTTCTTTGTCTCTATTTTTCTCTCATTTTAGATATCTCTTCATTCTACTATTTTGATCTTCGATCATCTGTTGAGTGGAGGCACATATGATCTACTACCGACAACGGATCCTGGCTCAGTTCTTGCTTCTCGCAGAATCTAACATACTGTTCACATTCTCCAAATGCTTCTTCACCTGATTATGCACTGTCTTCATGTGATTTGCAAATTCTTCTGCTTTTACACTCCAATAACAATCTCAAAAGGTGTTCTTCCAGTACTCCTATTTACTGAATTATTGTATGGAAACTCTGCTTGTGAAAGAATCAAATCCCAACTTCCTATCTTCTCTCCAACCAAACATCTCAACAAGTTTCCCAAATTCCTATTCACTACCTCTATCTGTCCATCTTTCTATGGATGAACAGTTGAACTAAACTTCAAATCTATCTTCATCTTCTTCCAAAGTGTCCTCCAAAAGTATCCAACAAACTTTGTATCTCTGTCTGAAACTATACTCTTAGGTAATCCATGCAATCTCACAATCTCCTTGAAAAATAGGTCAGCTACATGTATTGCATCAGTTATCTTCTTGCAAGGTATGAAATGAGCCATTTTTGAAAATTTGTCAACCACTAAAAATATTGAATCATGTCCTCTTTGTGTCTTAAGCAATCCCATTACAAAATCCATGGTTATGTCTTTCCAAGGTCTCTCCAGTACTATCAAAGGCTTATACAATCTAGTGTTTTGACTACTCCCTTTTGCAACTTGACAAACTCTACAATTCTACACAAATCTCTGGACATCCTTATGTATTTGAGGCCAAAAGTAGTTTTCACTCACCAAAGCCATTGTCTTATCAATGCCAAAATGTCCTACCAATCCACCACTATGCTTCTCCTTGATCAAATTATCTTTCATTGAACTTCTAGGTATGCACAATTAATTTCCTCTAAACAACATACCTTCTTGAATGAAATAATCCAACCACTTACTCCTATCTATCACAATAGGTTCCTTACATGCTTTCCAAGGTTCTATAAAATCAGTGTCTCCCTCATACATGTTCTTCAATTCATCAAAACCCAACACTTCAACTATCATCTCTATCAACAAGGTTCTTCTCATACTCAATGCATCAACAACTTTGTTTTGTTTTCCACTCCTATGCTTCAACACAAAAGTATAACTCTACCCATCTCATATGTCTCTGATTCAACTTACCTTGATTGTTCAAATATTACAAAGCTTGATGATCTGTATACAACATAAACTTCTTATGTAACAAGTAATGTCTCCACTTCTTCAAGGCTTGAATTATGGCATAGAACTCCTGATCATAAAATGAATATCTTCTCCTTGCATCATTCAACTTCTTAATGAAATATGCTACTGGTCTACCTTCTTGACTTAACACTGCTCCAATTACATTCCCACTTGCATCACAATCAACTTGAAATACCCTATTGAAATCTGGTAATGCCAATATAGGTTGCTCTGTCACCTTCTGGTTCAACAATTCAAAACTTTTATCTGTTCCTGATGTCCACTTGAAATCTTTTCTGTCACCTCTCATTGTCTCTGTCATAGGATTACAAACTAAACTGAAATTTCTGATGAACTTCCAGTAGAAACTAGCCAATCCATGAGATGATCTAACCTCTCCAATGCTCTCCAGTGTAGGCCATTCAACAATTGCTTTCACTTTCTCAGGGTCCATCTTCAATCCTTCTACAGAAATCACAAATCCCAAATATACCAACTCTTCCTTCATGAAACTACACTTCTTAGTCTTTCCTTTATCAACAATTTCTCTTCTCTTAGTCTTTGCAAAACTTGTCTAATATGCCACAAATGTTTTTCTTTTGTATTACTAAAAATCACAATATCATCGAAGTATACAATCACAAACTTACCCAAGAATTTCTTCAGAACTTCATTCATCAATCTCATGAAAGTACTTGGTGCATTTGTCAATCCAAAAGGCATCACTAACCACTCATACAATCCTTCATTTGTCTTAAAAGTAGTCTTCCATTCATCAACTTCTCTGATTCTGATTTGATGGTATCCACTCTTCAAGTCTATCTTTGTGAAATATCTTGCTCCACTCAGACAATCCATAATATCATCCATCATAGGTAAAGTAAATCTATACTTAATTGTGATCTTGTTTATTGCTCTAGAATCAATATGCATTCTTCATTCTCCATCTTTCTTAGGTACTAACACTGCAAGTACTACACAAGGACTGAAACTTTCTCTGATCAAGCCTTTCCTCAACAACTCTTGTATCTGTCTATTCAATTCTTCATTCTCTACCAGTGTCATTTAATGTGTTGTTTTGTTAGGCAAACTTGCTCCTAGTATAAGATCCATGTGATGACTGATACTCCTTATAGGTGGCAATCCTTCAGGTACATTATCTAATATGATGTCTTCATACTCTATTAGCAACTCTCTTATCTCCTCCAGTTGTGTCTCTTCAGTCTCCTTCTTCAATGTTTCAGGTTTCTTAGGAATGAAGGCATAACACATATTCTCATGTCTCAAACCATCTAGAAATTGTCTTCCATCTACCAAACATATTCTAGCATTCCCACATACTTCACTCTTAGGATCACCCTCCAAAGGAATCAAAGTAATTCTCTTTCCATTTGATGTTATAGTATATGTGTTCTTTCTCCCATCATGTATTTCTTTTCTATCATACTGCCAAGGTCTACCCAATAAGATATGACAAACATCCATAGGCATAATATCACATAAGACTTCACCATGATATGATCTAATATGAAATTTTAATAAACATTGTTCACTCACCAGTACCTTATGATCATCCTGAATCCATGCTATCTGATAGGGCTTATGGTGTTTCAATCTTTCCAACTTCAGCTTAGTCACCATTTCTTCTGAAACTAGGTTATCTGAACTACCACTATCAATTACAAATTTATAAGACTTACCTCCTAATTTGGATCTAGTTATGAAAATACTCTTTGTCTACAGTGGTTCCTCATTTGTCTCTACTTGAAATAGTGCTCTCCTCCTCACAAGTGATTCTCCTTTCTCCGGTTTACCAACAGAACTCAGTGATCCAACAAGTTCTTCTTCAACATAGGCTACTCTTCAACTATTTTATGTCCTCTTACCTGTACTACCCTAATTACATTCAAATGCTCTATATCCTTCACCTCCACGACTAAAACAAGTACCTCTAAATGTTCTCTTATCAAATCCTCTTCCTTCTCTTTTGTATCCTTCATTCCGGTATGCACTAGGATTTCCTTTGGTAAAAATTTATGTCATCTCTCTGATAAGCATTGTTATCCCCGTCATCCTTCTTTAATAGGCTATCAAACTTGTTATGCTCTGGATACAATCTGTCTCCTCTAGAATAAGTCCTACCGCTCTGAAATTTACCTCCTCTACCTCTCTATCTCTGATCATGCCTCTTATTCAACTTCTCTTCAACTTTCAATGCAAATTGATATGCTTCGTCCAAAGATGTCATCCTTACTAGGATTAGTTCTTCTTGAATGTTCAATCTCAATCCATTTATGTATCTAGCCACTTTCTCCTTGTGTTCTTCACTATGTCATGTTCTTATGATCATCTTGTGAAATTCTTCAGTATACTCCTTCATAGATTTCTCCTTTTGTCTCAGGTTTTGCAATCTTTTTAGCAGTTCCAACTCATAGTCAGCAGGTATAAACTGATTCTTCAACTTTGTCACCATCCTATCCCATTTTGTAATCTTTTCCTTCCCTCTTCTATTTCTTTCTAGCTAAACTTCCTTCCACCATATAGCAGCACGTCCTTTCAACTTTGTCTTTGCAAATTTCACCTTCTCTGGATCTTCCATCTCTTCATATTCAAAGTATTCTTCCATGTCATTTATCTAGTCAATCAATTCTTCTGGATTCAAATTACCAACATAGTTTGGCACATCAACTCTAGGTCTCTTTCCAATCTTTGAAATAGCTCGCAATATCTTTACTTGATCTAATTCTTCTTTTCATCACCTCCTAGGGTTTCACTAGTTTGTTCAACAAATTGAAATTCTTCTTCATTATCACTTTCAACATTAGGTCTCGGTGTCAATCCTCTTTGCCTATCTTCTTTAACTGCATCCAAATGAATTCATAATGTTTTCATCATCTCCATAATTTCATCCATTCTACCATTCATTGTTCCAATAGCAAAAACTCTTCTCGGCAGCATTCTTCCTAGGATCAAGTGCAAACTACCTCAAGTTCAGTGATCAGGCTACAAGGTGACAACTACGTCTCAATCGGTGATTAGTTGCAACACAAGTAACCTGCCTCAATTTGGTGATCTATCCACATCAAGAACTTACATGATTCCCACGCCAACTTCACTCAATTCGCTCAATTTGTTCCCAAAGATTCAAACCTCACTCTGATACCACTTGGTGCAGTCACAGCAGGAGGGTTCACCGAATGAACTATCTGGACCATGCAACAAGAGTAAACACAATGAAAACAACTCAGGGAAATGGAATAAATGTAGATTTAGTCAATCAGTATATCATAGAATTCAATTACAATCTGGCCGGCAACATGTGGGCTTACAATTAGGGATCACAGGCCTGATTACATACATGCAAAAGATAAAGCTTTGAAGCTCCTTTGCACAAATCTAAACTATCAATTATCACTATGTTATGAACTACTTTCCTAATGATCTATTACATCATTATATATCATTTCTGGACCAATATATTCCTCCGCATCGGCCAAGGAAGGTCACAAACTCCAATGAAGAGCTATAACGTGTACACAAGTAGGTTGGACCTAAATGCATAGAACACTTCCTCAAATGAATGGAATAATGTACGGACCCTCAAGGAAGGTTGGCCATCAACCAAAGATCATTGAATGATTTGTCATTAAGATCCACAAGTCAAGGAATGATCCGCAAGCCTTCTCCTTCAGCTGATTGTTTGAGACTGTCATGATGCTCTACTCTAAGAAAACAATTGTTCTTTTGATGGTGATAAATTTATGGTAACCAATCCAAATGCTCTAAATTATGGATATGATGTAGATGGATGAATGTAGATGCTAAGTCTAGATCCGCAATGTGTGAAATGCAATTGCGGCTAAGTACCAAACCAAAAGCTAAAACTGCTTATGACTGAACTTCCTAAACTGAACTAGAAAATACAAGGAAACAAACTGAACTGCAAACAAACTGAAATGTAAATGTGTTTGGTTGATGAAAGATTTATCTTGAACCAAGGATGCTCTTGCATCAGTTTGTCTAACAACTCTAACTCATGTAACTAGGAAACCTTATATTCCTCTTCATCAATAAGATTCTATATTTATATAAACAATGAGGTGAGATAGACCTCGATTGGTAAAACAACCTCATAACCAAAGACAATGATTATGTGTGGCTCTTTTGGGTTTCCTAATATTAGTGTGGTAATCCCAAAGGGCAGGATTGAACTGTAGGTGCCAGTCATTACGAACTTCATTGATTATTTTATTAGAGTATCACAAGGATAATCTTGTTTGAATCCTTAGCTTGATTGTTACTTTGCAAGTAATAGGGTGTGGAGAAGTGATGATGAATGTTGAATTGATAGCAAAGGTGTAACATCCCAACTGGAATATTAGAAAAAACTAAAAAAATTAAGCAAATACTCACACATTTTTTTAAAAGACAAGAGAAAAATATCCATAATCAATATTTGTAATATCCAAGTATAATATACATATTTCAAAAGAAGGTCACTCCACATGCCCCTAGCATTTGCACCTATTACAATGGTTGTATTTCTAATGACTTTCAACCTTATCAATATCATATAGAAAATAAGCATTCACAAGTGTTCGGTAGTCAACTGTAGGAGAGAGCATCACCCTTGTGCTTTTCCTCCAACCACACATTGGCAGTCCCGCACTCACCTTCCTTCCTAGAAGTGGCCCATCCCTTCATGACTGAAATAGATAATGATAATCAACTGATTCCATATGCCATCTGACAACTATTGATGTGTCTTAGCTAAAGACAATTGGGTTTACAACTCTAGTCTAGCTCTAGCTATGCATGACCCATTCCAATTGTTTATCTATATGGTACATTGTGAATTGACAATACAAGAAGTGAATTTTGCATTACTTTGGCGAAAGTTTCATATATATAATAGTTGTACATTCACTCACTCTTTTCTCAACTTAGATACAACATTCTTATTATTCATTAATTTTCTTTATACAAAACAAGTCACTCTTTTTCTTACTTATAAAACATTAGTCTTAAAGACATATACCCTTATCTACTAGTCATTCTTGACAAGTCTAGGGTGAGAGCTTAGATGACTGGTGTAAACATATATTGAGTCCCTCTTTCCATCCTTGTAATCATGAGTCTATGACATCCTATCATCTACTCAATGGCTTGTTTTCCTGCTCCCAGGCTCATCCATAGTCATCTACACATTAAAGGTTTACATTTAAGCCATATAGATGAACAAATAAAGACCCTATCTGTCTTAATAAATATTTGACTCATAATTTGTCAATAATAAGTTATAAATGCATATTCATACAAATTAAATACTTCTCTTTTTGTATATAAAAGAGAGAATTCCAAATATCACAATAGTCTAAATCTTGACTTATCGTCTGCATAAAGAATGTTTTCTCAAGATAGGTAATAGAATAGATCTAATGTCAAGTGTTTCTACACTATGACTTTGTCTTTTATACTAGCTCTTCAAGCTTTCAAAAATGCATTCTCAATCATCTTAACCCACTACTAGTAAGGGATATATACTTCACAAATTATCTTCTCTTAGATCCTTATATAAACTTGTTATTGACCATTTATTGCTTACTAAACCTAAGCTTAGTTTTCAATATCAATCAGTCTCTTAAATGTTTTAGGTTAAAATTTTCACCCTTAGCATTCATGTTGTAACACATTTGGCCTAAGTACAAACATAATCGACATGATGTTATTTACTTAGTCGACCTTTATGTAATATCATAGTCGACCTATTACTTTATCATCATAGTCAACCTATTACAATATCATCGCTACCAACCTCTAACAATATGATCACAGTCAGCCTTTGATGTTATGATCCTTTGCAAGATTGAATATAGTAACATAAACAATCAGTTATAAACATACACCAACAACCATTGTCACAATACTTGGCCATCAGACTTAATCAGTTGGCCTATAGACTTACTCAGTTAGCCATTAACATAATACTCGGCCCATGAGACTTACTCAATTGATCATTAACATAATACTCAACCCATGAGACTTACTCAGTTGGCCATTAACATAACACTTGGCCCATGAGACTTACTTATTCAGCCATTAACATAATACTCGAGCCATGAGACTTACTTAGTTCACCATTAACATATCACTCAGCCCATGAGACTTACTCAGTCAGCCATTAACATAATACTCAACCCATGGGACTTACTCTATCAACCATTAACATAATACTCAGTCCATGAGAATTACTCAGTTAGCCATTAACATAATACTTGGCCCATGAGACTTACTCAATTAGCCACTAACATAATACTTGGCCCATGAGATAGACTTAGTCAACCATTAACATAATACTCGGCCCATGAGACTTACTCAATTGACCATTATTAACTAGTTTGATCACACAGTCATATGATTCTTACTATCATTCTAATATGCTTTTAATAATTAATAAAGAAAAGGTTACCGCAAAACACAGAGATATACCACTAAGTTATTGATCTCATATATATATATTAACTAGTTCAATCACACAGCCATATGATTCTTACTATCATTCTAATATGCTTTAAATAATTAATAAAGAATAGGTTACAGTAAAACACAGAGATATACCACTGAGTTATTGAGCTCATATATATATACATATATATGTATGTATATATATGTGTATAAATATATATACACACACACACACACACATATATATATATGTATGTATATATATATATATATGTATGTATATATATTTATACACACATATATACATACATATATATATATATGTATATATATATATACATATACATATATACATATAGATACATACATACATACATACATACATACATACATACATACATACATACATACATATAAAGACTAAACATGTCTTATGGGTTATTCATCTCTATCCCTAACCAAGAGACGGCACTATAATACAAGCTTAATACTCAATTGAAAATGAATATTAACAAAATCTTTGGACAAATCTTTCTTGCAGATTCAATCAAATGAAAGGTAATATCAAGATATATGTATATATCATCTTTGGTGGTATACTAAGAACCTACCTATAATATGCAATAGGAAGCATGCTATAAGGATATCACTCCCTCCTGGGTTGCTCTTCAGTGGTCTCTTTTCCTTCCACCAACATTTTACCAAGTGTTTTCCCTTCTCCAAAACACTCACTTGCTCTATCTAAATCTGCCTCTCAAAGTTATGGCACATCATAAAATCACCACCACACCACACTCTCCTTATCCCCATGGATTTCTCTCTATCTCTCTACATGTATAAGATAGTGGAGAGTATGGAACTTTTTCTCCCTCCTCCACTCCCAAGCATCTAGGTAGTTTTCTAGAAGAATAAAGAGACTTCATTGCCTAACATAATTATTAACTATAACAATAATATAAACAATAATAATAATAACTACTTTGTAAATAGACATAACATACATCTTTATTAGATATCGATATTACGTACTTTCAAAGACTAAATGTGCTCATCTAAAGTATAATTATTGATGGATAATTGTCACCCGTCGGCTAGGATCTTGACAACAAAACTAATTATGTATCGTCGATTTATACACATCAACTTATCTTCAAAAATCATACAACAAGTTTCTATCAAACAATGAAAAATATTTAATAACCTTCATCTTAATGATGACATAGTTGAAAAGAACAAATATAATATCTCTACTAAGTATATGTGTGTGTGTTTCTAGATGGCATAAGGATTGTTGCATTCACATGATCTATTATCCTCTCCAAGGTGATACTCTCACTCCTCATATTGGAGGGAAAACAACATTGTTCCTACATCAACCTTAATTTCATGATGGTATTTAGTTTATTTCATTATTTTAACATGTTCAATAATGACATCATAAACAATTATTTCTTGCATTTAAATTAATATAAAACAAATGCATTTCCTATCATTACTATAATCATAATATTTGCTCTGACTAAGTATCTATTTCTTGAAAAATAATGAAAATAAATACATTAGTTTTAAAATGGGGTGTGACATATCTCCCCCATAGATATCATTGTCCTTGATGATTATGTACCAACTAAAAGTAAATACTTCAAACATGTTCTTATACATCATGCTATATAAAAAGATGCGGACACTTTTGATAGATATCATTATAATCTTTGTAGGTAGCATTTTCCTATAAATACTAGTCCCACTAGACATTGCACTGGGTAACCTCTCCCTTACATAGGTAGAGCTTGCATACTTTGAGCACTTTGAGAGGTTGGATCATGACCACCCCTGGGTCCTGTACCTGGAGAGCATTCCAATCAAGTATATGATTAGATCTTGATTATATTTCTTCAAATAAGACACATGGAAAACATCATGCATTCTAGCAAGTGATTGTGGTAGAGCTATCCTATAAGCAATTGGGTTAACCACTTCTAGGACTTCAAAAGGTCCAACATATCTAGGTGCTAGTTTGCAAGAATTTCCAAACTTAATTGGGCTCTTATGTAGTTTAAATCTTAAGAGCCTACTGTAAATTGTTAGGGTATTCACTTGGCATCAGTGTAGATTTTCTGTCTATCATTCACTTCTACCAATCTTTTCCTGATCAACTTTATTTGCTCTTCCATTTTTGAAAGCATTTCTAGCCCAAGGAAAATCCTATCCTCTAGGTTATCCCAACTTATAGGAGTTCCACACTTCCTGCCATACAATGCTTAAAATAGAGCCATCTTATTTGTAGAACGATATGATATGAATTATTATATGCAAATTCAATTAGTGGAAGATACTCTTCCCACTTATACTATTGATCCATGCAATACACCTCAACAAATCCTCCAGTATTTGATTTACTCTCTCATTTTGTCCATTGATTTCTAGATGATAGGCTGAGCTTATATTAAGTTATTTTCCCAAAGATGAGAACAAAGTTTAGCAAAACCTTGAAGTTATCCGAGGATCTCTATCTGAAATTATCTTTTCCAGAATTCCATGCAATCTAAAAACTTATTGTAGGAATTTCTTGGCTAAGATGAACACTCCATCTGTAAGATTACCAGGTATAAAATGAGCTACCTTAGTATGTTTATCCACTACTACTAGAATAGTAGTATGTTTATAGCAGGACATAGGTAATCCTTGGAAAAAATCCATACTAATGACCTTCCATTTCCATTCATGTATGTAATGAAGATACACAAGTCCTGCTAGGTGCTGGTGTTCAACCTTAACTCACTGACACTCTAGGCATCTTGCGATAACTCTTGTAACATCATTTTTCATTCCCCTCCAAAAATATAAGGGTTTCATGTTTGCTAACAACATTGTCACTTTAGGATGCCTTGAATATGGTGTAGAATGCACTTCTTTCCACACCGTTCTTAAATCTCCCTAATTTGGAACATATATTCTATTATTGAATTTCAATAAACCATGAAGTTCAAAATAAAAAAAAAATATCTTACCTTGCATCTCAAGGATTTTTTGTTAAAGCTTTCAAAATTTTCACATAATATTTATCTCCGGTCAAAATTTTTCAATATCCGAGCTCTAAAATCAGAGTGCACTAGTACTATTGCCGATATGTGCCTTCTTCAAATAAAGGCCTCAACCACTCAATTTTCTTTACCCTTAATCTAATTAAGGTCTCAAAATCATAATCAGAGATGATCTCTAACCATCTTCTTTTCTAGGCATTGAGGTTAGGTTGCATGAAAATATGCTTCAAACCTTGATTATCAGATTTCAATTCAAATTGCTTCCCCAACAAATAATTCCTCCATGCTTGGAGAGCATGCACAATTTCAACTAATTCCAAGTCATGAGGGGCATAATTCTACTCATAAGGTTGCAACTTTCTGGACTCATAGGCCACAACTTGGTCTTCTTGCATGAGCACTCCTCCTAACCCTTCTCTTGAAGCGTCGGTCACAACAAAATGACCCTCTGGGTCTGGCACTCTAAGGATTGGTGCCAAATTCAATTTCCTTTTAATATTAAATTTTGCTTCACACTTATCAGACCACTAAAATTTATTTCCTTTTCTCTACAAGGAAGTGTTACGATGGGTAATTCTAGAAAATATCAAAATGAACTTCCTATAATACCCTACTAATACCATAAAACTATGCACTTTATAAACATTTTTAGGAGTAGGCCATTCTAGAATAGCCTATATCTTTGATGGATCTACAACAATTCCTTTATCTAATATGATATGACCCAGCTACTGCACCTCTTTTTGAAAGAAAGTACATTTGGATAACTTTCCATAAAGATTATTTATGCTCTTTGATTTGTTGTAGAACTATCTACAAGTATTGATGGTGTTCCTTCTCATTACAATAGTAAGTTAAAATATCATCTAAAAACACCAAAACAAATTTGTATAGATAGTCCCAAAAAACATTGTTCATCAAATTCATAAATTTTGTTGGAGCATTGGTCAAACCAAAAGCTAAGACTGTGAACTCATAATGCCCATACCTTGTATGAAAGGCTCTCTTGTGAATATCTTCTTCCTTCAATCTCAAATGCTGATAAATTGATCTATTGTCAATCTTGGAAAATATAGCGGTATCACACATTTGATCAAAAATATCATCTATGCATGGGAGAGGATACTTGTTCTTAATCATTGCTTTATTAATCATACAATAATCTATAAAAAGATGTAGTGTGCCATTTTTCTTCTTAACAAAGATCACTAGCACTCCCCAAGGTGATACACTAGGTCTAATCAATTTTTTTTGTAACAATTTCTGGAGTTGAGATTTTAACTCCATTAACTTAGTAGTAGTCATCTGATAATGTGCTTCAGACACTGGTTCGGAACTAGGAATAATATCAATTGCAAAATTAAAAATCTCTTCAGGGGTAGACTTGGAAGGTCTTCTGAAAACACATCTCAAAAATCTTGAAGAAAAGGGTACTCTTCAAAAGAATTTTCCTTTAATTCCCTCTCCTCTTCATCTTTTACCTCCTTCATTTTAACTACAAACATCTAGCATTCTTTCCATTTTGCTATTTTCAATTGCATCATGAAAATTTGCATAATTTTCATCTCTCTAAAAACCTTGGATGAGGACAACATTTCCATCATCATCAATGCATTCTAGTTTTTTAGAAAGACAATTAACATTCTCCTTATGCTGAGATAGCCATTTCATCCCTAAGATGACATCATAGGATCCTAGAGGTACTACATATAGGTTAACCTCTGTGGAAAACACAGGTAAGCTTAATCTAGCTTCAAACAAGTATTGCTCTACCTGAGCTCTTGACTAGTTTGCAAACACTATTATCCATGAATTAGCCATGAAATCATCTTTCCTAGACATTTTATCAAGTATTCTAGGGTTCACAAAATTTTTAGGTGCTCCAGTATCTATAGGAATAGAAATTGGGGTTCCAAGAAGAGTACTCATGGTTTCAATAGAAATAACATGATACTTATCTTAACAACTATCAAGAGCAACATGAATCCTTTACTGAAAAGTTATTTTCTATGAAGGTAAAGGTTTGCCTCCATAATAATTCCCTTGACTCTTCATGGGGTATTGATTAGCATAATGATCTCCTCCACACATGAAACACCCTCCATGAGGACCTGTCTTTCCTAAAGATCAATTGGTATTATCATCATTCCTTTTAGGATTAGAGTCCATATTTCCATCCTTGGATTCATTTCTATTATATTTGAAACTTTTACCATGGTTCCATTCTCTTGATTCATGATTCATGTTTCTCTTTTTGAAGGATATCAAAAGATGACTCCAGTTATTTCCTTCGATATCTTTATTGATACACAGAGATAGATTTGTGCTTCTTCTCTTTCTTGATGGATTTCTCAAAAACATGATCCATGGTTGTGGGTCCATGAACATCCACTTCTCTACCAATCTGAGCATTCAAGCCAATGATAAAAATTCTTATTCTAAATCTCTCATCCTTCTAATATTGTGGCACATACTTTAATAACCTTGTTAATTTTTCCCATTATTCAGTGACAACCATACCTCCTTGACACAGATTTTGAAAATCCGTTAATTTTTGGTCAAAGTATAGTTGGGGAAACTACCTTTTCCTACATATGACTACAAATTGATCCTAAGTTAGACTCAAGGAGCTCAATCCTAATTCCATTTTCTTGTTCATCCACCATGTGGATGCTTCTCCAGCTAACTAGTATGCTCCCAATATAGCCTTGGTGATCTCAAAATAATTTCTTATCTCAAAATATTTTTCCATCTCTATTAGCCAAGCCTCAAGTGCATATCCACTCACTGTTCCATAGAACTTAGGAGGTATAACTTTCTTCATATCTTGGGCTAACTTTCCAGTAAGATGAATTTATGCCTCACTATGCATTAATGATTCTTGGTTATTTACTCTTGGTTCTCCTAGAAAACTCTATTCTTCTCTTCCTTTAGAATGGTGTTCTTTATTGGTTTCTCCCCCTCTAACTACTTGTTCTAGGGCTTCCAATGTTCCTTTTGTTTCATTTAAAATTGACAAAATTTGATCTAATTTTACCATAGGATTTTTCTTAGGATCTAGGCCATTAGGGTTCCCTCCTGGTTGGTTTTCAAAGTGTTCCATTACAATACCACAAGTAATCATTGCATAGAAATTTATTAAAACATGTAACTTTTTGATACACTCATAAAATTACAAGTTCATAAATACAAAAACATAGAGATTCATTACACAAACATTTTCTTACTCAAAAAGCTAAAACATTTACTTCATTCACTTTCTAGATCTTTACATCTTTATTCAAATAAAAAACCTTTTTGTGAAAATGAAATGTCTACATATCACTTTTTGATAGAGGAAATTCCTCTAGTTCCTCTTCTCTATCAAAATTGAGTAACGAAACCTTAGTAGGTGGATGTACTCATGAGTACTCATTTAACACCTCTAAACTCATAATAGGTGCATCCCAACCACACCCAAAAGGCATGTCATCATGTGCATATGGTTTACTAATCTTAACAATAGTAGGGGTTGAAAATCATTTTGCCTCCTAAAGTCGTTTCCTCCTTTCTAGGTGGATATGCTTGAGTGCATCAGCTAGTGTTTTAAAATTAGTGAGCCATGATTTCTTTGCAAAACTCATTGTTTCTTTAGTCTTTGGTTTAGGATATGACTCTTTCTTAATAGTGATCTTGGGCATTTCACTAAGTTTTATTTTCTTGGCTCACTTTCTTATCCTTCTATTTCCTGTCATTCTGGCACAAGAACAAAAGTTTTAACATTAGCATATCTTGACAATCTTGCAAAACCTTGCAATGAGCTCCAATGTCCAACAACTAAAACTGGTAGCTCTGATACCATGTGTAACATTCAAACTATAATATTATAAAAACTCAAACAAAATTAAGAAAATACTAACACTTTTTCTTAAAAGAGAAGAGAAAAATATCCAAAATTAATATTTTTGCAATATCCAAGTATAATATACATGTTTCAAAAGGAGGTTGCTTCACATGCGACTAACAATTGCACATATTACAACGGTCATATTTGTTTTGACTTTCAATCTTATCAATATAATTCACAAAATAAGGAATGTATTCTTATTTAGAAGTCTTTGAAACTCAATTGTAGGAGAGAGAGCATTACCCTGATGCTTTTTCTCCCACCACAGACTGGTGGTCCCCCACTCACCAAGTCCTTCTTAGAAGTGTCCCTTCCCTTCATGAGGGTAATAGATAATGAGAATAAACTAATTCTATATGCTATATGAGAACTAGTGATGTGTCCTAGCTAAAGATAATCGGGTTTACAACTCTAGTCTAGCTCTAGCTATGTATGAAACATATGGATTGTTTAGCTACCTAGTACATCATGAACTAACAATGCAAGCAGTGACTTTTGCATTACTTTGGCCAAGTTTTCATATATAATAGTTGTATGTTCACTCACTCTTTTCTCGAATTAGAGACAACATTCTTATTATTCATTAATTTTCTTTATACAAAACAACTCACTCTTGGTCTTACTTATACCACATTAGTCATAAAGACATATACCCTTATCTACTAGTCATTCTTGACAAGTCTAGGGTGAGAGATTAGATGACTTGTGTAAACATATATTGAGTCTCTCTTTGCATCCTTGTAACCATAGGTCTATGACATCATTTCATCTACTAAATGGCTTGTTTGCCTTCTCCCAAGCTCATCCATAGTCATCTACACATATAAGGTTTACATTTAAGCCATATAGAATAAGAAATAAAGACTCTATCTATATTAATAAATATTCAATTCATAATCTATCAATAATAAGATATAAATATGTAATCATACGAATTAAATAGTTCTCTTTAAGTATATAAAAGAGAGAATTCCAAATATCATGATAGTCTAAATAATGACTTATCATTGGCGTAAAGAATGTTTTCTCAAGACATTCTTATGGATATACTTGGCCTAAGATAGGTAATAGAATATCTATCTAATTTAATGTGTTTCTATGTGCTATGACTTTGTCTTTTATACTAGCTCTTCAAGCTTTTAGAAATGCATTCTCAATCCTCTTAATCCATTGCCGGTAAAGGGAATATACTTCAAAAATAATCTTCTCTTAGATCCTTCTATAAACTTGCTATTGACCCTTTCTTGGTTACTAAACTTAAGACTAGTTTTCAATATCAATTAGTCTCTTAAATCATTTGGGTTAAACTTTTCACCCTTGGCCTTCATGTTGTAACACATTTGGCCTAATTATAAACACAATTGACCTGACTTTATTTACTTAGCTAACATTTATGTAATATCATAGTTGACCTATTATTTTATCATCACAGTCGACCTCTTACAATATGGTCACAATTGACCTTTGATATTATGATCACAGTCGATGTCTTACAATATGACCACAGTTGGTCTCTTATATTATGATCCTTGGCCTAAATATAGTAACATAAACAATTAGTTATAAACTTACACCAAAAACCATTGTCACTATATTTGGCCATCATACTTAACCAGTTAACCTATAGACTTAGTCAACCATTAAAATAATACTCAGCCTATGAGACTTACTCAGTCGGTCACTAACATAATACTCGACCCATGAGACTTACTTAGTCGACTATTAACATAATACTTGGCCCATTGGACTTAGTTGGCCAATAACATAATACTTAGCCCATGAGACTTACTCAATCAACCATTAACATAGTACTCAACCCATGAGACTTAGTTGGCCATTAAAATAATACTTAGCCCATAAGTCTTACTCGGTCAACCATTAACAAATACTTGACCCATGAGACTTACTCAGTCAACCATTAACATAATACTAAACCCATGAGATTTACTCAGTCGGCCATTAACATAATACTTAGTCTATCAGGCTTACTCAATTGGCAATTATTATCTAGTTTGATTACATAGCCATACTACTGTTACTATCATTCTAATATGTTTTTAATAATTAATAAAGAATAGGTTACAATAAAACACAGAGATATACCATTGAGTTATCAAGCTCATAAACATTCCTTATGATACATATATAAATACAAAGACTAAACATGTCTTCTGGGTTATTCATCTCTATCCCTAACCTAGATACAACACTATAATACAAACTTAATCTCTAATTGAAAATGAAAATTAATAGAACTCTGTACATATCTTTCTTGTAGATACAATCAAATGAAAGGTAATATCAAGATATATGTATATATCATCTTTGGTGGTATACAAATAACATACCTATAATATGCAATAGGTACCCTCTATAAGGATCTCACTCTGATGCAGAGTGGCACAAGGGAAGCAACACACAAAGGTTTACTCTATTGTCCTTTGCCCACTCACCCACTTCAACTAGCCTTCAACCAACCAACCAACCGAAGGCACATACAAGGCATATGAAGGATTTGATGTCCAGACTATTGTCCAACCCCTAAGGCTTCTCCAACACCTTAAGACAGATCAACAAACACCTTCTATGCAGTTGGTTTGATCTCCAACTTCCCAAAACTCTTCAACCTATACCTTGACTAGTAAGGCTACTAGCCCTCCAAACTAGGTTTTCTCAACAAAACTTGACAAAATCCCAAAGGTCTAGGCAAACAAATGATGGAATTGAACACCTTTCAGGGGACCCTAACAAACCTCCAAATCTCCTGCTCCAACTCTACTCCAGCAATCCAGAACGCCTACTAGGTCTCTAGGCCTAATTGATCAATTTAGGCTAGGTTACAAAGCAAGTGCTCAAAATTGGGTGCATAGGTCAGGGGCAGGAACTTGGAATAACTCTACCATCCCCAAACAACACAAATCCACCATTCATTCACTCATCCTCTTAGGGTTTTGTCAAATACAACAATAAATTGCATAAATTCAGTCAAATACATAGAGATATTTGACCTAGGGCATCACATTAAAAATAGTAAACTGTATTTTCTTAGAAAATGATTTTGGAATCAAGTAGTATACACCCCTAGCCTACATTTCACCGAGTGGCATGAAATTTCATCAGTGGAAATGCATTCTAGGGCCAAATTTGTGGGACTGCCCTAGAAAACAGGGTTTCTAGACCAGTTTTGAAAGAAAATTCAATAACTTTTGACTCTGACCACTTCAAGACCTCAAACTAGCTGCATTGGAACCCTGACTCCAAGAGCTTTCAGAAAAATATCATTTGCACACATGAAAAGTCCATACAGTCTGTACACAGCAAGAAAAATAGTGAAAAATAGTCAATTTTTTTGAATTTTGTGCCCAAATTCTGTACAAAAACTTCCTCCCCCGTACTGGAGTTAGATATCCACCATATTAACCCATCCAAGTTGGTTTCCAACTTCTACAGCAGCATTTAACTGCCCAAAGTGGTTTTTGAACCGACCCAACACATAACACCTTTGACAACTATGGTGTTTTGCATTAACACAAGGAGGTTGATTTGTTTGGCTCATCCAATGGAGTCCAAATGATCAACAAACTCCTTCCAACATACTAAAACATTAAAACAACCAAAAAAAACTCAAAAACCAATCCTTAGACCTTCTAGGCCTAATTGGCACAACAAGGATCGAAGTGGACTAAGCATGATTGAGGTTTATAGGGTCACCTCAATCATCTTGACCACACAAAAGGGACCATACAAACATGGCTAAAGCCTTATTACCACACATACAATCAAAACAAAACATAGCTTATCAAAATGCATAAAAAAATGCTTGAGGTGTCAGACTGCTCCTAGGTGCCCTGTACCATACACCCACTGTCAAACAGAACTCAAGTCTCTTGAGTTGGAATGCTATCAAATGTGAAACCTGCCTTCTCAATGTCTGCCCTGCTCATCCAAGTGGCATCCTCCTGAGGTTTGTTTAGCCACTTCACCAAATAGTCATGATAGGTGTGCCTTCTAGTTTGTTTTGCAATCCTCTTGTCCAAAATGCACTCAATCTGATTTGGAGATGAAGGAATGAGTTCCTGGAGTGTGTGATCAGTTTGATCTTCTTCAACAACAGTCTGAGGATCAGATCCTTTATAGGGATAAAGGTTTGAAACATTGAAAATTGGAGACAAAGCAATGCCATCCGGAAGTCTGATTTTGTAGGCATTTTCTCCACATTTCTTGAGCACTTCACAAGGCCCAATCTTCTTCATGAGTAGCTTAGTGTGTTTACCTACCGGGAGCCTCTCCTTCTTTAGATGAACCATTACTAAATCACCTTCCTTGAACTGCAAATCCCTTCTTTTTCTGTCAGCAAATTGTTTATATTTCTTAGAAGTGGACAGCAATTTCTGTTGTACTTGTTCATGGACATCTTTCATGACTTGAACAAAGTCTTCAGCCAAGGCACTACTGTTTTCTAGTCCTTTAACCTCTCTTAGTTCCAAAATACCCCTTGGGTGAGTGCCATAAACAATTTGGAAAGGAGACAGGCCGGTGCTTCTATTGACAGTGTCATTGTATGAGAACTCTGCCTGAGCCAAAATTGAATCCCAACTAGCACCCTGCTCCTTGGTTAGGCATCTTAGGAGGTTGCCAAGTGACCTATTAATCACCTCTGTTTGTCCATCAGACTGAGGGTGATAGGCAGATGATAAGGACAAATTTGTACCTAGTCTCTTCCACAGTGTCCTCCAGAAGTGTCCAATGAACTTGGGGTCTCTGTCTGAGATTATGGACAAAGGTAAACCGTGTAACCTGACTATTTCCTTGAAGAAAAGACCTGCTATGTGTGAGGCATCATGTGTGGTTCTACATGGGATGAAGTGAGCCATTTTTGAGAACCTATCTACAACCACAAAAATGCTGTCATGTCCATTCTTTGTCCTAGGCAAACCAAGTACAAAGTCCATACTTATGGAATCCCAAGGTTTTGAAGGAATAGGTAGAGGAGTGTATAAACCTGCATTTGATGTATGCCCCTTTGCTCTTTGGCAAATTTGACAAGTTTCAACAAACTTCCTTACATCGGTTGGCAATTTTGGCCAAAAATAGTACCTCCTAACCAATTCTAGGGTCTTATCAATACCAAAGTGACCTGACATGCTACCACAATGCTTTTCCCTGATTATATTCTCTCTAACAGATCCTCTTGGGATACACAACATGCTACCCTTGAAAAGATATCCATCTTGCAACAAAAAATCAGAAAAATCAGTATTATACCTTCCTGTCATGGCCTTGCAAGATAGGTATGGCTCTTTGAAGTCTTTATCTGCTGTATACTGATCTTTAATGGCATGAATACCTGTACTTTCCAACTGAATAGTTTGCACAACAAGATTTCTCCTACTTAAGGCATCAGCTACCTTATTGGCCACTCCTTTCTTGTGTTTTATGGAGAAGGTGTATGCTTGGATGTACTCCATCCACTTGACATGTCTGTGATTCAACTTTTGCTGCCTGTTCAAGAAGCTTAATGCATGGTTGTCAGTAAAAACTATAAATTCCTCTAGCAATAAGTAGTGTCTCCATTTCCTCAATGACTGAACCATGGCATATAACTCTAGATCATAGGTGGAGTAGTTTTGTTTTGCCTCATTTAACTTCTCACTAAAGAATGCTATAGGCCTCCCATCTTGACTTAGGACTCCTCCAACAGCCCTCTTACTTGCATCACATTCTACCACAAAGACCTTGTCAAAATCAGGAAGAACAAGGACCGGTTTTTCTGAAATTTTTTTCTTTAACAGTTCAAAGGCTTTGCTGGCCTCATTTGTCCATACAAACACACATTTCTTGCCCCCTTTTATGGTGTCAACAAGTGGAGCACAAATGCCACTAAACCCTCTAATGAACTTTCTATAAAAGCTGCATAAACCATGGAAACTCCTTACCTCCGAGGCTGTTGTAGGTGTTGGCCAATTAAGAATGGCTGCAACCTTACTTGGATCCATTTTTAGGCTACCCTTGGAGATGACAAACCCCAAAAATATCAACTCTTCTTGTAGGAAGACACATTTGTCAAGATTGATTCTCAACTTCTCCTCTTGAAGCCTCCTGAGCACTTGATGGATATGCCTTATGTGGTCTTCCTTGCTGTCACTAAAAATCAGTATATCATCCAAATATACAACAATGAACTTGTTAAGGAAAGGTTTTAGCACTTCATTCATCAATCTCATGAAGGTGCTTGGTGAATTTGACAAGCCAAAAGGCATGACAACCCATTCAAATAGTCCTTCATTGGTTTTGAAGGCGGTTTTCCACTCATCCCCTTCCCTTATCCTGATTTGGTGATAACCACTTTTTAGATCTATCTTGGTAAAATACTTAGCCCTACCCAAGCAATCCATTAAATCTTCTATTCTAGGCATTGGAAATCTATACCTGATAGTAATCTTGTTGATGGCCCTGGAATCAGTGCATAGTCTCCATGTTCCTTCCTTCTTAGGTGCAAGCACTGCAGGTACTGCGCATGGACTAATACTCCTCCTGATAAGTCCTCTATCCAATAAGTCTTGGATTTGTCTTGCCACTTCAACATTTTGCTCTGGGGTCAACTTGTAGGCTGCTTGGTTTGGTAGGGTGGATCCAGGGATGAGATCAATGCAATGACTAATCTCCCTCTTTGGTGGAAGAGCATCCTTGCCTTCATCAGCTATCACATCATGGAACCTTTCCAATAATTCTTCCACTTCCTTTGGTCCAATCGTCCTAAGAGGTTGCTGCACTTTGACCTTCTTGGGATTCACATCCTTGGGCTTGATGACTACTGCAAAACATGGCACTTTCTCTTCCTTGAGGTTAGCCAAAAACTCTTTTTCACCTACCAACATAACTGAACTAGAAATGACTTTCTCTTTGCAATCATCAATCAAAGGAGTCATTGTAAACTTTTCACCATTCTGGGACAAATGAATTACATTGTTCTTACCATCATGTTGGGCACTTGTGCCATGTTGCCAAGGCCTTCCAAGAAGAAGGTGGCATGCATCCATATCCACTATCTCACAAAGAACCTTATCATGATATTCACCTATCTTGACTTCAACCCAACATTGCTCTTTCACCACAATTTGTCGTTCCTTGGTTAGCCAAAAGACTCTATAGGGGTTAGGATGAGGCATTCTTTCCAATCCTAACTTAGTCACCATTTCATTAGAAGCCAAATTTTCAGAAGAACCTGAATCTACTATTACCTTGCAAACTTTTCCTTTCACCTTGCAAGTGGTTCTGAACAAGTTGTTTCTTTGGGGCTGCTCCTTGGTGGCTGGCATGATGAGTGACCTGTTGAACATGATGCATTCTCCACTCTCAGGTGCTGCAGACTTGGAAGAGGTTGTTTGGTAACTTGTGGTACTTTGATAGTCCTCTTCTTGAAGGAGTTGTACTCTTCTTTCTTTCTGATTTGCAGCAGTGTTTCCCATCTTCTCCGAGCACCTAAAGGACTGATGTCCAATTTGATTGCAAGAGAAACACCTTCCAGTAAACACATTGGGACCTCTGCCCCCACTTCTTCCTCTGCCATTACCTCTGCCCCTAAACTGACCCTTATCAGCACTGTTTTTATCAGCCTGCCCTTGGCTGCCTTCTTGTGATCCGCCACCTTGGAATCTAGAGAAATTATCTCTGTTTTGAAATCTGCCCCTGCCCCTAAAATTCTGATTTCCTCTGCCTCTGCTGCTGCTGCCAAAATCCCCTTTTCTTCTTTGCTTATCCTCAATCCTCAGTGCCATTTGAAAACACTTATGGACTGTCTCCGGGTTAAAGAGAGTTAATTCATCTTGAATGGAGAACTTGAGGCCATTAAGATACCTTGCAAGCTTCTGTTTTTCATTCTCAGGCATCTTGGCTTTCAATGTCATCTTGTGAAACTCCTCTGTGTAGGTGCTCACGTCCATGTCCTTTTGTCTCAAGTTGTGCAACTTCTTGTTCAAGTTGACCTCATAATCCTCAGGGACAAATTGCTTCTTGATTTCAAGTACCATCTTCCTCCATGTAGAGATAGGATTCCTATCATCTTCTATCCTCTCATTTTGAATAAAATTCCACCAACTCAAGGCTGGCCCTTTCATTCTTGATTTGGCAATCTTCACTTTCTGATTTTCTGCCACTTCTTCACATTCAAAATAGTTCTCCATTGCCTCAATCCAATCAAGGCACTCCTCTGGATTCATCTTACCAGGAAACATAGGTAAGTCTGCCTTAGTGTCCTTCCTACTCAACTTTCCAAGTGCATCTAGGAATTGTCTCTCTGACATGCCTCCTTGTGGCTCTTCCATAGGCACTTCTTCTTCCTCATCTTGATCCTCTTCATCTGAATCTAAGATGACTTCTAACTTCTTCTTCTTGTCTTTGTCTTTCTTCAACTTTTCTATCTCAGCCTCCATCCTTTTGTTCTTGGCTGCTTGCTCTCTCACTATCTTTGCCAATTCGGCATTTGTCACCTTTGAAGGAATTTCCTCCTCTTCTTCTCTATCTCCCATCTCTTTGATGGCTTTGATACCACCTGATGTAGAGTGGCACAAGGGAAGCAACACACAAAGGTTTACTCTATTGTCCTTTGCCCACTCACCCACTTCAACTAGCCTTCGACCAACCAACCAACCGAAGGCACATACAAGGCATATGAAGGATTTGATGTCCAGACTATTGTCCAACCCCTAAGGCTTCTCCAACACCTTAAGACAGATCAACAAACACCTTCTATGCAGTTGGTTTGATCTCCAACTTCCCAAAACTCTTCAACCTATACCTTGACTAGTAAGGCTACTAGCCCTCCAAACTAGGTTTTCTCAACAAAACTTGACAAAATCCCAAAGGTCTAGGCAAACAAATGATGGAATTGAACACCTTTCAGGGGACCCTAACAAACCTCCAAATCTCCTGCTCCAACTCTACTCCAGCAATCCAGAACGCCTACTAGGTCTCTAGGCCTAATTGATCAATTTAGGCTAGGTTACAAAGCAAGTGCTCAAAATTGGGTGCATAGGTCAGGGGCAGGAACTTGGAATGACTCTACCATCCCCAAACAACACAAATCCACCATTCATTCACTCATCCTCTTAGGGTTTTGTCAAATACAACAATAAATTGCATAAATTCAGTCAAATACATAGAGATATTTGACCTAGGGCATCACATTAAAAATAGTAAACTGTATTTTCTCAGAAAATGATTTTGGAATCAAGTAGTATACACCCCTAGCCTGCATTTCACTAAGTGGCATGAAATTTGATCAGTGGAAATGCATTCTAGGGCCAAATTTGTGGGACTGCCCTAGAAAACAGGGTTTCTAGACCAGTTTTGAAAGAAAATTCAATAACTTTTGACTCCGACCACTTCAAGACCTCAAACTAGTTGCATTGGAACCCTGACTCCAAGAGATTTTAGAAAAATATCATTTGCACACATGAAAAGTCCATACAGTCTGTACACAACAAGAAAAATAGTAAAAAATAGTCAGTTTTTTTGAATTTTGTGCCCAAATTCCGTACAAAAACTTCCTCCCCCATATTGGAGTTAGATATCCACCATATTAACTCATCCAAGTTGGTTTCCAACTTCTACAACAGCATTTAACTGCCCAAAGTGGTTTTTGAACCGACCCAACACATAACACCTTTGACAACTATGGTGTTTTGCATTAACACAAGGAGGTTGATTTGTTTGGCTCATCCAATGGAGTCCAAATGATCAACAAACTCCTTCCAACATACTAAAATATTAAAACAACCAAAAAAAACTCGAAAACCAATCCTTAGACCTTCTAGGCCTAATTGCAACAACAAGGATCCAAGTGGACTAAACATGATTGAGGTTTATAGGGTCACCTCAATCATCTTGACCACACAAAAGGGACCATACAAACATGGCTAAAGCCTTATTACCACACATACAATCAAAACAAAACATAGCTTATCAAAATGCATAAAAAAATGCTTGAGGTGTCAGACTGCTCCTAGGTGCCCTGCACCACACTCTCTCCTACGCTCCTCTTCACCTCTCTCTTTCCCTTCCCCTAATTTTTTACAAAGTGTTTCCCCTTCTCCAAAACACTCACTTGTTCTATCTAAAGCCGCATCTCAAACTTATGGCACATCATAAAAGCACCACTCCACCACACCCTCTATATCCCCATGACTTTCACTTTCCGTACATGTAGAAGATAGTGGAGAGTATGGAGCTATTGCTCCCTCCTCCACTCCCAAGCATCTAGGGAGTTTGCTAGAAGAATAAGGAGACTTCCTTGCCTAATGTAATTATTAACTATTATAACAATAATATAAACAATAATAATAATAACTTTGTAAATAGACATAACATACATATCTATTTGATGTCAATAATACGTACTTTCAAACACTAAATGTGTTCATCTGAAGCACAATTATTGATGGAGAATTCTCACCCGTTAGCTAAGATCTTGACAACAAAACTAATCATTTTTAATCGATTTATACATGTCAACTTATCTTTGAAAAGGATACACCAATTTTCTATCAAACAACAAAAGGATTTAATAACCTTCTTAACGATGACATAGTTGACAAGAAAAAAGCATACTCTCTCTACTAAGTATATATGTGTGTGTTTTAAGATGGCATAAGGATCGTTGCATTCACATGATCTATCATTGTCTCCATGGTGATAATCTCTCCTCATATCGGAGGGAAAACAACACTATTCCTATACATCCACCTTAATCTCATGACAGTAATTAGTCTATTTCATCATTTTAACCACATGTTCAATAATGACATCATAAAAAATTATTTATTGTATATAAATTAATATAAAACAATTGTATTTCCATCATTACTATAATCATAATATTATCCTTGACTAACTAGATCTATCTCTTCAAAAATAATGAAAATAAATACATTAGTTTAAAGACGGGGTGTGACAAAAGGGCTCATACCTCTTGATTTTTAAAAGGCCTACCATTATCTTTGATAATGACATGAGGTATCCCATAGCAGCATATGAGGTAATGAAAGATAAATTTGGATATTTGTTTGCCATTGATATAAGTGAGTGGAATGGCTTCAACCCACTTTGTGAAATATTCAATGGCGGTAATGATGAATTTGTAGTGATTGGATGATGAAGGGGTAATTTTGCTAAAGAGGTCAAGTCCCCACTACAAAAAGACCAAGTTGTGGTGATTGGCTATATCTCTTGAGAAGGTGCATGAATTATTTGTCTAAGTTCAAATCTTTGAGATTTCAAATGGTAGGTTGTGAGAAAGATAAATATGATAAATAATGTATATTCTTGATTTTGTTTTAAGTTAAAAGAGTCATATGTGGCATTTTATTCTACCTTTTATTCCACTATGGATGGCCTAGGTGATGCATAAAATATGCCTTCTTTTGAGTTTTTTTTGTGATCGTTTGACTAGAGATCATGCTAAGATTATTGAGTTATATGCACTTCCCATGAGTCATCCATTGATAGCTCAATCATCAAAAGGCAAAGGTAAGAAGAAACTATAACTTGATGTAGACGCCTAAAGTTGACCATGTCTTGATAACCCTTCAACATCCCCTAGACATTCACCTTACAACACATTATCACTTAATCCCTTTCCGAAATTAATTAAATAAATTATATTTATTTAATTAATCCATTTCCTCCATCACACAAATTAAATAAATAAATTTTATTTATTTATTTAATCCACTTATCCTTTTTAGACAAAATTAATTGAAGAAATCTTATTTATTTAATTAATTTATCCTCCCATCATCCCCTCACCAATAATAAATTAAATAATTTAATTATTTAATTTAATTATTGAGTTCACATGAATAGCCTGTCTTCATCTTCATCCACTTTCCATAATCAATAAATGAGTCTTACCATGATAAATAAATGAGTCTTGCATAAATAATTAAATGATTCTCCACAATAAATAAATGTGTCTTGATACAATCATTAAATAAGTGTCCAAAATCAATAAATGAGCTTTTCATCCCCACCATTCATTTCATACTACATCTCTCAATCCTAGCCATTCACATAAGGATTGTTGAACTGCACTGGAAAACTGAGAGGGGGGGTGAATCAGTTGTCCTAAAACTTGTAACCAAATATGATCATCAACTTATCAATTACTTTGATTTAGATATAACCATGAGAGCATCAAATGAGAAACTCAAAACAAAAGCATAAACAACATAGGAGACACCAGATTTTAATGTGGAAAACCCTAAAAGGGAAAAACCACAGTGGGTGTTAGCCCACAGAAATATATATGTTATATCAATACCAAAAATGGAGGCTCTCTTCCTATAGGGCTCACTACCCAAATTGCTCATTGCAAAGGAAGGCTCACTGCTGAAAGGTGGCTCACTACCAAAAGAAGGCTCACTGCCAAAAGGTTGAACTAAGATAACAACATCCACTTGATGCCAAGGTTCAGCTCCATTGAAGCATAAAATATCTTTGCTTTGCTCTACTACCTTACTTCACTTTATCTTCACATCTTCGCACTGGGATACATTTTCACAACTAAATTATAGGTATTTATACACTGCATCAACCTTGGAATGATCATCAAGGTCAGCATCACAATCATCAACTGTTGGAACAATCTCCAAGGTTGGCATTACAAACATACATAAAATAGGTCTGGACCTAATATAAATTTAGCTAAGGAAAAGATGTAATAATGTATGTGGATCATGCCATGCCTTATGTGAGACTCAAACACAATTTTCCATGCTATAACATGCTATCGCAATTTCAATGTATCTTCACAGATGATAAATTCAACAAGGTCGACCAAGACTGATGTTAACACAAGTATTCTCAATAAAATACTTTATGCATGATCTGAATTCCACCTTTTGGACCAACCTAAATGTACGAGAATGATTAGGAGACATCCACAAATATATTGTAATCACCACGAACAACCGTACGATCTTTAACAACTTAATCAATAAGATTCTTCAAACGAGAGCACAAGAACAACACTAACAGTCACTGTCATAAGCAAAAGATAGCTTGTAGACCACAAAATCATGAACCATTGCAGTTGAAGGTACTTAACAGCATTACAGACTTGATTCTAGAACTGCAGACTAAAATACTTCAATGAGGAGTGTGGAGCAAAATAATTTCTCCCTATCACCACTAAACACACAGAAAAAGATATTTTCACTCTAGTGAACATAACTCACTCAATTCTTCATACTGGAGGCTAAAACTTGGAATATAACATCTTTAGACAAGCTTCTAACTAACTTCCAATCCATAGGTAAAGATATTTATTCTACAGAAAATTAAGAGCAATCTTCTAGACTGTTCTTCTGCATGTAATGCATTGTTTCTACTACAACTCACTATTTCTTCCAGAGGAGTTAATTTTCTCAATATCGTCAACAAAGTAAGAGCATAGTTGACACCAATGACAACATAAATATGTTGACATTAATGACAATATTGATTAGACACATACTTGTAACAATTTCCCCCTGTGTCATTGATGGCAACATATGATGTGAAAAACTAAAAAGACCATCAAGACAAGATTCTCCCCCTTTCTCTTTACACATCTACAATCCTTTTCCTCCCTACATTTTTCACATGATTTCTCTCCCCTTTGTCATCAATGGCCAAGGACATATACTTGCATGCTACTACTTTGATCCATTTTCTTTATCAGAAACATCTAGATACTCCCCTTGAGTGGTAGCCTTTAGAACATCAATCTAAATCAAATAATGACACTTTGAGCTCCACTGGACTGATACATTCCTATGCATCTTAGTTCAGCAGAGGAGAGGTAATGACCCCTAGCTTTTCTTTGAGATACTCAAAGACATCTTTAGGCAGAGGCTTAGTGAAAATATCTACAATCTGATCCTTTGTGTACACATATTTGAATTCATTCTCTATCTCCTTCTCTCTCAAAAAGTGATACCTTATTGATATGTGTTTTGTTCTTAAGTGCATCACTAGATTCTTTGAAATGTTTATGGCACTTGTATTGTCACAAAAGATTGCAATTGTATCTTCATACACAACCTTCAAAGTCTACTTCATCCATAATACTTGAGTGCAACAACATGCTGCTGCAATATACTCTACTTTTGCAGTTGACAAAGATATTGAATCTTGTATCTTGCTCATCCATGAGACCAATCTATTACCCAAGAAGAAGGCACCTCCACTTGTACTCTTTCTATCAACAACATCTCCGGCCCTATTTGCATTTGTATAAGAATTGAGAGTGAAATAATTGTTCTTTGGATACCATAAGCCATAATCCAAAGTACCTTTCAAATATCTTAGGATTCTCTTGACTTCCATCACATGTGATTCTCTTGGATCAGCTTGAAACCTTGCAACAAGATAAACTGTATGCAAAATATCAGGTCTGGTTTGAGTTAGATAAAGCACTCCTCCAATCATGGATCTGTATTTTTTGTTAGCCTTAGGTGATTCATCAGTTTTTCTCAATTTGTAACCAGTCACCATGGGAATACATTGATGCAGAGGCATCCACACTAAAACCTTGACATACAGCATGTATGTCTCCAACCCTTCATCATCATCATATTTTCTGTTAACATTGTCAGCATCATCATATTTTCTCTTGCCAACCGATATCCTCCTGCAGACAAACCTTTGCCCTTTCGCCTGTCAGCAGCATCATCATATTCGGCTATTGGCAGCATCATCACATTCGGCAAGCGCAAACATCCTCCTGACGTTCACTGTTCACCTTACCGCCAAACGCTATCTGCAGCATCATGATGTTCAACATCATGTTCATCAGCAGGATATAAAATATCCGGTTCCCTCCATATATCCTGATGATGACAACCTCATGCACCCTTCCTTCGATGCTTACGTCACCCCGATATCCTGATGACGATTAGCCTGATGACGATGACATCACATGCAGTTCTTTCAATATCCTGCTATCGACCAAACATAACATTATCGGCCCGTGATGGTTTTGTCAACCCGATCGACTAACTTATGCCGATACACTCCTCCTCGGCAACACTTGATGATGATCACCCCGAAACGCATTCACCTTATGCAAACAATTGCATCATGCTCACCTCCATCTACTCGGATGATGCCCAAAGTAACTGTAGGGTATACACAGAAATATCCTGATGATGCCGTTGTGACGAATTTTCCAACCTTAGCGAATTTCTATCCGCCGAACCTCCTGGGGTGACCCGATCCGCTTCCTGGACAACTTTCCAGACTCAAACTACCAGCACGACCTAGCACATACCCATGCTAGGGTTCTCAACACCTTTCAACTGCGATCCTGCAAACATGCACATGAACAAACACAAAATGCAAACTAAAACCTAACCTACTGTACATAGCCATTCCACCGATTCGACGAATCAACTGGTGGAATGGATCAGCGAATCCATGTAACCACCAAAACAGCAAATCGATCACACAATGGAATTCAAAATAGAGAATGGACACAAACAGGATCTCTTTATTGATTTCAAAAGATGTAATTACAATACTCAGTCTCACTCTCTGTCACTCCCTGCTGCAATACTATGTCTCAAACCAACCGATCCTAATACATAAATAGGATCTGCTTGCGAGTACTACCACTCGATTCCCAGCGGCTGGGAGCTTCCAAGTGGCTGGGAGGATCCAACCGAACATACAGCATAACAGCTGTCATAACAAACTATCTAAAAATAGTAAAGTATGGTCAACATGACCTTATTACATGCATTGGTCTTATACGACCTTCTTTGAAACATTAACAAGACTCAAAACAAACTAACTGCCTCATGGAGGCCAGCTGTTAGGTAGGTGCTCCTGCACCACTCATTCCCAAGGGTAATGAAATAGTGCCCTTAGGATTTGAGACTGCTTTAGTCTTAGAGACTTTTACCTTTGCAACTAAGGAAGAAGAGGATCGACTGTTAGAAGATGAGCCTTACTTTTGTGAGAACTTATACCCTGAATCAGCCTTAGTATTGAATGCTTTTCAGTTTCCCTTTGAAACTAAAAATGAAGTCTTATATGAAACAGAGGAGGTACAGGTTTTTCAATAGTCTAACAAAAATCATACCTATAATTTAAGAAATAACACTAGGCTAGGAGGTCCTTTCACTACTTCCACTCCTCCTAACAATTTCAATACTCCCCCAGATCAAAATGCTAGTAATAATCCTGCTATACTAAGGCTAATCATCATGTGAATAGTGGGACAGTAGCACAAAAAGTTCAAATAGGGAAAACAGAGACAATGGAAATAATGAGGTCAATGAGTTACATGTATGAAGAGATAAAGAAAATTAAAGTTAGTATACCTTTATGTGAATTATTGAAAAGTCTAGTAGTCATAAATGCTTTCATAAAGTCCTTGGATACATCTATGATAAGCGAGGTCTCTGTTGATATGAATGTTCCTATTAAAGATCCGCAGCCCAAAGAAAAAAGTAAGAAACTGAACAGCCTTCCAACACTAATGTGGTCATGTATGCAGATACGAGGGAAACCCCTCCTTTCTTGTTAACCATTAGAATGTTGGGAAAGAACATACATAATTGCATGGTAGATTCTGGTGCATCAGCCAATGTAATGCCTTTAGGGATATGCAAAACTTTAGGGCCGACCCCTACTGAATCTGCTAAGGTTGTTACACAGTTGGATAAACTGAGGTCATTGTGATAGGAGAATTAATGCATATTCAAATGCAGCTAGCCTCAGATCCTAGGGTGAGTCAATTTATTGGCATTCAGGTAGTAGATATACCTATGAATTACGGTATGTTGTTGTGTAGAGATTGGTCCAAAACATTAAATAGATATATGGCCACTCATTTTTCACACATGTGGTTACCTTGGAGAGGTGTTCCAAATCAAATTAGGATAGAAGCTGAACCCAGAATGAAACACATGATTACAGAATACAATAGGACTAATGACATATTGTATGCTTTTGTTGAACCTGGGGTTTATAGAGTCACTAAGAAGGGAGTGCAAATTGAAGAAATCTTGATGACGAATTTTATAGAAGAACCTATCAGTAAAGAAACAGTAGTGCTCATTGATTCTAATGAAAATTCTTTTGATGAGGAAGACAATGCAATAAATAGTTTTGGCTAGATCATTAGGCAGGAAATAGAAAAGTGCATTAAACAAAATACTCCAGGTCAATGCAAATTGTATAAAAACATGTGCAGGGTCCATAATAAGCCTCATTCTGAAGAGAATTGTGGAATGTACAGAGACATTATAGAATATCAATACATAAAGTGCACAAAGGAGATGGACTTGCAGGGAGGAAAGGTTAATCCTAATCAACTAGAGACATACTTTTAGGATAACATGAATGTATTAATTCTAGATTTAGAGAAAGAAACAAAAGACAAGAGTGTCTATCATTCTGATTTACAAACTGAGATCATAAATATGCAAGTAGATCAATATGAATTGCCCATGAAAAAATAATATAGTACCGCACATGTAATAGAAAAGGCAAAAAATGCCAAAATAAAAGGTCAAAAGAATAACGAGGGCATGTGGACACTAAAATGTGATGGATCTAAATCTAAACAAGGTGTAGGTGCAGGTGTAGAACTTATAGATCCTAATGGTAAGTCATTTTTAGTAGCATATAGGCTACAATTCCCTTGTACTAATAATGTAGCAGAGTATGAAGCTTTGATTTATGGACTTGTTATGGCTATCAAGAAAAAGGTGAAAATAATCAGAGTATTCGCAGATTTTGAGTTAGTGGTTAGACAAGTAAGAAAGTTGTATGCATGCAATTATAAGAAGATGGTTTGTTATAGGCATAGGGTGTGGGATTTGATAGATTCATTTGATGCCTTTAACATAAAACATATCCCTGGAGAATTGAATCATAGACCAGATGCATTAGCAGTTGCTGCTAGCACTTTGGAACCCTTAACATTGTGATGCAAAGCATCTAGGATAGCAGAAGCATGGTTCAAAAACTTCACATGCAAAGGTCTCTCAAGACTCACTATTTTCTTTGACAGAGATAAAACTTCACTTAAGGCAGGGTTCCAACTCAAAACCACACATATTCTTAACACCAAGAGGGAGGACTTCAAGGCACACCTTCCAAGATGCCTAACTCCTTCTAACATTCCACCATCTACATTGTGCAGAACTTGCAGGACAACAATACCTACCATACCTTTCAAGGACAGTTACAACCTCACTGCTCCATGAGAAGGACAGTCACAATATCCATCTTAAGGTGGTCTCTTTTAAGACAAACTCTTGCATGACTTATAACATACCAAATCAATAACTCACTAAACATCTAATGTCTTCTTTGACAAAACAATGACATGCCAAACATAACTATTATCTTCTTGGTAGTGGCTGTCTCCAAGCCTTCCTTATAGTGACTGTTGTCCAAGTTAGAGAAATGCAGAAAGGACTGTTGTCTTAGGGAAATCTCTCCCTACTCCTTGTCATAGGTTCATGACCAGATCTAGGGCCCTTCTTACTGGCCTCAACATTTAACATTCATCTACTCTTCACTTCCTTGTTACTAGTTACCACCCCTCTGCTGCTGTCCTTCTCCAAAACCTCAACAAATGACTCTGCAGGGCCTTCTACATGGTGAACTCAACCCAAACCATTCTCCTACCTCAGCAAACTTCACAAGACCATGGACTAGCTATCTTACAACCCATTCCATTGGGTAGAAATAGAAAAAAATCAATGGAATGGGGAGATCTCCATCGAGTTGTTCAGAAGAACCGTAGCTTAGGTTTTAGGACAGTCAATAGGAAACTAACAATTTCTTCCTCCTAGTGCAGTGTCAAAAACCCAAACAAGATGTAAAGGATAGGTAACTCTCCCTACTAATCAATCATCACAAGCAACATCCACCACCAGGCTGTACAGGTACGACTTTTTACATAAAACAACAAATTTTTGGAAGAGACAACAGGGTTTTGGACAATCTACAGTAGAACAATGATTTCTCTCACCAAGTTTAATGTCAAGACCTCAAACCATGCTCATTTCAAAGCTATCACCTTCTGCTATCCATCCAATATGCAAATGGACTATGACAAATCCATACAAGAGTACAGTACGGTAGGAAACAGCAGAAAAATAGAAAAAACACAGAAAAGCAGGAAAAACAATGGTTTCTTTTCTCTTATTTCACTCTCCTCGGTTCTCTGGTTACAACGAATCCCTCTTGGCTTCAAATAAGCCTCATACATTGAAATAAGTCATTTGGTGTCCAAAAAATTGCCCAAACCATCGTGCTTTTTTCTAATTTCTAACTGCTGCTCTAAAGATTGTTTTAATAACTGTCCAATCTTGGACTGCATCGACAGTTTTGTGTTAAATGATGCTTTCAAACATTTATTTTTTAACCTTGGACAAGGTTTTAACACACATCCAAACCTTTTACATGCCTCTATAGGCTTACAAACATTAAAACTTAATGACTCCCCTTACAAACATTAAAACTTAAATGACTCCCTACGACTGCCTTTTTGCCACAAGACTGTCCTCTTGAGGACTACCACAAGAAAAATAGATTATAGCTAATTGGACATAGTCCTTTTACAAATATGGCTTCCAAGCCTTATTACAACAAGTAGATGGTCTCAAAGACCTTATCATACTAGACAAAACAACTTGAAGATTTAACCAAATCCTAGACATCTTGGTGATCCTACACCACATTGTCAAGTTTAAAACGAATTGCTGTTGAATTAGTAAATGTTCTGAGCATACCAGATAATGTTACTCATTTTTAGATATTTGAAGGAGATCAGCAAATTGTGGATTTTCTCACTTGTAATGAAGTATTTGAAGCTCAAATCATTGACGAACAGGAAAGGCCTGATATGTCTTTGGATGAAGAAGACATAATAAACTTGAAAAGTAATTTCCTACCTAAGGGGGTAATTGAGTTAGAAAATATTTTTGACTTTGATGGGGTAGTTAGGCAGAAAGATTTTCCCAAAACTGAAGGGGGTAAATGTGATCCCTATAACCTAGGAACATAGCAAAGTCCACAGAATGTATTGATTGGAAAGGCTTGCTCTGAGGAGTTAAGAAAAGAAATTATGGATGTTCTGAAAGAATACAAACATGTAATAGCATGGACATATGAAGAGTTGAAGACATATGATACGTCCATCATAACTCATGTAATACCCTTAAAACTAGATGTTAAACTATTTAGGCAGAAACAAAGGCATGTGAATGTTATTTTAGAGCCTTTAATCTTTGAAGAAGTGAAAAAATTGTTGTCTGCTAGGATAATCTTCCTAGTAAGACATTCAACCCGGGTAGCTAATTTAGTACCTGCGAGAAAGAAAAGTGGAGACATTAGGTTATGTGTAGACTTTAGAAATTTGAAAAAAGCCTCTGAAAAAGATAATTATCCCTTAACTCCAATAGATGAAGTATTGCAAGCAGTCAATGGGAATAAGATGATGTCTTTCTTAGATGGATTTTTAGGATATAACCAGGTCTTAGTTAATAAATAAGATAGGTTGAAGACTACTTTTACTTGCAAATGGGGTAATTATGCATACAGGAGAATGCCTTTTGGTTTAATCAATGCAGGTGCCACTTTTCAGTGAGCCATGGACATTACATTTTGTGGATTATCAAGTAAATGCATTGTTATTTATATGGATGATTTAACTGTTTACTCCAAGGATGTATCTACTCATGCAGAAGATTTAAGAAGAGTACTTAAAAGATGTGAAAGGTACATGATTTCTCTTAACCCAAAGAAATGTTCATTTGGTGTAACTGAAGGAAAATTGTTAGGACATGTCATTTCTGAAAATGGGATATCCATTGATCCTGACAGAGTAGAAGGAATAAAAAATTGCAATTACCTAACAAAAAGAAAGAATTAAAGTCCTTTTTTGGTAAGATTAACTTTGTCAGGAAGTTCATTATAGGGTTTGCAGAAATTGTGCAACCATTAAACACCATGCTTAAGAAGGATGCAAAGATAGAATGGACACTAGTAGCCAAAGCTGCAATTGAATATATTAAGGAGGCCATTTCTAATGCTCCTATGTTAGCAAGTCCAAATTATACAAAGCCATTTTATATATATTCTTTTGCATCTACACATTTAGTTGTAGCTGCCTTGACACAAAAGGGAGAAGATAATGAAGAAAAACCTATAGCTTTCATGAGTGCACCTCTGAAAGATGCACAACTAAAGTATCTAGACACAGAAAGATAGGCATTTGCACTAGTAAGAGCAGTTAAGAAGTTTAGACATTACATCTTACGAAGTCAAGTTAAGGCCATAGTACCATATGCAATAGTAAAAATGCTACTAATGCAGAATGAGCTTGGAGAGAAAAGAGCTAAATGGATTACAATATTGTAAGAGTTTGACATGGAGATCATTCTAATGAAGTTGGTTAGAGGACAAGCATTGGTACAGACCATACCCAACACATATCCAAATTTGGTGAAGCAACAGTATGTATTAAATTCTAATGATGCATCAGGCTGGTATGATGATTTGAATACCTTTCTGATATCTGGTAAATATCCAAGTAAGATGAAGTCTTCTTAGAGGAGAGCTTTAAAGATTAAAGCACAGAGGTACATGGTACAAGGAGGTCTTTTTTTCAAGAAGAACCATGAAGGTATATATTTAATGTGTTTAAACATAACTGAAGTAGATAAGGTATTGTCAGAGTTGCATGATAAGTATGGAACTGCTCATGGTTTACATTTAGCTACTACGCATAAGATACTAAGAGCAGGATACTATTGGCCAACAATGTTTAAAGATACAGAGTCATATTTGAAGTTGTCATATCTGTTAGACTAACAGACAAGGGAAGGAATCAGGCTAATCCATTATAGCCAGTCATTGAGTCTAGGCCATTTGCACAGTGGGGCTTAGATTTCATTGGAGTTATAAATCCCCCATCATCTACAAGACATAAGTTTATATTGATAGTAACTGACTATTGTATGAGGTGGACTGAAGCCACATGTTGCAAGTTTTCTACTACTAATGTAGTTATCAAATTTCTTGAGGAAAACATCATAACAAGGTTTGGAGCTCCATATTCACTGGTATGTGATAATGGCCCTGCATTTTCTTCTCTAAAATTTTCTAAATGGGCATTTGAATATGGGATAGTTTTAAAATTTTCTTCAAATTATTATCCTCAGGGGAATGGTTTAGCTGAGTCTACAAACAAGATTTTATTTGATATAATCAAGAAGCTAATTGTAAAGAATCCTAGAGAATGGAATAAATTGTTAAAATATGTGATGTGGGTAGATAGGACTAAGGTTAAGTCAGCCTTAGGCAATGCACCTTATCACCTAGTTTATGGGACTGATCCCATACTTCCAATAAATATAAGAATAACTATCTGGAAGTTTACTAATGAGTATTTAGGCTTTGATGATCACAGAGAGGCCAAGATAATCCAAATGTTACAATTGGATGAGAAAAGAGATCAAGCTATTGAGAAATTTGCCAAACATCAAGCAGTGGTCAAAAGATGGTTTGACAAAAGAGTAAGGGTCAAAACATTCAGAATATCAGACTTAGTGTTGTGTTGTGATAAAGCACATGAAAAGAAAGGAAATCATGGAAAGTTTGACAAATTATGGTTAGGTCCATTATAGGTCACAAAGATAGTAGGAGATAATCTATTCAGGCTCAAGACCTTGACTAGGGAAGATGTGCCATTACCTGTTAATGGCCAACATTTGAAACATTACTTTCAGGCTTGAGGTGAGGGTAGTTTCAGGCTTGAGGTGAGGGTAGTTGGTATGGTGTGTATCATAATGTAAATGTACAGTTGGTTGGGTCTTGTCTTGTTTTGTTTTGTTGTGTGGGTTTGTGTGTTGTGTTGCCTAGGTAGGGATGTTGGTTTTGTTTTGAAGTATACAGGAGCAGATAAACAACCACTAAAAATAATAGAAATTTTGGAACATTTAGGTTAATTATTTGAAGCTTAGGCATAACTTGTTGTGACTGTCATGAACGTAGAAAGTGGTTTGGCTTGTGAAATTTTGTATTCAATAACTGTGGGTTGAGTATTCAAGGGAATTTTCTCACAATGACACACTTAAAATCCTTGGGTTTGTTGAACATACCAGTGTAGGTATTAGGTGGAAAATCAGAGGTCACCCTTGCTACCATTACAATTTTCAGCTTAATTTTTAGCAAATGATCACTCCTTGCATCATGAAGTTACAATGGTAATATCTTATAAAGTCTCTATCTTACATAAAATATTAAAAAAATAAGTAAATAAATAAAATGGATTTTACTAAAAATCCATATTAAGCCATCTAAGTAACTCTATCGGGGCTATGGACACTTGCTAGTAGTGGGGCTCTACTTAGGAGAATTGTAACGATAACCTTGTCGCAGCTATAGATGCCTGTTGGAAGCAAGGCTCTATCCGGTTAGCTATGAGGGAATGACATCAACTATGCAGTTTAAAATTAGTCACTAGTTTGTTCAACTTATTTTCAAGATGAGGATTATTAATCACATGCACCCACTTAAACTGAATGGAGAAATTCATGCACCTTATTGAATACATTAGGTCTCAAGTTAAGTAATGATTTGCAGAAAAGAAAGTTGGAAGTTATGAATTTATTTCATTTAGTTTTCTTTAATGGTTTTAATTTAATTGTTTTGTTTGGTTTCTAGTTGTTGTGATTCTCACAACACGCCCCATTTTACTTCTTAGCAAAATGAGGACCCCTGTTGTGGTTGTGGCTTTCGCTTGTGTGTGGATTTGCATGATGGTGAAAGGGAAAGAGAAGTTAAGGTTACAAATCTTATTCCAAAAATGAAAGAAATTAGCATTAAGTACCAGAGCAGAATAGGGGTGAATTCTTTGTCAAAAATGAATAGGGGTTACTTTTTGAACCATTTCAAAATTCCTAATATTCTGCAGGATATGTATGTTTTGGTAAAATGCACTATAGAAAGATTTGTATGGTGCATATACAAGGTTGTTTGTATGTCAAGTCGTGGTATTAAGTGTATGTTTCGGGTTATGAACCATTATATTTATATGCGCACCGCTAACATTTTATTCCTTACATACAAATCAGACTCGATAGAATTCAGAGGTAAAAAGAATATTTGGTTAGGTCCACCAATTGTATATTGGGTTGCATGTTTGGCACAAAGTAAAGATACAAGGTGACATGCATAGTGATATACATGTCACAGACCCGAAGAGAATATGAAATTTAGTTTTATCGAGGTATGTTTCATGATTTGTATGTTGTATGCTTTGGATACATACATTTCGATATACATACAGCCCAAAAGTCAAAAGAATTAAAATATGATATAAGTGATATATCATACCTTAATGCATATTAAAGGATGCATTCACTTTATATACTTATGTGGAGCCGAAGAGTTATGTACTAGGGTTTATAAAAGACGAAGAGTCTGGGATGCATATACAAGGTGGTTTGCATGTATAAGGGTTTGTATATAAGGATAGATACAAGTATTGTTGTATCATTGAGATACAAGTAGGAAAGTAAAGTTGGTCCAATAGATTGTATCTCGGTGTTGTATTGTATCAACAAATGAGTATACAAAGCTGACATACAAGTGAACATACAAATGAAAGATGCAAGATGGATTCAAAAAAGAAGTTAAATAAAGTAAAATCTTTGTGTGTTTGGGGCGATTATATGTTAATGATATACATCTCTGATATACAAGGAAATAAAAGACATCACGGGAGATAAAAGGTAAAAGCAAGTTTGTATGGGTTGTTGTATATGCGTTTGTATCTATGAGACATATAAAGAGTGATATACAAATTAAGGATACAAACATGGATATAAGGGAAAAGAGTTAACATTGGTTATGACTCGTTGCATATGGACTTGTATGTTGAAAAGATACAAAGGGGACATACAAAGAACAATATACAAAGAAAGATACAAAGAAAATGAGATGTATGCAGAAAATAAACTAACAGATAGAAGTTTAAAACAAAACACTGAAATAGAAAACCCAAAGCCTTAGGTGCATTAATTGCTGTAATTAATACTAAGCTAACACCCAAAAGAGTAAAATTCAAAGGGTTAGGGTAAATTTAAAGTTATTTTTCTTTCAGATTTACATTGTCAAGAATTAAAACTACAGAAAGAGGAAGTGCTACAAAAAATTGAAAAAAATTCATCAAAGCGACGAAATTCCAGAAGCTAGACGGAGTAAAAATGGTAAAGTAAGTCAACGACGAAAAGTTGAGTGGTCAAGAAATACAGATATTTATCTGAATATGTTGTTAAAATTTAGTTGGTAAAAATGCAAGTAGATTTTAGTAATTTCATTGTGAAATATAAACATTCATTAAAATTACTGGTTTAATTGTTAATTAGCTGGGTCATGTTAAACAAATGTGAAAGTCAAAATGGAAAAGACAAAAGGGGGTTAGGGTAAAATGGTAAAAACAACAGAAAATTCGTAGTAAAACCCTAGGTAAAAGCTAAAACAAGAAGCTAAAACGATGCATTTTTCAATAGGATGGCCCCAAAGCAGAAAAAGGTAGAGACAGGCAGTCAGGTTAGAAAGGAGAGAAAGCCATGCAAAGAAGTGGAAAAAGAGGGGTTGCCACTGCATAGAGGATACTTATCATTAATCAGTACAAGTGGAGTGGGAACAAACACAAATATAGGAAATTATGATGCGGATGACATTCTGCAGAAAATCACAATAGTAGATGCTACATCTGATATGAGGTGTATATGGGAGAGTGGACTGTACAGAGCTGCGGGTTTTCCATTAGCTATGGAGACTAAGGATTTGTGTCTAGATTGCATATACTTGTATGACCTTGCTACCAGGAAAATAATGTTTTATGATAGAGTCATTGCAGACTTATCCACAGAAGGGATTGCAAGAACATTCAGTTTGGAAATACATGAGAAAATAGTGGATATTGATATAGATCAATACAATGAAGATTTCCATAACAATGAAAGGGATTTTAGAGGCAAGATCTTCTACAGTTAGTACAATGTAGAAAATAAACCTAAGGCTGTGGCAAGAGTGCACAAGAATCTGCAAAGAATAGACATTAAAGAAGAAATATACTTGATTACAATGCTAAGCAGATTAGTAGGATTGAGAGATGGTACTAAATGTGAGCCTTGGATGTTCACTATCATCCAATTCATGAGGGAAGCAAAAAAAGAACAAGGACAAATTCATTGGGCTAAATCTATAAGCACATCCATATGGAAACAAGCAATGCTAAGAAAGCAAAAGATGATGCCTTTTTATTTGTCTTCATACATATTATATTCATGTGCAACAAAGGTTCAACCATTCATACATGGGATAGACAGGATTGGAACCTTAGGAAGTTGTCCAAATTAGAAACTAGTATATGAGCATTATCATGATCTGTAGGAAGAGAATGCATTGAAGAAGTATGCTCTGGTAAATGATGTATTCTATACATACATGGTTAGAATTTTAAGGGAAGAGCCTGATAAGAGGTTATCTAAAGATGCAGATGATACAATTGGGCTACACAGTGCCTGGTATATTTAATTTTCACATTTGACTTACATCAGAATTGAGGGATTTGAGGGAAAACCTTTCATGCTACCTAGGTATCCTTTTGATAAATTGATTGTTTGGGAGTTCTCAAGGCAGAATTTGAATGCCTTTAAAATGTACAAGAAGAAGTTTAGTAGAGGAAATCTTAAGTTACCTTGGGCCATTGGTAGATACTCCTGCTACAGTGAAGAGGTTGCTGGTTATTCAGAACAGGAATTGAGGTATTATGGATTTGAAGAGTTTGATTTGGCCAGAAGGTTTGATCCCTTTCATATAATTCAAAATACAATTGATTCCAAGTTCAAACATCAAATATATATTGAAGACTTTTGGTCAGACTGTAAGAATGATAAAGAGGTAAGAAAGAGGGCTCATAAAAGACTAACAATTGATCAAATGAGGTCTATGGGAGATATATATGTTCCCCTAGAGGTTAAACAAGATGATAAATTGTTGCATCACAGTTATGAAAGTGCCAGGCTTGCTCCTATTGGAGAGCCTGATTGGTCACAACCATGGAACACTTCTTTGGACACTTTGTCCAAACCAGTCATCTTGTTTTAAAAAACATGGTTGAAGGACAGAATTGAAGAGCTTAAAGCTAAGGGAGTGGAGATCACATATCCAAAGAAGGGAAAAAAGAGAGTAAAGGAGCATAGTGATGATTACCAATGCTTCTATGAAAAGAAGAGAAAGATTGTGGAAGCCAAAATTATGGAAAAGGATAAAAATGCTACTCTGATGGATCCTTATGCATTGGGAGTGATGGTAGCAGTGTCATCTAGCACATTTATGCAGGTAAAATCATTAAGTCATGATGTTAGTACATAAGAAACACAGGCCTCCAAAGAGATAATAGGACAGAAAGTTAGGAAAGCAATACCAATAAGCATATCAAAAGGGGAACCTTCAAAAAATAGTGAAGTCATAGAAGCACAACAGGTAGGTGCAAAATTGAGTGATATACCTGGTGCATCCACCTCAGTAGGGAAAAAATAAGTATATGCTCAACTAAAGATAGAATTGGCTGGAGAAATGCTACAAGGGTCAAAAGCACATGAAGCCAAACAAACCACCGAGACTGTCCACATCATAGATGATAGCAGTGAGGGTGAAGAGAAAGAAATGGATTCAAGAAAAGAAGTTGGAATTGAAGAAGAGGAATCTAGTGAATTCCTAAGTGAAGAAGAGGAGCGAAACACTCAGGTTGAGATGGAAATTGAACAAGGCTCAATGTCTAAAAGGATACAAGAAGAAACATGAACAGTAGATCCATTTGGTACCCTGGTGTTTCCTGAAATAATAAAAGATGTGTAAGATGAAGCACTTAAAATTGAAGAATCTAAAAATGAAGATTCACCTAAGGAGACAATAAAAGAAAAACCTACTCAAGCCAAGAAATAAACATGGGTTAGCACCTCAGGTGTAGATGTATTAAATATCCTAAATATGTATGGTGAACAAAGTGAAGAAGAGAAGAATATAGAAAGCAGAAAAGAACAAGGAAAAGAAGCAAAAGAGGATGATATAACGGTAGGATCACCTGCACAAATAGAGAAAGTACAAAAGGAAGGTGAAACTATAGAAGATGCAGCCAAGAAACCTAAGGGTGAAGAACATACAAAGAACATTGATGAAGGTAAAATTGAAAAGCACGTAGAAGATATAGACATGACAAAGATAGAACAAGTACATAAGGAAGAAGACTAGGAAAAGGAATCATCGAATGGGGAAGCTCTTGAGGAAGAAGATGAAGGTGGAGGGGACACAGAAATTAAAGAAGGAGAAAATGAGGGTGAGTCTCAACAAAAGAATGATCCAATGATAGAAGAAGCAGGCCCTCAAGAGCAGCCTCCTCCACAATAGAAAGAGGAAGAACAATAGCAGGGACAAGTAGAAAGACCTCAGGAAGAGGTAATTGATGAAGGAAAAGCTATTGAAGGCACAAAGGAAGTCCCAAGTTGGTTAGGGGCAGAGATAAGGAAAGAAAAGGATGTATAATTAGTACCTATTGACATCAAAAGTCTATTGGGCAATACAATGCTAAGGAAAGAAAGGAGAAAGGCCAGAACCATGTCATCCATACAAAGGGGTCCAGATGGATCCAGAACACTGAACCTAGCCATACCATAGAAGGAGAAGGCTAAGGGAGAAATAACCTTAGATGAATATAAAATACTAAATTTTGACCTAGGGCATACGACAAGGGAACAACACATAACTGAATGGGAGGATATGCACTAGGTTATGGAAGAAATGTTAAGAAAGGATAAAGATAAACAAGAGTATTTGAAAGGGCACATTGTCCAATTACAAAAATTCATTAAGGGAATATTTTATCCCAATACAACAGTGCCAAAATTGCCTAGTGAGATAGCAGTTGTATCTAAAGATGAAATAAAAGATATGGAAAGTAAGAGGCTTAAAGCTAATGTTTTTGAGGAATGGTTGAATGACTTCATGCAAGAAGGAGAGCATGTAATAAAACAAGTAGTGAAAAGATGGGAAGTGGCTGCAAAGGAAAAGAATAAATGCAATATACTTGTACATAATGGCCAATTTAGAAGAGAGGAATGCAAATCTGAATTGGAACAGTTAAAGGAAATTGAAGAGAGAGTAGAAGGATTAATAAATGAAGGAGTAATTATCCCTACAATGGCAAACCAAGTGCCACAAGCAGGGTTGGAATTAAAATTTGAAGAGGATAATCTCAGAAGATGCATAACAGCTACTTAGGACTTAGAAGAAAAGGCAGATGACATGATCAGAATGCATAAAAGAATAGTAGAAAGGTTCTTAGATCATGAGTGCATGGATACACCAGTGTATGAATTGCAAAGGGCATTAATAGAATTGAAGCCATTTTTACACCATGTATGGAAAATTCGGAGGCATATCTCAGTAAGCAAATGATTGATTCATTGATGGAGAAAAGTGCCAAGATGAAGAAATACAAGAAGAAGAGTGAAGGTTCATAAAAAGAAGAAAGAAAACTTAAAGAAGGGGTTACAATGTAGGAGTATGTATGGACAAAGAGCCCAGGAGGAGATCACACCTTTATACAAGGTGTAATTAATAATTTCAAAATATATTTGAAGGAGTAGAAAAATGTAAAAGGAGAAAACAATATTGAAAAGGATCAAGTAAGGGGGTATTTGCAAGCAAAGTCTACAAGAAAGAAGAAGTCAAAGAAAGGGGAATCTTATTTTGAAAAGATTCCAATAGCATCCTTTGAGGAGGAAAAGATACCATTAAGATATTTTTAGAAACTATTAGAGATGAATATGCACCCTTGATCAATAATAGATGGATCTTGACCGTAGATTAAGTTTTGTAGCCATAGCAGTATGAAGCTTCAAAATCTATATAAGAAGCTCTGCTACTTGTACATTAGTTACATAGGGATTTTTGACAGATAGCTTACAATTGTAATTTGTTTGAACATTAGCTTGCATTTGTAATTTGTTTGAACATTTTGAATATAGAAGTATTTTAGTTTAGAGGAGGAGGTCGCCTGCGTCTACATTAAGGAATGCATGGAGTCTCTAGCTTCCTTATTGTATCTATAAGACATTTGTAAGTTTCCTGTTGATTTGATTAATGAAGCAAAAGGGTCATTCATACATTATAAATCATATATGAATGTGTACTTTAAATACAAGTAAATCTGGGATTCTGCGTCTATTTTTAGAGTGTTCATGAAAATACTTGGGGCTTCACATTTGGAGATTTATGTCTGTGGATTTGATCAAGTTTGATGTATTTATTACAATGTGAATAGCAGAGCATTTAGATCCTATAGTAGAATGATATTCAATTTGAATTTCTCTAACTTTTCCCCAAACATTTGAAATAATTAGCTCAAATGCAAAGATTTTAAGGAAATTGTCTTACATTTGAAAGGAGCATGCAGAATTGTGTTAGTATTTGACAATTTTCATATCAATTTGAAAAGGAAAAGCTCGTTTCATTATAAATCATACAAAGCTTTGTGATATAGTAGTAAATTTATGCAAAGAGATGGATAATTTGTTGACATTTGCAACAATTTGCATAATTTGAGTCCAGCGAGTCATAGATCACCTTAAATCAAGTAATATCCCTTGCATATTACAGTTTCACATTAACCTATTGAATTGTCCAGAAGGTCAAGATCTGACCATACATAAACTTGGGATTAAGAAATCTTAATCAATTTTTTCATATTTTTCAAGAGAGTTTAGGTTTATTTTGTGAATTTTAACTTTTGTTACGAATGTGTAAAAACAATCATCAACAGGTTGCCCCCGATCCATTTGCTCACCCCAACCACTTCAATTCCTAAATCCTTGATCATTCTATTTTTCCTTTCCACTGTCACTATTGATCTTCCATCCTTTGCTCCTCTCCCCTTCTCCTTCCTGCTCCTCATCTCTCTGCCTTTTCTTCCTCTGCCTTTCGCTTTGCCTCTCGCTCGCCATGATAATATTATATTAGATATGCTAGTTTTATTTTCTACATAATAAAATTTAATTTATTTCTTTTTCAATGGCTCATATTTTATAAAAATAGAGTGTCCTAAAGTAATATTTTATAACATTATATTTTATTAGGTTTCATTTTATTACATATAAAATAATATTATTTTTTGGTTAAAATTTAGGGTTTTAAATTACTTGCAATATTAATTTTATTTTATAAATTTATGACTTTATAAATTTAGTTCTAGAAAAATCTTGGTTAAAAGTGAGGATGATGAATTCTAAACCCCATAAATTTACAATAAATACTGTTTGATTGGATTGCTATGTGTATATATGTTTTAAATTTACAATAAATAATGTTTGATTGTGTTACTATGTGTATATTAATAAACTATAGTGCCATAAATTTATGGTAAATAATCTTTGATTGGTTTACTATGGTATATATGTTTTGATTAATATATATATATATATATATATATATATATATATATATATATATATATATATATATATATATATATATATATAGTTTTCCATTCTTCGATATATTTTTTAAAGCATCTCAAAGTAAATAATATAGGGTTTAATATAGTGCCCTAAAATAATATTTTATAAATTAGGGTTTTACCTTTTAAGATTTTTTCAGTACTATATGTATATATGTTTTGATTAATGCAAAAACTACAATCTATGGGTTAGTTGTTTACATATATTTTTAAAATAATGAAGTCTTAATCTATATTAAAAATAAAAGGATTAGTTAATAAAACCTTCGGTTAAAACAAAACAAAATGTACAATTTTTTTAAAAATATTTTACCAATGAATTTGAATTTTTAATATTCTTGCAATATGAAATGATTTATGGATACATGATTAACACCATTAATCCACCAAATCATGAAATTCATACATGTGATGTTCATTGATTCTTGATTTTGTTGCTTCTTATTTTTATTTTTGGTTCTGGCTATGAAATTCATACCTGTGATTTTTGTTGATTGTTGATTTTGCCACTTCTTGTTTTTATTTTCTACTTTGGTTGTTTTCAGAGACTTTCAAACATTTATGTTTTACTTATTAATGTTGCATTTGTGATTTTTGTTGATTGTTGATTTTGACGGTTCTTGTTTTTATTTTTGCTTTGGTTGTTTTAGGAGACTTTCAAACATTTATGTTTTATATATGTTTTAATTATTAATGTTGTGTTTGTCGGCTATTATTTTTTTAATGTTTTTAAAGTTGTTTTTCTTAACACACTCACGCCATTTCACCCTATGTTGCCACTGTAGTTACGCCTCTCGGTGTAACTAAAGTTTGTGGATCATATAAGGAAGATACAATAGAAACTTGAGTCCATATCACCAATTTTGGGTGAATTATGATGATTTTATTATTTTCCATAAAACTACACTTTTAGGTGCAAATCAATGATTTTTTGGGTTTTGATTACATTTCTAGAAATCTCTTGAATTCATAATATGGGTTTATTCTTTGCATTTTTATTTTTGAGGTCAAACACATTATAAAAAAAATGGATCTAATTCAACTAGGACTCTTTCATAAATCTACTCCCTAGGTCACAAATCAATGAATTTTTAAGAAAATTTGTACATTTTGCAAACTTATTTAAATTATAATAGGGTATGTTCTTTTTAGTATTATTTTTTAGGCAAAAAATATTGCACAATAATCAGATCTAAGTTGACTATGTGAGAAAAATATGAAATTACAATCTTGTGATGGGCACATCTTTTATATCCATCTAATTTGCTATCTCTTAACATCTATTTCTTTATTCTTGCAGATTTATCATTTTTGAGTGAACACTTTTTTGAAGGTTCGCTTGTCAAAGATCATATCTACAACTACTAAGAAGTTTGTTGCAGGTTTTTGCTTGTCAAAGACCTATCATTTGAAACTTTATGTTTCCTTTGTTTGGTGGATTTGAGTGTGACATAGGGTGTGTACTCTCTTCCCTCACACTTAGTGTGATCTTGGGAATCAAAAACATCCTTTAGCCACATTCATATTCATACACAAATATATTTTTATCTAAGGGTTGATGAATCTTGTTTTGTGGGTCAAGTGCATGTGTATGCTCTCCTCTCACACCATTAGGTGACCTTGACGATCAAAATCATCTCTTGATTTAATTCTGTCACCCTAAAATTTTCTTGTTTGTGTGTATTCTCTCCCCTTGTACCTTGTGCAATCTTGGGCATCAAAAACACCAAGCATAATATTTCCCTTAAGAGGCCTACCTTTAGAGACACACCCACTCTAAAGGGACAAAATCATCCATGTGTTCTAGCAGGGTATATCAAAGGGGGGAGAGTGAAAGGTGTACCTCAATCTAGTTGTGTAGTCTTTGGGACATCCTTGGGGTCCTAGGTAATTCTAGACACAAGGTGAAGTGACTTGTCACATCCTTTCAATAGACTATTGTTCAGAGACTTGGGCTTCACTATACCTTATGTATTTTGAGGATGCTTCTAGAAGCTTGTAAAGGCTAGTTTAAGACCTTTTGGCCATTTTATCATATGGTGCATTTCTATTGGAGAGGAGAAGTGCTCACATCTACCTCCATGTGTTGAGATTTAGCTTTCTTTGAGCAAGGTTTATCCTCCAAGGTAGGGGGTGTATGGTGGTCCATGACCATGCATTCCCTAGCTATCCAATTGCATGGTAGATGGTATTAAGGGAATGTATGTCTCCATTGTCAAATTAATGGGGGTAGAAGTTATCCTTGTGAGTCCACAAGATTTGACACACCTACTTGAAAAATCTAGGGTGTTGTTGTGTATTGCATGTGCATTCATTGGCATTGGCCAAATACTTATCATTTCTAAAAAACTTATATGCATATGTGTATGAACATTATGTTTGCTAATTTGCCAAATTTACCCAAGGTCAAGCTTAAAACCATTTCTCATTACCTTCTAACCATCCGTTTTCATCCAAATCCAATCCTAATCCAATTCATAGTAATACAAACCATCATCATCCTAATTATTCATAGTCATCCTCATTATCCACCCTAGTTATCCTAATCATCCCTCTCATCTATTTCATTATCACTAATTATCCTAATTTCTCTATCTACATAATCCCAATCTATCCCTAATCCATTCCAATCTATCATTTAGTACCCTAATCCTATTCCTATCCCTAATCTATTCTATTCAATTAAGCCACTTCTTAACTGTGATCATCATCCCATGATAAATTCTAATCCAATACTTATTTCATATTCCTTCATCTACTATCATCTATAATAGATATCATAATCTACTCTCCTAATCCAATCTTCATAATTCATCGTTATCATAACCCAATCCCATTCATTATAATTATTAATTCACATCATAATCCAACCATCTTTTTAATCCAATTTTCTTATCCACCTAATATCATTTCATTACATCCTAATCTAATACATTTATCCCTTATTAATCACCCATTATCCTTTATCCATTTTTATGAAGACTCGAATCCTTTGAATATCAAAATTTGGTTGAGGACTTAGCCTTCTTCAAATCCATCCAATTCCATCCAAATCCCAATCATATGTATCAAAATCATCATCGAATCCCTCATCCAAAGGATCCTAACCCTAATCCTACATCCTCCATCTCAAAATAAATAAAAAATCAAGACATTAAGTTGATCCTATTATCATCAACGAAACTTTCTTAAGATAGTTAGTCTATCTTAAGTATATTCATCAATTCTCATCAATTCCTACTTAAGAATGTAAGGCTATCTCAAGTAGATATCCAATCCAATCCAATCCAATCCAATCTAATCCACTCTTAAGAATGTTAGGCTACCTTAAGTATAGAAAATCCTCCATTTTATCCAATCACATCAAATCATTTTAATCTCTTTAAATTTGATCCCCAACCTATATCACATTTATCCATTATCATATATCATCTCATAACCCCCCAACAAACATGGATCCTTATGCAACAATATAGGAACTAAAAAGACAAATGTATTTGATTGATATTGAGCTAATTATTCACTGCCCCTCTTAAAATTTTTCACAATACCTCTTATTTTCCTCATTGATCTATGAGGGTCTTGATCCTATCACCAAGGCACAATATAGAAATGTCCTTAGTGATATCCCCTTAGCATAACTCATCATTGGAGGTTCTCAAGATCCTATCACATCAACATCACTATCCCACCCATCCATCTAAAATTCAAGAAATCAAATCATAAACCTATACATGAACATGCAAGCCCCTTGCAACCAAGCATTGGATAGCATAAGCTACACCCTCATACCAAATTTCATACCCTATAACAAGAGAAATCCAACTTATTTCCTATCTACATATCCACCTCCCAATCCATTGATCCTGATAATACCTCCATCAGAATACCCCTCCAACCGTCCTAATCCTAATCCATTAGTCCACCTGCCTCCCAATCTGTTTACATAACATGACTTCTCATATTACTCATTGTAACTCAAGGATTTACGAGAAAGTAAATAAATATATTAAACTAGAGATTTTTTTTAATATCATTTTCATGACTACAACTAAATAAAACCATATCTTTTCTAAATATTTTCAACCTTGAAATTACAACATATTCAAAGATAGAATTATAGTGAAATCATTTCACTTCATTACAATACATAATTTGTACTTGGCAATGAGAACAATTTTACATCAGTACAAAAGAACACTGCATCTAGAATCTTGACATTTGTCACTGAAGTCTTGGTAAGTCTTCCGCTATAGAAGGAGAGTATCATCTGATTGCTTTACCTCCAATGACAAATCGGTGGTCCTCCACACAACTTCCTTCCTAGAAGTGGCCCTGCCCTTCATGAAGAGTATAAAAATGTGCAGCCAACAAGCTATGCCATTTGAATCCTAGTGATGTCTCCTACATAACACATTCGACCATGCAACTCTAGACTATCTTCTAGCTAAGTATGATCATCCTGACAGGTTACATCATCTGGACAGTTGTGAACTGACTAATGCATACAGAGACCAATGCATCACTTTGGACAAAGTTTCTATATAAATAAACATTTGCAATAAATGTAGTCGTATGTTCACACACCTCTAACTTGACTTCAAAACTATCTCATCCTATAGTGTGGCTTATTAAGCTAAAAACACTAGACTTATAATGTCTAGACTTTTCTTTACTTCTAGTCAATCTGAATTAGAAATTAACCTTAAACTCTAGGTTATCCTTTTATACAAAGTCTATGACTTCTTGTCATGACACTCAAAACTCAAGATTTAATCATTCTTTTAACAATAAGTGTTATATCAATTCTAACAAGAAAATAATAAATTTTATCAAAGAGGTTCTCATACTCTTAATAATGACATCTTATTTTGTGGTTTCTTGACCTTATCTATTGACCATACAACATAATAGAATAATATATTGTCATAATCTAACATAATAGATTCTAAGATCTCTAAACTCATCTGAGTTGGTTCTAGGGTTTAAATTCCTCTAACCCAAAATGTTGGAAAGTTAACAATCTCCAAATGATAGATTATAAAAATATCCACTGGTCTACTCTTGATCTCTTCAACATTATAATATTTATATATTAATTATCTCGAATAGACATCACATTCAAGATTTATCCTCTTCCTAAGAATACTATCAACTTCTTATCTATACTTTGAACTTATTCAATCTTTCACCTTGATAAGTTTAAGTATACATTAGTATTATTGACCTGATGATCTTCTCGAATCCTCCAACTCGAAATAAGAAATAAATTTGTTTCCAATAATCTCTTCTTTACAAAAGAATGATAGTACTTATCATAATTTTAAAACTAAAGAGATACTACAAAACTATTCTATCCTTATGTGATTCCAATGATGTCATTATCTTCTAGATATCTCAGAATAAAAGAATAACTTATCTCATAACAATCTGCTTGGAATTAATAGAACTGTACAAGCAAGTCTTCAAGAGAGATATATTTCTAGCTCTATTATCTGACTCTTAGTAACTCCAATCTTGGAATAAAGAAAACTCAAAAGATCTCTTATCTAATTTTAGAGATATGGCATTAGAATGAGTTTGTCTAACTAATAGATACTCCATTCTACCTCATTCTTATATTGGCTTTACCTTGGCCATCATAATAAAAAACCTAGTATAAACCTAGTTAGATCCTATACAGAGTTTCTAAAGATTATCGACCTTCTAAAGTATTCATCCATATTGGTATATTATTGTCCAGATAACTATATCCTTTTTGTCTATATGAGCTCTACTCAATAGACACCACACACTAGAATCTTCTTGGCCTTTCAACATGCATAGAAAGATTACAAAAATATCATATGCTATTGGAATTAACATGAAGAAATGATCTAATCTTATCAACTTAAGCGCATCACTATTTCTCTATCATGAGATCTTAAGAATAATCATAGCCTAATGGTCATAAACATAGATGACTCTTGGTAATTTGACTGTAATTACTCACAGAGATTATTAAAGTAAATCAGTCTTGGATGGACATAGAAATATTTTATGCATGACAACTTAGATATAATCAATATAGATTAAGCACGTCAGCATTAGATAAACATAATAGTGATATACTAAACATAATAGCACACTGAAACTTGTTTAAACATGAAAAATTAGATATTACGATAAGCACATCAACTCTTAGGTGTACACGACTATAAAATGAACATATCAAATCTGTTTAAATATAGAAATATAATGAGCACACCAGCTCTATTTACACATAGAAGTGTGATGAGTATGTTAGCTCTATTTACACAGTAGTATAATGAGCACATCATCTTTAATTACACATAGTAATATAATGAGTGCATCAGCTCTAATTACACACAGTAATATAATGAGCATATTAGCTCTATATTTATATTAAAACATAGTAATATTTTTAGATATAAGTGGTGCCAGAAATAACACAGTAATAACTAGAATATTCACCTCGTAGTTGCATATTGATAATGCCAAAAACACAAAAAGGATTTACAAACATAGTTAATAGTTACTTAAAATAGGAAAGAACCTGAGAGTTCATAGAGATGAATAGTGGATCCTTGTATATCCTCTTCTCAATTTCTTTTCTCAACAAGCTCCTAAGCTCTACCCTCATGTCATTTCTACCATAAAGCTTATCACACTGATCTCTTGTCATTTCTTCTTTTTTTTCTCTTTTTAACTATCAAGAGAATCCCCCTTTAATGATCACCTTCTACACTCCTAAAATGATGCCTCCATGACTTCCATGAAGGCACCCTATTAAGTGGAAGTTATGGTCATAAACAACCAGTTCCCATTAATAATAACCAAACTGCATCCTATTCTCTAAAACAATTAGAGAATGATAGAGGGATCAAACAACCTCATAATTAAACATTTAATCATTTCCCACTTTCATGGAAAATATTTTCGACCACCTCCCTACGCCTTGTCCTTAGACTCTCTCTCTCTCTATATATATATATATTAACAAAAAAACAAAATAAAGTAAAAATCATCCACTTCTTACTTACATTGTTACTAATATCCACAAGGTTATGAGAATAGCGTCAATATTATCTCCCCTATTTTTCTCTTAAAAACATCAAAGAATGGTTATGTTACCAAAATGGATGACTTAACAAAAATCATCAAATCAGCATAATTAACCTCTAATTTAAATCGCTATAATGACATAACTATAACAATAGTGTGTAGGGAAAACATCTATCAACTATATCTTATCGCTGATTATTTTATCTTGACTTGGTTTTGACAAAATTGATGGTAATGGATCTTGATGATAAATTGACGAATGTCAAGTCAAAACCCAAACTTTTTACCAAAGTGAGCAGTTACAACTTACCAAGCCTCAACAAGGGTTCACTTAACAATAAACACATGACTTAGATGGTAACAACCTATTTCTTATCATATGTCTATTCACTTCTCTCTGATGCTCTCCCTCTCTTTTTCAGAGGGTGGAAGCCTATTTCCTTTTTACAACTTGCATTAGCCAAAACAGGATTGGTGGATCACTAGTCCATCCTTGAACCATACAAATAAATAATCTTGACATCATATGATCATATGTCTACATTCTTATGCATAATAACTCATAAAATCTTTTAATTATCCTAACTTTTTCTCTAAATGTCAAATCATTAATCCTTGCAAAAATTTCTACTAATTGCATTAAAGTGAAAACTAAAACATAATCAAAATTAGGAATGTGCATAACTCCCCCCATAAGATTCATCATCCTCAATGATCCAATGTATCAAAATAATAATATAAAGTTTTTGTGTCCAACTTTGAAAAGCATAAAAGAAATGATGAAATCTCTGGTAAAAATCATAATAATCTTCCTAGGTGGCACTATCCTCTACATACTGGTCCCACTAGACCTTGCACTAAGTATCCTCTCTATTACACAAGTGGAGCTTGTAAACTTTGAGCACTTTGAGAGGCTCAGTCATGACCACTCCTTGGTCTTGTACCTGTAAAACATTTCAATCAAGAATATGACTATCTCCTGTAATATACTATTTCAATTATGAAACATGAAAAACATTATGCATCTTGGCAAGAGCTAGTGGTACCTAGAGAAATTTTGTATGCAACTGGATTGATAACTTTGACAACTTTGAAGTATCCAATTATATATCTAGGAGCTAATTTGGAATACTTCCCAAACTTTATGGAACTTTTCTAAGGTTTGACCCTGAAAAGAACTTTTTCTCCAACTAAAAATTGTCTTGGTGTACGTTTAACATCAATGTAACATTTCTATCTATCATTTTCTTCCACGAATATTTTTTGATCACCTTAACCTATTCTTCCATTTCTGCCAACATTTGAGGACCAATGCTAGTCCTATCTTCTAGCTTATCCTATCTTATAGGAGTTTAGAATCTTCTTCCATATAATTCTTTGAATGGATACATCTTGATAGCAAAATTATAGGAGTTGTTATAAGAAAAATCCACAAGTGAAAGATATTCTTCCCACTTGTATTTCTGATCCATGCTGATACATCCTCAAAAAATCCTTTAGAACTTGATTGACCCTCTCAGTCTGACCATCTATCTTAGGGTGATAAGTAGAGGTTATATCAATTTTAGTTCCTAGCGTTCAAAATAAATTTTGCCAAAACCTTGACGTCATGCACGCATCTCTATCAAACATAATCTTCTCAGGAACTCCATATAGTCTAAACACTTCCTATACAAACTTGCGAGATATAACAAATACTCCATCTATTAAATGTCTAGGTTTAAAGTGAACTACCTTGGTGAGTTTATCCACCACCACTTAAATAGCATCATGTCTATTTTGATACATTAGAAGACCTTGTACAAAATCCATGCTAATAACCCACCACTTCTACTCTGGAATATCGTGTGGATACAGAAGTCTTGCTGGATGTTGATGCTCAACCTTGACTCTTTGGAACTCTAGGCAACTTGCTACAAATATTGCAGTTTCATTCTTCATGCCTTTCCAAAAATAAAGAGGTTTTACATTAGACAAGAGTTTGTTTACTCCTGGATGTCCTGAATATGGTGTGGAATTCACTTCTTTCCAAACAAGGTTTCTCAATTATGATAAATCTAGAACATACATCCTTCCTTTGTATTTTAAAAGTCCATTTGGTTCAAAATAGAACCCATCATACCTTAAATCCTAAGGATTTATAGAGAGATCTTGCTTATCTTGCTCATGGAATTCATCTCCTGTGGAATTTTTCAATACTTTATCCTTAAAGTTCAAGTGGATAGAGACAATTGATTAGATATGTCTCCTTCAACTCAGAGCATCTACCACTCGATTTTCATTGCCCTTGATATAATTTATCTCAAATTCATAGTCATATATCATCTCCAACCATCTTCTTTTTTGAGCATTTAGATGGGATTGGGAAAATATGTACTTAAGACCATGATAATCTGATTTCAACTCAAAAGGCTTTTCTAGCAAGTAGTGTTGCCACGTAGTGTCACCACACTTGAAGAGCATGCACAACTACTGCTAATTATAAATCATGAGAAGCATAATTCTACTCATATACTTTCATCTTCCTTAATTCATAGGCTAGCACTTGCCCAACTTGCATAAGCACTCCTCCCAAACCTTCTCCTAAGGAATGAGTTATGACAACAAATTGATTTTTTAGATCTAGAACTTTTAATATTGGGGTAGTTGTCAACCTTTCTTTCGACTGATCAAATTCTTTCTGACATTCATCTATCTAGTCAAAACACTTTCTTTTTCATTGAATCAAAGTGATTGGGATTGTAATCTTAGAAAAGTTCAAAATGAACTTCCTATAATATCCTACTAACCTTGTGAAACTATGCACTTCATGCACATTCTTTGGCATAGGCCACTCAAGTATTGGTTTTATCTTTGCTGGGTCTATAGATATTCCTTCATCTGAAATAATATGCCCTAAGTACTTTATTTATTTATGAAAGAAAGTGCACTTAGAAAGATTCCCAATAAATTTACGTTCTCTCATTTGCTGCAAAACTATCCACAAATGTTGCAAGTGCTTTTCCTCATTCTTAGAGTAAGTAAGAATGTCATCTAGAAACACTAGAACAAATTTATCCAAGCAATCTCAGAAAATAGCGTTACACTTTGTATCTGATCAAAAAGGTCATCAATATGAGGTAGAGGATACTTATTCTTTATCGTTGCTTTGTTAAGCATACGATAGTCTATACATAGACGCAAGGTTCCATCTTTCTTTTTGACAAAGATCACTGGGGCTCCCCAAGGAGATACACTAGGTCTAATCAATCCTTTAGCCTATAACTCTTGTAGTTGTGCTTTCAATTCCATCAATACTATAGTAGTCATATGGTAAGGAGCCTTTGAAATCAGTTTTGATGTAGTTAAAATATCAATAGAGAAATTGAATGCTCTTTTTGGAGGTAATCCTGGAAGTTCTTCTAGAAAAACATCCCAAAAATCTCTAAGAAAGGAATAATTCACCAAAGATTCACTTTGATTATTAGGATCTTCTTCTACTTGCTCCATTCTCACTGGAAAAAGTTGGAATCCTTTTCATCTAGCCATCTTTAGTTGCATTATAGAGATTGGTCTAATTTTAACCTCTCTTTGAGTGCCTTGCAAAAAGACTTTGTTTCCTACTTCATCTAGACACTCCACTATTTTTGAAAAATAGTCTACATTGGATCTATACCTCCACAACCAATTTATTCCCAACATAACATCATAGGAACCTAGGGTGTTATGAACAAATTCACCTCAGTTGAAAACTAGGATGTCCAATCTTAGCTTCAAATAGACATTGCTCTACCTGAGCTTTCGTCTGGTTAGAATATTCAACTGACTAGGGTTTTGCTATTTAACAAGCTCTTCAAGGAAATTTACTTAATACTCTTGGTGAAATAAAAATTTTAGTTGCACCAATATCAATCAAAATAGAAATAGGAACTCCAAACGACATACTCGATGTCTCAATGGGAGTAATCTAGTAGTCAGCTTTTCTATTATCCAACACCCCATGAATCCTCTATTAAAAAGATGCACATTATGTAGGTAAAGCATTACCATTTTGTTGAACTCCCTAATTCTTAGTTGGGCATTGACTTGCATAATGATCACCACCATAGGTAAAACATTCTCTAGAAGGTCCTCGCTTCTTAACACGTTTACCTAAATTATGATCATTCTATCGATCATTGGCACTGATCTTCTTCTCATTCCTGGGTCCTCTCTTATTATTTCTGAAACCCTTGTTTGTTCACTTAGCCCCATCTAGTTTGATATTCCTTTTCTTCAAAGGATGATAAGTTGGTGTTTTATTAAACCTCAAGTGTGATTCTTCTTACGATAAGCAGAAATTGACTTCAATTTTTGCTCTTGCCTAATTGCTTTCTCTAACACTTGGTCCATAGTAGAAGGGCCATGAACATCTACTTATCCACCTATCTGGGCATTCAAACACATGATAAATTTCCTACTCCTGAACCTTTCATCTTTTTGATATTGAGGCACATACTTTAGGAGTTAGGTGAATTTTTTCTAATATTCAACCACTGACATATCTCCTTGTCTCAGATTCTAATAATTTGATAGCTTTTGATCCAATATAAGTTGTGGTAACCACCTTTGGTGAAATAAAACCACAAGTTGATTCCAAGTTAAGCTTACAAAACTTAACCCTAGTTGCATTTTCTTTTTCATTCACCACATGGATGCTTCTCCTGCTAGCTAAAAAGCACCCCATACTACCTTGTTTATCTTGAAGTAATTTTGAATCTCAAAATATTTTTCCATCTCTGTTAACCAAGCTTCTGAGTATCACGACTTTTTTCTCCATCAAACTTAGGTGTATGACTTCCTTCATATCCTTAGATAGTTTAGAGGCAACTCTATTTTTCTTCTCTTCCTAAGACGTAGTCTTATCAACATTCTCCCTTTCTTCTCTATGAATATTGGGTTCATGGAGATATTAATCATCTCTTTGATGTGAATCGTCACATCCTTTTCAAATTTACCATGACCCCTAACCTCTTCTTCTAGGGTTCCAAGCCTTTCCTTGGTTTCATTCAACATGGTCAATATTTGATCTAGCTTAGCCACAAGGTTTTTAGAGGGATTAGACTCTCTTTGACTATATTCAAGAGTTGTTCGAGTTTGAACCATGATTACACTCTATATCACACTTGATATTTGTATCATATTATAAATTAGAATTTAGAATAATGCATCTCAATAGTTCAAAATTCAAATTTTCAACAATAAAATCTGTTCACCAAAAACTCAAACGACAATCAATCTCATCTTTATTATAGTTTATTTTGGGTAAAAATACATCCTTATTTAGATAGATAACTTGAAAAGACAACATGTCACTGTCTATTAAAGGATGTTCCTTAGGTTCCTCTTCACCATCAGAATCCAACAAAACAAACTTAGAGGGTGGATGTACACGCAGGTGCTCTTCCAATACCTCTTTTCCTATAGCAGGCACATGATGACCACACCCAAATGACATGTCCCATCTTGCAGAAGGTTTACTTGGTTTAGCTACACAAGTAGGAACAACTAGTTTTTTGGCTAGTTTTATACTTACTTCCTTTCTAAACATTTACACTTAAAAGCATCAGCCAAAGTCTTTGAATCCTCTAGCCATGTACCTTTAGCATAATCAATATGCTCCTTGAGTTCAACCTCTTTAGTAAGTACTTTCATAACTACTAACTTAAGTAAATGCTGGGGAAAAGAATTTCAGGTGGTTTTATTGGTTCTACTCCATGTCATTGTAACATAAAACTAATTTTAAACATCAACTATCTGCTAAATATTGAAAAAACTTCTCGTAGTGAGCACCAAGGTCCATGCGTTGAACCTAGTTAGCTCTGATACCATATGTAACATGCCTTCTCATATTACTTGTTTTAACTCAAGAATTTACAAGAAATTAAATAAACATGGTAAACTAGAGATATAATTCTTTTAATATTGAATTTTCATGACTACAAATAAATAAAGGCATATCTTTTCTAAATAATTTCAACCTTGAAATTTCAACATATTCAAAGATAGAATTATAGCAAAATCATTTCACTTCATTACAATACATAATTTGTACTTGTCAATGAGAATAATATTACATTAATACAAAAGAATATTACTACATCTAGAATCTTGACATCTGTCACTCAAGTCTTGGCAAGTCTTCTACTATAGAGGGAGAACATCATCTTAGTGCTTTGCCTCTAACCATAGACTGGTGGTCCCCACACACCTTCCTGAAAGTGGACCTACCCTTCAAAAATATTATATAAATGTGGAACCAACAAGTTATGGCATTTGAGTCCTAGTGTTGTGTCCTATGTAACACATTCAACCATACAAATTTGGACTATATTCTAGCCAAGTATGATCATCCTAACGGGTTACATCATCTAGACACTTGTGAACCAACTAATGCATGCAGAGATAAATGCATCACTTTGGCCAAAGTTTCTATATGAAAAAACATTCACAAACATTCACAATAAACATGATCATATGTTTACACACCTCTAACTCAACTTGGGAACTATCTCATCCTACATTGTAGCTTATTATGCTAAAAAAACTAGACTTATAATGTCTAGAATTTACTTCACTCCTAGTCAATATAACTTATAAATTAACCTTGTACTGTAGGTTATCCATTTATGCAAAATATAAGTTTAGAAGATATAACTCTTCAATGACTTCTTAGTTGCATTCTTGCAACCCTAAGAGTCTATGACTTCATGTCATGCTACTCAAAACTCAAGATTTAAGGATTCTTTGAACTATGAGTCTTGATTTAATTTTAACAAGAAAACAATAAATTTCATCAAAGAGCTTCTCATACTCTTAATAATATCTTATTTTGTGGTTTCTCGGTCTTATCTATCGACCATACAATACAATAGAATAATATAGTTTCATAATCAAACTTAAGAGATTTTATGATCTCTAAACTCATTTGAGTTGGTTCTAGGGTGTAAATTCCTCTAACCCAAAACATTGAAAAGTTAACAATCTCCAAATAATTATAAAAATATTCACTGGTCTACTCTTGACCTCTTGAATATTATAATATTTACATATTAAGTATCTTGAATATACATCTCATTTGAGATTTAAGGACTTCCTAAGAATACTATCAGCTTCCTGGATATACTCTAAACTTATTCAATCTTTAACTTTGATAAGTTTAAGTCTACATTAGTATTATTGACCTAATGGTCTTCTCGAATTTTCTGACTTGAAATAAGGAATAAATTTGTTTTCACAAATCTCTTCTTTAGAAAAGAATGATAACACTTATCATAACATTAAAACTAAAGAGATACTACAACACTATCCTTATGTGATTCCAAAGATGTCATTATCTTCTAGATATCTCAAAATAAAATAACTATAACTTATCTCAGAACAATCTTCTTGGAATTAATAGAACTATACAAGTGAGTCTTTGAGAGATACATATATTTCTAGCTCTGTTATTTGACTCTTAGTAACTCCAATCTTGGAATACAGAAAAATGAAAAGATCTCTTATCTAATTTTAGAGATATGGCATTATAATGAGTTGGTCTAACTGATGGACACTCCATTTTACCTTGGTCTTATATTGGCTTTACCTCAGCCATGTAATAAAAACTTGAGTATAAACTTAGTTAGACCCCATACAGATTTTCTAAAGATTATCGACTTGGTAATGTATTCACCCATATTGGTATATTCTTCACCAGATAACTATAGCCTTTCGGTTTGTATGAGCTCTACTCAATAGACTCCACACATTAGAATCTTGTTGGTCTTTTGGCTTGCATAGAAAGATTACTAAAATATCATATCCTACTAGAATTAACATGAAGAGATGATCTAATCTTATCAAATTAAGCACATTGTTATTTCCCTATCTTGAGATCTTAAGAATAGTCATAGACTAATGGTCATAAACACAGATGACTCTTGGTAATTCAATAGTAATTACTCATAGAGATTGTTAAAGAAAATTAGTCTTGGATGGACGTAGCAATATGTTATGCATGACAACATAGACATAATCAATATAAATTAAGCACGTCAACACTGGATAAACACAACAGTGATATACTAAACATAATAGCACAATGAAAATTGCTTAAACATGAGGGCTTAGATATTACGATAAGCATGTCAAATCTTAGGTGTACACATCCATAAAATGAACATATCAGCTCTACTTACATATAGAAATATAATGAGAACATAGGCTCTATTTACACATAGTAGTGTGATGAGCATATAGCCTCTATTTACACACAGTAGTATAATGAGCACATCGGATCTAATTAAACATGGTAATGTAATGAGCATATCGAATCTAATTAAACAAAGTAATATAATGAGAATATCACCTCTATATCTATATAAAAACATAGTAATATTTCTAGATATAAACGGTGTCAGAAATAACACAGTAATAACTAGAATCTTTGGCCTCTTAGTTAAATATTGACAAAGCCGAAAACACAAAAAGGATTTGCAAATGTACTCAATAGTTAATTAAAACAAGAAAGAACCTGAGAGTTCACAAAGATGAATAGTGCATTCTTCTATATTCTTTTCTCACTTTCTTTCCTGAATGAGCTCCTAATATTTCCCCTCATGTCATTTATGCCATAAAGCTTATCACACCGAGCTCTCGTCATTTATTTTTTTTTCTCTCTTTTTAATTCTCAAGAGAATATCCCTTTAATGATCACCTTTTACACTCCTAAAATGATGCCTTCATGACTTCCATGAAGGCACCCTATTAAATGGAAGTTATGGTCATAAAAGAACACTTCCCATAAACAATAACCAAAATGCCTCCACTTCTCTAAAATAGTTAGAGAATGATAGGAGGATTGAACAACCTCATAATTAAACATGTAATCATTTCCCACTTTCATGGAAAAGATTGTCGACCACCTCCCTATGAATTCTTTTTAGACTCTATTAAAATATAAACATGTTTATATATATAACCACAAAATAAAGTAAAAAGCATCCACTTCTTACTTATGTTGTTACTAACATCCACAAAGTTATGAGAATAGGGTTGAGATTATCTCCCCTATTTGTCTCATAAAAACATCAAAGAGCAGTTAAGCTACCAAAATAGATGACTTAACAAAAATCATCAAATTAGCATAATTAACCTCTAATTTAAATAGTTATAATAACATAACTATAATCATATCATATAGGGAAAACATCATCTATCGACCATATCTTGTCGATGATTATTTTATTTTGACTTGGTTTTGATAAAACTAATGCTAATGGATCTTGATGTCAAATTGATGATTGTCGAGTGAAAATCCAAACTTTTGGCCAAAAAGGGCAGTTACAACTTACCAAGTCTCAAAAAGGGTTTATTTAACAATAAACACATGATTTAGATGGAAACAACATGTTCCTTCTCATATGTCTATTCACTTCTCTCTGATGATGCTCTCCCTTTGTTTCTCATAGGGTGGAAACATGTTTCTTGTTTACAACTTGCATTCACCAAACTAGGATTAGTGCATCATTACTCTATCCTTAAACCATATAAATAAATAATCTTGACATAATATGATCATATGTCTAGATTCTTATTCATAATAAATCATAAAATCTTTGATTTATCGTGCTATGTTCTCTAAATGCCAAATCATTAATCCTTGCAAAATTATCCACTAATTGCATAAAAGTGAAAAGTAAAACATAATCAAAATTAGGGATGTGACACCATCAAACCCTGTAGTCCATCACTATAGTCCATCATTCATTAGCTCCCACATCAAGCCTTACAATCCCTAATCTATTAGGTCATTCCTTAATCCAAAAAAATCCTAAACCATCAAGCCGTCCATCGAATCTCAATCTTAATCCATCCCTTGAAGATGATCCTCAATATCAAAGAATGGAAGAGTTTGCTAAAAATCTTGAGAAGATAGAATTGGTTGATCATTTTATAAAAACAAACCCAAATTATTTCTTCCAATTACTAGCTAAAAGAGGTGCCAAATTACCATCTAATTTTGACATTTCCCAACTCAAGAGCCAAAATCCTTCAACATTCACCCGTAAAGACCTATTATTAAAAAATCCATCCCCTCATCTTATCCATACACCTAATCACAACCCCACTCCTACCACATCCTCTCCTATTATCCATCCACCTAATCACAATCTCAATCCTACCACATCCATTCCTATTATCCATCCACCCGATCTTAATCCTAATCCTATGAAATCTACCCTTATTGTTCATCCATTATATTTCCCATCAATGTATATAGTTATTAAGGATGTGATCCAATGTATAATAGAAAGGAATAAACCACCACCATGTAGCCCAACTCCTATCCTTAAACTGAGATCAAAGCGCCTTCTAGTCCTATGCAAAAATGATCATGCACTCCAATACCTATAAAGCCTATTGAAGAACCTCCAACACCATCATGCATTCAAGATCCATCGTTTAGACATGTTGAACATCTAAAGCTTATTTAGCCCATCCATGAACCTTCTAGTTCCATCCAAACACATGAGCCATTTGCATGTACATGCCTATCAAATTCCATAGCATTATCATTATCGTTTGCCTTCATTATTGTGATTGCCATACCTAGGTTATGTTAGTTTTGTGAGTAGTCCACATGCATATTATATCAAAAGAACAAAGCTAGTAGAGCTAGGGTCCACTCTACCCCGTTCTATAAAGTGTGAAGGTGTGATTGAAGGTGAAGGTATTGAGTTATATTGCATTATCTTCCATTATTTACCTTGAGTCATTTTCTAATCCATAATTAAGATAGAATCAAATTCAATTAACGAGTCTCCCACCTCTTCCAAAGAGGATAGACATAAGAAGGAGAAACCCACTTGCGATTACTATAAGAGTATTAGGCATGATGAACATAATTATTATAAAATATAGATTCATGAGTTGAAGCATCTTCATAAAAAGAATAATATCTAATTGCCTTCCACAATACCCTTTCATTCATCTTCTTCATCTACTTCGACATCATCTACATAGTCAGGGATAGTTGGATTGGATAATGGGATAGGTAATATGAAGGGTAAGGCACTGTTTTATTTTAAATGTCTCTAATTAGAGAGATAGATTCTTGATTCTATAGTTTCTCATCATATTGCTTCTTCATAAGGTATGTTCTCTTCATTTAAACCTTGTACTATGCCACTTATTTTGATAGGTAACAATACTTATATGAAATCAATTAGAAAAGGATCTATTTATATTAGTGAGGCTACCTTCAATGATGTATTGTGTGTGCCTTCTTTATCAACCAACCACCTTTTTATATATCAAATTATTCATGATGGAAGAGGGAAAGGTGTTGAGTTTGCACCTAATTCAAAGTAGAGAGATCATTGTTATACATGTTTCTTCAAATCTTTGTAATAGTTGAATTAAAATTTGGATAACACTCCTCTCAAGGTTAGCGTAGGAAGCATTTTTGCACTCCTTTGCTTCCTTACAAATGGTATCAAAGCTTGGATATTGTTGGTTCTATTTGTTGGCTGTAGGTTTTTTTGAGCTAGTCAAGTTTTGAGTGGGAGCTTCTATAGGGGTAAGTGCAAGAAGTTGGGTCCACTTTTAGTGGAACCCTCGGGGCAAAATATTTTTAGAAGTGATGGATTTCAGTAATATGGCTGACAATTTTTTTTTAGAATTTTTGGATGAAATTAAAAGCCATTTCAGATGATAATGTCTAGTTTTAAAATATATAATTTTTTAGTATTGAACATATTTTTGTATTTATTGTTTATTTTTAAACAAAAAGCTTCAAATTATTCAAAGAAATGGACTTTGGCAATATGGCTGATGACTTTTTATAAGAATATTTTCACGAAATTAAAACCCATTATAGATGATATTATGTAGATTCAAAATATGTTATTTTTTTATAATTTCATTATTTTTTCTATTTTTAAAATATTTTTTTATGAAACTGGTCCATAAACTTGAAATATCAAGTTTTCTTATTATTTTAATAATTTTTTACTAAAATAAATTTATGAAAATCAAATAATACATCAACAATCTTCAAACAATTCTGTTCAATTTGAAAAAATAAAAATAAAAAAATGATAAGTTTAGGTCATCTTATGCATGACGTACACAAGACCTTTTCAAAAAAATAATTACGACCGATAAAAAATTAATTCAAAAAAATTTCAAAAAAAATTACAAAAAAAAATATCGTCAACAATCTTCAGTGTGTTACTAATATTTTTCCAAAAGTATTAAGAAAAATACAATTATTTAGCTCAAAATATGGTTGACATACACGTGCATGGTATGGTAAAAAAAAAGTGACTTTTAAATAGTGGTTTTTAGACATGCCTATTGAAAATTGAAATTTGTATCATCTGTGTGTTACAATCAATTATATATTTGGAAAATAGAGTCTGAGTACTACATTTCATATTACTAAATTTTTTTAAGATTCAGACTTTAAGTGCTTCAAGTTTTTAGGTTAAATGTGACAAATTGTGAAAATTAGGGAAAAGACTTCAACTTTTTAGCTAAAAAGTGGACTCAACTTCTTGCACACACCCATAGAGTTTCATATTCTATATTGTAGGATAGTAGAGATGGAAAAAACATCTAGGAATATTGATGAAGAAAAATTTTCTAGCATGAAAATTTTAAAATGTGAAAGCTAAGGATGGAATATCTATTGATTGATCGGGATCTATGGGATGCATTGGATGAAAATGTTCAAAGGCCTACGAATCCAATTTTGGTTACAGGATATGATTAATTGATAGAAAATCTAAAGGTCTCATAAGATTGTACCTTGCAGACTCAATTTTGATCAATGTTCAAGAACGCATTTCGAAGAATTTATGGAAGAAGTTGGGTTAGATATATCAAGCTAAATCTCTAGTAAATAAGCCTTTCTTGAGGAAGAAACTGTATTCCTTGAGAATGAAAGAAGGTGGACAAATTTTTGAGCATCTAGAAACTTTCAATATGTTGGTGACTTAGTTGACCTCCATTGGGATTAAGATGGATGATCCAAACTTTTCTATGTTCATTGCCAGACTCATAGGATAGCCTGGTCATGGCCATAAGTAGCACTTCAGTCACCTTAAATATGAGGATGTTGTTGGTTCTCTACTCTGAGGAAATGAGAAGCAAAGTCTCTCTCAATGCTAAAGAGGCTTTTAGTGTTCGAGGAAAACTAAAAGAATGTGGCAAGAATGAGAAGAAACATGGCTATTCTAAGTCCAAGAATAAGGGGAGATCAAAATCTCTTGGTAAGTCCAAGGTGATATGTTGGAGCTGTGGAAAATCTAGACAATTCCAAAAAGAATTTAAAGAAGAGAAGAAAAAGAAGAAAACAAAGATTTAGATGCTAAGTCCAAAAAGGAAGATGAAGAGGCTTTTATTATAGCCTTGGCCACTCATGTAGGTGGTACTTCATGGCTGATTGATTTAATTGCATCTTTTCACATGAATCCTAAAAGAAACCGGTTCAATAAGTATGAAAAATATGATGGTGGTAAGGTATATTTGGGTGATAATTTTTTCTGATATTGTTTGATGTAGGAGCATCCAGAGGTGTAAGGGAAATCTTGCATCACCCAAAAACAATGTTGATTGAAAATTAATGTCCTTGTTTTCATTTCTTTTCAAAATTAGTATTTCTAGTTCCATAATTTCTTGAATAATGATGTAGAACTTTCAATTTTTCCAAACTACTAAAAATAGCAAACTATTTTTGGAAAGTTTTCATCTGGGCACATATGAAAGTGAAAATTTATAAGAAGCTTCGTAAATGAAAAAAAGACCTTTGGCAAAGGAATCAGGCAAAGATCATTTTTGGGCTAAAAGATATTAAAGTTTATGTGTCCTAAAAAACCCCTGAAAATTATTTTTGAGCCACTAAATAGCCCTGTGTGGCCCTAAAAATGGGTAGAATTGGCATATTTGAATCTTAGCACATAGAGAACTCCATGATCTTTTCAATACTTCATACAGTTCATCAACTAGACACATGGATCAAAAGTTAGGGTTCTCAGAAGTTGACCTATTTTTGGAGGGAGATGTGAATTTTGAAATTTAGTTGGAGGCCGCCAAAAAGGGATATTTATGACCATTTTTGGGAACCCTTGGTAGTAGTAGAGATAAGGGGGAAAGTGTAAAGTCAAGAAAAGGAACAAAAAAAAGAACCCCTAGCTGATTAGGGGTTATAGAAGGTGGAAAGTTCCAGAGTCTAGAGATAGGAAGCTGTATTGTGTTGCATCCTGTGGAGGATTCATCCTCTGATTGTATTTAAGATTCTACAATGTAATGTGTTATCCCAATTGATAAAAGAACATTCCTATTTTCTATGTGTCATTTCTATTTTTGTGTGGTTTATGATTTAGCCCCTTCATCAAGTGGTATAAACAAGGGTTCTTGAGTGTGTAGACAGATCATCAACGGTGAGGTAGTTTGCACCAAGACCTGAGGATGTGGGTTTGCTGTAGAGATCAAAATGCCTCCACAAATAAACCATGGTGGGAGAAACTTTGTGGTAGAAGAAGGTTTTAGATCCTTGCAAAGGGAAATCAATGCATTGTAAGAGGATCTACAAAGAGGGAACTGAGAACAAGAGAAGAAAGTGAAACAAAGTTACATAAGAGTTATCTGAGGAAGAGCAAGAAGCTACAAGAGATCCTATAGAAGTTAGGTTGTTGAGGGCCATTTCAAAGATTGGAAAGAGACCAAAGATTGAAGTCTCTACCTATTTTGAGAATCTGAACCCAGAAGAGCTTATTGATTGGATCAATGATATGGAAGAATATTTCAAGTATGAAGATGTGGAAGATCGAAAATAGGTCAAGTTTTCAAAAACAAAGTTGAAGGGCCATGCCAGTATTTGGTGGAAGGTGGTCTAGTTAGAGAGAAATAGAGGAGGAAAAGGAAATATTACTAGATGGGATTGGATGGTGGACAAACTAAAGAGGAAGTTCATTCATGTGGACTAAAAGTTGGAGTTGTTAAAGAAGCTACAAGGATTGAAGCAAGGTAACAAGTACATGTTAAGGATTGTATAGAAGATTTTTATAAGATTACTATTAGGATAGGTCATGTAAAGGCCAAGAAGGTAGCATTTACATTAATGGGTTGAGGCCAAGTATTCAAGAGGAGCTGAGCCTAGTCAAAATGAACACCATAGAAGATGTGTACCAATTTTCCCTGAAGGTGGAAGAGAAGATGAATAAAAGATTCAAAAGCAAGAAAAGGAGAAGAGGCCAAGATAGAAAGACTGGTGGAAGATCCTATGGAGGTTGAAATGAAGATCCAAAGAAAAGTGAGGAAGTTGGCACCAGTCAAAATTAGAGAGGAGATAATGCCTACTGCCTTGTGATCAAAATAATGGTTAGTAAAGAGGAAAAGGAAGAGGCTGACCTGGGCAAGGACCTGGAAGAGGAGGTTTCAGAGGAACCTATTTCCAATATGGAGAAGAAGGGCATCAAGCATACAAGTGTCCACAACATCAAGAAAGGACAAATAGAAGACCTAAAGGTAATGCATGAGTTGTACATGTAGATGAAGATGCACAGTCTAAGCATTCTGAAGATGTTTAAAGGGGAGAAACCCTAGTTGTTAGAAGAACCTTATTGAATGAGGAGAAATAGCCAGATCAGAGGAAAACTTTATTCCACACAAGGTGCAAATGTGAAGGTAAGTGTTGTGATATTATTATTGACGGTGGAAGCACTGACAATCTTGTTTCAGAGGAGATGGTTAACAAGTTGAAGTTGACAAGAAGAAGGCATCCACATCCATATCAGATTCTATGGTTGTAGAAGAACCATAGAGCTTTGGTCAATGAGCAGTGTTTAGTCAAGTTCACGATTGGGGATTACCATAATGAGGTGTTGTGTGACATCATACTGATGGATGCATGTCATATGCTATTGAGAAGGTTGTGGCAGTATGTCAGGTGTGTTGTCCATGATGGCCATGCAAATACCTATTCTCTGAAAAAAATGGAGTTCTTCATAAGTTGAAGCCCTTGAAGGAGGTAGAATAAAATGTATGTAGTACTGCCAGAATTTGCTTGGTAGATGGTAGGAAATTTTTAGAGGGTATGAAGCATGAGCATCATAGATTTGTGTTGATTCCTAAGATCAACCAGAAGAAATGTGAAGATGTACCAGCAAAATTCTCAAATCTATTGGAAGAATTTTAGGACATTATCTCTAATAATGTACTACAAGGTTTGTACCACTGGTGAGGAAGATAAGTCACCAAATGGATTTCATACCAGGAGCCATCTTTCTAAATAAGGCAGCCCATAGAATGACTCCTACAAAGAATGAAGATCTTAACAGACAAGTTCATGAGTTGTTAAAGAAGGGACTGATAAGGGAGAGCCTAAGTCCATGTGCGGTACGTATAATACTAGTATCGAAGAAATATGGAGAGTAGAGAATGTGTATGTAGATTCCTAAGCCATCGACAAGATCATGATCAAGTATATATTTCTATTGCCCAAAATGGATGACATAATGGATTGTTTGAGTGGAGCTAAGTACATTACAAAGATTGATCTAAAGAGTGGATATCACCTATTCCAGATCAGGGAAGGAGATGAATGGAAGGCAACCTTCAAGATAAAGGAATGTTTGTATGAGTGGTTAATCATGCCATTTGAGCAAACCAATGCACTGAGCACATTCATGTGGCTCATGAATGAGGTATTAAAAGTGTTTTTGGGAAGTTTTGTTATTGTTTAGTGTGATGCCCCGTCATGCAACCCTAGAGAGTTAGGCTAAAAGGGCAATAAAATACGGGAATTTTTTTTTTAAGACAAGTAATTGCATTAATTGCTAGATAAAATAACATCTGATTACAACATTTAAACTATATGCTCAACTAACAACTCTAGGGAACATAACTGCATCATTAATTATAACCACAATTCATTAGCAACATAATAAAATTACACATATCCATATGCAACATTGATACATCAAAAGAAGGTTACTCCTTTCAAATTTGCAATACATATATATACAAGTACAAAAGAGATAAATTACATGATTACATGATTACAAGACTTCTTGACTGATTACATCAGATAACAATATAAATCATGACTATACATTTCTAGAGGTACAAATCTTCAAATGCAAAAGCAGATCTGGAACTAGGAAGAACATATCTGTCACGAACCTTGATACCATGGAAAACAAATAGATTATGCTCTTCCACCCAACCATGTGGAACTCTAAGGTCCACCCCCTGAGCTAGCAGATAAAAAAGAGGTTCCACTAAGTCACAAATCAAAAGGTACAAATAAGCAGATACAAACTTGACACAGATAACATGGATCAACAAAGGCTAAACAATACTCTAGATGCATCAACAGAAGGTTACATAAGGAGAGTAACTAAGCTACAGTAGGAAGAGTGTCATCACATGGTCCTAGCATGGATTATCCAAGCTATCTCTCTCTAGAAACTGGCCCCCATCTATTGTTATCCTGGCAGCCTCTCTCTAGGCACCGGTCCCATAGGGTGACACATGTGGAATCGACACATCCTCTCATGAAGACAAGGAGGTCGATCATGCCAACCATGCCTTCTCATTCCATCCTTAGCCTAAGAGAGCACTACAGGCATGGGTGAGGCATCATAATTATCTTGTTATGTGTTTATCTACCCTAACCCACCTAGTTAATTATTAGATTATCACTTGATTACAACTTTCATGGGGTTATCTAGGAAGCCACTTTGGGCATCGGCCCCACCATGAAAGCCACTCTCCTATATACAACTAGTACCCCTAACATGACAAGTAAAGAAACCACAAATAAACATGCATGAAAATAACACTGTAAGGCATTAGACCTCTTGCATACTGAAAAATTACAAAAATTAGTTTCAAAGTCATGGTCCACAACAACAAATTTTCCTTGAAACCACATCAAGACCTTATACCCAAGACACCTCACAAATACATCCTTGCCATGATATTACATTGGATTTCAATGTAACCTAGCGTCTGGAACTATGTAACAAAAATACCAATAGACAACTATCCAAGACATGACACATAACAACTATGACCTTCCACAAGAACCATCATGAACACCATTACAAGACTCAATACCAAAATAAGAGCAACGACTTGATTAATACACATTGATTTGTATTTGACAATGGGGAACTACAAGGAAGAATATTAAATATCTAAAGATGAACTTCAATCATAACACCTTGTGAACAATTTAAAACATGGATTCAATATAAGGTTTTAGATCTCTTTCTAGCTAAATCATAAAGTTGTCTAAGACCATATTATTCCATTTAAAACTCAAGATTTATAATTCCAACAAATACTTATTTAATAACTAATACTACAATATGTTTTCTAAAATAATAATAAAAAAACTGTGAAATCTTAAAATTATTCTTTTCCTTTTTAACTAATTTTAAAATTATTATTCTTCTTTTCTCTATCCAAACATGCACAGATAGGATAAGTATATATATATATATATATATATATATTATTAACTTCTGTTTCTATTTTGATGATTAGATTGTATAAAATTTTACCCTATTGATAGTATATAGTCAACCAATCTAAAATTTTACATATATAACTCATAATTAATACAATAACCTACTATCACTTCTGCCTAGGTTGAATATAGAATCTTTCCAAATTTTTGGTATTGCTATATCATACTTGCTAAATCGATTCCAGTTTTATTAAACTTTTGCTAAAACAAAGAGGAAATAAAATATAGTAATAATGAATGCTTCTCAGCCAGAGAAGACATCCCCAAATGAAATTTCATAGGTTTTTAATAAACACAAGGGATGAATGGCCTGCTCAGACAAATCATTAAATGAAAAATATCAGAGAGATTGATTAGAGCCAGAGGTAACAACCTGCCAAATGGACAAACTATGAGGAGGGAAAAAATAAGTGGTAGATTCAAAATGAAGAAATGGAACAAAGTTTTCAAAGATTTATCAACACTGAAGACGTCTAGCAGAGGAGGAAGACAACAATAGGGAGTTGCAGATGTTTTCAATAAGACTAGCCGTGTACAGCCTGCATAGCATCATACGACAACACCTGATGGAGAGGAGAAAATTGCTATTGTTTGCATTAGTTAGATCGTCCCAATAGAACAGTCTTTATGTCTTATCTTCTGGAAGAATTTGGAGAAAGTAAGTGGAGAAGAGCCGTATGGCCAAAAAGGAAAGAAATGAGCCAGAAGCATTAAAATTATAGAGAAAGAGAAGACATTAAATGTCTCTCCTCAGCCCGATCAAGCGACAAGGAAAAGTGGAGATTGGCAACAATATAATCTATTGGAGGTTAGATTCAGTTAAACCATAAACATTGGCAACTCAAAAGCTAAAATGAGATGTCATTTCTCAGATCAGATGTTGGGAACAAGGGAAAGAGTTGACAACACTAGGGAACCACGATTGGCAACGGACCTAGTAGAAGGAAGACTTCGAAGGATACCAAATAGAAGATTTTTTTTTAAAGAAAAGAAAGACATAGGATTTCTACAGAAAGAGTTTAATCGTTTGAGTGGAGGTGAAAATTTAAACTCAGATACTATAAATAATTATGAGAATCTGTATGTGAGGCTAGAACGCACCAGCACAAGAATAATACAAAGAATTAAATTCATTTTTAATCATTTGAAATTGTAGATCAGGACCAAAAGAAAAGCATCGCTAAAGATTTAAAGGGAATCTCGCAATATAAAGTTTTCAGTCTAAAGCTCAAGAAAGCAAAGAGGGCCAACGACAGGAAGACCAGCCCACTCAAAACAGATGTTTACCAGCTAAATAGAGTCACCAAAATATACGTTTAGCCACACAAAGATAGATTCCCTCAGACGATCTTATCAGGCAAATTAGTATTAAACTAAGGGATACAAATTCAAAAGCAAAGAATTGATAAAGAGATCAGAGCTAGGATTCAGAGCAGCTTCAAAGAAATTTTGATGGGAACAAATCAACTTGATCTACTAGAGATTAGACTTGGTATAAAAGAAGAATGCAGGAATAATACAGATCCAAAAATCCCTATAGAGGAACTACAAAATTTAGCAAGAAGTCGAAAGGGTTCATTACAGAGAGAAGACAAGGAGAAAGAATGATTTATTTTTAGACACACCGATAACATTCACTCATTCACACTGAAACAGAAAGAACATACCCAAAATATGATCATGGAGCTTCAATCCACTATCTGTTTAATTCCTCTTCCCCCCTCCTCAATTCTTCTGCTTCTCCAAAAATTTTCCCCAAATTTCTATCTATCCCCCTCACAAGAATACTCTCCCCACAAATAACTCCTCATAATACAAAAAATAGAAAAATTCAATTAATTTCCCACTCCCAAATCCGTTTCAAAAACCCACTATCTCTCTAAAATTGAATGCCATCAATTTTCTTCTTTTAGAGAGATTTTCAAATCATAAATTTAATGTTGTTTGTTCACGGCAATCTCAACAATAAAATATTAAATAATAATATCTTTCAATATATTAATTCAAACAAAAATATATAATATTGATCACTTATGACTATTACTATTATTATTAATTATTAAGGTTATTAATTTAGTCCTTATTAAAATACTTATTCAATATTCTCCAATTTTTATATTATTAAGTAACAACCTAGATAAATACTTCTATATCTAACTTACTATTAATATTATTATTATAATAATAATAATAAATGCATTTCCAACAAATTACACATAGACTGCAACCAATGAGTTCAAACAATAATCAACTACATACCAAATGACGACTAATACTCGAGGGCAAGAACCCCAGAGTGACATCAAGACCCATGGTCACAACTAAAGACAAGGACTAACCTAGGGAACCCCATGTTATCTCCCATCCACATTATCCATTGGTGTAAGGGCACACTCAGACCTGCTAAGTCAGGTGGAGTTGATGCTCGATACCTATAGCCTGCATCAAAACAAGATGTTGCAAATGAGCATATATATGTAACAAACACATAGAGTCAGGGAGTTGTAGTGTAGTAGGGTCCTCATAATGATTAGTACTACATTGTCCCTACTTTGAAAGCATGACAATAAGCATAAACATCTCTAACCATCAATCAGATATACATAAAGCATGATAACACTACTCTGCATACTCAACTAACCATCAACTGATCATGTCAAAACACAACATAAACTGTAATATCAATAATGTCATCATAATGCTCATAATACATGTCAACACCCACATCAGTTAACCATAATCTATAATGAACATAATAATCATAAACAATAAGTCTATCATCCATATGTTTCAAAACTGTCTAAGTGCAATTGAACTGTACTATCAACTGTCAAAAACCAAAAACGAGGGCATTACATTTATTTAGATGACATTTTTATTTGAATTAAGACTTGGTATGAGCATCTAATGTATATCAGAAGAGTTTTAAAGAATCTAAAGGAGGAGAAGTTGTTGATTAATTTGAAGAAATGTAATTTTACAAAGGAGTTGGTATACCTATGATTTTTTGTCTCAGAGGAAGGCCTTAAGATGGACCTAGAGAGGGTGAGGGATATCATTGTATGGCCTATGCCAAGGAGTGCTACAGAGGTACGATCTTTCCATGGTTTGGCAAGTTTTTATAGAAAATTTATCACGAATTTTAGTAGCATTTGTGCACCCCTAACTGATACAATGAGAGGGAATAGAAAAGACTTTAAATGGACTACAGGAGCAGCCAAGAGATTTGATACATTGAAGACAAAAGTCACAAAGCAACCTATTTTGGTATTTTTGATTTCAATAAGGTATTTCAGGTAGATTGTGATGCTAGTGGCAGAGGCATAGGTGCTATTTTGAGCCAAGAAGGTAAGTCCATTGCCTATTTTAGTGAGAATCTCAATGATGCCAAGGAAAAGTATTTTGTTTATGGTTAGGATTTTTATGCTATAGTTCAAGATTTGAAGAAATGGAGACATTATTTTTTGCCAAAGGAGTTCATTTTATATACTAATCATCAGGGTTTGGAGTATCTTAATAGTCAAGGAAAGCTAAATCAAAGGAACTTAAAATGATTTAAGTTTTCATAGAGTTATACTTTTCTTTTGAAGCACAGGAGTGGGAAGTCAAATATAGTTGTAGATGCCTTGAGCAGAAGGAAAAATTTCTTGATAAAAATGAAGATAGAGGTTGTTGGGTTCAATTAGCTCAAAAGTTTGTATGGAAAAGATCTAGATTTTGTAGAGGCTTGGAATGCTTGTTTGTAACCTGTTACTTTGGATAGGACAAAGTGGTTGGATTTCATAATCCAAGATGGCATGTTGTTCAAGGGAAACCAATTGTGCATTTTGAGGAGTTTCATGAGAGAGAACTTGATTAAGGAGAAGCATACTGGGGGATTAGCCAGACACATCAGTCAAGATAAGACCATTGCTATTATTGGTGAACATTATTATTGGGCACAGTTCCAACAAGATGTGAGGAAATTTGTGTAGAGTTGTAGAGTGTGTCAGATGGAAAATGGACCAAGTCAGAATACAGGGTTATATCAACCACTACCTTTACCAGAGAAGCCATGGGATGATATTAGTATGGATTTTGTTCTTAGTTTACAAAGGACACAGAGAGGACATGATTCCATTTTTATGGTGGTGGACATATTCTTGAAGATGGCACATTTTATTCCTTGTAAGAAGACTAATAATGACGTTCATATTATAGTGTTATTTTTCAGAGAGATGGTGAGACTACGTGGTCTACCTAAGAGCATAGTTTTAGATCGAGATGCCAAGTTTGTTTGTTACTTCTAGAGGACATTGTGGAAGAAGTTGAAGATAGATTTGAAGTTCAGTTCTACACACCATCCATAGAATAATGGATAGATGGAAGTAGTGAATAGGAGTTTGGGTAACCTACTATTATGCTTAGTAGGACATAAGCTCAAGGGATGGTATTTGATTTTACCATAGGTAGAATTTTCTTACAATAATTCTATGAATAGGAGTACTGGTAAATAACCATTCTAGATTATATATAGGAGTATTCCAAGAAATGCTTTGGAGTTAAGGAAGATGGACAAGGGAGAACAAACAAATAGTGAAGCTGAAGACTTTGCAGAACACATGAAGAATTTATATGAAGAGGTGAGAAATCACTTTAACAAGATTAATATTCAGTACAAGGCTAACGCAGATTAGAAGAGGAGATATAAGGAGGTTCAAGTAGGACATGAAGTTATGGTTCACTTGAGAAAAGAGAGGTTTCAAGTTGGCACATATAGCAAGTTAAAAATAAGGAAATTTGGACCATGCAAGATTTTGAAGAAGCATGATTCAGGAAATACATATGAGGTAGAGCTGCCAAATGGGATTAACATTTCCTCGATGTTCAACATTGCTGATTTAATAGAATATCATGAAGGTGGAATAGAGGATTGACCAATAGAAGAACAATGGAGTATTCTAGCATCTACTTAAGAAAAGGAGGAGATAGAAGAGATCTTGGATAGACATGTGGGAAGGAGTACTTGAAATAGGCAATATGAAGAATATCTGGTGAAGTGGAAAAGTAGGCCTATTGAAGAATCTTCCTGATTGTCTAAGGTAGATGTTGAATGTTTGGGGCTTTCCTCAAACAGTTGAGATGTGACAATGTCACTTCTCAAAATTACCCTAGGTGTCTGATGTAGGAGCATCCAGAGGTATAAGAGCAATCTTGCATCACCCAAAAACAATGCTAATTCAAAACTAATGTCTTTTTTTCCATTTATTTTCAAAATTAGTATTTCTAGTTCCATAATCGCTTGAATAATTATGTAGAATTTTTAATTTTTCTAAACTGCTATTTTTAGAAAGCTTGCATTTGGGCACGCATGGAAGTGAGAACTTACAGGAAGCTTCATAAATGAAAAATAAGATGTTTGGCAAAGGAATTAGGTAAAGATCATTTGTGGGCTAAAAGATATTAAAGTTTATGTTTCTTGAAAAACCCTTGAAAATTATTCAAAATTAGGTTTGAGGCACTAAACGGCCCAGTACGGCCTTGAAAATGGGTGGAATCAATAGATCTATTTTTAGCGTGTAGAGTACTCTATGAGCTTTCCAATGCTTCAAACGATTCATCAATCAGACACTCAGATCAAATGTTATGGCTCCTAGAAGTTGACCTATTTTTGGAGGGAGATGTAAATTTTGAAATTTGCCTGGAGGCCACTAAAAAGGGCTATTATGACCATTTTTGGGAACTGCTAACAGTAGTAGAGATAAAGGAGAAAGTGTAAAGTGAAGAAAAGGTAGGAAAGTAGAAACCTTAGCTGATTTGGGTGTTGCAAGTATGGGCCTAACCAGTGTTGTCATTGATGTCAAGGATTAGATGAGCTATGTGCTGAGGATATTGAGAAAATTAGTCCTATTAGAAATAGTGAAGACAGTGAAGCTCTATGAAGTGAAGATCCTAGCTAGATGAAGATCAGAGAATGTACATCAAAGGGTTTGTAGATATGTGTCTAAAGATGATCCAGTCAAGTTTTGAGAGGTCTACATGCAGATTTGGAGAAGTTATGGCCATATGAGTAAAACTGGCTCTGGCAGTTGTTTAGAGGTGACAGAGTGACACAAATAGGTCTAGTGAGATCTGGAAATGCAATATCTTGTTCTATGGATTTGGTGGAATGTTTAGGAAGCCAATGTGAATTGACAACTCAATTGGTTCGTGGTCTGGAGGTCCGCAAGCATTTATTCGAATGTGACAATGATGACAGACTATGTTCTTGAGGTTCTGGATGAAGATGTGAATGATTTCGGTAAGCAGAAGTGGTGTGGATGTTCTTGGTGATTCAAGCAAGCTTGTGGGGGTCTCTAGATTATGTCCAGTTCATGTTGGTGGTCCGCATTGAAGATTGAGCTCGTAATTGAAGATTTACTCTCGGGTGATGGTGTTCTTCCTAATCATGGCCGACCAGATGTTTTACACATCTTGCAGATGATCTTGAAGTTGTTCTCTGAAGCATGGCATGTTCCTCAAAGAAGATTGAAGTCCCAGATAGGTGTGGCTAAGAGTGTGGTGATACGCATGAAGTCTTTGTAACAAATCAAGGTGTATTTTTGTAACTGCTCTATAATAAAATAAAGTATGTTGTGTTGACTTTGATGATTATCCCATAGTCGATGTCTTGTATAAATAAGATTTGTGAAGTAATTTCAAAGTATCCTTGGTTGAGATCAAAAAGTGCTAGAGAGGAGAAGAGTGAAAAGCAGAGTAGAAGTGTTGAGCTTAAATGGAACTGTCTCAAGCATGGTGAAGATGCTAATCTCCAGTTTAAGTATGTAATATTTATATTGTCCTGTAGACAGTGTGTCTCCTGTAGGCAGTGGGACTCTTGTGAGTAGTGTGCTTGGGCAGTGAGCCCTAATTGACAAGTGCCATTTTGTTCTTCTTATTCTTTTAATAGAGAATACAATCTTGTGTTAGTCACCCCGTGGTTTTTCCCTTAACCGAGTTTTCTACGTTAAAATCTTGGTATCATATTTGTTAATGTGTTTCTGCTCTTGAGTTATTGCATTGTGCTTCCATGATTGAATCATTATTGTGCTGTAGAAATATAAGAAGGATTTAAGTGTTTAAAGAAAATTTTTTTTTTGTGACAACTGATTCACCCCCCTTTCAGTTATTTATCCTAAAACCAACAATTGGTATCAGAGCTAAGTTCCTCTAAAAGAGCTTAACCACTTGATGAGATCTAGGATGTCTTCCTACAAAAAGGATAGTCCAAGGTTTGATGGGACAAACTACACTCTTTGGAAAAGCCACATGGAATGTCACTTGCAATGTATGGGATTTCAATATTGGAACATGACTATAAAGAAGTATATTCCTCCAAAAAATGGTCTAACAACTACAGATGAAATCAGAGATGCTAAAGATAATCTTTGAGCTAAAGAAGCCTTACTAAGTGCCTTATCTAATTTAGAGCTAACAAATGTTATGGATTTAAAAACTGCATATGAAATTTGGTCAAAGCAGACACTTCTGCATGAAGGAGGCAAATATGTTAAATGTGCCAAGCTACAAAGTTTGAAAGGAAAATTTGAAAACCTAAAGATGAATGAAGATGAGAATATCACTACATTTATGCCAAAAGTAAATGAGCTTGTTTGTAGCATTAGATGTGCTAGTGGAACCTTGGATGAAGATGAGATTGTCGCCAAAGTTCTTAGATCCTTACCTCCTACTTATAAACAAGGTTGCTGCTATTGAGGAATTCAGATCTTTATCAAATATCACAAGGGATCAATTGGTTGGGAAATTAGTTGCATTTGAATTGGCTGAGTTTGGAGATGCACCTCCGAAGACTGAATCTGCATTCAAAGCTAGTGCCTCTGTAAAAGGCAAACAAAGGTATGATCCAAGAGAAAATTTCTCAAAGAAAGTATCATGGTATGAAAAAGCAAGAAAAGATCTGGAAGAAGATGAGACAGAAGCTACTCAACTTGAAGCCCTTATTACAAAAAGACTGCCAAGAGGATCTAGTAAGTATGAAGGAAAATTGCCCTTCAAATGTTTCAACTACAACAAGATTGGTCACTTTTCCTCAAGGTGTCTGGAAAGATTTTCAAGGACAAATCCAAATAGGTCAAGATTCCAAAAGAAATGTTACTATGTTCATGAAGATGATGATGGTGAAGGAGTAATAGATGATGAATCAGAGACAGGAAACAAATTTGGAAGTGACTAGGTGTTTATTGCCATCAAGGAAGAAGATCTAATGCCCATTGAATCTGTCAATCATAAACTGTTAGAAAGAGATTTGGCTGCTCAAGTTGAAAAAAAGGATGAATGGGTCATTGATAGAGGATGCTCCCACCATATGACTGGTGATAAAAATAAGTTCATAGATCTGGAAAGTTATGAAGGAGTTGTAAAATTTAGTGATAATTCTGCTGGCAGGACCAGAGGCAGAGGAACTATTTCTTTTGATGGAAAGAACAAAACCAGTGATGTACTGTATGTTGAAGGTCTAAAGCATAATCTTCTCAGTGTTGGGCAGTTTGTTCACAAAGGCTATGATCTCTGATTCAAAAATGGAAAATGTAAGATCTTTGAAAGTTTTGGAACAGAAATTGCATCTAGTACTCAAAGAAAAGGTAACATCTTCCACTTGGTTGGTACTGGCAAAAGTTGTTTATTTGTTCAAATTAATCAGAGTTGGTTGTGGCATAGGAGAATGTGTCATGTAAATTTTGATAATATCATCAAGATAAGGAACACTCATGTTGTAAGAGATCTTCCAAGACTGGTGAAACCTACTAACAATTTGTGCAAAGAATGTTAGTTGGGTAAGCAGAGCATAGTGACATTTAAAAGTAAGGGACAATCTTCTACCAGATTGTTAGACTTAGTACACACTAATCTATGTGGACCAGCAAGAATCAGGAGTCTACAAGGTGATAGATATTTCATGTTACTGATTGATGACCACTCCCAGATGATGTGGGTGACTTTCCTAAAAGAGAAATCTGAAGCTCTTGAGAAGTTTAAAATATTCAAGGCTATGGTAGAAAATGAAACTGGGTTAAACATAAAATGTCTTAGGTCTGATAAAGGTGGTGAATTCACATCCGGAGAGCTCATAGAATTCTGTGAGAAACATGGGATAAAGAGATAGTTGTCTGCTCCAAGGACTCCACAACATAATGGAGTAGTGGAAAGAAAGAACTGGACCATCGAGGAAGCATATAGAACCATGATGATGGAAGCAAATATCCCTTAGATCTACTGGAGAGAAGTTGTAAGCACTACTGTCTATACTCTTAATCGAGTACAAATCAGAAGCAATACTAGTAAGACCCCTTATGAACTCTGGTTTGGCATCACTCCTACTCTGAAGTATTTTAGAGTCTTTGGTAGTAAATGTTGCATTAAAAGAGATGAAGACCTTGACAAATTTGATGCTAGAAGTGATGAAGGAATATTCTTGGGTTACTCTACTCAAAGCAAAGCATACTGGTGTTATAACAAGAGATTAAGAAAGATTGTAGAAAGTACAAATGTGAAGGTTGATGAAGGCATTAAAAATCCCTTAAGGTTTTATGAGTACGAAGTAGATGATCAGAATGATGTTCTAGTCCAAGAAGATCTAGCTCCTTCTGTAGTTTAGATTTAGACTGATCCAGAGAATCCTGAAATATAGGAAGAAGAGATAAGTTTGAATGAACCTATCCAAGAAATAGAAGTGCAAGAAATTCCCAAAACTCCCAGGTATGTAAGACTGAATCATTCTGAAGACCAGATCATAGGTGATAAAAGCAAAGGTGTTCAAACAAGAAATATTGCACAAGATTCAGAGAAGTATTGTCTGATTTCAAAGATTGAACCAAAAATAGTAAGTGAAGCATGCAATGATGAAAACTGGGTGAAAGCAATGGAGGAAGACTTGATGTAGACTAATAAAAATCACACTTGGGATCTTGTTCCAAGACCTAGAAATAAAAATGTGATTGGGACCAAGTGGGTCTTCTAGAATAAACTGAATGAAGATGGTGAAGTAGTCAGAAACAAAGCCAGATTGGTCTGTAAGGGTTATTCTCAAGTAGAAAGAGTTGACTTTGAAGAAACTTTTGCCCTGGTGGCAAGAATTGAAGCAGTCAGATTATTTCTTGCTTTTGTTGCCTTCAAGGATTTCAAAGTATATTAGATGGATGTCAAGTTTGTCTTCCTAAATGGTGACTTGGACGAAGAAGTATACATTGAGCAACCAGATGGATTTCAAATGTCTGATCATGGTAATATGGTTTGCAAGTTGAAAAAAGTATTGTATGGACTCAAACAAGCCCCAAGGGCTTGGTATGAAAGATTGGATAAACATCTTTTGAAGATTGGTATCAACAAAGGTACTGCTGATAGTAACTTGTACTTCAAGATTGATCATGAAAATATCTTGATTGTTGAAGTATTTGTTGATGACATCATTTTTGGAGGAAGAGATAGTATGTCCAAGACTTTTTCAAATCAAATGAAAAGTGAATTTGAGATGTCTATGTTTGGGGAAATGAATTTCTTCTTGGGTCTGCAAATCACTCAAACAAAAAAAGGAATCTTCATATCAAAGACCAAATATGTGAAAGAATTGTTGAAGAAATTTGGGATGGAAGATTCAAAGCCAATGAATACTCCCATGGCAACCAGGTGTAAACTGAGCAAAGATGATGAATCTCCTAAGGATGATTAGAAAAAGTCTAGGTCAATGATTGGAGGACTACTGCATCTTACTCAAACTAGACTTGAAATTATGAATGTTGTTGGTCTTGTTGCCAGATTCCAAGCTAATCCTAGATAATCTCATGTCATGGCAATTGAGAGAATTCTTAGATATCTAAAGGGAACAGTTGAGTATGGTTTATGGTATCCTAGGGATCATGATTTCTCTCTTCATGCATTTATATATGCTGATTGGGTAGGAGATGTGGATGACCAGAAGAGTACCAGTGGTGGTGCATTCTTTTTGGGGAAAAGATTGATTTCTTGGTTGAGCAAGAAATAAGAGGCAATATCTCTGTCCACTACAGAAGTATAATATATTACAGTAGCAAGTAGTTGCACTTAAGTATTGTGGATGAAGCAAATGCTAAGAGACATCAGAGTTGAGTATGAGGAAGCTATCACAATCTTCTATGATAACTCAAGTGCAATAAATATATCAAAAAAATCTTATGTTGCATTCAAAGACAAAACATATATCCATCAAGTTTCACTTTTTGAGAGAGCAAGTGAACAAGAATGAAGTCAAATTAGAATTTGTGCCCTCAAAGGATCAGATTGCAGACATTTTTTACTAAACCTCTACCTAAGGACTCTTTTGAGTATCTCAGGGAGAAGTTAGGGGTTATTACCCCTCTAGCTATGAATTAAGGTGCACTAATGTGCATCAGTCTGGTGGATCTCACAGTCATATCTTGTGGTCTGAATTGATGATAGGAAGCTGCCACTTAGGGGGAGTAGTATGTATGATTTTGAAGTATTGATGCAAGTATGTGCCCTTCTCCATTGATACCAAAGGGGCAGAGAAGACATGTGAAAAAAAAAGTGGTTGCTGATCAAAGGGGGAGGAGCAAAGAAAGACAAGACATATGAATGATTGCTGTTGATAGGGGGAGCTATGTCAGTTAGTGAGGAGAAGTTCTTGTCTTGATGGTTAAAATAGTTTTTCACATCATATGTTGCCATCAATGACAAAGGGGGAGATTGTTGCAAGTATGGGCCTAACCGGTGTTGTCTTTGATGTCAAGGATTGGATGAGCTATGTGCTGAGGATATTGAGAAAAATAGTCCTATCAGAAATAGTGAAGATAGTGAAGCTCTATGAAGTGAAGATCCCAACTAGATGAAGATCAGAGAATGCACATCAAAGGGTTTATAGATATGTGTCTAAATATAATCTAGTCAAGATTTGAGAGGTCCGCATGAAGATTTGGAGAAGTTATGGCCATATGAGTAAAACTAGTTTTGGCATCTATTCAGAGGTGATAGAGTGACACAAATAGGTCCGGTAAGATCCGAAAATGCAATATCTTGTTCTGTGGATTTGGTGGAATGTTTAGAAAGCCAATTTGAATTGACAACTAAATTGGTTCATGGTCTGGAGGTCTGCAAGCATTTATTCTAATGTGACAGTGATGACAGACTGTGTTCTTAAGGTTCCATAAGAAGATGAGAATGATTTCAGTAAGTAGAAGTGGTGTGGATGATCTTGGTGATTTAGGCAAGCTTGTGGGGGTCTCTAGATTGTGTCCAGTTCATGTTGGCAGACCTGATTGAAGATTGAGTTCGTAATTGAAGATTTACTCTTAGGTGATGGTGTTCTTCATAATCATGGCCGACTAGATGTTTTACACATCTTGTGGATGATCTTGAAGATGTTCTGTGAAGCATGGCATGTTCCTCAAAGAAGGTTGAAGTCCCAGATATGTGTGGCTGATAGTATGGTGATGCATATGAAGTCTTTGTAACAAGTCAAGTTATATTTTTGTAACTGCTCTATAATAAAATAAAGTATGTTGTGCTGAATTTGATGATTATCCCAAAGTCGATGTCTTGTATAAATAAGTTTTGTGAAGTCATTTCAAAGTATCCTTGGTTGAGATGAAAAAGTGGTAGAGAGGAGAAGAGCGAAAAGCAGAGCAGAATTGTTGAGCTTAAATGGAACTGTCTCAAGCATGGTGAAGATGTTAATCTCTAGTTTGAGTATGTAATATTTATATTATTCTATAGATAGTGTGTCTCCTGTAGGCAGTGGGCCTCTTGTGATCAGTGTGGTCGGGCAATGAGCCCTAATTGGCAAGTGCCATTTTGTTCTTCTTATTCTTTTAACAGAGAATACAATCTTGGATTAGTCACCCCATGGTTTTTTCCTTAACCAAGTTTTCCACGTTAAAATCTTGGTGTCATATGTGTTAATGTGTTTCTGCTCTTGAGTTATTGCATTGTGCTTCCATGATTGAATCATTATTATATTGTAGAAATATAAGAAAGATTTAAGTGTTTAAAGAAAAGAAAGTTTTTGTGACAACTGATTCACCCCCCCTCTTAGTTGTATGTCCTAAAACCAACATTAGGGTTACAGAGTCTAGAGATAGGAAATTGTACTATGTTGCAGCCTGTGGAGGATTCATCCTCATTTAATTTGAGCTTCTATACTGTAATGTGTTTTCTAAATCAATAAAATAAAATTCCTTTTTTCTATGTGAAATTTATGTTGTTGTGTGTTTTATGATTTACCCCCTTTATCATTGTTGGTTGTGGAAGTATTCATGTGAAATTTTTTGATTATAGAGTTCAATGATTTGATAGTGTCTTGTATATCTCAAGAGTAGTGAGAAATTTATTATCTATTAGAAAGCTAATAGACATGGGTGTACATGCATAGTTTTTTGAAGTAGGTGTGAAAATGGTGAGAGGTGCTATGGTGATAGCAAGAGGAAGCAGATTGAGTACATTGTACCAACTCAATGCATGAATGCACAGTTTAGTACAATAGCACTTTAGTTAAGATTAAGTCTGAGACTACTTTGCCAAAAAAAGAGATGGTTTCCTTTTCAGTTGATGGCCATGGTTTTTGGGTACCCAAGGGTGCTCTATCCACAAAAAACAATGTTGTTTGCAGAGAAGACCATGTTATGGCACCAGAGACTGGCCAAATTAGAGAGGAGGTTCTATGGACATTGAAAAACAAAATTCTTGTCAAAGGGTTTTCCCCACGTAAATTGCAGTGTTATGTTTTGTTGTTATTTTATTTATACTATTTCATACAATTTTCTAAAAATCTCTGTAATAGTTGAATTGAAATTTGCAAAACACTACTCTCAAGGTTAGCATAGGAAACATTTCCACACACCTTTGCTTCCTTATATTATAAACAATATTTTTTGGTACTTCATGATTCCTTTCTTTCCTTTCACCAGAGACATCACAATTTGGTTTATTGATTTTCCTCTTTTTTTGAGAAATAGCAGTGATATTGAGAAAGGGGACCAAAGAGTCGATGTCCAAGTGATCGAAATCCTTCTCCATAGAGAGGGAATGGATGAAATGAGCCTCTTCAACCAAGCACTACTCCAAATAGTGCTAGTAATACTCCTCATTGTCAGATAGTTGATTAATTCCAAGAAAATGTTCCCTCTAGATATGTTAATCAAGGAAGGCTTGCTATGGCTCTACCTCTCTTTCTATATCCATAGAAGTATAAACTTGCATCACAATGCTGACAACCAAATCCTACTCAAAAACAATTCCATGGTTGTGCCACTAAAAATCTTAATTTGGAGTGCCATATTTTCTCACCCATCACTTAAGGCTGACTAGTCTTTTACCAAGAGAAACCTACATTTTTGTTACCCAACATATTGCATCAAAAGTACCTCGATGGAAATTCATCAAATTTTAGAAATTTAATCCAAGTACCAATGGAAGAATGAAACTTGATTCTCTATATAAAAGGTTTGGATAAATCGATCATGGAACAAACCCCTACATATCTGCTTTTTGAAATCTCCAAATCAGTGCCTAATTTCATAGAGACTCCCACATGGTTTATCAACATTTTGATTTTCCTTGGATCCCTCATGATCAATGGAAGATCAAACAAACATGAAAAAATTGGAATAGTTACAATAGTGGCAGTGATGTGAATGAAAAATGGAGACCATTGTGTACAAAATAGACAAAACTTATCATATAACCATGGGCCATTTTGTTGAACATAGTTGCAATCTTCAACCGATGTGAACTGGATAGGAAGAAACCATGCTCCAGATCTCCATAGAGGGAGCTGTCATGTTGCTCCAAGTAGTTTGAATCCATAATATAAAATCTTCATATGGTGGATGCATCCCCAACATCTAGAAATAAGAGAGCAACAACCAATGTCCTCTACACCAGCCTGTATACATTCATCAAAAATATGAAAAATCTATAGGCTCTGTCTCAAGCGAGACAGTGGTGTCACCCAACAAAAAAGAGCTTTGAGGATTTACTTCTGTAGAAGAGGAAACAAACATTGAAAGTCTAGTTCAAGCATCTGAAGATGAAAGAGTAAAGTGTGCACTTTTATTTTTTACATATTATCATTAATTTTACTTTATTAAAAAGATAAGGAAAATCAATCAATATACATGTATTTGAAATTTAGTTAGGTGGAGAAAAAAACATACATATATAAATATTTTATAAAACATTTGCTTGGTCCTCTAAAACCCCAAACTATTAAGAAGTAATTTCAATAACAACTTTACTATTAAGGATGTGATCTCTCCAAATTAAAAAATACAATTAATTGATGTAATTTCTTAATTTCACAATTACAATCTAAAATTTATTAACTATATGTAACCATTTTGAAATGACCTTCCTATAAGTGAAGGAAAAGTAAAGCTACTAATTGTTAGAAAAATAAGCAGTGTAGAATTGAAATAATAGTGAATTAACAATAAAAACAAAATAGACGACATAGATTTACATGGAAAACCTATAATGTACTAGGAAAAACCATGAGTAAATATATCTCAATTTTATTCTCCAAAGACAATTTGCAGTTACAAAACTTTTTTTCTCGTGCCTTCGCATTCAAGCATAAAAGATTTTCATGCATAAAAGCACAAGTGGCACTTCTGTATGCAATTTTGCATGATGTACATTGTTGAACACGCCTAGATACTAAGAGTGGGGGGTTGAATCAGTATCCAAACAAACTTCAAATACTCCAGAGCAAATTACAATTTAAACTTTACAATATCAACATAAACATGATGGATTGACACAATGCATAACAACACATAAAACTAGATATACATGGAAAACCCAAAAAGAGAGAAACCATAATGAGGATTAACTCACAACATATGAAGCTCACTACAATAAAATATTACAACTTTGTTTCAAGGCTACATCCCAAGGAAGCTACTACTCCCTAAAGAAAGGTTTTAGGGTCACTCCCAAAGAAGCTATAACTCCCACAGACTTTGTTTTAGGGGTACAACCCAAGGAAGCAACTACTCCTTGAATTGAGAACAAACTCATAAAAGATTATAGCATGACAAACCTTCTACTATCAAAAACTGAAAATGAAGCTCACTCCTCTGTTGATTGTCCTTATGCTTCTTCACTCCTCTTTGATGATTGAATTAGTTAGGCACACTCTTCACTTCCTTTCTATCACAAAATATCTTCAAGATGAATCAGGACAAGTTCTAACACTTCTGCTCTTTCTCCTTCAGTCACACATGATAATGCATATCATATTCATATTCTGCTCTTCACATATTCATCTTCATAATCATACCTCACCTAGATCAACTAGGTTTACACAATATACATGATATTGCATTGATTACATCACAAGTTGGCACAATAAGAATATTACAATTTACAAGTCAGCCAGATATCACGCAACATGAAACATGTAGAGGGAAAGCCCTTTACATGAACTACATGCAACACTAGGAAGAGAAACACACCTTGTAGATCCCAACACATGCTTAACTTGGTCCTAAACATTCTTCACAACATCATCCTTCAAGCAACATCATTCGGACGCGTCACACAAATGAATTAGGTCTCCCTTAAGAAAGAAAACATGAAGCTTGTAGCACATTGGTCCTTACAATCTTGGCATTACTGATGAATGATTAAACATTACTTGTTCTTCTTCCATATGAGTTAACATGGCCCACACAACATCTCCAAACACTCCTTGAACACCGTACAACAAAAACTTTGTGTTGCACACCTTCAATCATGTGTTCTGGGAACAACCAAGCATCCAGAACTATCTGTAGCTCACTATCACTTGAAAAACCAAACTTGTGGACCACCAAAAACTTGATACTGCAAAGAAGCATGAATTGCAATTCCCTGAACATGTCCACAAAACTGCATGGAAAATATTTCACTTCTAGAGGAATGCAGAGCATTCCAAGAAGCCTTCATGATCACCTCATTATGCGAGAGCATAGATTGGAACTCTGTCACTTGTAACTTTCACTACTGAAGGTATAATGACTTGAATTTTTGGATATAACACCTTCACAACATATTGAATTCAAATTTTGAACTACGTGATCTTATCTTCAAATGTGGAGGAATGCAGAGCATTTTACCAGGTATTCTTCTAGGCAGCGTCCTCCAATAGAAACCTTTACTAACATATGGAGATTAGAAGCTTCTTATAGCAACACATACTTCCTTATGGTCATTAGGAAAGAACATACAACAAGATACATGCCATCAACAACATTTTCACAGTAGCAACATTAATGCTTGTAATTCCCATCTTAATATATTATTCTTCATCTTGATGCTTCTAATTCCCATCTTAATATATAATCATGATATCATCTTTGCTAACACTAGTCATACTTAATACAACTTAACAATGCATGACATCTAACCATGAACATCAATAACATCACTATTAGCACACCATTAACATAAGCATCAAATGATAGTCCAAACTAAATGTTGACTTCAAACAACCCAAACTAAGTGTTGATATCAATGACAACCATAAAACCACATAAGTGACAACATTAGGTAACATATGTGCAACATACATGTGGCACGTGGCAGTAGCTAGGTACTCCTTATTGACTACTCATTACTGCTAGAATAAGTAAAACTGACTTCACATTTCAACAGTCTCCCACTTGAAGTCAATTTTCAGTCTTGCGAATAACTCCTCCTATTGAGAGACCAATGCCACTGCTGCATATCATCAAGTGATTTGCAAGCCAAGATAAGTTTTGCACCACATGAACTTCTCTCTACTAGTAGGATTCATCAAAATATCTACTAGATTTATATTACTATGTATCTTAGCCAAAAAGACATGTCCACCTTCCACCACCTCACATGTATAAAGTGATATGATACATCAATATGCTTTGTTCTAGCATGATAAGATGAATTCTGTGCTAAGTGTAAAGCACTTTGGCTATCACAATGTAACACCATGTAATCCTGCTATACCTACAATTCACCCAAGAGTCTATGAAGCTAGATTGCCTCCTTGCTAGCATGTGTCACTTCCATATATTTATCTTTAGTGGTAGACAAAGTCATCACTGTCTGCAACTTTGAAACCTAGCTAACAAGTCCTACTAAGGAGAAAACATAACATGTAGTAGATTTTCTCTTATCTCTATCTCCACTAAAATCCACATCTATTGCAAGTATAGGCCCAACCTGTGTTGTCATTGATGTCAACATACTCCTGTTGCATTAATGATAAGGATTGGATGACCTGTGTGCTGAGGATATTAAGAAAATTAGTCATATCAGAAACAGTGTAGAACAGTGAAGTCAGTAAGGAAAAAGTCCAAGATAAGATGAGGATAAGAGAATATGGTTTAAAGGGTTTGTAGATATGTGTCTTAAGGTAATCCAGTAAAGATTTCAGAGGTCCGCATAATATATGAAGAAGTTGTGGCTGCTCAAGTAAAACTGGTTCTTGCAGGTGCTCAAAGGTGACAGAGTGATATAGATAGGTCCGGTGAGATTCGGAAATGCATTATCCTATTCTGCAGATTTAAGGGAGTATGTAGGAAGTCCTTATGAAGTGTCAGCTTTATTGGTTCATGGTTTGAAGGTCCGCAAGCATCTATTCCTTTGTGACAGTGATAACAGACTATGTTCTTGAGGTTCCGGATGAAGGAGAGAAAGATTTCAGTAAGAAGATGAAGTGCGGATGTTCTTGGTGATTCAAGTAAGCTTGTGGAGGTCTTTGGATCATATCCAATTTTTGTTGGTGGTCTGCACTAGAGTTTGAGCTGGCAATTGAAGAATAACTTCCGGATGATGGTGTTCTTCTTGAGACTGGCTGACCGGATGTGTTACACATCCTGCGGATGATCTTGTTGGTGTTTGCCGACTTAGATGATTATTTCTAAGTCGATGTCTTGTATAAATAAGGGATTGCAAAGTCATTTCAAAGGGTCTTGTGGAAATGAGGGAGTGGTAGTGAGGAGGAGAGCGAAAGGCAGAGCAGAAGTATTGGGCTTAAATGGAACTAATTCAAAGCATGGTGAAGATGCTATTTTCCAATTCAAGTAGGTGATACTTATTTCTTGGTAGACAGTGTGTCTCTTGTAGGCAGTGGGCCTCTTGTGAGCAGTGTACTTAGGCAGTGAGCCCTAATTGGCATGTGCCATTTTGTTCTTTCTCTTATTCTAACAGAGAATACAATCTTGGGTTAATCACCCCATTATTTTTCCCTTAACCATGTTTTCCACATCAAAATCTTGGTGTCTCATGTGTTGATGTGTTTCTGCTCTTGATTTATTGTATTGTTTTTCTATGATTGATTTACTATTGTGCTGCTAAATAACATTGTGGAGTTAAGTGTTCAAACAAGAAGAAAGTTTTTGTACAACTGATTCACCCCCCCTCTCAGTTGTCTGCCCTAAATCTAACAATTGGTATTAGAGCTAAGTTCCTCTAAAAGGAGCTTAACCACTTGAGGAGATCTAGGATGTCATCCTACAAGAAGGATAACTTTGGAAAGGTCGCATGAAATGTCACTTGCAATGTATGGGAATGGCATACTGGACCATGGTTACAACAAAGTATACACCTCCACAAGGTGGTCTGAAAGCCCCAAATGAAATCATAGATGCTGAAAACAATCTGTGGACCATAGAAGCTCTTCTAAGCACATTATCTGATTTAGAGCTCTCAAATGTTGTTGACCTACCAACTGCTTTTGAGATTTGGGAAAAAATTGGAACTTTTGTATGAAGGAGACAAGTATGTAAAATGTGCAAGGTTATAGAGTTTGAAAGGGAAATTTGAAAATCTGAAGATGAGAGATGATGAAAATATTACTACTTTTATGCCAAGAGTAAATGAGGTTATTTGTGGAATTAGAAATGTTGGTGGAGTCTTGGATGAAGATGAGATTGTTGGAAAAATTCTCAGATCCCTTCCCGCTTCTTATAAAATCAAGGTTGCTGCCATTGAAGAATTCAGATCCCATACAACTGTCACAAGAGATCAATTGGCCAGTAAATTGGTTGCATTTGAAATGATTGAATTTGGAGATGCCCCCCCCAAGACTGAATCAACCTTCAAATCCAGTGCCTCTATAAAAGGCAAACAAAGGTTTGATCTGGGAGAGAACTCTTCAAGGAAATTATCATGGTATGAAAAAGCAAGAAAAGACCTAGAAGAAGAAGTAGAAATTGCTCAACTTGAAGCTCTTATTGCAAAAAGGCTGCCAAGAGGATGTAGTAAGTATGAAGGAAAATTGCCTTTTAAATGTTTTAACTACAATAAGATTGGTCATTTTGCCTCAAGATGTCCGGAAAGATTTTCAAGGACAAATCCTAACAGATCAAGCTTCCAAAAGAATTGCTACTTTGTTGATGAAGAAGATGATGAAGGTGTAACAGATGATGAATCAGAAACAGGAGACAAATTTAGAAGTGATTGGGTGTTCATTTCCATCAAGGAAGAAGATCTAATGCCCTCTGAATATGTCAATCATAAAGTTGTAGAAAGAGCTCTGGCTGCCCAAGTTGAAGAAAAGGATGATTTGGTCATTGACAGTGGATACTCTCACCATATGACAGGTGACAAAAATAAGTTCATAGATTTGGAAAGGTATGAAGGAGGTGTGGTAAAATTTGGTGATAATTCTGCTAGTAGAATTAAAGGTAGAGGAACTATTTCTTTTGATGGAAAGAACAAAACTAGTAATGTACTGTATGTTGAAGGATTGAAGCACAATCTTCTTAGTGTTGGACAGTTGGTGGACAAAGGCTATGATCTCTGATTCAAGAATGGAAAATGCAAGATCTTTGAAAGTTCTAGAACAGAGACTACATCTGGTACTCAAACTAAAGGTAATATCTTCCACTTGGTTGGTACTGGTAAAAGTTGTTTATTTGTTCAAATTGATCAAAGTTGGTTATGGCATAGGAGAATGTGTCATGTGAATTTTGATAATATCATCAAGATAAGGAACACTCAGGCTATAAGAGATCTTCCAAAACTAGTGAAACCTACAAATAGCTTGTGCAAAGAATGTCAGTTGGGAAAACAAAGTAGAGTCTCATTTAAAAGTAAGGAACAATCTTCTACTAGATTATTGGACTTAGTTCATATTGATTTATGTGGTCTAGAAAGAATCAGGAGTGTACAAGGTGATAGATACTTCATGTTACTAATTGATGACTATTCTAGGATGATGTGGGTAACCTTTCTGAAAGAGAAATCAGAAGCTCTTGAGAAATTCAAAATATTCAAGGCTATGGTAGAGAATGAAATCAGATTAAAATTGAAATGTCTAAGGTCTGATAGAGGTGGAGAATTCACATCCGGTGAGTTCATAGATTTCTATGAGAAACATGGAATAAAGAGACCATTGTTTGCTCCTAGGACTCCACAGTAGAATGGAGTAGTTGAGAGAAAGAACTGGATCATCCAGGAAGCATCTAGGACCATGATGATGGAAGCAAATGTTCCTCAGATCTATTGGAGATAAGCTATCAGCACTGCAGTCTATACTCTCAATGGAGTTCAAATTAGAAAGAATACTAGTAAGACTCCTTATGAACTCTGGTTTGGTATCACTCCTACTATGAGGTATTTTAGAGTCTTTGGTAGCAAGTGTTACATTAAAAGAGATGAAGATCTAGGCAAGTTTGATGCTAGAAGTGATGAAGGAATATTTTTGGGTTACTCTACTCAGAGCAAAGCATACCAGTGTTATAACAAGAGACTGAGAAAGATAATAGAGAGTACAAATGTAAAGGTTCATGAAGGTATTAAAAAACCCTCAAGATATTATGAATATGATGAAGAAAATCATAATGGTGTTTTGATTCAAGGAGCCCAAGCCTCTTTTGAAAAACAGATTCAAACTGATCTGGCAAATTAGGAAGAAGAGATGAGTTTTAATGAGCCTGATAAAGATTCAGAAGTACAAGAAACTTTGAAAATTCCAAGGTATGTAAGACTGAACCACTTTGAAGATCAAATCATAGGTGACAAAAGCAAAGGTGTACAAATTAGAAAAAGAATTGCTCAAGATTCAGATGAGTATTGCCTGATTTCAAGGATTGAACTTAAGACAGTAGATGAAGCTTGCAATAATGAAAACTAGACTAAAGCAATGGAGGAAGAGCTGATGCAAATTGAGAAAAATCATATTTGGGATCTTGTTCCCAGACCTAGAAACAAGAATGTGATTGGAACCAAATGGGTTTTCCAGAACAAACTGAATGAAGTTGGTGAAGTAATCAGAAACAAAACTTGATTGGTTTGCAGGGGCTATTCTCAAATAGAAGGAGTTGATTTTGAAGAAACTTTTGCTCCGGTGGCAAGAATTGAAGCAGTTAGATTATTTCTTGCATTTGTTGCCTTCAAGGATTTCAAAGTATATCAGATGGATGTCAAGTCTGCTTTCTTGAATGGTGATTTGGAAGAAGTATACATTGAGCAATCGGATGGATTTCAATTGTTCGATCATGATGATATGGTCTGCAAGTTGAAGAAAGCACTATATGGACTTAAGCAAGCCCTAGGAGCTTGGTATGAAAGATTGGATAAGCATCTTTTGAAGATTGGTTTCAACAAAGGTACTGCTGACAGTAATTTGTATTTCAAAATTGATCATGAAAACATCTTGATTGTTGAAGTGTTTGTTGATGATATCATTTTTGGAGGAAGAGATAGTATGTGTAAAACCTTTGCAAATCAAATGAAAAGTGAATTTGAGATGTCCATGCTTGGGGAAATGAATTTCTTTTTGGGTCTACAAATCACTCAAACTAAGAAAGGAATCTTCATTTCTCAGTCCAAATATGTGTAAGAATCTTTGAAAAAGTTTGGGATGGAGGACTCAAAGCCAATGAATACTCCCATGGCAACCAGATGCAAATTAAGCAAAGATCATGACTCACCTAGGGTTAATCAGAAAAAGTATAGGACAATGATGGGAGGGCAATTGTATCTTACTCAAACTAGACCAAATATTATGCAAGCTGTTGGTCTTGTTGCTAGATTCCAAGCTGATCCTAAAGAATCTCATGTCATGGCAATCAAGAGGATCTTTAGATATTTAAAAGGGACAGTTGAGTATGGATTGTGGTATCCTAGAGATCATGATTTCTCTCTTCATGCATATACATATGTGGATTGGGTAGGAGATGTGGATGACCAGAAGAGTACCAGTGGTGGAGCATTCTTTTTGGGGAAGAGATTGGTTTCTTTGCTAAGAAAGAAACAAGAAGCAATATCTTTGTCCATAGCTGAAGTAGAATATATTGCAGTAGTAGGTAGTTGCACTCAAGTTTTGTGGATGAAGCAGATGCCAAGAGACATCAGAGTGGAGTATGAGGAACCTATCACAATCTTCTGTGATAATTCAAGCGCAATAAATATATCTAAGAATCTGGTGTTGCATTCAAAGACTAAACATATATCTATCAAGTTTCACTTTTTGAGAGAGCAAGTGAACAAGAATGAAGTCGGATTGGAATTTGTGCCTTCTAAGGATCAGATTGTAGACATCTTTACTAAACCTCTTCCTAAAGACTCTTTTGAGTATCTTAGGGAGAAGTTAGGGGTTATTGCCCCTCCGGTGATAAACTAAGGTGCACTGATGTGCATCAGTCTGGTGAATATCACAGTCATATCTTGTGGTCCAGATTGATGATGGGGAGCTGCTACTCAGGGGGAGCAGCTGGTATGATTCTGAAGTGTTGGAGTTGCAAGTATGTACCCTTTGCCATTGATGTCAAAGGGGGAGAGAAGACATGTGAAAAATAAGTAGTTGCTGATCAAAGGGGGAGCAGGAAAGGAAAATAAGACATGTGAATGACTGTTGTTGATAGGGGGAGTTGTGTCAGTGAAAATAGAAGTTCCTATCTTGATGGTCAAAATAGTTTTTCACATCATATGTTTCCATCAATGACAAAGGGGGAGATTGTTGCAAGAATAGGCCCAACCGGTGTTGTCATTAGTGTCAACATACTCCTGTTGCATTAATGATAAGGATTGGATGAGCTGTGTGCTGAGGATATTGAGAAAATTAGTCATATCAGAAACAGTGAAAAATAGTGAAATTAGTAAGGCAAAAGTCCAAGATAAGATGAGGATCAGAGGATGTGGTTAAAGGGTTTGTAGATATGTGTCTTAAGGTAATCTATTAAAGATTTTAGAGGTCCACATGAAGATCTGAAGAAGTTGTGGTGGCTCAAGTAAAACTAGTTACGGCAGGTGCTCAAAGCTGACAGAGTGATACATATAGGTCTGGTGAGATCCAAAAATGCATTATCCTATTCTGTAGATTTAAGGGAGTATTTAGGAAGTCCTTGTGAAGTGTCAACTCAATTGGTTTGTGGTTGAAGGTTTGCAAGAATCTATTCCTTTGGGACTGTGATAACAAACTATGTTCTTGAGGTTCCAGATGAAGGAGAGAAAGATTTCAGTAAGAAGATGAAGTGCAGATGTTCTTGGTGATTCAGGCAAGCTTGTGGAGGTCTTTGGATCGTATCCAATTTTTTTTGGTGGTCCACACTAGAGTTTGAGCTCGTAATTGAAGAATAACTTCCGGATGATGGTGTTCTTCCTAAGACTGGTCGACTGGATGAGTTACACATCCTGTGGATGATCTTGTTGATGTTTGCTGACTTAGATGATTATTCCTAAGTCGATGTCTTGTATAAATAAGGGATTGTAAAGTCATTGCAAAGGGTCTTATGGAGATGAGGGAGTGGTAGTGAGGAGGAGAGTGAAAGGTAGAGCAGAAGTATTGGGCTTAAATGGAACTGATTCAAGCATGGTGAAGATGCTATTTTCTAGTTCAAGTAGGTGATACTTATTTCTTTGTAGATAGTGTGTCTCTTGTAGGCAGTGGGCCTCTTGTGAGCAGTGTGCTTGGGTAGTGAGCCCTAATTGGCATGTGCCATTTTGTTCTTTCTATTCTTCTAACAGAGAATACAATCTTGGGTTAATCAGCCCGTGGATTTTCCCTTAACTGGGTTTTCCACATCAAAATCTTGGTGTCTCATGTGTTGATGTGTTTCTTCTCTTGATTTATTACATTGTGTTTCTGTGATTGATTTACTATTGTGCTGCTAAATAACAATGTGGAGTTAAGTGTTCAAACAAGAAGAAAGTTTTTGCACAACTAATTCACCCCTCCCCCCCTCTTAGTTGTCTGCCCTAAATCTAATAACATCCACATATCTATTAACTTGAAGACTACTCCCACTATAACAAATATCAGCATTAGAAGTGCTCCTCAAATGCTTGAGAATCCACTTCACAGTCATCTAGTGATCACAAACTAGATTCATCATGAAATTACTAACTAATCCCACTTCTTGTGCAATGTCAAGTCTGGTGCACACCATGGCAAACATAAGACTACCAACTATTGATGAGTATGGTACATAAGACATTTGTGCCTTCTTTGCATTTGTGCTAGGGCATTGTTTCGAATACAATTTAATATGAATAGGAAATGGAGTACTAATTGGTTGTGTATTTTGCATATTGATGCACTACATTTAATCTTCTCCACATAAGTCTTCTGTGACAACCAAATTTTATTGTTCTTTCTATCTCTATGTATCCTAATTCCAAGAATCTGATTTGTATTTCCTGAGTCCTTCATTTCAAACTCCCTAGCAAGATGAGTTTTTAACCCAATAGTTTTATGCATGTTGGGACCTACAACCAACATATCATCTACATACAAAAACAAAACAATGAAACTGTTATCTTCACACCTTTTAAAGTAGGCACAATGATCAACCTCACATCTACTAAAACCCAAACTCATCATGAATGAACCAAATCATTTGTACCAACATATTGGCACCTATTTCAAACCATACAAATATTTATTGAACCTGCATACTAGATTTTCCTTACTTTTTTCCTCAAAACCTTTTGGTTGCTGCATATAAATTTCATTAGAAAGATCACCATGCAAGAGAGTTGTTTTAATATCTAACTATAATAACTCTAAATCAAGACTAGTAACAAGAGCCAAAACAACTCTAACATTACTTAACCGCACCATAGATAAAAATATTTCATCAAAATCGATACCAAATTTTTGTGCATACCCCTTAGCCACCAACTAAGCTTTATATCACTCCACATTATCATTTGTATTCCTTTTCAATTTGAAGAACCACTTCTTGCCAAGAGTTGTTTACTCCTTAGGTCATTACACAAGCTCCCACATTTTATTTTTATGTAAAGAGCTCATCTCATCATCCATGACTTCTCTCCATTTATTTGATTCTTCATCTTTGCAAGCCTCTTGATATGAGCTAGGCTGACCAACATCAGTAAGTAAAGCATAAGCTATATTACAATTAAGAGAATACCTTGCAGGTGGTTTGATAATTCTAGTGGATCTCCCCAGAAGGGGTAATGTGTTATCATGTGACTCATTTGGTTGTCATTCAACCTCATCAAATAACTGATTCCGATTATTATCTTGTTGATTTTCATGAACACATGGCTGATTTTTATATAGCACCTCCATATTAGAATCATACTTTTCCACCTCTACTGGAACAGTCTCTATACTTTTTTGTTCATTACTTATTTGCACTAAATTCTCATTAAAATAAACATCTTAGGTAATAATTCTTGCAGGCAATAGTATCCCACAACATGTACCCCTATGCGCCTTTTGCATAGTGAAGAAAAATACATTTCACAGACTTCATGTCCAACTTATTTCTATCCTCTTTGGGAATATGAGAATAAGCATCAGAACCAAAAATACGAAGAAAGGAATAATCAACAAGTATACCTGTCCAAACTTCTTTTGGAATTTGATGATCTAGAGTTATAGTGGGTAATCTATCAATCAATAAACAAGCAGTATTTATAGCCTCAGCCCAAAATTTATGATCCAATCAAACAATTCTCAACATACATCTACCTCTTTCCATGATTGTATGGTTCATTGTTTTAGCAACACCATTTTGTTGTGGTGTTCTAGAAACCATCAATTGCCTTGCAATACCATGCTCACTACAAAACTGATTAAACTCACCTAAACAAAATTCCCACTAGTTATCTAATCTAAGTCACTTAATTGTCTAACCTTTCTAATCATCTACCAAATCTTTAAACTTCTTAAAATAATAAAATACATCAGATTTCTTCTTCAACAGATAAATCCACACCTTATAGGAATAATCGTCTATAAATGAAAGAAAATACGATGAACCCCCAATTGATGTAACATGTGCTTGTTAAGTATCTGAACAGATTAAATATAGAATTTCTTTACTTATGATAGTGCAACTAGAAAAACTAATCCTATCCTAATTTCCAATCAAACAATGCTAAAAAAAATTCAAATCTCTAGATTTAGTAGCTGGGAGAAGATTTCTATCTAGCAGTACATTGAGACCATGTTTGCTCATGTGGTATAGTCTTTGATGCCAAGTAGATAATGAATACTTTTTTGCATTTGATACCATTGTACCCTCTCCACTACAAGTTTCTCCAACCAGCCTATAGAGATTGCTGACCTTTTCTCCCTTTAGCACCAACAACGCTCCCTTTGGTACCTTGAGACAATGATTTTCTCCATTGAATCGATAACCTTTCTCATTGAATACTCCAAGTGACATCTGGTTTATCTTTACTCTTGGTAAATATCTTACATGCTGAAGAGTCCTTACAATCCCATCAAACATTTGGATTTTGACATTTCCTTCACCAATAGCTTCACATGGGTTGTTATTTCCCATATAAACCATACCTCCATCACCTGACCAATAAGAAGAAAACTAGTTGTAATATCCCATTTGGAGTATTAAAAAAATAAATACAAATATTGCATAAATAAATTCCATTTTTCTTTTATATAATGTACTTGATTCCATCATTAATAAACTTGCTAATCCAACGCTCGATAAATAATTACAATATATGGTTGCTTCACATGTGACTTACAAATTTTACATATTTGTCAAGTATAAATATAAATGGTCACTTTCTTTGCGGCTACATGTTTCAATTTCCATTTACATAATAATTAATGTTTTATGTTCACAAGTCTTCTACAATCAACTGCAAGAGAGAGAGAGAGAGAGAGAGAGAGAGAGAGAGAGAGAGAGAGAGAGAGAGAGAGCATCACCTTGGTTCTTTTCCTCCAACCATAGACCAATAGTCCCCTACACACCTTCCATCCAAAAATGGTCATTCCCTTGGCAAGGGTATAGATAATGTGAACCAACTAATTCCTTGCATCATTTGAGAACTAGTACATAGTGTCCTAGCTATTAACAATTGGATTTACAACTCTAGTCTAGCTCTAGCTGTGTTTAACCACTCTGATTGATTATCTATTTGGTACACAGTGAACCAACAATGCAAGAAGTGACTTTTGCATTACTTTGGCCAAAATTTCATAGAATGAGTCATATGTTCACACACACATTTCTTAAATTGGAGACTGCATTCTTATAATTTAGTAAATAATATATATCCACATATTGTGACTTATTACCTCAATACTAGTATATCTGACTTAGAATATTCCCATATTCTAGTACAAGTATAAGATGAGAACTTAGGTGACTTATAAACATACAATGAACCCCTCTTTGTATCCTTACAATCTTGGGTCTATGACAACCTGTCATTCTAGTCAAAGACTTGTCGACCCATTTCCATGCTCTTTAATATATATATATTATGTATTCTCAAGATTTTCTTGACTTTGTCATCAAGACATTGCTCTTGACATCTATGGACTTCTAAGACTCTTTTCTCTAAGATACATTTGCCTTAGTCTATGACTACATAAGACTATTTCCTATCGATTATAAAAAAAATATGACTATTTATTGCCATTGCAAAATAAAACAAATTATGAAAACTATTGACCCATCTTAGATAAATCTAGAGATTAGACTCCTCTTTATCCATAACAAGAGTGGTATTTGTAAACTCTCAATTTCACAAAACAAATTTATTATAATATTATAATAATAAGAGTTCATTTATACTCTAGTCTTTACTAGACATAAAGCATTGAGTGCATACTCAATTTGTCTAACAACTCAAGGTTGGTTTTTACCTTAGAGAGATTTATTAATGCTATTATATTAAATCATTCATTGAACATTCTGCCATTATTGGATTCTTAGTTCGAAATATATACTCTTCTAAAAATACTTGAGGTAAATCTTCATTGAAGATTTAATCTCAACGATTACTATCATTTTTTAGTTCTACTAACTAGTCATGGTTTTCCATTCAACCTTTACATAGGTCCAAATCTCAAAGGTTTATAAGTAAGGAAGCTTTCAGTCTTATATCTTTCTTAATCAATAAAAGATTTAAATTCTCAAGATATAAATACAATCTGTATCACCATTTTCTAAGTGATTCAAGTGTTTTTCTATCACTATTTTCTAAGTGATTCAAGTGATTTTCTATCACTGTTTTCTAAGTAACTCAAGTGATTTTCTATCATTGTTTTATATATATGTTTCTATGATAGTCTATCACCATAATATATTCAATATATGTGATAAAATATCACTATAATCCATATGTTATGAGTGATATGTACTATCACTAAGAATAACATGTATTAATTGCTTTACTATGACTATGTTATATGCACATGCATATCATAATTCACTACCTTTTTAATACATTTATCATCATGTTTCACTATATTTGTGATACATATATATAGTATCTTGATTCACTGTGTTGTGATAGATATGATAACATGTTTCACTATCTTTGTGGTTTATAAATGATATTGTGATTCTCTATACTGAAATAAATACATTAACATGTTTCACTATCTCTATGATATACATATGATACCACGTTTCTATATTTCTAAGATTTATATATGTTATCATAATTCTATATCTATGTAATATACAATTATTACACGGAATTCATTATTTTGTGATGTAGATATACAAAGGATTTACGTCATATACATAACTGTATTGATCATAAAATGAATGATATACTATTGCATCAAAAATAAGATTAGTATCACCACACATTGTGATTAGCATGATAAGATTATACCACAGTAACAATAGAGTTTTAAGAAAGTAAAAATGGTGTTTCTTCTTCCTATGTTTTGCATACTAAGAATGAAACTTCAGTATATAACTTGAAGTCAATCATTTTGATAAAAAGGCTTGATCCAAGATCACTTTCAAGTTATGATTTTACCTGAGAGTGCAGTCGGCTCTCTCCTATTCTTCACCTCCCTCTATTATTTATATTGTTCCCCAAACCAAAAACAACGAACACCCTAAAACTCATTGACTAATTCTATTAAATGACTTCTCTTCCACTCTCTCTGCCAGTTATCGATAGTTAGAGAGAGTAAATATCTCCCACTCCCTTTAACCTTTTACGGTTAAGGAGCTAGGAAAGTGCATAGCGTGGAACTTATGATCCACTCTCCCAAGAATCTAGGAAGGTATGCAAAGAGAATCCTTGAAGGATTTCATTCTCTCTTTCTCAATCCAAATATGTATCTTAGCTAGGCTATAATAAACAAATAATATTTTCCATAGTAAAAATATTAATGCATCCTTAAGAATGCTTCATTTATACTATATATGAACTCAACATTTAAAGATGAAGTCTTAGAATAGTCGACATAATTTTTCTAAGACAAAGTTAGACTTATTTAGTTGATTAATTATGTTGACATTTTATTCATAGTGAAACACAATATTTTTTGATTGTCAATGCAAAATTCTAAACCATTGGCTAAATGAGAATAATATCAAGCATATAGAATGATCACCATGTCAAAATTATTTATGTGGTGATCAATGACATATAATAAGAGTTGACTCAATATTTACTTAACCTATATAGTGAGTGTGTGTGTAGGTATCCCAAATAGCACAAGGATAATTGCATTTACATGATCTAACACCCTCTCCGTGGTGATACTCTCTCCTCTTCTTGGATGGGGGAAACACTATTCCTACATCCACCTCGGTCACATAACAGTAGTTATTCCATTACATTATTTAATCATGTAGACATTAATGACATCATAAAAAATCATTCTTATTAAAATAACATAATTCAAATGTATTTTATATTCTAACATAACATTACTTTCCTCATATTAATTTCACTGACTATCCATTTATCTTCATGAAATAAAATGATAAGTATTTTAGTTTAAAAATGGGGTGACATATCTCCCCCTTTGTTATCATCATCCTTGATGATTATGTACGCAAAAATAAATATAACAAATATGATACATGGAAAACATCATACATTCTAGCAAGAGCTAGTGGTAGAGCTATCCTGTAAACAACTGGATTTACCACTTCTAGGAATTCAAATGGTCCAACATATCTAGGTTCTATCTTGGAAGAATTTCCAAATTAATTGGGCTTTTATGTGGTTTGACTCTTAAGAGAACTTTATCTCCCACTAAAAATTGTTGGACTGTTCACTTGGCATAAACATAGCTATTGTATCTATCATTTGCTTCTATCAATATTTTCCAGATCAACTTTACTTGCTCTTCTATCTCCAAAAGCATTTTTTGCCCAAGACAAATCCTATCTTCTAGCTTATCCAAACTTATAGGAGTTTGGAACTTCCTTCCATACAATGCTTCGAAGGGACCCATCCTAATTGTAGAATGATTAAATTTATTATATGTAAATTCAACTAGTGGAAGATACTCTTGCCACTTTGTTGTTCTCAAAATCAGCTACGCTCATTTTTGTAGACAACCCCTATGAAACTTGTCTGTTTCATAATCTACACTCTAATTTCGTAAATTAAGCCAAGATTCTCTTGGTCACGTGTGAAGTCGTTTGACATCCTAAACTAGTTTGTGACATTCCCTCAAATCAATTTCCTGAAATTGGTGCAAATTGATTAAGTCGTAAACTGATTAAAATATCAATTTTGGTCATTTTTCGGGTGTTAGTGAAATTTTAAGTCTTTACATGTAAAGTCAGCCTAAACCACCACTTTTACATGTCTTTTTGTTCACTTATGTAAAGTCAGCAAAAAATGCCGCTTATACATTGTTCTTCTTTTCTTACATGTCTGAGCGACACTTTTTACCGCCATGACATGTTCTTGTTGAAAAATTGTTGCACATGCAGGATCGATGATTTTTGCCGCCTTTGCACTTTTGTTAAGACTCGTGTAAGGTCAGCCAAAATTGGCACCTGAGAAAGATCTCTGAGATCTTGAACTTCGAGTGGCATTAATGGCTATTCATGTGAGGTGTTAAGGGTTTGTTTAAAAGCTTTTTAATATGATTTTTTTTGTTGTTTCTTTTTTCATTTCTTTTCCTAATACTTCCTAGTTAGACATTGGACTCTCCTCGCACCATTCGACTACATCATTTTAGATTCTACCACATTCACTATCGCTGAGCTTAGGTTTTCAAACTTGACAGGTAAGTCTGTTCCAACACTTTCACTTTTTAGGGTTTTCGTTATTGTTATTGTTTGATGACTTTATTTAGTTTGAAATCTTTAAGAAACTTTTGTAAGATGTTGTGTTCATGTTTGTTGTGGTCATATTTGTCTTGGTCTTGTTTTGTTCTTTAAATACGTGTTAACTATGTTGTCAAAAAATCTCTGATCGATCTATATGCCCTACGTTTTATACCAACCTATGTTGTTGTTGGTTTTTGCTAATCGAGCATAAAAACCAACTCATGGTTCATTGCCCTTGCTTGTGTATTGCCATAATCAGCTATATTAGCTGCTTTAACATGTTTTATATTGTGAACGAGTTAAAAGCTTTGTCAGTATTAATTGTTTCTTATGCATTTGAGCATATTGAAATGTATGTGTATGGGCGGCAAAATTCTCTGCCCTTACGCGAAAACATTGCAACCTATGCTAGCTCACAGAGTCAGTTAAAGCCCTTGCTCGAGCACTTATAACTCCCCCAGCGTGTAGTGTCGGCATTTTTTGCCACTTTAACATACAAACATTTTTTTCAAAAAATTACATGCAATAGCAGTGTTTTTCACTGACTTTGCATAATAATAAAAAAACTCTTCCTAAGCACATGCACAAGCGGTGAAAACACCCACTTTTACACATGCACATACTTCCTCATGCAGGAGCGGTCATTTTGACTGCTCATGCATATTTTCCTGCATTTTTCCTTACACTGGGAGAATTCACCTTTTAGGCCTGTTAACCCGCTTTAGCCCTTGTCTCGATTTGTGCGCACTCAAGCCCTTCAACGCATACTTCCCTATCCATGATCATCAAATTGCGGTTATCCCAATTTATCCATTTTTTCCCCTAACTGTGAGATCATGGCCTTTTCCAGTTCTCAACCAGTGTTCGTGGTACATATTAATCTTAGAGTTCTCTCTAAAGCTAATGTCAGAGCCATCTTCGTCAAAGACCAAAATCATGAAGTACAAGTACCAAGGTGTCTTTCTAGTGACAACAGTGCAATCAAACATTGATGAAATCAGAGATATGGAAATTGGACACATGGACAAGGTAGAATTTGTAGATAGAACAAAATAGACAAATCCTTCTAGGAATATGCAAAAAATCATTGACAGTAATATTCATTTGGTTGCATCATTTCTAGTCTCTGCACACAATCCTGAATTTGTTCTTCAATTGGCCAGTCATTATGACAGAGACACTAGAGTTGTGACAGTCATGAGATTGGATGCAGAATTCCTTGACAAAATCTTCATGTGTCCACCTATTGAAAACATTAGACAATTTAACTTTGCTCAGGGGCAACAGGATTATGATAGGGATGTGGAAGCTACTAGAAGGTACATCAACAACAAGTGGTTGAAAATCCCTAGAAGTAATTTGACCAGATGGCCAAAGGATCTTCACAGGAGTGACTTTGTAGAGAAAGTTTGTGATTTGATTACTCTCTTGAGTCGCATCAGAGGACTTCCTTCTACTTCCAAGTTCCAAGACTAGATGTACACTTACATCAAGGTGATTCTTTGAGGTACACAGAGGATATTCTGCAGCAAGCATGAAAAACTTTCAAGGTTTAACTCAGGTAGGAGACGGGAGATTGATCATAGTGTATGAATATTACCCTGAAATCACTTTGAAGGGATCAATTCATCATTTCTGAAGGGTCAATGATGCATTCTTTTCAGTATTCATGTGCTTATGGGATAGTGAACTTGTTCAAGAAAGGGTTTCTGATGAAGCTTGGCATGTTGTGAATTCTTTTGGTTGCTTGTTCTTGCAATTTCCCACTTTCACATACCTTTGGGTAGGGTATTATCCTGGTTACCCTTGTATGCTTCCACGGTATCCTAGTGACCGTATTATTCTTATGGAGCTATGCAAATAGCTGATTGTGGTGCACAATAAATAGATGGAGCTAAAAAAGTTAGGGATAAAGTTCCTTGTTGAAATTGGAAGGTATTTGGTTCAATCAGCCAATAAAGTAAAAAGAATTGATTCTGAATTACAACTGGTCACCACGAGGACTTACAAGAAAAGAGACCATTTTGACTTCAGAAAAGTGCAAGATAAAATCAAAAGGAAGTCAAGCTTCCTTGTACCAATGGTTGAAGACATATGGGCAGATCTTAGGACATAGAACGAGATCAGAAAGCTAGACTTCTGCAGACTTCACCTGAGTTAGATTGAAGAATTGGGCCTCGCTAATATTCCACATGGAATGGAGGATGAAGGGGACATTCTAGATCCCAAATACAACACATAAAATGTTGAGGCTTCACCTCTTCCAGAGGTGAAATGGTCAGTCAAAGAAGAAATGTCTATCAAGAAAAGGTTTCAACAAATACTGGCTAACACCAATGTGTGGTTGGAAAGTAAAGGGACTAAATTGAAAGAGTTCCTCATAGGGTCAGAGGCTAAGACATATGAGAAGATAGGAAAGAAGGCTGAGAACATAACCAAAAATAAGAGTGACGCCCCTTCTTCTTCTAAGATACGCAAACCAAAGATTAAGTTTGTATCCAAAGAAGGGAAGACAAAGGAAGTTGTAAAAACTTCCAACGTCACTGAGTCAAATGTTGAAGATACTAATGTTGATCAAATGGAGATTGAAGATGTTGAGGATGAAGAGCAAAATATTCAAAGTCCTAAGGATGCCCAACAAACAAAAGTATCTGATGAATCTGATAAAGAAGAGGAGATTGAACAAGGCAAAGATGAAGATACAGAAGAAGAACAAATTGATGATCTGCCTCAATCTGTTGTGAAAGATCTTCCCACTAGAACACAAGTTTCTACACCTCCTCCTCATGCTCTGGTTTCAGGTAGTTTCCCAGTGGTTTCAAATGTTCCCCTTTCACCAATTTTTATTGTTTCTTTCGATAATACTCCTGCTTCTGTGAAAACTAGTTTTGGGACTATTTTTTATTCTTCTGGTTCCATTCCAAGTTTATCTTCTCCATCTTTTGACATCAGTGAACAATCTATTTTAGAGAATCTTCTGGATACTTCAAAAAAGTTTGCTGATACAGGTGTGGTTTTTACCAACACTAGTTGTATTGTGACTATCACAAGTATGAACATGGAGTCGGCCAAATAGGTAGTAGATTCATCTTCGATTGTTGGCACTTCTGTGCTTCCCCCATTGTTATCTGCATATACTCCAAACAGGAAGAAGCAAACTATTTCACCTGACGAGAATGATATTGAAAAGTTGTTGCCTGTAAAAGTAAAGAATCAGAAGAAGAAGCCTAAGACGTATCTAGGCTTGTCAATGAGAAAGGAATTAGATACGTAGAAATTGCCAAACCACCAGAAGATGCCACCATTGACACTTTTGACATGAATGATTATGTCATTTCAAGTGTTGAGTTGGGCAAGCTAACTCATGAGGGCATAAAGGCAGATTTTCAAACTACTGCCAGCACTTTACTTGAAAAGTATGATGAAGTCAAGAAGGAGAAGGAACAGTATAAAGCTAAAGCAAAACAACTTGTTGTTGTCCTTCAAAAGATAGTAAAGTCATCAGAAATGGTAGAACCCATGGCGGTGATAGTAGAAGATCCCTTGATTCAGAAAGTTGAAAAAGCACAAGCCAGGGGAAGGGTGGTAGGAGATATAGTGGAACGCCTATTAGCTCAAGGGCGAATCCTACTAAAAACCACTATGGAAAGGAAAGAGAAGATGGACAAAGCTAAAGTTGAGCTGGACAACCTGGTAGATCTACTTTCACAAGAGCTGCAAGATCAAGAAGAGAGCCTGGAAGAGTGGATAGATATGAAAAAGATTAAGATAAAGAATATGATCACCATTGGGGTCATTACAAACAGGGAATCATATCTTAAGACCAAGGAGACTCTAGTCCATCGCATCCACACAATAAAAGGTTTACTTGAAGATCTCTGTCAAGCCCGAGAAGCCAGTGAAAATAGTGATGTCACACTTCTACACCGGCTAGAAGAACTTCCATGCACCTTAACAGGGGAAGATCACAAGTTCCTCTCAGCACAGGAGATGGTAAGTTCCCTTGAAGAGATGGTCCAAAGAAAATTTGAAGAGGAGGTGCCCTCAGTGCTTTCAATGGATAATCTATATGACCAACATTCAACTCTAGAGAACCTGAAATATAATCTAGACAAACATGAAAAAGCAATAAAGGTGGTAAAAGACTCAATTCTCCAGGCCCGTACCATCTCAGAAAACACAAAAACCAGATGCATGCGAGATGGCAGCCACCTAGACTATGTACCAGAATTTTTTGAAAAAGAATGATGGAGGAAGCTAGTGCCTTAGTTTTTTTTTCTTGTATATGATATGTAATTTGAATTTTGTTTTGGACATTTTCATATGTAATTTTCCAAAATGTAATTACATGTGAGACAAGAGAAGTCCCAAGTCAAATAAGACTCTTTTGTTGAATAAGTCAAAGTAGTTGTAAATTTCCTATTTTTGCTCTAGGCTCCTCCCTATAAATAAAGAGGGCCTCTTTTGTAAATATTATATTTTGTCTATTGCAAGAAAACTCTGACGAATTGAAAAGCGAATCAAGACTTTGTGCTTCTTTGTGAGAATCAGTTATCAAATATTTATCAATACAAGAAAGCAAGTTTAATTTCAATCTTTGTCTTAGGATTATTTGTGTTATGATAGCATTGTTCTTATGTCTTACTATCATAATCATCTTTGGTAATAATTGAAGTGTGGAGATTGTTTCAAGTGATTAAAAGAGCGTTCTTAATTTGATTGTGATAGACTTTGTGTTATCAAATCATTTGTGAGGATTGTGTTTACGTTTGCAAGAATAAAATAGCTTGAAGACTTTATGCTACAAGTTGTTATATTCAATCTATTTTTATCATCTTGGAGAAGAGTGAAGACTTTGGGCTACATTCAACTTCAAATAAGTACTATGTGCAATTAGTAAGTGAGGAAACAAAAAACTTTGTGTTTCTATGGATTTATGATAGTTTATAAGTTCTTTATCATCCTCTTGAAGTATAAGCATCTTTTCTGAAAAAAGAGAATGAGATGAGATGAAACCACCATGAATATAGTGTTTAGTGTACATAAGTTTCATAAGTTATTTGTTTGTAATAATTAAGCAACTAGAGGGAACCTCCCCTTTTTGAGAGGAGAGACTTTGTCTCATCATACATGTGGCTGATATATCCATTTTACCATTAGTGAGTTAACGACAAAATATTCAACCAACACTTTTTTGGCGACTCTACTGGGGAAGGAATGTGCAACTTGAAGCCTCATGCTCCGAGTTGAAGCATTTTTAGTTCTTTTTCATTTATTGAAAATTTTTGTTGAGTATGCTACATTTTGGAAGATTCACGATATACAAGAAGCAAAAGAGCTCAAGGTATTATTGATCCTATATTTGAATTAATGCAGCAAAATAATTTTGGTCTTTTGCCTCTACGACCTCGTCTTCAGTAAATCAGGAGTTTTCCTCCTACCAATGCCAGGTCTTCAATACCAGGTGAACCTTCTAGTCCTAGTGCTAGCAGAGTTTTGTCTATTCATACTCCACAAAAGTTTGTTATCCTTCCTTTTAATCAGCACATCATGGCAGCCCAAGGCCCTTGGGGTAACACTTTTGGTCCTTTAAATTTAACCCTACCATTGCATGAACTACCTCATAGTTCAAGAAAGAATTTTTTGAAGTTCTATGGTGACGGGAAAGTTCACCCTAATGAACACATTGTAGTTTTCTGCATAGCTTGTGGTGTGATAGGTGTTAAGCATGAAGATGTAGCAGTAAGGCTTTTTGTGTAAACACTGCAAGGTGTTGCTGCAAATTGGTTTTATCATCTTCAAGCTTAGACTATAACTAACTGGAACACTCTCAAAACTAAGTTTGAGGCTCGGTTCAAACCTAAAGAAGATGCACATGGCTTATTGGCTCAGCTTACACAAATGAAGAAAGGGCCTCATGAACCTATGCAAGACTTCATCTCTAAGTTCAATAAGTTGAGAAACATGATTCCTGTAAATGCTCAGCTGACAACGGAGAATCTTAAGTGTTTCTTTATCAATACTCAACTTCCTGAAGTGAGTTTTCTATTAAGATGGGCTGGTCTTGCAGATCTTCTTGTAGCTCAGATATTGGCTACCGAAGTTGAAGATGATCTTATCCTTGCAAGTAAGATAAGAAGAGATTCTAATAGAAATAAAAGTTCCTTTTCTATAGAGAATTCTTCCACAAGCACCACAGAGCCTATGGTGCAAAAGTTAGTGAATGAATTGCTAGCTCTGAAAAGGCAAATGTCCCAAGGTATGTCTACCCCTCCTTCTTATCGAGATATACCAAGAAGGACATTTCCCAATAATTCATATCAAGGCAATGCTGCTAGAAATCAAGGACAACACAATCATCTTCCTCCTACATAGGGGAAACTTGCCATTCAAGTAGCACCGATCAACTCAGCAGTTGGCTATTATGAAGCTGAAAATAAACTTTCTTTCCAATCTAAGTTGGATCATGAGAATGATGCCAATATCTTTGCATAATGAGAAGAAGAATTAGCTGGTGACTCTACCATCAGCTTTCTGAATTACCAAGACGAAGCTGAAAGGGGAGGAGAGTTGTGTGAAGGAGCATATGTTGTCTTTACTAGGTCCCAAAATCAGTCAACTCTACAAGATGATAAAGGAAAGACGAGAGAAGAATCTCAACTAGTGGTTTCAATCGCTAAACAAGGGACTCCGTTGCATTTCCAATCAAAGGACCCGGTGGGCAATAAGCAAGTAAGTGCCTCTAATGACCTTGTATCTTCTACTTCTACCCCTTAGACTAGTGCTATCTCTATGAAAAATCAGAATGATGGATCTCCTTCCTCCATTTCTAGTTCATTTCAGCAATTTGATACAATAGATCATGCTAGGAAGACTAAGATCCAAATGTTTGAAGTTGAGTATTTATAAGCTAATCCTAAACAATTTGATAGATTAGCTAAATACGTCAAAAACAAGACCATTCCTATTGGACAAGATTTTCCAAAAGTTGCTCATGACTCCCCAAAAAGAAAAACCTACCCAAAATAATCTTTTCACTACTCCCCTTGAAGCCTCTACAAAAATTGAACCTTTCTATGTTTCCCTATTAGTAAATGGTCATAAATTGAGCAATTACGTAATAGATTCTGGAACCTCCGATAATGTTATGCCTGCCAAAGTAACAGACGCCCTTGGCCTCACCTTAACTAAAAATTTTGGGAGGTGTTTCTCTATGGAAAATAGGCAAGTTCCACTTTTGGGTTAAATCAAAGATGCCCAATTTGCATTTGCATCTTTTCCAGACAAGAGAATTAAAATGACAGTCCTAGTAGCTGATGTTACAGCTTCTTATGACATTATGCTTGGGCATAATTTCTGCAAGGATGTAGGTGGGGAGTTGAACATGGATCTATCTAAAGCAAGGATACATGTTAAAGGTGTCATGCAGAAGTTGCTTCCTCAGAAGGAGGCAAAATATATTGTTACCTAAATGGCAAATCCCAAAGCTCAAATTTTGTTTGAGTCCTTGGGAATGGGTAATTATTTCCTATCCACCAAAGATGTTTCTAGTTCATCAGGTGATAGCTCAAACATTTTAGATGGAGAATCAGGTGAGTTTTTAGATGAAAGTTTAGGTGAAGGTATAGTAATGCCAAATTCTTCCCTCACTGATGAAGAGGAATCTTCTGATTTAAAGAAATTCTAAAAAATCAAATTCTAATGAAGTCTAGATTTTAGAATTTGATGGTAGTTGTTCTTCTACCAGTTCTGGAGCCAACGTTGTTTTGATATCCCCACAAGGTGATATCTTCCCTTTTTTTAATCCAAGTTACAATTTGACAACACCAACAACACCGCCGAATACGAGTCATTATTGCTTAGATTGGAAGCTGCTCATGCTAGGGGTGTTAAAATTGTTCATGCTCAAGGAGATGCCGAATTAGTGGTTTATCAAGTGAGAAATTTGTGCCAAACCAAAAATGAAAGATTGAGACACTATCATAATCATGTATGGGATTACATTGAAGGTTTTGATGCTTTCAAGATTTTTGTAGTGCCAAGAGAGTTCAATGATCATGCAAATTCATTAGTTGTTTCCACCACTCTCATGGTTCCTCATAAAGATTTCAAAGGAAACAAGTACACTATCGAGCTGGTCTTCCCACCAAGTGTACCTAATAATGCTGATCATTGGCAGGTGTTTAATGGTGATAACTAAATCATTTCTTTCTTGGAAAAGATGGATAGCTTTGACAAACTCTATTTTGAAGGCAGTGAATCTCCACCACGGGAATATGTTTCCGAGATAGATTCACAAATCGGTGAAGAGTTTCTTCAATTGAAAGGGAATAAGATTCCAAAAGGTTTGGTTTCCCTTGAGAAGTTATTTGATAAGCATGACAGGTATATCAACTAGTAGCAACAACAGGATTCAAGTTCCTCTATGGAATTTGAGCAGGTAAATTTGAGTTCGGAGGCAGATCTCGAAATGGTTAATATTGGGAAATGTTGCACTACTGATGAAAAGTTCAAATTAATTACACTCCTTCACCATTACATTGATGTCTTGGTGTACTCCTATGATGATCTGAAGTCTTTCAGGCCTAAGGAGATTCAACATGAAATTCCCCTCAAAGCTGAATCGTTGCCTCACAAGCAGAAGCAAAGGCAATACAACCCCTAAATATCAGGTACAATCCTTTTTGAGATTCAAAAGATGTTGAATGCAAGGATAATTTTTCCAATTCATCATTCCACTTGGATTGCGAACATAGTTCCTGTAAGGAAGAAGAATGGAGAAATCCATATCTGTATTGATTTTAGGAATCTCAACTAGTCTTCCCTATAAGATAACTACCCCTTACCCATCATGGATCAAGTATTGCAAACAGTAACTAGTTTAGAAATGTTGTCTATGCTAGATGGTTTTTTGGGGTATAATCATGTGGAGGTCAATGAAGCAGATCAGTTGAAAACTGCTTTCACAACACCATGGGGCACATTTGCATATCGTAGAATGCCTTTTGGTCTGATCAATGTTGGCGCCACGTTCTAGAGAGCAATGGACCTTGCCTTCAGAGATGAGATGGGAAAGTTCATCATGGTGTATCTTGATGACTTGACTATTTTCTCCAAACACCGTCATGATCATGCAAATCATTTACGACAAGTGTTGGAACGCTGTTGGCAAAATGGTATCTCTCTCAACCCTATGAAGTCAGTTTTTGGGGTTATAGAAGGTAAACTTCTCAGACACATTGTATCTTAGGAAGGCACTAAAATTGACTCAGAGAGTCAAATCTATTCAAAGTCTTACTCTGCCTGCTAGTAAGACTGTAGTTCATTCTTTCTTTGGAAATGTGAATTTGTAGAGAAAACCCGTCACATTGTCAACATGATGAAGGGTAAGGCTGCTTTCCATTGGATTGCAGAAGGAAAAGTGGCATTTGAGGATATCAAGAGGGCTATTGCTCATGCTCCAGTCCTTGTTTGTCCTGACTATACCAAAGATTTCATAGTTTACAGCTACGCTTCAGAACATACGCTTTCAACTATTCTAGTTCAGCAGAATGAAGAAGGTGTGGAATCCCCCATATCATTTATGAGTTGTCCTCTCAAAACTCATGAGTTGAAATATTTAAATATGGAGAAACATGCTTATGTCATGGTCAAAGCAGTGAAGCATTTCAAGTTTTATATTCTGAATTCACACACTGTTGTTTTTGTATCTGATACAATAGTAAATTCTATCTTAACTCAATAGGAGTTCAAAACTAAATGAGGCAATTGGATCACTAAGATCCAAGAGTTTGATCTTGATATCAAACCTACTAAGCTTGTGCATGGAAAAGGTTTGTGTCAATTGATTGCTGATAATGTGCCAAAAGAGATAGGGGACGAAGAAGAAGAAGTTGAGGATACACCAACTATTCTTTTTGTCACTACTCCTGATTAGTGGTATTCAAATATCGCTCATTTTTACCTATGGTGAGTGTCCTGCCCATTTGTCTTATAAGGAGAAAATAACTGTTAAGTTGAAAGCTGCTAACTATGTCCTATGGGACAATGGTTTGTACAAAAGAAGCCTTGATAGGGTATTTCTCCATTGCATGGATAAAGCAGAACAAAGTAGACTTTTGGAGTCTTTCCACAATTTGGCTTGTGGAGGACATTTTTCTGGACATATAATGGCTCACAAGATTCTATGAGCCAGATACTATTGGCCCACACTATTTCAAAATGTGTACAATTGGGTGCGTAGGTGTGAGTTGTGTCAACAGTTGTTGGGAAACCTAAGTTGGCAGCATTACCTCTTAAACTAGTGGTGATTGAAGAACCTTTTCAGCAATGGGGCATCAACTTCATTAGCATTGTGAATCCACCATTGAGTGTGGGACACAACTATGTTCTCACCACGATAGATTATTTTACCAAGTGGGTGGAAGCCATCCCAGTTAAGCATGCTGCTTCTAAAGTGGTATGCAGTTTCCTTAAGGAAAACATTATTTCCAGGTTTGGAGTTCCAAACAAGATAGTAGTAGACAATACTACTTGTTTTTCTTCCCATGAGATTACTGACTTTTGTTATGAGCATGGGATCATTCTTTCCCACTCTTCAAACTATTATCCCTAAGGGAATGGTTAGGCAGAATCAAGTAATAAAAATCTAGTTACTATCATTAGGAAACTGGTGGATGAGAATCAGAGAACTTGGCATAAAGCATTGTTTGATGCTTTATGGGCAGATAGGATTACCCCCAAAAGAGCAATAGGCATGTCGCCATTTCAGCTTCTATATGGCCTGAATGCAGAGATACCAATTACCTTGGAATTGCCATCACAGAAGTTGGTAAAGGCATTGGAAGATAGAACTTTTGATAGTTCTATTGATAAACAGATTATATAATTAACTGAACTTGAGGAGCAGCGAACTATGGTAGTGGATCATATCACTGAACATCAAAGTCAGGTAAAGAAACTCTTTTACAAGAAGGCAAGGACTCGTGAGTTTCAGATTGGAGATCAAATCTTGTTGTGGGACAAGAGGAGAGAACCAAAGGGAATGCATGGAAAATTTGATTCCTTATGGAGAGGTCCGTTCACCATTCATCAGTTCTGTGGTGGGAATAGCTTCTTGCTAGAATATTAGGATGGAACACCATTCTTGCTGCCTTGCAGTGGGCAACATCTGAAACACTTCAATCCTTGAAGTATTAGATAAGTTCATTTGTACATTTGTATATTTTTGTGTTTTTGTTTAGTCCTTGATGTCTTTTTCTTTTTAGCTTGACTCTATAGCCCAATGGCATGGATGAAGGCACTTAGAGACTGGATTCTCCTCCCTTTGATCATTTCAAAGTTTGATCGAATGAAGGTCCCTAGTTAGAGCTAGCTGTTGTTCTCAAAATTAGCTACGCTTGTTTTTGTAGACAACCCCTATGAAACTTGTCCGTTTTGTAATATACACTCTAAGTTTGCAAATCGAGTCAAGATTCTCTTGGTCATGTGTGAAGTCATTTGACATCCTAAACTAGTTTGTGACATTCCCTTGAATCGATTTCCCGAAATTGGCCCAAATTGATTAAGTCGTAAACTAATTAAAATATCAATTTTGGTCATTTTTGGGGTGTTAGTAAAATTTTAAGTCTTTACATGTAAAGTTGGCCTAAACCACCACTTTTACATGTCTTTTTGTTCACTTATGCAAAGTTGGCAAAAAAATGCCGCTTTTACATCGTTTTTCTTTTCTTACATGTCTAAGCAGCACTTTTTACCGCCATTACATGTTCTTGTTGAAAAATTGTTGCACATGTAGGATCGATAATTTTTTGCTGCCTTTGTACTTTTGTTAAGACTCATGTAAGGTCGACTAAAATTGTCGTCTGAGAAAGATCTCCGAGATCTTGAACTTCGAGCAGCATTAATGGCTATTCATGAGAGGTGTTAAGGGTTTGTTTAAAAACTTTTTAATATGTTTTTTTTGTTGTTTCTTTTGTCATTTCTTTTCCTAATACTTCCTAGTCAGACATTTGACTCTCCTCGCACCATTCAACTGTGTCATTTTAGATTCTACCACATTCATCATCGCCGAGCTTAGGTTTTCAAACTCAATAGGTAAGTTTGTTCCAACGCTTTCACTTTTTAGGGTTTTCGTTATTGTTATTGTTTGATGACTTTATTTAGTTTGTTGTGGTCATCTTTTTCTTGGTCTTGTTTCGTTCTTTAAATATGTGTTAACTGTGTCATCAAAACATCTCCGATCAATCTATATGCCCTAGGTTTTATACCAACCTGTGTTGTTGTTGGTTTTTGCTAATCGAGCATCAAAACCAACTCACAGTTCATTGACCTTGCTTGTGTATTACCATAATCAGCTATATTAGCCGCTTTAACATGTTTTATGTTGTGAACAAGTTAAAAGCATTGTCGGCATTAATTGCCTCTTATGCATTTGAGCATTTTGAAATGTAAGTGTATGGGTGGCAAAATTTGCCGCCCTTATGCAAAAACATTGCAACCTATGCCAGCTCGCAGAGTCGGTTAAAACCCCCGCTTGACCACTTATAACTCCCCTAGCGTGCAGTGTCGGCATTTTTTGCCACTTTAACAAACATTTTTTTCATTAAATTACATGCAATAGCGGTGTTTTTCACCGACTTTGCATAATAATCAAAAAATGCTTCCCAAGAACATGCACAAGCAGCGAAAACACCCGCTTTTACACATGCAAATACTTCCTCATGCAGGAGCAATCATTTTGATAGCTCATGCATATTTTCCTAAATTTTTACTAACACTAGGAGAATTCACCTTTCAGGCCTGTTAACCTGCTTTAGCCCTTGTCTCGATTTGCACACACTCAAGCCCTTCAACGCATACTTCCCTATCCATGATCATCAAATCGTAGTTATCCCAGTTTATCCTTTTTTCCCCTAACCGTGAGATCATGGCCTTTTGTAGTTCTCAACTAGTGTTCGTGGAAAATATCAATCTTAGAGTTCTCTCCAAAGCTAATGTCAGAGCCATTTCCGTCGAAGACCAAAATCACAAAGTACAAGTACCAAGGTGTCTTTCCAATGACAACAGTGTAGTCAAACATTGATGAAATTAGAGATACAGAAATTGGACACATAGACATGGCAGAATTTGTAGATAGAACAAAACAGACAAATCCTTCTAGGCATATGCAGAAGATTATTGATAGTAATATTCATTTTTTTGCATCATTTCCAGTCTCTGCACGCAATCCTAAATTTGTTCTTCAAGTGGCCAGTCATTACAACAGAGACACTAGAGCTGTGACAGATTCTTAGGGGAATGTAATCATGAGATTGGATGTAGAATTCCTCGACAAAATCTTCATGTGTCCACCTATTTAAAACATTGGAGAAATTGACTTTGCTCAGGGGCAACATGATTATGATAGGGATGTGGAAGCTGCCAGAAGGTACATCAACAATAAGTGGTTGAAAATCCCTAGAAGTAATTTGACTAAATGGCCAAAGGATCTTCATAGGAGTGAATTTGTAGAGGAAGTTTATGATTTGATTACTCTCTTGAGTTGCATCAAAGGACTCCCTTCTGCTTCTAAGTTCCAAGACTAGATGTACACTTACATCAAGGTGATTCTTCGAGGTACACAAAGGATATTCTAGGGAGAATAGATTAGTAACGCCTTGCATGAGCAACTGGTAATGGTCAACACCACATTCAAATTTTATATGACCTCTTATCTTGTCTATACTGCTACAAGCATGAGAAACGTTCCAGGTTTAACTCAGGTAGGAGATAGGAGATTGATCCTAGTATATGAATATTACCCTCAAATCACTCTGAAGGGATCAATTCATCATTTCCAAAGGGTCAATGATGCATTCTTTTAAGTATTCATGTGCTTATGGGATATTGAACTTGTTTAGAAAAGGGTTTCTGATGAAGCTTGGCATGTTTTGAATTCTTTTGGTTGCTTGTTCCTACAATTTCCCACTTTCACATACCTTCGGGTAGGGTATTACCCTGGTTACCCTTATATGCTTCCACGGTATCCTAGTGACTGTATTGTTCTTATGGAGCTATGCAGATAGCTGATTATGGTGCACAATAAACAAATGGAGCTGAAAAAGTCAGGGATAAAGTTCCCTGTTGAAATTGGAAGGTATTCGGTTTAATCAGCCAATAAAGAAAAAATAATTGATTCTGAATTACAACTGGTCACCATGAGGACTTACAAGAAAAGAGACCATTTTGACTTCAAAAAAGTGAAAGATAAAATCAAAAGGAAGTCAACCTTCCATGTACCAATGGTGGAAGACATATGCGCTAATCTTAGGACACATAACGAGATCAGAAAGCTAGAGTTCTACAGACTTCACCTGAGTCAGATTGAAGAACTAGGCCTCAATGATATTCCAGATGGAATGGAGGATGATGGGGATGTTCTAGATACCAAATACAAAATAGAAAATGTTGAGGTTTCACCTCTTCCAGAGGTGAAATGGTCAATCAAAGAAGAAATGTCTATCAGGAAAAGGTTTCAACCAATACTAGATAACACCAATGTGTGGTTGGAAAGTAAAGGGATTAAATTGAAAGAGTTCCTCACAGGGTCAAAGGCTAAGACACAGCAGTAGACAGGCAAGAAGGCTGAGAACAGAACCAAAAACAAGAGTGGCACCCCTTCTTCTTCTAAGATACGCAAACCAAAGATTTGTATCCAAAGGAGGGAAGAAGAAGGAAGTTGCAGAAACATCCAACGTCACTAAGTCAAATGTTGAAGATACTAATGTTGATCAAATGGAGATTGAATATGTTGACGCTGAAGAGAAAAATATTTAGAGTCCTAAGGATGCCCAACAAACAAAAGTATCTGATGAATCTGATAAAGAAGAGGAGATTGAACAAGGCAAAGATGAAGATACAAAAGTAGAACAACTTGATGATCTGCCTCAATCTCCTGTGAAAGATTTTCCCACTAGAACACAGGTTTCTACACCTCTTCCTCATACTCTAGTTTCTGGTAGTTTCCCAGTGGTTTCAAATGTTCCCCTTTCACCAATTTTTGTTGTTTCTTCCGATAATACTCCTGCTTCTGTGAAAACTAGTTTTGGGACTATTTTTGATTCTTCTAGTTCCATTCCAAGTTTATCTTCTCCATCTTTTGACATCGGTGAACAATCTATTTTAGAGAATCTTCTGGATGCTTCAGAAAAGTTACTGATACAGGTGTGGTTTTTACCAACACCAGTCCTATTGTGACTATCACAGGTATGAACATGGAGCCAGCCAAATAGGTAGTAGATTAATCTCCGGTTGTTGGTGCTTTTGTGCTTCCCCCATGGTTATCTGCATATACTCCAAAGAGGAAGAAGCAAGCTATTTCATCTGACGAGATCAATATTGAAAAGCTATTACCTATAAAAGCAAAGAATCAGAAGAAGAAGCCTAAGACTGTTTCTAGGCATGTCAATGAGAAAGGAATCAGATACGCAGAAATTGCCAAACCACCAAAAGATGCCACCATTGACACTTTTGACATGAATGATTATGTCATTTCAAGGGTATAGTTGGGCAAGCTAACTCATGAGGGCATAAAGACAGATTTTCAAACTACCGCCAACACTTTACTTGAAAAGTATGATGAAGTCAAGAAGGAGAAGGAATAGTATAAAGCTAAAGCAAAACAACTTGCTGCTATCCTTCAAAAGATAGTAAAGTCATCAGAAATGGTAGAACCCATGGCAGTGATAGTAGAAGATCCCTTGATTTAGAAGGTTGAAAAAGCATAAGCCATGGGAAGGGTGGTAGGAGATATAGTGGAACGGCTATTAGCTCAAGGGCAAATACTACTGAAAACCACTGTGGAAAGGAAAGAGAAGATGGACAAAGCTAAAGATGAGATAGACAACCTGGTAGATCTACTTTCACAAGAGCTACAAGATCAAGAAGAGAGCCTCGAAGAGTGGATAGATATGAAAAAGATTAAGATAAAGAATCTGATCACCATTGGGTCATTACAAATGGGGAATCATATCTTAAGACCAAGGAGACTCTGGTCCATCATATCCACACAATAAATGGTCTACTTGAAGATCTATGTCAAGCCCGAGAAGCCAGTGAAGATAGTGATGTCACACTTCTACACCAGCTAGAAGACCTACCATGCACGTTAACAGGGGAAGATCACAAGTTCCTTTTAGCACAGGAGATGGTAAGTTCATTTGAAGAGATGGTCCAATGATAATTCGAAGAGGAGGTGCCCTGAATGCTTCTAATGGATAGTCTATATGACCAACATTCAACTCTAGAGAACTTGAAAGATAATCTGGACAAACACGAAAAAGTAATAAAGGCGGTAAAATACTTAATTCTTCAGGTCCACACTATCTCAAAAAAGACAGCAAAACTAGATGCATGCAAGATGGCATCCATCCAGGCTATGTACCTGAATTTTCTAAAAAAGATTGATGGAGGAAGATAGTGCCTTAGTTTATTTTTCTTGTATATGATATGTAATTTGAATTTTGTTTTGGACATTTTCACATGTAATTTCCCAAAATGTAATTACATGTGGACAAAAGAAGTCCCAAGTCAAATAGGACTCTTTTGTTGAATAAGTCAAAGTAGTTGTAAATTTCCTATTTTTTCTGTAGGCTCCTCCCTATAAATAAAGAGGGCCTCTTTTGTAAATATTATCTTTTGTCTATTGCAAGAAAACTCTGACGAATTGAAAAGAAAATCAAGACTTTGTGCTTCTTTGTGAGAATCAATTATCAAATATTTATCAATACAAGAAAGGAAGTTCAATTCCAATCTTTGTCTTGGGATTATTTGTGTTATGATAGCATTGTTCTTATGTCTTACTATCATAATCTTCTTTGGTAATAATTGAAGTGTGGAGATTATTTCAAGTGATTAAAAGAGCATTCTTAATTTGGTTGTGATAGACTTTGTGTTATCAAATCATTTGTGAGGATTGTGTTTACGTTTGCAAGAATAAAATAGCTTGAAGACTTTGTGCTACAAATTGTTATATTCAATCTATTTTTATCATCTTGGAGAAGAGTGAAGACTTTGGGCTGCATTCAACTTCAAATAAGTTCTATTTGCAATTAGTAAGTGAGGCAAGAGAAAACTTTGTGTTTCTGTGGATTTATGATAGTTTATAAGTTCTTTATCATCCTCTTGAAGTATAAGCATCTGTTCTGAAAAAAGAGAATGAGATGAAATGGAACCACCATGAATATAGTGTTTAGTGTACATAAGTTTCATAAGTTATTGGTTTGTAATAATTAAGCAACTAGAGGGAACCTCCCCTTGCTGAGAGGAGAGACTTTGTCTCATCATAGCTGTGGCTGATATACCCATTTCACCGTTAGTGAGTTAACGGCAAAATATTCACCCAACACACTTATACATCCTCAACAAATCCTCCAGTATTTGATTAACTCTCTTAGTTTGACCATGTATTTCTAGATGATAATCTGATCTTATATTGAATTGTATTCCCAAATTTGAGAACAAGGTTTTCCAAAACCTTGAAGTTGTCTGAGCATCTCTATCCAAAACAATCTTTTCTATAATTACATGCAATTTAGAGACTTCTTGCATGAATTTCTAGGCTAAAATAGGTTCTCCATTCATGAGATTATCAGGTATAAAATGATCTTCCTTGGAAAGTTTATCCATCACTACAAGAATAGCTTCATGCTTATAGTGTGATATAGGCAATCCCTAGACAAAATCCATACTGATCACCTACTATTTTCATTCAAGAATATCACGAGGATACAAAAGTCCTACCGAGTGCTAGTGTTCAACCTTAACACACTGACACTATAGACATCCTACCACAAATCTCATGGCATCATTCTTCATTCCTTTCAAAAATATAAGGGTTTCACATTAGCTAACAACTTTGTCACTCTAAGATGACCTGAATATGGCACATAATGCACTTCTTTCCACACAGATCTTCTTAAATCTCCTTGATTTAATACATAAATTCAATTATGGAATCTCAATAACTCATTAGGTTCAAAATTTAATCCATCATACCTCATATCCTAAGGATTTTCTTTTAGAGCTTTCAGAATCTGCTCATACTATTCATCTCTAGTCAAATTCTTCAATACTTGATCTCTAAAATCAGAGTGCACTGACACTTTTGTCATTATGTGACTTCTCCAACTCAAGGCATCATCCACTCAATTTTATTTACCCTTAATTTAGTTAATGTCAAAATCATAATAAGAGATGAGCTCTAACCATTCTTTTCTAGGCATTGAGGTTAGGTTGCATGAAGATATACTTCAAACCTTGATTGTTAGATTTTAGTTCAAATTATTTTCCCAACAAATAATTCCTCCATTCTTGGAGAGCATGTACAATTGACACTAATTTCTAAATCATGAGGGGCATACTTCTATTGATAAGGTCACAAGTTCTTGGACTTATAGGCCACAACTTGGTCTTCTTGCATGAGCACTCCACTTAATCCTTCACTTGAAGTATTGTTCACAACAAAAAAATGACCCTCTAGGTTAGGCACTCTAAGAATCGTGTTGAAGTCAATTTCCTTTTAAGAATATTGAAATCTTCTTCACATTTGTCAATCCATTCAAATCTTTTTCCTTTCCTCTACAAGGAAGTCATGGGATGTGTAATTCTAGAAAACTTCAAAATGAACATTTTATAATACCTTGGTAATCCTATAAAACTACACACTTCATGCACATTTTTAGGTGTAGGCCATTCCAAAATAGACTTTATCTTTGAAGGATCTACAACATTTCCTTTAGTTGATATGATATGGCCCATGTATTGCATCTTTGTTTGAAAGAAGATACATTTGGATAGCTTTCCATAAAGTTTGTGCTCCCTGAGTCATTGCATAACTATCTGCAAGTGCTGATGTTGTTCCTCCTCATTATGAGAGTAAATTAAAATATAATCCAAAAACACCAAAACAAATTTACCTAGAAAGTCTCTAAATACACTATAAATCAAATTCATGAATACTGCTACGGCATTGGTCAAATCAAAATGTAAGACTATGAACTCATAAAACCCATACCTTGTTTGAAAGTCTATCTTGTGAATGTCTTCTTCTGTTTGTCTCAACTGATGATAACATAACCTTAGGTCAATCTTTCAAAATACAATTGCATCATACATTTGGTCAAAGAGATCATTTATGCATGGTAGAGGTTACTTGTTCTTAATCATTGTTTTGTTAAGCATATGTTAATCTATACAAAGTAATAGAGTGCCATCTTTATTCTTAACAAAGATCACTAACACTTCCCAAGGTGACACTAGGTCTAATCAGTCCTTTTGATAATAGTTCCTAGAGTTGAGCCTTTAGCTCCATGAACTCAGTAGTAGTCGTCTGATAAGGTTCTTTGGAAATAGGTTCATAACCACGAATAATATCTATTGCAAAATCAAAAACTCTTTTTGGGGGTAGACCGGAAAGGTCTTTAGGAAACACATCCCATAAATCATTGAGATAAGTGTACGCTAAGAATTTTCCTTAAGTTCCTTCTCCTCTTCATCTTGTACCTCACCCATGTTAACTACAAACATTTGGCAATCTTTCCATTTTTCTCTTTTCAATTGCATCACATAAAATTTCTTAATATTCATTTCTCACTAAAACATTGGATAAGGACAACATTTCCATTGTCATCTAGGCATTCTATGATTTTGGAAAGACAATCAGCTTTTTACCTATGTTTTGATAACCATTTCGTCCCTAAAATGACATCATAAGACCCTAGAGGTGCTACATATAGATTGACCTCTGAGGAAAAAGTAGGTAGGGTTAAACTGGCTTCAAACAAACATTGCTCTACCTGAGCTCTTGACTAGTTTGCAAACTCTACTATCCATGAATTGGCCATGAAACCATCTTTCCTAGACATCTTATCCAATATTGTAGGGTTCACAAAATTTTTAGTTGCTCCTGTATCTATAAAAATAGAAATTGGGGTTCCAAATAGAGTACCTGCAATTTCAATAGGAGTAACCTAATACTTAGCTTGAGGACTATCCAAAGCAGCATGAATCTTTTATTAAAAACCTATTTTCTGTGAAGGTAAAGGATGGCTTCGATAAGAATTCCCTTGATTCTTTGTGGGGCACTTGTTAACATAGTGATCACCTCCACATGCAAACACTCTCCAAGAGGATCTCTCTTTCTAAAGATCGGTTGGAATTATTATCATTCTTTTTAGGATTAAAATCCCTATTTTCATCCCTAAATCCATTCTTTTTATATTTGGAGGTTTTACCATAGTTTCTATCTCTGGTTTCCTAATTCCTACTTCTTTTTTTGAATGATTTTGAAGGACGACTCCAATTAGATTTCTTTCGAGATATTTCTCGATACGTAGAGATAGATTTGAGATTTTGCTTTTACTTGATGGTTTTCTCAAACACTTGATCCATGGTTGTTGATCCATGAAAATCCTATTCTCCACCAATTTGATCATTCAATCCCATAATAAACTTCCTTATTCTAAATCTCTCATCCTTCTAATATTATGGCACTTACTTCAATAATCTAGAAATTTTTCCTAGTATTCAATGATAGTCATATCTCCTTGATGCAGAATTTGGAAATTTGTTAATTTCTATTCAAAGTAAATTTGGGGAAACCATATTTTCCTAAATATGGCCACAAATTGATCCCAAATTAGACTCAAAGAACTCAATCCTAATTCCATTTTCTTGTTCATCCACCACATGAATGCTTCTCTTGCTAACTAGTATGCTCCCCATATAGCTTTGGTGATCTCAGAACATTTTTTATCTCAAAATATTTTTCCATCTCTATCAGCCAAGGCTCAACTACATCTCCACTCACCATTCCATCAAACTTAGGAGGTATAAATTTCTTCATATCTCGGGCTAGATTGCTAGTAAGACAAGTTTTTTCCTCATGTTGAATTAGCGAGACTTGATTATTTACTCTTAGTTCATCATGAAAACTAAATTGTTCTCTTCCTTCAGAGTGGTGTTCTTGATTGGTTTCTCCCCATCTAACTTCCTGTTCTAATGTTTCCAATATTTCTTTTGTTTCATTTATAACTAACAAAATTCAATCTAATTTTACCATAGGATTATTTTGAGGATCTGGGCCATTTGAGTTCCCTTCTGGTTGGTTTCTAGAATGTTCCATAACATTACCTATCCACAACTAACATTTCCATAGAAATTTATCAAACATGGGACTTTATGGTATACTATCATAAAATTACATGTTCATAAATACATAAACTTAGAGATTCATCACATAAACATTTTCTTAATTCTAAAAGAAAAAAATTTACTTTATTCACTTTCTAGAATTTTACATCCTTATTCAAATATAAAACTTTTCTATTTTTTGTGTACAAGAAATGTCTAAATATCACTTTCTGATAGAGGAATTTCCTTGGGTTCTTCCTCCCTGTCCAAATCAAGTAACACAAAATTAGTCGGTGGATGTACTCGTGAGTATTCAATCAATACATCTTTTCCCATAATAGGTGTATCCCGACCACACCCAAAATCCATGTCATGGTGGGTAGATGGTTTACTAATCTTAACCATTATAGGGGTTGGCAACCTTTTTACATCCTCAATCTATTTTCTCCTTTCCAGGTGAATATGTTTGAATGCATCAGCTAGTGTTTTAAAATCAGTGAACCAAGCTCCCTTTGCATAGCTCACTGTTTCATTAATCTTTGGCTCTGGAGATGGCTCTTTCTTAATAGTGATCTTAGGCATATCACTAGTTTTTGTTTTCTTGGCTTGCTTTCTTGTCCTTCTCTTTCTTACTATTTTGGCACAAGAACAAATGTTTTATCATTAGCATAACTTACGGATCCTGTGAAACCTCACAATGAGCTCCAAGGTCCAAGTGTTGAACCTGGTAGCTTTGATACCATGTGTAACATCCCATTTCGAATATTAATTAAACAAATCCAAATATTGCACAAATAAATTCCAATTTTTTTATATAATCAACTTGAATCCATCATTAATAAACTTGCTAATTGAAAGTTCAATAAATAATCACAATATATGGTCACTTCACATGTGACTTACAAATTTTCCATATTTGTCAAGTATAAATACAAATGGTCACTTTCCTTGAAACTACAACATGATTTAATTTTCATTTACATAATAAGTAATGTTTTCTATTCACAATTCTTCTATAGTCAACTACAGGAGAGAGAAAGCATCACCCTAGTTCTTTTCCACCAACCACAGACTAACAGTCCCCCTCACATCTTCCATATGGATGTGGCCCTTCCCTTGACTATGGTATAGATAATGTGAATCAATTGATTCCTTGTGCCATCTAAGAACTAGTGCAGTGTCCTAGCTATTAACAATCAGGTTTACAACTCTACTCTAGCTCTAGCTATGTATAACCACTCTGATTGTTCAGCTATCTAGTACATAGTGAACCAACAATGCAAGCAATGACTTTTGGATTACTTTGGCCAAAGTTTCATATAATAAGTCGTATGTTCACACACTCTTTTCTCTACTTGGAGACTACATTATTTTAATTTACTAAATAATATATATCCACCTATTGTGACTTATTAACTCAATACTAGTCTATCTGACTTAGAATATTCTCTTATTCTAGTACAAGTATAAGATGATAGCTTAGGTGACTTATAAATGTATAATTAGCCCTTCTTTGAATCCTTTCAAAGGCTTGTCAACACATTTCCATGCTCTTTAATATACATATTATATATTCTAAAGATTTTCTTGACCCCGTCATCAAGACATTGCTCTTGACATGTATAGACCTCTAAGACTCTTTTCTCTAAGATATATCTACCTTAGTCTATGATTACATTCATCTATTTTTTGTTGATTATAATAAACATATGACTATTTATTTTCATTGCAAAATAAAAGAAATTATGAAAACTATTGACCCATCTTAGCCAAATCTGGAGATTAGACTACTCTTTATCCACAATAAGAGTGGTATTTGAAAACTCTTGATTTCACAAAACAAACTTCTGATAATATTATAATAATAAGAGTCCATTTATACTCTAGTCTTTACTGGACTTAAAGCATTGAGTTCATACTCATTTCATTTGACAACAAGGTATGTTTTCACCTTAGATAGCTTTATTAACACTATTATATTAAATCATTCATTGAACATTTTTCCATTCTTGGCTTCTTAGTTTGAAATATATACTCTTATAAAAATACTTGAGGTAAATCCTCACCCAATATTTAATCTCAATGATTATAATTATTTCTCAGTTCTACTAATCAATCATGGTTTTCCATTCGACCTTTACATAGGTCCAGATCTCAAAAGTTGACAAGAATATCTAAGCAACCTCTTGGTCTTACAAATTTCTTAGTCAATAAAAGATGTAAATTCTCAAGATATAAATACTATCTTTATCACTATTTTTGAAGTGATTGAAGTGATTTTCTATTACTATTTTCTATATATGTTTTTATAATAATTTAACACCATAATATATTCAATATATGTGATAAACTATCACTATAATCCATATGTTATGATTTATATGTACTATCACTGAGAATAATATGTTTTAAGTTCTTTATTATCACTATGTTATATGCACATGCATATCATAATTCACTACCTCTATGATACATTTGTCATTGTGTTTCACTATCTCTGTGATACATATATAGTGTTTAGAGTAAAATTGGGATTGTTTATTGTTTAAGTGTTTAGATGTTTGAATCCTCCTTTCACCCTTAACATTCAAGGACCTAGGGTTGAGTGGCCATGCACTATCATACCCATGCCACTGTGAGATGTAGGGAAACTTGGATTAGGATGTTCAATTATCAATTTTCCTTCTCTTATGCTTAATTGACCATTAAAACCTTAATTTCGCAAATACGACAATAAATGGAAGAATAACAGAAAAAGATCTTGCAAAGGGAAGTCAAATATCAAATCACAGAGTATCTATTTTCAGGGTTTTGAGGTGGAAAAGTTGAGGACACAGGAGCGAGCAACAAAGTCCAAGGCCTGTGTTTTTGTTTGGATCTGAGAACTTAGTCTGCAACCCTTTCATGTTGTTCTAAAGGTTTTTCTATCACAAAAATTTGAGGACTAATGAGCGGGCACCCAAGTCCAGGGAGCAGATTTTCCTTCTGTTTTGTAATTCTTACACTCCAAGGTGTCTTCCTACAACTTCACTTTGTCCAGCTCCTCAACCTGTAACTTGCAACCATGAAAACTTTGGGAGGGTGTTGTGTGTTTAGAGGCTTGCCTTAGTCAAGCCCCAGAGGACACTTAAGTCTTTGAGCACCGTTGTCAGAGATAGAGTGCATGGCCTTGTGAGACAGAGGCAAAAATGAAAGGAGATGATAATGAAAACACAATATAATGTCACCTTGTAGTGAAGATCTCATGGGAGGAAGATGCCCTTCATTCCATGATGAAATGGATGCTCAATTTGCAAACATAAACACATAAACCACACAAATCTACTCTTGCAACACCATGAAAGCCTTGAATCTCCTTGAGGATACATGAACATCACAATTGCCATCTAGTTTCTAAATGAAAGCCTAAACATGCTTTTATATGCAACTAGAAGCATTCCCGCCAAGATTTCATAAATTCAAACTTACCGTGTCGGCATAGGACCCAAATAATGGTCACAAGCTGACACCCAAAAATTGGGACTACCCCAAAATAGTGCAGGACTAGGGCATGGGTGCCCAAGTTCTCCCCCCCTATTTTGGGTAGGCTTAAGCTCAAGGGGTCCTCTTAGGTCCAATTTTCCATGATACCTAGGGCTCATTCCATCGGGATGCCAAATTATGAAGTAAGATGTCCTAAATACATGCAAAAGACCCAGGAGCTAAACCAAGGGGACATTTCAACGTTATATTTAGCCCCCACTTTAATGTATGTATAAACGCAAGGCCAATACATGCATTAAAGTATGGTCACAAACATAGCAAACACGCCAAGCACAGAAAAGACATGCCAATCACATAGAAAATAGTAACAGGCACGCAAAACATGGAGAAGACAATTATAGTCACACAGAACACAGAGAAGACAGTCAATGCATAAAATCTACACATTAATGCATGGAAGACAAGCATAAGTTCTTTTCTTTTTTTTTCTCATATATATGAAATGCAGATGCAAGTACTAGAAAGTAAACAAACCTCCCATAATGCAAGAAACACTCATCACGCTAGTCTTTATACTACATATATGGGGAAACACACACGCAAGATACATAAAACCTCCCAAAATCTAGGAATCACTCATCGATCTAGTCTTTAGACTACATATAGGGCAACAAACACGCCACACAAAGCAAGCACATCAAACACACACACTTGAAGACACAGAGAAAATATGACAGACAAGTGATGGAGTGTACCTATTTCTAGGTCAAACACCATCTCAAGCACATTACAGGCACACACTGACAACTGGGCTTCACCACAACAATTGCCGAAAACACGTTTAAGGGTTGAGTTAGTCACAGAATCGCTCCTTGCCTCTGTAGAGGACTTTTGAAAATGATAGGATGATGTAATCTGTTCCAAGAAATACACCATGCCCTCCTCTACAAAGGGCTTAAGATAAAAAGGATATACATTATATCCCACCTCCACAGAGGGCTTACATGATTGATTGATTCATTGCAAACAAACTCAGGATGCAGGAAGCACTCATCGAGCTAGTCTTTAAACTGCATTTGAGGACAAGCAGATAGCTAACATCTACAACACACAACTTACCTTATATATGCCCCCACATTAAGGTGGTTGATATTAGGTATCAATATTAAGCATGTTAAGGTAGGAAGAAAACACACAAGGGAACACAAGCTCTCTCAAAGCCCATGCCCCCTGGAGGTGACATGTACTTCATGATCGCCAAATGTTCCCACAAACACATACCTACAAGAAACATGTTAGTGTCTACAACATTAGGATAAACAACAACATAAATGCATATAATTAACCACACAAAGAGCCAAGGTTATACAATGAATTTAGAGTTTGAGGATAATTGTGGGGCTATATCATGAAGCTCTCCGAATTGAGCACCACCAAGGCTAGATTCAAAGACAAACAAAGGTACACAGAGTAGCAGTATTGTTAAAGTTTGTAAATGAGATAAAAACATCATCAAATTCACGATGCAGAAAGCATGAGTGCTTCCACTAGCCAAGCATCAGATAAAATATACAACTCCATCGTCATATTAGGAAATAAGTCCATTTTTTTATTGTTCTCGAAAGGGACACTAGGTCTGCATCAGTATAAATATTTTTTTCATCATTCACCCACTAGGTAGAAACACTAGAGGAAGGGAAATAATAAATAAGAGAGGAGAAACAAGTGTCTTAGGGATAGTCACGTAGGAGGGTGCCCCCAGGTTACCAACTACAATGCTATGTCCATAAGACACAACACACAATGATGAAATCAGAGAGAGAGGCAATATAGAAGAATGATGGTACAAATAGAAGGTTGTCACAATAGAGGCAGTCTCTTGGTATCTTGGATCTTATAAGAGAATCAGGGGTCATCCCAAGAAGCCTAAACAACACATAGCACATCACAGGGGAAGCACATCATGAGAGAATAAAGGGTTAGAGATACTTACCTGTTAGCACCATCGTTAAGAACTTACACACTTAGGATATCTCTCATGTTGTTTTAATATTGTATTAACATTAAGTGTAGGATGACAAGAGGCTTTGGTGGGTTTCAAAGAGCGGTATCCTATACCGGTTGTGTAGTTAATTCCAGCAACTTGTAAAGGTACTCTAATTCCTTGTTGATTTACACTGCAACCATTGGTGGCATAGTCATTATTTTTGTACAAGATTTGAAATCCACGACCATATAGAGAGTCCATTTCATTAGAAGAATGTGAAGCCTCATAGATATCATAATTTGTAGTATAAGTGAGGGTATTGTCTTTATTTTCAACTAAGGAAACTTTGTTTTTCTAAGATGTTTCTAAAGATTGTTTAGATGAGATCGATGCAACTTTTGATGTGTCAGGTTTATTAAATTTGTATTCCCCTGTACTACAAGGGTTAAAATCTAATGAAACCCAATCATCACCAACAAGTGTATTCAATGTTTGAGAGTCTTATACAACATTAGTCATTGATGGATCACCTCACAAATTGTTTAACCTCATATGATTGTAAACTAGTTTTTGCATTTCAATGTGTATACAGTTGTATGGTTCAGGATCAGCATGAATAGTATGAAATTTACCTTTGAATATAAATTTGATTGAACGATGTAGAGTGGAAGGGACTGGCCCCAGTACATGAATCCAAGGTCTACCAAGAATTATGTTGTAAGATAAAGAACTAGGCATGACATGAATCAGGGTAGGCACAATCACATGTCCCACTTGTATAGGTAAAGTTATAGTACCTATGGATTGTCATCCAACATTGTCAAAACTACAAATACTTAACAGTTCCAGCTTGATGGAAGATGTATCAATTTTAATCATATGTAATAAGTCAATGCCACAAACATTAAGAGCTGATCCATTATCAATCATAACTCTCTTAACCAATGATTTGTTTATTGTGACGAAGATAACGAGAGGATCATATTGGTTTTGAACTTCAATTGACGGTAATTCCTATAGTTGAAAGAGAATATCTATTTCTGTCACATGCATACTATCCAATACAGCTGCTACATCATTAGGTTTAGTAGTAGGTGGGACAATCACCTTTTGTAAAGATTCTTGGAGCATTCCATGGTATGTAGGTGATGTTTGTATTAAATCCCAAAGAGAGATCTTAGCCGAAGTAGCACAAAGCTGTTTGACAAGGTCATACTCTTGACCACTTTTATGATTAAGGAGAGGTGATGGAGGGAGCATAGGTTGAAGACATGGAAGAGACATAGGCACATGTGGTGCTTGCTTACTTTGCTTGTTATTACGGGTGTTATATGTATGAGCAATCACATTTTATACACCCTAATTTCCTTGAGCAATTTGCTTTGCATAGTCATAGATGTGATTTGGCGGTCTACCTTGAACAATAATCATTGGCTTTACACAAGAGGGTGCACTAGGTGCCCCTCAAACAATCATTTTAGGAATATTGCTACAAAGTTTATTAACTAATATTGAATTAACATTGTTTCCCTCTTGATTGCATCCAATATCTATCCCTAAAGTATTTAATATGAGAGACCTTTCTTCATCCACTAATGCTACATCTTGTCCAATGAGAGCAATGGGATGAGAGGAATGTACATCATCATCATCATCATACTTTATGGTGGAAAGAGGATTTTCACTCTCATCTTTCTCATGAGTGTTCCTAGAAATGAATTTGGTTAAATCTTCTAATATCAAAGGATGTTCACTCATGAGGATTAGGAATTTGTCAAAATGAAGATCTTTGATAAATTCATGTAGAGATACCATACAAAAATGATATGAAGGTGCCATTGCATTGTTTTCAATGTAAAATCAGAATTTAAAATCTTTTCAAATTTGATGCAAAAGACAATTGCAAAACTATATGTAAAAATGGCCTTAAATGCTTGATTTTTTGTACTTTCTTCAATGCAAATAAATGAAATAAAGGGTGTTGTAAGGATTTTGATCATAGGAAATAAATCATATATCTGATATCAGTCCAAAACAGCAATAGGATCCTTTACAATGCACTCTTGATGCAAATCTAAGATGACAACAAGTCAAAATATAGTGAAAATATGTCAAAATTTACAATTTTTTCACCAAATCTCAATGTAAAAGAGCATGACAAAGGCTGTTGTGAGGAAAATGATGATGGAAAAAAAAATATCAGTTATAAAATCCAATTAATGTCAAAATATCTGTCACAACATGCTTTTAGTGCCACTTAAGGTCAAACCCTAGTGAAAATATAGGAAAAATAGGCTATTTTTTATGGGTTTTCAACTGCAAGACCTAGCAAAAAGGGGTGTTGTAATGAATTTTAGGAGGTGTGGAAAATAAAAATAAATGGTATCAGTCACATCAATCCATAAAATTTGTCACAACACACTTGGAGTGTAAACTAGGCCAAACCCTAGGGGAAAAATAGCAAAAATGTATAGTTTTCCACCAAATTTTCAATACAAGAGGCCAATAAAAAGGTGTTGTGAAACTTTTTAGGAGGGGAAGAAAAAAATTATCCTAATAAAAATCAATTAATACAAAAATAACCTTCACAACATGCCTATGGTGCAAGTTTAGAGAGTCGATAAGGCCAAATTTAATGAAAATCGGTGTTTTTGAAGCCCTAGATTTTAAATCTTGACAAAAAATGCTATATGAATGCTTTGAGGTCAGATTTATGATGGAAATTAAATACTCTCAGATCTGAAAATTAATTCCAAGATTTAATATGCAAAATACCAATGCAAAATTTAATGAAAATGTATAAAAATTGCTAGCTTTTGTTGAAATTTTCTATGCAAAAATGCAAATATTTTAAATCTATATGCAAATTTACACTAAAATGCAAGAATAATAAAAAAATATAATTTTAATGAGCCTCTAAAATCAGTAGAAAAATTTGAAGAAGATTTTGCCTACAAATCGTAGATTTTGGAATTACTAGGTTATATGAAAATTATCAAAATTTCTACAAAAGCCTAGCAAATTAATGATGAAAATGCAATGCAAATTATTGAATTTTTGTGTTTTTCTGTAGTTTATATCAGATATGATGTAAAAATCATGAATTATGGAAATTTAGAAAGAATTGATGCAATTTAGTAATCTATATTAAAATGCAAGCTAGGGTTTTCCATTTTTTTTGTAATTTTTTCAATGCAATAAGATGAAAGACTATATGAATGAATGAAATCAATACAAATATAAAGACACACACTCAAAAAGTTGCAATTTAAGTCCAAAAACATGGGTTCACTAAAATATTTAGAGTAAAATTGGGATTGTTTATTGTTTAAGTGTTTAGATGTTTGAATCCTCCTTTCACCCTTAACATTCAAGGACCTAAGGTCAAGTGCCCATGCACTATCATACCCTAGGTTGTTGTGAGATGTAGGAAAACTTGGATTAGGATGTTTAATTATCAAATTTCTTTCTCTTATGCTTAATTAACCATTAAAACCCTAATTTCATAAATACGACAATAAATGAAAGAATAACAGAAAAAGCTCTTGTAGAGGGAAGTAAAATATCAAATCATAGAGTACCTATTTTTGGGGTTCTAAGGTAGAAAAGTTGGGGACACAAGAGCAGGTGCCCAAGTCTAAGGCCTATGTTTTCATCTGAATATGAGAACCCAGTCTGCAACCCTTTCCTATTGTTCTAAAGGTTTTTCCGTCACGAAACTTTGAGGACTAATGAGCAAGCACCCAAGTATAGGGAGTAAATTTTCCTTTTGTTCTACAATTCCAACACTCCAAGGTGTCTTCCTGCAACTTCACTTTGTCCAACTCATCAACTTGTAACCTGCAACCATGAAAACTTTGAGAGGGGGTTGTGGTGTTTATAGGATTGCCTTAGTCAAGCCTTGAAGGACACTTAAGTCTCCAAACACTATTGTGAGATAGAGAGTGCTTGCCCTTGTGAGGCAGAGGCAAAAACCAAAGGAGATGATGATGAAAACACAATATAATGTCACCTTGTAGTGAAGATCTCATGGGAGGAGGATGCCCTTCATTCCATGATGAAATGGATGCTCAATCTGCAAACACAAACACATAAACCACACAAATCTGCTCTTGCAACATAATGAAAGCCTTGAATCAAATTGAGAATGCATGAACATCACAATTGCCATCTAGTTTCTAAATGAATTCCTAAAGATGATTTTATATGCAACTACAAGCATTCGAGCCAAGATTTCATAAGTTTAAAGTTACTGTGTCGGCATAGGACCCAAATAACGGTCACAAGCTGAAACCTAATAATTGGGACTGCCCCAAAATAGAATAGGACTAGGGAGTAGGCACCCAAGTCTTGCTATTTTGGGCAGGGTTAAGCTCAAGGGGTCCTCCTAGGTCCAATTTGCCATGATATCTAGGGCTCATTCCATCGAGATGCCAAATTATGAAGATGTCCTAAATGCATGTAAAAGACCCAGGAGCTAAACCTTATGAGTGAAAAGTTCCCAAGGGGACATTTTATGATGTTACATATAGTATCATGGTTCATGGTGTTGTGATAAATATGATAACATGTTTCACTATAAATGATATTGTGATTCTCTATACTAATATTAATATATTAACATGTTTCACTATCTTTGTTGTATACATATGATACCGAGTTTCTCTACTTTTGTGATTTATATATGTTATCATAATTCTATATCTTTGTAATATACAAATATTACACAGACTTCACTATTTTGTGATGTAAATATACAAATGTTTTACATCATATACATCACTATGTTGATCGTAAAATGAATGATATACTGATGTATCAATAGCTAATGATAATGAGATTAATATCACCACTTACTGTGGTTAGCATGATAAGATTATACCATAGTAAAAATAGGGTTTTAAGATAGTAAATATGTTGTTTCTTCTTCCTATGTTTTGCATACTTAGAATGAAAATTCTATATATAACTTGAATTCAATCATTCAGATTAAAAACCTCAATACAAGATCACTTTTAGGTTATGATTTTACCTGAGAGTGTAGTCGAATCTCTCCTATTTTTCACCTCCCTCTCTCTGTTGTTTGTCTTCTACCCTAAACAACAAACAATGAAGCCCCTAAAACATATCAAAGAAGTCCATTAAATGACTTCTCTTCCATCCTCCCTACCGGTTACCGACAATTAGAGAGTGTAAATATCTCCCACTCCCTTCAACTATTTGAAGTTGTGGAGATAGGAAAGTGGATAACATGGAGTATAAATGCTCCTCCACTCTCCCAAGCATCTAGGAAGGTAAGAAAAGAGTATCTGTTGTGTGGTTACACAACACGCCCCATTTTAACTTATCAAAACAGGGACCCAACTTTTGGCTTGGCTTGTGTTGTCTTCTTTCTGGCGGTTTGGTAAAAATAGGTCAGGTGTATCATCATCATGAAGGTCAGGATGAGGTTGGTCATCATCATGAGGTCAGTTTGTCAAAGTTCATATTTTGTTACTATGACCTCATGGTTAGAAAGAGCTTGAAATTCCATGCAGGTTTGCCTTTTACATCACTTGAAAATTCGTCCATATGAGGGAGTTATGCACAGTCAAAGTTTTGGTCAAACCTGATAATTGATGATGATGAACATCATCATCATATTTGAAACGCCCCTGATAATATCCTGAGGTTGAAATATCCGGACGTCAACTTTAAGTCATAGTAGGTTGTCCCCGTCGAGCGGTCTTTTGTATCGCGAAAGGTCATCATCATGGTCTTGGTCTATCACCCGATATAAAAATCATGCAGTCCCGAAACATCCAGACGTCAATCTTAAGTAATAGTGTGTTTTACCCGTCAAGCGACCTTGGAAACATCGCGAGCATCATGATATTCTAACATCACCCGATATTATAATATCATGCTGATATTATAATATCACCCTACTTAAGAAACCCACCATCTGCATAATTTGCACGCGCACGTCAAAGTCCTGGTGATCATCATCATCATGATCTTTCAAGGCAGGATCACATTTCGTAATATCCTCCTGATCTCCTTTTGCGTGATCATGATGATCACCTTATCTTTCAAAGGGAGGGTGATATTTCATTCCTAAGTCATGATGTCAAGATCATCATGATCTTGTTTCTCTACCCGACATTTCGTAATATCCTCCTGCTGAGAAATATAACCTTTTGCAAATATCCTGATGACATCATCCCGACCTGATAAACGAAGAAGCAAATATCAAGATGACGTCACCATCACCTTTCTCCTTCGGCAGGATATTTTCCAAGGCATGATCCTGTTCGCCAATATGATGATGATGATGACGTCATGTTCGAAGATTAACAAAAGCCCCAGATATCCTGATGACGTCATCTGGACATTCAGCAGGATCATATTTTAAATCACCTAGTGCGGATATGATGATGATGATCATCGTCATCCTGATCTTTCGAGAGGGTTACCTTAGCCGCAAAAGGGGGTCATACTGCATTCATCATCCCGATCATATTCATTAGGGGGAACCCGATCTTGCATTTATCCCCTGATTCTAACGAATATGACGATGACGTCATCCTTTGCATTTTAATGAAGCCCGAATATGATGATGACATCACCATCATTTTCCTTTCCTCAGCAGCAGGATCATATTCCACAGCCTCCTATTCTCCTTCGACATGATGATGATGTCTTTCTTTCCCCAATATGCAGAAACGAAACATCCTGATGTGCTTTTCATCAGAGCATTCGGAGGGGAGGAGCATCATATTTCATGATATCCTGCGGCTAGATATAAGACATAGAGTTGGGCATCATCATGATTTTTGGCGTCGGTATAACTGTTGCCATCGGCCAAGTCTAATATTGTCACCCTGATCATATGTGGTCACACCGATGCGAATATGATGATGATGACCCGAAACATACAAACAGAGCATGCAAAGCCGGATTCAAAGGATGGTTAAAGGGCGGTTATTTCCTTGTATATTTTGAGATCATCCTGATCATATTTGAACCTGATACACATGGAAATGGGCGGGAAAACATGAAGCGATAGAAATTTAAAAGCCTGACTGCTTGATTTTGGTCAACGATGGTTGACCTAGTTGTTTTATGCTGTTTATGCATTTAGTGCATAATTTCCCACTGATTTGGAGCCCGATTGCCTGTAGCTGCACATTTTTGGGGGCTTGTTTAATAAAACATTTTACTTCCTGTTGTTTATCCACATGATGATGAACTTAATGTTTGTCTGTTTATTTGCAGGAAGTCATGATGCTGCTGCTGAAGCTGAGCATTGAAGTCATGATGCTGTTAGAGCTGCTGCTGGAGCTGAGCATTACAAAGTTGCGCATGGAGGCAACATGAGCCAGAAATGAGGAGGATGTTGTCAAATATGCTGTTCACCAGCTGGAGACCGAATCAAGTTAAAGATGCTGGAATATTCTGTGCCAGCTGTACATTTGCTAACTGGAGAAGCATGTGCTTTTCATCTGGATCGTTGGTTGTTATGAGAAGATCCTGATCCTTGGATCATTGTAACGGTTTTTGGCATTTGTTCTATATAAGAGCCAGAGCTGGTCAAAAATAAGGGAGATATACATCAATACACAGACACATCTGGCGCATTAAGGCCAATTACTGTAGAATCAATTAGGAGATCGGATTACTGAGACTAATGAGGATAGAATTGTTGAAATGTCAAGGTTCTTTCTTCAGATCACTGTAAATGTACCTGTTCTTGAGCATACTGAATGGATATGAAGTTTCAGATTACATCCTGATTGTAAATTTTACGTAATCTTCTTGTTGATTTCTGGATATGTACTGGTGAATGCTGTGTTCAACTGGAAGCGCTTTCATTTCATTACATGTTGTTGTCAACTTTTCCTTTGAAGATTTGCACTGCATCATGCGGATTTGTGGAATGTCCTGGTGATGTATGATTCTAGTTTCCTTCTTTTCATTGCATGTATGGGAGCTTGTATGTGAATCAGTGATCTAAGTCAAGTAGTTTTGGGAATCTCATTCTTTAACCCTTTTTCTTCTTTTAATTTCATAAATTCATCACCATAACTGCAAATCATGATAAATAACAAGCAGAACAGAGAAATATGCTGACATCCCGTAGGTAACTGAAGATCATTAGCATATTTGAGTTAAATGCATGTAGTATTGAAAATATCATGCAAAGAATCATAAATAATGGTAGAAATCATGCAAATATCAGCCTGTAGGCACATTATTTGACTAACTTTACAGTGCAGAGGTAGAATTGTTGGAGACTTATGCAGAGCAAACATCCAGATCAGGATATTTGGATGATAATGATGAACTTTGCAGAAACACGTAAGGCCCCTGAATGGAAAACAGCAACACACATCAACCACTGAGTAACGTCAGTAGATTAAGACCTAATCAACAGAGACTTGGGATCATGAATTCTTTGAATTCATCGTATCTTTCAAGATGAGTAAAGGTTGTTGTGTAACTTTTATTCTATGTTTGTGAGTGATCAACATCATGACCAACAGTATCCAAGAAGGATTTCCTTCTCTCTTTCTCAAGCCAAAAATATATATCTTAGCTAGGCTATAATTAACAAATAATATTTTACATAGTAAACATATTAATGCATCCTTATGAATGTTTCATTTATGCTGTATACAAACTCAACTTTCAAAGATGATGTCTTAGCAAGTTGAGATAGATTTTCTATGACAAAGTTAGACTTATTTATTTGATTAATTACATCGACATTTCATTCATAGTCGAACATGATCTTTTTTTATTATTGACACAAAAGTTTGAACCATTGGCTGAATGACAACAATATCAAGTATATAAAATGATCACCACATCGAAATTAATTTTGAGGTGATCGATGACATATAATAAGACTTAACTTGATATTTACTTAACCTCTATAGTGAGTGTGTGTAGGTATACTAGATAGCACAACGATAATTGCATTCACATTATCTAACACCCTTTCCACAATGGTACTCTCTCTCCTCTTCTTGGAGGGCAAAAACATTGTTCCTTCATCCACCTTAGTCACACAATGGTAACTTTATCACATCATATTATTTAATCACACGGACATTAGTGCCATCATAAATAATCATTCTTATAAAAATGGCATAATTCAAATGCATTTTATATTCTAACATAATATTACATTCCTCATAAATTAATTTCACTGAATATCCATCTGTCTTCTTGAAATAAAATGATAAGTATGTTAGTTTAAAAATAGGGTGTGACACTAGTCCTTGTGAGGAGTCATCTAAAAAGAGGCACCACAATCAATGATCAAAACATGATGAAATGAACCTCTCAAATTTGTAGATAAAACCTCTCCATATTTTAATCGTGCTCTAACTTTTGTTGTGTTTGCCTTTGATGGTTGTGAGCTAGGATTTTCTTTGTTTTCTTTTGGCAACGTGCAATTTTTTTTGACATGCCCTATTTTTCAACACTTCCAACATTCAACTCTTTTTTGCTCCTTAGATTCAACCTAGCTTGTCCACACTCAACTTTCTCTCTTTCCAGAGATCTGCCCTTTGAAACAAGGGCATCAAAGAAAGATGAAGTCCCTTGAAATGTCTTCTGCCTTGAATCATCAAAAAATATTATAGCTACCACATCTTCAAAAATAAGTTTCCCCTTTGGTGATGAGTTACTGAGCGCCATAACTAGTTGATCCCAAGTTTTATGAAAAGAGCACAATAGTATAGCTGCTTTATCCTCTTCTTCAATTTTCACTTCCACTGAAGCCAACTTCCTAATCAGTGTGTTGAATTATTAAGATGGTTTGTGACTGAAGAACTATCATGCATCCTCAAATTATACAACTGTTGTCGTAAAATAATTTAATTTTCCAATGACTTGGTCTCATATAAATTTTTGAGATTAGTCCACAAGTCATGTGTCATTTTTTCCTCTACAGTGTTTCATAGAACTCAATCAGTCAAAGATAATTGAGTTGTAGCTCTAGCCATGTTATCTTGTTCATCCCAATCCTCTTGCTTTATGGTTACAAGTTTTGACATTGTCCACTTGAGAGCTAAGGCGCATCCATCCTCTACCAATAGGGCTTGAACCTTTAGTTTCCACAAAGCAAAATTGGAACCATCAAATTTTTGAACTTCAAATCTGATAACCGTGCCTCTTGTCATTGTTTTTCACAAAGATGAAAAACCCACAAAACAATTTCTACACAAAACCATGCGATCTAATACCAACTATTAGAAAAATAAGCAATGCAAAATTGAAAAATAATGAATTAGCAGTAAAAAGCACAAAATGGACCAAAGGTATTTATCTGGAAGCATTGGTAATATACCAAGAAAAACTATGGGTAAAGATCTGTCAAATTTATTCTCAGAAAAAAATTTGCAGTTAGAAAACTTTTTTTCATGCCTTGGGCATTCAAGCTCAACTAACTTAAATAATCACCAAAAAACACATGCAAAAATAAAATCAAATCTAAAGATACATTTTCATGCATAAAAGTATGAGTGGTACTTCTGCATACAATTTTGCATGGTGTACATGTGGCACATGGCCAGAAAACAATAGCATCTGGAGATAAGTAAGCTATTCATTAAGGAATTGGCATAACCATGTCTATCTAGTTCTGCCATATGGAGAGCTCTGAACTGATAAAATATTGAGAAAACTATAAACAGCAGGACAAATACAACAACTGCACAAGTTAATTTATATTTATTTAACAAAAGAGATTACATTTATAATAGGAGAGGAGCTCAACAGCTCCCTATTAATTAAGAATCTAATGACACCTAATTCAAGCTAACTCACACCTCTACAACAATTATCAGCACTCACACAGATTCTATTATTCATTATTTCTAACATGAACACCCTTTTGCCGTAGCCTTCTGCACGTGGGACAGTACCACTTCTCCTTAAACCGTATCTCTGAGGTTACACCAACACATTTATAATGAAACCTCTTCCCACCTTTGCACTGCACATAACCATATTTTAACAAATGAGTATCCTAATGCAAATGTGAAATCAATTGAAAAATATATATTTAGTAGAACTCACATTGTTATTGGCACAGGCAATCATATCTCCAGAACAAACCTGAGAATAATTCAGTACAATGTGACTAATTAGTCACCATTAGTTCTTAAGAGACATTTCAGGAAGCAGAAAACCCAGTTACATTTGAAATTAATTAAACAAGAAACAACTTTAAAGTTCTAATATCTACAAAGCACTATAAATAAAATAGTTTGCAGGGAAAACCTGCCTGATGGCACACACAATAGTTCTGCTCATTCGGATGAATGGACCGATTGACATTAACAGGACCAGGAGTGGTCCTCCTGTGAGTCTTTCGAGGTGGATAAGGCATGGACTTAGACTGTGTCTTCCTTTTCTCTTCCCTTTGCCTGATTGGTGGAGGAATTGCAGGAATTACAGGTTTTTCAGGGCTAATTTTCCTTTCTATTGAACAATGACAATCACATAACAAAAGTTTAACCTCTAGGCATGAGAAATCGTTCTCTCTAAAAATTCATTTGTTACCACACACATCATGAACACTCATTCTTTCTCAACTAACTTTTGGAGAAGTTATCCATATTTTCCCTCAGGCTTACAAATTTACAACAGCAGGGTTAAGCTATAGAGTTCATCCACATACCTTGCTTTGCTTGGTCTTCAATTTGATGCAAATTCTCATCGAGTCTTTTCAATAGCTAAGGTTTTTGGAAACAAACACATCATTGAAAAACAATTTATTAGAAATCAGATTATCATTAAAAAAAAAAATGATATGGACAGATGATAATGTAGTTTGGAAAACATTGCAAACCAAGCCTGAAATTTAATTTGTCAGAATTTTTCTTACAAGTTATAATTTGATTTGACGAATGTTTATGTAAGAGAAGCACTACCCTACACTGAACTATCTTTATGATCAATGAAACCCAACGAGTCATTCTAAACTAACCACTCACGACAAATGCAAACATGCATATAAAATAGAAATCCTTAGTGATTTGAGAAGAAAATTCACCGAATTTATTTTATTACACTGGGAAGGGCAAACTTAGAGACTATTTTTTTTTTTTTTTCAAGGTGACAAAAATTGAGTAGTAAAGGTAACCATGTCAATAAATATATCTGTAACTTAAAAAGAAGAGAATACGTTCAAAAGCTTCAAAACAAAGTGCTAATAAATATTCTTTTATTAAAAAGACCAGTGAATATAAATTAAGATTACCTAACTTAATTTAAATTAGGAGTTATAAAATTCATTAAATTTTTATAAAAAATTATTGAAGACTAAAAAAATTAAAAACTATGTGATGTGACACTCCAAATAGGTTACTAAATTTTAAATTGAGTTTTCTTGGTTTTGTTTACAATTCAAATAATTAATAGATAATCATGGTTCATAATATGAATTTAATCTTAGATCCAGGATATGGTTTAATTGGGCTCAAAAGAAGCTTTAACTAGGTTTTATTTCATTTTAACTGAGCCTACAAGAAATTTAACTAGATTTAATTTCATTTTTGGTTCTATAGGGGTTTGGAGTCAAGTTTAAGGGGACATAATTCTTCCTTCTAAACTAAACTGATTAAAAAAAATTAAAAAAATATATATTTACCATTTGGTACATATATGATATATTAAAAGGTGCTCTTAAATATAATTCAAGATGATATTTTTAATATTTTGATCTAAAAATGTATTTACTAGTTATCAATTGAATGGAATCAATTTTTTTAAATTTAACATATGGACATGCTCTACATGTTGATCTACTTGCTTTTAACTGCATATCTCTAAATTGAGGTTAACACACATTTATAACCTTCGTTTGTTAATGTTATTATCATAATAAATTTAGTTTGTTACCAAATTTAGCCTTTAATTCAAAATCAAGCATAATCTTAGTAGTAAAATTTAAGAAATCTCTTTTCTTTCTTCTATAAAATATGTGGAGAAATTAAGAAAAATTCAAGTGTTTTCAAAAGAAGCCAACTTATTAATCTTACTCATAAATGAAATGATTTTTATTTGTCAAAATTTGTTTATTGCAAATCTAAGCTACACACTAAGTTTTGAATAGATCTTAAAATGGCGTAATTTCTGGCACAAATCATGTCAATGAAATCATTAAAATTAAGACAACATTCAAACTAAAAAGTTGTAATTATCAACTTTCCATTCATTTTATTCTATTATGGACACCAACGTTGGACTGTGGAGGCATTTGCATTCATGTCATTCTAGTATACATAAAATGTGTAATAGATCGAACAAAACCTACCACATCAGCAGTTGAAATATTTTCTGTAGAGAGATTTGTCTGATTGGCCACATAATCTTTCCACACTTTTTCCATCATTTCCTCTTCCTCCATCTCTCTCATCCTCGACGTAACCCTCTCTATTTCTTGCGGCAGCAGTATGCTCGCATCTTCATTCAAGAATTATGATTCTATTCAGAAAAAGCAAATGAAAGAAACTAATCTCAAAACCGTGTAATAATATCAATATTATAAATGTATTTACTCTTACAGTCGATATAGTCGTCGACGTCTACACCTGTCCCAACACCCCACATACTATCCAGCTTATATGTTCTTAGTTTTTGTCACCTTCGTAGATTACTTCTGTGACTGGGTAACAAGTTCTAGATCTTTTGTGGAGATTGTTCGCTTCCAACTCTGCAAGTGCTTTACAAAACTATTTTAGCGGATGATAGTACAGAATGAACATGAACTATAAGGAAAATTGGTACTGCGTTACTATTTTTCAGTGGTGCAGAGTTAAAAGGTGTGTTAATGAATGGGGCTGAGGTTGTTATGGTAGTGTGTAGGAGGCTTTTTTTAGCTACAGCCAGACTAAATGATTAATGGCTTTCTTATTTTAAAAGGGAAAAAAACTGATACAGTTGAATAGGTGCGCCTTCAAGGATAGCGAGCGTAACTCTTGGAAACCAAAAATGTGTTCAGTGTTCTAATGGTAAAATTGGAAGTGTAATGCCAATTCTTATTTAGTTTTTGATTTACTTTAATTTAGTGCAATTTTTTAATGTAAGTTTATATTAGTAAGTGGTGCATGCTTGTATTATGTTTGGTATATGAAGATATGTTTATTCTTATTAATTTACGCAGTGTCTCTTTATCTGTTTTCATCTCATGTTTTTTTAATGTATTTTTTAAATATTTATTATTTATATATAATTTATTAGCCTATATTCACACCCATGTCTACACATTCATTCATTGTCTTGATAGTAGTATTTTTCTATCTTAGGACAATCACAAGTTGCTTGAGATCATTCCTAGGTAGCTTAGGGTTGACACCAAAATTTAAAATTTAAAATTTGAAATTTGAAACTCCTACCCTTTCCTAACAGGTGTTGTGAGGTGACTTGGTACATGCTTTTGTGAATTGTTGTTATAGCTTAGTATTTAATGATATTTGTTGCTATAGTTAAGTGGTATTGTTAAACAAGGAGAAAGCACTAGAGCACACTTTGTTTTAAAAGGTACAAAGAATCTTAATATGAATCAAAATCATATATGCCATCTACAAGTACGTGCATGATATCTTACATCATTCACTCAGAACCATAAAGCCAATTTGTATAGGTGGTTGACCTAGAAGAATTTGACCCTAGCAATTTGGCAATCTCCCCTAAGGTGTTTATAAAAAATGCAATAATAGATTAAGAAATTTACAGAAGGCAAAGGAAGAGATATTTAAACTACAACTTTCTATTAAATCATTCCTTTGGGTAACAGTTTGTTCTTGTGCATCACATTATTCCCATGGTGCTTGGGTTTGATCCCAAGGGACTCAAATTTGACTCATACACACTTGCGAGACTACAAGAAACATGAGACATTCATCAAACTATGATTATTAGTTTTTTTGTACATTGGTGACTAGATTATGAGAAACATTAAAATTAATTCTTCATCATTATTCTGAAAAGTTAAGTGCATTCATCCTCCTATTTAATTTTCAAATATTTATTGTTATTTATCAACCCAACACCCTTACTAAATCTTAGTTAATTGGTCATATTTATTTAATTATCTACATTATTTATGTAAGTGTTGTATTTATTTACATTTTGGTGAACCCACCTGCTCTCACAATAGCCTAGTGTTTTAATTTAGGGTGTATCCTTCATTATGAATACAATTATTAGATTTGTGTTTTCTAATTGTTTTATCTTTTTTCATATTTGATTAGGATTACTTTCACATTTTCACTTCATAGTTATATTCTTATTCAGGTTTTCACTTGATTGAGTGACCTTTCTTTTTTCTTAGTGTAATATTTTTTTTTTCATTTAGGGTTTTATTTTTATATTTGACTAGTAGTTCACTCATCCTTGATTTTCTTATGATTTTATATCCCATGGATGGGGATGTGTCTTCTATGAAGGTATTGTTTAAATATATTTATGAATTGTAGTCCTTCATAGAGTTTGTTATCACCTATCCTTCTATGTTAAACATACTTACTTCACTTTTCCATGAGTCTACTTACTTCATAGGATTCTAATGCTGTCCTTAGCCTCATAGATTTGAAAATATACATAAACAATACCTTATTTTTTCATTTTTTCCCTTATCCTCATCCTCATTGGCTTTGGAAACTATAAGGCTATATATTCTAGCTCTTTCCTTCCTTAATATATTGAATATATTGTGGACTATTGCACCTCTCTCAATTTTTTTTGTTACTAGTTTGATTTTATTAATCATTTGTATATAATTGTTTGATAATCTCTACCGTTTGCAATAGTTTTTTGGGTTAACATTTATTTGTAAATTCTAAGATAGTATTAGAGTTTTGGTGCTAGGATAGATTTTTTATTTTTGAGAGATTATAAGGTGCTTTTTATCTTACATGTAAATTTTATTCATACCCATTATGCTCTTCTCTTTCATCCCTTAATGATCTGAACACTAGAAAAGTTTGACAAGAAAAATTGAACTTCTAATGTTTGCAGTTGTATTTCCTAAAATCAAGGTGATTGTAGTGTTTTGGTAATCTTTTTGGTATTTTAAGTTTTTATATAGTATCCGAAAGGATTGATTAAATTAGAAAAGGATTTCATTTAATAGAAATCAAGTATTAGTAAATCATGTTGCAAAGGAGGGTTTTGTTTGTGGATTAGATGAGTAGCTTTCGTTTAAGACATTTCTTTGGAAAAAAGGACCTCACCATTGCATAGTATGAGTATGCTCTATATGTTTTTATCACACTTTCATATGGCTGATTGTAAACCTACTATGACTCCCTCACTTTTCTGGAGTCGAACTCAAGGATAAGTGTACTTCACCTGTTGTTGATGACACTTTGTATCAAATTATTTAATACTTAAGGGGGTGTTATGTAATACTTTTATTCACCTAATATATGTTTCATCCTAAGTTTGATATTAAATTTATTTATTAAGTTCACTTAGGTTGATTGGATAATTCATGTGCACATCATCCTTCTTGCATGGGATTTTTCTTTTCCTTATCATCATAGATTTGAAAACTTAGATAATCAATCCTTTCTTTTAAATTTTTTCCCTTATCCTCATCCTCATTAGATTTAGATACTATAAGGTTATATATTATAGCTCTTTCTTTCCTTAATAGGTAAATTAAATGAATTTGTTGTGAGATTTTAAATCTTCTCTCTTACAAAACTAATTTTGTTATGTTATTTTTATTTGACTATCATCTATATTTAATAATTTCATAAATTCTATCACTTTCAATAGTTCCTAGGTTAATATCTATTTTACATATTCTAACAATGTCCATAATGTAACCCCCTCCTTGGGTGACAACACAATAGTGTATCCCAATTTTTGGCCTAAGTGGGACACTAAAAATCAACATTGTTTGGTTTGTGTCTATTGAACCAAACAAATGTTAATGAATTGAAGGATAATGTAAACTAATATGTTGTAAAATTTTATATGTAGATTTAATTTATATTTTCTTTTAATTTTTTAAAAATTATTTCTATCTTTTTTAGTCCTTTTCAACCAATTTTTTAAGTTTTTCTATTATTTTTATTAAATTATATTTTTCCATATTCCATAACTTTCACTACAAATAAAATCTTTCCATGATTCTTGAAATTAGATTAGTAGCTCCAATGTCTAGGGAATATATAATTTTCATTATTTCTATTGAATATTTTATTTATTATTTTTTAAATTAGTAGAAACAAAAATTTTGTCCTTATACTTTGCAATATCACATTTCTCTTAGCATATACATCAAAATAATTTTAACCCCCTATATTCTAAAAATATATGACTTAAGGAAAAAATCAAGATGTCCCACAAGTGAGACATAGCTTTATATTTTAACCCTCTTACATGTTCTTATGCATATGATAAGAAATTCAAGACCCAAACCAAATTATATATGTTGATCTAGACTAATGAGGCCAAGCTCATTATTAGATTGTGGTAATGAGGGGCCAACTAATAGTAGTGGAAAAATTGTTTACACTTTTGGCTCTATGGAACTAAGGACCTGACGATCCTAGAGTTCAAATACAAGATAATTTTAGATAAATGATAGCACAATATAATTTCTCAAAAAGATATATTCTTGGTAAAAAAATACCCCTAAGATTTGTCACTAAGTACTTAATGTATTAGCTCAGTGATAACAAGACCAAAAGACATCCTATATAACAAATGAAAAACAACAGGTGACACATGAAAAAAAATATGTGAAATAGATTTTTATTACTTTAGATTAATCCCATTATGCTCTACTTTCTTAATTGTTGAACACTAAAATCCAATAGGCATAATTCTTTATAGAGACATGTAAACCACCATCTGTCAAAAGGTTTAGAAAAAGTTATAATAATGAATCCTATAAACTAGTTGTACCTAAAACTCCTCTAGACTACAAAGAGGGAAACGAAAGATGTTTTAAATTATAATTTAATAATTTAACACATTAGAGACCAATTCCTATATTCATTGGAAACATACTTTACAACTTGAAAAAAGAGAGATAGAGTTCATGTAAATAAGTAGTTAGAACAAGAAATGCAAACATATATTTAGATCAAAGAAACAAGTAGCACCACATAAACAAATATACTTCAATAATACATTCTTGCTCAAATAAATCCCATATGCATTATACAATTTTTTCCTAAAGAGAGCATGCACATGGAAATGGGGCCCAAAAGTGACCACTTTTTTTTCATAAAATTAGTAAAAACAAGCCTTGGACAAGAAATTTGTGATACCCAAACTCAAACTTTGAAAATGTGACATGAACAATGTTTAGTAGCACTTAGAATATAGTTTTTAAATTTCTAATTTTTTTTTAAATGGTTAAGATTATTAGGGTCAAATAGGGGGTACACACAAATTGGTCTTATTTTTGTTAGGAAATATAACATAGAATCAGGTGCAGTAACCCTAAAATGTTGACTTATTTTTTAGTATTTCACAAATCCCTTTAGTGGATAGTTAACTAACATATTGTTGTTTATGCTAATTTTTTTTTCTATTTTTTTAATGAACATATGATTTTTTTACTAATTTTCAAAGTAGACACATCCTTAAAAATAGAATATTGAGCATGCTCCTCCCTTAATTTTGAGAAAACTAATCAAAATTTAATTTTTTGAATGTGTATAGAATATAGTATAGAATGTAAAAATCTATTTTTTTCAAATTTGGATTAATGGATCAAAAATGACACCGAAAATTATATACATGGATTTTCAAAGAAAATGAAGACACTAGCAAAAAAATTGAAGATCAAAAGCTTAATGTATTAAAAATGTAGAAACAATTACATGGCTATAAATGTAAGGGAGAGATTGATGTTAGTGTGGATTTTTTTTATTAATATCTTAAAATGTGTAAACCTAATGGAGGGCATGTTGTACATTTACTTGTTTCATCATGGTTTATGCAAAACATGTCTTTGGCCATCATACATGAAGGCTCAACCCTTTGGCTTGAATATTCAAGCCATACAAGCCAAAGGGTGCGATTCCAAAGCAACACTAAATGAAATGGTTTGCATTATAATATATGTATGTGTTATAATGTGTATGATTTAAAAATTCAAAAAACATAACACTTTATGTGTTTTTAATACAAATATAATGTGTGTACATTATAATTTGAGGATGTTTTTTGAAAATTATGGTCCAAAATTTCTATGCCATCTAGAGCTATAATTCTAGATCTCATTTTTTTGCTTCAAAATGGTTTTTGGGAACTTTTCAGCCCCCCATCTTGGTACACATAACTATTTCTTTAGGAAGGTTTTATAATCACTACAATGATAAAATAAATGATAATGCAAAAGGTTGACAAATGTGACACAAGATATTGTTTAAGATGAAAAGAGGGATGATGATGTTGATAGTTTTATTTCAAGGGTTTATCATGATCCTCCTTTCACCACTAAACATTCAAGGACATTCAACCAAGTAGAGAATTCTACTACCAATCTTCTATCACTTGGAACATAGGGGAAGATTGGAATTGTGTGAATTTGTTGTTTAATTGAGCCTAATTATGCTCAAAACCCTAATTTCATAAAATCATAAACAAACGGACAAATTATAGAAAATGATCGCACACATAGATATCAAATGAAAACCAAATACATACCAGATTTTAATGTTTGGTGTATGCAAAAGGTAGGGACTAATGAGTGGGTACCCTAGTCCATTGTATTTGCATTTGTCAATATCTCTAAAGAATGTCTTTAACCTGTTCCTGCTATCACAAAGATTTCACCACTTCAGAATCTAGGGGACTAATGAGTAGGAACCCAAGTCCAAGCCCTAGTTTTCTTCTCAGATCTATAATTTTGATAGTCCGCATAGCTCTCCTAAAACTCCCCTTCTTTCACTTCTGAAACATATAACCTGCAATCATAGAAAAGTGGGTTGGGGGTTCTGTTTAGAGGCTTGCCTCAGTCAAGCCCCAGAGAGACATTCAAGTCCTACGAACACTATTGTCAGATAAAGAGTGTGTATCCCTGTGGGATAGAGGCAAAAATCCAAATGATAAATGATAGAAAACATAATTGATACCACCTTGTAGTGTAGATCTCATGTAAATGAAGGCTCTTTAATCACATGAGAAGATGAAGTCAAATATGCAATCACAAACACAACAACAATGCTCTGCTCTTGCAACAATGAACATGTTTAAATCAAAAGTATGCCTAAAATTCACAACCATCTTCTAGTTTACAAATGAATCACAAAAATGCTTATATATGCAACTACAAACATTCCCACTAAGAATTTCATAATTCAAACTTTAGATGTCGGCATAGGACATAATAACGGTCATATAACTGACACCCAAAAATAGGTCCTGACCTAAAATAGGGCAGGACTAGGGCATGAGTGCCCAAGTCCTCCCCCCTATTTTAGGTAGGATTCATGTTAAGCACATCCTCTAGGTCTCATTTTCCATGAAACTTTAGGGGTTTCCCATTAGGAGTCATCATTAACATGCAAGATGACCTAAATGCATTCTAAAGGACTAGGGAGTTAAACCTTAGGAGGGAAAAGCCCTCAAGGGGACATTTTTTGACATAACATTTAACCCCCACTTTAATGTATGTATAAATGCCTTGGGCCAATACATGCATTAAATTAAGGTCAACAAACACAACAAACATGCCAAGCACAGTGGGGATAGTAACATGCATGCAAAACATAGAAAATATAGTTATAGTCATGCAAAACACAGGGAAGACAACATTGAAGGCATGCAAAACATAGTGAATACAATGAATGTAGTGATTATTTCCTTTTCATTTTCCAATATATTAAATGTAGATGCAAGTACAAGGAAATTAAACACACAACCCAAAGGTAGGAGGAGCTCATCACCACTAGTCTTGAAACTGCATAAGGGGCAATAGACACGCTAAATAAATTCTAGACTGTAGGAGGATCTCATCGCCACAAATATTGAAAGTAGACTTGAAAACAAACATGCCATACAAATCCCAAAGCATAGGAGGAGCTCATCGCCACCAGTCTTGAAACTATGCTTGGGAACAAATATGCCATACACATACACATGGAAGACATGAAGAAAACATGACAAATAAGTGATGGAAGAAACCTATTGCTAGGTTTGTAGCCATATTAGGCACATTATAGGAACACATTGATGATTGGGCTTCACCACAACAATCGTTGAAGACATGCTTAAGTGTTAGGATAGTCTTAGATCTACTCCCCATCTGCTCGGAGGACTTTTAGAAAATGATAGGATGTACAATCTCCTCGAGAAATACACCATCCCCTCCTTCCACAGAAGGGATTAAAATGAAAAGGACATCCACGATATCTCACCTCCACATAGGGATTAAATGATTGCAATAGATTTCAAGCTTTACAAACACACTTTGCTAGCATCTAAATTAGATAGCTTACCTTATATATGCCCCCACCTTAAGGTGGTTGATATTGTGTGCTGATATCAAGCATGTTAAGGTAAGAAGAAAACACACAAGGGAACATGAGCTATTGCAAATCCCATGCCCCCCATATGTTACATGTGCTTTACGATCACCAAATGTTCCCACAAACACACAATTTCTTGCAAGAAAAGCTGTTAGCATCCATAAAATCATGATAAACAACAATGCATGTAATCATTCACATAAAGAGTTGAGGAAAGCAAGATCCAAGATAGACAAACTGCATAGAGCAGAAGTATTGTTATGTTTTGTAAGTGTAATGAGACAACATCAAAGTATCACATGGAGTGATTCTACTAGCCAACTGTAGGATAATATATATCAACCCTGTCATCATGTATGGACTAGGTCTATTTTTTTTATTTATCGTTGAAGGGACACTAGGTCCGTATCAGTATAATATGTTTTTTTATCATCTGTCTAGATAGAACCACTAGAAGAAGGTAAATAATAAATCAAGAGAGGAGAAATAAATTCCTTAGGGACAGTCGTGTAGGAGGGTGCCCCCAAGTCACCAACCACAATGCTATGTACATAAGACACAACATAGAACAATTTAAATAGAAGAGAAGAAATATAGAAGAATGATGAGACAAATAGAAGAAGTATCACAATAGATGTGGTCTCCTGGTATCCTTGACCTTACAAGAGAATCAAGGGTCATCCTAGGAGGCTAAACAACACATAACATAGCATGAGCAAAACAAGACACAAGAAGGGAGGTCACATAAACAAGCCAATGATGCTACGGCATAGGTGACCACAATGGTTAGAAATACTTACCTATAGGGACAACCTAATTAAAGGTTTTCAATGATCAATTCATCATCTTCCCACTCCTAAATGTTAGAGGATAGTAGGACATAAGGTAACATAGACGAACTTTTATTCTTGTCTTCAAGTTACCCATTCTTAAGGTCTTCTTGATTTGATTCAATGTTAGGTGAGATGTTTTCTTTTTGAGATGTATTTCATTGGGTGAATGCTTGTCTTCTCTTCCTCCTTTCTCTCACTTGTCTATTCCTTCTTGTCTTACTATTTATCTCTTTGAAAATAGTATCTAGTTCTTCCATAGGTTTTTGTGTTCTAGAGGACGAAGCACCATGGTCAAATTTTATTTACATTCTCGATGGAATGTTTTGCTCATGACGACTACCTCCTGATCCTTGTAAGGATGGTGGGGAGGAACCTCATCATAGGGCTCTTTTCCTTTCAGTCTAGGATGTTCTTCAAATCTAGGTTGTTCATCTCTTATTGTTTCTTGAATAGAAGGAATGACCACTTGATATAATAATTGTGTTTTGTAGTTTTTGTAGCTCAAGAAGTTAAAATCCATTCGTGGCTCTAGTTCCAATTCATATCATTCCCAAAAGTAATCAAGGTTAAAGTGTTGTCTTGTAACCAAAGTTTTATACCTATTGCAAGGAATAGTATGCATTTTTCCATTCACAGGAATTTTTACATAATTATGAATTGTTGAAGGACCAACTGTCATAGCCTTTAACCATGGGTGTCCTAATTTTATGTGAAAAAGGTCAGATATGGGGACAACATCAAATAATTATTCTACAAATTTCTCAAATATAGTAACCAATAAAGATATCTTCCCAGAAGTGTTTATAAAGGTTCCCTTATGTGTCTTAATCATCATATCTGAAGGGTCATAAAAAAGCCTTGTATCAAACCATGTGAATAAAGGAACTCTTTCATTGCCACGTTAGTTATGATATTAGGATCAACAAGGGTACCATCCATAGGATTTCCTATTATCTTAATAGTGATATAAAGAGGTCCTTTAGTGTCTCCAATTGTTCTTTCATGAGGTGTAAACACAATTTCGGGTTCGGGGACCTTTCCTTTCATGTAGGGCCTAGGACGGAACCTAGTGTTATTGTTGTGATTAGAAGCTATGTGTATATTTAAAATCAATGTAAAATCAAATTTTAAAATCTTTTTCAAAATTTATGCAAGAAACAAACGCAAAACTATATGTGAAAATGACCTAAAATGCTTGGTTTTTTCAACTTTTTTTCAATGCAAACAAGTAAGAGAAGAGGCTTTGTAAGGAAATTGATGAATGGAATAAAATAATATGTCTAATATCAGTCCAATAAACCAATAATATCCTTCATAAAAAACCTTTGATGCAATCCTATGATGATGACAAGACAAAACCTAGTGAAAGTACACCTAAAATATGCAAATTTTCACCAATTTTCAATGCAAATATCTAATACAAAGGTTGTTGTAAATAATTTGAGGAGGGGAAGTGGATTATAACCATGATAAAAGAAAATTAATGCAGATAAATCCTTCACAACATGCCTATGATGCAATTCTAGAGAGACGATAAGGCCAAATCTAATGAAAATGCAAGGTTTTCAAACCCTAGACATGAAATTTTGTAAGCGAACCACTATGATGACACATTACAATAATAAATCAGTACTAATGAGTGTTTTTAAAGGGTAGTAAAATCTGGAACAAGATTTTGGATACAAACCCTAGCTAATGCAAAACTAGGTTTTTATGAAAAATGCACAATTTTGAGCAATTTTTGACAATTTAAACATGAAAATGTAATGCAAGTGAATACTAAATCATGAATTTATGTAAATTAAATCATATCTGATGATAGTGACAAAAATATTATGAAATTAAATGCAAACTAACTCAAATTATTTGAAAATGCAAGCTAAAAATGCTAATTTTTTCAATATTTTCCAATTTTTCAAAATTTTTGTAATTTTTTCAAATGCAAGAAGATAAGAATGAAATGAATAAAAGAGAATATGAAGTACAACACTTAGTAAGGTGATAAATTCATTAAAAACATAGGTTGACCAAAGTGTTTAAGATGAAAAGAGGGACGATGATGTTGATAGTTTTGTTTCAAGGGTTTATCATGATCCTCCTTTCACCACTAAACATTCAAGGACATTCAAATGAGTAGAGAATTCTACTATAGATCTCTTGTCACTTGGAACATAGGATAAGATTAAAATTGTGTGAATTTGTTGTTCAATTAAGTCTAATTATGCTGAAAACCCTAATTTTCTAAAATTGTAAAGAAACAGACAAACTATAGAAAATGATCGCACATAGAGATATCAAATGAAAACCAAATACATAATAGATTTCAAAGTTTAGTGTGAGGAAAATTTGGGGTGTAATGAGTAGGTGTCCTAGTCCACTGTACCTACTTTTATTGGGATCTCTGAAGAATGTCTATAACTTGTTCTTGATGTCACAACTATTTCATAGCTTCAGAATGCAGAGAACTAATGAGTGAGCACCCAAGTCCAAGCCCTAGTTTTCTTCTTAGATCTCCAATTCTGACAATCTTTACTTCTGTCCTACAACTCCACTTCTTTTCTTCTAAAACCTATAACCTGTAATCATAGAAAAGCGGGTCAGGGGTTGTGGTGTTTAGAGTCTTGCATCGGTCAAGCCCTAGAGAGACATTCAAGTCTTCTAAACATCATTATCAGATAAAGATTGTGTATCCCTATAGGAAATATGCAAAAATCAAAATGATAAATGATAGAAAACATAATTGATATCACCTTGTAGTGTAGATCTCACATAAATGAAGGTTCTTTAATCACATGAGAAGATGAAATTATCAAATCTGTAATCAGAAACACAATAACAATGCTTTGCTCTTGCAACATTGAATATCTTGAAATCACAAGTATGCCTAAAATTTGAAATCATCTTCTAGGTTACAAATTAATCACCAAACATGCTTATATATGCAACTACAAACATTGCCACTAAGAATTTCATAATTCAAACTTTAGATGTTAGCATAGGACCTAATAATAGTCATATAACCTATTAGATTTTAGGCATACAATTGACAGGGGGGGTGAATCAGTTGTCCAAAAAATTCTTCCAATTAAACACTTAAATCCACTTTATAATTCAACAGCATAATAATAAGTCAATCATAGAAACATAATGCATTAAACCAATAGCTGAAACACATTAACATACAAAACACCAATATTTTGACGTGGAAAACTTGGTTAAGGGAAAAACCACGAGGTGATTAACACAAGATTGTATTCTCTGTTAGAAGAATAGAAAGAACAAAATGGCACATGCCAATTAGGGTTCACTGCCTGAGCACACTACTCACAAGAGACTCACTGCTTGCAGGAGACACATTGTCTACAGAATAATAAGTATTACATACTTGAACTGAAGAATAGCATCTTCACCATGCTTGAGTCAGTTCCATTTAAGCCCAATACTTCTGCTCTTCCTTTCACTCCTGTCCTCTCTACCACACTCTCATCTTCCCAAACACCATTTCAAATGACTTTACAACTCCTTATTTATACAAGACATCAACTTAGGGATGATCATCCAAGTCGGCATACATTACAGACAAAATACATAAGTACAACATGACTAGTTACAAAAGACTTCATACGAATCAACACATTATTGGCCACACAGATCTGGGACTTCAATCTTCACTTAGGAACACGCCAATCTTCACATAACATCTTTAAGATCATCCACAAGATGCGTATTTCATCTGGTCAGCCAGACTTAGGAAGAACACCATCATCCAAAAGTTATTCTTTAATTGCGAGCTCAAACTCCAATGCAGATCACCAACATGAACTGGACACAATCCTAAGACCTCCACAAGCTTGCCTTAATCACCAAGAACATCCACACTACTTCTTACTGAAATCCTTCTCTCCTTCATTCAGAACCTCAAGAACACAGTCTATCATTACTGTCATAATGGAATAGATGCTTACGGACCTCTAGACCAAGAACCAATTGATTTGTCAGTTCATATTGACTTCCTAAACACTCCACCAAATGCATAGAACAAGATATTTCATTTCCGGATCTCACCGGACCTATCTATCACTCTATTACCTTTGAACATCTACTAGAACTAGTTTTACTTGAGCAACTACAACTTCTTTAGATCTTCATGCAGACCTCTGAAATATTTAAAGGATCATCTTAAGACACATATCTACAAACCCTTTGATGCACATCCTCTTATCTTCATCTAAGATGGGATCTTTACCTCACTATCTTCATTGTTCTTCTCTGTTCCTGATAGGACCAATTTTCTCAATATCCTCAGCATACAGCTCATTCAATCCTTATCATCCATGCAACAAGAGTATGTTGACATCAATGAAAACACTGATTAGGCCCATACTTGCAACAATCTCCCCCTTTGTCATTGATGGCAACATATGATGTGAAAAACTGTTTTAACCATTAAGACAAGAACTTCTTCCTTACTAATACAACTCCCCCTATCAACAATAACCATTCACATGTCTTCTCTTCCTTTACTGCTCCCCCTTTGATCAGCAACCATTTGTTTTTCACGTGTCTTCTATCCCCCTTTGACATCAATGGCAAAGGGCACATACTTGCAACTCCAACACTTAAGAATCATACCAGCTGCTCCCCCTGAGTAGCTACTCCCCATCATCAATCTGGACTACAAGATATGAGTATGATATCCACTAGACTAATGCACATCAGTGCACCTTAGTTCATCACCGGAGGGGTAATAACCCCTAACTTCTCCTTGAGATACTAAAAAGAGTCCTTAGGTAGAGGTTTGGTAAAGATATCTGCAATTTGATCCTTGGAAGGCACAAACTCCAATCTGACTTCATTCTTGTTCACCTTCTCTCTCAAAAAGTGAAACTTGATGGATATATGTTTTGTCTTTGAATGCAACACCAGATTCTTAGATATATTTATTGCACTTGAATTATCACAAAAGATTATGATAGGCTCCTCATACTCTACTCTCATGCCTCTTAACATTTGCTTCATCCACAAAACTTGAGTGCAACTATCTACTACTGCAATATATTCTACTTCTATAGTGGCAGAGATATTGCCTCTTAGTTCTTGCTCAGCCAAGAAACCAATCTCTTCCCCAAAAAGAATGCTCCACCACTGGTACTCTTCCGGTCATCCACATCTCCTACCCAATCCCCATCCATATATGCATGAAGAGGGAAATTATGAGCTCTAGGATACCACAACCCATACTCAACTATCCCTTTCAGATATCTAAAAATTCTTTTGATTGCCATGACATGAGATTCTCTAGGATCAGCTTGGAATCTAGCAAAAAGACCAACAACATTCATAATGTCAGGTCTAGTTTGAGTGAGATATAATAATCCTCCAATCATTGACCTATACTTTTTCTGATCAGCCTTTGGAGAATCATCATCTTTTCTCAACTTACATCCAGTTGCCATGGGAGTACTCATTGGCTTTGAGTCTTCCATCCCAAATTTCTTCAAAAATTCTTTCACATATTTGGTTTGAGAAATGAAGATTCCTTTCTTTGTTTGAGTGATTTGCAGACCCAAGAAGAAATTCATTTCCCCAAACATGGACATCTCAAATTCACTTTTCATTTGATTTGCAAAGGTTTTGCACATACTATCTCTTCCTCCAAAAATGATATAATCAACAAACACTTCAACAATCAAGATATATTCATGATCAATTTTGAAATACAAATTACTATCAACAGTACCTTTGTTGAAACCAATCTTCAAAAGGTGCTTATCCAATCTTTCATACTAGGCTCTTGGGGCTTTCTTGAGTCCATACAATGCTTTCTTCAATTTACAGACCATATTACCATGATTAGACAATTGAAATCCATCCGGTTGCTCAATGTATACTTCTTCCAAGTCACCATTCAGGAAGGCAGATTTGACATCCATCTGATATACTTTGAAATCCTTGAAGGCAGCAAAAGCAAGAAATAATCTGACTGCTTCAATTCTTGCCACTAGAGAAAAAGTTTCTTCAAAATCAACTCCTTCTACTTGGGAGTAACCCTTGCAGACCAATCTAGCTTTGTTTCTCACTACTTCATCATCTTCATTCAGTTTGTTCCAGAAGACCCATTTGGTTCCAATCACATTCTTGTTTTTAGGTCTAGGAACAATATCCCAAGTGTGATTTTTCTCAATTTGCATCAGCTCTTCCTCCATTGCTTTAGTCTAGTTTTCATCATTGCATGCTTCATTCACTGTCTTAGGTTCAATCTTTGAAATCAGACAATACTCTTCTAAATCTTGAGCAATCCTTCTTCTTGCTTGCACACCTTTGCTTTTATCGCTTATGATCTGATCTTTAGAGTGATTCAATCTTACATACCTAGAAACTTTGGGAGTTTCTTGCACTTCTGATTCTTGAACAGGTTCATTCAAACTTATCTCTTCTTCCTGATTTATCAGATCAGTCTGAATCTATATTTCAGAGGGAGCTTGGACTTCTTGAACAAAAACATCATTTTGATCATCTTCATCATATTCATAAAACCTTGAGGGTTTTTCAACACCTTCATCAACCTTCACATTCGTACTTTCAACAATCTTCCTTAATCTCTTATTATAACACCGGTATGCTTTGCTTTGAGTAGAATAGCCCAAGAATATTCCTTCATCACTTCTAGCATCAAATTTTCCTAGATCTTCATCTCTTTTAATGTAACATTTGCTACCAAAGACTCTAAAATACCTCATAATGGGAGTGATGTGAAACCAAAGTTCATACGGAGTCTTACCGGTATTGCTTCTGATTTGTACTCGATTGAGAGTATAGACTGCAGTTCTTACCACTTCTCTCCAATAGATCTGAGGAACATTTACCTCTATCATCATGGTTCTAGATGCTTCCTAGATGGTCCGGTTCTTTCTCTCCACTACTCCATTCTGCTATGGAGTCCTAGGAGCAGATAACTATCTTTTTATTCCATGTTTCTCACAGAATTCTATGAACTCACCGGATGTGAATTCTCCTCCGCTATCAAACCTCAGACATTTTAATTTTAATTTGGTTTCATTTTCTACCATAGCTTTGAATATTTTGAATTTCTCAAGAGCTTCTAATTTCTCTTTCAGAAAAGTTACCCACATCATCTGGGAATGGTCATCAATTAATAACATGAAGTATCTATCACCTTGCACACTCCTGATTCTTGTCGGACCATATTGATGAATGATCTAAGTCCAATAATCTGGTAGAAGATTGGTCCTTGCTTTTGAATGAGACTCTGCTTTGTTTACCTAACTTACATTCGTTGCACAAACTATTGGTAGGTTTTACCAATCTTGGAAGATCTCTTACAGCCTGAGTGTTTCTTATCTTGATGATATTATCAAAATTCACATGACACATTTTCCTATGCCACAACCAACTCTGATCAATTTGAACAAATAAGCAAAGTTTACCAGTACCAACCAAGTGGAAGATGTTACCTTTAGTTTGAGTACCAGATGCAATTTCTATTATGAAACTTTCAAATATCTTGTATTTTCCATTTTTAAATTGGAGATCATAACCTTTGTGCACCAACTATCCAACACTAAGAAGATTGTGCTTCAAGCCTTGAACATACAGTACATTACTGGTTTTGTTCTTTCTATCAAAAGAAATAGTTCCTCTACCCTTGATTCTGCTAGCAGAATTATCACCAAATTTTACCACTCCTTCATACCTTTCCAAATCTATGAATTTTTTTTGTCACCTATCATATGGTGAGAGCATCCACTGTCAATGACCCAATCATCCTTTTCTTCAACTTGGGCAGCCAGAGCTCTTTCTACAATTTTATGATTGACAGATTCAGAGGGCATTAGATCTTCTTCCTTGATGGCAATAAACACCCAGTCACTTCCAGATTTGTTTCCTATCTCTGATTCATCATCTGTTTCTCCTTCATTATCATCATCTTCATGAACATAGTAATAGTTCTTTTGGAACCTTGATCTATTAGGATTTGGCCTTAAAAATCCTTTCGGACACCTTGAGGCAAAATGACCAATCTTATTATAGTTAAAATATTTAAAAGGCAATTTCCCTTCATACTTATCGGATCCTCTTGGCATCCTTTTTGCAATAAGCGATTCAAGTTGAGCAGCTTCTGCTTCATCTTCTTCCAGGTCTTTTCTTGCTTTCTCATACCATGATAGTTTCTTTGAGGAGTTCTCTCCCAAATCAAACTTTTGTTTTCCTTTAACAGAGGCACTAGCTTTGAATGCAGATTCAGTCTTGGGGGGGCATCTCCCAACTCAGTCAATTCAAATGCAGCCAATTTACCAACCAATTGATCTCTTGTGATACCTAAAATAGATTTAAATTATTCAATAACAACAACCTTGTACTTGTAAGAATCAGGAAGGGATCTGAGAACTTTTCCAACAATCTCATCTTCATCCAAGACTCCACCAGCACATCTAATGCCACAAACAAGCTCATTTACTCTTGGCATAAATGTATTGATATTTTCATCTTCTCTCATCATTAGATTTTCAAAGTTTTCCTTTCAGACTCTATAGCTTGGCATATTTAACATACTTGTCTCCTTCATGCAGAAGTTCTAGTTTTTCCCAAATCTCAAAAGAAGTTTGTAGGTCAACAACATTTGTCAGCTCTGAATCAGACAAGGCACTTAGAAGAGATTGTTTAGTTCGTAGATTATTTTCAGAATCTTTGATTTCATCTATGGTTCTTGGACCATTCTGTGGAGTATACTTCTTTGAAGCCATGACCCAATACTGGATTCCCATACATTGCAAGTGACATTCCATGCGACTTTTCCAGAGGGTGAAATTGGTTCCATCAAAACCTCATACTATCCTTCTTGTAGGACGACATCCTAGATCTCCTTAAGTGGTTAAGCTCTTTTAAAGGAACTTAGCTCTAATACCAATTGTTAGATTTTAGGCAGACAACTGAGAGGGGGGGTGAATCAGTTGTCCAAAACTTTCTTCCAATTAAACACTTAAATCCACTTTATAATTCAGTAGCATAATAATAAGTCAATCATGGAAACATAATACATTAAACCAAGAGCTAAAACCCATTAACACACAAGACACCAAGATTTTGATGTGGAAAACTTGGTTAAGGGAAAAACCACGGGGTGATTTACCCAAGATTGTATTCTCTGTTAGAAGAATAGAAATAACAAAATGGCACATGCCAATTAGGGCTCACTACCTGAGCACACTACTCACAAGAGGCTCACTACCTGTAGGAGACACACTATCTATACAATAATAAGTATTACATACTTGAACTGAAGAATAGCATCTTAACCATGCTTGAGTCAATTCCATTTAAGCCCAATACTTCTACTCTGCCTTTTGTTCCTCTCCTCTCTACAACACTCTAATCTTCCCAAGACACCCTTTGAAATGACTTTACAACTCCTTATTTATATAAGACATCGACTTACGGATGATCATCCAAGTCAGCATACATTACAGAGCAAATACATAAATACAACATGACTAGTTACAAAAGACTTCACGCGGATCAACACATTGTCGGCCACATAGATCTGGGACTTCAATCTTCACTTAGGAACACACCAATCTTCACATAACATCTTTAAGATCATCCGCAGGATGCGTAACTCATCTGATCATCCAGACTTAGGAAGAACACCATCATCTAGAAGTTATTCTTCAATTGCGAGCTCAAACTCCAATGCAGACCACCAACATGAATTGGACACGTTCCTAAGACCTCCACAAGCTTGCCTGAATCACCAAGAGCATCCACACTACTTCTTACTAAAATCCTTCTCTCCTTCATCTAGAACCTCAAGAACATAGTTTGTCATTACTATCATAATGGAATAGATGCTTGCGGACCTCCAGGAGGTCCATGAACTAATTGAGTTGTCAGTTCACATTGACTTCTTGAACACTCCACCAAATCTGTAGAATAAGATATTTCATTTCTGGATCTCACTGGACCTATCTGTGTTACTCTATTACCTCTAAACATCTTCCAAAACCAGTTTTACTTGAGCGGCCATAACTTCTTCAGATCTTCATGTGGACCTCTAAAATCTTAACTAGATCATCTTAAGACACATATCTATAAACCCTTTGATGCACATCCTCTTATGTTCATCTAAGCTAGGATCTTTACCTTGTTATCTTCACTGTTCTTCTCTATTCCTGATAGGACCAATTTTCTCAATATCCTCAGCATACAGCTTATTCAATCCTTATCATCAATGAAACAGGAGTATGTTGACATCAATGACAACACCGATTAAGCCCATACTTGCAACAATAACTGACACCCAAAAATAGGTCCTATCCTAAAATAAGGTAAGACTAGGGCATGGGCACACAAGTCCTCCCCCTATTTCATGAAAGATTCATGTTAAGCACATCCCTTAGGTCCCATTTGCCATGAAACTTCAGGGTTTTCCCATCAGGAGTCATCATTAACATGGAAGATGACCTAAATGCATTCTAAAGGACATGGGAGCTAAACCTTACGAGGGCAAAGCACCCAAGGGAACATTTTCTGACATAGTAGAGACAATACATTATTCGCTAAAATTTTGAGCTAAACATGTAGACATCTAGACCATGGAGAGGTCTCTACAAAACTACACCTTCCTTAGACTTAACATGAACCTATCCCTAAACCTATCTGCTACACCCTTAACCTATTGATTGTATTGGGATTTGTGTATTCATGTTATGGATAGCATAACCCTTAAGTTATATAATCATTTATATAGTATTATATAGGTAGTTAAGTCGACTTTGGTGGGATCAAAGATATAAGTATGGTATATAAGAGCTAGTGGCTTTTTCATGATCATCATATTGTGAATTGTTTTTTATTGGAGACTTTTAGAGTTTTGGACCCTCAAATTGACTTATTATTCTTAATTATTATCAAGTATATTAAGTATATTCCTTATTTTATTCTTCTCTTCTACAATTTATTTCATTAGAAGTAGCATCAAAGAATGATATTAGCATCCAAAAGGAAAGAAGCACCTTGGGAATTTTTTTAGTCAAGAGTTTCAATTGTAAAGCACATTTAACTCAATTTGGAACCTTTTTCTAAGTTTTTAGGGTTAATCAAAGAAATATATAATCTAATATAGTCTATATTTGAGTTCATTTGAAGCTCTATTTCAAAGAGTAATTAGGAATTTAGGGTTTCTGCCTAATTCTCTCCTAATGGTATAAGATAGTGATTTTTTCTAACGTTGAGAAAATTTATCAAGGACATGTTAAGCTAAACAATCTATATCTGATATCATTTGGAGAAGAGTTAAAGGAGATATTTTTAAATTAGGGTTTCCACCTAATTCACTCCCAAGGTTGAGAATCAATGAATTTCTTGGAGATTTTTCTTGACAAGGGAGATTTATGCCTTGATAAGTTATAGTAAATTTTTTAGAAGTTATGGATTTATTTTGTGTAATTTATTACTAAATTATATTTGTCACACCATGGTGGGGGCTTCAATTAGAGGCCAATAAAGGAATCCCATCACACCTAGAAAATCCCTAAACAAGGATGATCTAGTAATTGAGGAGAAGGTACCCATAGATGTGGAACCTCTGAAGGATAACATTTCAGCATTGAGGGAGGAGATGAGAGGGTTTTCCAAGAGTGAAGATATCCAAACCATAGTGAAAAAAATTGATTTTATTAAGAGTTTTATGAACAGTAAGTGAGTGGATGCAGATCTTAAGAATTAGGAAGAAGATTTTTCTTCTAAGGGACATGATATTTTCTTGATTGACTAAGAACTAAAGATGTATTGTCAACCAAATAATTCTATGGCTAGGGACTTCACATTAAAGATGGATATGGAAAAGTTTTATTGCAAGGATCCAACCAATTGGCTCTACCAAATGCAACAATTATTTGATCTTTATCATGTTCCATGTCAAAATAAGGATGCAATGGAATACCTATACTTAGAACTAGACCAATTCATTTGGTATTGTTGTTTATGTGAATAGAATAAAAAGAAGGGATGTGTTGTCACATGGTCTTTTTTGAAGAGGAACCTACTACATATTATGACAAGGGTATGCGCATCAAGATGGGGGACCATGAAGTAACCAAAAGCCAATTTAAAGTAAAATATGACATAACATGAGAATGTTACAATACACTAGAATTATGGCTTAGAAATTTTGAGCCATAACATAAGCACATTATACAATGAAAACACTCTTTTTTTAAAATTTATAATGCACACATGTTATAATGCACAAGTGTTATAAAATTTAGATGTTATAATGGATACTCATTTCAATTTAACTTGTTTTGGAATCCCACCCTTAGGTTTGGATTTAGCTTAGATATCTAAACCAAAGGGTTGGGCTTACATGTAAGGTTCTCAAAGATGTATTTTGAATAAAACATGAAAGTACAAGTAAATATTGAGTGTTCTCTCCATTAGATTTGTATATTTTAAGACATTATTCTAAAAAAACATCACAATAATGTCAAGCTCTCTCTTAGTTTTCTAACCACAAATTTTTTTCTATATTTTTAATATGTTAAGTTTTTGATCTTCAATATATTTTTCTATTATCTTCATTTTTCTTCAAAACCCTACATATAGATTATTTTGTGTCATTTTTTATCCAATCATCCAAACTTAAAACAAATTACATTCTTACATTCTATGATCCATTCTATACACATTAATAAAAATCACGATTAGTTTTCTCAAAATTAAGGTGGGAGAACACTTAATTTTTTTTTATTTTTTAGGTGTGTCCACTTTGAAAATTAGTAAAAAATATATTTATAAAAAAATTAGAGAAAAATCTAGAATAAACTACATGATGTTAGATAACTTTTTCATTGAAGCGATATGTGAAATACAAAGAAAAATTCAACATTTTAGGGAGAGCACACTTGATACTAATTATATTTTTCTAACAAAAATAGGACCACTTTGTGTGCTCCCCCTATTTGACTATCTTAATCTCCACCAATTTTTAAAATAATTAGTAGTTCAAAAAGTAGATTTCGAGCACTACTAATCTTGTTCTTATCATATCTTGAAATTTTGATTGTGGGTATTTTGAATTTCTCATCAAAGATTAGTTTTTGTTGATTTGAAGCAAAATAATAGCCACTTTTGACCCTCTTTTGGTCCTCCATTTCCATGCACATACCTACAACAATATTATAGATAACTACTTCAAATATATTACCAAATTAAAAAGGTATGTTCAAGTACTATGCTAAAAAATTCTAAAGTTTATCTTTAAGAGTGGAGCATGTTATAGAGGAAAATTTGAAGGAATTATTTCTAGGTGGTTTAAAGGACTATTGATAGGTCTATATGAACCCTATTTCAAGGAGCCACTATATCACACATGAAGCACATACAATGGAAACAATTATAGGTCAATGAGTGACCAATAAGACAATGTCTGAATCAAGGGATAACTCTCAGCCTACTATAAGATAACTCTAACATCACAAAAAAAGAAAGAAATAGGGAATTGTTAAAATTCAAATATAAAGCTGATAAGGGCATGGTTCGGTTGTTAAGTCACTTGGTTGTAGTGGCGACCACTAGAGTTCAAACCCCTGTTGGGCCAATGAGCTCACGGATTTGAAGTGTTCTTGCTAGGGGATGAGGTCCCCTATGTTGTGGCCTCACCAGTTCACTGCTCCGGGCAAAAGCATTCGTGTGGAGCCAGAGAGCATGTCACACTAGCATCACCGATCACTTTAAAATGTTTACCAAGTGCATTTAAAAAAAAAAATTCAAATACAAAAATCATAAAAATGCCATAAGCCAAGAGTAGGCACCCACTCGTAGATTAATCAGATCTTAACAACTCACCTTGAAATAATTAATAGAAAGGAACATGCAGATAATATTGAGAGATTAACAAAGATAAGAGTAGAAACAATTTAGAAAACAACTTGATTTTTATTAAGTTTACTAATCAATTAACCATTATTTGAACATAGTTCCTTTAGAAACATAAAATGAGGCTCCTCTAGAGCCAAGAAATCTATGAAGAGAGGAAAAACAATATATATACTAGGTTCAAAACATTGATGTCATATACAATTCCCCCATCAATAGGAGAACCATAATAGTAGAGCCTATTGTAGAGTGTTAAATATATAATAAATATATCTTTGAGGTATTTATAGAATATGTGAGGAGAGAGAAGAGGTAAAATAGATGAACAATAGAAGTGGAAAAGATCTCCTATAGCTATTTGAATTTTATATTTGTAGTTTGAACTTCACTAGTTGTAGTAGGAGCATTCATTTCTACAACCACCTCCCTAATTTAATAGTTCATTATAGCCTATGTAAGCTTTTACATGTATCATTTGTGAAAGTAAAATTAAATAGATAATAATTTACTTAGAAAGATTAAAATATCAAAACAATAGTTATAATATTTCATAACCACGTCAAATTAATTCATGACATTATTCTACTCTTTGCATTTAATTTCACCTTCTCATGAAATTATCATTGTGAATAATGATCTCTATTTACATTCAATTTCTATTGCAAATATTTTCTTTGCTTTATTTACTTGTGTGTGGATATTTCCACCTAACCCACTCATGACACAATCTCCTCTCTTCATATTTGAGCTTACTTTCAAAATTTACTAAAAATGAATTTAATATTTCCCTTGATTTTCCTATTCACTTCAATTCCCTACTCATTGATATTTCACTTTCACTCACTATAGCTAAATATTAAAGTGCCAAACTTTATTATTTAAAAAAATATTTCCTTTCTAACTCTTTGGCTTTTGACAATGAAAATTTTATTTGAATCCACCATTAAAATTAATGACCTTTTTACATAATATTTTATTGTAGGCTAGAGTGGAATCATGGAAGATTTGATATCTTCTTGCAAGAAGTGGCAGGATCAAACTAGAGTGTGGTAATTTTACAAAGGTTTTCCTACAAAGTTTCATATGTAGCATTAAAATAATATTAAATGCTATCGACTCACCTCCTTTGAGCCAATGTCAAGGTTTTTTTGACCCTTTTATTTTCAATTTCTTCTTAAAGGCCCACAAACCATTGATCGGGATTGATCTAATGGTGTAGACTAGATTCTAAATGTAAATGCATTTACTTTGTTGTTTACAAGAAAGTTGTAGGAAATAAATTAATATTTTCTCTCCTTTGGTTGTGGGCCATAGAATTTTTATTTGTATTTAATTAGCTAATGTATAAGGTTGCAACTTCTTACTTTTGCTAATGGCTTAAAATTATCAACATGTCTTGATTTAACAAAATCAATAGAGTATGATTAAATGTTATTTCAAAGCCTTTCACTTCAGCGCCTCACACAAATATTAGTTTAATACTTCGAATGTAGAAACATTGGTTTGGCTATACCAATGGAAGGGAGTATATTACTTTTTAACTTTTTAGCTTCTCATAATCATTAAGAGTGATTGATGAAGGAGATCGTATGGATTAGGAGCACACACTTCACATTTGACATGAACATTAGAGTTTATAAAAATATATGAGGATGAATCCTCACCACTTAAGGTTGGACCCTTCATAATTCTTCCACACCCTCTTCCTTAATGTTGCATATCATTTCTTTATGCTACTATCCCAATGATTATAGATTTATCCCTTTTTTCTATTATTATAACTCTATTTATAGGCACAATCTTCTCTTTTATTGTGTTCATTCACATTGGCATCCTCTCGAAATCAATTTTTTGCCATATTAAAAAGGTGTATCATGTTGATATTGTGGAAAGACATTTCAGTCTTTTAACCTTTGTCTTATTATCTAATATGTAACAATATAGCTTGTGCCCCATTTAATGTTTTCTACCATTTAATGACACACTATAATTTTTTATTTCTCATACCTCGCTCGAAAATAGATTATGCATTTTATTAATGTTTGTACCAAGTTTATGATGCCTCTAGAGACTTCAATTGATGCACCATCATTAAATTTAGTGCTATGTTTGGTTGATACTCATATTTGTATAGTAGCACCTCATGTTTTGATTATTTTGCCCCCTTGCAAAGATGCTTGTTACCATTGCTGAGATCCTGAGATATTATCATGGCATTGTGTAATAATGAATGAAAGTGACCATTACTTTATGTCATGTTGAGTCTAATGAGGGCCTTTTGAAGCCTTTTTTTGTTGCGCTCATTTTAATATTTCATGGTGCTAGTAAAAGGTCACACCCCTATTAACTATGCAGAAATTAATAAATGGTGTTCCAAGCACTATGCTCTACTACATTTTTCATCATATATGGTACAACTTACCAACATGGGATCCCATTTTATGAAAAGAAGATTCTAACAAATAAGATAGCATCCATATATATATACACACACATAGGTAAATTGTGGGGTTAGGGCCCAACTCCCAATTTGAGGGGAGCACTTAAAACCATCAATTAAATGAGGGAAAGAATAAATAAACAAAACCTAAATAATAACTAGTGTATCTTCAAAAAAAGAGACCTAAAATAATCATGAAGGGACAAAAATATAACACAACTAGAATCCCCTAAACAAGCTTCTATAGATGATTACTTTGTTTTATTTAGGCCCTTCTTTCTACTTTTGGTAAGAAGGGCATCCATGGTCCACTAAGTTGCATCATCCATAGCTTCCCGATCTTCTATCCAAAGTCTCTCTACTTCAAATTTTCTTTGTTTCTTCTTTGGTATGCTTATGTTGGGTTTAGAGATCTTGCTCATTGTTTGGGAGATGGTGTACTGCTTTAGAGGGACAACCATTTCATCATGGTCTAAAAAATTAGGATACTCATCCTCAAGTTTTTCCATGAAAGGGAAGGTGCCATCATCATTAGAGTAGTAACCCTCCTACTTGGAATGTTTGTTTGTTCCATAGTCTTCTCTAGGAGGGTTTTGAGGAGGTCATTCAATTGGAATTGTGAAATCTAAATTATTAACAAGTTCCTATCCTATATTCTTATGAGGATCCACAGATGAAATCCACATCTGAAGAGCCATACTTCTTGATCCATTTTAAAAAATGATCATTCTTGTGCTAGACCAAATTTTGGAGGTGCATCCTGCAATTTTGTGACCAATCATCTTGTAGTAAAAGACATTTGATTGTCCAAAATTCATATTTTATAAATTGTGTCCATGTTCTTAAGTATGAGTGAATTCTTACATGATGCGCATGCTTTGAAATGTCAACTATGACACAAACCCTTGTGTATATGTTTCGCAAATCCCTTGGTTCATTGTCTAGCTTAATGAAGCAGCCCGCCTGATCAATCATGTTCCTAAGAAGGCCTAAATCCCATGTTATCAAAGGGAGGTTGTATAATCTGATCCAAATTGGAACATAAGTAATTCTTGCTAATGCATGATCAAAGTAGGGGGATCAAAGTGTGATGAAGAGGCCCAAATGTCAATAGAACCACGAGTCATTATGTTTCACAAAAATTCAATCCTCTGTAGAATTAAGATGCAAAAGGAAGAAAATGAACTCTAAACTTTCAATAGAAAGGGTATGTACATTACTGCAGGTTGTTTTTATCAATTCCACAAATAACTCAAACAATGGGCATTTCCTCAAGAATCTTTGGATAACAGAATGGCTTTCAACATCTACTAAAGATGCATTAACACATGAGTCCATAATGTGATAGTCGATGGTCTCATGCATCAAAACCACTAGAGAATCCCCCAAGGAGAAATAAAGATTGTTTGATGGTTCAAGATGGATATTTGGGGTGGATTGAGGGATCTGGGTGGTTTCAATGGTTGAATTCCTTGTCAATAATTTGGTGGAAAGACTAGGGTTCACCCTAGAGATTTGTTGCTGACATAAATCATTGCATTCATGGTATAGATTAGCCTTATTCCTATAAGTTGCAAGGATTTAGTGAGGGTTTCAGCGTGCCACTAAAGTAGAACAATCAAAGCCAGAAGGACAAGGATCTTGCTATGCGCCACTTGTGGCCACCTTAGGAGACACATTCTTCCTTGTTTTATCTGACTCTCACTTCATATTTTCCTTAAAATGTACAATACCTCACCTTCGCGGTCCATGATCATTTCTTCCTACTCCTCCCACCTTCCTTTACTCCATGCAATGTGCTTTAGCTCACGTACCTTCAGGCACGTTGTCTCCTCTCACATATATAATTCTATATATATATAATTATTGTTTTTGATAATAAAACCCTAGTTTATTAGACTAGGGACCCAATAAAATTTGGGGTAAACCCATATATCTGAAAATGTCTAGAATCTTGTCAAGAAACTATAAAAAAAACCCCAAGTAGCCTCAACGTAAACAACTGATAAACTGAATATATAATATTTGACAAAAAAATATAAGCAGCCTTCTATAAATATCAACCCATATAACAATAAAACTTAGAGGGGAAAATTATAGCAGCCCATCTCTCAAAACCTTTAAAAAAAAAACCTAAATAGACATACAAAATGCAGAACCTAAATACCTCAATCACCAAATAGGTCAACACCATCAGCTTCATTGTTTGACACACACGAGAAGGAAGGCCAAGTACACTCTAGTACCAGAACTCCCATCTTGTTCATTATCCCATTGACCACCTTTCTGATATCCATCATCCTAATCATAACATTATGCAGGTGACCTAGCACAAGCTTCAAGTTATCTAAATTTTGCTTAGAAACTTCAATCAAGTCCTCATGCATAAAGACTAAGGATGTTGTAGTGGAAAGCATGGTAGCAATAGTGAGCAACTGGGCCAACTCGAAGATATTCCACCTCCCACAAGAAGTACTAGGGTCCAACAAAAGATTAACCATAGCTTCCCTTCCATTCACCCCTTCCTTTCCATCAACTTCCTTATCTACCTTAAGGATTCATCCTAGCCAATCCCTAAGAATTGAGTTCTTAATTTCTCCCTCTAGGACATTAATGAACCGAACCATGGCTTCTTTTCCTAAGATTTTCTTAAGTCTCTTCCAAGAATCTAGTACTTCCTTACCATTTTTCCACCTACAAATGAAACATTATCCCTTTTCTTGGTCTTTCTCCTAGGGAATTTGTCCACCACCTTCTTTGCCTTCACTACCCTTGATTTGGAATCCATAATAGCCTCTCAAGACAATCCAATAAATTGCATTAAAATCACTTTCACCAATCATGAAAAGAAGGATGAACTGTGTCAAAAAAAAGAAACAATAATCTTTCAATATCTTCTACCACCTTGATTTTGAGAAATAACTTGGTGTTTCCCAAACACCATAAGAAATAATGATAATTGCCTACCTCTCTCTCCCTTTTCTAGCACCTTACATGCCTCACCATACACACACTCCATCATTTCTATAAATGAAACTTGATGTCATTTGCGCCCATTATTAGGTGGATGCTCTTAGATATCCCACTAAATTAGTATTAATACCTCATTTGAATAAGATTCTCTGAACTTCGTCTCAGAGATATTACCTTTGTTCTTAGAGGCTATTCCTTGATTTATAGCCCATTCGACAACATTATTCCCATGGCTTCTAATGTGATTGAGTTTAACTATAGAGAACAAAAGTGTTAGGTGTCTATTTTCCTTTGTAATCTAATTCAATTTTTAGTTCTTAGGAGTGCTTCCATTCATTATGTTGATCACAAGTTTTGAGTTCCCTTCCACTCACAAATTCTCCCATCCCTTGCTCCTAGATATCACTAATCCTTTCAAAATAGCTATAGCTTCCACCAAATTATTTTAGTCAATCTGAAAATCATGAAAGTGTAATCCAAGGTGGTTACCTATGTGATCTTTATGTTATGGAGTAAAAAGTGGACACATGCATTTTTACCTCCTAGTTTATCTCCTAGGTCCTTGTGATTACATTATACATCTTAAATATTAATCCCGATGCAAAATCCCCATAAACCCATGACAAATTAGGGGCCCATTTTACGCCTTACCCCAGCCCAAAAAGGTTCTTTGGGACTTGTGTGTCTATGCCCAAGTCCTTCCTAATTGGTCAAGGTAAATTTCAAAGCATGTTGGCGTAGGACCTTTAAAAGCATCTCTCCTTGTTGGCTCTTTTGATTTAATTTATAAATGTTAATGATAAAGCATATATAAGTGTATGTTTTAATTCATTTGGAACCTAGATGATATTGTGAACTTATGATCTTGGAGCAAAGAGCATTCAAAGCATTCATTGTGTTTCTAGAGCAAATTTGTGTTTGTATTGTGTGTGTTGTTGCATATTTGAAACCATCATCCATCTCCTTATGAGTTGAATGTTAATTCTCCTAAAGGATGCACCTCTAAGGTCATATCATTGTTACTTGAATCATTTCATCATCGGTTTATATTTAGCCTCTACCCTTCTAGGGCATACACTCTCTATTTAATAATGATGTTGGGAAGCTTGAATGCTATTCTAAGATTTGACTAAGGCAAGTCCCTAAACACCATAACCTCCAAACTCCTTTTCTTCTTATGTGTAGGTTACATGCACGAAATCTAGAAAGGTGAAGCTATAGGAAGACTAAGTGACGAAAAGGGTTTTAGGATCTAAAAGTATTTTTAGAATATTTCACTACATAAGACTTGGGTGCCCATATAATAGTATTCCTACTGAAACAAGCTCTAAATCTAGCATCAGGACACTCTCTATGACATTTCTCTAGTTTTAGTATTTGAAGATTCTAACTTCCAGGACTTAGGTTCCCGCAAAATAGTCCTCTGACTTTCCATCTTTCAGGACACAGGGTATAATATCTATCTAATCAGTCTTGTGAAATTAGTTTCTTATTACCTATTGTACATCTCTTATTATGATTATATATTTATAAATCTATGGTTTTATGCATTAGTTGAGCTAGGCTTTGATAAAAGTCTTGATTAAATCTGATCTTTCCATAACACTCTTGAACATAACACTTGTAGTTGTGTCCACCTCCATTTTGTAGTTATTTGGCTTGGTCTTGTCCTTGAATCTCATTGTGGAAGAGGGTTTGATTTACTATGCATGTTAGACTTCATCATTCATCTTTTCCACACATAACACTTCAAATACCCCTCCTCCACCAACTTTGTCTGGGTTGCCTCTAGCAGCCTAGTCAAAGTTTAATTCAATCCAACCAGGATCTAGGCTCACCAAATTGTTGTGTTTCTCCTCTAGAGGAATATCACCTCTCTTCTCCTTGCACCCTAGCCAACTGAATCTCGGCCATTTATTTTCCCATTCTTCTTTTCCCTTTGAAACCCTCCAATCATTCTTCTTAATGACCTCACCAAGTTCATTGAGAGTACTTTCCACCTTGTCCTAAATTCTATCCACCCTCTTTCTTCCTCTTGAAAAATTCTTTTGTTGTGTTCAAGCCATAAGTTCCAAATAATGATTTTAAGAGAAGAGTCTAATATAAACTCTAACCCCTAAATGTTGCATCTAAGATACCAACTTTCCACTAGCACCATAATATTCTGAGGAGCTACCTAATCCACCTTCCATGTCTTAAGGATCCTACTCCATATCTCCCTTTCCAATTCATAGTGTATGAAGTATGGCCATTGTCTGCACTACATGTTCTATGCATAACACATCTAGATGGGCCCTTACAAACCATCCTTTGTAGTCTATCTCAAGTAAGAACTCATCTTTTCCAAGCTATCCAAAGAAAGGAATTGGCCTTAGGCAGCCCTTGCTAGTTCCATATCCTACCAAAAATAGCCTTACTAAGAGTGATGCCCTAGAAAAAGTAAATTTTATAAGCTTTTCCAACTGTTACCCTACCTTGTCCATTGTCTTTCCACATTAATCTATCTTCTTTGGTTGAAAGAGGCCACTTATTTAGATTTTCTTGAACTTCCTTCCACTTGTTATCTAGACCTTCCTCCAAATCATCAAGGGCCTTCTAGATCAAGCTAACAACCTTTTCTTCCAAATAGTCCTTTACCTTCACCTCCATCCTTGATTCTAAAGAATTTTCCAAATCCCAAAGGTGGTGAAGGTCCCTCAGTGGATACTCCTTCAACCAAGCATCCCTTTAAAACCTCACCTTGCCCCCATTACCCACCCTCAAAACTAAATTAGATCTAACCAAATTGTTGCATATCCTCAAGAAGTTTCATATGCTTGAATTGTGTGGAAGTTGGATACCGACTTTAAAGAGGTTTTCTGAGTCATTCTGAAGGTTCTTAGCTTGAATCACTTTTCTCCGCTCCAAGTCTTTTCACACCCAAGCCTTTGTTCATTTTTTTGTGTTCCTAAAGCCTAGTCCTCCTAAACATTTTGGTTTGCACGCCTCTTCCCATATAACCAAATTAAACTTGAATGATTCTTCTGTACCTTTCAACAAAAAAATTCTTTGAGCATCCTCTAATGCCCTAGCAACCTTATTGGGGATATGAAAGTCATACATCGTATAGATGGGAAAACTTCCAAGGAGGTTTTAATGAGAGTAATCCTACTCGTTGGAGAGAGCCATCTCCCTTTCTAAGAGGCCATCTTTTTTTGCACCTTAACCACTACTTTTCTCCATTCTACTTCTGAAGTTCTCTTATAAACCAAGGGCATCCCTAAATAATTTATTGGAAAGACATCTACCTTGAAACCGAGAATTCTTTGGATCTCAAAAGATTCAGCACAAAAACCTTTAAGAAAGTAAATGTGATACTTACTTGTATTGATTTCCTGACTAGCTATCATCTCATAATTATGAAGAATATTCTTGAATCCTCTAGCCTCTCTAGTTGTAGCTTCTCCAAAAAGTAATGTATTATCCACAAACTACAAATGAGTTAAATTGAAAGTCCCCCCATATACCTTGATCCCTCTAATTTGTCCAACCTCCAACTCCTTCTTTAGAACTCACACCAGCACGTCAGGAACAATCAGTAAGAGAAAGGGAGAGAGGGGATCACCTTTCCTCAAACTCCTTCCAACATTGAAAAAATTAGAGACCACCCCATTGATTAAACATCATATGAACTAGTGGAGATGCAACTATAGACCTAACTACACCAGTCACTACAAAAACCAAACCTCTCCATGACATTAATTAGAAAGTCCAAGGAAATGCGATGATATGCTTTATTCATGTCTAGTTTTTGAATCGTACCTTCTTTTTCCCTATATTTGATAGAGTGAATGATTTCATGGGAAATCACAATACCATCCAAAATTTGTCTTCCCTTGATAAAGCCAAACTATTCATCAGAAATCAAGCTTCCTAAGAACTTCTTCTTTGGAGAGGCCATAGCTTTAGTAACAATCTTGTAGATTCTATTACACAATGCAATAGGCTTCTATTCATCAAATAATTATGGATTCTTATTCTTGGGAACAAGAACCAAATAGGCTATGTTCCAAGATCTCATCATGGCCTTTCTACTCCTATATTCCTTTTCTCCACTCCAAATATCTTCTCCAAAAATATCCCAGTACTCCTGAAATAAATAAGCCTAGAACCCATTAAGAACAGGGGTGAGATCGCACCTAAAGAAAAGGTGGCAGTTCTAATTTAATCATATGAAATGGGACATCAAACCTTTATTCATATTCTCATCCCTCAGAAGGGGGACATTTTTCAACATATCCTCTTGGGTAGCCTCATTATTCAACTCTTCCACACCTAGCAATGTTAGGTTTAGGGCACACAACTGAGAGGGAGGGGGTGAATTAGTTGTGCAAAACTTTCTTCCAATTTAAACTCTTAACTCCACATTCTTATTTAGTAGTATAATAGCAAATCAATCATGAAAGTGCAATGCAACAAATCAACAGCAAGAACACATCAACACATGAGACACCAAGATTTTGACATGGAAAACATAGTTAAGGGAAAAACCATGGGGTGATTAACCCAAGATTGTATTCTCTATTAGAAGAATAGAAAGAACAAAATGGCACATGCCAATTAGGGCTCACTACTTGAGCACACTGCTCACAAGAGGCTAACTGCCTACAAGAGACTTACTGTCTACAAAAGAATAAGTACCACACACTTGAACTAGAGAATAGCATCTTCACCATGCCTGAATTAATTCCATTTAAGCCAAAAACTTTTGCTCTGCCTTTTGCTCTCCTCCTCTCTACCACACACTCATCACACTTAGGAAAACTTTGAATTGACTTTGCAATCCCTTATTTATACAAGACATCAACTTAGGAATGATCATGTAAGTTAGCAAACATCCACAAGAACATCCGCAAGATGTATAACTTATTCAGTCGGCCTGTCTCAGGAAGAACACCATTATCTAGAAGTTGTTCTTCAAATGCAAACTCTAACTTCAATGCAAACCACTAATATGAACTGCACACGATCCAAAGACCACCACAAACTTTCCTGAATCACCAAGAACATCCACACTTCATCTGCTTACTAAGATCCTTCTCTCCTTCATCTGAAACGTCAAGAACGTAGTCTGTCACCACTGTCACAAAGGAGTGAATACTTTTGGACCTTCAAACCATGAACCAATCTAGTTGACACTTCACAAGGACTTCCTCAACACTCCCTCAAATCTGTAGAATAGGATAATGCTATTCCGGATCACACCGGACCTGTCTGTATCACTCTGTCACCACTAAACACCTGCTGGAACTGGTTTGACTTGAACAGCCATAACTTCTTTAGATCTTTATGCGGACTTATGAAATCTCTATTGGACCACCTTAAGGCACATAAATGCAAACCCTTTAATCCACATCCTCTGATCCTCTTCCTATCTTGGACTATTACCTTGCTGTCATCCCTATTCTTCACTATTCCTGATTGAGACTAATTTTCTCAATATCCTCAGCACACAGCTCATCCAATCCTTATCATTAATGTAACATAAGTATGTTGACATCAATGACAACACCGGTTAGGCCCATACTTGCAACAATCTCCCCCTTTGTCATTGATGGTAACATATGATGTGAAAAACTGGTTTAACCATCAAGACAAGAATTTCTCCTTACTGTCACAACTCCCCCTATCAGCAACAACCATTCACATCTTCTCTCCCTTTACTACTCCACCTTTGATTAGAAACCACTTGTTTTTCACATGTCTTCTCTCCCCCTTTGACATCAATGGCAAAGGGTACATACATGCAATTTCACCATTTCATAATCTTATCTACTGCTCCCCCTAAGTAGCAGCTCCCCAACATCAATCTGGATCACAAGATGTGACTGTGATAACCACCGGACTAATGCACATCAGTGCACCTTAGTTCATCACTAGAGGGGCAATAACCCCTAACTTCTCCCTGAAAAACTCAAAAGAGTCCTTAGGAAGAGGTTTAGTAAAGATGTCTGCAATCTAATCCTTGGAAGGCACAAACTCCAATCTGACTTCATTCTTGTTCACTTGCTCTCTCAAAAAGTGAAACTTGATGGATATATGTTTATTCTTTGAATGCAACACCAGATTCTTAGATATGTTTATTGCACTTGAATTATCACAAAAAATTGTGATAGGCTCCTCATACTCCACTTTGATATCTCCTAGCATGTACTTCATCCACAAAACTTTAGTGCAACTGCCTGCTGCTGCAATATATTATGCTTCAGTTGTAGACAAAGATATTGCCTCTTATTTCTTTCTTAGCCAAGAAACCAATCTCTTCCCCAAAAAGAATGCTCCACCATTGGTACTCTTCCGGTCATCCACATCTCCTGCCCAATCAGTGTCTATATAAGCATGAAGAGAGAAATCATGATCTCTAGGATACCATAGACCATACTCAACTATCCCTTTTAGATATCAAAAAATCCTCTTGATTACCATGACATGAGATTCTCTAGGATCAGCTTGGAATCTTGCAACAAGACCAACAGCCTGCATAATGTCTGGTCTAGTTTGAGTGAGATACAACAATCCTCCAATCATCGACCTGTACTTTATCTAATCAGTCTTAGGGGAGTCATCATCTTTGCTCAACTTACATCTGGTTGTCATGGGAGTATTCATTGGTTTAGAGTCTTCCATCCCAAATTTCTTCAACAACTCTTTCACATATTTGGTCTGAGAAATGAAGATTCCTTTCTTTGTTTGAGTGATTTGAAGACCCAAGAAAAAATTTATTTCACCAAGCATGGACATCTCAAACTCACTTTCATTTGATTTGCAAAATTTTTACACATACTATCTCTTCCTCCAAAAATGATATCATCAACAAACACTTCAACTATCAAGATGTTTTTCATGGTCAATTTTGAAATACAAGTTATTATCAGTAGTACCTTTGTTAAAACCAATCTTCAAGAGATGTTTATCCAATCTTTCATACCAGGCTCTTGGGGCTTGATTCTATCCATACAAAGCCTTCTTCAACTTGCAGACCATATCACCATGATCAGACAATTGGAATCCATCTGGTTGCTCAATGTACACTTCTCCTTCCAAGTCACCATTCAGGAAGGTAGACTTGACATCCATCTGATATACCTTGAAATTCTTGAAAGCAACAAAAGCAAGAAATATTCTGACTACTTTAATTCTTGCCACTAGAGCAAAAGTTTCTTCAAAATCAACTCCTTTTATTTGAGAATAGCCCTTGTAGACCAATCTAGCTTTATTCCTAATTACTTCACCAACATTATTCAGTTTGTTCCGGAAGACCCATTTGGTTCCAATCACATTCTTGTTTCTAGGTCTGGGAACAAGATCCCAAGTGTGATTTTTCTCAATTTTCATCAACTCTTCCTCCATTGCTTTAGTCCATTTTTCATCATTGCAAGCTTCATTCACAGTCTTAGGTTCAATCTTTGAAAACAAGCAGTACTTATCTGAATCTTGAGCAATCCTCCTTCTAGTTTGTACACCTTTGGTTTTGTCACCTATGATCTGATCTTCAGAGTGGTTCAGTGTTACATATCTTAGAACTTTGAGAGTTTCTTGCACTTCTAATTCTTGATTAGGCTCATTAAAATTCATCTCTTCTTCCTGATTTATCAAATTAGTTTGAATCTGACTTTTAGAAGAGGTTTGGGCTCCTTGAATCAGAACACCATTCTGATCATCTTCATCATATTCATAAAACCTTGAGGGTTTTTCAATTCCCTCATCAACCTTCACATTTCTACTTTCTATTAGATTTCTTAGTCTATTGTTATAACACTGGTATGATTTGCTCTGAGTGGAGTAACCCAAGAATATTCCTTCATCACTTCTAGCATCACACTTTCCTAGATCTTCATCTCTTTTAATGTAACATTTGCTACCAAAAACTCTGAAATACCTCATAGTAGGAGTGACGCCAAACCAAAGTTCATAAGAAGTCTTACCGGTATTGCTTCTGATTTGAACTCGATTGAGAGTATAGACTGCAATGCTGATAGCTTCTCTCCAATAGATGTGAGGAACATTTTCTTCCATCATTATGGTCCTAGAAGCTTCTTGGATGGTCCGGTTCTTTCTCTCCACTACTCCATTCTGCTGTGGAGTCCTAGGAGTAGACAACTATCTCTTTATTCCATGTTTCTCATAAAACTCTAAGAATTCATTGGATGTGAATTCTCCACCTCTATCAGACCTAAGACATTTTAATTTTAATTGAGTTTCATTCTCTACCATAGCCTTGAATATTTTGAATTTCTCAAAAGCTTCTGATTTCTCTTTCAGAAAAGTTACCCACATCATCCAGGAATAGTCATCAATTAGTAACATGAAGTATCTATCACCTTGCATACTCCTGATTCTTGCCAGACCACAAAGATCAGTATGAACTAAGTCCAATAATCTAGTAGAAGATAGTTCCTTACTCTTGAATGTGACTCTGCTCAACTTACCCAACTGACATTCTTTGCACAAGCTATTAGTAGGTTTCACCAATTTTGGAAGATCTCTTACAGCCTGAGTGTTTCTTATCTTGATGATATTATCAAAATTTACATGACACATTCTCCTATGCCATAACCAACTCCAATCAACTTGAACAAATAAGCAACTTTTACCAGTACCAACCAAGTGGAAGATATTACCTTTAGTTTGGGTACCGGATGCAATCTCTATTCTGGAGCTTTCAAAGATTTTGCATTTTCCATTCTTGAACCAAAGATCGTAGCCTTTGTCCACCAACTGTCCAACACTGAGAAGATTGTGCTTCAAGCCTTCAACATATAGAACATTACCGGTTTTGTTCCTTCCATCAAAAGAAATAGTTCCTCTTCCTCTAATTCTACTAGAAGAATTATCACCAAACTTCACCACTCCTCCTTCATACCTTTCCAAATCTATGAACTTATTTTTGTCACCGGTCATATGGTGAGAGAAACCACTGTCAATGACCCAATCATCCTTTTCTTCAATTTGGGTAGCCAGAGCTCTTTCTACAACTTTATGATTGATAGATACAGAGGATATTGGTTCTTCCTCCTTGATGGAAATAAACACCCATTCACTTCTGGAGTTGTTTCCTGTCTCTGATTCATCATCTGTTACTCCTTCATTATCATCTTCTTCATGAACATAGTAACAATTCTTTTGGAACCTTGATCTGTTAGGATTTGTCCTTGAAAATCTTTACAAACATCTTGAGGCAAAATGGCCAATCTTATTACAGTTAAAACACTTGAAAGGTAATTTTCCTTCATACTTACCGGATCCTCTTAGAAGTCTCTTTGCAATAAGGGCTTCAAGTTGAACTGTTTCTACTTCTTCTTCCAGGTCTTTTCTTGCTTTTTCATACCAAGACGGTTTCCTTGATGAGTTCTCTCCTGGATCAAACCTTTGTTTACATTTTACAGAGGCACTGGGTTTGAATGTAGATTCAGTCTTGGGGGGGTCATCTCCAAACTCTGTCATTTCAAATGTAGCCAATTTGCCAACCAATTGATCTCTTGTGATAGTTGTATGGGCTCTAAATTCTTCAATGGCAGCAACCTTGATTTTGTAAGAAGCAGGAAGGGATCTGAGAATTTTGCCAACAATCTCATTTTCATCCAAGACTCCACCAGCATTTCTAATTCCACAAACAAGCTCATTTACTCTTGGCATAAAAGTAGTAATATTTTTATCATCTCTCATCTTCAAATTTTCAAATTTCCCTTTCAAACTCTATAACCTTGCACATTTAACATACTGGTCTCCTTCATGCAAAAGTTCCAATTTTTTCCAAATCTCAAAAGCAGTTGCTAGGTGAATAACATTTGAGATATCTGAATTAGATAAAGTGCTTCAAAGAGCCTCTATATTCCACAAATTGTTTTTAGCATCTGTGATTTCATTCTGGGTTTTTGGACCACCCTGTGGAGGTACATACGGTGTTGCAACAATGGTCCAGTACACCATTCCCATACATTGCAAGTGACATTTCATGTGACCTTTCCAAAGATTAAAATTGGTTCCATCAAACTCCGGACTATCCTTCTTGTAAGATGACATCCTAGATCTCCTCAAGTAGTTAAGGTCCTTTTAGAGGAACTTAGCTTTGATACCAATTGTTAGATTGAGGGCACACAACTAAGAGGGGGGGTGAATCAGTTGCGCAAAACTTTCTTCCAATTTAAACTCTTAATTCCACATTCTTATTTAACAGTATAATAGAAAATTAATCATGAAAGTATAATGGAACAAATCAAGAGCAAGAACACATCAACACATGAGACACCAAGATTTTGACGTGGAAAACCCGGTTAAGGGAAAAACCATAGGGTGATTAACCCAAGATTGTATTCTCTGTTAGAAGAATAGAAAGAACAAAATGGCACATGCCAACTAGGGCCCACTGCCTAAGCACACTGCTCACAAGAGGCTCACTGCCTACAAGAGACTCATTGTCTACAAAAGAATAAGTACCACACACTTGAACTAGAGAATGGCATCTTCACCATGCCTGAATCAGTTCCATTTAAGCCCAAAACTTCTGCTCTACCTTTCTCTCTCCTTCTCTCTACTACACACTCATCACACTTAGGACAACTTTGAATTGACTTTGCAATCCCTTATTTATACAAGACATCAACTTAGGAATGATCATCGAAGTCGGCAAACATCCACAAGAACATCTGCAGGATGTATAACTTAATCGATCGACCTGTCTCAAGAAAAACATCATCATCTGGAAGTTGTTCTTCAAATGCAAAATCCAACTTCAATGTAGACCACTAACATGAACTAGACATGATCCAAAGACTACAACAAGCTTGCCTGAATCACCAAGAACATCCACACTTCATCTACTTATTGAGATCCTTCTCTCCTTCATCTAGAACCTCAAGAACACAGTCTGTCACCACTGTCACAAATGAATGAATACTTTTAGACCTTCAAACCATGAACCAATCTAATTGACACTTCACAAGGACTTCCTCAACACTCCCTTAAATCAGCAGAATAGGATAATGCTATTCCGGATCACACCGGACCTATCTATATCACTCTGTCACCACTAAACACCTGCCGGAACCAATTTGACTTGAACAACCATAACTTCTTTAGATCTTTAGGTGGACCTCTAAAATTTCTACTGGACCACCTTAAGACACATATCTACAAACCCTTTAATCCTCATCCTCTGATCCTCTTCCTATCTTGGACTATTACCTTGTTGTCATCCCTGTTCTTCACTATTCCTGATTAAGACTAATTTTCTCAATATCCTCAGCACACAGCTCATCCAATCCTTATCATTAATGTAATAGAATTATTTTGACATCAATGACAACACTGGTTAGGCCCATACTTGCAACAAGCAACTCCTTGAAATACCTTGTTCCTTCTTCTTTGATAGCTTCAATGTCCTCGATAACAAAACCATTAGGAAGTTGAAGCTTTAAAATCTTGTTATGGTTCCTTCTAACATTAGTATACAAATGGAATTTTTTTGTATTATTGTTGTCTTCCTTCAGTCACCACACCCTAGACTACTTGAGCTAGAAGATTTCCTCCATCCTGAGAATGTGATTGAGCTCATCCATATTATCTTTCTCCTTTTCTCTGAGGTCAGAGGTGAATCCATTCTCTTCTATTTCTTTCTGAATGAGATTTAAATCTAATTCCACCTCTATCTTATTTGCAAATAGATTCTCTATCACTTCCTTGTTCCAAACCTTCACCAACTTCTTAGTGTCACTCAATTTTTTGAGAATCACAAATCTCCTATCACCTTTAACTTCCTTACTCCACCATCCTTCCAAGGCCTCTTGAAAGTTTGAATGTTCATACCAAAAGGATTCCATTTTGAAGGGGGGGGCCTTGGCTTCTAACAAAGAGAGCTATGCAAAAGGATAGGCCAGTGATCATACCCACCAAATTCAATGACCTCTGAGAAGACTTGAACTAGAGACAACAACCAATTAGAGGTGACAAGGAAGAAATCCAGTCTACACAAAATATTATCCCCTCCAATCCTTCTACTAGACTAGGTGAACCAACCTAACTTGGGGCAATGTCAGCCAATGACAAATCTTTACACATCTTTTTAAATGTTGAGGACCCCAAATTCCCTACATTTTGGCCCCCTTTTATGTCCTCTGGGTACAAGGTGGCATTGAAATCATTTCCTAACAGCTAGTTATTCTCTAGAAAGGATTGCCTAGAGGATTCCAAGATATCCTAGCACAAAGATCTATCTCTCTCCTGATTAGGACTATGCACATCAGAGATAACAAAATTGTTACCCCCTGGATAAACTTCATTTTAATTATCAACACATTCTCTGAACTAAATAACTCCACACTAGAAAACCTAAATTTGTTCCACATCACCACCGATCCTCCCATTGTTCCTGCTACACCTACTGCCAAACCTTATCCATTCCTCAACAACCTATGGATCATGTCTATCATTGCAGAGGAATCCACTTTTGTTTCTTTTAGCATACAAACATCCATACTTTCTAACTCTATTAATCGCTTGACAAAGTGGTGCTTCTCTAGGCCATTTAGGCCATGTACATTCGATCTATCACTATCTTCATTTCTTTAGGGGTACCTAGAGGTGTTCACCTCCTCTTTTCACAAATTTATTCAATGTTTCTTTTGTGCCTTTTCCTACTTCCACCATAGCTGTGTACTTGGCCTTACTAATATCAAACTTTCTTCTTTTGGTATTGGAGCCTCCTGCATCCATTAACACATTCTTTTTTCCCATTCTACCACTTTTGGTGATCATTCTTCAAGTGTTCTCTTTATCTTCCTCATCTTCCTCTCTACTAGAGTCTTCATCCTCCCCTCTACTCCCCTTTTGAGCCTTTCTTCTTAATGGTAACCCCTTATTGGCTAAAGGATTTCTTCCACCTTCAATTCTTTATGGGGAGATCTACATGCTTTTGCCAAACCTACTTATTCTCACCTTTACCAATGCCATTGCCAATGGAAAGATTCGAGTCCTTCAACCTTCCCTCTTCCATGCTAGGGACTATCAAACTCTTGTTTACCAAACCTGAGGCATCTTGTTTTTTACTCAAAATCTTCTCCTCTCAGATCTCTAGGGAATCCTTGGTATCTATTGGAAGAGGTCTCTTCTCCTCTCTATCCCCCAAAGATATATTCTTACCCTCACCAACATGCTTCTCAAAAATCTTACCTTCTTTATTCATCATGCATCTTCTAGCTAAGTGCCCTACCTTCCAACAATTAAAACACCTTATTCGGAGGCATTCTTATTCAAAATCTTGCAATCATTTGCCTAAGGAAAAATAAAGCCTAATTGCATGTCGAATGGGCTTGCTAAGGTCAATTTTGATACAAATCCTCATATAAGTTTCTAGTCTTCACATTTGTGAGGTCAAAGAGCTGTAAACATAAAGACACCAAATATTGACCAATTATTTTCAAGATTTCCTCAGTCCACAGCTCTAGGGAAAGCTTCTACATTTTGATCTAGATTGGTGCTTCCTTGATCAATTCCTTATGAGGATCAAAGCCTGGTGAGCAAGCTCTTATATACAGTCCTACATTAATCATAAACCAAGGTCCTCATTTCAAAATATTATCTATAAAATTCTAACATTGCTGATGGACATCCATCTTCCTCTGCCATCTTATTTCTCCATATCAACATCTGCATCCAGGAGAAGATTCCCAATTACCTTCACCTCATCTTCACTATCCAAATTAATTTCTTTTTTAATCTCCCCTTCTTCTTTATCTTTGATTACTACTTTATTTGTTCCCCACATTTTTTTTAAATTTATTTGGTTTTATATGTTTACTATGGTTTGTATAGATTATATATTTATTGGGGTGCCTCACTTTATATTTAATTTCAAAACATCCCTCATAAAGCGCTACATGAGAGCTTACAAGATTTTAAAGATTAGAGGAAGAGAAATCCCCACTTCAATTCCTCCAATCATTCCCATTGATTTCTCAAAAGCAAGTTCAAGTGATCCACAACAAACTTTTAAAAAGGATTCTATTTTTTAAGGACAAGGAATTTAGTGAATAATTAGAGGTCCTTGAAAGGTCCCTATTGGTCTTTAGTGTCTTGTGAATAAAAAACACCACCACAAGCTTGAGAGGTGTGCATCTTGTTGTATTTGGATATCATAGCTTGGGCCTTTTTCACTCATGGTTCTTACAGGAAGTAGCTAGCAACAATCTTACTATTTAAGGATTACATCAAATATGAGGTGTACATGATCAGTCAAACTATTGTGTCCCAACCAAATATTATGCAAAGATAAATAGAGGAAAAGTTGTGGCCATTAGTAGGCTAGGCTTTGTAAGTATAAGAGATACAAGTACTCCTACACATTAATTTCCTTAGCCTACTAAATTGACTCTAAAACAAATAACAGAGAATAGAGAAAAAAGGTTATGTTTTATTTATGATAGAAAATGTATTCAAGGACATAAATGTACTAAAAAGCTTGAATTATCTAAACTAAAGGGTCAAGAGAGGAAGAAGAGGAGGAATAATCAATATAATAGTGTGGCAATGAGCCAAATGAGGAACTAGTCGATATCCAACCAAGCATTTCTTATCATTCACATTCTAGAATTAGCACTTGAGAACTCTCAAGGTAGTGGGTTTCTTGAAGAAGGAAAGCGTATCAATGTTGATAGACTTGAAGAGCACTCACAAATTCATCAACAAGAACTTAGCTATTCATCTAAGTTCTTTTATCTATCCAACTCTAGAATTTTAGGACTTGATTGTAGATGGGGGGACTATCAGTTTCTTAAAGAAAAACCATAGCATTTATTTATCCATGCAAAAATACCAACTTGATTTTTGATGTTTTCTATCTCCATGGGTGAAGTTCAAACATTATGTTGGGAGTATAATGGATTTCTACATTAGGATAATTAAGATAAAATTCTAGGAGCTATTCTTATGTTTTCACTCAGAGGGCTAGATAGTTGAACTAAGAGCGGTGCATGAAAAGTATACACAAATGGTAATATCTAATCAAATGTGAGATATGCATAATCACTGGGATGATGGGGTTTTGACCTAATTATTTTCTTGAGTAGCTTACTAGTCAAAAGTTCCTAGATAACCAAATTTGTAACTAGTTTTAAATAGTCACATAATAATATTTAGAGATATGAAAAAAGGATTTTGTCCTAAAAGAGATAATGATCATGCCATTCAACTAGTACTAGGGAGCCAACTACCCAATTTAGGCCCTACTAGCGCTCCTATGTACCAAAAAATGAGACTAATAAGATGGTTTAGGGGATGCTAGAGGTAGGTATTATCAAGCATAGTTAGAATGATTAATCCTCTCCAATGGTAATGGTGCACAAGAAAGATGAACCTTGGTGGATATGTCCTAATTATAAAGAGCTCAACAAGTACACCATAAAAGATAAGTTTCTCATTCTAATAATTGATGATTTGTTAGATGAACTTAAGGGTGTTATTTATTTTACAAAACTTGATTTGCATTCTTGTTATCATGAAATCAAAATTAGAGATGAGGATGTACATAAGATAATGTTTTGAACCTATTAAGGCCATTATGAACTTTTGGTGATGCCTTTTAACCTCACGAATCCACCATGTACATTTAAAAGTTTGATAAAATCTATCTATAGGTCATTTCTATAGAAACTTGTTTTTGTATTTTAAAAAATCTTAATATATATAAAAACATGGAAATATTACTTATAGCATGCGGATCAAATTTTAGACAATCTTGAATAGAATTAGCTTTATGCTAAGTCATCCAAGTGCATGTTTGGATTCAAAGAAGTGGAGTAACTGGGTCATATTATTTCACATGAGGGAGTTAAGGTGGACCTATTGAGACCCAATTTAAAATTGCAAAATTTCCTAAGTTTGTTGCTCCTTGTTTATCTTAGCCTTATTTTTCTATCATTCATAACAGATTTGAGCAATTTTTAATGGGACCCTATGATAAATAAATATTTAATGTGTTTATTTCCTTACCCTATGTTTTGACCATATGTCAAAGGTTACAAAATTTAAAAAATTGTCAATGTCTGGGGAGTATTTTTCAATGGAGGATGCAAGGGACGATTCACAAATAAGTCATCAATACTGTAGTTGATAGCCATGGCTATCATAGATCAATGTGTAAGGATATGTGATAGGAATAAAGATAGTTTGGACACCTCTAGCATCATTAATGCTTACCATAGTTGTTACTAGTCTACACATAAGTCTAACATCTACCTTTACACATGAGAGGGGAATTTTAGTAGCCATAATTCATATAGAATGAGATCAAAAGATATATTTTGATACAGAAGAACATGATGGCATGTTTAATTCTATGATCTACTATAGATTATCACAATCTTGACACAATCATAGGAGGATGTTATTTGAAATGCATAAATGGTAGGCTATATGATGTAAAAAAGGTTGGTCTCTAACTTATTTTTCCCCAACTTGATTGTTGAAATAATTCTAAGTTGTCATTTGAATCACCCTAATAAATTATTTGCAATGACTTTTTATCATTTGTGTGGTTGTAGCTAGGCTAGGTCACTAGGTTTTTTGATGTCTCCATGGTAGACTATGACATTTTAGTGGAACCTTTGAACCTAGGTTTTGATTCTCTTACCACATCTATTGGTCTAATGTAATAGAGTATAGATTAATGTAGCAACATATTAAGGCATTGCAAAGTTTTTTATAATGGTCTTCCTCTTTTGCATGTGGAATGTTGTTGTTTTCAAATAAATGATTAAGCATGTGTATGATGTCTAGAACTTCCTTCTTTAATAATACAATTACATCTCTATATGGATGTTTTCTTGAATCTTTACATGTCACTCTATTGCTTAATGGATTTGGCACTAGTTAGGTTGGATTAGTTTTCAATCACTTCCATTTAAAGTATTATCCTTTTTGTTGTACTTTAGTTTCCTACCTTACTTGGATGCATGAATTAGTATTATTATTTTTTCCATATCTTAAGGAAATTGTGCCTAAATGAGATGACCAAAAGTTCACATATGTAGGAACTCCACTCATATTTACAACCCATAGTTTCAATAATGAATACCTACAACAATATAGTGTTAGATAGATCTCTTGGGGGTTGTGTTGATGAGATACAAGATGATTATGCAATATGAAATATTAAGGGGACTCGCCTTATACAGTATAACTCATTTTACATCTTTAGATGCATATGCATCATTGTTTATATCTATTGTTTATGAGGTCTAATAGGCTTATCCATACATACCACTAGTAAATCATAGTAAAAGTCTTGATTCAATTGTTGTCTTATTTTAATACATCAAGGGAGTAACCCCCTGGGTTCTACAAATCTTAAAGAAGAAGAGGATTCACTAATCCTATGCATTAGCCCAAAACCACCTCCTCCTTTTGGATGTTGATGAGTGTTATAAATGTTTCTTTTAATCTTGGTGTTTCTTGTTTGAAAGCCACATTTCTATAGACATTTCCATCTTTTAAGCTAAGACGCTAGTTAATATCTGGACAAATTACTATGTTATTTTTAATGTGTTTTAATGAATGTATGTATGTTAAAGTAGTTATTTTTAAATATAATATGATATGATTATCTTTTTTGTGATGATCTTAGTGAGTAAGAATTTTTAGATAGGACAAACTCCTTACTATAGTAACCAAGAACAATAACCTATAGCCAAAACTATAGAATTCCTATAGCTAAAGGATTAGTTCCTAGTAGCTGAAGAATCTACTCCCTACACCAAAAGGATCAGCTCTTGCAACAAGGCATATTGTTACTTACATTTTTCCAAGTAGTGGCTAGCTCCTTCTCTATAGATAAGAATGAGTTCTAGAAATAAAAATAAAATAGTGTGCAATAGATGACAAGTGCCTATCCTTTAGCAAGGAATATGTAGGGATTGAATGAGTCTAAGATAACTATTCCCATGTTTCTTAATTACTTTTCTCATACAACAATCTTATTTGAAGTATTCTTCTTTAGTGATTTCAAGTTTTTAAGTTTCCTAGTTTGGTTTTTATTTCTAAAAGTAAGAGCTCATCCCTTGTATAATGGAATGTGGGCCAGCTACTCATTACTTTCCATATCAATATATGAACTCTTGCTCAGTGTGTATATATTTTTCCATCCAGCATATATAGGATAAGTTGGATTTTCTTCATGAATGTACTAGATTATTGCAGTCAATAAGAAAACAAATTTTTCCATCATAGCTATTTTTACTCTTACTCTTGCTCTTGGAGTGTGGTGAATTGATTGATGAACTAATTATGATTAATTAGTTGATAACAAGAAATGATCTAGTCAATCCAAGTAAGGGCCCACTTGAGGTGGATTGCAACTAATTAGTCTTAGATATTTTCAATCAAAACTACATTTGTTTGATTCTATTTTAGTTTATTACTAGTGTATTTAGTTGAATATAGTCAATATAATTAGATTCAAAGTTTATAAGGTAGTTTCCCTATTTTTAGTATTGCATTCCTTTCCTAGTTTATAAAGAATATATTTTACTAGCTATATAGAACCATAGTGTCCCAAAATCAAGAAATATTTGTCTGTACACATAGTACCAACACCATACCAAGAGATACATCCTTAGATTGATAAAGTAAATGTAGCATGTCATCACTCACTGAGCCGCTTGATATGGGATGAGGATATTTGTTAAGTTATAAACAAGCCTGCTAGTTGCATTATGTTTGATATTGCTAGACAGATGTATCACTCTCTTTGCCTAAGAATACCTTGTTTTCCTTGTCTCATTTTGAGTTGTGATGCTAGAGGGGAGGTCCTACATTTTTGAGACCTAACATGACCCTCACAAGATTAATGCCAGAGTAAAATAAAAAATTCCTAGGACCCTCAAAAACCTATAGAGTTTCAAGTAGGGTTTTATGGTTACTATTGTTAATATTTAAAGAATTATGGTAGCATAGTATAACCTCTCATATCTTTGTTGAATAAAGATTCTTTCCACTAGAATGAGGAAACTACTAGGGCATTTGAGAAGGTAAATTAATCCATGTGTACATCTCTAGTTCTAGTTACTCCAATTTTTTAATTAAAAAATTATTATGGAATGTGATTCTTTAGGACATTGCATAGGATCTATACTCATGCAAGAAGAAGACTTGTACCATTTGAGATTTGTTGTGTGGTTACACAACACGCCCCATTTTGACTTGGCAAAATAGGGACCCAATTTTTTTGGTTTGGCTTGTGTGTTTGCTTCTGGATGGTTTGGTAAAAGTAAGTTGAGCGCATCATCCTGCAAGATCATGATGAGGTAGGTCACCATGAGGTTAGTTTATGAAAGTTTGTATTTCATCTCTGTGACCTCATATTTTGATAGAGCATTGAAATTTAGGCAGGTTTGCCTTTTACATCACCTTGATATTCGTCAAGATATAAAAGTTATGAACAGTCAAAGTTTCGGTCAAACCTGATATTCATAAGAGGAAGGTCATATTGTTGAAGTTCATCATCATATTTGAAACACTTCCCCCCGATATGTATGCGGTTCAAATATCTGGATGTCAACTTTAAATGGTAGCAAACTCTTCCCGTCAAACAGTTTTATCTATCGCGAGCATCATACTTCACATATAACCCGATGTGTCTTTATATCCTCCTAATGCAAATATCACCCTTAGCAAATATCCTGATGACATCATCCTAATACGATAAACGGACGAACATACATCCTGATGACATCATCATCACATTTACATTGCCGCAGGATTTTATCTAAGACATGATCATGTTAGCCTAGTATGATGATGACGTCATGACGCACTTCCGATACGAAGAGCGAATATCAGGATGACGTCATCCCGATATTCTGAAAGAGAGAGAGATGTAAGTTTGTCTCGTCATCATCATATTTTGAAACATCACCTGATACACTGAAATATCCGCCTGATGTACTACATATAAATAAAGGTGCTTTTGTCACCTGAATCTCGTCGCGATAACAATGACAACACGAGGGAGGATGATATTGAAACTCAACCTGATATTTGTGAATATCATCCTACCCTCATAATATCCTATCATAGGGATATTCTCCCGCTCCCGTTGCTGCCATTATCATTTAATGCGCGCAGCCATGGTAGGTGGTTCCCGCCGACCCCGGAACCCAATGACACACCTGGCGAGATCCTGCATTTTTTCGCACGGATAAGCAAGGAACATGATCTAATCTATCAGAGTTGCCCTAAATGCACCCTAAATGTGAGGTTAAAAGGTAATTCAACCACCATTTTTACATTTACCTTATGATAAACTTGTTTTACAGAGCACCAGCTTCCATATCTGCATACCAGCTACCTTTGCGCGATTCGAGCTCATAGGCAGAAAGGAGAGGTGATCACCAGCTTAATTAAGAACGTCTCAGCACGCTACTGGTATAAAAGGAAATCTGCACAACCAGGTAAGTGAATAAACCCTCATCATATTGTTTCTATTTTGGTGTGATGATGTAAGTTCTGGTTTATGCACCTGTATGGTCAAGTAATGATTGGAATTCATGCGGTAGGCATAATGATTTATAAATTCAACTGCAATATGCATGCATATATATACCTTGTTGTGAGATAGGATTGTCGTTAATTGCAGGTACTCATGGCCGAGAAGCGATTAGTCAAATGTCAGGAGGAGTTCAGCAAGCCCATGTTTTCTACTCAGAGGGGGGTCCTGTTTAAATACAGAGCAATCACAGACACCCATCAGGGAAGCACTAATTTGGAAGCCTGGTCAGCCAAGCTAAACAATGGGCATGACAAGAGTCCTGTGTTGGACGCAGTGTTCATATCTAGATTATAGAATGCCGCTAGTTTTCCATACTCCATGGAATCTCTGGAGCTCGTCATTGAGTGTGCCCAGAATTACAACCCTCAAACTAGGCAGGTAGTGAAGCATGGGAGGGTATATGCAGACCTCTCCATCAAAGGCCTCTCCCAGACATTCGGATTGCCACTGGGAAGTAAGGTCAAAAGTGTAGACTTGAAGAAGTCTGAGAGGGAGTACAAGGCCAATAAGAAATCAGCCAGGAAGAACATGTATCCGTGGCGAGCTGAGAATAGAACCTATAACGCAGCCGCCAAGCTTCCTGTGCACCTATTCAAATATGATTTCAATGAGGAGTATCAGTACATGATCGCTCTCCTGAACAGAGTTACTGGCCAACCTGATACTGGCAGTTTCAGAGACTGGATGTACGGGATAATAATGATGTGTCTGTATTCAGACACCAAGCCACTGTGGGGGCAAATTATAAGTGATGCTCTACATGAGCAACTGATGAACCTGGGAGGTTCTAGTTGTGTTTTTTTATGTCCTCATATATTGTTTACTCTTGTGCCTATAGAGGCACTTTTGATGCCTTGGTCACAGATGGGAAGCTCACAGGCATATATCTGGGATCATCATCCTCAGCTGCAGAGGACCAACTACCTGAAGGATTACAAACTGGTCAATGATGCATTCTCTATGCATCTGGTAAGGACCATGGAAGAAGATAGAACAAAAAGATTGAGCTTGGAAGCTCAAGAGGCAGTCTACAGGCATGGGGCCTGGTACATACAATTCGCAACCTTTTCCTACATCAGGGTTGAAGGTTTCGATGGACATCCCCTGATGCTGCCAAGGTATCCTACAGATGCTGTGGTATTAATGGAATTCATCAGGCAGGGCTGATGCTGCCAAGGTATCCTACAGACGCTGTCGTATTAATGGAATTCATCAGGCAGGGCTCCACCATGATCCAGATGTACAAGGATGCCAAGAAGCTGCCACCAATTTTGTTCCCATTCAGCATTGGCAATTATATGTGCCCTGACTCTGATAACATCAAGAAGGTGATGGTCACCCTGAATAAGATGAACTTGCAACCCTTTCCAATAACCAGACCATATGATCCTTACAGCAGAATACAGAAGGTGCTAGGAAAGCCTGTTCACCAGAGGCACCTAGAGGATTTTTGGGCTGACTACGAGGATGAGGCAGAAGCCAGGAGGAGGAGGTATCAGAGGTTAACTCTGAACCAAGTCAAAACATTTGATTGCATCTCCCTGCCTCAGCAATTAAAGAAGGATGATGGCAGGACAATGGCAGATGAGTATGAGGAGAAAAAGATATATAACGACACCATCTCTGCACCTGACCTCACTATGCAGGAGGATATATCCTTAGACCCGTTCATTGCCAGGACCCTATGCCTAACCCAAGCTTGGGTTGATGAACAAGTAGAGGCATGAAGAAGGGTGTTGCCATCACGGTGGACAACAAGAAAAAGGGGCAGGATATCCCTGCAGATGAATATGATGACTTCCTGCTGGAGAAAAGGAAGACCAAGGGAGATAGGGTCCCTCCACCACAACAACAGAGTAAAAGACCCCCGAAGGGCAAGAAGGTGGAGCAGGGACCAAAGGGGATTATAATTGAAAGAGTAGTGTTTACAGCTGAGCAGGCCACAGGGTCAGGATCTGAATCAGCATCCCCTCCAGAAAAGGATAGGCCCAAGAAAAGTAAGACAGCAGAGGCTGGAATCATTGAGACCCAAGAGGTGGGTCAGTCTTCTAAACAACCAGGGGTGGAAGGTACCCTCATAGAAGAAGAGCCAGAGGAGGAGGAGACTCCATTGATAATAAGAAGGAAGAGGAGAGCTTCGCAGGTGATGGTGACTTCCCCACCAAAGAAACAAAGGACCTCCATGAGAGGTGGAATAAGCCAACCCCTTACTTCATCACAAGGGGAGGGTAGTGAAGTGCACAAGGAACTGCAACACAATGTTCCACTTCCTACCATTGTCAAGTTCAAAGCTGAACTTGCTGAGGAGCAGTTGAAAGAGACCTCCCAGACACAAGCAGAAGGGCATGTCTCGCTAGACGAGACAATAAACTTGTCTGATGATGAGGTGGTGCAGGATGTGGCTGCACAAGAAATGGAAACACTTGCTACTGATGTAAGTGTGACTCCTCACAAGCCTCCAATAGTTCAAACAGTGCTTGAGGAGATGAAACAAGCAGAAGAGGAGCAAGAAAAGAGCCCAGAGCAAATAGCTCAGGAAATAGGGCTAGACACATTAATCACAGAGGTGACCAGTCCTGAACAGCCAGCAGGATCACCTGATAAGGGTCACCCAACAGAAGAGATGGAGATGGCAGAGATAGAAGACCATGCTCTTGAAACCAGCCAACAAAGTCCACAGGATACAACGAAGGAACCTGCTATAGTAGAGGTTCAGGAGGCAAGGGCTGGTGAAAAAGAAACATTAGAGGACCTAGCTGCCAAAGTACAAGAGGTAGGTGGTGCAGGCTCAGAAGAAGTAGTAGCTGCAGAGCAATCTCCACCACATCAGGTAGAGTCCCCAATATCTGGTGTAGTGGATAGACCACAAGAAGAAGAAGAAGTGGGAACAGATGAAATAATGACAGAGGCAGGTCATGATCATCATGATAAGGACATAGCTATGCCACAGGGTTCCCCACAACACATAGATGCACCAAAAGGTTCCCCTCAGCATGAAGATGCTCCTCTGGAGAAGGAAATCCCTCAACAGGAGGAGGTACCACAAGATCAACCACAAAAGGAACATCAAGAAGAAGAACTAAGGAAGTCACCATCTCCACAACATTTGTTGACAGAAACGGGAGATGTAGGTGAACATCAGGATGATGTTAAGAAACATGATCAGGTGCCTCTATGGTTGGCAAAAGAGGTAAGTGCTGAGAAGGAAATTGAAATTCAAGAATTTGACGTCTCCACCCTATTTTCTACGGATATAATGAAGCCAAGGAGGAAGGCCAGAATGACTTCGGCCATCAAGAGAGATCCGGCAATAGGGAGAAGGACCGCGCAAATTGCCATACCTGCGGTGGAGAAGGAAAAAGGTAAAATCACCGTCGATGAATTTCAGATTAGTACAGTAGATTTGGGCTTTGCCAATGAGGACCAAGAAGGTCAGGAGGGCAAAGATATTATTGACTCTCTAATTCAGAAAGTGAAGAGAGAGAAGTAGAAAAATAAGCAACATAAAGAGCACATTGCTCAGTTGCACGCCTATATCAAAGGGCTGACCAATCCTGATGATACCGCAACTGAACATGCAGTCCCATTGACTGCCATTTCTCAGGAGGAGGTAAATAAATTGGACATCATGAAGCATGAGGCATCCGTAATAAGGAGATGGATGTCATCCACATTGGATGATGCTGTTGAAATAGTGAAGGCCTCTTTGAAGAGGTGGAGCACCCTAAGTGACTCTAAGGCCAAAGTAGATAGATTGCAGATGCAGACCAGAAAGAGGTCTTACAAGCTGGAGAGAGTCCTGGCCCTGTTAGGGGAAATAAGAAATATAAATCCACAACTGCTTATCAGTAAGTAGGTACTGAATAATAATACAGCATTATTAATTGATATTTGGTATAAAGACACTCAGTTTGAGTGTGCAGTCCTCAAAAGGTGTAATAATAAGTTGAGGGATGTCAGCATGAGGCTGCGAGATTTAATGGCTCAAGAGGCAATGATACTGGAGGCTTTGGAAGGTAAGGTGGAAGGAAAAATAGAGAATCAGGATGAAGAGTCCGCCATCAAAGCTGTACACAGCAACTTCCAAGCAGAGACAGATGGTCCACCTGTCCCTTTGACAAAGGAATTAATAAATAAAATAATGAGGATCAAGGTTTAGATGGAGAAATACAAAGAAACACTACAGGACAGGAAAAATAAGCTGGACAACAGCAGAGATAAATATGAAGCACATAAGCACGCCATTATAAAGGCAAAGACTCAAGATGGCGGAGGGATAGATTAGGTTGTGCATTCATACGAGCAGGTCCGCAGTAGTATGCAGCCCCATATGTAGCCACGTCATCATGAGGATAGTGAAAGTTCAGAAAGTGAGGCACATGATGATGACCCGCATGAATCAGCTGAAGAGCATGATGAAGATACATCATGAAGGGGAATACTAACATAAGTAGTATAGATAGTTGCCAGCTGGCAACTTGTGCCATTTTTTGTAAAGATTTACAAAATCAAATGAATCAGGACCATAGATATGTATTGATGAATCTAGATCATAGATCTTTTGTAACGAATTGCTCACCTTATTCTATAAAAGGTGGTGGAATGCCTTGTTGAAACATTCAGAAACTTAATTGAAATCCGTTTGCTAAAATATTCAGGGCTTATTTCAAAGTTATTGCATATGTACATGTCTTTTGCATACTTAATGAAAGAGTAGAGTATTTCGATTACACATCTTCATAAATCTTGAGTAATCTGTGTCTAAATTTTGGATATGTGCTTTGATTTGCTGCGTCCCTTGGAGTGCTCATCATGTTGCATGTATTGCTTTCATTCATCATCTTCTGAAGTTTGCATCAACTGTATCTAGCTGTGGAACATCCTGGTGAACATATGGTTTGATTTCTTCTCATCATGACAGTATCTAGTATGTATGTGGATCAATAGCTGAAGATTCAACTTTAAATTGTAGTATTCCTTTAATTTCTTTCAATTTCAAAACATTTCACTACCACAATTGCAAATAATTGATAATCTTAAGCAAATAATGCAAATATGCAGACATCTCGTAGGTAATCACAAATATTCAGCATATTTGAATACAAGCATGCACAATTGAAAATATCATGCAAAGATTGAGGTATTTCTACATCTTTTCATCTAATAACTGCATAATATGACTTATCTGTAAAGAATTTCTGCAGGAATGTCATGATGATGGCATAATTTCACGTAAGGCCCCAAAATGGAAACAACAACTCACATTAACCTCTGAGTAATGTCATACGATTAAGACGTAATCACCAGAGACTTGGGATCCCGAATTTCTTGAATTCGCAGTATCTTTCAAGATGAATAAAGGTTAATGTGTACTTTTATTCTATGTTTGTTTATGAATAACATCATGACCAACATAAATTGGCGCTAGAAGGAGGGCCTGGTCTGGAATAATATGCTCATCATCATTATTTTCAGGTTCTATGATGCAGAGAGTAAGGTAACCTCAGATCATTTGTGAATTTCAAATATTACGTCAATATTTACTGTAAGGAGCTCATATATGCTCATTTCGTGTGAAGAATTCTAGATCTTACATAAATATTGCAAGCTTTACAGTAGACCATTCTGAATTCACTAATATTGGCCAAAGATCCATAAATCTGTTCGGACTTTGAAGAGTTTAAGCTTTAGATACTTGAGATCTCGTGCTAGGGTCATTATACCCTAAATATCCTATCATACTTGCAGTATCTTCACAAATATTTCATCAATATCCAGTTTGATTAGCCATCGGACTACAAATATCACCTCATCCGGTGAAATCCAGCCAATATTTGCAAAGTTTCAGCCAATTTGCCTCAAAATTGTGAAATCCTGGCTCACAGGATAAGTACCAGGTCTAGATCTAGTGGAATCTTTGAGGAACTACCTGTTAGAGGTTTTAGACCTAGAATCGTAGACATTCATCATACTCCAGGGTCTAGTGCGTCAGGAGCTTCACCAAAACCTCCTCTTGTAACTCCCGTTGGTTTACAAGTACCTTCCGGGATATCTGTAACACCTCCTGTTCAGCCTCAGGGAGTACCTTTGGTTCAACCCCAGCCAACTGCAACATCAGCTCAACCTCCTCTGGTTGCAATGTCTTTCTTTGCAGCGGAGTCACCTTTGACCTTTAATGCATATCATGAGCTACCAAAGAATCCAGACAAATTGTGTCCAAAATATCATCCTTATCAAGATACTGATGATCATATCAGGACATTTAAGGAAGCTTGCTACAGAGCCAGAATAGAACATCAAGATGTAGTGTGCAGGTTATTTCCTTTTTCCTTAGGGGAAGATGCTTATAATTGGTTCATTAGTCTTGGCCAAGCCTCTGTTGGTTCATGGGATGTCTTAGAGAAAGCCTTTCTTGACAGGTTCAAAGTCCCTATTGATCCATCTATGAATTACCATATGTTTGCTACGATCAAAAGATTTGAGCATGAACCTATCGCCAATTTCAATGCTAGGTTTCAGAAAATGCTGTCCAAGTTAGTTGCCCCATATGTAGTATCTGATGCCTCTGCCCGGAGTATCTATTATTCAGCTCTGGATCCATTAACTTCCATGTTCATCAGGAGAACACATCCTGAGATCACTACATTGACAGGAGCTTTTCAAGAAGCTATCAAAGTGAATCAGCAGTTGATACCTGCTCCTACTCCAAACATAGTGTTTCCTACCTTGCCTGGCATGCATTCACAATATCCCGCATCATATCCTGCAACATATTCTCCGCAGTATCCTGCGTAGTATCCTAATGGAACAGGGATACCTCCAGTAGTCATGTCTGCCCCTTTGCAAATACCTCCACTGAGCATCATGCCCCCTCCTAATGGAAATAGCCAAGTGCCACAATACCCTACACAAGCCCAGATACCTCAGGGTGCTGATCTATCCAGTAATAACCATGGATCCTCTTTCTTCAAGCCTCAGACTGAAAATGTAGTGGCCAAAGCTCAAGAAGAAAAGGAGGAAATCAAAGAAATTTCTGCTCAATTAAGAAAACTCACCACAGAAGTGACACACTTGAGAAATCAGGGTTTTTATTCCGAGTCCAGTCAGAACATAAATTATTCCAATGATAGACCAAATTATCCTGATAGAGGATACAACAACAATAATTTCAACACTAATGGTGGAAATAACAATAATCCACCTAGACAGCCCAGAGTATGGAACTCTAGGCCAAATAATGGTTCATTGCCATCACTCCTGGATAATCAGCCTCCTAGTGAAGCCAAATAGACTACTAGAGTCAATCTTGCTGAGGCAGCTCTTACTAATTAGTGTAGGATCCACAATACTAATGCACATGCAGAGTTGGACTGTCCACAATTTAGAATTGCTGCTAGCATCTTTCAGACTGAAGTGTCTAACACTTCTGGAAATCCACCTCATGCAGAAGGAAATGAGATTGTTCCTTGTGGATATGACTTAGCTTTTGTGCTAGAAGCCTACACAAATGAACCTCGTCAGAATTGTAACCAGGCATGTGAAGAATCAGCCTTAGCTTTTGAAACAAACTATGTTTTCCCCTTTGAAGATTAAAATGAGCCTGCAAGGGAACGTGAAGAAGTCCATGCATATCAGCAGCAATATCCTGGTAAGCACAATTATAACTTGAGGAGCAATGCCAACAAACCTGCTGGTCCATTGACATCATCTCTACCTCCAAACAACTTCAATACACCTCCTAATCCTAAGGCTAGCAATAACCCAGGGTTCCCTAAGGTAAATGCTCAGTACTTGTCACCTTAAAACACAGTATCAAAGATTGTGAACACACCTCATGAATCTGACAAGTTGGTCAGCTATCTCACTGATGAAATGAAGAAAATTAAGATTAGCCTGTCCCTGTCTGAGTTACTGAAAACCCCTGCCATCAAAAGGGCATTCATGAAGTCCTTAGATGATCCTACCCCCAAAGAGGATAGCCATTTTTTGAACCAATCCAGTAGCAAGGATCATGCTGTTAAGGATAATATTACCAAGCCTAAAGTGTCAGCTACAGTCCAAGCTGTAGAAACCTCCCACATGACCTTGTATAGGGATAAAACCGAATCACCTCCGTTCCTCCTCACCATAAGAATGTTCAGTAAGAACCTGCACAACTGTCTAGTAGATTCGGGAGCCTCAACGAATGTTATGCCCTTGTCAATATGCAATGCCTTAGGACTACATCCTGCTAAATCCTTAAAGAAAGTCACACAGTTGGACAAAATAGAAGTAAGTGTAGTAGGCGAATTAACTCATATCCACATGCAGCTAGCATCTGATCCTAGGATCCAGTATTATATTGATATTCAAGTAGTTGACATACCTGATACGTATAGGATGTTGCTTAGCCGCGATTGGTCTAAAACTCTTAATGGATATATGTCCACAGATTTCAGCCACATGTGGTTACCATGGAAGGGTATACCTAATCAGATCAGGATTGATGCTGAACCCAGAATGAAACATATGATAACTGAATATAACAGAACAAATGAGATCATGTACGTAAACGTAGAACCTGGAGTTTATTGCATCAGACCGCAGACCGTCAAAATAGAAGAGATCATGATGCTTAAGCTACATCATCGTCATGATGATGATGATTAGGAGGACATGCCAGTCATAGAAACTGATAATTATCCCAATAATGAGAATGAAATAGATCACTTCAGAGATTTTGAGATACATCTATCTAGACAGGTAAAATGTTGTCAATTGTTAAATATACTGGCTAATGATATTTTGATTGACGGATGGTGCAGGTTACACGACGAAGCACATTCAGAGAAGACATGTGAAACATGCTTAGAGATGATGATGCTAGAACAAACATACAGCGGGGCATCATCATCATATTCTGAGGTAAATGTTACATTTGATGATGATGACAATAATAACTCCTATTTGTCTTTTGTAGGAACTGAAGAACTGACGGATCATGATGAGCATCCTGTCCCAGAAACGGAGGAAATTTTAGTCTCTCTCCAAGTAAATAATGAAATGAAAGAAAAGATCACCCCAGGGAGTGATTGCTTTATGGAACCAGATTATGAATTGTCTGATGAGGATAAAGGTAGTAACCTGACGAAGTTTGAAGAATTTTTGGAAAAAGAAATAGAGAAGGTGATACTGCAGCATAAATCTCCTCGGGAGGTCTTAATTAAAAATTGGTGTAGGCTGCACGAGGCACCTCACTTAGAAACAACTTGCTCACTATGTTTACACATCTTGAAAAAGCATGCAGCTGCAGATTCAGAAAATCATCCTCCTGCTGAAAGGAAGGAAAAAATAGAAAAGCCATCAGGCTCACAAGAAAAGGGAAAGAAGAAACTTAAGGACGATGATGCCCCTAAGATAAAATGGATATCAGGCGGAGCAGCAGCCAGAGCTACCAAGGGAAAAGAAAGTTCAGCTAAATGTCCTGCTGAAGATAAACCTTGGATCCTGAGGTTTGATGGATCCAAATCTAAGCAAGGTGCTAGGGTAGGAATAGACCTGATTGATCCAACTGGGAAATCCTATCTGGCAGCCTACAGATTATAGTTCCCCTGTACTAACAATGTAGCAGAGTATGAGGCCTTGATTCATGGAATGTTGTTGGCTCAGAAGAGGAAAGTAAAGATTCTGCATGTCTTTGGAGATTTAGAACTAGTTGTGAAGCAAGTAAGAGGAATTTATTCCTGTAACTACAGAAAACTATCAAATTACAGGCATCGTGTGTGGGACCTGATGGAGGACTTTGATGCCTTTAATATCACTCATGTACCAAGAGAACAAAACCATAGGGCAGATGCGCTAGCTCAAGCTGGCAGTACATTGGAGCCACTGTCTATATCTGGTCTAAAGAGATTTTTAGTAGAACTGGTGTTAGTACCATCAATACCTGACAATGTGACTAATCTCCAGGTGTTTGATTGATCAGCACATTCTAAACTTCATTTCAAATAGAGACATATTTGAGGCCTAGATTATAGATGAGAATGGTATGGAGGATCATGTCTGGGAAGAGGATGAGATATTAGAGTTGCCTAGCAATAGAATCCCTAAGGGTATGATTGAGTTGGAAAGAGCCTTTGATTTGGATAATATGCTTAAACATAAAGATCTGCCCAAAGCAGATGGAGGTCAATATTCACAAGTGAATATTGGACAAGCTGATGATAAGAAAAATATCTTGTTGGGTAAAGTTTGCACACCAGAAGAGTTAGAAGGAATAACTTAGGCCCTCAAGGATTACATACATGTAATTGCATGGACTTATGATGAGCTAAAAACATATGACACCTCTGTCATAACTCATACTATACCTCTCAAGCCGGATGCGAAATCTTTCAGACAGAAGCAAAGACCAGTCAATGCCTTGCTTGAACCAATAATTCTTGAAGAAGTTAAGAAATTGTTGTATGCCAGGATAATATTTCCTATCAGGCACTCCACTTGGGTGGCTAATCTTGTGCCAGTCAGGAAAAAGAATGGAGACATCAGGTTATGTGTAGATTTCAAAAACTTGAATAGAGCATCAGAAAAGGATAATTATCCTTTACCCTCACTAGATGAAGTTCTACAGATTGTAAATGGAGCCAAGATGATGTCCTTCTTGGATAGCTTTTCAGGATACAACCAAGTAATGGTTGACAAAATTGATAGATTGAAAACTGCCTTCACCACAAAGTGGGGGATATTTGCATATAGACGTATGCCCTTTGGACTCATAAATGCTGGAGCTACATTCCAGCGAGCAATGGACATAGCTTTCAGAGGTTTAATAGGAAAGTGTATAGTCATCTACATGGATGACTTGATGGTATTCTCCAAGGAAAGGAGAAATCATGTTGCTGATCTTAGAAGTGTACTGAAGAAATGTGAAGAATATGGAATATCTTTAAATCCCAAGAAGTGCATATTTGGAGTCACAACAGGAAAATTACTAGGCCACCTGATCACAGAGGATGGAATTATCATTGATCCTGACAGGGTGGAATCTATTATGAAGTTACAACTTCCAGGAAGCAAAAAGAAACTCAAGTCTTACTTTGGTAAGATAAACTTTGTGAGGAAGTTCATCACCGGCTTTGCTGAGATTGTCAGACCTTTAAATGCTATGTTGAAAAAAGATGCACAAATTGAATGGACACCAGAAGCCTAGACTGCATTTGAAGATATAAAAAAGGCCATTTCAAATGCTCCTGTCCTCATTAGCCTAGATTACACCAAAGATTTCTACATCTATTCATTCGCTTTAGAACATACCTCTGCAGCAGTGTTAACTCAAAGAAATGAAGAGAAAGAAGAGAAACTAATTGCTTTCATGAGCTGTCCTTTCAGGGATGCTGAGTTGAGATATGTAGATGTTGAGAGATAGGCACTTGCATTAGTCAGGGCAGTAAAGAAATTCAGACATTACATACTCAGAAGCAAAGTGATTGCTGTGGTGCCTGATGCAGCAGTAAAGATGCTGCTGATGCAAAGTGAGCCTGGTGAGAAAAGAGCTAAATGGATTACTGTATTACAAGAGTATGACATGGAAATTACACCAATGAAGCTGGTAAGAGGACAAGCTCTGAGCCAGATGATATCTGAGATTGATCCCAACATCACTAGTCAGCAATATGTGATCAATGAGAAAGACAATAAAGAGTGGTACTCAGACATCAGGCACATCCTGATTACTGGAAGATGTCCATCAAGGATGCAGGCCTCACAGAGAAGAGCCTTAAAGATAAGATCCCAAAAGTATATGATGAAGGGAGGAACCTTGTTCAAGAAGAATTATGAAGGAATATACCTTAGATGCTTAGAGAAGCCAGAAGCAAGTAGAGTCCTGGTAGAATTACATGATAAGTTTGGAACGACACATGGATCAGCATTGGCCACAACACATGCAATCCTCCGAGCAGGATATTACTGGCCTACAATTTTTAAAGACACAGCTGATCATGTTAAATGTTGTCATGTTTGCCAGGTTGCTGCCAATAGAGAGAAGTATGCTGCACAACCCTTGCAGCCAGTAATGGAAGAGCGCCCATTTGCACAGTGGGGCATGGACTTCATAGGGCCAATCAATCCCCCGTCTTCCTCAGGGCATAGGTATGTTTTAACAATTACTGATTATTGTACTAGATGGACTAAGGCTATTAGCAGCAAAACTTGCACTGCAGATGATGTCATTAAATTTCTTGAGAGCAACATTGTCACCAGGTATGGAGCTCCTTATGCATTGGTAAGTGATAATGGGTCCACCTTCGTTTCCACCAAGTTATCCGGTTGGGCTTTTGACGATGGGATTATACTTAAGTTCTCATCTAATTATTACCCTCAAGGGAATGGTTTAGCAGAATCCACCAACAAGAATTTACTGAGTATCATAAGAAAATTGATAGAGAAGAACCCCAGGGAATGGCACTCATTCCTAAAGTATGCCTTATGGGTGGATAGAACTAGAATAAAAACTGCATTAGGAAACTCACCTTTCCAACTAGTATATGGAGTGGATCCAATCCTCCCTGTAAACTTAAAAATTCCTACCCTACAGTTTGCCCAAGAATACCTAGGCATAGACAATAGACAAGAAGTCAGGTTGCTTCAGTTGATGCACCTGGAAGAAAAAAGGAGTCAAGCAATTGATCAATTTGCAAAACATCAGGCTGTTGTCAAACGCTGGTTTGACAAGAGAGCCAGAATTAAAGCTTTTAGGATATCTGATTTGGTCCTGATGTGGGATAAGGCCCATGAAAAGAAAGGTGACCATGGTAAGTTCGATAGATTATGGATAGGTCCCTTTCAAATTTCTGAGATATTAGGAGACAGTACTTATAGGCTTAAAAACCTGACAGGTGAGGACGTCCCATTGCCAGTCAATGGACAATTCCTCAAACATTATTTCCAGGCCTGAATAACTTCATAACAGTCATGTGTATCATATTGTATATTTGTATAGTTGTTTGTACAGTGTGTCTGTTTTGCCTATTTCATTGTGTTGGTTGGGGCCTTGTTCTGGTAAATCAGGATTGTGCACTTCATCACCCCAGAAAATAACTAAATTGTTAAGATTCAAGTAATGAGATCACATTTAGACATAGGTTATGATTCATTGTAAGAAGTGTTTATGATCAGGTTTGTGATATCTTTTCATCAGGATGCCTTTTCTTGATCAAAGTGAATCAATCACAATGAAACACCTAACAGCCTTGGGTTTGTTGAACACACAAGTATAGGTGTTAAGTGAAAAATCTAAAGGGACTCCTTTGCTACCAATACAATCTCCAACCTAAAGCTGCAAGTGACTGTACCTTGTACAAATAAGCTAACATGATGATATCAAATACAAATTTTAAAGAGAAAATTAGAACAGAAATAAAATTAGGCCATCTAAGTAACTCTACCGGGGCTATAGACGTCTGCTGGCAGTGGGGGTCTACTTAGGGAGATTGTATAGATAACCTTGCCGGGGCTATAGACGCTTGCTGGCAGCAAGGCTCTATCCAGGTCGGCTATGAGGGATGATCCCCAACTATGTAGTTTAACACCAGTTACTTATGTCTTCAACTTGCTTTCAAGATGAGGATAATTAATCATATGCACACACCTGATCCTTTGTTAGCATTGTTATCATAACGAGACTTTATCATTCATAGGATCATGATACTTACGCTTATATGGAATTAGAATACTATATGTAAATGTGATTACATCACTGGAATCATTGGAATTTATTTGTTTTCTTTGGTGGCAAGTTGTTGTGTGGTTACACAACACGCCCCATTTTGACTTGGCAAAATAGGGACCCAATTTTTTTGGTTTGGCTTGTGCGTTTGCTTCTGGGCGGTTTGGTGAAAGTAAGTCGAGCGCATCATCCTGTAAGATCATGATGAGGTAGGTCACCATGAGGTTAGTTTGTGAAAGTTCATATTTCATCTCTGTGACCTCATATTTTGATAGAGCATTGAAATTTAGGTAGGTTTGCCTTTTACATCACCTTGATATTCGTCAAGATATAAAAGTTATGAACAGTCAAAGTTTCGGTCAAACCTGATATTCATAAGAGGAAGGTCATATTGTTGAAGTTCATCATCATATTTGAAACACTTCCCCCTGATATGTCATGCGGTTCAAATATCTAGACGTCAACTTTAAATGGTAGCAAACTCTTCCCGTCAAACAGTTTTATCTATCGCGAGCATCATACTTCACATATAACCCGATGTGTCTTTATATCCTCCTGATGCAAATATCACCCTTAGCAAATATCCTGATGACATCATCCTAATACGATAAACGGACGAACATACATCCTGATGACATCATCATCACATTTACATTGCCGCAGGATTTTATCTAAGACATGATCATGTTAGCCTAGTATGATGATGACGTCATGACGCACTTCCGATACGAAGAGCGAATATCAGGATGACGTCATCCTGATATTCTGAAAGAGAGAGAGATGTAAGTTTGTCTCGTCATCATCATATTTTGAAACATCACCTGATACACTGAAATATCCGCCTGATGTACTACATATAAATAAAGGTGCTTTTGTCACCCGAATCTCGTCGCGATAACAATGACAACACGAGGGAGGATGATATTGAAACTCAACCTGATATTTGTGAATATCATCCTAACCTCATAATATCCTGTCATAGGGATATTCTCCCGCTCCCGTTGCTGCCATTATCATTTAATGCGCGCAGCCATGGTAGGTGGTTCCCGCCGACCCCGGAACCCAATGACACACCTGGCGAGATCCTACATTTTTTCGCATGGATAAGCAAGGAACATGATCTAATCTGTCAGAGTTGCCCTAAATGCACCCTAAATGTGAGGTTAAAAGGTAATTCAACCACCATTTTCACATTTACCTTATGATAAACTTGTTTTACAGAGCACCAGCTTCCATATCTGCATACCAGCTACCTTTGCGCGATTCGAGCTCACAGGCAGAAAGGAGAGGTGATCACCAGCTGAATTAAGAAGGTCTCGACATGCTACTGGTATAAAAGGAAATCTGCACAACTAGGTAAGTGAATAAACCCTCATCATATTGTTTCTATTTTGGTGCGATGATGTAAATTCTGGTTTATGCACCTGTATGGTCAAGTAATGATTGGAATTCATACGGTAGGCATAATGATTTATAAATTCAACTACAATATGCATGCATATATGTACCTTGTTGTGAGATAGGATTGTCGTTAATTGTAGGTACTCATGGCCGAGAAGCGATTAATCAAATGTCAGGAGGAGTTCAGCAAGCCCATGTTTTCTACTCAGAGGGGGGTCCTTTTTAAATACGGAGCAATCACAAACACCCATCAGGGAAGCACTAATTTGGAAGCCTGGTCAGCCAAGCTAAACAATGGGCATGACAAGAGTCCTGTGCTGGACGCAGTGTTCATATCTGGATTATGGAATGCCGCTGGTTTTCCATACTCCATGGAATCTCCGGAGCTCGTCATTGAGTGTGCCCAGAATTACAACCCTCAAACCAGGCAGGTAGTGAAGCATGGGAGGGTATATGCAGACCTCTCCATCAAAGGCCTCTCCCAGACATTCGGATTGCCACTGGGAAGTAAGGTCAAAAGCGTAGACTTGAAGAAGTCTGAGAGGGAGTACGAGGCCAATAAGAAATCAGCCAGGAAGAACATGTATTCGTGGCAGGCTGAGAACAGTACCTATAACGCAGCCGCCAAGCTTCCTGTGCACCTGTTCAAATATGATTTCAATGAGGAGTATCAGTACATGATCGCACTCCTGAACAGAGTTACTGGCCAACCTGATACTGGCAGTTTCAGAGACTGGATGTATGGGATAATAATGATGTGTCTGTATTCAGACACCAAGCCACTGTGGGGGCAAATTATAAGTGATGCTCTACATGAGCAACTGATGAACCTGGGAGGTTCTAATTGTGCTTTTTTCATGTCCTCGTATATTGTTTACTCTTGTGCCTATAGAGGCACTTTTGATGCCTTGGTCACAGATGGGAAGCTCACAGGCACAAATGCGGCATATATCTGGGATCATCATCCTCAGCTGCAGAGGACCAACTACTTGAAGGATTACAAATTGGTTAATGATGCATTCTCTATGCATCTGGTAAGGACCATGGAAGAAGACAAAACAAAAAGATTGAGCTTGGAAGCTCAAGAGGTAGTCTACAGGCATGGGGCCTGGTACATACAATTTGCAACCTTTTCCTACATCAGGGTTGAAGGTTTCAACGGACATCCCCTGATGCTGCCAAGGTATCCTACAGATGCTGTGGTATTAATGGAATTCATCAGGCAGGGCTCCACCATGATCTAGATGTACAAGGATGCCAAGAAGCTACCACCAATTTTGTTCCTAGCCAGCATTGGCAATTATATGTGCCCTGACTCTGATAACATCAAGAAGGTGATGGTCACCCTGAATAAGATGAACTTGCAACCCTTTCCAATAACCAGACCATATGATCCTTACAGTAGAATACAAAAGGTGCTAGGAAAGCCTATTCACCAAAGGCACCTAGAGGATTTTTGGGCTGACTGCGAGGATGAGGCAGAAGCCAGGAGGAGGAGGTATCAGAGGTTAACTCTGAACCAAGTCAGAACGTTTGATTACATCTCCCTGCCTCAGCAATTAAAGAAGGATGATGGCAGGACGATGGCAGATGAGTATGAGGAGAAAAAGATATATAACGACACCATCTCTGCACCTGACCTCACTATGCAGGAGGATATATCATTAGACCCGTTCATTTCCAGGACCCTACGCCTAACCCAAGCTTGGGTTGATGAACAAGTAGAGGCATTGAAGAAGAAGGGTGTTGCCATCACGGTGGACAACAAGAAAAAGGGGCAGGATATCCCCGCAGATGAATATGATGACTTCCTGCTGGAGAAAAGCAAGACCAAGGGAGATAGGGTCCCTCCACCACAACAGCAAAGTAAAAGACCCCCAAAGGGCAAGAAGGTGGAGCAAGGACCAAAGGGGATTATAATTGAAAGAGCAGTGTTTACAGCTGAGCAGGCCACAGGGTCAGGATCTGAATCAGCATCCCCTCTAGAAAAGGATAGGCCCAAGAAAAGTAAGACATCAGAGGCTGGAATCATTGAGACCCAAGAGGTGGGTCAGTCTTCTAAACAACCAGGGGTGGAAGGCACCCTCATAGAAGAAGAGCCAGAGGAGGAGGAGACTCCGTTGATAATAAGAAGGAAGAGGAGAGCTCCGCAAGTGATGGTGACTTTCCCACCAAAGAAACAAAGGACCTCCATGAGAGGTGGAATAAGCCAACCCCTTACTTCATCACAAGGGGAGGGTAGTGAAGTGCACAAGGAACTACAACACAACGTTCCACTTCCTACCATTGTCAAGTTCAAAGCTGAACTTGCTGAGGAGCAGTTGAAAGAGACCTCCTAGACACAAGCAGAAGGGCATGTCTCGCTAGACGAGACAATAAACTTGTCTGATGATGAGGTGGTGCAGGATGTGGCTGCACAAGAAATGGAAACACTTGCTGCTGATGTAAGTGTGACTCCTCACAAGCCTCCAACAGTTCAAACAGTGCTTGAGGAGATGAAACAAGCAGAAGAGGAGCAAGAAAAGAGCCCAGAGCAAATAGCTCAGGAAATAGGGCTAGACACATTAATCACAGAGGTGACCAGTCCTGTAGTGGTGGATCTAACAGAGAAGTAGGATGCAAGTCCTGAACAGCCAGCAGGATCACCTGATAAGGGTCACCCAACAGAAGAGATGGAGATGGCAGAGACAGAAGGCCATGCTCTTGAAACCAGCCAACAAAGTCCACAGGATACAATGAAGGAACCTGCTATAGTTGAGGTTCAGGAGGTGAGGGCTGGTGAAAAAGAAACATTAGAGGACCTAGCTACCAAAGTACAAGAGGTAGGTGGTGCAGGCTCAGAAGAAGTAGTAGCTGCAGAGCAATCTCCATCGCATCAGGCAGAGTCCCCAATATCTGGTGCAGTGGATAGACCACAAGAAGAAGAAGAAGTGGGAACAGATGAAATAATGACAGAGGCAGGTCATGATCATCATGATTAGGACATAGCTACGCCACAGGGTTCCCCACAGCACATAGATGCACCACAAGGTTCCCCTTAGCATGAAGATGCTCCTCTGGAGAAGGAAATCCCTCAACAGGAGGAGGTACCACAAGATCAACCACAAAAGGAACATCAAGAAGAAGAACTGAGGAAGTCACCATCTCCACAACATTTGTTGACAGAAACAAGAGATGTAGGTGAACATCAGGATGATGTTGAGAAACATGATCAGGTGCCTCCGTGGTTGGAAAAAGAGGTAAGTGCTGAGGAGGAAATTAAAATTCAGGAATTCGACGTCTCCACCCTATTCTCTGCGGATATAATGAAGCCAAGGAGGAAGGCCAGAATGACTTCGGCCATCAAGAGAGATCCAGTAACAGGGAGAAGGACTGCGCAAATTGCCATACCTGTGGTGGAGAAGGAAAAAGGTAAAATCACCGTCGATGAATTTCAGATTAGTACAGTAGATTTGGGCTTTGCCAATGAGGACCAAGAAGGTCAGGAGGGCAAAGATATTATTGACTCTCTAATTCAGAAAGTGAAGAGAGAGAAGGAGAAAAATAAGCAACATAAAGAGCACATTGCTTAGTTGCATGCCTATATCAAAGGGCTGACCAATCCTGATGATACCGCAACTGAACATGCAGTCCCATTGACTGCCATTTCTCAGGAGGAGGTAAATAAATTGGACATCATGAAGCATGAGGCGTCCGTAATAAGGAGATGGATGTCATCCACATTGGATGATGCTGTTGAAATAGTGAAGGCCTCTTTGAAGAGGTGGAGCACCCTAAGTGACTCTAAGGCCAAAGTAGATAGATTACAGATGCAGACCGGAAAGAGGTCTTAGAAGCTGGAGAGAGTCCTGGCCCTGTTAGGGGAAATAAGAGATATAAATCCACAACTGCTTATCAATAAGCAGGTACTGAATAATAATACAGCATTATTAATTGATATTTCGTATAAAGACACTCAGTTTGAGTGTGCAGTCCTCAAAAGGTGTAATAATAAGCTGAGGGATGTCAACATGAGGCTGCGAGATTTAATGGCTCAAGAGGCAGTGATACTGGAGGCTTTGGAAGGTAAGGTGGAAGGAAAAATAGAGAATCGGGATGAAGAGTATGTCATCAAAGCTGTACACAGCAACTTCCAAGCAGAGACAGATGGTCCACCTGTCCCTTTGACAGAGGAATTAATAAATAAAATAATGAGGATCAAGGTTCAGATGGAGAAATGCAAAGAAACACTGCAGGACAGGAAAAATAAGCTGGACAACAGCAGAGATAAATATGAAGCACATAAGCACGCCATTATAAAGGCAAAGACTCAAGATGGCAGAGGGATAGATCAGGTTGTGCATTCATACGAGCAGGTCCGCAGTAGTATGCAGCCCCATATGCAGCCACGTCATCATCAGGATAGTGAAAGTTTGAAAAGTGAGGCACATGATGATGACCCGCATGAATCAGCTGAAGAGCATGATGAAGATACATCATAAAGGGGAATACTAACATAAGTAGTATAGATAGTTGCCAGCTGGCAATTTGTGCCATTTTTTGTAAAGATTTACAAAATCAAATGAATCAGGACCGTAGATATGTATTGATGAATCTAGATCGTAGATCTTTTGTAACGGATTCCTCACCTTATTCTATAAAATGTGGTGGAATTCCTTGTTGAAACATTCAGAAACTTAATTGAAATCTGTTTGCTGAAATATTTAGGGCTTATTTCAAAGTTATTGCATATGTACATGTCTTTTGCATACTTAATGAAAGAGAAGAGTATTTCGATTACACATCTTCGTAAATCTTGAGTAATCTGTGTCTGAATTCTGGATATGTGCTTTGATTTGCTGCGTCCCTTGGAGTGCTCATCATGTTGCATGTATTGCTTTCATTCATCATCCTCTGAAGTTTGCATCAACTGTATCTAGCTGTGGAACATCTTAGTGAACATATGGTTTGATTTCTTCTCATCATGACAGTATCTAGTATGTATGTGGATCAATAGCTGAAGATTCAACTTTAAATTGTAGTATTCCTTTAATTTCTTTCAATTTCAAAACATTTCACTACCACAATTGCAAATAATTGATAATCTTAAGCAAATAATGTAAATATGCAGACATCTCGTAGGTAATCGCAAATATTTAGCATATTTGAATACAAGCATGCATAATTGAAAATATCATGCAAAGATTGAGGTATTTCTACATCTTTTCATCTAATAACTACATAATATGACTTCTCTGTAAAGAATTTCTGCAGGAATGTCATGATGATGGCACAATTTCACGTAAGGCCCCAAAATGGAAACAGCAACTCACATTAACCTCTGAGTAACGTCAGACGATTAAGAGCTAATCACCAGAGACTTGGGATCCCGAATTTCTTGAATTCGCAGTATCTTTTAAGATGAATAAAGGTTAATGTGTACTTTTATTCTATGCTTGTTTATGAATAACATCATGACCAACAAGATTCAACAACTCAAAGGTAAGATTTTGTTGATTCTAGTTTACAAGAATGAAATGTTAACTATGTTTAATGTAGTTAAACAAAAGAGACCTTATCTAATGGGAGGAAAATTTAAGGTAAAGATAGATAGTGATAATCTCAAATACTTCTTAGAAGAGATGTTTTCATGTAAAGAAAAACAAAAATGTATCACAGAGATGTTGGGAATGACCTAGTGATCATATATAAGAAAGGAAAGGAGAATGTTAGGGTTGAGGCTATATCTAGGAGGGATCAACCCACAAAGTCACTATTGTATTTCATTTTCATATTGCATATAGATTGGGTAAATGAGGCTAAAAAGAGTGGGAGGACATGGATACTCAAAATTTTATTTATAAAATCCAATAAGATTCAAGTGGGTCAAATAAATTCTTGTATGGAAAGGAAATGCTTTATGGTACATAGACAAGTTGTACCTATGTAAGAAAAATATTTTCATGGTTGTTGTAGTAATTGTATTAAAATTCTTGATGGGAAAGACCCATCTATTTTATATAGGTTTCTTCAATTGGTATAAGAATTAAGGAATAGAGAAGAAATATTAAATTTCCATGACAAATATTTAATGGTGGAAATAATTAATGGTCATTAGAATGATGGGAACATTCCAAACATAGTTTGAACAAGCCACCTCAACATGGCATCTATTGACCTATAGGGTCAAATATTCTTGGCAAGATAGAAATAATGTTGATGTCACTAGAAGAAGTAGCTATATGCCCACATGAAGATCTAAGAAGTAGGGTCTAACCTTGTTTTGTAAAGGAGATCCAAAGAAGCTCTATATGGTGGAACAACTTTCATATTGATGACATGTAATTAGAGAGTCATCATTGTGGCAAGAACTCTAATATTTTCTAAATAAGAGAAAGGAAAACAAGAGTAGGGCTCACTATGGAGTTGGTCCTAGTTTCATGTGAAATGGACTCATGATAAGAAATCTACACTATTAGATGCCACCAAACATTAGTAATTACACATTTGAAGGGATGCTAGTGTGGAAAAGGTTGAATAACCTCTAAAAAGAGAATAGATAGAGTGGGTGAGGCCTATATAATGACTAGAACTACCAAAAGGGAGACATCTATGTCAATGGATCTAATGATGGATGACTCATATAAACTTTTACCTACATAATCACCAAAAGGATACTAATGTTAGAAATGAAGGAAACCACTAAAATATGGAAATATGAAATAAACTTGTAAATTTGAAATAATACTATAGAATATAAAGTGAAGATGTAAAGTAGCATAAAAAAAATTAGCCATACTCAAGAGCCATAGACATAACACATAGATTTATGTGGAGAAAACTATTTCATGTAAAAACTCCATTAGGAAAGGAGGGAAAAATTCTTGAAGAAGATTACAATACATGAAATTTATTGAATCTTGCATCTAATCCAACTGAACCTATGTACCTACAAACAAACTTATGTTCAACACTTTCTTTTTAGCTTCTATTAAATAATGTGAAACTTATGTTCAACACTTCCTTTATAGATTCTATTATATAATGTGTAAGATTTGACTATGGAGATATCCACCCAAGATCTAGAGGCCTAATGGAAAGAACGAAGAAATGACAAGATCAATATGACAAGAATAAATTGTATTCCTATCAAAGATTACTCATACAACAATGTACAATATTATAATGACATGCCATACCTTTCTTATGAAGGCAAGGTTGAGAGATAAGATGTTGTAGTCATATGACAAGTGTCTTAATCCTATGACATGAGAAAACTAGAAACATATAGAATGCTTCCTAAGTCAACATAACACATGAGTATGTGTGTGAATATTATTTCACTAAGAAATGGTTAAATAATATGAATTATTCACATAATAAGGGAAAACTAGCTAGGAAATATCAAACAAGATATGAAATACCCCTATTCACACTAACAACCCCCTTAAGTGCAACTTAGGGAGAAGTTGACAAATATAAAGATGTGTTAGAACCCTAAAACATTTGCTATGCCCTAACTCTTTAGTCCCTTGATCTCATGCACTTTAACTTTTAATTTCATGTTGACCACCTATAGTGGGTCCCTAGTTGCTCAATTTACAAATTAAGGCCTTTAAAGTTGTGAAGTCATCAACCCCTTCTTCCTAATGTTACTGATCATTGCCTGTCGAACCATAAAATTTATATCCTAAGTTTTCTAATGGCCTCAAAGTCTCATGTGGTGGTTTATCGTAGCATTGCATTGCATCATTGGTGACATCATCGGTCCCTTATGTGGCTCCAATAAGGTGCCAACTATTGAAGATCCCAGTCAACAAATCACAGGTTGCTAGGTGTCAAAAGAAGTTGCAATCTACAGAAAGGCCAAGATCGAATGATTGTGCAAACACGCAAATGGATCTATCAAGAGGAGAATATTCTCCATGCAAGCACGATAAGGCAACACGTCACATTTTCTTTATTGAATAAGTAAAAGGCAATGAAAAGGTAGGGACACGTGGAGGCTTCTGCTTGATTACATGGAACCAAAGGGAAAATGGCTCGCACTCCACTGCTCAGTCCCAGATTGGCACCAAGTGTCCACATCGGACAAAAGGTGAAGTCTGTGATGTATACAAGATACAAAATGCATAAAATGCATGGATACAAAAATGTAAATGCATGAAAATGCATATATAGAATATGCAAGCACCGAAGATGCATACATGGGCCCCACTAAGAATAGATATACAAACACATTTGTATAAGACATACAAATATTAAACACACAAAAATAGAAGCCTGTATCAGTGTATGTATAATCATTTGTATCTGATATACATATACAAAGACAAACATAATTGGAAAAATAAACATTGTGAACTTTATGTGGGGTCCACATTTGTATATGAGAAATGTATGTATCTGATATACAAAAAGGTTATATGCATTTATGGATTTCAACCCAGAATTAAATATGGAATAAAGTGAATTTGTTAATAATAAAGATGAGGAACTAACATCACGAATATTTATATATGTGCATACATGGAGATAGATAAGGGAATAATATACAAAACCCAATAGAATTAGAGATTTGAACATTGTATACATCGAGTGGGGACCACATATGTATGTTGGAGATATATGTATATGATATGCAAAAAAATAATACAAGAAGATATATATAAAGATAGATCCGAAGATAATTTCAATTTATTTCATAAACCCAATAAATTCCACGTTTGTATATGAAAGACATGTATTCGATATATGAGAAGGTGATGCAAAGCCAAACTCGAAGGTAATTCAAAAGGTTGTTTTATAAAACTGATGGGATCCGCATTTGTATATATGTTCCAAATGCATAAGATATACAATATACAAATGCAAAGATTGAAAGGAATGAAATTTCCACACAATATAGAGGCTAACCACATATGCATATATATATGAGATACAAAATGATAAAACATGCATATAAATCCCAAAGTTAGCTGAAAATGAATCCGATATTAAAGGGCAATTGTCCCATGTGCTTAAAATCCAACCTGGTAATGTATCTACTAAAAAAGTGAAATAGACATATATAAATGCATCCTCTACGAATTCAAAAGACCGTTATCATCAAATAGAGATTATAGAACATTTCAAAGACAAAGAAGGTCAAAATTAAAATATTTTAATCTATTAAAGATAATTAGTTAAGGGAAGAGTCGCATAGGGTTGTTATCTCAAGGGTCACAACCCTTGAAAATGCAATGTATATATGAAGGATGAAATCAAAAGTGAAAAGAATCATTAGTAGAAGTAGTAGAAATCAGAGAATCAAATGAGAAGTAAAATAGAACAACAACAACAATAGTAGATTAAGCAATAAATAAAATGAAGACTTTCTATACATTACAAAAATCTTTTGAAGCAATTGGAGAAGGAATATTTTATCTGATGTCCAACCTTTGATGTTCAATTATTTGTTAATATTCACTCATATGTGTTATTTGTGTTGTCTATAGAATGATTTTCCTTTGTTGTTCAAATTAATATATCAAGGATGTAATTAATTTATCAGGGCATATTTGTTGTTTCTGTGTGATCAGTTTGACTGGTTTCTACAAGAAGTTGATTTAAGTCCTTCCAGGTGGTTTATGTTCATTGGTCTCTGCCAGGAGTTAAAACCCTTTAAATAAACAACCTTGGTCAAGTTTCCTTCTCACCAGAATTCAAATTCCTTTCAGTTGTTCATAGTAACTCAGGAGAATATCATTGGGATTGGGTATAAAGATCACAAATAAACTATAATCTTGCACATTTATACAAGGTATAAACACCTAAAAGTGCCAAATAATTAGAGTTAAGCCAAGAGGGAGGATACATCCATCATACACATCCTAACTCCGTTACCTAATAGAGATAAAACACTGGTCATTACAAAGTACATTTTAAAACCTTATTCACATTTTCAAATCTCAAACATTAACATTAGGAATGATTCACAAACACTACAGCTACTTCACACCAATTTCCCATTGTGAATGTCAAGTTAATTCTACACTAATCATTTAGGTACACTCACCTAGGTCTGGCAAATCCTAAAGTTAAGGGGGTTTTAGCCATATCTACCCCATGTCATTAGCCAAAAACATTAAGAGAGTTTGGCAACCTCTTAGGGTTAACAACCTGTGTTTTTGTGACCTAATAGAATTAGCGACTCTACTGGGGATAATATAAACGAATATGGTAGGAGACCATATCAATAGAGTAAGGAATGAAAAGGGCATAACTCTGCCAGACAAGGAAAACCTAGAAAGCCTATCTGTCCTCTCAAGTGAGGCGGCAACTCTATACAAATTAGAAATCATTTTATGTCTTGAAGTATTATAATTCCTTAACATGGGTGGCAGAAGATCTAAAACTGATGCTAGAAAACTATGGTCATCCACACCATTAAAAGCTCCTACAAAGAAAACTAGGATATCCAGTCAATCACAATGAACTAATAATCAAAACACTCAAGATGATACCTTAGAACAACCAATTGTAGCTCACAATAGCTTCACTCCCTTACATGAGTCAAATGAATTTCAATCCAAAAGTTATCACAATCATGAAGGATCCAATCATATCCTAGACCGATATAGGCCTGACCCTCAAAAACAATTTGAATATGATGCATAGCTCATGAGGGAAATAGACCAAAATCAGGTAGAATATGATTACAAGATGTCATTACAACAAAGTAAAGATGCTCAACAAGAGTTTATGGATCAGATAATTATTGCACAAATTCCTAACAGTCCACCAAAAGACATAAGGAATAAGGATGAAATGCAGCATGATTTGTTTAAATTACAGGAGGAACTTGAGCTAGCCAAATTGAAAGAGAAAGAAGAAAGAATGAAACAAGAACTACAAGTAAAGGATAGAACTAGAGCAGCCAACTCAAAGTATGTATCTCCTCATAAACAAGAAAGGCATACTCTAACAAGTGAGCAACAAAGTTTGCACTAGAATGCAAGTAGCTCATATAATTTGCAACCACCACCTAGAAACCATATCTAGAAAAATATTCCTCCATGAAATCCAAGACCACCCAACACCCATAATACTTATCAAAATATAGTTAATCTCTATCCACCCCCTAGTCAATGATATATTCCACCTCAACGTCAAAATATGAGCATGAACCCACATCCTAATACACAACAACATCCTCCCCATAACCAATCAAATCAATAGCTTCATAATCAGTATCAACAAAACCCACAATTGCAAGGACCTCTCAATATCGATATGTATAGACAGTTTGATTTGTCTAGGTATCAAATTGGTCATGATCCCATTGACAAAGATTTGAAAAATGCACTTCTAAAATTTACTAGAAATAATGTCATTTCAACAGAAGAGCATATTAGAAGTTTTGAAACAATTATTTATGACGATGAAGTACAATATGAAGATGTTTAGATGAAATTATTTGATTTATCTCTAGTTGAAGATGCAAGAGATTGGTATAAAATTCTACCCGATGCCTCAATCAGTTCTTTTGAAGATTTCAAAGATCAATTTAAAGAACAATATGGGAGTCATGTTGATCCAAATTTTCCATACATGAATTGACAAACATACAAAAAAACTATAATGAGACAGTAGTAGATTTTAACCAAAGTTTTTCAAAGATATGTCACAAGATTTCTCCTGAAATGAAACCTCCTGATAGAATGGCCTTGGCTATATACTTAAAGGCTTTTGTTCCTAAAACTAGATATGAACTTCAAAATAAAGATCCTATGACCCTTGAAGAAGCTCCAAAAGCAATTGTGAGTATTCAAAATAATAGAAGAGTTGCTGGGAAGCTTGGTAAAAGGGAGAATATCAAAATTCCTCAAAATCCTAACAACCATTAGATTAGGCAAGCTAACTATTATAGAAATGAAAGGCCTAGACTACATGATATGCCCTATAACACAAATTGAAAGGATGGAAGGCCTATGGATAACAAACAAAAGTAGAATTATAAGGATACTCCTAACCCCTTGAAGAAATAGGGAACATATTTAGTGGACAGCAACCCATGGTGTATTGTATGCAACCTGCCTCCTTCACCTGATTATTGTGTGGTAGCACAGTCATTCCAAAAAGATGAACCACCCTATGAGAAGGATTGGGAAGATCATACCATAAATATGTTAGGAATGACACCTCACTCAATTGATGAAGGATACTTATCCTTTGAAGAAGATGGGTATGAATACGATGTGAGAAACCAGAAGTATAATGTTAACATGGGTAGACAAGAGGTTTTCTTTGATTAGTTAGAGGATAACAAAGGAAGCACTTATGTGTCTAACATGGTCCCACAATTCCAATTAAGAAAGCCCACTGAGGAAGAAAGGGGAGCTCTTACAATCATTGTTGTAGCCTAGGCCAGAAATAATTACAACTTGAGGAATAGGACTATGAATACAAACCAAGGAACACTGAGAGATTTGTTTATTAAAGAACTAGATCATAAGAAGGGTACCTTGGATAACCACAATAAAGGAGAAAATCAAAAAATTACACATAAAGAAACATCCAAGGTTAAACAAAACAAGATGAAGGATAATAATAAGCAACAGCCTGATGAAAAGGGTTCAAATAAAGAAAAATCAGAACATATCACTACTACTCCCTCATTTGATATAACACAAGCACTTATCCCAAATCAAGATATTAGTACCAATAATGGAAATGATGATAATAGATGAATATAGGGACAGTGCTCTCAAGTTGACTTCTAGTGTGCCAAATCAACAACAAGGTTGCAACAAAAATAGGCCAGAAAGTAAGGAGAACAATGTTGGAAAGGAAGTTATGAATTAGACTCCTGAAATTTATCTTGGCGATGCTATAAAAAAAAATCCTTCTCAAGTAGACTCATTTTATATAACACTATTTATCAATAACAAGCTAGTAAGAAATTGCATGATTGACTCTAGAGTTGCCATAAACATCATGTACCAATAACAGTCATGAAAGAGTTAGGTTAGTGGGTAGATACAACATATGGTAAATTTTATGCAATGGACAACAAATCTATTCTAGTTGTTGGAATCATGAGAGATGTAGAACTGAAATTAGCCTCATGCCCTGAAACTACCTACAGAACTGATATAATTGTCATAGAAACTCCTTTGTACTATGGTATGTTGTTATTTAAACAATGGACTATTACAGTAGGAGGAAATGTCCAACTAGACTTGTCATATGCAACAATACCATTAAATGGGAGGGATGTTAAGATATACAGAGAGCCAAGATATGAGAATATAATAGAATGATTGGATCCAAATCAAATGAACTATTTCTATGATGTAGATCTTGGGAGTTTTAGGGTTGAAAACTCACATCCTAAATTACAAAACATAGAACCAATATGAAAAGAGACTCAAACAATTGAAAATGGTGTATGGAGGATGTATTTTGATGGAGCTTGCAACAAAGGAGGAAATGGGGCAGGAGTAGTATTTGTCTCACCCACAGACAAGACATACAAATACTCATTCTTACTATCTTTTGACTGTACAAATAACATTGCTGAGTATGAGGTATTGATGCAAAGGTTTAAACATCACCCTAAAACATGGAATCAAATTACTACCAGTATATGGTGACTTTGAATTAGTATTCTCACAGACTAGGGTGAAATATTTTTCAAAGAACAAGAGACTAAAGTAATACAGAAATGTTGTGTAGGATACAATAGAACTCTTCGATGCATTCTCTGTAGATTGGATAGAAAGGTCTAAAAATATAATGGAAGATTTCTTAGCAAATGTAGCCTTGAAAAAGGATGACATTACATTATCAAGAATAGCAGAGGTAGAATTCAAGGCTAGACCAATGATCCCTAATCATATTTATAACTGGTAAGTTTTCAATGATAACCAAGACCTCATTAAATTCATCCATTGTGTGGACCAATACGAATCACAAGAAATTGACTTCAATGCATTCGTTGAGGAGGTAGATGGCAAGGAGGCTCTTTTTGGAAAAGAAGTGGTCTAACAGACAAACAAAATTCCTAAAGGCCTTGTAGCCTTGGAGAGAGTGTTCGATGGGCAAGACAAATGTAATCTTAAACCTGTAATAGTGGATCTTAAGGATGTGGAGGAAATTAATTTGGCAATAGATAAGGCCCCTAAGAAGATTTACATTGGAAAAAGGATCAGTCCAAAAATTAGAGAAATGCTTATAGTACTACTTAGAAAATATAGACATGTGTTTGCCTAGTCTTATGATGATCTAAAGGCATACTGAGAAGATATATTTCAACATGAAATTCCACTATAACCTGATGCCAAACCATTTAGGTAAAGGAAAAGGCCTATAAAAACAACATTGGCACTAAAGATGCAGGAAGAACTTATGAAAGTCAGAGAAGTAGGTATTATCAAACCAATTAGACATTCTTCTTGGGTATCAATTTTGGTTCCTATAAGAGAAGAATGGTGATATAAGATTGTGTGTGGATTTTTGAAACTTGAACATCTCATCACTAAAAGATAATTACCCTCTTCCAAATATGGAGACAATGCTGCAACAAGTGACAGGATGTGAATTATTATCTATGATGGATAGTTTCTCTGGGTATAACCAAGTAAAAGTCAAGGAATCTGAATAGTATAAAACAAATTTACCACACCTTGGGGTACCTATGTTTATGGTAGAATGCTAGTTGGTCTTACAAATGTTGCGGCAACATTTCAAAGGGCCATGGATGTAGCCTTTGTTGATTTGATCAACAAAATAATGGTAGTTTACCAGGATGACCTTACAACATATTCTAAAAGGGCTAAAGACCATTGTTCACACTTGGAGAAAATATTTATTAGGGCATTGGAATATGGTATTTCTCTAAACCCAAAGAAATGCCTTTTTGTTTTGATAGAAGGAAAACTACTAGGGCATGTAGTCTCATAGCATGGTATAAGAATTGATCCTGAAAGGGCAGAGGCTATTGACAAGATTCCTATTCCAAGAAATGTGAAAGCCATTCAATCTTTCTTTGGACAAATAAATTTTATCAGAAGATTCATATCTAACTTTGCAAAAATTGTCAAACCAGTCTTGAAAATATTGAAGAAGTGTGCAAAGATGGATTGGAATAAGGAAGCCATTGATGCATTTACGTTAATCAAGAAAGCTATTAAAGAGGCCCCTGTATTGAAATCCATAGATTTTGATAAGTCATTCCTAATATTTTCTTTTTCATCTTTTAATATAGTGGCAGTTGTAATGTTGCAAAAAAATAATGAAGGGTATGAACAACCTAAATCATTTTTCAATAAATCACTCCAGGGAGTAGAATTGAAGTATGATATTACTAAAAAACAAGCATATGCCTTAGTAAAAGAAGTAAAATCATTTAGGCCATATTTAGTTGGAGCTCATGTGATAGCATATGTACCAAATACTATAGGGAAAGATGTTTTTTTCCTAGAATGAAGTTACAGGATGGAGGTGCAGATGGATTAATAGAATCTAGGAATTTAACATTGACATTCAAATCACCAAGCTTGTTAGGGGTCAGGGTCTAGCCAAATTGATGGATGAATAAAACTTGGAGGCTACACAAATTTACAACGTACAAGAAGGAGATAATTTCATTGAAAGCATTGAGCATACACCTTGGCATACCAATGTAATGTATTATGTCAAAAACATGAAATGTCCTAAGGGCCTCAATGACAATCAGGAGAGAACTCTGAAACTTGTTGCATCAAAGTATGTCTTCATGGATGGGGATTTGTTTTTGAAAAATAGAGATGGTGTTTTACTATTGTGCCTTGATGAGACACAAGCTGAGAAGATGTTACACGATATGCATTAAGGTGTGTGTGGAGGGCATTTCTCAGCAAGAACTACTACCCATAAAATAATGAGAGAAAGCTACTATTGGCCTGAAGTTTTTAAGGATGCCCACAAATATTTGAGAAAATGTGAACCTTGTCAAAAATTCTCTAGAAAATTGAAATATCAAGGAGTTGTGCCATTGAGACCAATGTAGGTTGAAGCTCCATTTCATCAATGGGGGATTGATTTTATAGGAAAAATGACAGAAAAATATAGTGGTGGACATAAATGGATTTTGGTAGCAATAGATTACTTTACAAAATGGATAGAGGCAATTCTAACCAAATAGGCCACTAGTAAGGTGGTGGTTAATTTTCTATTAGAAAATATCATCACCAGATTTGGAGTTCCAGTCAGACTCATTACAGATAATGGCATGTGTTTTAGATGAGAAGAATTCAAAACATTTTGTGAATCATATGGAATAACAATTTCATATGCCTCCCCATATCATCCTCAAGCCAATGGACAGGTGGAATGAAGCAATAAAAGCATCTTAAAGATAATCAAAAGGATGTTAGAGAATAACAAAAAAGCCAGGGAATCAAAAACTGAGATTGGCATTATGGCAAGACATGATTACTTTAAAGAAGAGCATAAGAAAATCCCCATTTGAATTAGTGTATGGTGCACATGTCAGGCTACTAATGCACAATCTCTTTCCAGTTTACAAGGTTATTCTCTAAGAAGACATAGATGTTCCTGAACCCATGGAAGAGAGAATGGAGCAATTGGTTGAATTGCATGAAATAAGGGTCCAAGCTCAAGAACAAAATGAAAAAATACAATTACAGATGAAATACTTATTTGATAAAAAGGATAAGGAAAGGAAATTCAAGGTGGATGACATGGTGCTAATGTGGAATGCCAGAGGATAGGACATAGGAAAACATGGCAAGTTTGAGGCATTATGGGTAGGACCATTTGTCATTACTGACAAGTGTGGTTAAGATTCCCATTACTTACAAAACATGAGTGGTGAAGAATAGGAATTACCAGTGCATGGACAATTCTTTAAACATTTCTTCTCATAAGATCTTTCCATGCACAATATATTTAAGGAGGATAGGAAATTTCCAGTGCATGGACAATTCCTAAAACACCTCTTCTCTCTCTCTAAAGATTTTTTCCATGCACAGTAGATTAGGATTCCATTCTCTACATCCCACTACCATTGGTCTACTCCCCAAAGATCTTGGATCTTTCTATGCCCACAAGGGGCATACATCCCCAAACAGAGCCACTGTTAGAACCCTAAAAAAATTACTATGCCCTAAGTCTTTAGTCCCTTCATCTCATGCCAATAAGGGCATTGTTTGGTGGTTAAGTCATTCAGTTGTAGTGGTGGCCACCATAGTTCAAACCCCTACTGGGCCAACAAGCTCGCAAGCTTTATGCCTTCACTGGGCCAATGAGCTCGCAGGTTTGAAGTGTTATTGCTAGTGGATGAGGTCCCCTATGTTGTGGCCTCACTGGTTCATTTCTCTGGGAAAAAGCATTCACGTGGAGCTAGAGGGCATGTTGCACTAGCGTCACCAGTCATGTTAAAAATTTTACCAGGCACATTATCTTTATAAAAAAAGTCACTTGATCTCATGCGCTTTAACTTTTAATTTCATGTTGACCGCTTGTAGTGGGTCCTCGGTTCCTCAAGTTACAACTTAAGTCCTTTAAAGTCATGAAGTCAGTGGCCCCTTCATCTTAATGTTACTACTCATTAAATTTATATCCTAAGTTTTCTAAGGGCCCAAAAATGCCATGTGGTGGTTTATCATAGTGTCACGTTGCATCATTGGTGATGTCATCAGTCTATTATGTGGCTGTGATAAGGCACCAACTGTCAAAGATCCTAGCCAACAAATCATGGGCTGCCATGTGTCAAAGCAAGGTGCGATCTACAGAAAGACCAAGATCGAATGATCGCACAAGAGCATAGATGGATCTATTAGGACAATAATATTCACCGCACGGGTGTGACAAGGTGACATGTGGCATTTTCTTTATCAAAGAAGTAAAAGGCAATGAAAATGTTGGGACACGTGGAGGATCCTACTTGATTCCATGGAGCCAAAGGGAAAATGGCTCGCGCTCCACCGCTTAGTCCTAGAATGGTGCCACGTGTCCACATTGGACAAAAGGTGAAGTCCGTGATGTATACAAGATACAAAATGCATAAAACGCATGGATACAAAAATGCAAATGCATGAAAATGCATATATAGAATATGCAAGTACTAAAGATGCATACATGGGCCCCACCACGAATAGATATACAAACACATTTGTATAAGACATACAAATATTAAACACACAAAGACAAGAGCCTGTATCAGTGTATGTATAATCATTTGTATCTGATATACAAATACAAATCCAGACACAATTGGAAAATTAAACATTGTGAACTTTATGTGAGGTCTGCATTTGTATATGAGAAATGTATGTATCCGATATACAAAAAGGTGATATGCACTTATGGATTTGAACCCAGAATTAAATATGGAATAAAGTGCATTTGTTTATAAAAAAGATAAGGAATTGATGTCACGGATATTTCTATATGTGAATACATCGAGATATACAAGAGAATAATGTACAAAACCTAATAGAATTAGAGATTTAAACATTGTATACATCAGGTGGCGACCACATATGTATGTTGGAGATATATGTATACGATATGCAAAAAAATGATACAATAGGATATATAGAAAGAGGGATCCGAAGATAATTTCAATTTGTTTCATAAACCCAATAAAGTCTGTGCTTGTATATTAAAGACATGTATTCGATATATGAGAAGGTGATGCAAAGCTAAACTTGAAGGTAATTCAAAAGGTTGTTTTATAAAACCAATGGGGTCCACATTTGTATATATGTTCCAAATGCATAAGATATAAAATATGCAAATGCAAAGATTGAAAGGAAGGAAATTTTAACACAATATAGAGGCCAACCACATATGCATATGTATATGGGATACAGAACGATAAAACATGCATATACAAGTCCTAGACTTAGCCAAAAATGAATCCGATATTAAAGGGAAATCATCCCATGTGCTTAAAATCCAACCTGGTGATGTATCTACTGAAAAAGTGAAACAGACATATACAAATGCATCTGCTGTGAATTTAGTAGACCATTATCATCAAATAGAGATTATAGAACATTTCAAAGACAAAGAAGGTTAAAATTAAAATACTTTAATCTGTTGAAGATAATTAGTTAAGTGAAGAGTTACATAGGGTGGTTGTGTCAAGGGTCACAACCCTTGAAAATGCAATGTATATATGAAGGATGAAATCAAAAGTGAAAATAATCATCAGTAGAAGTAGTAGAAATTAGAGAATCGAATGAGTAGTAAAATAAAACAGCAACATTAGTTGATTAAGTAATAAATAAAATGAAGACTTTCTATACATTATAAAAATCTTTTGAAGCAATTATGGAAGGAATATTTTATCTGATATCCAGCCTCTAGTGTTCAATTATTTGTTAATATTCACTCATATGTGTTATTTGTGTTGTCTCTAGAATGGTTTTCCTTTGTTGTTTAAATTAATATATCAAGGATATAATTAATTTATTAGGGTACATTTGCTATTTTTGTGTGATCAATTTGACTAGTTTCTCCAAGAAGTTGATTTAAGTCCTTCTAAGTGGTTTATGTTCATTGGTCTCTGGTAGGAGTTAAAAGACTTTAAACAAATAGCCTTGGTCAGGTTTCTTTCTCACCAGAATTTAAATTCCTTTTAGTTGTTCATAGTAACTCAAGAGAATATCATTGGGATTGGGTAAGAAGAGCACAAATAACCTATAACCTTGCACATTTATACAAGGTATAAACACCTAAAAGTGCCAAATAATTAGAGTTAAGCCAAGAGGGAGGATACATCCATCATACACATCATGGCTCTGCTACCCATCATAGATAAAATATTAGTCATTACAAAGTACATTTTAAAACCTTACTCACATTTTCAAATCTCAAACATTAGCATTAGGAGCAATTCACAAACACTCTAGCTACTTCACACCAATTTGCCATTGTGAAGGTAAAATTAACTCTACACTAATCATTTAGGCACATCCACCTAGATCTGGGAGAGCCTAACGTGAAGGGGGTTTTAGCCATATCTACCCCATGTCATTAGCCAAAAACATTAAGAGAGTTTGGAAACCTCTTAAGGTTAACAACCTACATTTTTTTGACCTAAAAAGATGGATGGGTCTTGGCTACGAGGACATCTTAGGTACCCATGTGCAAAAAAATCTAAAGTGGAGTAAAGGAGAAAACCTCATGGGAAAAAACTCCTCTCTAAAATTGAGAATGCAAGAAGTGTGGAAATGTAGAGTCAACATGAATTATATGCTACCAATTCTAACATAGATATACAATGAATAATCCCCCCTAGAAGAGAGGAAAATAAGAGAGACCAAGTAACTCGAGCCTTAATGTAGAGTCTCCTACACTGATGGCAGATGCCTGACAATGAATACTAAAGATTATCCACAATCATCGAACAATTTTCCTCCCCTTAGGAAGAAACAAGACTAAGAATGTATGCATGATTTCTCCCCATTTGCAAAAGAAATATGAAGCAAGAAAACTCAAAATGTATGAAGTCTCTAAGCTGTTCTTAGGTGTCACCATGTCGATGCCAAAAAATCAACAATCTAATCAGGAGTCTCATACTAAACTGAACAATGTGACAATGCAAAATCTAGTGGAAACCAATGTAGAACATGATCCAAAGGAAGGGAAGATAACTCTGAATGCTACTCAATGTACTCCAGCTCAATGTCAAACTATGAAAATTGAAGAGGAGAAGAAAGAACAAGAGGGTGTGAAGGTTCTCTCATCACCTCCAAAGTAGATGAATGACATCAATATTATCCCCCAAGTCTACAATATAGGACTCACAAAACAAGTCTACAACACTTGTCAAGTATTCATCCCAAGTAGTTGAATCACAAAGAATATGAATGTCCTACAATAATGAATCACTGGAAACCATGGATGTATGAACACTGAACACTGTAGATGCAACAAGAGATGAAGGAGGACATGAAATGTTAGCACATGTCTCTAGAATCTTAGTCGATGAAAGAACACCAAGATTCAAATGACCATACTACATCTCCTCAAAAGTGTCCACCTGAGTGTGAACCTCAACCAAAGGAACAATAGGAGAAAAATGTGAGAAGGTGTACACTTGAGATTAATGATCTGTCTCCCCAACTACAACTATATCTCTACTATGCAAATCCCAAATAATCATAGAATCATGTGTGAACTCAACACTCTTTCCTGGTCTACCATGTGTAATCTGATAGATAGAAAGGGTATTGGTAGATAAAGAAGGTACATAAAGGACATCATTGAATGATCCTTCATCAATGTCAATTGATCCTTTCCCACAAACATGCATAGATGTGTTGTTGGCCATCATGATGTTTGGTGATGAACAAGTCTCAAATGATGAGAACATACTCTAAGATGATGCCATATGATGTGAAGCTCTAGAATCAATGATCCATTTCCCTTACTAAGAATTTGTAACTACAAAAAGTGCTTTCCTCTTTTGTTTATCTAACTTTGAAGATGAAGTATAAAATGTACCTGCTAAAGACAAATTCATTTGAGCCTTCTTTAGTGTATGTTGCAATTCATCAATTTTATTTATAAAACATTTGTGATCATCATGCCCAAATTTCTTGTAATATGCACACTAAGGCTTCTCTTTCTTAGATGATTTCCCTTTGGAGGGAGAGGACTCATTATTTTTTGTTTTGTTGTTTTTCTTCTTTTGTTTCTTTTTAGGATTCCTTAATTATTTTTGTACCTTAGGTTCAGTAGCCACCAATGCTTGTGGGTTGGAAGACTTGTAGATGCCCATTTGAATTAGCTTTGCTTCCTCCTAGATTTAGAAGATTTTAAAATTTGTCAAAAGTAGGCTCAACATATGCATCTCCCATGGAAACTTGTTGAGTGTGAAAGCTAGAAAGAAATACTAAATACTTAGGACCAAGCCTAGATAACACATTTAGAATCAATTATAAATCCTCCTTATTAACCTTGCAATCCTCTAGTTGTGTTCCCAATTTCTTAATCTTGGTGATATAGTCTTGGATTTTGTCAAACTCCTTAGGATGAATATTCATCAAATCATTCTCAATATGATATCCCCTGATCATATCAGTCTTACCATACACTTTTTCAAGAGTCTCCCAAGCTTCCTTGGGTGTTTTACATGATTCAAGATGGAATTGTAAATTAAAAGAGACGAATGAGGAAATGTGTCCAAGAGTTTTCTCATGATTCATCTCCCATACTACCTTTGCATTCACATTAGTAGGTTCAACAATAGATTCATCTACATATCTAGTACAAGATTTTTTCCTTAGATAATTCCATACTAATTGTTTCCATGATGCATAAATATATGGAGTTTAGATTTCAATTTGAGATTTCCCCATTGTGCCAAAAGAACACACAACCAAGAACTAAAAGCAATCAACCACTAGGAGATCACCCCCTAAATTTAGTCAAGCAATGATCCCCCATAAAATTATGATCTTGGCATTTTATACATAGTGTGATACAGTTCCCACTAGGTAAAAAAACAAAGTGGTCTTTTGATTTTGGTACATGCAAATACCAAAATTAAGCTATAACTGAAAGGATAATTTCTAAGTAAAACTAGACCAAACAAATTGGATACTTGAGAAGCACTTGGAAAATTGTGGACATTTCAAAAAAATGTCAAAAAATGTTATCGTGTGACCTCAAACAAAGCCCCAAAATGTATAAAAATGAGAACTACTCATCAACAAAGATGAAAATATGCAATTTATAAAAAATCCAGACACAAAAATTAAGATCTATTTACACCACTACGAAGCCTGCAAAATTTTTGCCTAAAAGAAAAAAATTACATGAAAATCAAAGTTAGAATGACTGAGTTATAGGCATTTGAAATCTGGATGCCAAATTGAAAACTCCATTTGAGAGGGGGGAGAAAAAACAAGTTTTTTTTGCTGCCAAATTTGGTGAAACTATCACCAGATTTGGATGTCTACAAAATGTTGAGGTCCACTAGATTAAATAGTTGTGCCTAAATCTAGATATGTCACCAAACCCACTACTAAATTTGGCCGAATGCAAAAAATCTTACCAAGTTTGGCGGGCTACCAAACTCACCGCCAAAAATAGCAGATCTAAAAAATAGAAAAATGTTTTTTAAAGGCAAAATGGCCTATCTGTTCCGCTAGGTATGGATCTGGAGTTGTTATTTTGTAGAGATTAAAATATTAAATTTTTTTATAAAGGTTGAAGACTTGAAGTGGAATAACCTCTGTAAAAGGGGTCGCGATCCTTAATGGGGTCCATAGACCTGTTAAAGGCTTGTGGGGGGGTTAAACACTCCATGCAACCTATAAAGGCTGCAAGCTCTATAAAATGAGACCTGCACCTTAAAAGGTGCCCCCTTCTTGTCATACAGCCTATGCAGTGCCTATGTAAGGCCTACATAGAGCCTTAGTTTTTAGTTTTTAGTTGTTTTGAATTTTCAATAAAATTTTTACAATCACCAATACATGTATATTTTTTTTAAAAAATTATTCTAAAAAACATAAAAAATAGAATTCTTATATCCATACTATGAATGACAATTCTACCTATGCATGCAGAGAATCTGCGAGAATATTTTGTCTGCATAGGGAATATTCCCTATTATACGATCCATACAGCCAAGAGTAAAAAAAGTGCCTTTTACAACAACAGCTTCAATTGTGATGATTTGATAGTTGATCTTGGGGTTTTTGGGCCTCCTAAATGTGATGGTAGTGTTTGATTTGACCCAAAATGGTCCAAAGGATTAGGCACCTATTGGATCTTGTATGCACCTCCCAACCTTAAACCCTTATAGATTTGGTCTTTGGTGTTTGATTTGGATGAAATAAAAGGCAATTTTGACTATCTCAAACCTGTTGAGCACAATGGTGTGGTCAGATTGGTAGCAGCATACTATAGAATGGACCTATGATATAAATCCAAGAGAAGGAAACCCTCTCAAATCTAGTATATCTCTTAATTTTTTTATTCTCTAGGTCATCATGCGATGCAAGACAAGAGCATACTCAGTTTTTCAAGATCCACCATGATTTGCATTGAAGATCTCTCAATAGACTAACCAAAGGCAATCTACAATCTTTGATACCATGTAAGATTTGGCTATGGAGATAGCCACCAAAGATCTAGAGTCCTAATGGAAAGCACAAAGAAATGAGAAGATCAATATGATAGGAATAAATTTTATTCCTATTAAAGAATTCAAATACAAAAATGTACAAGGTTACAATATGATATGTCATACCTTGGTTGTAAAGGAAGGGTTGAGAGATAAGATGTTGTAGTCATGTGAAAAGTGTTTTAATCTTATGACATGAGACCACTAGATCACATTTGTAGGATAAAGCAAGTATAAGACAACTAGAAACAACTAGAAACATCTAGAATGCTTCCTAAGTCAACTTAACATGTGAATATGTGTTAATATAATTTAACAAATGATTAGTTAAATAATATGATTTTTTCACACAACAAGGGGAAACGAGCTAGGAGATATCAAACTAGATATGGAATACCCATATTCACACTAACATAATGAAATTTAAATCTTGTAGAAGAAGTCACCAAAATATGGCATCCAACTTGGGATAAGAAATATTTAATGTCTTACAACTGTTATAAGAAAATCCAAATGCCTCTCCTTGAGATTCTCAATAACAAGCCAAAAATAGGTTCCATTATACCACTTAAACCATAATAAGATGTTCTCTCATAGTATACTAATAATAGATGATTCCTTGCATCATGTAAGGTACTAACAATATATAATTATTTGACACATGTCATAAGCCAAATATAGATTTGGGCACCCCTATTTCACCTTATAATATAGAGAAAATTGTGGCTTTCACTTTCTATATTACATTACATATGGAATTGAAAGGAAATTATTAAGTTACAAGAAATAGAAATGCAAAATTGACAAACTGAGTATAGAATAATAAATAGCAAAGAAAGGGGAACCTTGAAAGGAAGAAAGGTATATAGAAATAGCTTCCTAAACTGATCTAATGAGGGAAGTTATGCAAATTTCAATCTTTACTAGTTATAGGTTATTAGATGCACATTAACAAAAAGGTAATAACAACATCCAAATACAAATACAAAACTCACAACACAAGATATACATGGGGAAAATGCTTTCAGGTCAAAACCCCCGCACTCTAAAACTTGCACAATGTATTATCAAATCAAAAGATGATTATAGCACACTTGCAATGCAAGTTCTTCAATAAGTACACAATTTTAATTCTCATTTGCATCCCATGACCTTTTACATTATCCAGCCACTTATTAATCAAGCCTCTTTGTCAGTTATCCAATGTCATTTTTTCCATGTTAGCCAATAAAATTATAATTGTTTACGCCTTTATTAAATATAGGGCATTTTTTCATTGGGGGTCCTACCCCAATGCCCCTAACAACCCCTATTGTGGGCTTCACCCCCAGGCACTATAGAAGGGGCTTTCCCCCCTTCCTCATTTATCACTTTGGGGGGAAAATGTGACTTACAATGTCACAAACATTTACAAGGTGTTTACTATGGGATCCTACAACATAGTGCTGAATAAATAAATACAACATTAGGAGCTTGCAAGGTTGAGACACCTTAATTCCCAACATTCTCCCACTTGTCGAACACCTTTCAAGAGCTAATGGAATGAAAAAACTTAACTACAAGGGGCTAAGAGGCCCATAGACTTTGAACACCATCTGAACTTATCTGCTCTCATAGGTTTTGTCGACGCTTCTATAACATTTTTCAAATTGTCAACTTTCTTGAAATTCTCCTTCCCATCCTTTACCATGTCATGAACAAAATGGAACTGGACATCAATATGTTGAGTCCTAGCATGGAAAGTAGGATTCTTTACCAAACATATGGCACTCTGACTATCAGAACAAATGATAATCTTCTATGCATCAAATCCAACATCAGAACACAATATCTTAAGCCAAATGGCTTCTTTACAAGCATGGGTTGCTACCATGTACTCTACTTTAGTAGTGGACAAAGTGAATACAAATTGTCACTTACACATCCAACAAATAGCACCACCAAACATAATAAACACATAAGCACTAGTGGATCTCTTGCTATCAATATCACCTACCCAATCTGGATCCACAAATCCTCCATTACAAAGTGAATGTTAGTCCCTTGTAGGATAACCATGATAACATAACACAGAAGTACCCTACAAGTATCTAAACACTCTCTTTACTACATCCCAATGTACCCATCTAGGATTATCCATAAATCAACTAAGGACTCCCATTGCTTGGGCAATGTCTGGTCTTGTAAGGCAATAGCATACATCAAGCTACCAACTGCACTAGTATAAGGAACTTTGTCCATATCCTCCATCTCTAAAGGAGACTTTGGACAATCTGGATCAAATAAATTTGTCCCCATCATAAAAATAATAGTCAATGGTCTACAATCTTCCATCCTAGTGAATCTCTCCAACACAGTGTTCACATACTTACTTTGGCCTAACCAAAGTTTTATGTTAGCTTTGTCTCTTTTGATTTCCATTCCTAGAATGTACTTGTTTGCCCTAAGATCTTTCATCTCAAACTTTGTTGACATTTGAGACTTCAAATAAAAAATTAGACTCTTACCATTCCCAATGAACAACATATCATCAACATATAATGAAATAATGAGAATATGATTATTATCCATTTTATAATAAACACAATTATCTTATTTCAATTTCAAAAACTCCAAACTCAACCCAAAGGCATCAAATTTTTGGTACCACATCCTAGGAGATTGATTCAAACCATACAAAGATGTTTTCAACTTGTAAACCAGATTTTCTTTACCTTTTACCATGTAGTGCTTCGGTTGTGATATATAGATTTCTTCCTCCAAGTAACCATGAAGGAAAGATATCTTCACATCCATCTGTTCAACTTCTATATTGTATGTTGTAGCAAGTGATGACAAGAACCTGATAGATATTAGCTTTGTAATGGGAGAGAAAATCTTACAATAATCTATTCCCTCAACATGGGAATAACCTTTCGTGACCAACCTTGCCTTAAAATTCTCAACACTACCATCTAAACCAAATTTCTTCTTGAACACCCATTTGTATCCAATAGGTTTATGTCCATCAAGTAAGGGCACTAGATACCAAGTATTATTTTTCTTCAAGGAAGCCATCTTTTCTTCCATGGCCTCTTTCTGGTAATCTACATCACTCATAACAATAGCCTCTCTTATAGTCCTAGGCTCAATAGTGTTTAAAATCAAAGCAAAAAATACAACTAGAACATGCAATGATTAACCAAACCTATCAGGTTTCCACCTTATCCATGTAGACCTCCTCAAAGGTTGAGGTTAAGGTTCTTCATCTTCTTTTGAACTTTTAGACCTACTAGAGTTCTCCTCATCATCAGGTCTAATAGATGTCTTTGGTTTAACTTTATCAAGGGTGGAAGGAAGCTGCACCACATCATCTTTATCTTTTTATTTCTCTCTCTATTTCTAAAGATCACACTTCTATTTTACAAAACTCTCTTTGCCACTAGATCCCAAAGCTTGTATCCTTTCACACCAATACCATAACTAATGAAGATACACTTCGCATCCTTGTTCTACAACTTAGAGCTCTTCACCTTAGGCACATGTGCATATGCCTCACAACCAAATACTTGAATATGTCTCAATGAAGGCTTTTTACATGACCACACCTCCATAGGTGTCTTATCAACAAGCGCTGATGTAGGAGACCTGTTAACTAGGTAAAAATTGCTAGAAATAGCTTCAGCCCAAAACTTTTGTTCAAGGCCAGCTCCACATAGCATACTCCTTGCACTCTCCATTTGTAACTCCATTCTATTGAGGGGTAGACGGAATTGCGTTATGCCTCTCGATCCCATGTTTATTACAAAACCTGTCAAAACTTGCTGAACAATACTCACCACTATTATTAGTCCTCAAACACTTAATCTTTCTATCCTTATGATTTTTAACAAGAGCTTTGAATTCTTTGAATCTACTAAAGACTTCAGATTTGCTTCTAAGGAAATGCACCCATGTCCTTCTACTATAATAATAAATGAGTGAAAAAAAGTAAATAGATTTTGAAATTGAAGGAACATTAACTAGAACAAACACATAAGATTGAATCAAGTCCAACACCTCAGAAGATTTGTGAGAACTGGAATAAAACTGAACATGGTTTTGTTTACCATAGATGCAATGTTCACAAAAATTAAACTCAAGATTACAGTCATTTATACCCTCAATGAGGTTTTTACTTTTTAGTGTCCTCAAACCCTTTTCACCAATGTGACCAAGACTTTGATGCCATAACATTATCTTCTCAGCTAGAAATTTCATCTCCATAGAATGAGCCCCCTTAGGTACCCAAAATTCATGACCATCAGAAATATCTATGCAACAGTTCTCTTCGCTGTTGGTTCCAATAGAGGATGAAGACTCTAAAGCTCTCTTCTTTGAAATAGAGGCACTATTGCATTGCACCACACATGCATCAAGCTGAAATAGAGTGCCAATCCAAACACCCTTAGCTAGCACCGTATCTCCTCTAGTAATCTTGCATCCTCCATTCGAGAAAACAACCTACACATGCACATCATTCAACTTACTTACAGATAATAGGTTTCATGCCAAACCAAGATATGGAGAACACCATTGATCCCCTTCACTCATCCATCAGGGAATCTAATCAAGACTCTTCCATGGCCAACAATATTCAGGTGAGAGTCGTCACCTAAGTACACCTTCCCACCATCATATTCTTCATACTTTGAAAACCAACCTCAATGAGAGGTCATGTGAAAAGATGCACTAGATTCAATAAGCCATACATCCTCAAATGTATGAGTTGTGAAGGTAGTGACCAACACTTCTCCTTCATCCTAAGAGGACTTATCAAAATCCAAGTCATAGTTGATCTTCTTTTTCTTTTTCTCCTCCTTACATTCCTTGCGGAAGTGACTAGGTTTGCCAAAGTTTCAATATAGAGCCTTGGACTTTCTAGGAGACTTGGATCTCCCATAAGATTTAGATCTTCCTTTTTCTTCTTATTTCTTATCCTTTTTCTTCCCTTTCTCTTTAGATCTACCATGAACCACAAGAGCTTCCTTACCTAACTTGGAATATTTTCTCTGCATCTTATCAGAAAACAATAAAGAAACCACTTAATCCATCTTGAATGTAGTAGTGGTACTCCCAATGGCCATAACAAGGTGGTCCAATGAATCTAATAAGGAACACAGTAATGGCATACATCGATCCTCCTCCATCTTTACACCAACAAAGGTCAATTGGGAAACAAGCATATTGAATGTATTTAGGTGATCAGTGACACATCCTCCATCTTCCACCCTTAAACAATACAATTTATTTTGCAGGAATAATATGTTCACCAGGGATTTACCCTGATAAACATCTCCAAGTTTCTTCCAAAGATCTTTTTTAGTCTTCTCTTCATGGATATTCAATAGTACTCAATAAGCCAAATAGAGTCTTATCAAACCCTTAGCCTTCTGATCCATCAGATCCCAATCTTCTTGTTTCATGCCCGATGGCATAGTTTTGAATACTGTGAGCCTTAGGCCTCTATCCACCAATAAGTCCTCTACTTTTAGTTTCCACAACTCAAAGTTGCCTCCATTAAACTTCTATATATCAAACCTCCCAGATGAGCTCACCATCTCTTTCCTACATCAAGAATTTTAAAATTGTCTACACAAGCTCCCACTCAAATGAAGATTAGATCAAAAAACTGTCTACCCAACAACTAGAACCAAATGTGATCAGGCTCTGATACCAAGTGAAAGGAAGCAAGGTATGCCAAAATAACTTCCTACACTGATATAATGAGGAAAGTTATGCAAATTTCATTCTTTACTAGTTATAGGTTATTAGATGTACATTAATAGAAAGGTAATAACATCATCCAAATACAAATACAAAACTCACAACACGAGATATACATGTGAAAAACCTCACACTCCAACACTTGCACAATGTATTATCAAATTAAAAGGTGATTGCAACACACTTGCAATACAAGTTATTTTAGGAGTACACAATATCGATTCTCATTTGCATCTCGTAACCTTTCAAATTCTCCAACTACTTATTTATCAAGCCTCTTTTTATCGGTTATCTAATGTTCATTTATCCATGTCAGCCAATAACAAAATAATTGTTGACGCCTTTATTAAATATAGGGCATTTTTGCTTCAGGGGTGTTGCCCCCAACAACCCCCGCTAGGGGTGTTGCCCCCAACAACCCCCGCTAGGGGTGTTGCCCCATACCCATACTATGGGCTCCACCCTTGAGTCCCCATTGGGGGATAAGCCCCCTAGGCCTTGTAGGAGTGGCTTTGTCCCCTACAATCCCTCGTTAATTACTTTGGGGGGAAATTACGGCTGACAAACTCACAAAAATTTGCATGGTGCTAACTATGGGATCCTACAACATAGTGTTGAGTAAATAAATACAACATTAGGAACTTTCAAAGGTTGATACACCTTAATTCCCAGCAAACCTGGCACCAAAGTAGTGGAGCTTTTCCCTTAGATGCTAGTGCATCACAAGGATGTCTCTATCTAGCATTATTTTCTAGAATATACCATAACTCCAATAATCTATATTGTATGATCAAACAATGATCTATAACATTACCCAATTTGCATAGAAAATATAAATAAGTATCCAATTACAAAATTAATAAAGAAATCACATGAATAACATATTTGACACAAGAGCATCTAGTGGTGTAAGTGAAATCTTGCATCACCCAAAAAATAATGATTTTATTTTCTACTCTTTTCAAATTTGTTATTCTCAAATACCCAATTGCTTGAATAATCATGTAGAACTTTTAGTTTTTCAAACCTTCCAAAACTAGAAAATAATTATTTTTAGAAAGTTTACATTTGAGCATTATGGAAGTAGAAATTTACTCAAAGCTTTAGAATTGAAAAAATAACCTTTGGTGAAGAAATTAGCCAAAGATCACTTATGGGTTGAAAGATATTAAAGTTTTTGTTTCATTAAAACCTTGAAAAAGTTTCAAAGTAAAAAATAATGTACTTTGAGGCCCCATACGACCCCAAAAATGGGTAAAATCTATAGATGCAATTTTAAGGGCGTAGATCTCTTCATGAGATTTCCAATGTATCAAACAGTTTGTCAATCAGATACTCAAATTAAAAGTTATGGCTCCCAGAAGTTGACCCATTTTTGGAGGGGTTACAAATTTTGAAATTTTAGCTAGAAGGCACTAGAAAGGGGTATTTATTACTAGGTTTTGGAATCATTTTGGGGTAGAGAAAGGGGAGAAAGTGGTGAGTCAAGAAAAATGAGGGAAAATAGAAACCCTAGAAGATTTGAAACAACATAAGGTAGAAGGTTCCAAAATCCAGAGGAAGGAAGCTATAATGCATTACAGCATGTTGAGGAATCACCCTTTGATTTGATTCTATATTGTGTAATGTAATGTGTTGTTCAGTTCAATAAAAGAACATTCCTATTTTCTATTTGTAATATGTGTTATTGTGTTTTTTGGGTTTGACTCCCTCATTAACATTTAATCAAAGAAAATAAATAAAAGGAAAGAAAAGAAAGAACAAACTCCCATGCATTTGAACCTTCCTCCACAACCTAAACGCTACAAAGAATAATAAAAATTGTTAGGCTATATAGGATCTTGCTTCAGTCAATCCCTAGTTTCGGTCTTCTGACCTCCATGAATACCCAATGGAATTAAAAGAGAGAAAACAAGTGTGTTCTCTTATCCTATGTGCATCTAGGAGGTTATAGAAATGACAAAGTAGATCTATAAGTATAATCTCTGGTTTATGGGGAAAATACCCTAACGTGTGTATGATAAAATTGATAGTGGTCTACACCAAGATTTTCTAAAGTAAATAGAGAGAAATATGATAAAGAAGATGCAATAATATTACTCAAAGCAAAAACAAGAACAATATTACCAACATGATGTAGAAGATAAAATAACATTTGTTGTCTAAGAAGATTTTAGTAGCATGTAGCTTCAACTGACTTAATAATTATAGAAGTATGTGCAACCAAGACTCAATAACTTTATTTCATATCATACATGCATACAACTATATAGCACTAGCAGTAGTTATTATTTGATAGTATAGATGTTTTAGGTAGCAAAATATAGATAGATAATATTGATATCTTCTCAACAATATATAAGAAAACCTTTTTAAAGAGCACTCTGTTGTAGTTTTTTTTATGGTTCCTAGACCTAAACAAGGTTTTACTTAACAAAAAATATTTAATATTTATACACAAATATATATCAATATTTCATTTTACTATAATATAACTGTTGTCTCTAAGATTTGAGCCCTTGCTGTAGCTATAAAACTTTAGCAATCTAGAGAAACATGGGAATGCTCTCAAAGTGTGGGACCTTGTGAAATGAGATCAGACCTCTAGGGAAGGTCAGCTTCCTTAATTGGTTATCACCTAAAACTACTGAATGCTTAGAGGAAAAGGGAGAAGGAATTTTTTTAAAATGAAAGATGAAATAGAAAAAACTTGAAAACAAAGGGGTAATTCACCAAGTTGAACAAAAGAACCCTCACAGTACTGAGAAAATGCACAACATAATCAAATACAAGTAGACATACATAGATTCCAATGATTTTAGTGGAGGTGAGAAACAAGATGATTGAGAGGAACAATATGCTCACAGACAATCATATGCAGATTCACACTAAACTAAAACTCAGTAAAAGAGGTAAAATAACTTGCATATATTCAATGGGAAGGCACAGTTATAGTAGTAGAAAGCTCTATTTGGAAACAGAAAAACTTAAAATACTAAAAAATTTCCAACAACCCTATTTACATCTCATGCTCATGCTTATATAATGTTTCAATCTAACCTAAGATGGTTACAAAAATTTGCTCCATGAGCTGTAACAGAAAAAATATCTACCTCTAAAAGGACATCCATCTACAAAAAGTTATGGCATGCAATATTTGGTACGGGGCAGATGGAAGATATTTTTTAGGGATAAGAATCTCAGCAACTCAAAACATCCATCCTCAACAACGAATACACAAAATATCTGAAGCAAGATGGTTGAGAGATATTTCTAGTCATCAATGCGAGCTGTTGAATGTCAACCTACACCCATAAATGTAACAAATATTTGCATTTGCCAAAAAATGGTCACTGAAACATCTAGTCACCAAAACATGCAAATCCAAATCCAAAAGATGAAAGTGAGAATATTCCCCTCAAAAGCCCACCAAATGAAAGAGGAGGAAAAAATAAGTATTTTTTCCTTATACAACATGTATAAATTTTCCAGGATGTGCAAGTTATTCGCAGTCAAAGTTGTGGTCAATTGCCTATGTATATTGCTTTGCATATATGTGCTTGTATATCACTATATTTTGCAATTGCATATACAAGCGTTCATGCATTTAACTGCTGGATCCACTTATGCACTTATGTGATTTCCCTCCTTTTGCATATCCAAATCACCTTGCATATGCAAATGTATGTGCCCTTTGTATATGCATTAAATCTCCCTTTGCATATACCTTTGCCTTTGAATCGGCCTTTTGCATCTATCGTCCCCGCCATGTGGCACCGCCTGATTCGCCACTCCATTGAAGCTAGGACCCATCGCTGAAAAACTGCATCCTCCTTATCGGCCGTCAAAATGACTAGAAATAGAGTGGCCAATGCATATTGTCTTGCCGACAGTCCTTGCACATTCTCCTTGCATATCCAATTGTATATGCCAACATACAATCACCTAAACATGCAAACCACAGACTCAACGCTGAATATACAAATTTGCTTTTTAAGTCAGGTCCGCCTTGCATATCACTATTGTATCTGACCTTTGTATACCACATATAAAATGCGACTATACAAAGGTAAACCGCATACAAACCACTTGCATGCAAACAATTCATTTCGGTGTATACAAAAATCCTTTGTATATTTGATTGTATATGCAAACATACAATCACAAATATGCATACAATGCACGAACCTCAAAAGATCATCTACCATATTGTAACTTTGCAGCAGGTCCGGCTTGTATCACTTCTTCCTTGTATTTCGGCATATACAATGCACTTATACATACAACTCACGGACCCCAAAATGACCATCCGCTGCATTTGATTCCCCAGTCAGATCTGCCTTGTATTTTTTGCCTTGGTATGTTTCTTTTGTATATCACAAGATACAATGCACTCAATATACAAGCCACCGAGCTGAACCTTTGTATTTGCCAAAATTGACTTCTGGGTCAGGTTCGGCTTGCATATTCCCTTCGTACCTTTGTCTTGTATATCGCAAACATACAATGCAAAATATACAAAGGAAAATAAGCATACAAACCCTGCACACAAACATGCATTTAAACTTGTACCTGCCCCTTGTAACTTGCGCTTTGCATGCTTCATTTATATGTGCACTTGGTGGGCCCTAGGCTATGTATCTCAGCCTTGTATCTTTCCTTTGCATATCGCATATACAATGCAACTTGTATATACGATACAATCGCCATTGTGCATTCAATAGACCCCACCAATTACATCTTACCTTTGTATATGCACTTTGTATATTGCCGATTGTATGTAAGATACAACTGCCCAATATATAATCACCTTTGCATCAAAGCGGACCCCACATTCCTTTGTATATTCAGCCTTGTATGTTGACTTTGCATGTGCGTCGATATACATTCTCTTTTGTATGAGCCCTTCTAACTTGCCGATATACATTCTGCCTTGTATGTTTCCCTTTGTATGTCGGCCTTGCATGTCTTTGCCTTTGTATATTTTCTTTGCATCTTCCCCTTGTATCTTTTCTTTTGTATGTGCGATTGTACATTTGAACATACAATGCGAACATACATTCATCCCTGCATTCCACCCCTTGCATATGCCCTTTGAATATGGTACCTTGTATCTCGCCGATGTACATTTCCTTTGCATATGCAAATATACAATGGTGAATGTACATGTGAACATACATTCAAAAATGCATATACAAATACTAAGTATAAAATTGAGATTTATCTGCGATGGAAAGCACTTGAAGACAAAGGGTTTCTGGGTTTTTCTAAGTTTTCAGCAAAGATTCTCAAGGTGAGTTTTTTGGAATTTTTGACAAGGCATAGCATAAATATTTGAAGGATTTTAAGCCTATAGGGTCATTTCTAAAGGAATTTCAAGGAAAGTACAAGGTGAACTATTTAACTCTATACAGAGGAAAATAGGTCAACAATTTGGCGACTTCTATGGGATGTTTGCCTGCTAAACAATTAGACTAGTGGCTTTAAGCATCCATTGGGCATGGAGTCATATAGAGACTAAAAATATACCTTTGACAAACAATCTTAATCTTAGTAACTCAGCATATCAACAATGAAGAACACTTGGAAGACCAAACCAAAACAAAATGTTGAAAGCAACCCATCCCCAACTATGTTAGACAAGACTTAGGGAAAACAAAAAGGGATCTAGACTATTGTGCAATAGCACTTATTGAAAACAAGAAACCTAATCTACTGATTTACAAGGCACTCATACCTCAAAACACCTCTTTAGGTGTGTCCCATTGACTGGGATAGGCAAATTTTCTCCATCCATGCTTGATAACTGAAATGCATTGTACTCCTTACATTTAGTAATGATAAATGGGCCACTCCAGATGCTTTCAAACTTGCAGTGCTTTCTTGGCCTACTTTTCAACTCATCCCATTTGAGTACCATATCACCCTCCCTAAAAATTCCGGGAGTGGCTCTCCTATCAAAAACTCCTTTTGTCAGAAGTTGATGATACTCCATAGCTTTCATAGCTTTATCTCTTATTTCTTCAAGCTCCATAAGTTGAGCATATCTGACAGCCATGGGATCCTCTTTTTCAAACATCTCCAGCTGATTCATGATATCAAGTGCTGGTAGCTCGACAAATACAGGCAATCTTGTCTCCTTCCCATAGACTAACATATATGGAGAGTTTCCAATAGACCTCTTGGGAGTTATTCTATCTACCCATAAAGCAGATTTTAGATTAGTGTGCTAGGTCCTCTGGTTGTCCTCCATTGATCTCTTAATAATCCTTATGAGGTTTCTATTTGTAGATTCAGCCAAACCATTACCCTGTGGGTAATAATTTGAAGAAGTGTTCAAATAGATCCCATTCTTAATAGCCCAGTTAGTTATCCTCAATCCAACAAAAGCTAAAGCATTGTCTGAGATGATTGATTTAGGCATTCCAAATCTGGATACCAAATCCTGATAAAAATTCAACACAGCATTCTCATTGGATTCCTTTAGAGCCACTGCTTCAGTCCACCTTGTGAAATAGTCTGTAGCTATAAGTATCCACCCATGGCCTACACTTGATGGTGGGTTAATGAGACCTATAAAATCAATGTCCCACCTCATAGAAGGCTGCTCTACTTGAATTGGCTGCAGAGGTAAAGCTGGCAGCCTTTCTTTGCCCACAAAAATGGCAGATTTTACACATTTTCTAGCGCATGCATGGGCATCCTTAAATAATCTAGGCCAATAATATCCATCTCTCATTATTTTCCAAGCAGTAGTCCTTGGGGCAAAATGACCTCCTGTTGTTCCATCATGAAATTCATGCAGCACCTTATCAGTCTGATCATTATCAATGCATCTTAACAACACACCATTAAAGCCCTTTCTGAAAAGGATGCCATTAATTAAAACATATGGAATGGACTATAGTCTAAAATACCTTCTTTTGGTTCTATCTAAACCTATTTGACATTTACCAGTTTGCAAAAATTTAGTCATGTTATTAACCCAACTTGTGCCTACTACTGTTGTATCATCCTGATGTGCAACTTCAATGGTGAGAAGCACCTCCTCTTCCTTTTCTATTTCATTCTCAAAACTAGTAGCAAGTTATTCACCGAGTCCTCTACCTCTGACAAACTTGGTTATCTTGATATCCACGTCATATTCCATGACTTTGGTGATCCAACCAGCCCATTTCTTAGTAACATCTTTACTTAATAGGAACTCTTTCATGCTAGGGTGAGCAACCATCAAATGTATCTTATTATTCAAAATAAGATGCTTGAACTTCTTGAGACTCTTTACCACTGTAATGACATGCTTTTCAATGAAGTTATATCTCTGCTCATACTCCTCTAGCCCCTGACTAAAGAAAGCGATTGGCTGCTCAAAGCTGTCACTCTGTTGTTGTACCAGAATCACAAAGATTGTATCTAGACCTCCATAAGCATACAAGATAAAATCTTTTCAAAAATTGGGATTTACCAAAGTTGGTGCAGTCGATGACTCTTCCTTTATGGACTCAAAGCTGATTTTGGCCTCTTTCGTCCAACTGAAAACTGTATTTTTCTTTAGCATAGAGGTCAACAACTTTAATAAATTTGCAATGTTAGGTATAAATCTTCGTAGAAAATTAATTCTGCCAATAGAACTTTACAGTCCCTTCTTGTGACTAGGTAAAGGCAGCTCCATAATAGCTCTTACCCTTTCAGCATCAATGGTAATGCCCTCCTTTGACACAATGTGCCCCAAAAGCTTACCCTCATGTACAGCGAAAATGCATTTCCTAGGATTGAGAGATATCCTAAACTCTTTGTATCTCTCAAATACTTGCCTCAAATGGGATAAATGCTCAAATCCATCCTTGGAGAAAATCGTTATGTCATCAAGGTACACCAGCACCAATTTATACAACAAACCCTTTAAAGCCATATCCATAGCTCTCTAAAAAATGGAGCCAACATTTGACAGACCAAAAAGGCATCCTTTTGTAGGCCATGGTGCCCCATTTGATAGTAAAAGTAGTTTTAAACTGATGTTCCTCCTTGACTAACACTTGATTATAGCCAGAATATCCATCCAACAAGGAGAATCTTGCAGAACTAGCCACTACTTGTAGAATTTGCTCCATTGAGGGCAGCGGGTAGTGGTCTTTCAAGGAGGCTCTATTAAGGTCTCTAAAGTTGACACACAGCCTAATCTCTCCATTCTTTTTTCTCATAGGGACAAGGTTAGAGACCCAAGAAGTATGCTTGATCAGGAAAATGATCTTTCCCTCGATCAGCTTGGTTAACTCTTTAATCATCAGAGACTCAAGTTTTGGATTTAAAGGCCTTTGTTTCTACCTCACAGATTTTGTACCTGGTTCTAACTCTATGGTATGCTAGGCAATATGAGGGTCAAACCACTTTAAGTCTGAATAATCCCAAGAAAACACATCTTCAAACTCTTGGCAAAGAGCAATAAAAGCTCTCCTATCTTCAGGTGAACAGATTTTACCAATTTTGAGAAGCTTGCCTTTGAAAATTTCTAGCTCCTCGTAATGTTCCTCTTTCACTTGTATGCTGGTTTTATTCCTTTTTAGCTAATCATCAGTACTAAAAATAGATTCCAAGGTTACCAATCCCTTGGGTAGCTTGTTTGTTCTTAACTGAGCAATTTGATCATTGCCATATTGTTGTTTGAGTTTATCCTGATTCATCATAGAAAACTCATCCTCTTCTAACAAGAAATGTAGGATCTGTTCATCACTCTTTAAAACCTTCCAATAAATTTTATTGTTAGGGATAGAAGGCCTATCAACTATTTTCGCATGAGGGTGCACCTTTTCTCTTTGAATATCACTTGGGATATCAAACTGAGCCCCAACTACAGCTAACCTATCTACATGGTAATTCTGATTTCTAGGAATAGAGATTAGATTGAAAGCATCAAACTCGTCAATCATATCCCATACCCTATGCTTATAGCATTTCAAAGTATCATTCTTCATAACATGCAGTCCTCTTACCTGATTTACAATAAGTTCATTGTCCCCAAATACCTATAATAGCCAATTTTCCTCTTTCTTGCCCACTGCAAACCTTGGATCAATCCCTCATACTCAGCAGTGTTATTTGTGCATGAAAAAGAAAAATAGAAAGCAGAATAATATCTTTCACCTTGTGGAGACACAAGCATTGTACCACCAACAGATCCATTCCTATTCCTAGACCCATTGAAGCACATTTTCCATACTTCCTCTTGCTGCTCTATCTGTTGTTCTGCATTCTTTACAAGGTTTGGAATTTCTATTTCAGGTTCATATAGTATATTAACCCCCATACCAGTTTCTTGAATGTGTCCCTCAGGATCATCTACATTTTGTAAGGCCCACTCCTATAATAGCACCTCTGGGATACTTTTAGCTTGTAGCTCTTGAGCAACAATAAGCTTAGGATCATTAGAAACAATGCAATTTGCATTAACAACACTTGGTGTATAAGGCTCTATGTTATAATGGGTGAGCAATTTAGACTTTAGGGTCACCTTTGTGCCACATCTTGTCCTGAAAAACATGTGGGACCAGTCCGAGGATAAATATGCTCCTATCTTGGCTATGAACTCTCTTGACAAACACATGGCAAAATAAGGAGGTAAGTCTATGATGAATACCTCCTAGGAAATGGAAACATTTGGGCAAGTGTGCAAGGTGAGAGTTAGATCTTTTATCACACCTGCAGTGTTAACAGCTGTGCCATCTAATTGAAGCACACCTTTCTCTAGGGGTTGGTACTTCAATCCTAATTGGTCTACAATCTGTTTTGGCATCACAGAACTACTTGCACCATTATCTACCATATAGTTATGTACTAACTTGTCTCCAATTATTAATGACACATAAAATAGGAGTGGTTTAGCAATTTTGTTTGGCTGTTTGTTGTTGTCCTGGGATGAATTGGTAACGACAGCCCTAGTTGGGTCAACAGTTGCATCAGGGAACTTTTAATCAAACAAGGTAGATTTTAACATGTCCTTTTGTCCTGGGATTGCTAAGGAATCCCACATAGATATTGTCACATTCATCTTCTTCATATTTTCAATGATATTGAAAGGTGGAGTGACAATTACCTTTTGTTGTGACTTTGTAGCAATAGTATTAGCCTGTAAATTAGGTTGTTCCCTTGTAGTTGCTTGAGTATTTCTTTGCAAATATGAGGAATCTTGGATGTAAAAGCATCAGCAGGTCCTTTTCCTTTATTTTCTATTTGATCTATCTCATAACCCCTCTTCTTGGCTCTTGTATTTGCTACAACTGGAGTATTATTGTTGTTTATACCACAAAATTCACCTTCCTACCAATTTATGAATGTAGAATCATTCTGAGGTTGCTCCTATTGTTGCACAGTCCCATCATTAGGTGTATTTGGTTGTGAGGCTACAACATTTTGTACCATAAGAGCTTGATTTATCACCCCATTTGAGCAGGTTACCTGACTGTGTGCCTGATTGCATGGAAAACACCATTCATATTCAGCTGCAAGGTTATTCTAAATAGGGACAAGGTCCCTAACTACATTAATGGGTGCTAGATTGTAAGGCTAGAAGGGCCTCTGGTTCACATTCTACCTGGTACCCTAGTAATTGCTTTGATATGGTGGCCTATTAGCATAGTATGGTTGGTTTTGCCCTTGATAAGGTTGATTTTGTCCTTGGCTGGGTTGCTGATAAGGCTATATGTTCTGGGATTGCTACTTTTATATGTTTACCATTTCATTCCCAAAAGTTTGCAAGATGTTCTCTATTTTTTGTTGGCTATTTTTTATCTCTTTTAACTCTTGAGATGAGCTAGAAACAATAGGTTTAGAATTGGCAGTATTTGGCAATGCTGCTACAGCAGGTAAAGGGGCAAAATATGGGATGGGCAAAGGCATTGAAGCTTAAATCTCAAGAAAAATAGGCACTAGTGGTCTAGGTGCTATTTTTCTAGCCTGAATAAGGTTATTCTCTGCTCTAATAGCTATTTCGTATGCATCAGGTAGGCATGTACCTCCCAACGACTGAATCATTACAGAAATATCACTATTTAGAGCTTTCAAAAAATATAGAAAAGCATATTCTAATGGAGGCCTTACCATGGCAGGAATTCTGTCCCATGTTTTCTGGAATCTGAAGTTGAAATCCATCATTTGCGCCTAGGGAGTTCTCTTTATTGTAGTCATTTGTTCAACCAATGATAGGTTGTCTGACTTATCTTGAAATTGCTTATTTAATTTATCACCTAGATCATCCCAGGTTCCTATGGTCTTCACTGGTAAACTCCTAAACCATTGTAATATTTTTCCCTTGAAAGAGGCAGCTAGCAGCCTGATGATTACATTCTCTCAGGTTACATGATGAACAACGCATAGAGAAGCTACATTTCTAATGTGCTCAATTGGGGTAGTTTGATTCTCCCCCGTGAAATAGGCTAGACTCTTCAAAGCTGCCATGGTTATGTTGTCATGTACTGTTAAGTTCAATGGGCTGCCAACATCAAAAGCCACAAATGGCTGATTTCTTGTCATTGGAACAGTTAGAGGTAGGTTTGCTTAGGCTAGTACAGAAACTACAGGTGCAACTGGCCTAAAATTTGGTGGAGTTGATTGTATTCTTTTAGAAACTGGAGTCCTTATCATAGCTCTACTCTGTCTTCTGGGTGGAGAAAGATGCAAGTAATCAAATGAACTTGAACTTCAGGTTTGAATCTTTCTCATAAAATGTGACAGTAGCACTGATCTGCTTGTTTTTCCTCAGTATGAGTCGCTAGATATGCAAGTTTTAACCTGTTATAGGTCTAAAAATTGCTGGCTACACATCAAAACCAGCAATAAAATTGCAGTGTCCCACCGGGCCTGCCAGAAACTATTGTCTCTCATATTTGCACCCTTGTTGCAGCTGTAAAACTTCAGTAATTTGGAGAAACATGGGAATAATCTCAAAGTGTGGGACCTTGCAAAATGAGATCAGACCTCTAGAGAAGGCCGACTTCCTTAACTGGTTAACACCTAAAACTACTGAATGCTTAGATGAAAAGGGAGAAGGGATGCTTTTAAAATGAAAGATAAAACAAAAAAACTTCAAAATAAAGCGGTGATTCACCAAGTTGAACAAAAGAACCCTCACAGTACTGAGAAAATGCACAACATAACCAAATACAACAAGTAGACATACACAGATTCCAATGATTCTAGTAGAGGTGAGAAACAAGATGATTGAGAGGAACAATATGCTCACAGACAATCATATGCAGATTCACACTAAACTAAAACTCAATAAAAGGGGTAAAATAACTTACATATATTCAATGGGAAGGCACAGTTATAATAGTAGAAAGCTCTGTTTGGAAACAGAAAAGCCTAAAATGCTAAAAATTTTCCAACAACCCTATTTAGATCTCATGCTCAAGCTTATATAGCATTTCAATTTGACCTGAGTTGGTTACAAAAATTGGCTCCATGAGCTGTAACAGAAAAAATATCTACCTCTAAAAGGACGTCTATCTAAAAAAAGTTATGGAGTGCAATATCTGGCACAGCGCAGATGGAAGATATTTTCTGGGGATAAGAATGTTAGCAGCTCAAAACATCCATCCTCAACAATGAATACACAAAATATCTGAAGCAATGCGGTTGAGAGATATTTTTGGTCATCAATGCGGGTTATTGAATGTTGGCCTGCACCCATAAATGCAACAAATATCTACATCTACCAAAAAATGGTCACTAAAACATCTAGTTGCCAAAACATGCAAATCCAGATCCAAAAGATGAAATTGAGAATATTCCCCTCAAAAGCCCGCCAAATGAAAGAGGAGGAAAAAACAATCATTCTTGCCTTTTGCAGCATGTAGAAATTTACCAGGACGTGAAAGATATTCGCAGTCAAAGTTGTGGTCAACTTCCTATGTATATCGTTTTGCATATCTATGCTTGTATATCGCTATATTTTACAATTGCATATACAAGCACTCATGCATTTAACTATTGGATCCACTTATGCGATTTCCCTCCTTTTGCATATTCAAATCGCTTTGCATATGCAAATGTATGTGCCCTTTGTATATGCATTAAATCTCCCTTCGCATATACCTTTGCCTTTGAATCAGCCTTTTGCATCTACCACCCCCGCCACATGGCACCACCTAATTTGCCACCGCATTAAAGTTGGGACCCATCGTTGAAAAATTGTATCCTCCTTATCGGCTGTCGGAATGAATACAAATAGAGCAGCTGATGCATATTGTCTTGCCAATAGTCCTTGTACATTCTCCTTGCATATCCAATTGTATATGCCAACATACAATCACCTCAACATGCAAATCGTAGACTCAACATCGAATATGCCAAATTTGATTTTTACGTCAGGTCCACCTTGTACATCGCCGTTGTATTTGACCTTTCTATACCGCATATAAAATGTGACTATACAAAGGTAAAATGCAAACAAACCACTTGCATGCAAATAATTCATTTCGGCATATACAAAAATCCTTTGTATATATGATTGTATATGCAAACATACAATCGTAAATATACATACAATGCATGGACCTAAAAAGTCTATCAACCATATTGTAACTTTGCAACAGGTCTGGCTTGTATCACTTCTTCCTTGTATTTTGACATATACAATGCACTTATACATACAACTCGCGGACCCCAAAATGACCATCCACTGCATTTGATTCCCCAGTCGGATCTGCCTTGTATTTTTTCCCTTTGTATGTTTCTTTTGTATATCGCAAGATACAATGCACTCAATATACAAGTCGCAGAGCTGAACCTTTTTATTTGCCAAAATTGGCTTCTCGGTCAGGTCTGGCTCGCATATTCCCTTAGTACCTTTGTCTTCTATATTGCAAACATACAATGCGAAATATACAAAGGAAAATAGGCATACAAACACTGTACACAAAAATGCATTTGAACTTGTACCTACCCCTTGTAACTTGCACTTTGCATGTTTCATTTGTATGCGCACTTGGTGGGCCCTAGGCTTTGTATCTCAGCCTTATGTCTTTCCTTTGCATATCGCATATACAATACGACTTGTATATAAGATACAATCGCCATTGTGCATTCAGTGGACCCCACCAATTGCATCTTGCTTTTTTATATGCGCTTTGTATATTGCCGATTGTATGTAAGATACAACTACCCAATATACAATCAACTTTGCATCAAAGCGGACCCCACATTCCTTTGTATATTCAGCCTTCTATGTCGACTTTGCATGTGTGCCGATATACATTCTCTTTTGTATGAGGCCTTGTAACTTGCCGATATAAATTCTGCCTTGTATGTTTCCCTTTGTATGTCGGCCTTGCATGTCTTTGCCTTTGTATATTTTCTTTGCATCTTCCCCTTGTATCTTTTCTTTTGTATGTGCGATTATACATTTGAACATATAATGCAAACATACATTCATCCCTGCATTCTACCCCTTACATATGCCCTTTGAATATGGTACCTTATATCTCACCGATGTACATTTCCTTTGCATATGCGAACATATAATGGCGAATGTACATGCGAACATACATTCAAAAATGCATATACAAATACTAAGTATAAAATTGAGATTTATCTGCGATGGAAAGCACTTGAAGACAAAGGGTTTCTGCATTTTTTTGGGTATTCAGTAAAGATTCTCTGGGTGAGATTTTTTGGGATTTTTGACAAGGCATAGCATAAATATTTGAAGGATTTAAGCCTATATGGTCATTTGTAAAGGATTTTCAAGGAAAATACAAGGTGAACTATTTAATTCTATATCGAGGAAAATAGGTGAACAATAACATAAATATAAATACATTATAATTATAATTCTATTGATTTCTATAATCCATTATTAAATATACATTCTATTATTAATATAATTATTTATATTATTTAATTAATATTTCAAATATCAAATTTATAAATAATATATATACAATGAGTCAAAATTAAATAATCACATTAATATGAATATTATATTAATAAAAATATTTCAATTTTTGTTATAATATTTGCATAGACTTAAGAAAAAATATTAATTATTTAACATAAAAAATTTATCATTTGTTTAACAACTAAATTACCTAGTTTCATTATGTTCACTTATTGAATCAAAATGAAGTAAGTGAGTAGGATAGAGATGTTGTAAATAGTATATAGTGACAAGTTAGATGGAAGTTAATGAATAAGTGTATTAATAAATGATTCATCTTCGATGCATGATGCACTAGTATAGCAGTAGCAATATATTACTAAAAAAACTACTAGAAACTGCTTATAAATGACCAAACATGGTCACGTGACCATTAGTAGTTTATTGCCGATCATTTATAACGTGACAAAATTGATGACTAAACCATTTTTAGTCATTTATTGGTTGTTTTGATTGATGGAATTGGTAATATATTTAGTCATTGATTACTTTAATCTGGTCACTTATTTAGTCATTTTTTATTCATTGATATTGTTTAGGGGAAAATTGGATTTTTTTAATGTTTTATTTTTTAGATGTTTAAATCTGTATTTTCTCTATACATTCAAGGATCTAGGGTCGAGTGGAGAGCACTTTCTTACCCTAGGTCACTTTCAAATGTAGGGAAACTTGGATTAGGGAATTTAATTATTAATTTTCCTTCTCTTATGCCCAATTAATGATTAATACCCTAATTATGGAAATACAACAACAAATTGATGAATAATAGAAAAGGCTCTTGTAGATAGGAGTAAAATATCAAATCACAGAATACCTATTTTCGAGGTTCCAAAGCAGAACAGTTGGGGACACTGGAGTGGGAGCCCAAGTCCAAGGTGCTAGTTTCTTCATGGAATCCAGACCTCCTTCCAACACTGATCAGACCTGTAACTTCTGTTTCCCAATACTCAGATGTAGAGGACACTAGAGTGAGTGCCCAAGTCCTAGAAGTGCTCCTATGTCCTACTTTTCTTCAGATCCTAAATCCCTAATACTTGCCAGTCCTTCCTGCAACTCCACTTTTCCCGAATGTGACACTTATAACCTGCAATCACAAGACTTGGTTTGGGGGTTGTGGTGTTTAGAGGCTTGCCTCAGTCAAGCCCTGTAGGACACTTAATTCTTGGAATGCCATTATCAGACAAAGGGTGCATGCCCCTGTGAGGCAGAGGAAAAAAAACTAAAGGAATCAATGATGAAAACACAATATTATGTCACCTTGTAGTGAAGCTCTCATGGAGGAAGATGCTCTTCATGCCATGAGGAAATTGATGCTCAAATCTACAAATATCAACACACAAAGCATACAAGTCTTCTCTTGCAATACAATAGAAAGCCTTCAATCACCTTGAGAACACTTGAACATCACAATTGTTATCTAATTGAAATCTCTAGTCTACAAAGGAATGCCTAAGCATGTTTATATATGCATCTACAAACACTCCCACCAAGATTTTCAGAAGTCAAACTAACCATGTCAGCAAAGGGACCTACTAACGGTTACAAAATGACAGCTAAAAATTAGGGCTGCCCCAAAATAGGGCAGAACTAGGGCACATGCACCCAAGTCCTCCCCCCCTATTTTAGGTAGGGTATAGCTCAAGGGGTCCACCTAGGTCCAATTTGCCATGGAACCTAGGTCTCATTCCATCAGGATGTCAAAATATGAACTAAAATATCCAAAATGCATGGTAAAGACCCGGGAGCTAAACCTTATGAGGGAAAAGCCCCCAAGGGGACATTTTCTGACATTACATTTAGCCCCCACTTTAATGTATGTATAAACGCGAGGCCAATACATGCATTAAAGTAAGGTCACAAACATAGCAAACACATCAAGCATGGAGAAGACACGCCAATCACATAGAAGACAGTAATAGGCATGCAAAACATGGAGAAGACAATTACAATCACGTAGAACATGAAGAATACAGTTAATGAATAGAAGAGACATTAATGCATGGAAGATAGAAATGATATCTTTTCTTTTCTTTTTCTTATATATATGAAATGCAGATGCAAGTACTGGAAAGTAAACAAACCTCCCATAATACAAGATGCACTACCTTAGGGCGCATGTGTCTGTATATATGGGGCAAGACACACACAAGACATGAAAAACCTCCCAAAATGTAGGAATCACTGCATGAGGGCGCTGGTCTCTGCATATGGAGCAACAAACATGCCACACAAAACAAGCACATCAAAACACACACACTTGAAGACACAATAGATAAGCGATGGAGTGTACCTATTTCTAGGTCCAACACCATCTCAGGTACATTACAGGCACACATTGACGATTGGGCTTCGCCAAAACAATCACTAAAAACATGCTTAAGGGTTGAGTTAGTCACAGAACCGCTCCCCGCCTCTATAGAGGACTTTCGAAAATGACATAATGATGCAATCTTCTCTGAGAAATACACCATCCCTGCCTTCGCAGAGGGATTAAGGAAAAGGATATGCTTGATATCCTGCCTTTGCAGAGGGCTTACATGATTGATTGATTGATTGCAAATAAACTTAGGATGTATGATGCACTACCCTGGGGCGCAAGTCTTTGCATCTAAGGTCAAACACATTGCTAACATCTATAAGAGATAGCTTACCTTATATGTGCCCCCACCTTAAGGTCATTGATATTAGTTATCGAGATTAAGCACGTTAAGGTAGGAAGAAAACACACAAGGGAACACCAACTTTCGCAAAGCTCATCCCCCCTGAGGTGACATGTACTTTATAATCACCAAATGTTCCCACAAACACATCCCTGCAAGAAACATGTTAGTGTCTACAACATCATGATAAAAAACAACATCAATGCATATGATTATTCACACAAAGAGCCAAGGTTATACAATAAATTTGGAGTTTGAGGATAACCGTGGGGCTATATCACGAAGCTCTCCGAATCGAGTATCACCAAAGCTAGATTCAAAGATAAAAAAAGATGCATAGAGAAATAGTATTGTTAAGGTTTGTAAATGCGACAAAAACATCATCAAATTCACTAAGCAGAATGCACAAGTGCTTCCACTAGCTAAGCATTGGATAAGATATACAACCCCATCATCATATTAGGAACTAAGTCCATTTGTTAATTGCTCTCAAAAGGGACACTAGATCCACATCAGTGTAAATGTTTGTTGTCATCCACCCACTAGATGGAAATACTAGAGGAAGGGAAATAATAAATAAGAGAGAAGAAACAAGTGTCTTAGGGATAGTCATGTAGGAGGGTGCCCCCAAGTCACGAATTGCGATACTATGTCCATAAGACACAATAGACAACAATGAAATCAAAGAGAGGAAATTTAGCAGAATGATGATACAAATAGAAGGTCACAATAGAGGTGGTCTCCTCGTATCCCAAACCTTATGGGAGAATCCAAGGTCATCCTAGGAGGCCTAAACAACATATAACACATCACGAGGGAAGCACATCACGAGAGAGATAAAGGGTTAGAGATAGTTACCTGTAGGGTCTTCATATTATATCTTGGAGCTCTCGAACCTCTTAGAGAGGTATTCGATCATATTTAATGCAAAATTTGAGTGGTTCTTATGGAAGTCTTGTTTGTTATCATATGATGTTTGTTAATTAATTTCTTGTTTAAATGAGACTTTTTGTTGCTTATAAAGTGGAGAACCACTATTATTTTTGACTATTGATTGTCATCTTGCTCTTTTCTAGTTTTTAGTGAGTTTTTGTTGTTGAATCTTTCTAGAACAGTAATGAGAATCATCTTGTACCATCTTACTCATCTGTATTAGTCGTTGTTCTTGCTTTTTTGATGCACTTTGATTATCTCCTGATCCATATAAGTTTAACGGAGCAGGAACCTCAACATAAATTCCATATCTTCATGGACGAGGTGGATTATCCACTTGTTTCTTGTCGACTTCAATCATACCCATGATACTATCATAGTCCAAGTAATCATCCTCATCTACTTCCATTAAACCTTGTTCCACCATATTATTTTCAATATTCTTAGGAAAAGGATTTGTGAAGATTTGTAAATTTTGATTCAGCTAAGCAACCAACTTATTTCCATTATCATTCACACCTGATACCTAGATGACATTTGAATCAATAAGGTCCTGTATCTCATGTTTAAGATGCATACATCATTTAGTGTCACATGTCCTTGTGTCTGATGATAATGACAAAAGGCATTAGCATCGAAGTAAGGTCCTTGTTTACTAGGATCAATAGGCTTGATCAGGGGAAGTTTTAGAATGTTGGTACTCATAGCTTGGTTCATGATAGAATGATAGGACTTAGATATCAGAGTAAACATTCTTTGTTGATATGATGGTTTCTTTGGATTATTTATAGCAGACACATTTGTATTTGGTCCATTGATCTTGATGAAACTCCTATTATTGTTCCTCTTAAAATTGTTTTGTGATGATCTGCCCATGGATTGACCAACTTGAGCTGATAATTTTTGGTTTTCATACTGACTAAACGAAAGTTGATAATCATGAAGGGTAGTGCATAACTGTTGAAAGGAGTTGTACTTCATCAAGAGGATCTTATCACGAATATTACATTGTAGATTTGTAATAAATATCTTTTGAACATCCTCATCTTTCATCTGATATTGAATCTATGCATAAAGTCCTTGATACCGACTAATGAATTCAGTCAACATTTCTTTCATACCTTGTTTGCATTGAACCAAGGAAATAAAAGTAACTTGGGGTCTAATATTTGCTTGAAAATGTTGTAAAAATTGATCAATCAATAGTGAAAAGGAGTATATTCAATTCGGAGGCAAAGAGAAAAACCATTCTAAAGCAGTATCTTTGAGAGATCGGGTGAATGAGCTTGAGATACAATAGGCAGAGGCTGAGAATATGTTAATGGTGGTTGGCCATAATGATAGGTCGAAGATGGTTGCGACTATGTAATAGGTAGCTGGAAATGAGTGCAATAGATAGGAGGTTGAGAACCATTATTCATAAAAGATATCCCTTTAGGAACCAAATTCTAATAATTAAATCCCATAGCTTTTTAATTAGTGCCATTAGATACTCCAATACCAGTGGTAGCATTACTACAAGCATTTGCATTAGTTATTAAGATTGTTGATGTAAAAGTGGATATTCTTGTATTTGGTATAGGTATGGAAACTTGAGTATGAGATGGTGATAAATTGTTATTTATCATTTGCACACATTTGGTCACCAGCATGATATTGGTTTGTACAATATGTGCTAGACCATAAATTACATTAACACCATTTTGTCCCTCTTTTATCAATTCTCATATATTATGGATTGTAGGAACGACTTCTTTAGCTATTCTCTCATTTTCCATAAATGATTAAAATTGGGCTAGCTCTTTATCCAATTTTTCTATTTTCTCATCTGATACATATCATGTCACCTCAATAGTATCATCAACATCATGAAAAGTTTGTTCTTCCATTGTACTTGTAATGGGTGTAATGTCTTGTGACATTTGGGTTTCTCCTTTTGTAAAAAGGTGTTTAAATTACCAACTTATTCAAGAGCACTAGATCCCATGTGTCTTACACTTCTTCTTAAAGGGATGTTTTGCTTAGGGTAGCAAGTTATTAGACTCATGTAGCAATATGTTCAAGTTTTAGGCTTAGGATATGTTGTAAATGTTTGATTTTTTGTGCTGTTTCCAATGCAAATGAATGAAACAAAGGGTGTTGTAAGGATTTCAGTCAAGGGAAGAAATTTATATGTCTGATATCAGTCCAAAATAGGAATAATATCACTCTCAACACACTCTTGATGTGATTTCAAGTTGATGCCAAGTCAAGATATAGTGAAGATATGTCAAAATAGACACTTTCTTCAGCAAAACTCAATGCAAGAGAGCATAAAAAAGGTTTTTGTGAGGAAAATGATGATGGCCAAAAAATAATATCAATAATAACATCCACTTGGTGCCAAAATACCCAACACAACATGCTTTTATTGCCACTTAAGGTCAAACCCTAGTGAAAATATAGCAAAAATAGGCTATTTTTCACGGTTTTTCAACTCCAAGACCTATCAAAAGAGGTGTTGTCAAGAATTTTAGGAGGTAAAAAAAATAATATCAATAATATCAGTCACCTCAATCTATAAAATTGATCACAACATGCTTGGAGTACAAACTAGGTCAAACCCTAGGGCAAAAATAGTCAAAATGTGTAGTTTTTCACCAAATTTTTACTACAAGAGCCCATTAAAAGGGTGTTGTGAAGATTTTATGAGGGGAAGAAAATTATTACCCTAATAATAGAAAAATAATTCCAAAATATCTTTCACAACACACCTATGGTGCAAGATTATAAAGTTGATAATGCCAAATTTAGTGAGAATCGTTTGTTTTTTAAGCCCTAGGTTTGAGATCTTGGGAAAAAATGCTATGTGAATGCTTTTAAGTCTGATTTATGATGAAATTGAATTACTACTCTTAGATCTGAAAATTATTTTCAAGGCTTAACATGCAAAATGCCCATGCAAATTTAATGAAAATGCATCGAAATTGCTAGTTTTTGTTGAAATTTTCTATGTAAAAATGCAAATATTTTAAATCTAAATGCAAATTCACACTAAAATGGAAGACTACAGGCATATTTTAATTTTAATGAGCCTCTAAAATCAATAGAAAAATCTGATAAAAGATTTTTCCTACTAACCCTAGATTTTGGAATTACTAGGTTATATAAAATTGTCAAAATTTCCACAAAACCCTAGCAATTAAATGATGAAAATGCAAGGCAAAATTTCATATTTTTGTAATTTTCTGTATTTTATATCATATCTGATGCAAAAATTATGAATTAGGAAAATTTAGAAAGAATTGATACAATTTAGTAAGCCCAACAATGCATTTTTTTTATTTTTCTAATTTTTCATTTTTTTTTTGAATTTTTCTCAATGCAATAAAATGAATGACTAAATGAATGAATGGAATCAATCCAAAATTGAAGACAAACACTCAACAAGTTTCAATCTAAGTCCAAAAATATGGGTTCACCAAAATGTTTAGGGGAAAATTGGATTTGTTAATGTTTTAGTTTTTAGATGTTTAAATTCGCCTTTCTTCTATACATTCAAGGATCTAGGGTCAAGCGGTGAGCACTATCATACCCTAGGTCACTTACAAATATAGGGAAACTTGGATTAGGGAATTTAATTATTAATTTTTCTTCTCTTATGCCCAATTAACCATTAAAACCCTAATTATGCAAATACAACAAAAAATTGACGAATAACGGAAAAGGCTCTTACAGACAGGAGTAAAATACCAAATCAAAAAATACCTATTTTCAGGGTTCCGAAGCAGAACATTCAAGGACACTAGAGTGGGCATCCAAGTCCAAGGTGCTAGTTTCTTCGTGAAATCCAGACCTCATTCTGACACTGATCAGCCTTGTAACTTTTGTTTTCTGAAACTTAGATGCAGAGGACACTAGAGCGAGCACCCAAGTCTTGGAAGTGCTCTTGTGTCTTTCTTTTCTTCAAATCCTGAATGTCTGATGCTTGCCAGTCCTTCCTGCAACTCCACTTTTCCTGAATGTGACACCTATAACCTGCAATCACAAGACTTGGTTTAGGGGTTGTGGTGTTTAGAGGCTTGCCTCAGTCAAGCCCCAGAGGGCACTTAAGTCTCTGAACACCATTGTCAGATAAAGAGAGCGTGCCCTTGTGAGGCAGAGGCAAAAAAACTAAAGGAATCAATGATGAAAACACAATATTATGTCACCTTGTAGTGAAGTTCTCATGGAGGAAGATGTTCTTCATTCCATGAGGAAATTGATGCTCAAGTCTGCAAATATCAACACACAAAACATACAAGTCTACTCTTGCAACACAATAGAAAGCCTTGAATCACCTTGAGAACACTTGAAGATCACAATTGCTATCTAATTGAAATCTCTAGTCTACAAAGGAATGCCTAAGTATGTTTATATATGCATCTACAAACACTCCCACCAAGATTTTCAAAATTCAAACTTACCATGTCGGCAAAGGGACCTAATAATAGTCACAAACTGACACCTAGAAATTAGAACTGCCCCAAAATAGGGTAGGACTAGGGTGTGGGCACGCAAGTCTTCCCCCTATTTTGGGTAGGGTACAGCTCAAGGGGTCCACCTAGGTCCAATTTTCCATGGAACCTAGGTCTCATTCCATTGGGATGTCAAAATATGAAGTAAAATGTCCTAAATGCATGCTAAAGACCCAAAAGCTAAACCATATGAGGGAAAAGCCCCTAAGGGGTCATTTTTTGATGTTACAAATATATATTTAGTCATTAATTTAGTCATTGATTATTGTTAACTGTTCACTTATTTAGTCTTTTTTACTCACTAATTTCTATCCATTGGTAGTGTATTTACTCATTAATTTTAATCATCATTTTGATCAATTTGGTAGTATATTTAGTTAGTTTAATTCAATGATTTAACACTAGTCATATATTTAGTCATATTTGTTACAAGTATGAGGTTAACCAATGTTGTCATTGATGTCAACATACTCATATTGCATTGATGAGAAGGATTGGATGAGCTATGTGCTGAGGATAATGAGAAAAGTAGTCTCAATCTGGAATAGTGAAGAACAGTGATATGAGTCTTAAATGCTATGTGCAGGTCAGAGGATGCGGATTAAATGGTTTATAGATATGAGTCTTGAGATGTTCTAGTTAAGATTTCAGAGGTCTGCATGAAGATATGATGAAGTTGTGATCGATCAAGTAGAACCAGTTCCAGAAGATGCTCTGAAGTGACAGAGTGTTACAAAAAGGTCCGGTGAGATCTGGAAGTACATTGTCCTATTCTACAGATTGGAAGAAGTGTTTGGGATGTCCTTGTGAAGTGTCATCTCAGTTTGTACATAGTTTAGAGGTTTGAAAGAACATGTTTCAGTTTGACAGTGGGGATAGACTGTGTTCTTGAAGTTCCAGATGAAGAAGAAAAGAATTCTAGTAAGTGGAGGAAGTGCGGATGTACCTAGTCATTCAGGCAAGCTTGTGAAGTTTCTTGGATCATGTTGAGGTTGTGTTGTTAGTCTGCATCAGTGGTAGAGCCTGGAATTGAAGATATTCTTCTGGATGAAGGTGTTCTTGTTCAGACTGGCCGACCAGATGAGTTATTCATCTTGCAAATGTTGTTTTGGATGTTTGTCAACTTAGATGATTGTTCCTAAGTCGATGCCTTGTATAAATAAAGGCTTGTGAATTCATTTCGAAGTGTGTAGTGTTGTGGATGAGTGTGGCATAGCAAGAGAGCAAAAGATAGAGCAGGTGTGTCTCGGGCTTAAATGGAACTAATCTAGACATGGTGAAGATATCAATCTCTAGTTTAAGTTTGTGATTCTTATCACTTTGTAGACAGTGTGTCTCTTTATAGGCAGTGTGCCTCCTTGTGAGCAGTGTACTTGGGCAGTGAGCCCTGATTGGTATGTACCATCCATTTTTCTTATTCTTCTAATAGAGAATAATCCTTGGGTTAATCACCCTGTGGTTTTTCCCTTAACCGGGTTTTCCATGTCAAAATCTTGGTGTCTAATGTGTTGATGTTTATCTGCTCCGGTGTTTATGCTTTATGCTTTATGCTTTCATGAATGGTTAATTGATATGCTGTTAAATAACAAAGAAGAATCAAGTGTTTAAAGTGAAAGCAAGTTTTTGCACAACTGATTCACCCCCCCTCTCAGTTGTGTACCCTAGATCTAACAATTGGTATCAGAGCCAAGTTCCTCTAAAAGGAGCTTAACCGCTTGAGGAGATCTAGGATGTCGTCATATAAGAAGGATAGTCTGAAGTTTGATGGAACCAACTTCTCTCTCTGGAAGGGTCGCATGAAATGTCACTTGGAGTGTATGGGAAAAGCATATTTGTCCATGGTCACAAAACCATATGTACCTCCACATGGTGGTCCGACAACTCTAAATGAAATCACAGATGCTAAAAATAATCTACAGACCAAAGAGACCCTTCTAAGTGCTTTAACTGACTCAGAGCTCTCAACTGTTATTGACCTACCAACTACCTATGAGATCTAGACTAAACTGGAACTTTTGCATGAAGGAAATGAGTTTGTTAAGAGTGCAAGGCTACAAAGCCTCAAAGGGAAATTTGAAAGATTGAAGATGAGAGATGATGAAAACATCACTACCTTTATGCCAAGAGTAAATGACCTGGTGTGTGGAATTAGGAATGCTGGTGGAACTCTGGATGAAAATGAGATTATTTGCAAAATTCTTAGATCCCTTCTTGCTGCCTACAAAATCAAGGTTGCTGCCATTGATGAATTCAGAGCCCATACAACTGTCACAAGAGAACAATTGGCTAGCAAACTGGCTACATTTGAAATGACTAAGTTTGGAGATGATCCCCCCAAGACTGAATCTTCATTCAAAGCCAGTGCATATGTGAAAGGCAAACAAAGATTTGATCTGGGAGAAAACTCTTCAAGGAAGCTATCATGGTATGATCAAGCAAGAAGAGATATGGAAGAGGAAGAAGCAGAAACAACTCATCTTGAAACCCTCATTGCAAAGAGATTGCCAAGAGGATCCAGTAAGTATGAAGGGAAATTACCCTTTAATTGCTTCAACTGCAATAAGATTGGTCATTTTGCTTCAAGGTGTCTGGAAAGATCTGCAATGTCAAATTCTAACAGACAAAGGTTCTGAAAGAACTGTTATTATGTTCATGAAGAAGATGATAATGAAGGGGTAACAGATGATGAACCAGAGATAGGAGACAAATCCAGAAATGAATGGGTGTTTATTGCCATCAAGGAAGAAGAACCAATATCCTCTAAATCTATCAATCATAAGGTTGTAGAAAGAGCTTTGGCTGCCCAAGTTGAAGAAAAGGATGATTGGGTTATTGACAGTGGATGCTCTCACCATATGACAGGTGACAAGAACAAGTTCTTAGATTTGGAAAGGTATGAAGGAGGAATGGTAAAATTTGGTGATAATTCTACTGGTAGAATCAGAGGTAAGGGAACTATTTCTTTTGATGGAAAGAGTAAAACTAGTAATGTATTGTATGTTGAAGGATTGAAGCACAATCTTCTCAGTGTTGGACAGTTGGTAGACAAAGGTTATGATCTCCGGTTCAAAAATGGAAGATGCAGGATCTTTGAAAGTTCTGGAACTAAGATTGCATCCGATACTCAAACAAAAGGTAATATCTTCCATCTAGTTGGTTCTAATAAAAGTTGTTTGTTTGTTCAAGTTGATTAGAGTTGGTTATGGCATAGAAGGATGTGTCATGTAAATTTTGATAACATCATCAAGATAAGTAATACTCAGGCTGTAAGAGATCTTCCAAAATTGGTGAAACCTACAAATAGTTTGTGCAGAGAATGTCAGCTAGGTAAACAAAGCAGAGTCTCTTTCAAAAGCAAGGATCAGTCCTCTACCAGATTATTGGAATTAGTTCACACTGATCTATGTGGTCTGACAAGAATCAAGAGTATGCAAGGTGATAGATATTTCATGTTACTGATTGATGATCATTCCCAGATGATGTGGGTTACCTTTCTAAAAGAGAAATCAGAAGCCCTTGAGAAGTTCAAAATCTTCAAGGCTATGGTAGAAAATCAAACCGGATTGAAACTGAAATGTCTAAGGTCTGATAGAGGTGGTGAATTCACATCCGGTGAAATCATAGACTTTTGTGAGAAGCATGGTATCAAGAGACAGTTGTCTACTCCTAGGACTCCACAGCAGAATGGAGTTGTAGAGAGAAAGAATGGGACCATCCAGGAAGCATCCAAGACAATGATGATGGAAGCAAATGTTCCTCAGATGTTTTGGAGAGAAGCGGTTAACACTCCAGTCGGCACTCTCAATCAAGTTCAAATTAGAAGCAATACTGGTAAGACTCCTTATGAACTTTGGTTTGGTGTCACTCCTACTGTGAGATACTTTAGAGTATTTGGTAGCAAATGTTACATCAAAAGAGATGAAGATCTAGGAAAGTTTGATGCTAGAAGTGATGAAGGAATTTTCTTTGGTTACTCTACTCAAAGCAAAGCATACCGGTGTTACAATAAGAGACTGAGAAAGATGATAGAAAGTACAAATGTGAAGGTTGATGAAGGAATTGAGAAGCCCTCAAGGTTTTATGAGTATGATGAAGATGATCAGAATGATTCTCTGGTTCAAGGAGCTCAAACCTCCTCTGAAAGTCAGATTCAGACTGATCCAGTAAATCAGGAAGAAGAGGTTTGTCTGAATGAGCCTGATCAAGAAACAGTAGTACAAGAAACTCCCAAAGTTCCAAGGTATGTAACTCTAAACCACTCTGAAGACCAAATCATAGGTGACAAAAACAAAGGGGTACAAACAAGAAGGAAAATTGCTCAAAGTTCAGATGAATGTTGTCTGATCTCAAAGATTGAACCTAAGACAATAAATGAAGCTTGCAATGATGAAAACTGGACCAAAGCAATGGGGGAAGAGTTGATGCAAATTGAGAAAAATCACACTTGGGATCTTGTTCCTAGACCTAGAGACAAGAATACGATTGGAACCAAATGGGTCTTCCGGAACAAACTAAATGAAGTTGGTGAAGTGATCAGAAACAAAGCCAGATTGGTCTACAAAGGCTACTCTCAAATAGAAGGAATTGATTTTGAAGAAACCTTTTCTCCGGTGGCAAGAATTGAAGTTGTTAGATTACTTCTTGCATTTGTTGCCTTCAAAGACTTCAAGGTATATTAGATGGATGTTAAGTCTGCCTCCCTAAATGGTGATTTAGAAGAAGTATACATTGAGAAACTGGATGGATTTCAATTGGTAGTATATTAAGTCAACTGTTCACTGATTTATGTTAATTGGTAGTATATTAAGTCAATTTAAGGGCAAGTGAAAAAAGATGGGGGGCCAAAAAGGCATCTTAAGTGGCCACTTTTTTTTTTGAAATCAAGAAATACTGGCCATGGATGAGAAATTGAGCATAGTTACACTCAAAATTTAGAGATGCAACTAAAACAATGTTTGTAGTTCTCCCAGTCTACTTTCTAAACTACTATTTTTTTTAAAAAAAATGGTATAGATTAAGGAGTTCAAAAGAGGGAGCCATAGAAATTGGTGTTGTTTCTGTCAAAAAAATGTAACATAGCATATTTTTTGGCTCCCTCAAAAGGTCAAATTTTTTTTGGTATTTTTAAAATCCCTTTAATGAGAAATTAGCTAACAACATTTAGTTTATGCCCAATTTTTCTGATAATTTTTTGATGAATATTTGATTTTTTACTAATTTTCAAAGTGGACACATCCTAAAAAGTAGAATTTTGGTCGTGCTACCCCTATAAATTTTGAAAACTATTTGAAAATCATTTTTTTAATATGTGTAGAATGGAGTCTAGTTTCTAAATATGTAATTTTTTTCAAATTTCAATGAATGGTTAATTTACAATGAAAAAAAGACCAAACAGTGGTTTTTGCCCAAAAACGGACACACAAACAAAAGAAATTAAAGATGAAAGGCTTAACATTGTCAAAATGTGAAAAAAATTACATTGTTAAATAGCTAAGAGAAAGTATAACATTACTTAGGTGTTTGATTTGTTTGACCTTTAAACACATGCAAATCTATTAGCACGAATGAAATTATGTGAAATCCTATAGAATATGCAAAAACATGTCTCTGGACATTGGGAAGGCACTCCAAGCATTTGGGTTCAAAATCCAAAGAAAATCCCAAGCCTAAGGCTTGGGATTCCCAACACAAAACATAACGCGATATAATGTGCTCGTGTTATGTTCTGTTTTGCATTTTTTCCTTTTTCACAAGTTTGCTCAATGTTTGTCATGTTTGACATAATGCGAGCGCATTATAACACGCTCGCATTATGACCCCCTTAGATTTTTTTATGTCCAAGGTTATTAATCATGTATGTATGTATGTATGTATGTATGCCTATATGTATGTATGTGTACTTATATGTATGTATCTATCTATGTATGCCTATGTATGTATTGTGTTAAGGGAAGAGAAGGGTAGAGATGGGGGTGAGGTAGATAGGGGAGGAGAGGGGTGGATAAGGGTTGAGGATTTAAGGTCAAGAGGGATTAGGGTTTAGTGTTGAGGGATAAAGGTTAAAGGTTGAGGGTTTAGGGATAGAGTTTAGAGTTCAGGGATAAGGGATTAGAGTTTAGGACCTTGAGGGATTATGATTTAGGGTTGAGGCTTTAGGGTCAAGGGATTAGAGTTAAGGTAGAGTGTTGAGGGTAGAGTGATTAGGGATATGATTTATGGTTGAAAGTTTAGGGTTGAGGGATTAGGGTTTAAGGTATAGTGTTGAGAGTTGAGGGTTTAGGGATAGGGTTTAGGATTTAAGGTTTAAGTGTTGAGGGTTGAGGATTAGGAATAGGGTTCATGGTTTAGGGATAAGGGATTAGGGTTTAGGATTTAGGGATTAGGGTACCATAAAATATAAGTAGCGATTAGGGTTTCTGGTTTAGGGATTAGGGATTACAGTTTAGGAATAAGGGATTACGGTTTAGAGTTTAAGGATGTAAAATTAAGGGGTACCATAAATAAACTAGAATTTAGGCAGGGTTGGGAAAATTTTGTGAATCATCATGGGCTGGAGATTAGAGATTTTGTTGTGTTCAAGTACATATCCAAGTCATAATTTAAGGTTAAGATATTTCAAAGAACAAGGTGTGTGAAAAACATCAATGCTCTTCAACTTATGAATACCAACATTGATATAGATAAAAGATGCCCTTCTTCTAACAGAGGATGCAGTTCAAGTCAACTCATCATGGGCTAGAGATTAGAGATTTTGTTACATGTTAAAGTATATATCCAAGTCATATTTTAAGGTTAAGATATTTCAAAGAACAGGGTGTATGAAAAACATCAATGCTCTTTAGCTTATGAATACCAACATTAATATAGATAAAAGATATCCTTCTTCTAACAAAAGATGTAGTTCAAGTCAACTCATCATGGGCTAGAGATTCGAGATTTTGTTACATGTTCAAGTACATAACCAAGTCACATTTTAAGGTTAAGATATTTTAAAGAATAGGGTGTGTGAAGAACATCAATCCTCTTTAGCTTATGAATACCAACTTTGATACAGATAAAAGATGCCCTTCTTCTAACATAGGATTCAGTTCAAGTCAACTCATCATGGGCTAGAGATTGGAGATTTTGTTACATGTTCAAGTGCATATCCAAGTCATATTTTAAGGTTAAGATATTTCAAAGAACATGGTGTGTGAAAAATATCAATGCTCTTTAGCTTATGAATACCAACATTGACACAGATAAAAGATGTCCTTCTTCTAACAGAGGATGCAATTCAAGTCAACTCATCATGGGCTGGAGATTGGAGATTTTGTTACATGTTCAAGTACATATCCAAGTCATATTTTAAGGTTAAGATATTTCAAAGAATAGGGTGTGTGAAACAAATCAGTGCTCTTCAGCTTATGAATACCAACATTAATACAGATAAAAGATGCCCTTCTTCTAATAGAGGATGTAGTTCAAGTCAACTCATCATAGGCTGGAGATTAAAGATTTGGTTACATGTTCAAGTACATATCCAAGTCATAATTTAAGGTTAATATATTTCAAATAACATGGTCTGTGAAAAACATCAATGCTCTTCAGCTTATGAATACCAACATTGATATAGATAAAAGATATCCTGCTTCTAACAGAGGGTGCAATTCAAGTCAACTCATCATGGGCTGGAGATTGGAGATTTTGTTACATGTTCAAGTACATATCCAGGTCATATTTTAAGGTTAAGATATTTCAAAGAACAGGGTGTGTGAAAAACATCAATGCTCTTTAGCTTATGAATACCATCATTAATACAAATAAAAGATGCCCTTCTTCTAACAGAGGATGCAATTCAAGTCAACTCATCATGGGCTGGAGATTGGATATTTTATTACATTTTCAAGTACATATCCAAGTCATATTTTAAGGTTAATATATTTCAAAGAATGGGGTGCGTGAAAAACATCAATGCTCTTTAGCTTATGAATACCAACATTGATGCAGATAAAAGATGCCCTTCTTCTAACAGAGGATGCATTTCAAGTCAACTCATCATGGGCTAGAGATTAAAGATTTTGTTACATGTTCAAGTACATATCCAAGTCATATTTTAAGATTAAGATATTTCAAAGAACATGGTGTGTGAAAAACATAAATGCTCTTCAACTTATGAATACCAACATTAATACAGATAAAAGATGCCCTTCTTCTAATAGATGATGCAGTTCAAGTCAACTCATCATGGGCTAGAGATTAGAGATTTTGTTACATGTTCAAGTACATATCCAAGTCATATTTTAAGGTTAAGATATTTCAAAGAACATGGTTTGTGAAAAACATCAATGCTCTTTAGCTTATGAATACCAACATTGATACAGATAAAAGATGCCCTTCTTCTAATAGAGGATACAGTTCAAGTCAACTCATCATGGGCTGGAGATTGTAGATTTTGTTACATGTTCAAGTACATATCCAAGTCATATTTTAAGGTTAAGTTATTTCAAAGAACAGGGTGTGTGAAAAACATCAATGCTCTTGAGCTTATGAATACCAACATTGATACAAATAAAAGATGCCCTTCTTCTAACAGAGGATGCAGTTCAAGTCAACCAATGGGCAGCAAGTTGTTGATTGAATTGGTTTAATGGGTGTACCTCCTTCTTCAAAGTTATTCTTGGAGACTTTACACAAAAACTAATAACTCTATACATTATTTTTCATTCTTTTATTTCCTTTACACTGTTGAGAACTTGTAAAATCTAATTGTGTAATGTGTTTATGGAAGTGCATTCCTCCTACATTTGTTTCACTATTTATAGACAACACAGATGAACATATGGTGTTGCAAGGCCCAGGTGGGTAGGAGTGGGATGTACAATTAGGGGGTACCATAAATAAACTAGAATTTAGGAAGGGTTGGGAAAATTTTGTGAATCATCATGGGCTGGAGATTAGAGATTTCATTGTGTTCAAGTACATATCCAAGTCATATTTTAAGGTTAATATATTTCAAAGAATAGGGTGTGTGAAAAATATCAATTTTCTTCATCTTATGAATACCAACATTGATACAGATAAAAAATTCCCTTCTTCTAACAGAGGATGTAGTTCAAGTCAACCAATGGGTAGCAAGTTGCTAATTGAATTGGTTTCTAATGAAGAAAATAATGATGGTGTTGAAGCAATGGAAGAAAATCAAAATTGTAAGTCTAATTTAATTTATTTCAAGAAGCCTGGACATTATGGACCCTATCATCTAGAAAAGCACATGACAGTGAACTCTATCCCACCTTTCAAATCAGATATTTACCTTTTTATTTAGTGAAAATGAAGTCATGGAATGTAAACGACCATGCATACTAGCAAGATCAAATTCTATGCCTTCTATTCTTATTACTCTTACTTTATTAAGAGAAGAGTGTCAAAAAGAATGGGTAAATAATTGTAAGATAACATAAGGCAAAGCAATTTTTTTATTACATTTTTATGAGGGATCTCTAATAGTCTAATATCATGTTGTCTTCTATAATATGAACATCTGCATTTGTGTGAATGCTAAGATTTAGTAGTAGAGTATTAAATTAATGCAATCTGCTATTTATTAGGTTAAAATACCTTAGTTTGTGTAATGGTTTGGGAATGTAGGAGTTGCCAAAAATAGGTGAATGTCTTCTACAATTACCAAGAGAAAAAAGTTCAGTAGTTCTTGTGGATAGAGCTAGTAAACAATGGGAGATTACTTGTCTGTTTCATAACAATATACCTTCCCTAAGTGTGGGGTGGGCATATTGTGTACACCTTAATAATATCAAGGAGACGTTTGCATCTTTGACTATGTGGACAGCAAGAGACATAGATTTATGTTTAGAGTTCATATAGATCGAAAGATAAAATAAGGATCCTTTTGAAAGAACTTCTAGGAGGGAAAAGACATGCCAAAGATAAAAGGAGAAAATCATATACAAGAAAATATCTTCATGAGGATTGTAATATTTTGTATAGAAAACAACCTTTAACACAAGGCAAAGTAGTTTTGTTGGGTTTAGGGATAGGGTTTAGGGTTTAGGGTTGAGGGATTAGAGTTTAGGGTTGAGGGATTATGGTTTAAGGTATAGTGTTGAGGGTTGAGGGTTTAGGGATAGGGTTTAGGGTTGATGGATTAGGGTTTAGGGTTGATGAATTAGGGTTTAATGTTGAGAGTTGAGGGTTTAGGAATAGGGATAGCGTTAAGGGTTTAGGGATAGTGTTTAGGTTTGAGGGATTAGGGTTGAGGGTATACAATACATAAACTAGAATTTAGGTAGGGTTTGGAAAATTTTGTGAATCATCATGGGTTGGAGATTGGAGATTTTGTTGTGTTCAAGTACATATCCAAGTCATATTTTAAGGTTATGATATTTAAAAGAATAGGGTGTGTGAAAAATATCAATGCTCTCCAGCTTATGAATACCAACATTGATGCAAATAAAAGATGCCCTTCTTCTAACAAAGTATACAGTTCAAGTCAACCAATGGGCAACAAGTTGTTGAATGAATTAGTTTCTAATGGGGAAAACAACAATGATGTTGAAGTAATGAAAGAAAATCAAAATTAGGGTTGAGGGTTAAGGGATTATGGTTGAGGGTTGAGGGTTGAGGGATTAGGGTTTAGGTTTTAGGGTTCAGGGATTAGGTTTTAAGGTTTAAGGGTTTAAGTGTATTTAGGGGTTGAGAGTTTAGGGTTTAAGGGTTTAAGGTTTGAGGTATTAAGGGTTTAAGAGTTGAGGGATTAGGGTTGAAGGCATAGTGTCGAGGGTAGAGGGTTTAGGGATAGGGTTTAGGGTTGAAGGTTTAAGGGTTGAGGGTTGAGGATTTACGACTGAGGGTTAAGGGATTAGGGTTTAAGGTATAGTGTTGAGGGTAGAGGATTTAGGGATATGGTTTAGGGTTTAAGGTTTAAGGGTTGAGGGTTGAGGCTTTAGGGATAGGGTTTAGTGTTAAGGGTTTAGGGTTAAGGGATTAGGGTTTAAGGTATAGTGTTGAGGGTAGAGAGTTTAGGGATAAGGTTTAGGGTTTAAGGTTTAAGGGTTGAGGATTTAGGGATAGGGTTTAGGATTTAAGGTTTAATGGTTGAGGGTTGAGGCTTTAGGGATAGGGTTTAGGGTTTAGGGTTAAGTGATAGGGTTTAGCGTTTATGGTTTAGGGTTGAGGGGTTAGGGTTTGGGGTTTAAGGTATAGTGTTGAAGGTTGAGGGGTTAGGGTTTAGGGTTTATGGTATAGTGTTGAAGGTTGAGGGATTAGGGTTCAACCCTCAACACTATACCTTAAACCCTAATCCCTCAACCCTTAAACCTTAAACCCTGAAACTTATCCCTAAACCCTCTATCCTTGACACTATACCTTAAACCCTAATCCCTTAACCCTCATCCCTTAAACCTTGAACCCTAAACCATATCCCTAAACCCTATACCCTCAACACTATGCCTTAAACCCTAATCCTTCAACCCTTAAACCCTCGACCCTTAAACCCTTAATCCCTCAAACCTTAAACCATTAAACCATAAACTCTCAACCCCTAGATACCCTTAAACCTTAAATCCTATATCCCTTACACTTACACTTGGACACTCAACCTTCAGACCTCTACCCTATACCATATACCCTCAACCCTATAGTTATGCCCTAAACCCTCAACCCTCAACCTTTAAACCCTATACCCTATATCTTAGACATTCAACCTTGAACACTATCCCTCAACTGTAAACTCTCAACCCTTAACTATATACTTAAGCCCTAATCCATCAATCCCCAACCCTATACTTTAAACCTTGAAACCTACACCGACAAACCCTCATCCCTATACCCTATAACCTCACCTTTATACCCTCAATCCATATCATAAATCCTAAGTTCCCAATATCCTAAACCCTAGTCCCCATACCTTACACACTTAATCTTATACACTCAACAAGCTAAATATTATCCCTCAACTATAACTCTCAACCCTCAACCCTCAACCCTATACCTTAAACCCTAAACCTAAAAACATCAACCCTTAACCCTAAAAACTATACAGGCTCAGGTCCTTATATACCCTAAACCCAAAACACTTACATAGATGCATACATACAACATACAAGCATTCATACATACATACATACAAGCATACATACATACATACAACCATACATATAACCGTACATACAACCATACATACAAACATGCATACATATATACATACATATAAGCATGCATACATACATACATACATACAACCATTAATATATACAAACAAGCATACATACATACATACATACATACATAAGTACAAATATATATACAAACATACATACATCAAACATAATTAACAAACTTGAACTTAAAACATTCAGTCAACAACCTCAAACTTGACAAACATTGGGCAAACTTTTGCAAAATAGAAAAAAATGCAAAGAAAACAATAATGCACTCACGTTATAGCATGAGCGCATTATGGTTTTGTGTTTTCGAGACAAAGGCTTGGCAACACCAAGCCATAATGTGAGCGCGTTATGGATTTTTAAAAAGTTTTAAGAATTTTAGCCACTTTTTGGCCCCCCATCTTTTTGCACCCACCCTTAATTATTAGTTGACATCAACCAGTAGTATATTTAGTCATTTTGAAGATTGCATTTAGTTATTAGTATATTTAGTAGTATATTTTGAAGATTGCATAATGAAACAACTTTGAGAAGGTAAAAACAACTTGTTTTATTGATAAAAAATGCTTATAAACAACATACAAATCTAAAAATAAGTTACAATGCTTTCTCTTTGCTAAAAAAACATTCATGGTTACAACACATAGCTCAAAGAATGAGGAAGAAACTAATTTTATGAGTATCACTAAGCATAGAAGCACAAAGACATTCATAGATATCTTCTTCACAAATCCATGACTATCCCATTAAACTCACTATCCTAGTTGAAGATCACATTGCCATCTCTATAGAGATCTTGTCTCATGCACCCAACTTGCTCTAGTTCATAAGCTGCCACTATGAATTGTTACCTGTAGCAATAAACTAACTTTATCTCTGATGATTATGCCTCTAATGATTGTCATCTTTGGTAGGATGCCTCAATTGTCATGGACTGTTATTCAACATTTCTTTATGACTAGGCTATGCAAACTTGTAGCTTCTTGAAATGCATTGTCCAATCACTTGTCAACCTACTATCATGCATTTCCCCTTTATAAAATAATAATGCCTCATGATTTCCACTAGCTAGCTCATTATTCTAGCATGCTTTCACTTGTACTCTGCCTCCCATCAATGTAGAACGCTTCCCCTCTATTGAATGCATTGACTACCTTTGACATCATTGTATCTTTTCCAAATTCATCGAAAACAATTCATCACTACTAATGTTACCTAGGTATGCACTCTATGTCATCTTCTAAAATATTACAAGTTCACAAAGTCCATCATCGGTCCGGTCACTTATCACATCACTAGATCATCAACAACTTTCATATAATGTAATCACCTCTAATATAGAAATCAACATCCCATTATGATACTGCTATTGCAAAATATATGTGTCTTGGCAAATAGCTCATGATAACCCTCAACATTGTTGCTGCTTACTTGTACTAAATCTATGGTATTGTCCTAGGTGTTCATTCATCTAACATGAAGACTCTTGACTATCATGAGATTTGGAACTGTCAAATGCATACTAGAAGGTTGTCTCCTTACCCCTTTAAATGCCTCTTGGGATACTGACAAGATTGCAACATTTGCATAGTTCTTCTCATTGACTCTATGATTATATTTTAATGTTTGCATGATCACTCTCTTTTGTATGAATCCCTGCCTCTTGATAGTCGCTTGTAGGTTTTCTTCATGCATAGTTGGAATCTCTTTCAAAAACTATCCTTTCAATCCTCACTATCATACATCCTCGTTTGCAAACATATTCACTCAAGTTTGAGGAGTGCTTCTAGCATGGTCATAATTGTTTTGGAAACACTATCATTTCCATGATGCCATTTGATCAAGACCCTCACTTTGTGTTTTTGGGATAGATTTAGACTATCTAATCTCTTGACACTCTTCTCACTATATTGTTTCAAACATCCTCATTTCTTCTACTTATGGCTCTTAGTGTAACCCTATATCCATTGGTCTTTAAGTGCTACTCAACCTCAAATGACTATCACTACCTTTTGAGAAGGTCCTCTTCTTCTTTTACAATCATATCACTATCATAATCATTCCTTGTGGGTGAAACAATGATACAAAGGATTATTGCAAATAACAAAGAGAGGACCTGCAAAGAAAAAAAATAGTTTTTAGTACTCAAACAATGTTTTTTTTTAAGTTTTCCCAATTGGGCCATAATGATCTATAGAACATTATCAATAAAAAACTAACAATTGTTGGACTTGACAAACAAGATCATAAAAAAAGATATGCATTCAATAAAATTTCCTTTGAAGTATATGGAAACCTTGATTCCTTGATTCCTTCAGATGTTGTAGTTGCAATTACCTTGGTAGACATGTATGCAAAATATGGAACCATGGACAAGGCACATGAACTGTTTGATAGAATGCCTCAAAAAAATGTGCTCTCATGGACTACAATGATTGTAGGATATGAACAAATTGGATTTTTTGAAAAAGCTCTAGAAACTTTCAAGCAAATGTAATTGGCAAGTGTAAAGCTAGACTATACAACCATTGCCATCATCCTCCTTGCTTGTTCCAAAATGGAATTTTTGGAACAGGGAATGGGCATCCATCAAAGCATAATGCAAGGGGGATTTTTGTCAAATATTATAGTTGGATAGAATGCCGCAGAGAGATGTCATCTCTTGGACTTCAATTATTTTTCGATATGCACAAAATGGGTTTGTTGGAAAGGATTTACAAACTTTCAAGAAAATGCAATTGGTAGGTGTAAAACCAAATTCCACTACCTTTGCCAGTATCCTTCTTGCCTACACCAAAATGGGAGCATTGGAACAAGCTATGGAAATCCATCAAAAAGTAATGGATAGAGGAATTTTGTCAGATGTTGTAGTTTCAGCTACCCTAGTAGACATGTATGATAGACGAATTTTGTCAGATGTAGTTTCAACTGCCCTAGTAGACATGTATGCAACATCTAGAAGCATTGACAAGGCATGTGAACTGTTTGGCATAATGACTCAAAGAGATGTCATCTCATGGAATACAATGGTTGTAGGATATGCACAAAATGGATTTGTTGAAAAGGATTTACAAACTTTCATGGAAATTCTTAATGAAATAATCTAAAAAAATAGGATTGCACTATAATAGTGTGCACTGCATTAGATATCCAATAATAATGAAGGGAAATCCATCAAAGCATAACAACAGGGATTTTTTTGTCATATTTTGTAATTACAAGTGCCCTGCTAGACATACATGAAAATGTGGAAGCATAGACAAGGCAAGTGAACTGTTTCAAACAACTCCTCAAAGAAATGTGATATCATGGAATGTCATGATTAAATGATATGTTTAAAATGGGTTTTTCTAAAAAGTCCTTAGAAAATTATAAGAAAATGCAACCAGTAGGTGTAAAGCACAACTCCTTAACCCTTGAAAGTGCCCTTCCTACCTGTGTGTGAATTGGAGCTTTGGATGAGGATATGAGGATGTTCATATCCTCATCCAAAGATCCAGTTCACACATAGGTAGGAAGGATTCTTTGAAAGGTTGAGGAGTTAGGATTTACACCCACTAGTTGCATTTACTTAAAATTTTCTAAGGACTTTTCAGAAAAAAACCCATTTTAAACATATCCTTTAATCACGGCATGCCATGACATCACATTTCTTTGAGGCTCACTTGTACAGCCTCCATTCCACTAGCTCTGCTACCTCCAACTGGACCTATGACAAGTGATGGAAGGAATAAATTACAAAAATATCATCCTATCTATTTATGATGTTTTACTAAGCATAAAAAAATTAAACAAGCCAACTACAAAGCACACAAGTACATCTCTTAGTTATATAGGCCAGGATAGTTCAACCACCATTATACCACTCAATGAATACTAAATACTCCTATGTCATGATCCAGATGACTCCTTTGGTGCGTTGTAGGTGGTCCTGCATATGAAAGCTCTAGGTCCTAACAAAAAAACACAAAATAAGGGAGTTCAAACCAAGAATAAATGATATAGAGAAAATAACCTACATTAAATATTTAAATTAAAATAAAAAGACTACTAGATCTAAATATGGGCACTTGATAGATCAACTCACATCCATTTGAAGTTGTCACCCAATAGAGTCTTAACTATGTTTCTATGAAACAACAGAAATGTATTCTTATGGAAAGATGGCTTATCCAATTAAGAAGGTTCATGTATTCATGAAATGAAACAGGGTTAGTTAAAAGTACATGGAGTCAATTCATCTTCTATAGTGATTCTCTTACAATGTTCTTCAGGTGATACACATCTCTACATACATTTGATAAAAGAACATTAAGGGACTGATACCTCATAGAGTTCCAATTGCAAACATCAAAAACTATCACTTAGATTCAGCTATATATATACAACCCCCAACCCAATAATCAAATCCATAAGATTTTGATTTGATTTTCCCAAACTCAAACTTTTAGCCTGGGCTTTGGGATACAAAACCTACAAAAGCACTCAACCCAAAAGAAATGGCTTAAATTTTCAAAAAATACTTCATTGCTTCAACAAGCATGCACTGCTTTTGTTGGATACTGATTCAACCAAAAGACAAAGGCCAAAAGCAACTAAGGCCATATGTTTAACTCCAATCTTTCAATAATTATATAAGTTACAGATCATCCCATGATGTTTCATTTAGGACTTAAAATTTTTCCTTTGAATAGCATGAAAAACTTAAATATGTATGGTTTCATAATAGGTGAAATACAACTAAAAGTTCACCATCAACAAGGAGATTATTTACCTGGAGCAGCAACTGGATTAGGAACGGGTGGTTGTGAAGGTGATGTCCACTGGCCATTAAGAGGTCCTAAAGCAAGACTAGGTCCTACTAGTGGAGGACCTTGCATAAACCATGAGAAATTTTGCATGATCATTAGGAACTGTATCAAGTCATTAAAGGTATGCACAAGCTTTCTAATGGTCTGTGAAGTTTTCTAAGTGTTTATGAGACATTTTTAAGGTTTATATAGAAAGACTTCTAGAAACCCTATGGAACCCATAATAGGCATGTACATGGCCCAGTGAAGACAAGAATAGAAAGGTTTGTAGTCATTCATTAGGACAATTCAAAATTCTCATAGACGCACTTGGTTTCATGCAAATTTCATTCCATAAATCCATCTTACAAATCCATATTTCTTTTAAAATTATTCTAGGAGTTATTCATAAGCAATCTATACCAAGTCCATGTAAAAGATATTTATATTTTTGACCATTGATGTGTTTTTGTCTCTTACTACAATCCTACAGGTCACTCAAAAGGTCTTGGAAGGTGTGCAGGAACCAAGGATAACAAGGGAGTAGTTATCACTATCCTGCAACATGCAGAGATTGCACCTACAACATCATGATATGAAGAGATCAATTACCATAGCCCCGTAGCATGAAGAGATTGCACTTGTGATATTGCAATATGTAGAGATTGATTACTGTAGCTCCACAGCAGTCTCAAAATAAAGTGGTAGGCTGGCGGTATAAATTTAAGTGGCATATGATACTTCACCATGGTCACATGGTAGTCAAGAGAATAACTAGCAGTAATACAGTAAGAAGGAGCAGAGGAAAATAGTACACCGCTCCCTCGCGATAGCCTCGAGTGAGGCTTGCAGTATGGTGGTATAAGGACTTTAAGTTATGTAAGTGTTGAATACCATGACCCCATGATAGTTTCAATGAAGGAGTGTGGTAGTGTGGTGAAAGGATTCAAGTGATGTTTAGTATGGCTACTTCTTGATCTAAGCAATCAAAGTACCTATAGCACGTATTTCTAGCTATGTAAATATCTAGCATCTTAAGAGGTACTTTGTTATACTCATTCAATGTCATGTCAAAATCTTCACACAAGGCTTTCAATTTCATGAGCTTGCCAATTGATGTTGCCTTAAATTTTGACTCTTTAGATGATTCCTCCTTTATCACTTTTTCCAATTGTTATCTCAAGATATCTACTGAGATGATTGAATTGTTTTCACCATTAAACTTGTATGGAATATTTTCAATGAATTCATGAAAATCATCTAAGGTATTTGGGGATAAAGCATAAGCCTCCTTGAATTTATATTTTCCTCCTTCTAAGTTTTTAATCTTGTATTTATAAGCCTCTTTCCATTCTTTATGAAAATGGAGATCTTTCCAATCAATAATATCTTGTAAGACAAGAGTGTTGAAATCAACTTTGGTCATCTCCAACATTTCCTCTATATAGTCAAGCATGATCTGATGGAATGCTTGGTTTGAAGAGTTCCTAATTTACCTAGTATCTTGATTATAAAAGTTTGCAAAAGTCATGACATGCTCCAAGGATTGAACACAAATGGGAAAGGCAACTACTTGTATGATACCATTTTCTGCAAGGTGTCTACCCATGCACTTTGTTTTCTTCATTTGCTCTATCCTTTTGTGGACTTCTTCTAGGCTCACATGGCCTAAATCGATATCTAAAATTTGTGCAAGTTTTGAGATGATCGTAAAAGGAGGAACCATTTCTTTGAATTCATATTTCATCTTGGCTGGAGATGACATATGCCCCGAATTCCCTTGGTTTTGAAAAGACTAAAGAAAAATAGTTGAAAATATGCTTCGGTGGGCTTTCAAACTTTTGATGTAAGTTTGTAATTACTGAGAAGGCCAAAATGTTTGGATCTTAGCCTTTGATGGAGTTTCAGACTTTTCATGTAATGATCTAACAATTACAAGAGTGCTTTGAAAGCTCACAATTCCATAGAGGATTTTACTAAGCAAAGTTTCAAGTTTTTGATGTAAGGATGTAGGATTACAAACAAATCCAAAAAGTCTAAAACTAGAACAAGGCAAGGTTCTAGGGTTTGATTATAAAGATGTAAAATTTACAACAGTGCAAGAAAAATCTAGAATTCCAGAATGGTGAACTAACACAAGGTTTCAGTGTTTGGTTGTAACTTAATAAAATATAGTTGAAAAATAGTTGAAAATATGCTTTTGTGGGATTTCAAACTTTTGATGTAAGTTTGTAATTACCAGGAAGGCCAAAACGTTTGGATCTTAGCCTTTGATGGAGTTTCAGACTTTTCACATAATGATCTAACAATTACAAGAGTGCTTTGAAAGCTCACAATTCCATAGAGGATTTTACTAAGCAAAGTTTTAGGTTTTTGATGTAAGGATGTAGGATTACAGACAAATCCAAAAAGTCTAAAACTACAACAAGGTGGGGTTCTAGGCTTTGATTATAAAGATGTAAAATTTACAACAGTGCAAGAAAAATCTAGAATTCTAGAATAGTGAACTAACACAAGGTTTCAGTGTTTGTTTGTAACTTAATAAAAGTTACAAAGGCAACATGAAAGTTCAAAAACCTAAAGACTTAGGCATAGGCAGAGTTTTATGACCAATGCCATCTCATTTCCTATTTCTCATTTCTAGTAGCATAGATTAGAGGACAGATGTGGCCAATGTTGAACACCAATAGCACAAAGTGCAAATATGTAACTAATCTTGAATAATCTAGAAGGTGAGAAGATACTGATCAAAACCCTAAAAGATGTAAAACCTCACAAACTTGATAAATCAAATCTTATGAGCTCAATTCATACCATGAAAATCAATTCATAAAGAAACATTAAATTATAAAATAAAACAATTTTAGTATTGCCTATGGAAATTGTTGCAAACATACTAAGATTATGGGGTAAGCCACATGCCAATCAACATAGATGAGTACATAGAAGCCATGCAGTTATTGTAATAGTAGCTATAGTTTGTAGCTTAGTTTCTCTAGGATGATTATTTCTTGGATTATACCATTGTAGAAGAAGTAATGTAGGTAGAAGAAGCCATGTTAAGCAAGGAAAATTGATGGATCCTCAAAAAATACCAGTAATGGCAATATATCAAGGCAACTCAGTGAGAACGGTAGCCCAGATTTGAGGAAAAGTTTATCATCATATCACATCAATCCTCCTATCCTTGCCATCCATGTTATAACATAGATAGAAGCCCAGGTGTTCACTTATAGACAACTTCAATTTGCTACAAACAATTTTAACCCTGCTAATGTTATTGGCAATAAAGGATTTGGGTTAGTGTATAGAAGCATCTTGCCTGATGGTAGAATAGTGGCCATTAAACACCTTGATAGAGGTGGAAAGTAAGGAGAACATGATATTATAGTAGAGATGGACCTTCCGAGCTGTTTACATTCTCCCTATTTGCTTGAGTTGATTGGCTACTGTGAATGGATTTGTAGATTTCACATCCTATTAAAGTAGTTTTTAAAAAACAAAAAATTAGTACAGTGGGATGAAGTACTTTATGGATGAAGCTATTGAGAGGAAAAAAATTACCCTCTACTTATTGTCATTGTAATCTATGATAATCTATAATAGAGGGTTTGGGCTCCTAATTTTACTCTCAGGACAGTCCCATGGAAATATGTAATTGCATTTACATGAATAAGTGATTTATTCTTTTTTTTTAAATCCTAGGTCTTGTGGGATATAAGCTAGATATTATTGCACAAGGGAAATTTATGGAATATGGAATAAAAATAAAACCAAATATCAGAATGCCATTGCGCAATTGATAAAGATGAACATTCTTCTAAATGTATTCCATGAATTGCACTTTGTAAATCACAGTTAGAAATATGGCTACTAATCACACGTAGAAACAAAACCCTAGAAACCAAAAAAATGAAATAAGATTATAGTATTTTGTTTTTGAAGTTAGATGAATGTGTACCTAGCTCCACCCTCACCGCTGGCACCCATGAGCTTGTGAGAATCGAGGAGTATTATTTTGTTCTTAGACATCTTCTGCACTACAATTCTCTGCATGGTAGACGTATTAGCCACAACCAAAGAAAACCTATCCCTAACCAGCCCAAACACACTCTATCACACAACCACTAAAAATCCTCTTCCCTTTTTGGTGTCTGCAAATGCTTTTTTGCTAAGTAACACATAGACTCACCCTCTTTTTGTTTCCTTTCAAAGTTTAGATTTTCCTACGTCCCTTTTACTGTATGAAGAAAAATAACATTTTGACTCTCTACCTAGTCCATTTTACGTGGTGTGGGAAAATCTTAAATTTGGATTTCATTTTCCTAAGTTTTTAGTTTGTAAGGATAAAAGTTTCTCTTGGCTTAAATCATGTTGTCTTTTATTTGTGTGACTAATTATTTAGTCATTTTTACTTGTGTGATTAATTATTTAGTTGTGTTTTTTACTCGATGATCAAATTAATCATTTATTTAGTCATTTATAGCTATGTTGCAAAAAAATTAGTAGAATTTAGTCATTTTTAGTTGTCGTGAACAAAATTTTTAGTCACCTATTCATTTATTCACTAAAATTCTACTAGTGGTGTGTATTGAACACCACTATAAATAGAAAATCTAAAAAATAAAATAGAAAAAATAGCATCTACCATAGCATTTAAAAATGTTATACCAAATTCATAGTAGGATTTATCCAACCAACTACAAAAAAATATAATGGTGATGGTGATGGAGACAAAAAATGGGTGGACATACCCTCAAATCACATTGATTAACAAACCTCCGCAAAACCAATCCTTAAGAGCTCAAATTTTAAACCAATCACAACACAAATTAATGATTTTATGAAGGTAGGTACTAATAATAAAAATCGTTATGGGTGGTAGGGTGGGCGCCACTCCACAATAACTTGTGTGGAGTGGCTGACTTGTGGGAGCTGAGGTGTTCGTCTCTGAGGTAGACTTCATTTTTCCTAAGGGCATGTTTAATGATGTTTTTGTGCTTGAGCTTGGTTTGCACAAGTTTTGCCTCAGCTCCAACTAAATTATGAGGGTGTTAATTATGGCAGTAGTATTGGCTCTGCTAGTGTCTTGGTTATCATGCCATTCATTCCTTTACCTTGGCCTCTCTCATTTCACGGACATGGCAAAGTTTATTCTGAACGTGCCAGTAAAGGAATTCGAGATGGGAAGCATGGAGAATCCCATTCAATTGTTGTGTTCTAAGAGACAAATGGACTTCCTTGCACTAGTGTCCTTGCAGAAGCATGTTAATTTGTCATCCTGATTTCTTCATTATTGTAGTGGTGAAGTGTCTATTGGGAAAAGGTTTCTTGGTAGGGGCTAAAGGATATCGTGTAGATTCAGACATCTCATCTAGGGTTTTGGTGATTTTGGTAGATGTGAAGGTGTAGAAAGTGGACACCAAGGTGATCATGGAGAGGCTATTTAGGAAACATTTGCTTGTCAGGTTGGAGGAGGCTTTGGCCATAGCAGATCTTGGTGTGGGGATCCCTCGGGCACGTGAGCTTGACAACTTAAAGAATTTGAGTGTGGTGATGAGGTGTTTCCCTTTTTTGTTGGATTTGAATGGCTTGGAGCTCATTGAGCTTCGTTGGTTGGTCATGGTAGGGGTAGAGTACCTGAGAACAAGGTTCAAGTTGGTGGTGGCTCCAAACAAGGCGTAGGAATATGAATTCCATGTGTTTTCCCAAAACAATCCTTTTTTTTGCAGTGAGTTGGATCTTTCTATTTATGGCTAGGGTTGGGTTTCAGTTTCCATGTCAGGGTTTGGTCATTGTCTGTATGCTTCTAGTTTAAGGGTATGTCGCTTCAACTTTTGTATAGATGGATTTTAGTAACAGTTTCAGGCATCGGCCTTAGTATAGTAGCAGCTTCAACATTATTGACCTAGACAATTTTTTGACCCTAGGGGTCTTCTATAATTTTATGTCAATTATGGTGTCCGTTGCCCCAGGATATGGGATGAATGTAAACTTTTTCTAATATTAATATTAAATAATCTATCTTACTCATCAAAAAATAATAATAAAAATCATTAGTTGGAGTTTTATATTTTACTTACCAATAGTGAGTTAATTTTATTTACTTAAGAGTTATTGTATAGGTTTTTAACAATGAATGAAAATAATAGAAAAAAACCCACTCAAAATTGAGGGCCTATCTTCTATTATGATATACTTTTACATACTGATCAATCCAATACCATATACTACCTTCAATTCATATACATTTTTACAAAATAGTATACTATCATATATATTATACTATATTTATACTCTCATACTACTATTTCTCACCACCTTCTTCCATAGACTTCTCCCCAGATTCCTCTATTTCAATAGCACTGAACTAGTCCGCACCTTCTACATCTGCTACCCCCATTACAACTTTCAAGAATTCCAAGCCCCACTTGGCTTCAATCTTTCTTTTTTTTCATTCACTACTACTTTAGGTATTATGACCAAGATCCACTGGCTGTTATAAGCTAGGAGGATGGCATGCTAGAACCCCTATCCTAGGTGAAAGATGATGCCTGGGACCACCATGTCCAAAACTTGATGTAGTCTACCCCTCTAGTCAACTTTAATCAAGGCCACTACAATCTCACGAATTGTGTCCTTAGATTCCCCTAAATCAAACATTACACCAACAAACATAGCTGAGCTATTTGAGAGTTAACCCTATAATTTTGTTTCAAATTCATAAATAGAAATCCCAAAACCATACCTATCACATGGAGTTCCATTGGTGATTTCACCTTAAACACTTTCTTGAGTCTCTTGTCTGAGATTTATCCCATGAAATCCATATGGCTTTTCCTTCCTACTAGAGGTGTTGTCAAATCCATTTTGTATATGTTAAAAGGGCCAACCCATTTTATGGAGTCAAACCCCATAAAATAAGACAACATGAAAATAATAGAAAAAAATCTGCTCAAAATTAAGGTTCTCTCTTCTATTATGATATATTTTTACATACTGATCAGTCTAATACCATATACTACCTTAAATTCACATACATAATTTTTATAAAATAGTATACTATCATATATATTATACTATATTTATACTCTCATACTACTATTTCTCACCGCCTTCTTCCATAGACTCCTCCCCATATTCCTCTATTTCAATAGCATTGAACTAGTCCACACCATCTACATCTGCTACCCCCATTACAATTTTGAAGAATTCCAAGCCCCACTTGGCTTCATTCTTTCTTTTTTCTTCATTCATTACTAATGTATGTATTATGACCAAGATCCACCAGTTGTTATAAGCTGGGAGGATGGTAGGCTAGAACCCTTGTCCTAGGTAAAAGATGAGGCATAGGACCACCATGTCCAAAACTTGATACAATCTACCTCTCCAATCTAAAAGGAAGCTAGGTGTGCTGAAATTGCTTCCTACACTAATCTAATGAGGGGAGAACTATACAAATTCAAATTAATCCTTACAATAACAGCAACATGAAACATGTAAATGAGATATTGTAGTAATACACATGAAATGGAAAGAAGAAAGAAGAGAGACAAAGATATATCGTGGGGAAAACCCTTATTAGGTGAAAAACCCCACTTAGAAACCTGCATAATGTATTATCAAAACTGAATATGGTTTACAATACACTTGCAATGCAAGCTTCAATAGTCTTCGACACTCATGTCTAGAGTCAATCCACTAGCATAATAGTACCTGTCAATCACATAATACATCTCCTCCTCCAAGCACCTGTTTATATAGAATATACAAGACAGAATTGCTCCTATCTTGAGATGGGCATCCAACTTGGCCTCATGGCCCAAAACCCATGCCTAAGGACACTTGGTCAACATTGTAAAATGTTCCTAACACTTGTCCATAGCTCCTGTAGACACCTAAAAATGTCTCGACTACCAAACTGACTCCCGACATCCCTAAACTTACTAATTCCCTTTCCAACTAATTAATTAAATTTTTATTTAATTAATCACCCCTTTCATTTTCTAAATCCACACCATTTTATCCCCAAAATTGAATTAATTTTATTAATTCAATAGTCCAAACCTTAGCCAAGTGATTTAATAAATATGCAAAATTTATTAAATCAATTCCCCATTTTCCCTAAATCTAATTAATTAGTTAAAACCATGTTAACTAATTAATCCAGCCTACTAATTAGCCTATCCCTACCCTAGATAATTAAATAGCTATTATTTAATTGCCTACTCTAGCCTACCCCATCCTAGCCTTAGGATTACTTAATTAAATCACTAATTGATTAATCTTATCCCCCCTCTAATACCTCTACTAATTTATTCCAGCCACATTAATTAGGTTAATCACCCTAATTAAGAAAGTCAAATCCTCATTAGCACTTCTCTCCACACCTCCCAAATTTAAAATTCAAATAAATCACACATCACATCTACTCCTCTTACACATCCCTTACACATGTCATATCCACTCTTCCCCAAATGAATTTTTAATTCATTTTACCCTTCCCCATGTGAATTTTTAATTCACAAATAATCCATCTCACCCAACCTCATTTATTCACCCCTTTCCCAAAAATGAATAAAAGATTTACTTTTATTCCTAGCCCTCCATCTTCCAAGATCAAATCTAGGCCCTCCACCTCACTTTCATCCTCCACCATTGATCTCTCCAATCAACCTCCACCATTGGATCAAAATCCTCTCCAAAAGTCTATAAATACAACCTCTCACAAGTCATTTTCATCATCCATTTTCATGCAAAGTTACCATGCCAAAATCACCTTTGAGTTAATAGTGAGTTGCACAATTGGAGAGCATTTCACATTGGGATCTAAAGTCTAGGGACAATCTTGGTCTTGGGAGCTTCATTTGGGTGCAAAGGCTCCTCCTTCCCTTGATGGGATTAGGTTGTGTATGTGAGGTATAATCTCTTATTTTATTGCATTTGATTTGGTGTTTTCCCTCATTTTGCATTATCTAATCTACATTGGCACGCCTGGTGGGACCCACAAGGTCCAATCTAATCCTTGTTTGTGAGTTGTTGTGTTAGTATTCGGCCTTTTGCAAGATCAGCGCTATTCGACTGTCATAGTGACGCCATCACTGTCATATTTCAGTGCTATTTCTCTTTTAGCGCTATTTCTGTGCAATTTTATTTGATATGCTAACCGTACTCACGTGTGTTTATTGCTTTTCCTATTGTGTTCTATGTTTTTTGTTCTCTGTTTTATAAGAAAACAAGGAATTACAGGGGGAGGCTATAGCAAATTTTTGACAGAATCAGACAAACAGCATCAGTTTCGCATTTTGATGCCATCCTTTAGATTAGCGCCATCGGTGTCTTCCCCCGGATTCAGAAACACCTGCAGTGGCACCCTCACTACTTCAGATTATCGCTATCCTCTATATTAGCACCTAACGTAGACTTTATTAGTGCTATCATCTGTAACAATGCCTTTAATTTAATTAGCGCTATCTTAGGTTGTAATTAGCGCCATAAATTAGTTTAGCACCATTTTACATAAGATGGGTTGTTCTACCCGCAGTGGTGCCTGTGTATGTCAGTTTTAGCGCTATTTTGCCTTTCTGTTTGTTGCAGGTACTACGGATACTAACAAAATCTTTTTGCAGGATGGTTTATTAACTAGTTAGCAAACATTTCAATTTGGAAACTAAAATGAACCTTTGTTTGCTTTGTTAGGTCTTAGACAAACATTTCCATTTGGTGTTCTAAAATCAATCCAAACAACTCCTTGATTGAAGTGTGTGATCATAACATTTGCTTTTTGGTGCTCTAAAATATACTTCTTTTTGTGTGGCAACAAACAAACAATCAGAACACTTCAATTTGGGCTATAAAAAGAACAACAAATTGCATACTTCATTGGATAAAAAAGACAACAAACTTGCATTTCCACGCATCTAATCAAGACAATCTATAAAATTGTGTGAAGTGTCTTCGTGATTGTGTCAAGTAGAGTGAGAAAGTGTATGCTCTTCCTTTGCACCTTTTGGTGATCTTGGGAATCAAAAACTTCTCACAACACTTTGTATTAATCACCCCCCATCTAATCCAAAGATCTAAAATTGAACCATGTTGAGTGTGATATAATCATAGGGAACACGTATGCTCTCCCCTCGCATCTTTGTATGAACTTGGGGATCAAAAGTGTTTTCATAATTGTATTGCTTTTGTAATCCTTAGAGGGCCTGCCACCCCGCTTCAAAAGGTGGGAACAACCCAAGTGGCATCAAGCTAAAGCCAAGCTCTTCCAAGCCGCTATATAAAATAAGGCATTTGGGATGAAAGTCTCAAGCGACAGGTGTTGTTTTGTTATACCAACAGCCAACCTCCCCATAAACCCTCCAAGGCGCAACCCTTGGAGGCTGGGAGACTCCATAACAGAGAGTAGCGCTGCCGCACGTATAACCACCTGAATGGATGCCCTTACTAAGAGCCATTGTTGTAGTAAGCCAAAATCCTTCTATTTGTTGACGCAGAGGGCAAAACCCTTGAAGCAGCCCCGATTCATGCGGTTCTTAGCCGAGGTAGCAGGGACAATCTAAAGGTTTGGAGAGGGTCAAGCCTTATAAGAAACATGGATCTTGGTATGCGTGAGAAGTGTGTGCAATTGTAAGGAGGAGCCGGTGCTACCAAGATCCTGGAGCTACCCGCTTTGAATAGGCATAGCTAGGGGATTCAACAAATACTGTCCCATTCTCGCCATAGGTTGTAAAAATGTGCTTGTTCTAAACAAAGTCATGTCATTTCACAAACAAAAATCATTGCTTGTTTTATGTTCAAATGTGTGTTAAAGTGCTTTGATTTTTCACAAACAACTTGCCAAGAGACAGAACACATCAGTTGGTCTCAGTCTAAATAATCAGATCCAAAAATTTGCTATCAGAAATCTGTCAAACTCTATTTCAGCGCCATATCTGTCTTATTGTAGTGCCTTTTCACCCATGGATTGGCACTATTTTGAGATTGGCGTGCCTGAGACAGAACAAATCAGTTGGTCACATCCCAAACAGACAAATCCAAAAGTCTACCTTCAGAGATCCAAAAGTTTGCCATCAGAAATCTGTCAAACTCTGTTTCAGCGCCATATCTGTCTTATTGTAGTACCTTTTCACCCGTGGATTGGCACTATTTTGAGATTGACGTGCCTGAGATAGAACAAATCAGTTGGTCACATCCCAAACAGACAAATCCAAAAATCTACCTTCAGAAGTCCCAAAATTTTGCCATCAGAAATCTGTGTAACTTGTTTTAGCGCTATATCTGTCTGATTGTAGCGCCTTTTCACCCGTGGATTGGCGCTATTCTTAGATTGACTTTCCTGAAGCAAAGACCCATTTTGTTGTGATCTACACCTTCTGTTCTGCCATAATCCATACCCATCTCATAGAAATCTGCCAACCGTCCAGCCATTTTCTTCCAAAGTTTTCCAAATTACACATTCTCTTTAAGCTTAGAAGATCACTCACCACCCTTGTTGGACCCCTTTGATACATCATAATCAGCCCAAATACATATCTATCCATCCCCATTCATTCCTTTTGCATATCTCCTTGGACCAATATAAAATCATTTCAAAAATCCACATCCAAATCAAAACCTCATCAAATCACCAATCAAATCTTGTCACCCTTTTGAGCCAAAGTTAGATCTAGATCCTATCATTAACATCACGTTTTCCTTGAAAATTCATTAGTCTACATTTCAAGAAAAACAAATTACCTCTCTTTGTGTAAGGTCATTAGTCTACCCCAAACAAAGAAAATCATCATCCTTTGTGTGCCAAATCAAAATCTAGATCTTATCCAAAAGCTCAATTCGAGAAACATCAACAATATCATCCTCACTATCCTAAATCAATCAAAAAATCAAAAACATCAAATCCCTTTCTTATCATCCATCTTTGGTCCAAAATTTGTGCAAAAATATCAATATCACCCATTCATATCACCCTTAGGATAAAACCTTTGGAAAACACATCGATCTTCATCATACCCTTCTACTCCATCTCACGACCACATCCATCTTTGGGTCCAACACAATCAATTCGATTCTCTAAGGTCTCCACCTCATCCCACATCTAGAAATCAAATCCATACGTGTATGCCCAGCACAAGATCACAACACAAAAGAAATCAAGAAATGGCGGAACGATGGCCCTTTGGCATGCCTAACACCGACAGTAACAACATACCCATTTATCAAACATACAATCCACCTACATATTCCTTCATCCCCCCATTTGGTGCCAATGACCATTTTCACTTCTTACCACAAGCACCAACACCACCCCCACCACCACCACAAAATGTCCCCACCATATCCCAAGATGACCTAGATGTCTTGACCTTCACACAAGATGCCGATAATATGGACCTACTTAATAAAGTCCTAAGATCGGATCCAAAGAGATATCTTGACCATCTTCTCAAGCTTGGTGCTCAACTTCCCCCCGTCACAACATCATCACAACCATCCACTTCTATAGTTGTCCCAACCCCATCAAATACCCAAGCATCTACATCACATACCCAACCTACCATCTCTCAAATGTCAACACCTAATGTATATACCACTTCCACAACCTCAATCGCTACCACACCTACAATTTCCATGGCCATACCCAACATCTCCCAACCTGTCATCACTTCTACTACCACAACTACCATCAACCCTTCCGCTTCAAACATAACAGGCATACAAGGCAACATCACACAAGCAAGTACCTCCACAAGTGTGCCCCCACCAAACCCTCACACCCTTGCATACCTACGACAACTATTCTCACAACAAACTCACAACGCATCTAACCAATCCAACATACACGTACCCAACGTCAATCCCATAAGTCAACATAATCCCAATCCCCAAATACCCCCACATATTCTCCAATAACTCTACGCGCACCAACAATCCCACAACACATCTAACCCATCCAACGTCCACATACCCAACGTCAATCTCATAGGTCAACATAATCCCAATCCCCAAATACCACCACATGTCCTCCAACAACTATATGCCCACCAACAACAACAGCCACCAATCAATCCAAATCCCAACCCACAATACCAACATCTCAACCAAACCAATCCCCAATATCAAATCCCGCCTCATCTCCAATATCTCACCAATCAACAACCCTACACGTTTCCACCACAACAACCACAGGATTTCAACACCACGCTGCAAAGCTTAATCCAAAAGGTGGATGACTTACAAACTGGGGGCAAACGCAATTACTATTCTTTTGAGGATATTTGTCCCTACCTGTTTGACCGCACCTTGTACATGCCCCATTTCCCTAAAAACTTTGAAACGCCAAAATTTGACAAATACAAGGGAAAGGGAGACCCTAGGGACCACCTTAGAGAGTTCTACATTGCTTGCCTCGAAGTCTCTCACAATGACACATATCTTATGAGACTCTTCCCAAGAAGTCTTGGCAGCCAAGCTGCTGAATGGTTTGCCCATCTTCCACCTAGAATTTGAACATTTCCTGAGCTCACGGAGAAGTTTGTCAACCACTTCTCCTACAACTTTGAACATGAGATGTCTATGACTGACCTTTGTAACACCAAACAAAAGAACGGTGAAGCTTTCTCTTCTTTCCTATAAAGGTGGAGGGGCCTAGCAAGCAAGCTCCCATGGCCTATTCCTGAAAAACAACTTGTCACCATGTTCGTGGCCAATCTCAATCAGGAATTAGGTTTGCACTTACAGATTATGTGCGCATCTACCTTTGAAGAGGTTATCGACAAAGGCACCACTGTGGAATGAGCCCTCATTGCCAAGGGTTCCATCAAACTTTACGATCCCAAGTCCAACAACAACAACAATAACAACAACCACAAATCCAATCATAACACCCCCAATACCAACAACAATACCAACAGGCAATCTAATGATAAATCATGTTATTGGGGGAAGAACAAGAATAATCTGAACGACGGCGTCACTGATGTAAAGGCCATCCAACACATCCAAAATCACACACCAGCACACACGTATGCAGCAAACACCAATAACCAAAGAGGACCAAATAAACCCCGCAAACCTCGCCAAAATTTCACGCCGTTAGCAGAACCTATTGAGGACATCCTTGATAGATGCCTCAAGCAAGGAGAAATCACACTCCCACCTGTCAAACCACTCTAAGACAATGACCTCAAGGCAGCATGGTATAATGAAAATGATTATTGCGAATACCACCGCGTGGTAGGTCATAAAACAGCGGACTGCATGCAATTAAAACATTGTATCCAAGACCTAATAGATCAAAATCTTGTCAACCTTGAGCACAGTACACAGCCATCACCAAACGCCAATCTTGGAGCTTACAAGGATCCCTTACCCAACCATAACAAAGCTTCATCATCCAATCAAGCGTACAATGTCACTCCACCACCCACACACTACGACTTCATTGTCGGCTGCATCGAACCCTCATCCCACTCTATCAACACAATCACCATTTGGGCACAAGCACCCGATTGCGTCGTCACAACCCATCGAGGCTGTGTCTCAATCCGCACTGCCCCTCCCACTGAACCAACACCCCCATCCACATTTGATCCCCTCCCCCCTCATCCAAACGCCCGTCCATCACCCACCACTCGATACAACCTCCTAGACCATCTAGGAAAGACACCCGCGCAAATCTCCATCCTTGAGCTACTTTGCACATCACCTCGCCACAAGGACATTCTTGACAAGGCCCTTTTGGAAACACAAGTCCCTAAGAACTTGGATGTCAATCAATTTCAAGCCATGGTCGGCCATATTGCCGCACCACACCATATCACATTTTCTAAAAAAGATCTTCCTGCTTCCGAACACCTACATAATGATGCACTACACATCGAAGTCCACATTCATGAACACACCATTAAAAGGGTTCTAATAAATGGTGGTTCTAGCCTTAATATATGCACTCTAAAATTGCTAAAACACTTAGGGTACTCAGATGTGGTTGTGGATGCTAGCGAGTGCATAACAATAAAAGGATATGATGACACCGAGAGGCTATCCGAGGGTACCATAAAGCTCCCTATTCAAGTGGGATAGAAAATCCTTGAAACCAAATGTCAGGTTCTTGATCTTGACCTCCCCTATAACATTCTTCTCAGCCGCCCATGGATCCATGCCATGCAAGCCGTCCCCTCCACTTTCCATCAATGTCTCAAATTCCCCCACAATGGCACTGAAGTCACTATCTATGCCGATCCTCGTCCTTTCCAATACTGCAGCTTTCTGGAAGGACACAACCAAACCTTCTGTTCGTACAATAAAGCCACCAACCAAATCACCCCAACAGCTTCCACTTCATATATCGACCCTGCCAACATTGCCACCACTTCATCGCAAGCACCTTCACCTCCTGAGGTCAAGATCAAGATCAGCGACCAAGGCTGTGGGGAATACAACGTTCACGGCACCTTTTGCATGGGATTATTACCCACTCCTAAGACATTTGGCACTCCGAACACAGAGGCAACTGACACAGTCATCATCAAATGCAAACCCTCGCCTGTCTTTGAGAAAAAACACCTTCTGGATTAGGACATACTTGAAGATATTTCATCTTGGCTTTACAAGGATGAGGAAATAGAACAAGACATCCCCACCATCCCAACAAATAATTACGGAAAAGGTTCTGAGATAGTCAAAAGCATGGGTTACAAAGGACAAGGCGGCATTGGCCTTCATGAATAGGGCATTGTTGAACCACTGCAAGCAACAAGGAACCCCTATACTCAAGGGTTAGGGTATGGTCAACCACAACGCATCCTTAATACCGGTGAATGTATCTTAGCCGAGTTTGCTCCAGTTTCTCTAGATGTCAACAATATTAATGAAACGGACCTACAAGACTCCTTTAGTGACTTTTCTGATTTCTTCGCCTCCTTCATTTGCACCATCTACTCTGTCACTACTCTCGCCTCATCATCCAATGACCTACCATTAGTATACCCTGACCTCATCGACTGGGACCAACGAGGACCTCCTATTTTGGATATCGCACCTAATGACGAAGCCATTGCTAAAATGATGGGAGTAAGAGACAACTTCCCCTTGGGAGATCACTGAGCTGGATACATCATGGAACTCAATCTGGCTGCCTATTTTGGGGAGACAACCCCTGCTTCTAGTCGCAAAAATACAAAAATAAAAAATGGATTTGATGGTGAAAACCATTCCACGGCAGTATCAGATCCTAAAAAAGTAAAAATAAAGGACGTATCTCCTGGTGAAAACCTCCATGAGGCACCAGGAGATGGAAGCATGGGCCTCCTTGAAATAGATAAAGTATATCCTGACAAATCACCCATCTTGGTTGAACCAGTGCAAGAAATGAATCTAGGGACAGAGGAAGAGCCGAAAATCACATATCGAGCAGAATCTCTCAGCCTGTTCGAACAGGAGGACTTCTTGGCATTCTTCACACGCAGAAATCGCAACTTTGCATGGACCTACACAGACATGCCAGGGCTAGATCCTGCTTTGGTTGTACATCATCTTGCAGTGCGTCCTGATGCTAAACTAGTCAAACAAAAGCTCCGAAAGATGAATCCTCAGGTGGCCCTTCTTGTCAAAGCAGAGCTTAAAAAGTTACTAGATGTGGGGTTCATACGTCCAATTGATTATCCCGAATGGGTCTCGAATCTAGTACCTGTTGCTAAACCAGATGGCAGAATCCACTGTTGCACTGACTTCAGAGACCTCAACAAGGCCTGCCCGAAAGATGACTTCCCCCTTCCCAACATTGACATGATCATGGATCTTACCGTAGGGCATGAGATGCTATCCCTCATGGATGGCTTTTCAGGATACAATCAGATCAAAATTGCCGAGGAAGATCAGCACAAAACATCCTTTATATGCCCATGGGGGACATACTGCTGGGTAGTAATGCCGTTTGGCCTAAAGAATGCAGGAGCTACTTATCAACAAGCAATGACTATCATCTTCCATGACCTCTTTCACCACATCATGGAGGACTACGTTGATGACTTACTCGGCAAATCAAAGACCTGAGAAGAACACTTAGACGTGCTAGCCAAGATCTTTGACAGGCTAGAACAATATAATGTTCGTCTAAATCCAAAAAAGTGTGTCTTTGGCGTTACTTCAGGCAAATTGTTGGGATACATAGTCTCCAGACAAGGAATCGAGGTGGACCCAGCAAAAGTCAAAGCTATTACCGAAATGCCACCTAAAACCTTGAAATAATTGAGAAGCCTGCAGGGTAAACTACAGTCTATTCGCCAATTCATTGCTCAACTTGCTGACAAATGCCAACCATTCCAGCATCTCCTTAGAAAAGATACAGCTTTCACCTGGACTACTCAGTGTCAGGATGCCTTCGACCAACTAAAAGCATATCTGGCTAATCCCCTTATTCTATCTCCACCAAGACAAGGAGAGCCCCTCCTCTTGTATATTTCTGCAACCGACACAGCAGTCGGGGCTTTGTTAGCACAACACGATGAGCAGGGGAAGGAAAGAGCTATCTACTACATCAGTTGCAACTTGATTTCCTATGAGCTTAACTACACACAAATTGAACGAGCATGCCTGGCCCTCATCTTCACATCACAAAAGTTAAGACATTATATGCTCAATCACAAGACTAAGCTCATTGCTAAGATCGACCCACTCAAATATTTGCTAAACAGAGCAGCTCTCATAGGAAGCATGGCAAAATGGGTCATGATTCTCATCGAATTTGACATACAATACACAGAGAGGAAGGCAATCAAAGGACAAGTCATAGCAGATCAGCTGGCTGAGGCACCTATTCAGGCAGAGCATCCTACAATAGCAGAATTTCTAGACGAGGCCATCTTGACAATCACACCAGCCACAGATACATGGGAGATGTATTTTGATGGATCCTACACTCACAGAGGCTTGGGGGCAGGTGTCTTGTTTGTTACCCCTCAAGGAGACACAATCCCTAAATCATTCAAAATCACATTTCCATGCACCAATAATGTAGCAGAATATGAGGCCCTCATCACAGGTCTCTGAATGGCCATCCAATGGAAAATAGAAAAACTAACTGGATATGGTGACTCTCAACTAGTCATCAGGCAGGTCAATAATGAATATAAAACCAAGGACGATAAGCTTCTTCCCTATAAGAAGATGGTCGATGACTTTAAAGATTATTTCTGTGACATCCACTTTGAGCAGATCCCAAGGTTAAACAACAAAGTGGCAGATGCCATGGCCACCATTGGATCTCTGGTTGACATGAAGCAAGGCAGCAAGAAATGTGAGTTTCTGATCGAAGAGCTCCCCATCCCAGCATATGACATTCCCCAATCTGAACTAGTGTGTGAAATCGTTGGTCCTTTATCCCCCTGGTATCAGGAAACGTACCTCTACCTTCATGATAACATCCTCCCCAATAACCTATCCCCATCACAGAAAAAATCCTTCATCCGTCGAGCCTCCCGTTTCATCCTTGTAGCTGACACCCTCTACAAAAGGAGTCTTGATGGTATGCTTCTACGATGTTTAGACTCTAAGGAAGCTGAGGCAGCTTTGGAAGAGGTACACGTAGGTATTTGTGGGACACATTCAAGTGGACCAGCTCTTTCTAAGAAGATCCTGAGGACTGGTTATTATTGGCCCACTATGGACAAGGATGCACATCAGTTTATCAGAAAATGCCTCCCATGTCAACAGAACGACGATCTCATCCACGCCCCAGCACAGGAGCTACAACCAATCACAACACCATGGCCCTTCTCATAGTGGGGACTAGACCTCGTAGGAAAAATCCATCCTCCATCTTCCAATGACCATAAATTCATAATCACTGCTACAGAATACTTCACAAAGTGGGTGGAAGCAATACCACTCACCTTCACCACAGGCATCCAAATCTCCAAGTTCATTCTCCATTACATCATCTGCCACTACGGTATCCCCCATTCCATTGTCACTGATAATGGGAAGCCATTTAAGAACCAAGAAGTTCACACTTTGTGTGAAAAGTTCGACATCAAACACCGCTTCTCCACGCCATATTACCCCCAAGGAAACGGTCAAGCAGAGGCTTCTAACAAAACCATCCTCCGCATCTTAAAGAAGACAGTCAATGAAGCTGGCCGCGACTGGCACCTCCAACTTAACCCCACCCTATGGCCTTACTGCACCAGCATCCGCACTCCTACTGGAGCCACTCCATACTCACTAGTATTCGGATCAGAAGCCATTTTACCTATAGAGGTCGAGCTCCCGTCCCTCCGAGTATCATTGCAAAATATTATCTCTGATGAAGACTATCGCGTTGCAAGGTTACATCAACTTGAATTGTTGGATGAGAAACGCTTGAATGCATTAAATCACTTACAGGCATACCAAAACCGCCTCAGAAGAAGCTACAACAAAAAGATCAGAATGAGAAAGTTTGAGGTAGGTGACCTGGTCCTAATGGAAAATCAAAAGAACCTGCAAGAGCGTCCAAAGCAAGGAAAATTTGAACCTAATTGGCTAGGACCTTATGTCATCACCGTCGACTATGGGTTAGGAGCTTATCAGCTTGCAACACCTGAGGGGCAGCCTCTAGATGAGCCAATGAACATCTTGCATCTCAAGTGATTCTATGCATAACCCATCTGATACCACAAGTCAAAAAATCAAAAAAATACAAAAAATAAAAACACCCAAAAAATAAAAAAATCAAGAAAAAATTAGAGTGCAATAAAAACTTCCAATGGTGAAAATCACCTCAGTGACGCCTTGGATAAGTAACATGGTGAAAACCTGTTTTAGGCGCCATGCATAATGGCCAGTTCTACCATCTAATAAGTCCTCTTTCCAGCATAACACTCCATACCCACACATCCCATGGCTTGAAATTCTGAAACATCAAGTTTGTTCACCCATCCCGCACTACCTCACCCACCCACAGCCCCATCCAGGGAACAAGGATCTTTGTAAGCTCTCTTTTGTACAGTTCAGAAAATCAAAAAATCTAAAAACATCAGAAAATCAAAAAATCCAAAAACATCATAGAATTAGAAAATCCAAAAATAATCACCCCATGCATCAATCTCGCATCCCACCACAATCATCAAACACACCTCAACCCTCATCACATCACATCGCCAACCATTCCCACATCATCAAGTCTTGCCGGAACTAAATATTCATTTCACCCGCATCTTAAAAGTACCTTGATCCCATGGACACAGGGTATGTAGGCAGTCTGGAATACGAAGGATGTTTCCAGTACTCAGGTATCTAAGATGCACCCATCCCACCCATTGGGATGGTTCCCACTCACTGAGCTTTCTAGATCTACAAAACGATACGCATGCTACACATACCATTGAAACATGGTCCCTCGCGCAAAAATCATCAAGCAATATACCAACTATAATCTTCCATTTGGCCCGAATGTTCTTTTTCCCATCTTCCACAAACTCTTCAATCAAAAACAGATCTGCGTCCTAGGATACGTCTTTCCTACAATGGACAAAAATCTATCATTCTATCATCACGTCTCTTGGCAAGAGCACACAAAGGCTATTTGTATCTTTCGTTGGTCTTTTTGCTTATTGATTTTTATCTTTTTGTCTCACTCCAAGTAATCTCCAAATCTACCTTGATCTCATTATATCATGGTACGTAGCGGGTAGCCCTTGGAGTAGACATAGTCATTGTTTCGGTATGCTATGCTTGTGGGTTGGTTTCATTACTCCAAGAATAGTATTCATATCTTGAAGTCTAGGTCGGTTCTAGCATGATGTGTCCTATTTTGCATATACAGGTATCAACACCTTATATGCATTATTCACACTCACTGCTATGAGTCCCCTTCCTCTACTAGGCAAGATTATACTACCTTGGGCATGCATGAAACCAACCTATTGTTTGTGGGTCTAGTCCATGGAATCGTCGGATATATATCATCACCTAGGTCATTTCATACCTTCGTGAACTGTATCCTACATTGCTACATTAAACTAAGAAATGCTCTCAATTAATTTTGTGCAACTACTGATACTAGCTCAACATCATCATCCTAATCACTCAGTCACCTATCCCATATTGGCCTAGATTTGATCGACACTTTCCAACCCCCCCCCCCCACCAATCTAACTCCCGCACTAACCCCATCATCCCAACCTATCTCCACTTAACACATCTTGAACCAAACCAAACCCCCCCCTCAATGACGTGGTATCTTATGACTTAACCATCCTCCAATCCCCCCACCGCCATCCCCTAGACGCTCTCACCCCTATCATCCCCAACACCTAACACGTTCTCCCACAGTCTCACCATTCAGGGTCAACACAAGGAACATCATGTGTATCAGGACTAGGCTACCTCACCTATCACCTAGTTTGCATACCACCTATCACTGATACTACATTTAGCACATATCATTTAACTACATGTCACCACCAATTTGCATCTCATTTTAGGTTCATTTTTCATCCATTTAAGTTGCATATCCTTTTAGGTTCATTTTAATCCATTTGCATCACATATTTGGTTCATTTTAAATCCATTTTAGGTTCATGTTAATCCATTTGCATCACATTTTAAGTTCATGTTAATCCATTTGCATCACATTTTAGGTTCATTTTAATCCATTTGCATCACATTTTAGGTTCATTTTAATCCATTTGCATCACATATTAGCTTCATTTTAAATCCACTTGCATCTCATTTTTAGGTTAATCCATTTGCATCACATATTAGGTTCATGTTAATCCATTTGCATCTCATTTTAGGTTCACTTTAATCCATTTAAGTTTGCATAAAACACAAGTAGATTCATTTCAGCTGCATATCATTACACATCATGTCATAGGTGCATATTAAAAATAGCATCATCACATTGCATTCCATACATATCAACATCTCATAAACATTTAGTTGCATTACAACATCACCAACATCACCATTGAAACAACTAGTGGCATATAACATAATCCCATACATTTTCATCCATAATAAATGTTTGTTAATCCGCATATTTAGTTACATCATATAGTCCATAAAATCACAACACCATGCATATATCACAAAAACATAATTGCATCCACCAAATCACACACATCATTTGAAAAAACATCATACATCCACAACATATAAAATATAACATGTGCATCCATCATATAAGCATCATCACAATAGAATATCATAAGCCATCAGAAGTCTCACATCATATATAATCACTACAAAAAATGTACATCGGTCACATTGTCAAAAAAATAAAGTGTCCTGATACCATGCCTCTAAGGGCTATCATGGTATAACTATCACATCGAGGATCCTCTCTCTGAGGGGGTAGGAGATGATGACCCTGGTCGAGCCTATGATCCTGGCGGCGGCTGTGGCTGTGGTGCTACTGGTACCTGAGGATCCTGCTAGGGCACATATGTGGGAGGGGGCATCGTCTGCTGAACTGACTGAATAGATCTAGATCGATGTGATCTCGACGCCCCCAATCTACTGACCTGGCTGTAACTCAGTGCTCGCTGCGCTGCGGGTACAGCTACATAGTATAACCCCCGATAATACTCCGTCCATGCTCTGGCCTCTGCTAGCTCCCCCCGTAGCTGAGCTACCTGTCCCTGCACCTGAGCTACCTGTCCTTGTGCCTGGCTCAACTGCCCCTGTATCTGATGCGCATGTGTCTGAGCCTAGGCCAGTTGAGTCTGCATCCCTGCCAAAATCGAGGCAATGCCCCCACCCATAGCCTATGCACTGCTCAACGCAGTCTCTGCCTGATGCGCTCTCACGAGCGCTGCATCCCGCTCTATCCTCAAATCCTCCATATCCTCTCTGGCCTGAGCCAACTGAGCCTCTAACACTGCCAACCACCCATCTACTCCCTGTAGCTATCCCAACTCAGCCTCTTGACACCCCAACGCCTCCTCTAAACTGGCCACCTAAGCACGTAGTGTCTCTACCTCCTCCATCTCCTCCCGTGACCGTCGCTGAGGCATCAGCCTCTCAACCTCTACCTCCATCCCTGCCGCTGAACTCCCTGCCCCGACATCATGACGACCGACTCGCAGCTGCTTCACCCATGATGGGGATAGATCACCTTGCTCCATCCTCGGCTGTCCACCACACCGCCGCGGTGCCCTACCCTGCCGTCCGCCCCTAGCCTGGACCTGCTGTGCAGGAACCTGCTGCGCTGGAACCTGCTGTGCAGGAACCTGCTGCGCTGGAACCTGCTGTGCAGGAACCTGCTGCATTGGAACCTGCTGTGCTGGAACCTCCTGCCCCACTGGTCCCTGTCCTGCTACCGCTGCTGCCACCTCATCCACAAGCTGACCATCTCTGGCGATCACCCTCTCTGACCCATCATCCATCACCTCCACAATGAAATCTGCAATGACCTCATCCCCATCCCCATCTGGATCATCTCCATCCCCATCTCCCCCATCCTTTGATATCGCCACTGTTGGATCTGTCAATCGAGTGGGCCGATGCATCTGCCACCATACCTCATAAGCAGGCGTAGTACCTGCATCCATCACTGTGCTCCTCCAATCCCACTGAACTGGCCGAAGTGCTGCCCAGTCATTCAGCACAACCTATGGCTATAATACTGTGGGCTAGTAGGTTGTATCCCGCGGTGTCCGCGCATATATCACCATCTGCTGAGGCACATCTTGTACCCGTCCAAACTGCCGCATCACCCATGAGGGTAGGTACATCTCTATAGTACAGTCTGCATGACCCATAAGAAATCTTTGCTGAAATGTGTACGGGAGATGGGTCACATCATCCGGCCACTCCTCACAATCAATATATGGACGGTATACCACGCTAATCACATCATCCAGTATCCTCCGCCAGTGGCGGACCTGGCCAGTATAAGTATACAGTGCATCCTGATACAAAAACACAAACGCCTCAAATGGGCGCCGATAATAACCGCATGTCAGCTGAGTCACAGGGATATGCTCCCAAAGCCATACATGTAGTAGCGTAACCCCAGCAGATAAAGCCCTGTCATGAAGATAAGCGACCGTGTGCATCTCCTGCAGCAGCTGTGCTAGCATCACTGGCCCCCATGCGTAGACAGTATCATGACTCACCATCCCCTCTATCATCCCACCCCAGCCCACAAAAAAACCTCTGCCTCGCCTATCCGACAGCACCACACCTCCAATCAGCGCACACAAATATAAGGCAAAGGGATCTGCACCCGCCGCCAGCATCCTGTCATAATCCATCTCCCTCCCGTCTGCCGAAAATACCACGTGCTCTGCTCCGAACACTCTGATCAACGCAGTCCGCCCCCTCCTCGTGTTATACCTCACATGTCAACTATGAATCGGCAGCTTGAGGATGTGATAAACATCCTCAAGTGTGATAGTCATCTCTCCTATCGGTAGCAGAAAGCTGGAAGTCTCGCTGCAGTATCGCTCCACTGCGGCCGTCATCAAAGCTCTATGAGCTCGCAGCACTGGCATCATTGCCACCATCCAAAGCCCCAATCTCGCAAGTCGAGGTCACCATGCCTCATCAAACAGCGGCATCACAGATCACACTCATCGCTCTCGCTACTGCAGTATAAATCACCGTGTATCCTGCATCCACCACTTCTTCGTTAGATACAAAATTATTTTCCCCCCACACCTTTTTCTTCTGAATGTCTCACAGGCCCAAATCATGTGGCCCCACACAGACAATCCCTAAGTGCTATTTTAAAAATAGCGCTACTTTCCCCTACCTATCATGCCAATACAGACAATGGCGCCACTGCGCTCCCTGTATCGCGCTAATGCAGACATTGGTGCTACTGCGCGCCCTATATCGCGCCAATCCAGACGATGGCGCAGTACTTCATTTCGCGTCAATTAAACTTTTAGTGCTATTACAGACGATAGCACCATTCTACCCATAATATGGCGTCAAAATGCCATATTTGCTTCGCCCTAAGTTTTGGCACCAATCCAGACGATGGTGCCAATATTCCTCCAAAATGGCATCAAAATCACCTCACCCTACCCTGGCGGATAGCGCTAATCCACAGGATTGCGCTAATCCACCTTATCTTTGGCGCCACGTACTCCAAACCCATATCCCGAAACCCAAAAACACGTGCGTAAAGTAAAAAATCACAGAGTTCAGGTTAGGCCCTACCTGGGGTCCAGCCTCGGGTGATTGCCCGACCTCTCAGAATTGCTCTGAGATGTGATGAAGTCGCGGGAACTGTGGGTTGCGCTCGCCCATCTCTCCTTTGTCTTTTCTTCTAGAAGGTCAAAAGTGTGCCAATGTGGCACTCTTTGGGCCCACTTTTCCTAATATACGGGGCCATGTCATCCTTCCATCCCTTTCTTTTCCCTCCAGGGTGCAGATCTCAGCCTTTTTCCTCTGTTTTTCCTCCCACCCTCTTCTTTTTCCAGCACCTCTCCAACTTTCACTTCCGTCACATCCTTTCGACAGCTTACCTGCCAAATTGTTATTATTCCTGCTAACCTCTCGAGGGGGCATCCCCTATCCATCTCATTCCTTCCCGGCAGCTGGGGCATATTTTTCTTTGACCTGATCCCACTTCCCTCCTAGGTCTTGACGCCACGTCAAAGAGGGGCAAATATAGACACCTAAAAATGTCTCGACTACCAAACTGACTCCTGACATCCCTAAACTTACCAATTCCCTTTCCAATTAATTAATTAAATTTTTATTTAATTAATCACCCCTTTCATTTTCTAAATCCACACCATTTTATCCCCAAAATTGAATTAATTTTATTAATTCAATAGTCCAAACCTTAGCCAAGTGATTTAATAAATATGCAAAATTTATTAAATCAATTCCCCATTTTCCCTAAATCCAATTAATTAGTTAAAACCATGTTAACTAATTAATCTAGCCTACTAATTAGCCTATCCCTACCCTAGACAATTAAATAGCTATTATTTAATTGCCTACTCTAGCCTACCCCATCCTAGCCTTAGGATTAATTAATTAAATCACTAATTGATTAATCTTATCCCCCCTCTAATCCCTCTACTAATTTATTCCAGCCACATTAATTAGGTTAATCACCCTAATTAAGAAAGTCAAATCCTCATTAGCACTTCTCTCCACACCTCCCAAATTTAAAATTCAAATAAATCACACATCACATTTACTCCTCTTACACATCCCTTACACATGTCATATCCACTCTTCCCCAAATGAATTTTTAATTCATTTTACCCTTCCCCATGTGAATTTTTAATTCACAAATAATCCATCTCACCCAACCTCATTTATTCACCCCTTTCCCAAAAATGAATAAAAGATTTACTTTTATTCCTAGCCCTCCATCTTCCAAGATCAAATCTAGGCCCTCCACCTCACTTTCATCCTCCACCATTGATCTCTCCAATCAATCTCCACCATTGGATCAAAATCCTCTCCAAAAGTCTATAAATACAACCTCTCACAAGTCATTTTCATCATCCATTTTCATGCAAAGTTACCATGCCAAAATCACCTTTGAGTTAATAGTGAGTTGCACAATTGGAGAGCATTTCACATTTGGATCTAAAGTCTAGGGACAATCTTGGTCTTGGGAGCTTCATTTGGGTGCAAAGGCTCCTCCTTCCCTTGATGGGATTAGGTTGTGTATGTGAGGTATAATCTCTTGTTTTATTGCATTTGATTTGGTGTTTTCCCTCATTTTGCATTATCTAATCTACAGCTCCCATCCCAAAGAGGTCACCTATTTCTAAAATGGGCTATGACAGATGCTCTTACGACTCTTAGAACCATCATAGAATCTGTCATAGCAGTTACAACTTACAGCTGTAACAGAATCTGTCATACACAGGCTATAAATAGCATATTCTCTTACAACATGTCATAGTCCACCTTGGGGCACCCAAATATGCCTTTTTAAAAGATGCTTCATGACACGTTTTCACCTGTCTTACAAGCTTCTATTTCTGATGCTTACATGTCATAATCGTTTCGGTCAAAATTCGCTTACACAACATCTAAGATGTTGACACATGGCAAAATTCTCCTACTATAAAGTGGGATGCCTATTTCCTCATGTGAGGACAAAATTACAAGTTGTCAACTTCCACGTAGGATGACACATCACCGTGCCACATCCCACAACATGACAATATGGAATTTACAATTAATTTACGATATAGGCAATGAATTAATAAATACAATCATAAATAATGTAAGGAATTACCAAGGTTGAGACACCTTAAGTCCCAACATTCTCCAACTTGTCAAACACCTTGTAAGAGCCAATAGAATAACAGGTTTTAACTATTATAGGCTGAAAGGCTCATACACTCTGAACTTCTTTGTGCTCACTGGCTTTGTCAATGCATCTGTAACATTCTTCAAAGTATCTACCTTCTCCAAATTTACCTTCCCATCCTCTACCATGTCTCACATGAAGTGAAACTAGACATCAATATGCTTTGTTCTGGCATGGAAAGTTGGATTCTTTGCAAGGCAAATTGCACTCTGATTGTCACAACTGATCATAATCTAACCTGCATCAACACCAGTATCTGAACACAATCTCTTAAGCCAAATGGCTTCCTTACAAGCATGATTTTATGCCATGTAGTCAGCTTCTATCATGGACAAAGCAACCATAGGTTGTCACTTACTCATCCAACTAATAGCACCACCAAATAGTGTAAACACATAAGCACTGGTGGATCTTCTGCTGTCAATGTCACCTGCCCAATCTGAATCCACAAATTCACAAATATCAATAGAATGCGAAGGTCCTGTAACATTACCATGATAGCATATGGAATACTTGGAAGTGCCCCTCAAATATCTGAACACTCACTTAACTGCATCCAAATGAACCCATCCATGATTAGCCATAAACTGACTAAGGACTCCCAATGCTTGGGTAATGTCTGGTCTTATACAAACCATAGCATACATGAAACTACTAACAACACTAGCATAAGTTACTCTGCTCATGTCCTCCACCTCACTAGGAGATTTTGGACAATCTTCAATAGACAACTTTGTCCCCAAACAAATAGGAACATGCAATGGTCTACAATCTGCCATGCTGAACCTATCCAACACAGTCTTCACATACTTACTCTGGTTTAACCAAAGTTTTTTGTTAGTTCTGTCTCTTCTAATTTCCATTCCAAGAATATACCTGGCTACCCCTAAATCTCATTTCAAATTGTACTGACAACTGAGATTTGAAATTAGAAATCATATTCTTACCCTTCCCAATGAGCAACATATCATCAACATACAATGCAACAATGAGAATACAATCACCATCAAATTTAAAATACACACAGTGATCCAATTTCAATCTCACAAATCCAGTTGACAACACAAAGGTATCAAACTTCAAGTACCATCTCCTAGGAGACTGCTTCAAACCATACAAATACTTCTTTAACTTGCAAACTAATTTTTTTACCTTTCACCATGTAATGCTCTGGCTATGACATATAGATTTATTCCTCCAAATCACCATGAAGGAAAGTTGTCTTCACATCCATTTATTCTACCTCTAAGTCATAAGCTGCTGTAAGAGACAATAGTAATCTAATGGATGTCATCTTTGCAACGGGAGAGAAGATCTCACCATAATTTATGTCCTCCACTTGTGAATACCCCTTCGCAACCAATATGGCCTTATACTTCTCAACACTGCCATCTGTACCAATTTTCTTCTTGAACACCCATTTGCATCCAACAAGTTTCTGTCCAGGAGGCAAAGGCACCAAATCCCAAGTTTGATTCTTTTCCAAAGAAGCCATCTCATCCTCCATGGCCTCCTTCCAGGAACCTACATCTTTCATTTCTATAGCCTCTGATACAGTTCTAGGTTTATCACTATTAGTAATCATAGTAGAAGCACAACTAGAATCAAGCAATGTAAAATGAAACCTTTCAGGGTGCTTTCTTATCCATGTAGACCTCCTCAAGGGCTGAGGTTGAGGTTTAGATTCTTCAACTGAGATTTTAGAGCTGCCATAGCTCTCCTCATCATCAAGTCCAACATAGTCTTTCTATTCAGTCTTCTCAGGGGTAGTAGGAAACTAAACAAAATCCTCTTTCTTTTCTTTTTCTTCTGGCTATAAAACAGTGGAAGGTGTAAGCTCTCTAAAGATGACATGTCTTCTATACAACACTTTTTCACCCATAGGGTCCCAAAGCTAGTATCCTTTCACACCGACACCATAGCCAATGAAGATACACTTAACAACCTTGTTCTCTAACTTTGACCGCTTCTCTCTAGGCACATGTGCATATGCCTCACAATCAAAAACATGAAGATGCCTTATTGAAGGATTTGTACCAGACCAAACCTCCATGGGTGTTTTACCAACAAGAGCTTATGTAGGAGATTTGTTTACAAGATAGAAAGCAGTGCCAACAACTTCAACCCAAAAAATTTGTTCTAGGTCAGCTCCACTAAGCATAATCATAGCCTTCTCCATCAATGTCTTGTTCATCCTCTCTGCAACTCCATTTTACTGTAAGGTGTATGGAGTTGTCTTATGTCTTTCAATACCAAGTTCCTTGCAATATTTATCAAATTTTGTAGAATAGAACTCACCACCGTTGTCAGTTCTCAAACACTTAATCTTTTTACTAGTCTAATTTTTAGCAAAGGCCTTAAACTCCTTAAACTTACTATAGACTTTAGATTTGCTTCTGAGAAAATAAATCCACATCCTTCTATTGTGGTCATCTATGAAAGATACAAAATATACATATTTTGATAATGAAGGAACATTAATAGGACAAAACACATCAGAATGAATAAGGTCCAACACACCAAAAGACTTATGAGAAGTTGAATAAAACCTAACATGGTTTTGTTTTCCATATATGTAATGTTCACAAAATTCAAACTCAAGATTACAATCATCTAACCCCTCAATGAGTTTCTTATTTTTTAGGGTACGCAGACCCTTCTCACCAATGTGGCCAAATCTCTTATGCCATAACATTGTCTTTTCAGCAGGAAGCTTAACTTCCAATGCACAATTACAACCATCAGGACTAGATATAATAGATTTCTTCACTGCTCGTTTAGATGGTGGGGATGAAGTGACTCCTTCCCTCTTCCTTGAGTCAGAAGAACTATTGCATTGTGAAATGCATGCCCCTAGATAAAATAGAGTACCTCTCCTAGTACCCTTAGCAAGCACCATAGCTCCTCTAGTCATCTTGCATCCTTCTTTCAAAAAGACAACCTACACACCTGCATCATTCAACATACTTACAGAAAGTAGGTTCTATGCTAAGCATGGGATGTGCATAACCCTAGAGATCCCCTTCACTCATCCATAAGGGAATCAGATAGAGACTCTTCCATGACCAACAATCTTTAGATGAGAGTCATCACCTAGATATGCCTTTCCACCATCAAACTCCTCATACTTGGTAAACCAGTCTCGATGTGAGGTCATGTGGAATGATGCACCAAAGTTAATCAGCCACACATCATTAGATGCCTGGGTTGCCAGGGCTGCGATGAAAGTGCCACCATCATCTTGTGACTTGTCGAAATCTAAATATTGGTTCTTCATCTTCTTTTTCTTTTCCTTTTTGCATTCCTTTTGGAAGTGCCTAGATTTACCAAAGTTCCAATAGAGAGCCTTGGACTTTCCAAGAGATTTAGATCTCCCATGGGATTTGGATCTACCCTTCTCATCTTTCTTGTCCTTTTTTTTCTCTTTCTCCTTGGGTCTTCCACAAACTGTAAGAGCCTCTTTGGCTGCCTCGGAAGACTTTCTCTACATCTCTTCAGATAATAGAAAAGATACCACTTCATCCATTTTGAAAGTGGATGTAGTGCTTCCAATAGCCATGATAGGATGATCCCACAAGTCCGGTAAAGAACAAAAAAAGGTAATACACTACTCCTCCTCCTCCATCTTCACACCAACAGATGTTAATTATGTAACCAGTATGTTGAAAGCATTCATATGTTTGGCAACGAATCCTCCATCCTCCATTCGAAGAGAATACAACTTATTTCTTAGAAAAATGTTTGTTAACAAGGGATTTGTCTTGATACACATCTCCCAACTTCTTCCAAAGAAAGTGTTAGGACAGTAAAAATTTTAAAATTTTACTGTTTTCTCACTCCATCATGTTTGAACATAATCCTAAAAATATCCCAAAATCATAATAAAATTTTTTCACAAGGTGTCTATGGATGAGCAGTGTTAAATTATATCAAGGCCAATCTATCGGCAAGATGTTGTGTTGTTTACACCGATACATAAGGGATCATTTGGAAATAACCATCAGCATGAGAATAGAGATCGGAAGGAGATTTATAGAAGTCACCGATGGAATAAGTGATACTGATGACTTTACATCGGCAAGAAAAGTGAGTGGTCATACCGATCGGTATGACAGACAACTATCGGATGACCTTTTAAAAGTTGCCCCGATGGTATATATCATACCGATAAAGTATTTCGGAAAGAGTCTCACCGAACATCTTGCGGAGGTAATGAAGCAAATGACCATCGGAAAGAAGTAAACTATCAGGATAAGATACAAGGAAGTTTCTGATACTAAATGTCTTGGCGATAAGAGAGCTTTCGGCAAGACTCACAGCGATACTATTATCTGTCGGGATGACTCAACATATCAGAACAAGGGAATTAGGTCTCGCCGATTCACAAGTCACAGCGATCAAAAGGTATCGGTGATACTTTGACATACTCTGCCTGATAAAGAATATGAAAGAACCATCGGTGAGATGATTCGGATTAGGTTATCTTTTGAAAGCTATCCCGATAGTATGTTTCACTCCGATGGGTATGCTCTATCGGCAAGACATTAAAATAGTCATTCCGATCTAAAGTAATATGACTATCGGTGGGACAACAAGAGTCGGGGAAACATAATTATGTTATCCCGATAGTATTAATCATCCTGATAAACAAATCATATCGGTAAGACTCATTACATTAGAGTGAAATCTAAATCATATGGCGATGAAGGAAGTCATGCCGATGGTCGCGCCCACTTGAAGATATGACATTTCATAGTGTCGGGAATACAAATAAGGGGTCACGCCGATTGATTGTTCACGCCATAAAAACATTAAGGTCACCCAGACATTTCAAAATTCACGCCGATAAGAGGAGTTATGGCGATGTGACATTTCACAGCGATGAACATTGAATTGATCAGATGATTAAATACAAATGACTACGAAATTTCTATGATCATTATAGTTGCAAAAAACTGTCTGAGAAGAGAATACAGAAGAACTCTTAAGGCAAAAGCAGAGGATTCCAATTCCAGCCACCAAATGACAGGTACATATACCAAACCACTGTATAGCCTATGTTTAAATTCTCTGCCAAAGTTTTAAAATGGAAACTTCGGGGAAGGGAAAAGGCAGAAAGTTACAAGGGGAAACCAGTAAACCCAAGAAACAAAAAACTGAACAAACCTTTGAGGAGAAAGTAAAAGAGAGAAAACTGAACCAGGACCTAATTGATCAATTGCCTGGGTCAACTCCCAAGGCCAGAAGGTCTGCCCAACTCAGGGCAGAAGTGGAGAAATTAGAAGATAAACACAAACGCCTGGGAGATATCTGGACCCCAATTCGGGGATATGAACTTTTCAGATTCCACTACAATAGAAGGTTTAGGAATGCTCCTGTGTCAAACCCATGGCGCATGAATTTAGGAAAACTGGTTGTACCCAATGTATTCCTAAATGTGGAACTCCTTCAATTACTTGCCAGACATTATAATTCAAACCTGAAAGCCATCTGCAACCCACAGGGAAAACCAATCGTGCATTTGTCAAAAAATGCTATTTGTGAGGTTTTTGATTTAGATGATTTATGCACTGTCCCTATCATTTATGAAGATCTGGATAAGGAGTATTGGAGAATGGACACAACTTACAATAGATGGAGGTTGCCCATTCATAGGCCCAGGATTGAAGGAGAAGTGATCCCCTTAACTGAAAATGATGGCCCTCCCTTTCATGTAGCCATATTTGAACCATATATACAATATACCTATTACTCTGTAGGCCAAATCCTGGGTTCAGAGGTCCCTGAGTTCATGACTATTCCTCTGATGGTCATAGCCTCTGACATTCAGTGTCATAATGCAAGGCAATTTGATTATGCTTCCTATATTGCTAATAGAATGGACTTTGGTCTATCTGCAATAAAAAACAGTGCTCCAGCATGCTCTTTTGAGCATTACTCAATGCTTATGCACATGGTGTTATATTATGGCTAGGAGGTAGGGTTATGGCCAAGTGAGTTTCAAGTTGTTGCTACAGATAAGAAAGGGGAAAAGATACCTGTACAACTGTGGACCAGAATTTGGGAAAGTAGATATGCCCATTCTAGCTATGCTCAATTTGAAGAGCATTGTGTAAAAGTATTGTATAGGTATTTTAATCACCCCTGTGAATATTCAATTTCAACTGAGATAAAAAGATTCCTCAGACCAAAAGATTTTGGTGGCCCCCCTACTGTCACTCATAATTGGGGACACTGGTATTGTTTTGAGGATGCTACTATGATCAGAGTTTATGGTTTTGAAGATGCTCCATTCATATTGCCCAAGACTGTCCCTGACAGGCTTGCATATCTAGAGATAATCAGACAAATGCATTGTTCAAATGTGATGCATTTGAGTTCACATGACAAACAATCATTTATGCCCAGTACTTTATGTTTTGGAGATTTTACTGTAGTTTCTAAAGAAGGTTATAGTCTCATTCTGGATAAATTAATGCATTATAACATGAAGACTGCTGAGATGAGAAAAGGATTTGACCCTGAAGGCTTTATTGATTCTGCAAGAAGAAAATAGAATCTCAGTGGATACATGCACATACATTATCCACATGATGATGTCATTAGAAATTTAGAAGAAGCAGAAGTCGAATTGGTGGTAGAAAAATATAACAGGGATTTAGATGAAAAGAAATAGCAGTTAGCATCAATTGAGGTTGTATCCTCTGAAGATGAAGAACTGACAGGGCAAGAACATCCACCAGGTGAAAAGGTAGAGATGTCCAAAAGGAAAATGCAACAATATCAGCCTCCTATCGTACTACATGATGAGGAGGGGTCTACCGATGAGGATCCATGCCAGACAGCCTATGATTCTTTCATTGCAGATGATGAGTTTATTCAATCAAAAGAATTTAAATCATTTTTATATAAATACAAAGGGAAAGAAATCAGAGAGTCAGTAGATGATGTCTCTGCTGATAATGAAAAACAATTATTAGATATGCTGAAGGAAACAGTAGATAAAGAGATGCAAGACATGACACCTAGCAAGGGTAGACAGTTACTTAAAGATGCAGGGGTCATGATTTTTCCTGGTCTGGATTTAAATTCTGCTTTGGTTTTTGACAATTTTTTGAATAACATGGATGATAAGTATAAACTTACTCCAGAAGGAGTTAATGAAGTATATATGGGAACAAGATATAACAATGATGAAAATTCCCTAATGATATGGGCGTTATACCCTCCCCACAAGAAGACGACCATCATTGATACTGAAAAGACTTTTGGCCACGTGATGACTTTGAAAGCAGGGGAAACTGACCCTATAATTACAGTAGACATTGGTATCAATGTTGCCAAATTGAATAAAGCACAAGCTCAAATGTTGATCAAAGAAAGGGATGCATACAAATTGAATTGTGAAAGACTGACAAAAGAAAATGATTACTTGAACGATGCTGTTAAAAGTACTTTTGGCCAGTCCACAAAAAGAATAACTCAAGGTGAGAGCTCACAGGGCATTCAAGTGTTATCCCCTGATCAGGCAACCCAAATTCAGATGGATGCATTTGTTACAATACTGCAGAGTAGGTATGTAAACATGGTGCGATGGTTAAACCAGTTTTTGGATAACTTCTCAGAGAATCATAAAGCAGTTCAAGAACATGAAAGACTTGAAAAGAGAATACAAGAAAAATTGACTGAGATACAAAATAGAAATACTGCTGATAGTACATATATCTCTGATGCAAAAGCATTTCTTAAACAGCATCAAAATTATTATGACAAACTTAAACCTGATGCTAAAGAAGGAGATGATGCCTCAAACGCAGGAGTGCCCAGAATATTTAAAGACAATGGAGAGGTGAATAGCAAGGAAGAATGGATTATTGATTGTCAAAGTATATTACACAAAGCCACATGAGCTTTGAAAGACAAAGCCTCTGCGTCTAAAGAAGTCTGCAAACAATTGGAGAGCATGATTACACTTGACATAATTACCAGAAGTGCCGTTCACCTTACTGATTCTCATCGTGAACAGGATTACTTGGATTACTTGGCAAAAGTCTACTTGTGGCTAAATAGAGCCTAATCATAATTATGTTATAAATTGTTAATGTTTGTTGAAGTTCTGAAAAGACTTATTGAAGAGTCATGTCTCTTCATAGAAACATCTATATAGGCTCAAACAATTGGTGCTGAAAAATCATCAGCAGTAGAATATATTCAGATATATCATATATACAATGTTTCAAAATGACTATGTTGCATATTTTATTTGAAGAAGAAGTTTGAAGTTCTCTGATTCAGTGGTTCTGCTTTGGTATCAGTTGTCTGTTAAGATTATTCAGTTGTGTGGCTGTCTCCATTTCTGCATTTCCTTGATATTGAGATTAAACATATCAAGTATATATTTGATCTGTCAATACACATTTGCTGTATCTGTGTGATTAAATAGGTTGGTATCCATTTGAGGAATTAAACCCTTGCGATTTAATTACAGTAGCCTGGAAGTATTAAGCTTGGATTACTAAGTAGGGCCATACAATTAGATTGCCATTCTGTCTCCAGTAAATATTATCTATTAATCTTGTCTATTCATTTCATTTGGTTCCTTCAAGTAAGGATTAAAGTACCTTCTGGTGAATTATAAGATATCTGATTTTATTTGTTTGTATTATCAAGAAGAGTCTATCAGTCATTTACTTGCATGTTTATACAAGCTATAAACTAAAACTGTGCCAAACAACTAGAATTATTACCATTAGGAAACAGTTAGTCCTGGTCCTTCAAATTGACTCTGTTACCCAACAAGGCACTAGTCTTATTTTACTTAAAAACTTTTACCTTGATATTGCTTATATAATTTCTACCAACTACTCATTAGATATTAAAACTAAAGTTAGTTAGCGAGCATTTCATCTATCCTACATCCTGTGCCACTGTAGATAGATTTAGTTAGTCCACACATTCACATTCAATCTGCTTTAATCTTCCAAGTTTTACCCACCTAGGTGTAGCAGGACCCAAAGCGAAGGAAATCAACTAACCTTGAAGGTTGATTTCATCAAGTTAGTTCAGAAACGTTGCCAATCTAAACATAGAGCTTGGCATCCCCTTAGGATTGACAACCTGCATTTCTGAGACCTAACAAATTGGTGACTCTACTGGGGACTAGTAAAAGACCTTAGAAAGTAATCCTTTCCTTCATAGAGTCAATTCAGAAAATTTAATTTGGTAACTCTGCTGGTGACAAGAACCCTACAGATAAAATATAAACTTTTCCTATTTAATAGGTGGCGACTCTAGTTACAATTATAACAAAAAATTCAATATCAAATGGATGGTAGGAGATCCAAGATGGAAGGCAGAAATTTGCAATCATCTCCACCACTTAGAAACATTTCCAAAAGAAATGTGAATCCAAAGTATTCCCACCAAGATAATAATCTGGACATCCAAGAAAATGATTCAGAACAAAATATTGCAATTCACAACAAATTCACACCTCTACATGATTCAAACGAGAACCTCAGTGGAGCAACTGATGATATTTTGGCAAGGTACAGACCCACTCCTCAAGAACAGTGAGATCATGATGCAAAGGTCATGAGGGATATTGATAGGAACCAAGCTAAACATGATTTCAAGATCTCATTTGACCAGGGAGAAGAGATAGGGTATGGATTTTCAAATCAAGGAATGAATGATAATCCAGAACATCAGGAAATAAATAATCAAGACATGAGTGAAGAGCAACAGGAAATACTCATGCTCCGAAAGGAACTTGAAAGGTACAAGATATAGGAAGAGAGGGAGTTGTTGCAGCAAGAAATTCAACAGAGGAAAAATAAAGCCAAAATAGCTCCCCCTAAATATGTACCCCCGCATAGAGGGAATATTTCAAGAAATACATAGCAAAATACAAGTAGTGCTCAAAACTCACATGCTTCCGGAAGTCATCAGAACACTATTCCCCAAAACCCTAGACCACCTCCCATACATAATGTATCTCAACACATGGTAAATACTTACCCACCCCCTGGTCAACAATACTATAGACCACAGAATCATCACACAAACCCCCACATGAACCAACATCAACAATATGCATATCATCAGCCACCAGGTGGATACAATTATTATCCCAATCCACCACCTTTGAATTTCCCTCCCCAAAACCTTGCAAATATATGCAGTCAATTTGATTTAACTGGATATCAGTTGTATCCATATCCTATGGATAGTACTTGGAGGAATATGGTTCCCAAGTTTACTGGAAATAATGCAATATCTGTGGAAGATCATATCAGAAGTTTCAATGCTTTTGTACAGGATATTGGTATGGATTGGGAAGACATTAGAATGAGGTTATTTATGATGTCCCTCACTGAAGATGCCAGAGATTGGTTTAACAGCTTGCCTGATGCATCAATCAATTCACTAACTAATTTCCATAACCAGTTTAAGGATCAGTATGGTAACCAATATGCTCCTGAGTTTGCACTACATGAATTAATAAGTATACAGAAGTATCAAAATGAGTCAGTATTTGATTTCAACTTGAAGTTTTCCAAGTTACATAATAAGGTACCACATGGAGCTAAGTTATCTGACTAGGCAGCACTAAGTATCTATATGAAAGCATTTGACCCTAAAACAGGATATGAACTTAGAAACAGATGTCCTGCAACCTTGGCCGAAGCACAGAAAGTGGCCATAACTATTGAAAATAATAGGAAGGCTGCAGGAATGGTCAGTAAGAGGGATAATCATAGAAATCCTTAGAATTCAAATATTCAACAAACCAAACCAGAGGGTCAGCATAGACATGATAGACCTAGGTTACATGATATGCCCTACAATACAAATTGGAAGGATGGAAGACCTATCGATAACAATAGAAAGCAACCATATGGAAAAGATACTCCTGATCCCCTAAAAAGAAATATGGCACACATGGCAGAAAATAAGCCTTGGTGTTTTGTATGTAGTTTACCACATTTACCTGAATACTGTGAGGTAGCTAAATCCATACATCAAGAGGAAATGTTATACAACTATAATAGGGATAATCATACCATCAATATGATGCAGGATACACCATGTGTAGTGACAGAAGATTATTCTTCTTCAGAAGAGGAAGGATATGAGTATGATGTAGGGAACTAGAAGTATCATATTAACATGGGAGAACAAGAGCTATTTTCAGACCAGGAAGATAGTTATAACAACAAGTCATATGGTCAATGGAGAAAACCTACTGAGGATGAAAGAGAGGCTCTCACAGTGGCTGCAGTGGCTCAAGCTAGAAACACTTATAACTTGAGGAATAGAACAACAAATGTTGGGCAAGGAACTCCTGGAAGTGTATTTATAAAAGACCAGAATAACAAAGGGAATAACACAAAATCATCATCTAAAGAACCAGAAAAGGGGGATAAAAGTAAAATGAAAGAAAATTAAGAAAAAGAGAACACAAAAATAGAAAAGAATGACCAGATCATAGCCCATTCTTTTGATATTGCACATGCAGTGTCTCAGGTGAAGATATCAGTCCCACTTCTAGAGATGATGAAAATAGATAAATATAGGAGTACAGCTGTCAAGATGATTTCTGATTCACCTAATCCAAAACATAAAGGGTTTGAAAAAATAACAAATAATGTGCATTAGGAAAATTTCAAGATGCCTGAGGTATACCTTGGCGACACACAAAAAATCCCTCATAGGTAGACCCATTCTATACCACATTAGTAATCAAGAACAGGATAGTCAGAAATTGCATGATTGATTCAGGTGCTGCTATGAATATCATGCCTATAGCAGTTATGAAAGAATTGGGAATGTGGGTTGATACTATGTATGGCCAGTGTTATGCAATGGATAACAGATCTATTCCAGTAGTTGGTATCATGAAGGATGTAGAGATAAAACTTGCCTCACATCCTGAAGCCACTTATAACATTGACATTACTATGGTTGACATCCCACCGTATTATGGGATGCTTTTATCAAGGCAATGGGCTTCTATGGCAGGAGGCAATGTTTAATTAGATTTATCATATGCCACCATACCAGTGGGTGACAAGGAAATCAAATTGTGCAGAGAGCCAAGGTATGACAATATCATAGAAAGAATGGACCGGCATCAGGTGAATTTCTTTTGTGACACAGATTTGGGAGTTTTCAAAGTTGGAGAAAGTACACCAGAGTTGCATAACACTGACCCAATACACACTGAATCTATGAAAGAAGAAAATGAGTTGTGGAAAATATATTTTGATGGTGCATGCAGCAAAGTAGGAAATGGGGCTGGAGTAATTTTCATTTCACCAGGAGGTAAAACTTTTAAATACTCTTTCCTATTGACATTTGAATGCACAAATAATGTAGCTGAGTATGAAGCCCTGCTCATTGGCCTAAACATAGCCACCAAACACAAAATAAAAAAGTTGGCTGTCTATGGTGATTCTGAACTGGTCATCTCCCAAGTAAGAGAAAAATACTTATCTAAAAATAAAAGATTAAGACAGTACAGAAATGCAGTTTGGGATAGTGTTGAATTATTTGATGCCTTTTCAATCAGCTGGGTTGATAGGTCTAAAAACATTATGGCAGACTTTTTAGCAAACATTGCATTAAAGAGAGATGATGTCACATTGGGAGGAATCACAGAAGTTGAATTTAAAACTAGACCTACCATCCCTGATAATATACAGAACTGGCAAGTATTTGATAGTGATGCTGATATAATCAATTTCTTGCATTATGCTGATTATTATGAAAATCAAGAAATTGATTTCAGTGCATTTGTGGAGGAACATGATGGGAAGGAAACCCTTTTTGGCCAAGAAGTGGTCCAGTTGAAAATGAATAAGATACCCAAAGGACTTATTGCATTAGAAAAAAAATTTGATGGCCATGACAGGTATAAAAAGAAAGACACACCAGTGGTACCTAGTAACCTTGAAGAAATCAATTTGGGGACACAAACAACTCCAAAAAATGTGTATATTAGAAGAAGTCTTGACCCAAAAATCAGAAGCAGACTTATCAACCTGCTCAGGAAGTACAGGCATGTGTTTGCTTGGTCATATGATGACTTAAAAGCATATAGAGAGGATCTATTTCAACATGAGATACCACTGAAGCAAGATGCTAAACCTTTCAGATAGAAGCAGAGATCGATTAATCCTACACTAGCCCCTAAAATGTTAGAGGAACTTACAAAGTTAAGGGATGGAGCTATAATCAAACCTATTAGACATTCTTCCTGGGTTTCAAATTTAGTGCCTGTCAGGAAAAAGAATGGTGACATTAGACTGTGTGTGGATTTCAAAAACTTGAATAAATCTTCCCTCAAAGATAATTATCCTCTTCCCAATATGGAAGCAATATTGCAGAAAGTCACTGGATGCGAATTATTGTCAATGATGGATGGTTTCTCCGGTTACAATTAGGTAAAGGTTAAGGAGTCTGAACAATTTAAGACTGCATTCACCACTCCGTGGGGAACATATGTGTATTTGAGAATGCCATTCAGATTAACTAATGCTGGAGCAACATTCCAGAGAGCGATGGATGTAGCTTTTGCTGAATTGATCAACAAGATTATGATAGTATATCAAGATGACTTGACAGCATATTCTAAAAGGGCCGAAGATCATTGCACACATTTAGAACAAGTGTTTATCAAAGCCCTAGAATATGGGATATCATTGAACCCTAAAAAATGCCATTTTGCAGTGACAGAAGGAAAATTGCTTGGCCATATAGTCTCGAAGGAAGGAGTTAAAATAGATCCTAAAAGGGTAAAAGCAATTGATCAGCTCCCTATTCCAAAGAATATAAAAGCCATACAATCATTTTTTGGCCAGATAAATTTTGTCAGAAGATTTATACCAAATTTTGCAGAAATAGTTTGTCCTATATCAAGAATGCTGAAAAAGAACTCAGAAATAAAATGGACAACAGAAACACTAGAAGCATTTGGTAATATTAAGGATGCAATCAAGCAAGCTCCAGTCTTAGTGTCCCCTGACTTCAGTAAACCTTTCCAACTTTTCTCATTTGCTTCCTATCATATAGTAGCAGCAGTGTTATTACAGAAAAATAATGATGGATATGAACAGCCTATCTCATTCTTCAGCAAGTCCCTTCAGAATGCAGAGTTGAAGTATGACATTATTGAAAAACAAGCATATGCATTGGTAAAAGCAGTTAAAAACTTTAGACCATATTTGGTGGGAGCTAAAATCACAGCATATGTTCCTAATGCTGCGGTGAAGGATGTATTGGTCCAAACTGAAGTCACCGGCAGGAGATGTAGGTGGATCAATAGGATTCAAGAGTTCAACATTGAAATCCAAATCACTAATTTGGTAAGGGGACAGGGTCTTGCCAAATTGATGACTGAAAGTAACCTAGAAGCCTCTCAGATATGTAATGTTGATGCAAGTACCAGTATTGAACACACTCCATGGTTTACTGATATAATATATTATCTAAATCATATGAAATGTCCTGAAGGATATGATAATAACAAAAGGAGGACACTCAAACTACAAGATTCAAAATATGTACTCATCAGTGGGGATCTTTATTGGAAAAATAGAGATGGGATTCTACTATTATGCTTGGATGAATATCAGTCAAAACGTATTATGAAGGAGCTGCATGAAGGCATGTGTGGAGGTCATTTCTCAGCGAAAACTACAGCCCACAAAATCCTGAGGGCAGGATATTATTGGCCTAAAGTTTTTAATGATTCATACCAGTACACTAGAAAGTGTGAAGCATGCCAGAAGTTCTCAGGCAAGTTAAAGTATCAAGGAGCACTACCCTTAAAACCTATGCAGGTTGAGGCTCCATTTTATCAATGGGGTATTGATTTTATAGGTGAAATCTCAGAAAAATCAAGTGGAGGGCACAGATGCATTTTAGTGGCTATTGATTACTTTACAAAATGGGTGGAAGCAATCCCTACCAAACAGGCTACAAGTAAAGTTGTGATCAATTTTCTAATGGATAATATTATATGCAGATTTGGTACTCCAGTAAGATTGATTACAGATAATGGGATGTGTTTTAGATCTGATGAATTCAAAGATTTTTGCAGTACACATGGTATCACTATTTCTTATGCTGCTTCCTACCATCCATATGCCAATGGACAAGCTGAATCAAGTAATAAGAGCCTCTTGAAAATCATAAAAAGAATGCTGGATAGAAATAAGAAAGCTTGGGATTCAAAATTGAGAATGGCAGTATGGGCTGATAGAATTACTATAAAAAGGGCAATTGAGAGATCTCCTTATGAGTTGGTATATGGAACACAAGCAAGATTACCATTGGACAATCTTATACCAGTGTATAAATTCATTCTCCAGGAAGACTTGAATATTTCTGAACCAATGGAGGAAAGGTTAGAACAATTGGCAGAGCTTGATGAAACAAGAAGAATAGCTCAGAGGCAGAATGTTAAACTACAATCACAGGTAAAATATCTCTTTGACAAGAAGGCCAAAGACAGGAAGTTTGAAATAAATGATATGGCACTGATGTGGAATGCAAGATGTTAGGACAAAGGAAAACATGGAAAATTTGAAGCCCTGTGGTTGGGTCCTTTCGTTATCACTGGCAAGGGAGGTGATGATTCTTACTATGTACAGAATATGTCAGGAGAGGAGCAAGAATTGCCTATACATGGGCAATATTTGAAGCAGTTCTTTTCATAAACATGTACAAAGAGAATTGAGCGTTGCCAGTGCATGGACAACCCTCAAATAATTCTCAAAATATTTTATTCCATGCACAGTAGTCTAGGAATCATTCCCGATCCCCATCATTTGTTACTTTCCTTTTCCCATTTTCATAAAAACATCACCTCCAAATAAATAAAACATGTGGTCTACTTTCCCATGTGATCTGGATCCTTGTCATACTCACAGGGAGTATACATCCCAGACAGAGCCACTGTTAGGACAGTAAAATTTTTAAAATTTTACTGTTTTCTCACTCCATCATGTTTGAACATAATCCTAAAAATATCCCAAAATCATAATAAAAATTTTTCACAAGGTGTCTATGGATGAGCAGTGTTAAATTATATCAAGGCCAATCTATCGGCAAGATGTTGTGTTGTTTACACCGATACATAAGGGATCATTTGGAAATAACCATCGGCATGAGAATAGAGATCGGAAGGAGATTTATAGAAGTCACCGATGGAATAAGTGATACCGATGACTTTACATCGGCAAGAAAAGTGAGTGGTCATACCGATCGGTATGACAGACAACTATCGGATGACCTTTTAAAAGTTGCCCCGACGGTATATATCATACTGATAAAGTATTTCGGCAAGAGTCTCACCGAACATCTTGCGGAGGTAATGAAGCAAACGACCATCGGCAAGAAGTAAACTATCGGGATAAGATACAAGGAAGTTTCCGATACTAAATGTCTTGGCGATAAGAGAGCTTTCGGCAAGACTCACAGCGATACTATTATCTGTCGGGATGACTCAACATATCGGAACAAGGGAATTAGGTCTCGCCGATTCACAAGTCACAGCGATCAAAAGGTATTGGTGATACTTTGACATACTCTGCCCAATAAAGAATATGAAAGAACCATCGGTGAGATGATTCGGATCGGGTTATCTTTTGAAAGCTATCCCGATAGTATGTTTCACTCCGATGGGTATGCTCTATCGGCAAGACATTAAAATAGTCATTCCGATCTAAAGTAATATGGCTATCAGTGGGACAACAAGAGTCGGGGAAACATAATTATGTTATCCCGATAGTATTAATCATCTCGATAAACAAATCATATCGGTAAGACTCATTACATCGGAGTGAAATCTAAATCATATGGTGATGAAGGAATTCATGCCGATGGTCACGCCCACTTGAAGATATGACATTTCATAGCATCGGGAATACAAATAAGGGGTCACGCCGATTGATTGTTCACGCCATAAAAACATTAAGGTCGCCTAGACATTTCAAAATTCACGCCGATAAGAGGAGTTATGGCGATGTGACATTTCCCAGCGATGAACATTGAATTGATCAGATGATTAAATACAAACGGCTACGAAATTTCTATGATCATTATAGTTGCAAAAAACCGTCTGAGAAGAGAATACAGAAGAACTCTTAAGGCAAAAGCAGAGGATTCCAATTCCAGCCACCAAACGACAGGTACATATACTAAACCATTGTATAGCCTGTGTTTAAATTCTCTGCCAAAGTTTTAAAATGGAAAGTCTGGGGAAGGGAAAAGGTAGAAAGTTACAAGGGGAAACCAGTAAACCCAAGAAACAAAAAACTGAACAAACCCCTGAGGAGAAAGTAAAAGAGAGAAAACTGAACCAGGACCTAATTGATCAATTACCTGGGTCAACTCCCAAGGCCAGAAGGTCTGCCCAACTCAAGGTAGAAGTGGAGAAATTAGAAGATAAACATAAATGCCTGGGAGATATCTGGACCCCAATTCGGGGATATGAACTTTTCAGATTCCACTACAATAGAAGGTTTAGGAATGCTCCTGTGTCAAACCCATGGCACATGAATTTAGGAAAATTGGTTGTACCCAATGTATTCCTGAATGTGGAACTCCTTCAATTACTTGCTAGACATTATAATTCAAACCTGAAAGCCATCTACAACCCACAGGGAGAACCAATTGTGCATTTGTCAAAAAATGCTATTTGTGAGGTTTTTGATTTAGATGATTTTTGCACTGTCCCTATCATTTTTGAAGATCTGGATAAGGAGTATTGGAGAATGGACACAACTTACAATGGATGGAGGTTGCCCATTCATAGGCCCAGGATTGAAGGAGAAGTGATCCCCTTAACTGAAAATGATGGCCCTCCCTTTCATGTAGCCATATTTGAACCATATATACAATATACCTATTACTCTGTAGGCCAAATCCTGGGTTTAGAGGTCCCTGAGTTCATGACTATTCCTCTGATGGTCATAGCCTCTGACATTCAGTGTCATAATGCAAGGCAATTTGATTATGCTTCCTATATTGCTAATAGAATGGACTCTGGTCTATCTGCAATAAAAAATAGTGCTCCAGCATGCTCTTTTGAGCATTACTCAATGCTTATGCACATGGTGTTATATTATGGCCAGGAGGTAGGGTTATGAACAAGTGAGTTTCAAGTTGTTGCTGTAGATAAGAAAGGGGAAAAGATACCTGTACAACTGTGGACCAGAATTTGGGAAAGTAGATATGCCCATTCCAGCTATGCTCAATTTGAAGAGCATTGTGTAAAAGTACTGTATAGGTATTTTAATCACCCCTGTGAATATTCAATTTCAACTGAGATAAAAAGATTCCTCAGACCAAAAGATTTTGGTGGCCCCCCTACTGTCACTCATAATTGGGGAGACTGGTATTGTTTTGAGGATGCTACTATGATCAGAGTTTATGGTTTTGAAGATGCTCCATTCATATTGCCCAAGACTGTCCCTGACAGGCTTGCATATCTAGAGATAATCAGACAAATGCATTGTTCAAATGTGATGCATTTGAGTTCACATGACAAACAATCATTTATGCCCAGTACTTTATGTTTTGGAGATTTTACTGTAGTTTCTAAAGAAGGTTACAGTCTCATTCTAGATAAATTAATGCATTATAACATGAAGACTGCTGAGATGAGAAAAGGATTTGACCCTGAAGGCTTTATTGATTCTGCAAGAAGAAAATAGAATCTCAGTGGATACATGCTCATACATTATCCACATGATGATGTCATTAGAAATTTAGAAGAAGCAGAAGTCGAATTGGTGGTAGAAAAATATAACAGGGATTTAGATGAAAAGAAAAAGTAGTTAGCATCAATTGAGGTTGTATCCTCTGAAGATGAAGAACTGACAGGGCAAGAACAGCAACCAGGTGAAAAGGTAGAGATGTCCAAAAGGAAAATGCAACAATATCAGCCTCCTGTCGTACTACATGATGAGGAGGGGTCTGCTGATGAGGATTCACACCAGACAGCCTATGATTCTTTCATTGCAGATGATGAGTTTATTCAATCAAAAGAATTTAAAACATTTTTATATAAAGACAAAGGGAAAGAAATCAGAGAGTCAGTAGATGATGTCTCTGCTGATAATGAAAAACAATTATTAGATACGCTGAGGAAACAGTAGATAAAGAGATGCAAGACATGACACCTAGCAAGGGTAGACAGTTACTTAAAGATGCAGGGGTCATGATTTTTCCTAGTCTGGATTTAAATTCTGCTTTGGTTTTTGACAATTTTTTGAATAACACGGATGATAAGTATAAACTTACTCTAGAAGGAGTTAATGAAGTATATATGGGAACAAGGTATAACAATGATGAAAATTCCCTGATGATATGGGCGTTATACCCTCCCCACAAGAAGACGGCCATCATTGATACTGAAAAGACTTTTGGCCATGTGATGACTTTGAAAGCAGGGGAAACTGACCCTATAATTACAGCAGACATTGGTATCAATGTTGCCAAATTGAATAAAGCACAAGCTCAAATGTTGATCAAAGAAAGGGATGCATACAAATTGAATTGTGAAAGACTGACAAAAGAAAATGATTACTTGAAGGATGCTGTTAAAAGTGCTTTTGGCCAGTCCACAAAAAGAATAACTCAAGGTGAGAGCTCACAGGGCATTCAAGTGTTATCCCCTGATCAGGCAACCCAAATTCAGATGGATGCATTTGTTACAATACTGCAGAGTAGGTATGCAAACATGGTGCGATGGTTAAACCAGTTTTGGATAACTTCTCAGAGAATCATAAAGCAGTTCAAGAACATGAAAGACTTGAAAAGAGAATAGGAGAAAAATTGACTGAGATACAAAACAGAAGTACTGCTAATAGTACAGATATCTCTGATGCAAAAGCATTTCTCAAACAGCATCAAAATTATTATGACAAACTTAAAGCTGATGCTAAAGAAGGAGATGATGCCTCAAACGCAGGAGTGCCCAGAATATTTAAAGACAATGGAGAGGTGAAGAGCAAGGAAGAATGGATTATTGATTGTCAAAGTATATTACACAAAGCCACAGGAGCTCTGAAAGACAAAGCCTCTGCGTCTAAAGAAGTCTGCAAACAATTGGAGAGCATGATTACACTTGACATAATTACCAGAAGTGCTGTTCACCTTACTAATTCTCATCGTGAGCAGGATTACTTGGATTACTTGGTAAAAGTCTACTTGTGGCTAAATAGAGCCTAATCATAATTATGTTATAAATTGTTAATGTTTGTTGAAGTTCTGAAAAGACTTATTGAAGAGTCATGTCTCTTCATAGAAACATCTATATAGGCTCAAACAATTGGTGCTGAAAAATCATCAGCAGTAGAATATATTCAGATATATCATATATACAATGTTTCAAAATGACTATGTTGCATATTTTATTTGAAGAAGAAGTTTGAAGTTCTCTGATTCAGTGGTTCTGCTTTGGTATCAGTTGTTTGTTAAGATTATTCAGTTGTGTGGCTGTCTCCATTTCTGCATTTCCTTGATATTGAGATTAAACATATCAAGTATATATTTGATCTGTCAATACACATTTGCTGTATCTGTGTGATTAAATAGGTTGGTATCCGTTTGAGGAATTAAACCCTTCTGATTTAATTACAGTAGCCTGGAAGTATTAAGCTTGGATTACTAAGTAGGGCCATACAATTAGATTGCCATTCTATCTCCAGTAAATATTATCTGTTAATCTTGTCTATTCATTTCATTTGGTTCCTTCAAGTAAGGATTAAAGTACCTTCTGGTGAATTATAAGATATTTGATTTTATTTGGTTGGATTATCAAGAAGAGCCTGTCAGTCATTTACTTGCACGTTTATACAAGCTATAAACTAAAACTGTGCCAAACAACTAGAATTATTACCATTAGGAAACCATTAGTCCTGGTCCTTCAAATTGACTCTGTTACCCAACAAGGCACTAGTCTTATTTTACTTAAAAACTTTTACCTTGATATTGCTTATACAATTTCTACCAAATACTCATTAGATATTAAAACTAAAGTCAGTTAGCGAGCATTTCATCTATCCTACATCCTGTGCCACTGTAGATAGATTTAGTTAGTCCACACATTCACATTCAATCTGCTTTAATCTTCCAAGGTTTACCCACCTAGGTGTAGCAGGACCCAAAGCGAAGGAAATCAACTAACCTTGAAGGTTGATTTCGTCAAGTTAGTTCAGAAACGTTGCCAATCTAAACATAGAGCTTGGCATCCCCTTAGGATTGACAACCTGCATTTCTGAGACCTAACAGAAAGTTTGCAGTAGCCTCCTCATGGACATTTAACAGAACAAAATCAGTAAGACTAAGTCTTATGAGGCCCTTAGCCTTCTGATCCTTGAGATCCCAATCATCTTATTACATTGTATCTAGTTTAGTTCCACTGATAGTTTCCTAGAGGTCTCAATCAACAAGCATGTCTTCCATTTTGAGCTTCCATAGCTTGAAATTAGTGCCATTGTACTTCTCCACCTCTATCCTTCCAGATGTGCTTGCCATCTCCTTGCTGCAATAAGATTTAGAATACTCTGTACAAACTCCCACTGAACTTAACATTAGCTCAAAAAACCCCTACCCAACAATTAGGACCAAAGGTGATCAAGCTCTGATACCACCTGAAAGGAAGCTAGGTGTGTGGAAATCACTTCCTACACTAATCTAATGATGGGAGAACTATACAAATTTAAATTAATCCTTACAATAACAACAACATGAAACATGTAAATGAGATATTGCAGAAATACACATGAACCAGAAAGAAGACAGAAGAAGAGAGACAGAGATATATCGTGGGGAAAACCCTTATCAGGTGAAAAACCCCACACTCAGAAACCTACATAATGTATTATCAAAACTAAATATGGTTTACAATACACTTGTAGTGCAAGCTTCAATAGTCTTCAACACTTGTGTCTGGAGTCAATCTGGTAGCATAACAGTACCTGTCAATCACATAATACATCTCCTCCTCCAAGCACCTGTTTATATAGAATATACAATGCAGAATTGGTCCTATCTTGAGATGGGCATCCAACTTGGCCTCATGGCCCAAAACCCACACCTAAGGACACTTGGTCAACATTGTAGAATGTTCTTGACACTTGTCCATAGCTCCCATCCCAAAGAGGTGCCTATTTCTGAAATGTAATGGGCTATGACAGATGCTCTTACGACTCTTATGACTGTCATAGAATCTATCATAGCGGTTACAACTTACAGTTGTAAGAGAATCTATCATACATGGGCTATAAATAGCATATTCTCTTACAACATGTCATAGTCCACCTTGGGGCACCCAAATATGCCTTTTTGAAAGATGCTTCATGACACATGTCTTCACCTATCTTACAAGCTTCTATTTTTGACTCTTACATGTCATAACTTTGTCATAGGAATCCATCAGAACCGTTTCGGTCAACATTCCCTTACACAACATCCAAGATGTCAACACATGGCAAAATTCTCCTACCACAAAGTGGAATGCCTATCTCCTCATGTGAGGACAAAATTACAAGTTACCAACTTCCATGTAGGATGACACATCATCGTGCCACATCCCACAACATGACAATATGGAATTTACAATATAGGCAATGAATTAATAAATACAATCATAAATAATGTAAAGAATTACCAAGGTTAAGACACCTTGATTCCTAGCACAGTCAACTTTAATCAAGGCCACTACAATCTCACAAATTGTGTCCTTAGATTCCCCTAAATCAAACATTACACCAAGAAACATGGCCGCTATTTGAGAGTTAATCCTATACTTTTGTTTCAAATTCAAAAATAGAATTCCCAAAACCATACCTATCACATGGAGTGGCACTGGTGATTTCACCTTAAACACTTTCTTTAGTCTCTTGTTTGAGATTTCTCCCATGAAATCCATATGGCTTTTCCTTCCTACTAAAGGCACTATTGAATCCATTTTGTATATGTTAAAATGGCCAACCCATTCTTTAAAATGTGTTTTCTCCTCCCTTGTCATGCTTAGTAATAAATGCTTTTAATAGTTCGATGGATAGTTCGGCCTCTTACACATAAGCCATGGTAATGCTAACTCTCTTTGGCCCCCTTATTTCATAATATTAGCTAAAATAATGGTGATTCAATCTTTGGGGTATATCTCCCATCATAGCTATCTCATTCATTCCTTTATGTACTTGACTCATCTTTTTGTTAGTTTCCATGTGTCCTTTCCATGTGGATATTGTTATTCAAGAAGGTTATCTATATTTAACTTTGAACATTTTATTTCTCCCACTACTTATATACTTTTAAATGGCCTCAACACCTTATGTTATCTCTTCTCTCCTCATAATCATGTTGCATAAGGCTTTCTATTTCAGGAATTTTCCTTTACTAGTCCAACAATGAGTAGCTTACTAGTGTCTCCACTCCCATGTCAAATGTTGAATTAGCAATCTTGGCTGCTATCCTATTGGCCTCCCAAAATAAATGGTTTACTTTGTAATCTCTATACTTGGTGAGAGGTTCTAGGCCTTGACTCAACATATTGTTTAATTTCTACTTTGGTGCTTTTTTCTCTGTATGGCATTTATTATAATCTTGGAATCTCCTTCCACATGAATTTTCTTGATTCCTAGAGAAAGGTCAAGTTGAAGTCCCATGATGAATTCCTAGAGTTCTACCTCATTGTCCATTTGTATTTTAATTATTTTTTTCTACCTCAATCAAATTTCCAACTTGATCTCTAGTGACATGTCTTGTAGATGAGGTCCCAATGTTTCCACTTGATGTCCCATCAAAGTTTAGTTTCATCCAACCAATGTCTAGGGCTTACCATGTAGATTCAATTTTTTTATAGTTTGGATGATCCCAAGAGCTACCTTGAATGGGGGGTACTATTAGGCCTATCCACTAGTTTCTCATTTCTACATCCCATGCCATGAAGGATTTTTCCTTTATTTTTTGTTTCCTTACAACAATGTTGGTGATCTCTACAATAACTGTTTTAACTCTTCTCCAAAGGATTTCCACGTCCATCATTTTATCTTAAAATACCCACCTATTTCTTTCTTTCAAAACTTACCATCTATTAAAATACATGGGTTGATTATCCACAAACAAGAGAAAATTTCATTTTTATATAGTATTGACCATGATTGAAATTTGCTAAGATGTCTTGTGTTACTAGGCTCATCCAATTAAGTTTCTCAATCAATTTTTCTAGCAATGATCTATATAACTACAGTTCCTTAGTATATGGTCAATAGATTCCTCGTCTTCCTTACAGAAATAACACCTCAAAGGACCTGCAAGCATAAATTTTCTCAACCTATCACCTATGAGTATTTTATTCTGTAGAGCCACCCAAGCAAATGATACCACTATTGGGAGACACTTTTTGTGCCAAACAAAATGTGTTGGCCATTTAACTTTGGTGATAGCTTCTTCCTCCACTATATAGCCAAGTTTGATACTATATCTACCAGACTTTGAGCCACATCACATTACCCTATCCTCCTCCTCTAAGATAAAAATCCTTCTATTCACCAAGACCTACTCCAATCCCACCTTTTGATTATCTGAGAGTTCCATATCTTAAGGACTGCCATCACCATTCCCTAATGCCATTTGGTTCATGAAGGTAAACATAGTCTATTACCTTATTACCCCACCTTCGTGATAACAGATCTTTGGCTTCATGTATATCATGTAGCTTCTTTAATGTTGTGTTCTTATTCCATGCACATTCTTAGAAGAGACTTTTTTACCATCTCTTAACTCCCAAGAAATATGCTTGACTATAAGGCTTGTGCACTCAACTATGAAGTTCCAAATTGCATATCCAATAGGTAAATTGTTTATGGTAAGGATCATAATTAGATCTATTAAATCCAAATATTTGTTTTGCAAAATTCTGGCCCACTTGGATTGAGAGTTGGCATATAGATTCCACACTAGTTTATCCTATAAAGCCTTATTAAAACATGATAACTTTCATAATCCCACCCCTTGTCTATTTTTTATAGCAAATTTTAATCCCATGAAATTACAGGAATTTTATACTTTCTACAATACTTTTTTGAAAGTAATTCCTCATGCGTTGGTTAATATTGTCTCCAATTTTCTTGGGAAGCTTAAAGCATGTCATGGAGAAGATAGGGATGGTAAAGATAATTGATTTGAGCATGAGTATCCTCCCAGCTAAAGATAACAACTTCCCTTTCCATGAGGCCATTCTATTGTTATAGTTAGATAGAATATGGTCCCAGAGGTTAGGCTTATTAGCTCCTTGAAAGAGAGGGGTACCCAAATATTTACTAGGTAGCTATTTTACATTAAGCCAAAATAATATGCAATCTCATTCTAGTTTTGAATCTCAGTGTTAAAGAAGTAAATTTTTGATTTATTCCATTTAATGTGTTGACCTAAAGCTTGGAAGTATTTGTCCAATGTCTCTTTCATCACTCTTATTTCCCCCTTACTTGCCACTCTAAATAGTAGGGTATCATCAACAAACTATTGATGTGTAAATACCTCAACATTTGGGCCTACTCGTATAGCCTTCCATCTACCAATCCTCCTCCTATATATCTACCCAATGCCTCGACCATGATTTTAAATAGAGAGGGGGACAAGGGATCCCCTTGTATTATTCCATTCGATGTTTCTAAAGAAGATTTTGGGCTTCCAATAACATTGATGGAGAATCTAGGTGATGGTATACAATTTTTTATCCATTGAATCCAACAAGAAATCTCTATTTCACTAGTCATAGTCTTTTCTTTTATCCAAATTGATTATCATTATTTCTACTTTTTTCTTGTTTACTATATGTATGGCTTCATGGGAAATAATAATCCCAAATAAGATATTCCTTCCAAGTTTATATCCAGTTCATTTCTCTGAAATGATATGTGGTAGCAATTCCTTTAACCTATTGGCCATTACCTCAGAGATGATCTTGTATATTATATTACCTAGTAATATTAGTTTGAAGTCATCCACTGATTCCACCACATTCCTTTCAAGAATTAGAGATACAAATGTATTACTTTGGTCTTTGAACATTATTACCTTCTTCCTTGATTCTTCTACTTCAAAAAACAAATCTATCCCAATAATAGAATAGAATTTTTGATAAAAAGGGTTGGAAAACCATATGGTCCAAGTGCTTTGTCAAGAGAAAGTTGAAATTCCACCCTGTTGACTTCTTCCTCTATGAAATGGCTTGTTAGAAATGCATTCTTCTCCTTGTCTATAATGTAGGGGATTCTTCTCAAAACTTCTCTTATCTGATCATCCATATGATCCTCTTTATTCAAAAGCTCCTTAAAATAGTTGACCGCTACCTCACTAATTTTCTTTGGGCTATTGACCATTGTTCTATTATTATCCTAGGTGGATTAGATTCTATTTAGACTCCTTTTGATTTTTGTTGTATTATGAAAGAGTTTTGTGTTGCTATCACCCTCCTCAAACCAACATTCCCTAGATTTTTGTTGCCAAAAGATCTCCCCCTAGCCAATATTTTTTCATATCTCTGCTTCAATTCCTTCTCTTTCATAAATCTATCTTTTTCCATACCATGAGATAAAATCTATTCATTAAGTTTTCTCATCTCTATCTCCATACTAATTTTTTATTTAAACATGTCCTTAAAATGGGATTTATTCCATTGCTTGAGTTGAATCTTTACAAAGCTTAATTTTTTCCAAAATTTGAATAATCTTGATCCTACAATATTTGGTTCCTATGCCCATCATATTTTAATCCTTTCTTTAATTTGTGGGTTGCTCAACCACATTTTTTGAATTTAAATGATCTACCTTGTGGTCTTGCATCTAAATCTAACCTGAACTGAACTAGGTGATTGTTAGACCTAGATAGACGGAGTATGTAAGCTTCATATAGCAGAGAGGATGTCAACCAATCACCCCCCAATAAAAATAAATTATGTATTTTTGTAATATTTTTAAATACATGTCTTTTGTTTGTCCACATATATAATCCATTTTTTGGAATGATATCTTGTAAATGTTTGGAATTAATTAAGTCTTGAAATTTAGTTTGTACCAGGTTCATTTTGTAAGTCCACCCCTCTTCTCATTTGGGTCTATTGTGGCATTGAATCCACCCTAAGTATGATACTTTCATCTTTCAATGTTTGAATGACCATAGACAATTGATCCAGCATTAATCTCTTTTGATCTATTATTATTGGATCGTATGCATTAATTAGAATGCAACTATTGTTGTCTACCGATGATTTGAGTTTACTAATCTACCATGCCTCATTTGACTACATTTCCTCCACTATCACACTTTAGGGATTCTAAATTGTTCCTAAACCCCTTGATGTCCCTTTGGCAAAGACAAAAAATCCCTTCCATTGCTTCGACTTGTTCATGATATTGTGTGCTTCTTCCTTTGACAATTTTGTTTCTTGTAGCAAAATTACATCTAGTTTGCTCAAATCTATTTGACACTTGAGCATGTATATTTTGTTAGGGGAATTCATGTCCCTAACATTCCATGAAAAGAGAATCATTTCTCCTTGAGAAGGGTTACTCCCTTCCTGTATCTTAGTTTCATGTACCCCCTGGCTTTCCCTACCAGTTCTAGCTTGACTTTACTAGTTTTCCTTCCCTTTTGTGATTTTTCTCCCATTTTTGGTTTTTTAATCTTTGATTTAATTTTGGGAGATAGTTCTCTCCTCTGTTTCCCTATTCTCTTCTTTACTAGAGTAGTTCTCCTCTTCTAAGTCTTTCTTCTCCATATATAGTGATGTATTGTTGACGTCTCTCAATTTTTCCATGTCCTTATTGCATCCAAAGTGTTCTAGGCCAATCTCAATGATGGATCTCCCATCATGTCCATCGATCTTACTATGGCTTGCATGATCCTTTGGGATTGAGGCAATAGTAGTGGGGATATCTTCAATTTCCTCCCCTTTCTCCTATTGAGGCTCACATTATGATTTTCCAAAATCTCTATATTCAAGCTCTCTTCCTTGTTTTGAGATAAGTTCATATCAGGATCTGCAACTACTAAAATAACATTTTCTCTATTTTTCTCCCATACCCATTGTTGTTCTTCATTATTCTCTTTTATTTAAGCAAATGGATCTTCCTCATTGATCCTCCTGGGGGTGACCTGCTTTGTCTCTTTCTTGTGATCTTCATCCTTAGCCTTTTCTAGTGAACCAGTCTCCCCAATTTGTTCCTCCTAGTTCCTTCCATTTATCTTATTTTTATTTTTTGTATAGTCTTCAATTAGATGACTTTATTTCTTGTACTCCTTACATAATGGGGGCATTCTTTCTATTTCAACCTACTACCTCCATATGCTAGCCTCCCCTCTAATTTTATTTTTGTGAGGGAAGGTTTTTCTTAGGTCATTGGCCACACATATTCTTGCATACATGCCATACTCACTGTCTATCATTCTGTCACCTATTTTGATAAAAGATCCTAGTTTTTCTCCTATCTATTTTAGAATCCTTAGGTCCCAATACTCCATGGGTAGATTGTAAAACCTTATCCAAATTGGGGTTATTGAAATTTTATGATTTAAAAGGTTAAAATTGAGTTACCACTCCTTTATGTATATTCTAACTCCATCCATTAAATATTGTCCCTTTTCAATTATTTCCTTTTTCTTCTTAGCTAAAGGGCATTCTACCATAACAATACCTCTGGGTGCAGACTTGATTTTAACCCCCTTATCCCAATGCCTTCAGCACTACTTGATGATGTTTTCCTTTGCTAGCCATATCCCCACCCATTTTATAAATAAAGTATGGGTGCTCAATATAGACACCAAATTGACTAAATTAATGCTATTCAATTCAAATGAAATGAAATTGGTTTGGATTATGGGACTTACTGGTATCACATTCACTCCTATAGTGACATCTTTTCCCTTGGGAATCCATATCTGATTTTCTTCCCTCTACTATTTGTCTCTATTACCCTTTGTGAAACAATTGTCATGCGATTTATCCCCTTCTTTACTTTCTTTGTTTTTTCTCTCCTATGATTCGAGGCTTGCCACCTTCACTCAGACCTCTTGTCCTTATGTTTTGACATTGTCCATCCTCTTTATTATATTGTTTTGCCATTCCTTTATTGATGCCCTAGTCTATATTCTCTATTGCAAAAATCTTGAAAGGCAAATTCTCTTCTGAAAGAGTTTTGGTGCCAATCTAATTTTTTATTTGAAATAAATTTTAATCTGGAACTATTATTATTTCTATAAAATATAATAGTAAAAAATAGAGTTTTATATTTTAGTTATCAACAATGAGTTAATTTTATTTTTATTTTTATTTTTTTGAATAAAAAGGTGGTAAACCACCCATACCAGAAAATATATTAAAGAAAAATAGATTACAAGAAGAAAGGGAGGCAAATGCATCAACCCCAAAGATCATAAATGTCTTTCCAGCTAAACATAGTTGTTGACACTAGTCATGCCCCCATAAAAGATCTACTAATGGACACTTTCTGGCATGATCAGCAGAAGGTGGAATAATTTAACCCAAAAAGATCATAAATGCCTCACAAATTCCATCAGGGGTGTGCCTGTTAAAATGTCAGAGAAGCCCATGAATGTGCCCAAGACACAACTATTGAAGGAACCACATGACTTACAAAATTTTAATGCAAGGATTTGAATTCAAAATATTCCACATACTCCTGAAGCTATCCCAAAAAATCCTGCACAACAAAGCTTCATAAATACAGGGCTAGAGTGAAAAGATTGTAAAGTGATAGGGAGTGAAAGTACCACTTTGATCATTTGAACAATAAAAGGCCATTGGGAAGAGCCTTATTTAGGAAAATCTCACATGAGGAAAATATAAAACAATGTCAGAGAAACACCCTCCATGAATGCAAAAAAACATAACTAGAAATCTCCTTCCCACCCAATGAAGTGTTGAAGCCATGAGATCCATACGGAGGGACCTCAAGGCTAAAAGGGTGGCCAACATTCTAAATATCACCAAAATGAAAATCCTTTTGATGTGCTAAAACCCATCCGTGTAGTACAACATTGGTGTCACAAAACCCATCTTATATGTGAAAAACCATGAGATAGGATGAAAGCACCCACTAATCACACCTCAAATGACTTTTAGAAAACACAACACACCACCACTCCCTCAAACTCACTAGAATGATTCCTAAATGTTGCTCAGACCATCCATTGGGAGCGTTGGAAACAATAGAGAACAAGTGGCCATCAAAAACCAAAATGATCAACATAAAGAAGGCACCATTACATCCTCCCATATCATTGGCTCAACTCGACAGTCTCTAGATAGGCATAGAACTAAATCCCCCTCTTCCTAGGAGAGGCATCGTGTCTATCCACAAAGTTAATGAGAATAAAAGAAAATCACCCCTGAGTTTACACAAAATGCCAACAACACACTGTTATGGAAAATAAGCAAAGAATAATACTAGGCACCTCCCCAAGATACCACTCAAGTACCCCAATAGATACAATCATCGAACACGAAGAAAGTAAAGTACATGCATAATCCATAGCCTAAGACAATTGAGAATAGTTCCCACAATAGTGAGAAAATTTTTCTTCAAACTAAATAAGGCTATATAATGTAGTAAAATTTGGATTGTTTAGTTTGGTTTGAATCTTCCTTTCACCAATTACATTCAAGGACTTTAGGATTGAGTGGCAGACCACTATTAGGTCCTTGGTAACTTACAAATGTAGGGAAACTTGGATTAGGGTGTTTGATTGTCAATTTTCCTTTTCTAATGCTCAATTATACATCAAAACCTTAATTATTTGAAATGACAGTAAACTAATGAATAATTTAGAAAGATACTACAGAAAGATGTAAAATGACAAATACAAATGCACCTATTTTCAAAGTTTAGAATGTGGAATTGTTAGGGACTAAGGAGTGGGTGCCCAAGTCCAATGCCCTATTTTCTGTCGATATGATCTAGAAATAAGATTTGATGCATATACATATTGTTCTAGAGATTTTCTTGTTGCAAAACTTCGGCAACTAGGGAGAAGGCACCCTAGTCCAGGGACCTCTTTTCTTCTCTGTTATACAATTCTAACACTTTAATATGCCCTCCTGCAACTCCACTTTGTCTGGATCATCAACCTGTAACCTGTAACCATGAAAACTTTGAGAGGGGGTTATGGTGTTTAGAGGCTTGCCTCAGTCAAGCCTTAGAAGGACACTTAAGTCTTCCAAACACCTTTGTCAGATAGATAGTGCATGCCCTTGTGAGGCAGAGGCAAAATCCAAATGAATAAATGATCACAAACACAATTAATACCACCTTGTAGTGAAGATCTCATGAGAGGAAGAAGCTCTTCATTCCATGAGGAGATGGATGCTCAAATCTGTAAATGCAAACACATAGACAACACAAATCTACTCTTGCAACACAATGAAATCCTTGAATCACCTTTAGGATGCCAAAATCACATGAACATAATCTAATTTCTAAATGAATGACTAAACATGCTTTTAGATGGAACTACAAACATTCTCACCAAGAATTTCATAATGCAAACTTATCATTTCGGCATAGGACCTAATTAACGGTCACAAGCCGACACTCCAAATTTGGGACTGACCCAAAATAGGGTAGGACTAGGGCACGAGCACCCAAGTCTCCCCCCTTATTTTGGTTAGGGTTAGGTTTAAGGGACCCCCTAGGTTCTATTTGCCATAAAAACTAGAGTTCATTTCATTGGGATATCAAATTATGATGCTAGATGTCGTAAATGCACACTAAAGACTTGTGAGCTAAACCTAAAGAAGGAAAAGCCCCCAAGGGGACATTTTTTGACGTTACATTTAGCCCCCACTGTAATGTATCTTTAAACACAAGGTCAATACATGCATTAAAGTACAGTCGCAAACACAACAAACATGCCAAGCATGGACAAGACATGCCAATCACAGAGAAGACAGTAACATGCACCTAAAACATGAAGAAGATAGTTAAAGTCACACAAAACATAGAGAAGACATCAAATGCATAGAAAACACATTATTACATAGAAGACAAGAATGATTCTTTTCTTTTCTTTTTCTCATATATATGAAATGCAGATGCAAGTATTGGAAAGTAATCACACCTCCTATAATGCAGGATGCACTCATCGTGCAGGTCTTAAAATTACATATGGGGAAACAGACACGCCACACAAATCAAGCACGCCAAACACACACACTTTGAAGACATGGAGAAAACATGGTAAACAAGTGATGGAGTGTTCCCTATTTCTAGCCTCATCATCATCTCAGGAACATTATAGGCACACACTGAGGATCAGGCTTCTCCACAACAATCACTGAAGACACACTTAGGGTTTGAGTTAGTCATAGAACCACTCCCCACCTCTGTAGAAGACTTTTGAAAATGACAAGATGTGCAATATGCTCCGAGAAATACACAATCCCTGCCTCTGTAGAGGGCTTAAGGAAAAGGATATGCTTGATATCTCACCTCCATAGAGGGATTACATGATTGATTGATTGATTACAAACAAACTTAGGATGCACAAGATGCATTCATCACACAAGTCTTTAAACTGCATCTGAGGACAAGCACATAGCTAACATCTCCAATAGATAGCTTACCTTATGTATGCCCCCACCTTAAGGTGGTTGATAGCATGCATTGATATCAAGCATGTTAAGGTAGGAAGAAAACACACAATGGAACACAGACTTTCACAAAGTCCATGCCCCCCGGAGGTGACTTGTACTTTACGATCGCCAAATTTTCCCACAAACACATCCCTACAGAAACATGTTAGTGTCTACAAAATCATGATAAACAACAACATCAATGCATATGATTAACCACACAAAGAGCCAAGGTTATACTGCAAATTCAGAGTTTGAGGATAACCATTGGGGCTATATCACAAAGATCTCTGAATCAAGTACTACCAAGGGTAGATTCAAGGTCAAACAAAGTGCGCAGAGCATCAATATTGTTAAGGTTTGTAAATGAGATAGAACACCATCAAAATCACTATGCAAAAAGCATGAGTGCTTCTACTATCCAAGTGTCCAAGAATTTATTACAACCCCATCATCATATTAGGAACTAAGTCCAATTTTTGATTGCTCTCAAAACGGACACTAGGTCTGCATCAGTAAAAATGTTTTTCATCATCTGCCCGCTAGATAGAAACACTAGAGGAAGGGAAACAATAAATAAGAGAGGAGAAACAAGTGTCTTAGGGACAATCATGTAGGAGGGTGCCCCTAAGTCAGTAATCGCAACGCTATGTCTGTAAGACACAACACACAATGATGAAATTAGAGAGAGGCAATGTAGAAGAATGATGATACAAATGGAAGAAGGTCACAACAAAGATGGTCTCTTGGTATCCTAAACCTTATGGGAGAATCAGGATTCATCCCATGAGTCCTAAACAACACATAACACATCATGGGGGAAGCACATCATGATAGAGATAAAGGGGTTAGAAATACTTACCTGTAGGGCCCTACTGGGCTAGGGGGTATCATCAAGCACATCATCATCATCCTCCCACTCCCTAATGTTAGAGGAAAGTGGGATGTAAGGTATCATAGCCCAATTCATGTCTTGCTCATCATGTTGCTCATAGTTAGGATCATCTTTGTTTGGTTGAATGTTTGCATCAATGTTTTCTTGTTGAGATGCAAGGTTTATAGCATAAGCTTGTCTTCTTCTTCTTCTTTCTCTTTCTTTTCTATTTTGTTTTGTATTACCTCTTGTCTCTTGTAAGATAGGGCTTTCCTCTTTCATAGAGTTATGCAATTTAGAAGATGAAGCACTAGGATCAATCTCATTTGTCTAGGTGGAATCTTTTGTTGTTGACAATGACCTCCCAATCCTTGTAAGGATTTCAGGGGAGGAACCTCACTATAGGGACCTTGTCCTTTTGGTCTAGGGTTCTATTCACATGCAAGTTGCTTCTCTTTTGTTATTTCTTGTATAGAAGGACCGACCATTAGATGTAAAAGATTTGCTTTCTAATTTCTATAGCTCAAAAAGGTAAAGTTTGTGCACGGCTCTGGTTCTTGTTCAGATTTATCCCAAAAGTAATCTAATGTACAATACTTTTTTTTGACCAAAGGTTTGTATTTATTGCGAGGGATAGTAATCACACGTCCATGAAAAGGGAATTTTAGACAATGGTGAATTGTTGAAGGGACATCTTTCATTTCTTTTAACCAAGGGTGTCCCGATTTGATACAAAAGAGGTTAGAAATAGGGACAACATCAAACTATTGTTTGACATGTTTATCAAATATAGTGACCAACAATGATATTTTACCCAAAGGGTTTTCAAAGGTTCCTTTATGTGTTTTGATAATCATATTCGAAGGGTCATAAGACCCTTGCATTAATTGATGTGCAAAGAGGAACTCTTTAGTGGTAACATTGGTCATGTAATTAGGATCAACAAGAGTACCATCCATAAGGTTTCCCATTATTTTCATAGTGATATAAAGAGGTCCTTCAGTGTCTCTGATTGTTCTATCATGAGGTGTAAACACAATTTCATGTTTAGGGACCTTTCTTTTCATGTAAGGCCTAGGAGGGAACCTAATTGTTGTTTCAATTAGAGGCCATGTTTATATGTTTAACTCAATGATAAATAAATTTTAGAATCTTTCTCAAAAGTATGCAAAAGACCAATGCAAACTATATGCAAAAATGACCTAAAATGCTTGTTTTTTTTTGTAATTTTTCAATGCAAATGAATGAGACAAAAGGGTGTTGTAAGGATTTTGATTAGGGGTAGTGAATATGTCTGATATAAGTCCAATACAGAAATAATATCCTTTACAACATGCTTTTTTATGTAAACCTAGGATGAAGGCTAGTCAAAAGCTACTGAAAATACCCAAAAAATATGTAATTTTCACCAAATTTTCACTACAAGAGCCCAATAAAAAGGTGTTGTGAAGTTTTTTAGAAGGGAAATCAAATAATTACCCTAATAACAGAAAATTAATGCAAAAAAATCTCCACAACATGCCTATAGTGCCAGTCTAAGGAGTCGATAAGACCAAATTTAGTGAAAATCAAGGTTTTTGAAGCCCTAGGTTTGAGATCTTTACACAAAATGCTATATGAATGTTTTGAAATATGATTTATAATAAAAATTAATTTTACTCAGATCTGAAAATGATTTTCAAGCTCTAAGATGCAAAATGCAAGTGCAAATCTAATGAAAATCAATGAAATTGCTAGTTTTTTGTTGAAAATTTCTATGCAAAAATGCAAATATTTGTGATCTAAATGTAAATTTACACTAAAATGCAAGACTAAAGACAAATGCAAGTTTGAATGAGCCTCTAAAATTAGTAGAAAAATCTTAAAGAAGATTTTAACTACAAACCTTAAATTTTGGAATTACTAGGGTATATGAAAATTGTCAAAATTTCTACAAGACCCTAGCAATTTTATGATGAAAATGCAATGCAAACTATTGAATTTTTGTAATTTTATGTAATTTATTTTATATCTAATGCAAGAATCATAAATTAGATGGAATTAGATGCAACATGCAAAACCTATATGAAGATGCACATTAGGGTTTGTAATTTTTTTCAAATTTTTCAATTTTTTTTATTTTCTCAATGCAATAAGATGAATAACTATGTGAATGAATGAAATCAAAGAAAATATAAAGTAAAAAAATCAGCAAAGTGCCAAATTCAATAAAAAATGGGTTCACCAAAATGTAATGTAGTAAAATTTGGATTGTTTAGTTTGGTTTGAATCCTCCTTTCACCAATTACATTCAAAGACTTTAGGATCGAGTGGAAGAGACTTATCAAGTCCTTAGTCACTTACAAATGTAAGGAAACTTGGATTAGGGTGTTTGACTTCCAATTTTCCTTCTCTAATGCTGAATTATACATCAAAATGCTAATTATTTGAAAATAACAGTAAACTAATGAATTATTCAGAAAGATGCTACAGAAAGATGTAAAATGACAAATACAAATGCACCTATTTTCAAAGTTCAGAATGTAGAATTGTCAGAGACTAAGGAGTGGATGCCCAATTTTAATGCCCTATTTTCTGTTGAGATATGAAAATAAGATCTGATGCCTATACCTACTATTCTAGAGATTTACCTGTTGCAGAACTTTGGGGACTAGGGAGTGGGCACCCTAGTCCAGGGAGCTCTTTTCTTATTTGTTCTACAATTCTGACACTTTAATATGCCCTCTTGTAACTCCACTTTGTCTGTATCGTCAACCTATAACCTGCAACCATGAAAACTTTGGTAGGGGGTTGTGATGTTTAGAGGCCTTCCTTAGTCAAGCCCCGAAAGGACACTTAAGTCTTCCAAACACCATTATCAAATAGAGAGTGTGTGCCCTTGTGAGGAAAAGGCAAAATCTAAATAAATAAATGATCACAAACACAATTAATGTCACCTTGTAGTGAAGATCTCATGAGAGGAAGAAGCTCTTCATTCCATGAGGAGATGGATGCTCAAATCTACAAATACAAACACATAGACAACACAAATCTGCTCTTGCAACATAATGAAAACCTTGAATCACCTTTAGGATGCCAAAATCACATGAACATAATCTAGTTTCTAAATGAATGCATAAACATGCTTTTATATGCAACTAGAAACATTCTTGGCAAGAATTTTGTAATGCAAACTTATCATTTCGACATCAGACCTAACTAACGGTCACAAGATGACACTCCAAATTTGGGATTGACCCAAAATAGGGTAGGACTAGGGTGCGGGCACCCAATTCCTCCCTCCCTAATTTGGTCAACGTTAGGTTCAAGGGATCCCCCTAGGTCCTATTTTGCATAAAACCCAAGGTTCATTTCATCGAGATGTCAAATTATGATGCTAGATGTCCTAAATGGACACTAAAGACCTGAGAGCTAAACTTGAAGAGGAAAAAGCCCCCAAGGGGACATTTTCCAATGTTATAGGCTAAAACATCCCTAAGCTTTGGATAGAATGAAAAATCCACACCATCTTGAAAAGAAAACAACTCCCAAGTCACACTCAAAAGCACCAAGAAAAGCTATCAATAAAAGGAAACCAATACAAAGCCAACAACTTTCTGAAATAAAGCCAATGCTAACAAATCCATTATCTACCAAGGTCAAACACCCAATATAGTAGAAGAGAAACCTTAGATCCATAATCGATGAGACTAATCCCATCCTGGAACACCACCCCCATGTTGGGGAATAATAAGGGCATATTTCCCTTAATAGTTAGGGAAGGAATCATTTCCTTAGGGAGAGTAATCCACTCTCTTCGCCCTCAATATCTTTTCTAACACGAATGAGTGGTTTGTTCTTTTTTCTTCACCATCCCTCTTGCTCTTGACTTTGTGATTTTTATTGCTACATCTCAAAGGGGTCATCTTTGATTTGTTCACCCAATTTGCCCAAAACAAACCTAGGTTTGTAATGCCTGTTAGATCATAATCCTCTTAAAGAATCTCTTCTACCATGTCATCATAGAATCAAATCCTACACCAAGGTGTGTGTCATCAATCATGGCTCTCAAGGCTTGTTCTGAAGCATTTGCTTCTCCTAATAAAATATCTCTATCCTCCTCCAAAGCTTCTCTATCTCCATCCTTTGGAAAAATCCAATTTCTTAGCTAATAATCCTCATTCAAAAAAATCCCATATGCAACCGAATCCTTGTCACTATACCAATCTGTACCCATTTCATCCATAGAAGAGGATGGGAACAACCCATGTAGGTCCACTAATTTATCTAAGTCCTTTTATGAATCATAAAAGTGCCCCTCCAAAGAAAACCCTTCTTAGAAAAGGTCACTTGATAGGTGAGACCAAGGACTGTCCTTAGGGGGATAGCTAACGTCTAGAGTCTTCTCCTTATCCAAAAACTCTTTGCTGGCAACCAAGATGCAACATTCCACCTCTTCACCCTCTTCTCCCTCATTACCATTATCCAAGGGATTAACCAAGTTTAAGAACTTTTCCAAGCTAGTCTCCACAATGTGATTGTGTGAGGTTACAAGAGGGTCCTGGAAAGAAACCCTTTTGGAACATGCCTTGGAGGCAATGTCTAGGCTATATTTAGTGTGGTCTTGACCCCCATAGTTGGGACATCTAATATTATGGCCTTCATAACAAATTTCTTGCATCCATTCTCCTAATGTTATATTTTTAGATCCAGACTGATATTATTCTATAAATATTCATGTGTCTAATGAAACTATTATTATTTGTACAATTATAATAATAAAAATCATTACACCCAACTAGGATTACGATTTTCCACAGCACATGATATTCATCTCTCTAATAGATTTGGAACTACTATTGTTTCTTTAGAATATAATAATAAAAATTCTTAGTTGGTGTTTTATATTTTAGTTATCAATAATGGGTTTATTTTATTTACTTAAGACTTAATCTGGAACTATTATTATTTCTATAAATTATAATAACTACATGGAGAGGCCTAACTACATTGGCAGCAAGGGATGGAGGGATGGAGTGTAATGGCATGAGTGTGTTAACAAAAACTTTTAAAGAGCTAGCACTGAGAGTAGTTCATTAAATCAATGAATATAAAAATAATGCCGACATAGTTTATTAAATCAATGAATATAAAAATAAAGCCAATAAAATAATGTATATAAATACAAGTAGTACTGAAATGTAAAATTGAGAAAAAAACAAATCAAATAACAAAAAAGCAAATTGAATTGGGAGAAGAAGATTTTTTCTATAATTTACATGCTACTCATTAAAATAAAAAGAAAATTGCATTTAAATTGTAGTTTAAATTATGGAACATGTAAATTATAATTTATTTAATATTTTTCTTGCATAAACAAATCTTTGGAAACCACAAAAAAAATTACTAAGAGAGTAAATTATTTACTTTAGTTTAATGAGAGCTAGGGTTAGGGCTCTTCAATCTTTAAAAGTCACATAGAATGTTAATATTTAGTTTAATGACCTTTGTTTTAGATTTTTACTATGGAAATTAATTCCTTTAAAAAATTATAATTAAGTTTTTTATCATTTAGATTAGATTATTGAAAATTATTCCATTAAAAAGTAATTGTCCACTACATCCCACATAGAAAATAAGAAAATTAAGAGTTAGATTAATGAAGGCTGGCAAGGAAAAATGATGGCAAGGTAAATTACTTTATTTGAGTTTAACAAGAGCTAAGATTATAGTTCTTCATAATATTTAGTTTAATGACCTTTGTTTTAGATTTTTACTCTAACAATTAATTCTATTAAAAATTACAATTAAGTTTTTCCTATCATTTTGGAGTCAAGAATTTTTTTTATGAAGGGCCAGAATTTTTTTGTGTAACTGTGGTGTTCTGGATCACTATAGTTGTAATGCTACTCCTCCATCTATCTCCAAATCTAAGAAGGTTACCTTTTAGGTCCCCCTAGTATAGGCCACTAGTCTGATTGGTGATACTTTTCATGAATCCCCCATTGAGCGAGAATGTCCTCATACTGCTACATTAAATTCTTATAACGCGGTTTTGCACCAGAGTTTGGAAAGTGTTTGTTAGTTTTAGGATTAGAAATGAAATAAACAGAAATACAACAACACATAGAACAATGAACACAGCAGATACCTTGGGAAAACCCTCCTACTCAAGGGAGAAAAACCCAACAAATATATCTCTTATATATTGAAGGAATAAGAACAGAAATCTGCTTACAACTTAGGCCCAACACAAGGCTGAATTTGATACAATGAATAATAATACCTCTTCTAAATGCAAAGATACAAATGAATATGTTTCTCCTTGAAGAACAGTCTACTGCTAATGGAAATGAAGATCTACTGCTGGAGGTGTTAATGAAGTGTTTGAATTGATGTATATATACAAATCAAGGTGACTCTTCATATGCTTCGGCGACTCTTCATATGCTTTGGTGTCTCTTCATATATTTTGATTTCTCTTCATATATTTTGGTGTCTCTTCATTTATGACTTTTCATTGAGTTGACCTCAGTAAATCTCCTGATGCTACAATAACATCAACACTCCCTCTTAACTAGGGAGATATCTTTCTAGATATGTCATGGACTCTCTCAACATGACACCCACAATGGCTACACCCATTAGTGAGAAGAATTTATCATGGAGTCTCTCAAGGTGATATCATCATGGAGTCACTCAACATGATGTCAACCATGGCTACTCCCATGAGTGGAAGAAAACTAGTGCACAAGTGCCCATCACAGAGTCACTCAACGTGATGTCGTCATGGAGTCTCTCAAAATGATGTCCACCATGGCTACTCCGAAAGGGTGGATAAACAAGTGCACAAATGCCCATCATGGAGTCACTCAACATGATGTCGTCATGGAGTCTCTCAACATGACGTCCACCATGGCTACGCCCAGAGGGTGGATAAACAAGTGCACAAATGCCCATCACAGAGTCACTCAATGTGATATCATCATGGAGTCTCTCAACATGACCTCCACCATGGCTACTCCCAGAGGGTAGATAAACAAGTGCAAGAGAATCATCACAAAGTCTCTCAACGTGATGTCCACAATGGCTACTCCCATTAGTGGAAAAAATACATTGTCATGGAGTCACTCAACATGACATCCACGATGGCTACTCCCAGAGGGTGGAAAGAACCACATCTCCATCTCAGAGATGGAAAAAGGGCTCGCACCTCATATTTCTCTGTCTCAGAGAAATATACACTACAAGAGTTTTCACCTCATACTTCTCTGTCACAGAGAAATATACATTACAAGGGCTTTCACCTCATACTTCTCTGTCATAGAGAAATATACATTGCAACAGATCTTCATGATGATCTGACTCCCTCTGAAGCTCCAAGTACTTACATCAACCTTCTGACCTCCTCATCCAAGATTGCCTACAATGCTTACCTTAGAGGAATGGTTTTCAACGCACACCTCAGGCACTACTGACTTGTGAGAATTCAGGAATGTCTTCCTTAATCTTATCCTAGATCACCCTATTCTGAATAGGTTTGTGGAGCTACCAATGTCAAATTTGAATTGACAGTCTTGTTTAATTATGTTCTCAGTAGCTAAAGAGGTCTTCCAAGTACTACAACCCACTTAGCTGACACCTTCACTTCTTCTCAATGAGTCACAGAACTCCCTCTTGATCCTTGCCTCAGAGATTGCAAGGAAATCCTCTAGAAGTGAACTCCCCTCTATTGATTGATCTCTGAACCTTAGTCCTTTTCCTAGACATGCTCTCAACTCATGCCTTGAATTCTTAGAATTTAACTCCCTCTGAATGTCATTTCCTCCTCTTCGAAGTAGTTGATCGTAATGACAATCTGTAAGGGTTATCCATTGTTTAGTGTCTTCATCTTTCTCAATCTTCTTTTTTGATGCAAATTCCTCATCCAAGGCTAACTCAACCTTGTGCCCTCAAGAGATGTCTCTAGTGAAGTTATGTACCACCAACTTAGTCCCATGGCTACAAGCTATGATTCCATCATTGTTCATTTCTCCAGCTGGCATGCCTTCCTCACAAGATGCCTCAAGCTCTTCCTCCCTTTGAATTCCTTATGTAGTCTCTCATGATCCTTTTGCTCCTCAATTCATCCTGGAAGCATTTTAGAGAGATTACTAATAGTTCATAGAATCAAATTACCCCAAAGAGAAATATCCAGACCAATGCTAGAAGCATACTATTCCCAATGTTAGTGCATGAATTAGCTACATCATTATTCAAAGGTACACACATAAAATACTTATCTCATTAATCTGATGCTATTTTCACTTCATCTTCATCCACTGCCTTTGCTACATCTGTCCATCTATTGGCTGCAGCATATATGTTTGACAATAGCACATAATTTTTCCTAAATTTTCTTTCCAATTGCTTCCAATTTCTTATGCATACAAGCAAGAATTCTTTTTTTTTTCAAGATCAATTGTGGGTGTCACCAATACATGAACATTCTTCCCAATCATAGTCATTATGCCCATTGTGTTCTCAAGTTTTTATAGTTGTATTGTGTTGAAACAATGAAGTATTTTTAGAGAAAATGGGGTGGAATACCACAAGAAGCCCTTTCCCAGACATGAGCATCAGGTTCAACTAGCATTTCATTTATAAGTTTCTCTACATCATCTAAACACCCAGCATACAAGTGTAGTGAGATACATCTGGAATGATGCCATGATCGCAAACCATAGAATTAGAGTAGTGACATCTCTAAGTTGGGATTGCGAATAACATAGACACCCAAAAGACCAGCAAGGAGATTAATCCTGGTGAAGCCCAAAGCATGATACCACAAGTTTCTAGGAGACTAGAGATTGTTGTGGTATTGGGGCTTCTTCCAAGCTGGCCCTTTCTCATTAAACTTAGCTATAAACTAGGCAAGGGGATGTCCATCAGATTGTGGCTCATGAATTCCACCATGTTTAGGCCTTGCAATCGTTAGCATGGGATCCCATGGAAGAATATGTTCAGAGGGCAGATGATTTTCCCACTCACCAATGTATCGATGCCCTACATCACTTCAATGGTTGGACCAGGCACAGTTGCACTTTCCTTTGACACTCCTTATGCAAACACACTACTTGTTGGTAGATCCCTGTGAAATTTCTTGCAATCAATGCATTCCATGAAATCACATTTCGTTCTCGTATTTTGTCAAACAGTTGGCGTGCATTTTCCAGCCTTTGGTTTTGAGCATATCCTGTAATCATTTCATTACATGACAACATCTAGCAAAGGCATTATGTCAAACAATCATTGAGCATCATCAATTTTCCTAGCCTAAACATACACCATAATCATGGAGTTCCATGAGACTACATTCCTTTTAGGCATTCTGTCAAATTTCTCCTGATGATCCTCAAAAAATAACAAAAAAACAATTTCAGCCAAGAAAGAAATCACCATGAGAGAATTTAGGATAGAAAAGACCAGTGCACTCGATCACCATCCATCTTCAAATATGCATCCCATCTACTGCATTTCCTGCTCACACTGTACAGGAGTAATCGGATCATACATGTTATTCTTCACCAACGTAGCTGGATCTTGATTAACACTACAAGGAACAACCTCAAATCCCACCACTTCAAACCTAGATTTCTTCTTATAACTATCCTCTTGTGGAGCCATCGTCATCCCACCATCACCAGTATTAATTAAAGAATTGAACCCAGAATCCTCATACCCCCGCTTCAAATATTTCCCTTTCCGGCAGCTGAGAATTTTGCACAAATTCAGCCTCCTTTTTAAATTCCTTTTCCTAGCGCAAAGATTTCACCACAAGTAGAGGGTGAAGATCATCATAGTAAGGGTTTTCTCTGTTGTCTTTCAAGCCCTCCTTGACATCTTTGAAACTAGCCATTATTTCTCCCATTTAGTTTTCTCAGCATCATTGGATGGCTTGGGCACATCATTTTCTACGAAGTGTAAAAGATCATTAGTGCAATAAGAACTCTAAATTTCCAAGAGGTAAAATTTGATGCACCATCAAGCCTATCTTCAACCTTGACTCCATTCACTATCTTCAATGCTTAGATAGACTGCCCTAGATAAGAAGAAGACTTTGTTGCTTAAACAAATCTAATCTGATCTTTTCTTAAACCTAGCTCTGATACCATGTTAGTTTTAGGATCAGAAATGAAATAAGTAGAAATACAACAACACATAGAGCAATGAACACAACAGATACCCTGGGAAAACCCTCCTACTCGAGGGAGAAAAACCCAGCAAATATATCTCTTATATATTGAAGGAATCAGAGCAAAAATCTGCTTACAACTCAGGCCCAACACAAGGTTGAATTTGATACAATGAATAATAATACCTCTTCTAAATGCAAAGATACAAATGAATATGTTTCTCCTTGAAGATCAGTTTGCTGCTAATGGAAATGAAGATCTGCTGCTGGAGGTGTTAATGAAGTGTTTGAATTGATGTATATATACAAATCAAGGTGACTCTTCATATGCTTTGGTGACTCTTCATATATTATGATGTCTCTTCATATATTTTGGTTTCTCTTCATTTATGACTTTTCATTGAGTTGACCTCAGTAAATCTCCTGATGCTACAATAACATCAACAGTCTTGACCCTGAGCCTTCTTTGGAGCGCGCTAATCCAGAGCATGTGGGCTAGGAATGTGTTTTAATATCTCCTTCAGAGCTTCCCAAAGGCTTGGTTAAGGAATACGACACCTAGAGGTTGTTGAACTCAGACAGTGTTGAAGAAAGGGACTGTATGATGAGGTCTCTAGTGGGTGAAATTATCCAAGAAGTGGGAAATGATCTTTCTGGATAAATCATTCATGAAGTTCTTCGTGAACAACCAGCCCTTCTTTGTGAGGATATCCCGCTATTTGATCACTCCTCTATCTCAATTGGTGTTGGCTCTTTGTTGGCTCCTCTTGACAAGGCCTTTCCCCTTAAAACAAATGATGCCTCGGTGGACCTGGTGGATAAGATTAAAAACCTTATCAACTCTATGGATGCAGAGTCTTCAGAAAATTAGGATGTTGCTAGAGTTTCTAATGTAGAAGAGATAGATCTTTCAGATAAAGAGTTGAATGTACTACTAGATGGTGAATCTCTTTATTCATAGAATAACATTAGTGATGATTTGGTAGAGGATTTTCTTCAAGAGGACTCGATCCCTTCTATCCTGTCTGTGCTCAGTATCAGCCAAACAAGGATGGTTTTGAATTCAGATGGATCCTCATAGGGGCAACATAAGAAGGGGTGAAAGTCCAAGAATTGCAAAATTCAAGAAGAAATTGCTACAGGTCTTCAATCCACTATTGAAAGATCTTTGAGGTCGAGGAAAGTGGAGTATTCTCCTCCAATAAGGGATTGAGTTTTGGTGGCTAGCCTTTCAGTACCTTCAGGCCGTTGGGATTTGATTGGGCATCTCCTTGTGGTGTGGGGATTTGACTTTTGTTTGTTGCCGACTTTCAGGGCACTGGTGTTTTGGGGTTTTCCTCTTTTGATCATCTACAGGGCCTTTTTTCTTTCTTTTCTGGCCAAGTAATGGTCATGATCGCTAGGGGTATCTTTGGTTCTAATGCCTCTCTATTGTTTGGTGTTTCTTTTTGATGCTTCTTATTGGTTTGGAATGGCTGGTCGACGTTCATATTGCCTGTTGAAGATAGTTGAAAATATATGTACAGAAGGTCGAATACAGGTGCAGGTTGAAGAATTAAGTGGAATCATTTATTAACTTTTGTCCACTGACACTCTTCTTCAACAAGCCGTATAGCCAATCGTTTACAACTCATCGGCTGTTTAGGGCTGGCCTATTGGTTTGGCTTTTTGACTAGTTTCTAGTGATGTTTGGAAGCTTGTTCTAAATTATTATTTGGCAGAGGCTTCTCCAGCAATTCTTCTCTACACCTCGAGGTGTAGGACCCCCTTGTTTGTTTGGAAACTCTTCCAGTCGGGCCTTCGGTGTTGTACGGCCGAGGTGGGGTTTTTTGTTTTTGTTCCTACTTTTTGACGGGATTTTACTTGTCCCTGTTAGGACTAAAAGTAGAACTCAATTACAGAAAGAGAGAAGTAAAAACATCGCACAGATGTAATTAGAAAGAAAAAAGAATAAGACACCAGATTTATCATGGTTCATCAAAGTTGGCTACATCCACACTAAGCAGAGGAATTGTTATTGATAATGAATTTTGTTTTACAATGAGATATCAAGCATATATAATGCTTCATTATACATCACAAGAGGAATGTGAAAAGACAAGCAATTGGCAAGAAAAATAATGTGTCCGTTGGTCTTCATTTCCTTATAATCTCCCGTTTGAAGGTCAACGGATGCTGCAACTCGCCAATCATTCCCCTGCTCTAAACTTCTGATTACTTCTTCTTAACAAGACCAAGAGAAGTCCTGGCACATTCAAACTTCTCTTTGGAAACAACCTTGGTGAGGATGTCTGCCGGATTGACCTTTGTGTCAATTTTTGCAACTTGTAACTTGCCCTCTTCAACCACATGACAAATGAAATGAGCATGTATGTCGATATGCTTAGAACGACACTGAGATGAATGATTGTGAGCCATAAAAATGGTGCTGTGACTATCATAAAACAAAACATAGTCACTTTGTTGACATTTCAAATCACCAAACAACTGTTGTAACCAAATCATCTCCCTAGCACCTTTGGAAAGAGCCATGTACTTAGCTTCAGTAGAAGAAAGAGCAACAGAATATTGCAGCTTTGAGACGCAACTAATGGCAGCTCCATAAAACACAAAAACATAGCCAGTAGTAGATCTCCACTTATCTAAATCTCTGGCAAGATCAGAATCAGTGAAACCTTGTAGCTGTACCTTATTGCTATCAAAACACAAAGCATAATTAGAAGTACCTTTAAGATACCTTAATATCCATTTGACAGCTTCCCAATGAGGCTTATCGGGATTGCTCATGAACCTGCTCACAACTCCCATTGCATGAGCAATATTGGGACGAGTGGAGATCATAGTATACATAATGCTACCAACAGTCGATGTATAAGGAACACCTTGCATAAACTCTTTATCCTCTTGTGTTTTTGGAAACAAATCAGAAGATAAAGAAAAATGGGCAGCAAGAGGAGTAGAAACAACCGTTGCATCAGCCATACCAAATCTGTCTAGAACCTTGTCAATGTATGCCTTTTGTGACAACATGATCTCCTTCTTTTGTCTATCCCTAGTGATGGTCATTCCAAGAATCTTCTTAGCTGGGCCTAAGTCTTTCATAGCAAATCTCTTAGCTAATTGAGACTTTAATTCAGAAACAATCCTCATACTTGTACCAGCTACCAACATGTCATCAATGTAGAGCAAGAGAATGACAAACTCACCATTAGGAAGTCGCTTATAATAGACACAAAGATTTGATTCACATCTCAAGAAGTTATGCTCAGTCATAAAGCGATCAAACTTGAGATACCATTGGCGTGGAGCTTACTTGAGCCCATACAAGCTGCGCTTCAATCTGCAATAAAGATGTTCCAGTCCCTATTTTTTGGATCCTTCTGGCTGTTCCATGTACAACTCTTCATCAACATCACCATGTAAAAACACTGTCTTGACATCCAACTGACCAAGATCAAGATCCCAAACTGCAACCAAACCCAAAACTGCCCAGATTGTGGTCATTCTCACAACTGGTGAGAAAATCTCATTAAAATCTATGCCTTTCTGTTGATCATACCCTTTGACAACCACTCTAGCACAATAGCACTTGTTGCCTCCATCTTCCTCTTTCAACTTGTATACCCAGTGGTTCTTCAAGGGTCTTTGATTAGGCAGAAGTGGCACTAAATCCCAAGTGTTATTAGCTTGCAATGTACTCATTTCATCTTGCATCGCCTCTTTCCATTTCGAAGAGTCAATTGCCTTGCAAGCTTGTTTATAGGTAGCTAGTTCAGGTTGATCAGAAATCAATAATTCAAGCTGTGCCTCCTCTGAATACAATAACTCATAATCAGAAAATTTAGAAGGCTGTCTCCTCTCCCAAGTAGACCTCCTTAATTAAGGACCCTCCTCTTGCAAATTTGAATCATCTAGATTCATTTTGTGTAACTGATTTTGAATGTTTTCTATCTCAATTTGCAAATTACCTCTGTTCTAAACATTTTTTTCACAACTCTACCTCTGTATTTCTATAGTTCCCTGTGCCTGCACATTTCCTTGTGCAATTTCTCCAATATTTTGAGTTTGCTGACCTCCATATTCTAGCTGTGAATGAGGTGAATTAAAATGATGAGTATCATAAATACTCCCAACATTACCAGTAAGTGATGTTTGGACTTGGGTAGGCAGCGGATAAGTATGAAGAGGCTGTGAACATGTCTGAGGAGGCTACGTTGCATTAGGTATAGGCTGCGTGTGGAGTTGGACAGGCAATGTGTGCATTAAAGGCAACGAACACTCATTTGGGGGTAGCATTGTATTAGCTGGTAGCGCTTGACCAGGCTGCGTGGGAGTAGAGGAAGTGAAATTACCTCTAGTGTCATCATTAATTCTTCCTTTTAGCAATTGAATGGACTCCATTTGAACTATGGAAGACTGTGTTTGATGTGAAGGAAGATTTGAAGGGTCTGCTAGCAGCGTGGGATTTAATAAATGATGTGTTTCAACTAAAAGGGGCTACATTTGGACTATGTGCTGGGACGCCAATATATGAAGGCAGAGAACAAACAATTTGATGTTGGACAGGCATAGATGAAGTCAGCATACCAACAATTGATACATGGCTAATATTTCTATGTGATTTGATAATATTATTGCCATTATCAAATAAATCAACTATTATATATTCATTTGAAGATGTATTTTCTTTGTACAAACCTGGGAAAAAATTTTCGTTGAAGATGACATCCCGACTGCGAGTGACCTTTTTGGCAACGGGATCCCACAACTTGAATCCATACTAATCCTCACCATACCCAACAAAGATGCACTTCTGTGATTTGGGATCTAATTTGGATCGTTTCTTAGGAGGAATAAGAGAAAACGCTTCACATCCGAACACCCATAGATGACTGTAAGAAATACGCATGCCCAACCACCTTTCCTCGGGAATGTCAAGATTTAACCGAGATGAGGGAGCTTGATTAAAGAGATAAACCACTGAGTTGCAAGCTTCTGCCCAGAATTCTTTTCCCAGTCCAGCATTGGAAAGCATACACCATGCTTTTTCCAAAATCATCCTGTTTAACCTCTCCACAGCCCCATTTTCTTGTGGTGTATAAGGAACAATTTTGATTCTTCGAATACCATTATCAGCACAAAAACTATCAAACTCTAGTGAACAAAATTCACCGCCATTATCAGTTTGCAAACACTTGATATTATGCCCACTCTGATTTTCAACTAGAGCTTTAAAAATTTTGAACTTGCTGAACACTTCAGATTTTTTATTCCAAACTTTCCTAGTGCAATCATCAAGGAAAGTTAAAAAATAATTAGCACCTCCAAGAGAAGTTACCTCAGTTGGCCCAAAAACATCTGAATAAACCAGCTGCAAAGGTGAGGTGTTCTTCTCATGACCCGTCTTTATGAAGCTGATCCACTTTTGCTTGCCATAGAGACAATGTTGGCAAAAATCCAAATCCACGGATTTCAACCCCCGTAGTTCTCTTTTGATCATGACTTCAAGACCTTTTCTACTCATATGTCCAAGCCGTTGGTGCCACAGCTCGGTTTCACTGTCCATCACTGTCATAGCAGTTCCCACTTGAGAGTCATTCTCAAAAACATTTAAACTACCCTCTCTATTTCCTTTGGCAATCTGCATGACACCTTTAGTAACCTTCCATGAATCTGGATAGAAGGTAGTATTGTAGCCATGTGAGAACAATTTGGTTATAGAAATCAGATTCTTTTTCAGTTTTGGGACATGCCTAACATCTTGCAAAAGCCATTTGCTTCCATTTTTAGATTGTAGGAGACATCACCTTTACCAATGATGTCCAATGAATTGTTATCCCCCAAGTAGACCTTCCCGAATTGTCCTCCTTGATAATTAGAGAAGGCATCCATGCAAGAGGTGGCATGAAAGGATGCACCCAAATCTAGAACCCATGAATCTGAAGTGGTTTCACTTACAGACAAAACCAAAATATTATCACCCTTGTCATAAACAGCATTGACCTCGTTGTCTTTAACCTTCTCTTGCACCTTCTTATAGGAATAACAATTTTTCTTGGTGTGACCAGGCTTATCGCAGAACCAATAGTCACCAACTCTACCTCTAGATTTTGACCTCTTCACTGATTTTGATCATCTTCTGTTATTGTCTTTGCCTCTATTCTGAGGCCTTCCTCTACTAATAGCAGTTAAGGCTTCACCGGAAGATATTTCTTGGTTCTTTCTATGCATATCTTCAATAAGGAGTGTAGCTGCTACGTCATCAAACACCAATTTTGTTTTGGCTGCAGCTGAAGTACTTATGGCCATCACGACACCTTCCCAGCTGTTGGGCAATAAGCATAGTAGCAAGATTACTTTAATTTCATCTTCCAACTTTATCTCCACTGAAGTCAGTTAGGTAAGTAAGGTATTAAACTCATTCAAATGGTTTGACATAATTCTGCCTTCTTTCATTTTCAGGTTATAAAGATTTTTCATGATAAAAACTTTATTGGATGCTGAAGCCATCTCATACATCTTACAAAGTTTATCCCATAACTCCTTCGAAGTCTTCTCTGCTGAAACATTAAACAATACATTGCTGGATAGCAAGAGGAAAATTGTAGCTCTTGCCTTCTTATCCATCTTGTCCCACTCTTCATTCGTCATTGAGCTTGGCTTCTTTGCTGACCCTTCAAGCGCAAGTCAGAGGTCTTGTTTTATCAGCAAAGACTCCATATGTACTTTCCACAGTCCAAAATTCTAACCGGAGAACTTCTCAATCTTTGGTTCCTCCATGGCTCGAAAATCCAACACCGATTTTTGCAATCAACTATACCATCACCGTACAGCTCTGATACCAATTGTTAGGACTGAAAGTAGAACTCAATTGCAAAAAGAGAGAAGTAAAAACATCACACAGATGTAATTAGAAAGCAAAAAGAATAAGACACTAGATTTATCATGGTTCACCAAACTTGGCTACATCCACACTGAGCAGAGGAATTGTTATTGATAATGAATTTTGTTTCACAATGAGATATCAAGCATATATAATGCTTCATTATACATCACAAGAGGAATGTGAAAAGACAAGCAATTGGTAGGAAAAATAATGTGTCCGTTGGTCTTCATTTCCTTACAGTCCCTGCTTGGTTCATTGGTAGTGGCGGCATTTTCAGTTTTCTCTTGGTCCTATTTCTACACCCGGGGTCCTCTTTCTTAGCTACGGTGCTTTTGGTGATCTTCCACTAGAATTGGAGACTACATGTGTTTTGTTTCTGTCAGGAGATCTCTGGCCGACTGATGGTTCTCCCCTACGGCTTGGTAGTTTGAGGTTATGATGTCTCTTTGTCCTTGATGTTATTGTCTCTAGTTGTTGTAGACATTTCTTCATTGTTGCTCTTTGGTCCTAGCTGATGTCAACCGTGGGAGTTGGGTGACCTTTCAATTCTCATATCTATATTTTTATGACCCCTATTTTTCTTGAATGGCTAGTTTTTCTTGGGGTTTTCCATTCTTTTATCTGGCCCCGATGGGCAGAATCCTGTGGGATAGGTTTTGGCATTGATGGTTGTCATTTGGTGTCCATTCGTGGACTTTGTTTTAGAGAGGTAACTTGTGTCTTGAGCCATTCTTTATTTATTCGTTGTATGAACATTCAGGTAGAGACCTTTGTCTCCCCTCCTCTCTTCTTTGTATTCCGTACTTATCTTTAATATATTTAATATATTTATTGGTGTGGGTGGTTCTCCAGTCTTTTTCTTTAAAAAAAAGTTTTTCCTATCATTTGGATTAAATTATTGAAAAATATTTTTAAAAAAACTAATTGTTAGAGGTTAGAATTGTGGTGGCACCCGACAAAGGAAACTAATTACTATGAGAATTAATTCTATTAAAAATTACAATTAAGTTTTTCCTATCATTTGGATTAAATTATTGAAAAATACTTCAATAAAAACTAATTGCTAGAGGTAAGAATTGTCCTTGCAACCCACAAAGAAAACTAATGCAGGGTATATTACTTTAGTTTAATGACGGGTATGATTATTGTTCTTCAACATTTAACAGATTAAAGATTTTTCCTATGAGAATTAATTCCATCAAACAATTATAATTAAGTTTTTAGTATCATTTGGATTAAACTAGCATTATTTAGTAATATGTATATATTTTAGCTCCTCACTCTATATATATTGTAATAAAGTAATAAAATTATTAAACTAGCATAGATATCTTAAATACGTCTATCTAAAAGAGCTAAGGGAAGAATTGTTTCAAAGATTGGGCTCTGACGATTGGAACTTAGCATATGAGGGTTTCATGCCTAGTTCAGTGACGTACATGTGTGGACATGGCAACCCTCGGTGGGGGGATGACACACTTCCCCACACAAGGTTGTGTTGAGTAAGTACCCTCATTACTCCCATTTATTGTGGTTTTTACTATCCTTGTATACCATTCTTGCGTGTGTGCTTCCTACCCTAAAGTCTTGTCACAACCTGGCCTTGGGTTGTAAGTGTTCTTAGCTCCTCCCTCCATTTATGGAGGGAGGTACAAGCGACCCTAGCCCCAACCCAAGTAATGTAAATACAGAATGCTTAGTGAACCCTCAAAATAATGTGCAAAAATCCTTCAAAGAAGTGCTAGCAGAAAGTGGGGTGGGTGGTGGTTCCTGTGGAGGCAAAATTTGACATTGAGGAGGCTAGTGACTATGTAGTGTAGGAAGGTAAGTTACCCTTTGTCTCTCCTAAAGATCTTCTCATTTCTTTGAATCTAGAACTTACATCTATAATTTCTAATGAAAGGCTTAGATTAAAATATTCTATAATCTTTATTTGTCGTCGTTGACTCCAACAAAATACCAGTGAGAAAATTCATAGATAGTTGGCTTGTTAAAGTTTGGACAAACAAGTTTGGGGTTTTGGTTAGGTTCTACAAAATGATCTAGCATGACTTATTTGCCATATTCTTGGTGAATAACACTATGCAAAGGCAATTTTTAGAGATGCCCTACTAGAATCTTGGTGGGTGTGCATTTATGACACTCCCCTGGTCTTCGGATGCCATTGCCAAGGAAGTTTTAGCCCTCTCATGCCTTAGGTGGGTGGTTTTAAAGAACCTATAGCCAGAATTTTGGAAATAATTCCCCAAATTTTGGCTCTTGTAGGCACTATAGTGCATTTAGAAGAGGCAAAAGCTACCTTGCCACATCTTGATGCATAGCCACTGGTATCTCTAAACTCGAGCATCAAAATTCTTGAAAACATTATTATAAAAAAAGATGATACCTTGTTTGTTTGCCCTCTTGAAATATTGTAGGGGTTAAGTGCTTGTTTTCTCAAATGTAAAGAGGGCCATATCCTAAAAAATTACCCCATCATCAAGAGAAAGGGTGTTAATGCTAGTGGGCATGGTCCCCTCACATCTGCATTTGCTTCTTCTCCTATTGTTTTGAGATCTAGCCCGTGTCAGATAAAAGCTCAAGGGACGAGGTTTTGACTATGGAAGAATTTGGTGGGGAGAGATCCCTTTCACCTGTACCTCCTTCAAACTGATCTTCATCGAAAAAGGGTGGCAAGGATTCTATGGAACTTGGGTTGGTCGAGAGGTGTGAGGAAATTCAAACTCCTCTTCAAAGTAATTAAGAGGTGACACCCTTCATAATTCCTTTGTCGCCCAATTGCATGATAATGGTGATCATGGTTGCTCCTCTATAATTGTTGGTGAATTGGATGCCTCTTCCCTTGCCCAATGCATTGCCAAAATCCCTAACCTTGTTGAGAAAATAAATGCTCAACAGCTGGGCATGAGGGGAATCAGACAGAGAAGCAAAGAGATATGACTCTAACGAGACACCCAAAACTTCTCAATTTCAAATCAAGAAAGAAGCCAATCAATTCAATCTAAAGCTTATCAAATCTACTAAGGATAAGGTCCGGGCTGATAATTTGCATGTGAGTGGTGAAGAGCCCACACTGGGCATAGCTGAAAGTATAGTAAGGGAGGCTTCTCCTGAAGCCCCGTCTGGTGCTCCTCAAAATTCTAATACCTAAGCTCGAGAGATTGCAAATGATTGTTTTACACAAAACTCGAATGGGGATCAAATGGAGGGTGAACAATTTAGCATGACCGACGAGTCAGCTCTACCCAAACAAATTAAGGCCTCACTAGCTAAGGACTCTTACACTCTCTGTGAATAAATTGTCAACCCTGATCTGACCCTTAGAGACAAGCTCACATCTAACCCTCAAGACTTTGACTATAATAGAGATAATATAAAAGAAAAAGAAAAAGAAAAAAACCAATCTGACTCTAAGAGTAATGAGAAAGCTGCTAATAAAAATATGAAAGGAAGAAAGAATAATAAAGAGATCCCCATCTCCAAAGGGTGTAAAACTGATGTGGGTGGCACTAAGGGATAGGAGGCCCAACTAGTGAAACCCAAGTAAGGCCCAAGAAGGCCAAGGAAACATAGCATTCCTATTGGTTGAGCCAAGAAACTAGGGCTAACCAAGACCAAGAGGAAAAAAATCAGCACAATGCTCTAGTCTCTAGTGAAAAAAAAAATAGAGACTGAGGATAAATTACCCAAATGTTTTGAGCATTTCAAAGGAGACCAAGGAGACATAAATATGACATAGGAAAATGAATCTTAACTGCATTTCTTGGAATGTCAAGGGACTAGAGTCTCCTGAGAAAAAATAAATAGTAAGAAGGTTCTTGAACCTTGAGAAAAAGAAGGATTTTATGTTTTTTCAAGAAACCAAAGCAACAGGGTTTACCTTGGAAACGAATCTCAAGTTTGTTTGGAACTTCTCTAAGGCATTTTCCATAGCACATGAAAAAGGAAGGGGGGTTGCTATCCTGGTATCTAACCATTAGGCCCATTGCTAGGAGTGGCTCCTCGCCATATAATAGAGTTGTTTGGGTAAAGTTTGAAAGGGAAGGTACAACTTTTGGTATATGTTCTGTCTACGCTCCCAAGGACCATAGTGAGAGATGCAGCCTATGGTAATGGCTTGCAGGGATGGATAATATCCCCTGGATTGTGGGAGGTGATTTCAATATGGTTGAACAAAGTGAGGACAAGTGGGGAGGGGTTGATATGGCCTGGAAAGGCAATGAAAAGAACTTTTGGTTGAGGTGTAAAAGTAAGGTTAGGCTAACAGACCCTATGGAAGGATGTAAAAAGTAGTTTAATGGGGTTTGGTTCTCATGGTGCAATGCCTAGAAAGGGGAAGGTAGGATTTATTGTAGACTGTAAGCACAAAAATCACGCACATCCTCCATGAGGACCCCTATGATGATTTTAATCCTTGTCACATACATGTAAGCGTGAAATAATGTCCTTTAAGAAGCAAACCTCTTGATGACATGTCTTCTTTCTTGTCTTGTGTTGTTTCCTCTTTGTCATTTTCTCTCTCTCCCTGTTTTCAACACTTTTCGACACTTTTGTCACTTGTTGATTTGCATTTCCTATTATTGTGACTTAGTCCCTAAGCATTGTACTCATCTATTTGTTTTAATTGACCTTTCCCATCCATTATTTCTTCCTCACCCATCCAACTCACCTTCCAATTGGTTACTAAACTTTTTAGGGCTTGAGAGACCGACAAGATACCTTCAGAAAAATGGTCTAAAAGTATAACTTCGTGACATTTAAACAAAAAATAGCACCATTGTGTAGCCCTTGAAAAATCATTCACTTTCAAAAAAAATGGCACCCAAAAAGGAGTCTGTATGTGCCCGAACGAGCTCGAGGAAGTTCCATGACCAATTTAGAAAAACTATTCTAGGGTCGCCCCCTGTTAGTTCTGGGTTGCCCCTAGGTGATTTAGACTGATAAAAGGGGCAACAACATCATTTTCATCATTCTCACTTGTTTCTGGAGCCTTATGGCTTCCTTATCCCTCCAAAATCAATCTCCAACTGTCAATTTTCACCTAGAGCCTTAAACAACATGATCTCCCCTCAAACATGTAGGATCTCCCCCAGATGACCCTTAAAAAATGTAGGATCTCCTAGGGGTGACCCATCATCCTCCATGGGCCACCCTAATGGAAAAAGGCGTGACCCTGTCATATTTTCAGTCGTAGAAAAACTTGAGTTTCTCACTCGTTTCTCTTTTTGCCTGTTTTTTTCCAGTTCGCATGATTTTTGATGCATAATATGGGGTTGAGTAATTCATGCACCCACACATGCATAATTAACTCCATTTGATCTAACATTAACTCCTTAATCAATCTCATGCATTCTTCTAACTCCATTTCTTCTTCAGTGATAAGCTATCATTGGTTCATCACTCTCTAATCAATTGAGTTCACTAGGTAATCAATCTAGTTCACTACCCAATCAATCCTTCTTAACTCATCAATCAAATGAGTTAACTTCTCAATCAATTCCACCTCTCATCCCTTCTTCTAACCTATAAACACCCCTCACCTCTTCAATATTTTCTAAGTTGAGCAAGTTGGAGAATACTCTTCTCATCTTCACAAGCTTTTTCAAGCTTCTTCATAGGCCTCTGAGCCTCTTTCTTTATTTCTTTATTTATGTCTTCAAAGCTCTTCTAGGGAGGCAAATTCATTGTGTACACAACTCTTGCCAAATTTTTCTCTCCAACTTAGCATTCAAATGCTCTTACAAGACGAAGGTGCCTTTTGCTTTATTTGTTCAACCAAGTAGCATGACGCTACATCATTCTATGCCATTATGCTCAATCCAAGCTCTCATTGAGCTCATACAAGCTTCATCAAAGATTCTTTTTGCTTCTTTGGGTCATTTTGTTTGTCAAGAGGATCATCTGCTACCACAAAAGGATTAAAGGTTACTTATTACAAGGATTGCTGAGGGTAGTGGAGTCAACAAATCTTCATTTCTTTGAAGTTCCTTCATTGTTTTCTTTCAATTCATAGTAATTAGAGAATCAAATTTTCTCTTGGGAATAGTAAAAAATTACTTTTTGGTTGATAGTTAGATCTTGCATGTTAGATTAAACACTTTCATATTTTGAGAACTAGTTTATTAGAAGAAGCATTTTCCCTTTTCTTAGATTAGATTGCATTAAAAATATCAAAAACACAAAAAACATAGGTTAACATTGCATTGGAAAAGTCATATAGAATTGCATACATATTTCCCTTTCATAGATTAGAAGCACTTTCATTTCCAAAATACTCTAAAAAAATATCAAAAAGAATGTTTTGCATATCATTTAGTTTGCATGCATATAGAAACCCTAGAATAGATAAAATTGCAAAACCTTGATTCCATCACGAGGTAAGCACAGTTTAAATGATTCCAAACAAACCCTTGATTTCATCACAAGGTAAAAACAAGTCAAAACAAAGCCAAACCCTAGGTCAACAAAAACATAGGTCGAAACCCTAGATCTGGTTAAGGTTAGTAATCACACAACTACCTCTATCTTGATTCACGAATGTGCTTAGGAGTGAGAGGAGAGTGGGTGAGGGCTATTCATGACAAGTTCCAATAGATCCATCTAAGATCACAACAAGAAACATTAGTTCTACCACAAGGAGACCCATTCATCCTTTTATTGTTAGAAGAAATTAGACAACACCAAATACAACAAGAACTCTTACAACACTTACAAAGACAAGAGGGCATCAACGAGGATAATTGCTTACCCACACAGAGGTGGAATCTAAGAAATTCAAATAGAAAAAGAGAAACTAGTGACCCTTCAAGTCATAGGGTTATCTCAACTACAACAACAATCGAATAAAACATGCAACTAAGCACATAACAACAAAGGCCATAGTACTTGTCAACCCCTCTCCATGAAGTCCAACTCCCCAACGAACCAGACCCCTAGCGTGTCTCACCTCCTCTTGACTGGATAATTCCACATGAGTGAGAGTGATATGGTGGATCACCCCATGGCAAGGAGGGAAAGGGTCCTTGTGCATGCCAAAATTTGACTCGACAACCCAGGCAATCAGAGTCATGATTTTGAGTGTACATATTTTGGTGAACCTGATGTGAAGAATAAAATATTTTGATGGGATCTTTTACATTTCCATGTTCTTCTTTTATTGCATGCTCATCTTTCATGTCCATCTTCATTTCATTCATTCTGTGGTGTTTCCTACACCCCAAAACTAGGACAAAATCACACCAAGTTCAAGGGAATTTCCCCTCTAGTGAAATTAGCACATGTTTAGATCCAATAGCTTCAATATCAAATCAATCAAACTCAAAAGACTCAAAGGGGATCCAACAAGATCCCCACAACATTGACCAAATCAAAAAATGCCAAGTAGGTGTTCAATCTGAGATCCATCAACAAGACCAACCCATAACCAGTGATACAAAAATGGTCACCCAAATGGGAAATAAGGTAAGCCATCAAAAGAAAATATTACAAGAAGCTTGGGGGGAACAAAACCCCCTCCATGTAGTACATCAAGATAAAATGTCTATGACATGTGAAGTGTCATCAAAAGGAACAAGCAGGGTCAATCAAACCCCAACACAAAGTAATCCATCTCAAGGTTGTAAAGCTCAAATAATGGAGGAAGCCTCACTCACAAACCTTATAGAAAGTTTGGACCAACGAATCAAGACCCTTTAAGCTAGAAATGGTTGTCAAAGAGAACTTCAAGAAAAACCTAGGGCACAGGGAAATCATTCCATTGATAAGATTGAATCAAACTAGGGGGCAACCCAAATTCCCCCTCATCTTAACTTCCATGAAGCATTCAGGCCACCCTTGCCCTCACAATCAAACATGACAAGTCTTAATCAAATATGTGGGATTCCTATGACACAAGATCAACCACAAATGGTCTCACCCAATCTTCAAAACATAAACATGATGCCATCTAGTGATCCAACTTTTTCAAGATATCAACAATCTGGCATACCCTTTCAAAAAACACAAGTTCCACTCAAAGGGCTAATGTTTGGAGGAACAAAATCCTCTACACATAACTCCCTCCTACGAACATACCTTGAGTATTTAAAGGAGCCTCTTGACTACAACATTCATCAAGTTATACTACCATGGCCCCTCCCTGAGCTTCCAAAATTTAAAGGAGAGTGTGATCCCAACTCTCATATCAAGGCTTACATCATGGTAGTGAGAGAACTCCTTCCTTGGGATGGGGTGGTAGCAAAGATCTTTAAAAAAAAATTAGAGGGTATTTCTCTAGATTGGTACTATCGACTTCTAGAAGCATCGATCAATTTGTGGCTGCCTTTGACATAAACAAATTGGTCAAGATAGGAATACGAGAATTTTTAAGAATCAAACAAGAAGCCGATGAGTTGGTAGCACATTTTATCACACAATGGAGGAAATTTCTATATTCTTCAACTAGCGCACCAAACATGGATCATAGAGAACTTTGTGATCTCTTCTTACATGCTCTCAACAATGACATACAATAACAAGTCCAAAAACTCCCTTACAAGTCATATGAAGAAGCATTTGAAAGTGCCCTTAGAATTGACCAAGCTGCTATTGATAGTAGAAGAAGGGAGTATAATTCTAATGGAAGGTTGATCAAACATGATACAAATAACAAATCCCTGATGAATTATCAAGACATAGATGGATCAACAAATACTTCACCATCAGAGAACTACAATTGTGACTACAATAGTCATTCAAATTTGGGGAACCAAAATGTCAACAATTATCCCTTGAGAATCAACAAGAAGTCTTAGAACAATAATCATAAACCTCAAGATCACAATCATGATAAATATTGCCTATTTCAGAAGAGAAGGGGACATGAGATCAAATCATGTCCAGGGTACCATCGCTTCATTTCAAACCTCCCAAAATGTCAACAAAAGGCATTCATGGACACATTCTCGCAAGATGAACCTAGTCCCAATATCTTTGACCAAAACACCTTAGGCCTAGTGGAATTGGATAAAGATTAAGAAATTTATGTCATACAAGGACCAGAATGACTAGATGACACCTCCAAGAATTTAGATTTTTCTCACATGCTAGATCTTATCAAGAGTTCTCCTACGCACAAGAATTCTCTCCTCAAAGACATAGACCTAGGCCATCTAGTTAAAAACACTCCAATTGAAAAATGTTCTTCTTCAACATTTGATTTTGAAAGGTTACCCTCAAACAATGACATCTAATAGTCCAAGTTCAAGACTATTCCATTAAACGTGTAATGATCAATGATGGGTCTACAATCAACATAGTCTCCTTTTCGCTTCTTCAAAAGATGGGTTATGACGAAACACAAATCACAAAACAAACTTCCATCCTTAGAATTCATGATAACCCAAACACTCAAACCATGGGCAAGGTCAATCTTCAAATCACATTGGGTCCTAAAACCCTCCCAACTAAATTTTATGTCATCAATGAAGAAACCACTTGCAACATAATCCTAGGAAGGCCTTGGATTCATAGGATTAGGGTCATTCCCCCCATGTTATTTCAATAAATACACTTCTTGTACATGGGACAAACCTACTACATCAAAGGAGATCTTGATCCTTTCAGCCTTTATAGAGTTGAATAGGTTAAAAAGAAGGGAAAGTCCATGGAAATCACTAGTGACCCAAAAATCAACACTTTTGAAAAAGGAGAGACATCAAAACAAATTGCAAACATAAACAAGACCTCAAAATGTATAGGAAAGGGGAAACAGGAGAATTCCCCTTGGATCCCAACTTAACAAAGTCTTATGCTCTATTCAAGTTAGCGGCCATTCCAATTGAACCAGACATAGACACCCCTATGGTTGAAATCATGACTGAAGAAGAAGAACTAGAATCCACACAAAAACTAGGAGAGTAAACACCAACTCCAATTGCCCTTGAAAATTTCAAAACAAACATGGGAACTCAACAAGAACATAGAATGGTAAAGCTAGGGGGCAAATTATCAAACAATGAAATGTGTGTGTACATAGAATTCCTCACCGAATACAAAGACATTTTCACACCAAGTCTTTGAGTGTCCTTGCAAAGACTTTCAATTCAAGTTCAGACCAAATTGGATAGCTACAGAAATAGTTAAGGAAGATGTAAAAAATGACACTACCTCTTGTGCATTATGGAAGGAAAAGATTTTAGCATCTCATAAAAATCATAAAACATAAAAAATACAAAAAAAATATTAAAAAAGAAATCAAAATGTCAAAAACAATTTGTTTCTTACATTTTTGTATCATTCTGTCATCATGCATTATAGTCAGTGACTTACTCTTATACTATTTCCATTTCAGTAAGGAGTCTAATGTTGCCTAGATATACGTCATCCTTTTAGGACCTAGAGATATTCCATTTTCACAATCGCCACTATCCCCCTTCATCCCCAGTGATCCTAATCAAAGCCTAGCTCATAGCTTTACACTAATCCTAGTCTTAATGAGTCAAGATATTAGGTCTAAACAAAGTTAATATTCAAACCTACAGTGTTCAAAGGAATCTTGCAAGTAGACCTTCACAATTCTTCCCTAGTAAAGGAGAAGTCCAAACAAATTACAAAAACTTTAGGTGGCACACAGCTCCTTATCTATCCTAGCCAAAAATGTCAGGAAGATCAAATCTCTGAAGGAAGCAATCTAAGATCTGAGTGAATAAAAAATGAGTGATCAAAATAAGAGCATTGAAAAAGTAAGAATTGAGAGATCAAATTATTGTATAGCAAAAGTTCCAAAAACCATTGATTTCTTGAAAAGTCAAAATCCAAAAAAAAAAAGAGAAAAATCAAGTGAGGAAAATACAAAAAAAGTGAAAAAGCAAACAAATGAGAGATACAAAATAAAAGAGCTAAAGAGAGAAGATTGTTGAATGTCTGTGCTCTGGGTGGAGATCAATCTAAGCTCGAAGCCTCAAGAGTGACATTCTAACAGAGAAAGAGAGGTACTAAGCACACACATGCACTCGCTGAGCAAATCCAAAGAGTCTAGTTGTCTCTAGGATCATTTTCTATCTAAGGACCCTTATTCTTTCCTAGATATCCTTTACCCTAGGTCTACTCTACTTGTCATCTCTGATCTAAGTCTAGTGAACACCAATAAAATTTCTTGCTTGTCTAAGTTGAAAGATTGTCAGATTGTCTTATCTAGATAAGGATCAATGTTTAGCCTTTAGTGAAGTCTAGAAGCCAGGAACACTCCATTTCATTTGCTCTCCCCACATGAGTTCTAAGATCCTATCTCATAGCCTTGAATAGGTCTCTTATATCAGGACAACTCGTAATCCCCTGGGTTGAAAATCATACTAAAGAACAGTCATGTTGTTTGTTCCACATTGCATTCATACCAAAATCAGAAAAAAAAGTCCCAAAGAAATAAAGTCAAATTTCATAATGCATGGCATTCCATAGAAGTAAAAGTTTCACTTCAACATCGCTTGTGTTCATGCATCTACATATCATCACCTGCATTCATATATATATTTTGAAAAAGACAAAAACAAATTCCATCATCCATATGTGATAATCTTAGCTATGCATTCTCCTAACCAAAATAAAAGCTTTATCCAACCATATGAACAAAATAGAAAGTGAAGTACAAGATTTTGACTAAAACTATGTACAGATCTCATCCAACCAGGTCTTTTCACAATAAGTGTAAAACAATGTTTGAACATAAGTCACTCCTCCAACAAGTCAAAAGAACAAAACTATGTAGTCAAGTACATAAGTCTTCTCATGAAAGGGGGTAAAGATAGAAATATCTTAAATGTAGGTCTCTCAAAAACCTCAAGGAGTGTCAAATCAAACCTTTACAAAATCTTCACAAAAACCATAAAAACCAGAAAAATTGAAAAAACCTAAAAAAATTGTAAAACATAAAAAATCCCTAAAAATCAAATACGCTCTTCAAAATATACAATAAAAAGGAGAATCTATTCTCCTCTCTAGCTTAGTATGTGTTCTTTTTGCTTTTATGCATCTGTTTCGTGTATCATTTTGCATGCTTTCATCCCTACAGGTCCAAACCAACAAAGGCAAACAACTAGTCAAACTCAAACGATCCATGGTAAGTTCGTCATCACAATTTTCATTATTTGTTTTGATATATTTAAATGCTAGACTAATACTAGTTATTGCAAGTACAAATTGCTAGAAAATTAACAATAGGTAAGGCCTAGTTCGGGAATGGTACCTACCTTTCATGTAGACTACCGTCCCCGAGTTGGCAAATATGTAAGCACAAAAATCACGCATAGCCTCCATGAGGACCCCTATGATGATTTTAATCCCTGTCATGTACATGTAAGTGTAAAATAATGTCCTTTAAGCAACAAACCTCTTGATGATGTGTCTTCTTTCTTGTCTTGTGTTGTTTCTTCTTTGTCATTTTCTCTCTCTCCCTATTTTCAACACTTTTAGACACTTTTACAACACTTGTTGATTTGCATTTCATGTGCTTGTGACTTAGTCCATAAGTCTTGTATTCATCTATTTGTTGTAATTGACCTTTCCAATCCATTGTTTCTTCCTCACCCATCCAACTCGCCTTCCAATTAGTACCGAACTTTTTAGGGCTTGAGAGACTGACAAGATACGTTGAGAAAAATGGTCTGAAAGTATAACTTCGTGACATTTTCAAGAAAAAACTAATAGTACCATTGTGTATCTCTCGAGAAATCATGCACTTTGAAAAAAAACGGCACCCAAAAAGGAGTCCGTATGTGCCCGAACGAGCTCCCGGAAGTTCTATGACCAATTCAGAAAAATTATTCTAGGGTCACCCCTGGGTGATTTGGACTGATAAAAGGGGTAATCACATAATTTTCATCATTCTCACTTGTTTATGGAGCCTTATGGCTTCCTTATCAGGTTCCAAAATCAAGCTCCAACTGTTAGTTTTCACCTAGAGCCTTAAACAACAGGATCTCCCCTCAAACATGTAGGATCTCCCCTGGGCGACCCTAGAAAAATGTAGGATCTCCCAGGGGCGACCCTACTGGAAAAAGGGGCGAGCCTGTCATATTTTCACTCACGGAAAAACATGAGTTTCTCACTTGTTTTAGCTCTATTTTCACCCATTTTTCTTCCAGTTCACATGATTTTTGATCCCTAATATGGAGCTGACTATTTAATGCACCCACACATGCATAATTGACTCCATTTGATCTAAAATGAACTCCTCAATCAATGTCATGTATTCTTCTTGTTAGATCTAGGGCACACAACTGAGAGGGGGGGTGAATCAGTTGTACAAAAACTTGCTTCTACTTCAAACACTTGATTCTTCTTCGTTAGTTAATAGCATATCAATTAACCATCCATGAAAGCATAATGCATAAACACAAGAGTAGATAAACATCAACACACTGGACACCAAGATTTTGACGTGGAAAACCCGGTTAAGGGAAAAACCACAAGGTGATTAACCCAAGGATTATTCTATGTTAGAAGAATAAGAAAAATGAATGGCACATGCCAATTAGGGCTCACTGCCCGAGCACACTGCTCACAAAGAGACACGCTACCTACAAGAGACACACTATCTACAAAGTGATAAGAATCACAAACTTGAACTGGAGATTGACATCTTTACCATGTCTGGATCAATTCCATTTAAGCCCAAGATACTTCTTCTTTGCCCTTCGCTCTTTCGCTATACCACTCTCATCCGTTGCTCCACCACTTTGAAATGAACTCAAAAACCTTTATTTATACAAACATCGACTTAGGAATAATCATCTAAGTTGGCAATCAATCATAAGAACATCTGCAAGATGATTAATACATCCAATCGGCCATCACAAGAACATTCGCAAGATGAACAACTCATCCAGTCAGCTAGTCTGAGCAAGAACTTCATCTGGAAGAATATCTTCAATTCTGGGCTCTAACATCAATACGGACTAACAACATAACCTCAACATGATCCAAGAACCTTCACAAGCTTGCCTGATTAACCAGGTACATCCGCACTTCCTCTACTCACTGGAATCTCTTCTCCTCTTCATCTAGAACTTCAAGAACACAGTCTGTCGCCACTGTCATACTGAAGAAGGTGCTTCCAGACCTCCAAACTTTGTACAAACTGAGATGACATATCACAAGGACATCCCAAACACACCTTCCAATCTGCAGAGTTTGACAATGCTCCTCTAGATCTCACCGAACCTTTTTGTAACACTCTGTCACTCCAGAACAGCTCCCTGGAACTGGTTCTACTTGACCGATCACAACTTTTTCATATCTTCACGTGGACCTCTGAAATCTTGACTGGATCATCTCAAGACTCATATCTACAAACTCTTTAATCTGTATCCTCTGATTCTCAACCTATTGAGTACATTTGCCTTCTTCTTATCACTATTCCTGATTGAGACTACTTTTCTTAATATCCTCAACACATAGCTCATCCAAACCTTCTTATCAATGCAATATGAGTATGTTGACATCAATGACAACACTGGTTAACCTCATACTTGCAACAATCTCTCCCTTTGTCATTGATGGCAACATATAATGTGAAAAACTATCAAGACAAGAACTCCTTTCTGTCATAGCTCCCCTTATCAACAACTCTTCACATGTATTCTCTTCCTTTACTGCTCCCCCTTTGATCATCAACCACTTGTTTTTCACATGTCTTCTCTCCCCCTTTGACATCAATGGAAAAGTGCTCATACATGCAATTCTAACACATCAGAATCATACCAGCTGCTCCCCCTTAGTAGCAGCTCCCCATCATCAATCCGGATCACAAGATATAACTGTGATATCCACCAGACTGATGCACATCAATGCATCCTAGTTCATCACCGGAGGGGCCATGACCCCTAACTTCTCCCGGAGATACTCAAAAGAGTCCTTGGGAAGAGGTTTAGTAAAGATATCTGCAATCTAATCCTTGGAGGGTACATACTCCAATCTGACTTCTTCCTTGTTCACTTGTTCTCTCAAGAAGTGAAACTTGATAGATATGTGCTTAGTCTTAGAATGCAATCCCAGATTCTTAGAATTATTAATTGCACTTGAATTATCACAGAAAATTGTGATAGGCTTCTTATATTCAACTTTTATGTCTCTTAGCATCTGCTTCATCCATAAGATTTGAGTGCAACTACCTGCTGCTGCAATGTATTTTGCTTCAGTTGTAGACAGAGATATTGCATCTTGTTTCTTGCTTAGCCAAGAAACCAATCTCTTTCCCAAAAAGAATGCTCTACCACTGGTGCTCTTCTGGTCATCCACATCTCCTGCCCAATCTGCATCTGTATATGCATGAAGAGAGAAATTTGGATCTCTAGGATACCATAGACCATACTCAACTGTTCCTTTCAAATACCTAAAAATTCTTTTGATTGCCATAACATGAGATTCTCTAGGATCAGCTTGAAATCTTGCCACAAGACCAACAGCCTGCATTATATCTGGTCTAGTCTGAGTGAGATACAACAATCCACCAATCATTGATCTAAACTTTGTCTGATCTATCTTTGGAGAGTCATCATCTTTTCTCAACTTGCATCCAGTTGCCATAGGAGTGTTCATTGGCTTTGAATCTTCCATACCGAATTTCCTCAACAATTCTATCACATATTTGGTCTGAGAAATGAAGATCCCTTTCTTTGTTTGAGTAATTTGTAGACCCAAGAAGAAATTCATTTCACCAAGCATAGACATTTCAAACTCATTCTTCATCTGATTTGCAAAAGTTTTGCACATACTATCTCTTCCTCCAAAGATGATATCATCCACAAACACTTCAACAACCAAAATGTTTTCATGACCAATTTTGAAATATAAGTTACTGTCAGCAGTACCTTTGTTGAATCCAATCTACACAAGATGCTTATCCAACCTTTCATACCATGCTCTTGGGGCTTGCTTCAATCCATACAATGCTTTCTTCAACTTGCAGATCATATCATCATTATCAGACAATTGAAATCCATCCAGTTGTTCAATGTAAACTTCTTCTTCCAGATCACCATTAAGGAAGGCAGACTTGACATCCATCTGATATAGTTTGAAGTCTTTAAAGGCAGCAAATGCAAGAAATAATCTGACTGCTTCAATTCTTGCCACCAGAGCAAAGGTCTCTTCAAAATCAATTCCTTCTATTTGAGAGTAGCCTTTGCAAACCAATCTACCTTTGTTTCTAATTACTTCACCAACTTCATTCAGTTTGTTCTGGAAGACCCATTTGGTTCCAATCACATTCTTGTCTCTAGGTCTGGGAACAAGATCCCAAGTATGATTTTTCTCAATTTGCATCAATACTTCCTTCATTGCTTTGGTCCAGTTTTCATCATTGCAAGCTTCATTAACTGTCTTCGGTTCAATCTTTGAAATAAGACAATATTCATTTGAGTCTTGAGCAATTCTTCTCCTTGTTTGTACCCCTTTACTTTTGTCACCTATAATCTGATCTTCAGAGTGATTTAGAGTTACATACCTTGGAACTTTTGGAGTTTCTTGCACTACTGAATCTTGATCAGGCTCATTTAGACAAACTTCTTCTTCTTGATTTACCGGATCAATCTGGATCTAAATTTTAGAGGAGGATGGAGCTCCTTGCACTAGAGGAACATTCTGATCATCTTCATCACATTCATAGAATCTTGAGGGCTTCTCCATTCCTTCATCAACCTTCACATTTGTACTTTCTATCATCTTTCTCAATCTCATTATAACACCGGTATGCTTTGCTTTGAGTGGAGTAACCCAAGAAAATTCCTTCATCACTTCTAGCATCAAACTCTCCTAAATCTTCATCTCTTTTGATATAACATTTGCTACCAAATACTCTAAAGTATCTCACAGTAGGAGTTACACCAAACCAAATTTCATAAGGAGTCTTACCGGTATTGCTTCTAATTTGAACTCGATTAAGAGTGTAGACTACAGTGCTGACAACTTCTCTCCAAAACATCTGAGGAACATTTTCTTCCATCATCATTGTCCTGGAAGCTTCCTGGATGGTCCGGTTCTTTCTCTCAACTATTCCATTCTGCTGTGGAGTCCTAGGAGCAGACAGCTGTCTCTTTATGCCATGCTTCTCACAAAAGTCTATGAATTCACAGGATGTGAATTCACCACCTATATTAGACCTTAGACACTTCAGTTTCAATCTAATTTGATTCTCTACCATAGCTTTGAGATTTTGAACTTCTCAAGAGCTTCTGATTTCTCTTTTAGGAAGGTAACCCACATCATCCAGGAATGGTCATCAATTAGCAACATGAAATATCTATCACCTTGCATACTCTTGATTCTTGTCAGACCACAGAGATTAGTATGTACTAATTCCAACAATCCGGTAGTGGACTGATCCTTGCTTTTGAAAGAGACTCTGCTCTGTTTTCCTAGATGACATTCTTTGCATAAACTATTTGTAGGTTTCACCAATTTAGGAAGATCTCTTACAGCTTGAGTATTGCTTATCTTGATGATGTTATCAAAATTCACATGGCACATTCTTCTATGCCATAGCCAACTCTGATCAACTTGAACAAATAGACAACTTTTATTTGAACCAACCAGATGGAAGATATTACCTTTAGTTTGAGTACCAAATGCAATCTCAGTTCCGGAGCTTGTAAAGATTTTGCATCTTCCATTCTTGAACCAGAGATCATAGCCTTTATCCACTAACTGACCAACACTGAGAAGATTGTGCTTCAATCCTTCAACATATAGTACATTACCGGTTTTGCTCTTTCCATCAAAAGAAATAGTTCCCCTACCTCTGATTCTGCCAACAGAATTGTCACCAAACTTTACCATTCCTCCTTCATACCTTTCCAAATATAAGAACTTGTTCTTGTCACCTGTCATATGGTGAGAGCATCCACTGTCAATAACCCAATCATCCTTTTCTTCAACTTGGGTAGCCAAAGCTCTTTCTACAACCTTATGATTGATAGATTCAGAGGATATTGAACCTTCTTCCTTGATGGCAATAAACACCCATTCATTTTTGGATTTGCTTCCTATTTCTGATTCATCATCTGTTACTCCTTCATTATCATCTTCTTCATGAACATAATATTAGTTCTTTTGAAACCTTTGTCTGTTAGCATTTGACCTTGTAGATCTTTTCAGACACGTTGAAGCAAAATGACCAATCTTATTGCAATTGAAGCACTTAAAAGGTAATTTTCCTTCATACTTACTAGATCCTCTTGGTAGTCTTATTGCAATGAGGGCTTCAAGTTGAGTTGTTTCTGCTTCTTCCTCTTCCATGTCTTTCCTTGCTTGTTCATACCATGACAGTTTCCTTGAAGAGTTCTCTCCCAGATCAGATCTTTGTTTGCCTTTCACATAGGTACTAGCTTTAAATGCAGATTCAGTCTTGGGGGGATCATCTCCAAACTCAGTCATTTCAAATGCAACTAGTTTGCTAGCCAGTTGCTCTCTTGTGACAGTTGTATGGGCTCTGAATTCATCAATGGCAGCAACCTTGATTTTGTAGGCAGCAGGAAGGGATCTGAGAATTTTGCAAACAATTTCATTTTCATCCAGAGTCCCACAGCATTTCTAATTCCACATACAAGCTCATTCAGTCTTGGCATAAAGGTAGTGATATTTTCATCATCTCTCATCTTCAATCTTTCAAATTTCCCTTTCAGACTTTGCAACCTTGCACTCTTGACAAACTCATCTCCTTCATACAGAAGTTCCAGTTTAGTCCAGATCTCATATGCAGTTGGTAGGTCAATAACATTTGAGAGATCTGAGTCATTCAATGCGCTTAGAAGAGCTTCCTTGGTCTTCAAATTGTTGTCAGCATCTGTGATTTCATTCAGAGTTGTCAGACCACCCTGTGGAGGAACATATGGTTTTGAGACCATGGCCAAGTATGCTTTTCCCATACACTCCAAGTGACATTTCATGTGACCTTTCCAGAGAGTGAAGTTGGTTCCATCGAACTTCAGACTATCCTTCTTGTATGATGACATCCTGGATCTCCTCAAGCGATTAAGCTCCTTTCAGAGGAACTTGGCTCTGATACCAATTGTTAGATCTAGGGCACACAACTGAGAGGGGGGGTGAATCAGTTGTACAAAAACTTGCTTCTACTTTAAACACTTGATTCTTCTTCGTTAGTTAATAGCATATCAATTAACCATCCATGAAAGCATAATGCATAAACACAAGAGCAGATAAACATCAACACATTAGACACCAAGATTTTGACGTGGAAAACCTACTTAAGGGAAAAACCATGGGGTGATTAACCTAAGGATTATTCTCTATTAGAAGAATAAGAAAAATGAATGGCACATGCCAATTAGGGCTCACTGCCCGAGCACACTGCTCACAAAGAGACACACTGCCTACAAGAGACACACTGTCTACAAAGTGATAAGAATCACAAACTTGAACTAGAGATTGACATCTTTACCATGTCTAGATCAGTTCCATTTAAGCCCAAGATACTTCTGCTCTGCCCTTCGCTCTTTCGCTATACCACTCTCATCCACTGCTCCACCACTTTGAAATGAACTCACAAACCTTTATTTATACGAGACAACAACTTAGGAACAATCATCTAAGTCGGCAATACCCATAAGAACATCCGCAAGATGATTAATACATCCGGTCGGCCATCACAAGAACATTCGCAAGATGAACAACTCATCCGGTCGGCTAGTCTGAGCAAGAACTTCATCTGGAAGAATATCTTCAATTTCGGGCTCTACCATCAATGCGGATCGACAACATAACCTCAACATGATCCAAGAACCTTCACAAGCTTGCCTGATTAACCAGGTAAATCTGCACTTCCTCTACTCACTGGAATCTCTTCTCCTCTTCATCCAAAACTTCAAGAACACAGTCTGTCACCACTGTCATACTGAAGAAGGTGCTTCCGGACCTCCAAACTTTGTACAAACCAAGATGATATATCACAAGGACATCCCAAATACTCTTTCCAATCTGCAAAGTCTGACAATGCTCCTCTAGATCTCACCGGACCTTTTTGTAACACTCTGTCACTCCGGAATAGCTCCCGGAACCGGTTCTACTTGACCGATCACAACTTTTTCATATCTTCATGTGGACCTCTAAAATCTTGACTGGATCATCTCAAGACTCATATCTACAAACCCTTTAATCTGCATCCTCTGATTCTCAACCTATTGAGTACATTTGCCTTCTTCTTATCACCGTTCCTAATTGAGATTACTTTTCTTAATGTCCTCAACACACAACTCATCCAAACCTTCTTATCAATGCAATATGAGTATGTTGACATCAATGACAACACTGGTTAACCTCATACTTGCAACACTTCTAACTCCGTTTGTTCTTCAGTGATAAGCTATCATTGCTTCATCACTCTCTAATCAATTGAGTTCACTGGGTAATCAATCTAGTTCACTCTCCAATCAATCCTTGTTAACTCATCAATCAAATGAGTTAACTTCTCAATCAAGTCCACCTCTCATCCCTTCTTCTAACCTATAAATACCTCTCACCTCTTCATTATTTTCCAAGTTGAGCAAGTTGGAATATACTCTTCTCATCTCCACAAGCTTTTTCAAGTTTCTTCAAAGGCCTTTGAGCCTCTTTCTTCATTTCTTTATTTATTTCTTCAAAGCTTCAAAGCTCTTCTAGGGAGGTAAATTCATTATGCACATAGCTCTTTCCAAAGCTTGCTCTCCAACTTAGCATTCAAATGCTCTTATAGGACAAAGGTGCCTTTTGCTTTATTTGTTCAACCAAGTAGCATCACACTTCTTCATTCTATACCTTGTGCTCAATCCAAGCTCCTATTGAGCTCATACAAGATTCATCAAAGATTATTTTTACTTTTTTGGGTCATCTTTTTGTCAAGAGGATCATCTTCTACTACAAAATGATTCGAAGTTGCCTATTACAAGGATTTTTTAGGGTAGTGGAGTCAACAAATCTTCATTTCTCTTAGGTTCCTTCATTGTTTTCTTTCAATTCATAGTAATTAAAGAATCAAATTTTCTCCTGGGAACAGTAAAACATTGCTTTTTCCTTTATAGTTAGATCTTGAATGTTAGATTAAACACTTTCATATTTCTAGATCTAGTTTATTAGAAGAATCATTTTCCCTTTTCTTAGATTAGATTGCATTAAAAACATCGAAAACACAAAACACATAGGGTAACATTGCATTGGAAAATTCATAGAGAATTGCACACATATTTCCCTTTCATAGATTAGAAGCACTTTCATTTCCAAAATACTCTAAAAAATACCAAAAAGAACGTTTCACATATCATTTAGTTTGCATGCATATAGAAACCCTAGAATAGATAAAATTGCAAACCCTCAATTCCATCACGAGGTAATCACAATTCAAATGTTCCAAACAAACCCTTGATTTCATCACAAGGTAAAAAGAAGTCAAAACAAAGTCAAACCCTAGGTCAACAAAACCCTAGGTCAAAACCCTAGATCTAGTTAAGGTTAGCAATCACACAACTACCTCTATCATAATTCATGAATGTGCTTAGGAGTGAGAGGAGAGTGGGTGAGGGCTATCTGTGATGCAATCCAAGAGATCCATCCAGCATCACAACAAGAAACATTAGTTCTACCACAAGGGGACCCATTTGTCCTCTTATTGTTAGAAGAAATTAGACCATGTTAGATACAACAAGAACTCTTACAACACTTACAAAGACAAGAGGACATCAATGAGAACAATTGATTACCCACACAGAGGTGGAACCTAAGAAATTCAAATACAAGAAGAGAAACTAGTGACCCTTCAGGTTATAGGGTTATCTCAATACAACAATAATCACACGAAACATAAAACTAAGCACACAACAACAAATGCCATAGTACTTGCTAACCCCTCTCTGTGAAGTCCATCTCTCCAATGACCCAGACCCCTACTATGTCTTGCCTCCTCTTGACTGGCTAATTCTATGTGAGCAAGAGTGATGTGGAGGATCGCCTTGTGGCAAGTAGGGAAAGGGTCCGTGTGCATGCTGAAATCTGACCTGACAACCCAGGCAACTGGAGTCACGAGTTTGAGCATACACAAACTGATGGTGTTAGGTTGTCATTGATGTCAAAAGTGTTCAGGAGCATGAGACATCATCTTGCAGATATAGAGAATGGTTTGATACTTCACAGGTTTGATCTTGCATAATCAGGAGTTTTTCATTCAATGTCTTCAAAAGATGCTTGTTCAAGCAAGGAAATTATCTTCATAATTGATAGTACTTCAGTGGAGGTTATGTTGTTCATGAGAGTTCATCCTCATCATATCATGTTTGGTTATGCAAGTACATATCATGTTTGGTTATGCAGTGTAGAGGTACATACTTGTTAAAGGATCAGTGTTGTGAAGTTGACTTTTAATGAATTTGGTATTTTGAGTAACCAGTTATATTGGTATTCTCCAAAACAAAGTATTCAGTGATCTTGGTATTCTCCAAAACAAAGTATTCAGTGATCTTCATGTTTTCAGGGCAAGGTTTATGCTTCTATGTTCAAGGGTTATCATTCATTGTGTTAAGGTGATATCACATCTTATGTTGAGACCAGTGGTAAAGTGGTCAAAAGAGTACTAAAAGGAATCTTTAGCTTGTTATTACTATCAGGGGATCAAGTTGATATATGTTGATACTTCATTAATGTTGGTGGCATTATTTTTTAGGATTTTGTATAACCTAAATTCTATACCTTCTAAATCCTAAATCTCTTCTAAATTATACTCCTCACTGTTTTATTTACATTTTTTGTTTTTAAACAGTGACTCCCTATAGAAGGTAAAGTCACTTAAAGTGACTTATCAAAGGGTCTCCTTAACATATAGTCACCGGCCCCTTTGCTCTTTTTACCGATAGAGCAAGTCTTTCACATTGGCGGGCATTCAATAAGTTTGAATTTGAACATACCACCGCCAAAAGCCACACGGGTATGGAAGTTTATGCATTATGAAAAACCCACGATGCATTCAAAAGGAAAGTTTGTTTAAAGATAGAAGCTTCGGTGGTGATGGTAAGTAGTTTTGCCCATTTTGTTTTAAGACATAAAATTGCATGTGATGGGCGCTTGGAGTGGTTCAAAAACTTGTGCAATGTTTTTAGAAGTTTTTCTTTATGGAATTTTTTTAAGAATTCTATTTTATTTGCCTTTTTAAAAGGCATGATATTTGAGTTCAAATTAGGAAGCTTATGAGTTTTTTTTAAAGGAGATGGTTATTGCTTTTTAAAAGCAATTTTTTTTAGAAAACTATTGAAGATTTTTAGAAAAGATTTTCATAAAAAAAAAAAATTGCAGAGATAACAATGATGCAATGAGAAAGATTCTTTACAGATTGAAGATTGTTTTTGAGGCAGATTGGTTTTCAAAGATGAATTGACTTTTTTGATTTTATTAAAGATGAAATAAGATTGCAGGAATTTGCAAAAAGGAAGAGAGGAAGAAAATGAACAGTCATAGATATGAAGAGAAAAGTAATTTCTTCACAGATATAGAATATGAAAGGTTTTCATGAAGATCAACAGGATTGAATGTTGTTTTTGTCTTGTGAGAAAATTAAATTGAAGATTTTATTTGCAGGGATAATATTGAATACAGAAATTGTCCAAATTGAAATGTCAAAGAATGTGAAGGATCATGTACAGAGAAGAGGAAGATCAAATTTTTTTTAATGCATAGAATTGACAGAAAGATATTCTGTTTTAGAAAAATAGAGAAGAGAATATGAAGGGTTGTGAAAGTATATTCAGACTTTATTTAATGATATTATAGATGCTTTTGATTTAAGAGTCTTGTGTATTAATAAGATGAAGTGAGTAATGTTGTGTAGATTGATGATGAACTGACAGAGATCAAATACAGAGATTGACAAGGTGATTAAAAGATAATATGCAATTGAAATGACAATCAGGTGCATGAATCATGAATTCAATTGATCAAGACACTGAGATTTGTAAGACATAAATGAAACAGACAGAGTAAAGTAGTGTTGTTGTGCACATTGGAATACAGGATTGATATTTAGTGTTGTTGAATGGAGGATTAAAAAAACAAGATTGATATGCAGTATGGATCTGATTAATTTGCAGAGAAAATTGTTTATAGAGATTTGTATAAGGAGCTTGTTTTGATTTGAAAATCTAACAGGAGGTATAAGGTTGTATACAATGGTGCAAATCTGATTGAACAGCAATCTTGTCTTGCACACGAAGTTTGATGTTTTGTTTATAGTGATTGTATTAGCCAGTGAGGCTTGTAGGTCAGTGAGACCTATTGGATTACCAGTGAGGTATATCAGTGTTGGAAGTGGGTGCTTCTGTTTGGGATTGGAGTTGGTGCTCCTAGATACAATTTGTATTGCCAGTGAGGCATGTTTTTCAGTTAAGCCAGTGAGGCAATTCTGGAGTGGTTTTTCTACCCCTGGAGGGTTTTCCACTCGTGCAATTCTTGTGTCTTAATCATCTCTCTATGATTGTATGTTTTACTCTTGAGTTTTGTCTATGTGTTTGACAAAGTTATGTGCATATATGTTTGACAATTCAATGATAACTTTCTCTTCTTTGTGCTCTGCAAGTTAAATATTGAAAAAGATTTAAAAATTCACACAACACTGATTCACCCCCCCTCTCAGTGTTGTCCTTGACTCCTACAATTGGTATCAGAGCCAGTTTCCCTCTTGCAGCTTAATCAGCTTGGGTAGGTCCTGTGTGTGGAGTTCAATGGGTAAGTGCAGGAGAAATAAGAACATGAGAAATGGTAAGATTCTTTCTAGTCAGAAGACACAAAAGAAATCATTCATATCAATTCCAGATGTTGATATAAAGACAGTAGATAAAAATGTTCTCCAAGTTGAATCTGATATTGTGTTAGAAGAAAATTTTTCAGATGTTCCTCAGTTTGATGGTTCAAATTTTCCAGTTTGGTATATGAGAATGCAAGCCTATTTATCCTCTTTAGGATATGATATATGGATGTCTGTTGAGAATGGATATTCTAACTCTGCAAATAACAAAGAGGCTATTAATTGCAATCATATAGCCAAGAAGGTTATTTTATCTGGTTTATCTAATGATATTTCTTGTAAAGTGGTGCAGTATGAAACAGCTCAGGATGTCTGGAAAAAGTTGATAAAAATTTATCAAGGTAGTGCACCTGATGAAGAAAACAACTTATTATCTGAGAAGAGTGACCATGAAAGAAAACTTTCAAATGAAGGAGTTGATATTCAATCTCAATCTGATTTAGAAGAAGCCAACATCACTAGTGATGATGATGAAGAAGATTGTGAGATTGATATGGAAGGAGAGCTTATATATGCCCTGAGTGAGCTCAAGAAGTATAAGAGAGAGAATCAGAAACTAAACTTGCAGCTGCAACAAGAAAGAGAATCAAAAGTCAATGCACTTTCAGAACTTGAAATTGTTTCTACAGATCTTGAAGAGGCCAGATGTCAGATTATTAGTTTAAAGACATATATTGATGATTCTGACAAACTAATTGCTAGATTGAAGACAGAAATTGAAGAAGCTAAGAGGATAGCAGATGTTTCAATATCTGACCTTGAAGTTAGAAGGATTGAGAATCTAAAACTAGAATCAGAAATAGTCTCTTTAAGAAAAGAGTTAGAAAAGGCTTCCTCTAAGTTGCACAAGAATCTGCTGTTTGAAAAGAGTACTGAAGAAGGAGAATGCTCCAAAGCTAGAGAGACTCCTAGACGGAAAATTGATTTAAGTCATGTTGTCACAGAAGGAAAAATGAAGAGTGAAGCTGAACAGAAAACCAGAGATGAATCTATAAGACAAGCTTACATGTACAGGTATAACTATTCATTTAATGGTTATTGTTATGCTTGTAATCAATTTGGACACAAATCAGTTAATTGCAGAAGGAATACTAACATTATTTGTTACAAGTGCAATCATGTTGGACATATACAAAGAAATTGTAAAAGGTATGATTCTGCATGGAAGTCTAACATAAGTTCTCAAAGGTACTATCAGTCATTTGATTATGATATAGTTTGTTATAATTGCAATTCTCCTGGTCACAAAGCATTTAGTTGCAGAAAAGCATCATCTGCATCATCTAATTTGATAGGTTGGGAAAAGAAAAAGGTTGAAAAGGTTTGGAGAAAGAAAGCACCTGTGAAGATTTGGAAGCAGAAAGAAAGTAAAGAGAAGTCAGAATCTAAGCTTGTGCATCTTGCACAAGTCATCACATCTATTGCATAACATAGCATGAAGTAAGGGGGAGGTATCAAATGTTCTATCAGTTAACCCCGAGAATTTTCAGGAAGAAGATCATTTGATATGATGATCTTGTCTGTCTATCATCCTTACCATGCTTTGAAATTATTGATGATGATGTTGCTAACATTGCTGATTTTCAGTGTATAATAGTGATACAAGTGTTCATTGGTTTATTATGCTTTCAAGATATTGAAAAGGTATTTCAGGAGTTCTAATGCACAAATTTGATCTTGACTACAAAGGATGAATTGTCATTGCAATTCATAGTGTTGTTGTAATAAAATCTTGATTTACTGATAAAATCAAGAAATAGGAGTTCTTGTTGATTGCAGTAGGTTTCAGATATGATCAAATTTGACAAAGATGTGCAGGAACAGTAAGATTGTCTTCATTCCTTTCATGTCAAGAAGGATGATCTTCATTCTTGATTGCAAAATGAATGTTCATTGATATAATAATTAATATGATTCAGAAAGGTATGTGAAAATTGTGTATCTCCATTTTTGAGTGGTATCAGGTGTCCATGATCAATGACATGTTCAGTGAATGCAAGGACAAAGAGCTTAAGATGCTCTCAAGAAGCTCTTATCAGAAATTAGCATGTGTTGGCTAAGGTGGCTGAAAATGAAAATTTAATTCATAGCAATTATCACTGCTTTTGATTTATGCAAAGTGCTGTTACAGGAAGAATTTGTTGATGCAATTTGTTTGTTGTTGTTTGAATGACAAAGTCAAGAAGCAGGAGTTCTTGTTGGTTGCAGGATGTAGTTATGTATATATTAGATTTGACAGTGTGTTGTGAAAAGTGTTTTGTGCAGAACAGGAGGATAGTTCAGATGGTCTTCATTCTTTGTCATGAAAAGGTGTCAGAATAGTTTGAGTGCAGGATGGTTGTTCATATCAGGAAATCAGTTTGGTGATTATATCTATTCTTTGTTGAGTTATGTTTTAAGACATGTATCTTAAAGCTTTCAGGTGTCAAAAGAAGATGATAAACAAGAGATATTGAGGAGTTTTCTGAAGTAATAATTTTACATGTTCCATTAATGATCTTCCTCATTAATATGACTCAGAAAGGTATGTGCAAATTGTGTGCCTCCAGTTTTGAAGTGGTATGAGGTATGTGTTTCAAGCTATGACAATCTAGAGTCTCTTATGACATTGATGGTGAGTCTTGTATTTCATCAAATCAGAGGCAAGTAAAGGTCTTATTAAAATGGTCATCTTGGCATCTTGTGTTGGGAACTGTGTGATAAGGAGTCTTCATAATTTTTGCCTGCAAATCTGTTTATCAAAGAGTATTGGTATGTTTATGATTTCTCTGCAAAAGTGTTCAGAAGGTTGAATATCAGTAATTGGATAGTATATTCAGGTGGATATGTTGCTTCAGGACTAATTCAGGAAGTGGATAAGTGTTGAGTTGAGTTGATTTATGTTGGTTAGTCTTGTCAAATGTTTACCAATGGTATTTCTGAGTAGTAATTTGTTTATGATCTCTAATACATGAAAGATCTTGGAGATTTGTTATTTCAGGTCAAAAAGGTTGTTGATTGAAGAAGAACTGTTTGTTTTGAAAGTTTGTGATGTTATCAGGAAGGAGGAGTGTGTCAGTCTTCATCTTCACAGTGGTATTGTCATCAGATGTAAGTTTCATGAAAGACAAATGGCTTCAAAGTTTTTGTGGAGTTGTTCTCAGGGGGAGATAATAGTCTTTGTCATCCGATGTCAAAAAGGGGGAGAAAGAAAAATATGCATCAGGTGGTTTTGCCATCAATGACAAAGGGGGAGATTGATGGTGTTAGGTTGTCATTGATGTCAAAAGTGTTCAGGAGCATGAGACATCATCTTGCAGATATAGAGAATGGTTTGATACTTCACAGGTTTGATCTTGCATAATCAGGAGTTTTTCATTCAATGTCTTCAAAAGATGCTTGTTCAAGCAAGGAAATTATCTTCATAATTGATAGTACTTCAGTGGAGGTTATGTTGTTCATGAGAGTTCATCCTCATCATATCATGTTTGGTTATGCAAGTACATATCATGTTTGGTTATGCAGTGTAGAGGTACATACTTGTTAAAGGATCAGTGTTGTGAAGTTGACTTTTAATGAATTTGGTATTTTGAGTAACCAGTTATATTGGTATTCTCCAAAACAAAGTATTCAGTGATCTTGGTATTCTCCAAAACAAAGTATTCAGTGATCTTCATGCTTTCAGGGCAAGGTTTATGCTTCTATGTTCAAGGGTTATCATTCATTGTGTTAAGGTGATATCACATCTTATGTTGAGACCAGTGGTAAAGTGGTCAAAAGAGTACTAAAAGGAATCTTTAGCTTGTTATTACTATCAGGGGATCAAGTTGATATATGTTGATACTTCATTAATGTTGGTGGCATTATTTTTTAGGATTTTGTATAACCTAAATTCTATACCTTCTAAATCCTAAATCTCTTCTAAATTATACTCCTCACTGTTTTATTTACATTTTTTGTTTTTAAACAGTGACTCCCTATAGAAGGTAAAGTCACTTAAAGTGACTTATCAAAGGGTCTCCTTAACATATAGTCACCGGCCCCTTTGCTCTTTTTACCGATAGAGCAAGTCTTTCACATTGGCGGGCATTCAATAAGTTTGAATTTGAACATACCACCGCCAAAAGCCACACGGGTATGGAAGTTTATGCATTATGAAAAACCCACGATGCATTCAAAAGGAAAGTTTGTTTAAAGATAGAAGCTTCGGTGGTGATGGTAAGTAATTTTGCCCATTTTGTTTTAAGACATAAAATTGCATGTGATGGGCGCTTGGAGTGGTTCAAAAACTTGTGCAATGTTTTTAGAAGTTTTTCTTTATGGAATTTTTTTAAGAATTCTATTTTATTTGCCTTTTTAAAAGGCATGATATTTGAGTTCAAATTAGGAAGCTTATGAGTTTTTTTTAAAGGAGATGGTTATTGCTTTTTAAAAGCAATTTTTTTTAGAAAACTATTGAAGATTTTTAGAAAAGATTTTCATAAAAAAAAAAATTGCAGAGATAACAATGATGCAATGAGAAAGATTCTTTACAGATTGAAGATTGTTTTTGAGGCAGATTGGTTTTCAAAGATGAATTGACTTTTTTGATTTTATTAAAGATGAAATAAGATTGCAGGAATTTGCAAAAAGGAAGAGAGGAAGAAAATGAACAGTCATAGATATGAAGAGAAAAGTAATTTCTTCACAGATATAGAATATGAAAGGTTTTCATGAAGATCAACAGGATTGAATGTTGTTTTTGTCTTGTGAGAAAATTAAATTGAAGATTTTATTTGCAGGGATAATATTGAATACAGAAATTGTCCAAATTGAAATGTCAAAGAATGTGAAGGATCATGTACAGAGAAGAGGAAGATCAAATTTTTTTTAATGCATAGAATTGACAGAAAGATATTCTGTTTTAAAAAAATAGAGAAGAGAATATGAAGGGTTGTGAAAGTATATTCAGACTTTATTTAATGATATTATAGATGCTTTTGATTTAAGAGTCTTGTGTATTAATAAGATGAAGTGAGTAATGTTGTGTAGATTGATGATGAACTGACAGAGATCAAATACAGAGATTGACAAGGTGATTAAAAGATAATATGCAATTGAAATGACAATCAGGTGCATGAATCATGAATTCAATTGATCAAGACACTGAGATTTGTAAGACATAAATGAAACAGACAGAGTAAAGTAGTGTTGTTGTGCACATTGGAATACAGGATTGATATTTAGTGTTGTTGAATGGAGGATTAAAAAAACAAGATTGATATGCAGTATGGATCTGATTAATTTGCAGAGAAAATTGTTTATAGAGATTTGTATAAGGAGCTTGTTTTGATTTGAAAATCTAACAGGAGGTATAAGGTTGTATACAATGGTGCAAATCTGATTGAACAGCAATCTTGTCTTGCACACGAAGTTTGATGTTTTGTTTATAGTGATTGTATTAGCCAGTGAGGCTTGTAGGTCAGTGAGACCTATTGGATTACCAGTCAGGTATATCAGTGTTGGAAGTGGGTGCTTCTGTTTGGGATTGGAGTTGGTGCTCCTAGATACAATTTGTATTGCCAGTGAGGCATGTTTTTCAGTTAAGCCAGTGAGGCAATTCTGGAGTGGTTTTTCTACCCCTAGAGGGTTTTCCACTCGTGCAATTCTTGTGTCTTAATCATCTCTCTATGATTGTATGTTTTACTCTTGAGTTTTGTCTATGTGTTTGACAAAGTTATGTGCATATATGTTTGACAATTCAATGATAACTTTCTCTTCTTTGTGCTCTGCAAGTTAAATATTGAAAAAGATTTAAAAATTCACACAACACTGATTCACCCCCCCTCTCAGTGTTGTCCTTGACTCCTACACAAACTAGATAGATTTTATGCCAAAATTGATGTCTTTAATTTTTTCCCAAATGATAATGGTGTCAGGGTACAGGTGTATCCCTACACTCTATCTAATAACCAAGTTATATCAATCACTCCTTGGGAGCAAAAAAGGAAAAAAGTTTCATTCTCAATACACAACTCTTGAAGGATGTTGACTACAAAGAGGCTATCATATCCCTGAGGAAAATAATCAAGTGGATGTTGAAAGAGGCTAGTGCTATTGAAAGATGGAACACCAACGTAAAAGGGTGGAGGTCCCTCTCTCTAATAATTGGGAAAAAGCGGGCCTTAGACAATAGGAAAGAAGAAAAAGATCTACAGGATCACCTTCTTGAGGTGGAGACCAGGCTACAAGCTAATCCTAGAGATGAGAAACTTTGTGAAGGGCTAATTCTAGCCAAAGATGGCTTGAGAAAGATTTAGGCTCGCAAGGAGTGTGGACAGAAGGTAAGAGTAAAACTAAATTGGCTTAGTTGTGGGGATAAGAATTCAAAATTCTTCTTGAACTATCTAAGGGGAAGGAAAGTGAAGGAGTAGGTGGGTCAAATCTGGGATGGGGCACAACTCTACTCCATGCAAGAAGATGTTTTGGATCAGTTCCACTCCCTTTTCAAAGAATTATTCACATCAGAAAGTGGGAATGAGAAGGGTATAAGGGCCAGGTCCCTCATTAAAGGGCTTATACTGAAGATGATTGGTGAAGAAGATTGTTTTAAGCTTGAAAGTGATATCACCAAGAGTGATATAACTAATGCAATTTTGTTTGTGACCAATGACAAATCCCTAGGATGTGACAGACTCCCTATGGAATTCTATAAAAAGTTATCTAAATGGGTGTGTGATGATCTCCTGCAAGTATATAGGGAGGCTCTGGAAAAAGGATCATTGGGGGAAGACATCAATAAAGGAATTATCAAGCTTCTCCCAAAGGGGGGTGACAAGACCCTTGTGAAAAAATTAAGGCCCATAACTCTATCGAATGTCTCCTATAAAATTTTGACCAAAGTAATTGCATCATGGTTGGTTAATATTTTGCCAAAGTTCATAAAAAACACCCAAACATGATTTATAAAAGGCAGGTATATCCTTGAAAATCTCATCACAAACTAGGAAGCCTTGGAGTGGGCCAAAAACTCCAATTAGAACTCAGCAATGCTCCTCCTAGATTTTGAAAAAGCATATGATAGAGTGGAGTAGGCTTTTCTAAGGATGGTTCTTCAGGCTTTTGGGTTTCCTATCAAATTATATAACATGGTTGACACTCTTCTGAAAGATGCCATGACACAAGTAGATGTGAATGGTATGCTAACAGAGAAGATCTCACTAGAGAGATCCATCTACCAAGGTTGCCCATTGGCTCTAGCCTTATTTGTGATAGCATCATATGCACTCCATTATCTCTTAAGGGACAACACATTCTTCCCCATGATAAAAGGGATATGTCTTCTAGATCAAAATGAGCTAATCAATGTATAGTGTGTAGATGCCACCTCCATTTTGTGGACCTTGAACAAATTAACTTGGAGTCCTTGATGAAGAAAATTGATCTCTTTTGTCTTGCATCTGGTGCTAAGCTTTCCAGGGCCAAGTCCACCTTTCTAGGGTGAAAAGAAGAACTAGATAACTAGTTGGATAGATATGGTTTTCAGTGGGGAGGACCCAAAAATCTAGTGAGATAGTTGGGAATCCCCTTTTAGTGAGTCCAGATCACAAGGAAATGTGGAATTGGGTCAAGTTCAAGATTGAGAAAAAATTAAGTTGGCGGAATAGACAATACCTCTCTATGGCTGGTAGAATCCAGGTTTGTCAAAAATATTAGCTTCCTACATCATTTATCTTGCCTCTATCTAGTTCTTTAGTAGCTACCAAGTTAATGACATTCAGAAAAGGATCAAAAGTTTCCTCTGGTCGAAAGGTAAAGGGAAAAAGAAGAGACAGTTAAATCGGAATGGTGCTACCTAAGCAAACTACATGGGGGCATTGGACCAAAGGATCTTAGGGTGCAAGGGATTGCAGTAGTAGACAAATGGATCCTGAAGTCACTAGAAGGTAATGAACCTTGGAAAGTATTGGTTAGAAATAATATCACTTAGGCAGTGCCAAAATAGGCCACGACATGGAAATCTCTGCCCCTAAGTGACAATCTCCTCAGTAAACATCTAATGGTCCTGACTGGGTTCGTTGTCTTTAAAAGCCTATGGAAGGCTTGGGTACTAACTAAGCACAATGTCATTCTTCAAAATAGTAGCATAACTCTAAAAAATAATGTAAAATGTCTCCCTCATAAATCCATTTGGTGGAACCTAGAACATAATGAAAAAAAAGCTTGCACTGCTCCAAGGTTGCTTGGCAAAAAAGTGGCACAAGAAAGGAATCAAAATGTTTGCAAACATCCATTCCAATGGGAAGATGATAAGCTACGACAACATTCAAGAAAGGTTTGAATTACCTGACTCTAATTCTAGAAATTACTCTACAATATTGGAAGCATGCAAAGATGCATGCTTTCCCAGGATTGTTGAGGAAGACTGTGATATTGCTAATATTGTTACTTGGAAAGATGGTTTCCCTTTAAACTGTATTGAAGGTAAATCAATATATAATGAGATGACTATGAATGATTATGTACTTGGCAATGTAAATAAGTGCTAGGATATTTCCTTAATTACTAAAGAATGGAAAAATATACTTTCCATGGTTTGGCACAGCTCTAGGGAGCCAAAAAATGCTCGTTTTAGATGGTTGGTCATTTTATAAAAAATACCATTCAAAACTAACTTTTTGGACCTAGATATTTACAGCATCTATAGGATGCCAGAAATAGTTAGACACATTCTTTTTGTTTGTTTGTATGAAAAATAAATCCGAAACTTATTCTATCATAAATTGAAAATCTTGAATAAGGATGGTAAAATTAATTGGAATGATATTCTTTTTTGTGATCTTAAAATAAATTCTGAATGCAAATTATTCTGGAATCTACTAACTGATGAGATTCTTTTGCATATATGGAAAGTGAGAAACAATGACAAATTTATGGGAGTAAAGAGGGTACTTGCTGAGTCAGAAAAAAGACTCACACATGCTTTTGTTTCATCACAGGTTTCAATTCACATAGAAATCTTCATGGAGAAGTTTAGAAGGTTGATAGGGGAAGGATCGGTAACCATCATCAAGGAAGAGGTCAGGAGTAGGCATGCATGTCTCCTGAACTTTGAGGAGGCAAAGATCTTTAGGAGGGCCTTTGATGTGCTAAAAAATGTGGTGAATGAAGCAGTTGGGCCTGAAAGACAAAGAGGACCTCATCAATTGAACCCCCAACTTGAAGACGTGAAAAATCCAAATATTGAGGCAAAAGAGGTGATGTCAAACAACCAAGCACTTGTAGATGGATTCCTGTAGAACAAAGATGAGTCACCCAATGAAGGTGACAATGATCAATAAATGTTTCTCCAGCTGGGGTGAACAGTCGATCTTGGGACCTATTTGACCTTTTTGTGATTAAGCTAGGCATATAGTATGCATATGTGGGCTCAAGCTATATATTTTTGTAAAGAATACTCAACCTGATCAAAAACTAAAATATAACAGTCCTCTAGCCAAGCACTAAATTATATTTTTGTTGTTCCAAAACGATGAACTGCACTAGCAGTACAATGTAAATGTTACAATACTATATTCAATACAAAAAAATACATCTATTTAAAAGATGCTAGAGATATTAGTCTCGAGGCACCTATCTATTTTCAATAACAAGTTCAATATGAGCACCTTGAGAGTGATATCTCTCAATGTCTTTTAGATATATGTATTTAAGATATCTATGCTAGTAAATATTATTAGTCGAAGTTTTATATTTTAGTTATCAATAATGAGTTAATTTTATCTATTTAAGAGTAATTATAATTTGACAATGAAACCCAAAGTAATCTTCCGTCCCAAGCTATATTTTAGTTATAGATTTTTATATAAATATAGAGAGATGTTTAAATATATATATATAATTATGCCGAGTGGTGTTCTACACTCACAACAAGGGCTGAAAGATTTAGATTCCATGTCAACAAAATTCATAAAATGTGTAAATAAATAAATTCATGGAAGCCAAATGGATAGAAAAATAGAAAAACTTGAGCAGTTATGGAGTGAAATCTTTATCACGTTAAACAAAAAATAAATAAATTCATGGAAGCCAAATGGATAGAAAAATAGAAAAACTTGGGCAGTTATGGAATGAAATCTTTATTACGTTTAAAGAATATGAAAAGCCTTGCAGCATAGTCTCTTTAAATTAACTCATGTGAGCATATCAAATATTCAAACTGTAAGTAATTTATAAATGTCAATAAATTAGAAGATATCTTTCGGCCTACTGTAGATATATTTTTTTAAATATAAATATACTAGTATATCCTAGCATACCTATGTTTTGAAAAATCTATATTACTTTGTTGTATATAAGTTAGATAGGCCCCTAAGAAAGGATTCTAAACCTTAGATGACCACACTCATTCACACCCCTTTTGCCTTCATGCTTACATCTTATGTTTTATCCTTAGTATTGTTTACATGTTTAGTTTTTAGGTGATATATGTCCACATTTATGTAATACATCTAACTAAAAAAATGCCAAGATATTAGTTTTGAGATATTTTACTTATTTAAGAGTAATTTTATTTTACTTTTGAATTATTTTATTTAGTACATGTGGACATATATTTTGGAAAATTCATCATAGTAAATATCATATACTTATATATTATTTTTTAATAGTTAATATATAATTTAAAATTTTGCCATCTTTATATTTAAAAATAAATAATAATTGACAAAGTAAAATAAAACTAATACATCTAATCAAAAAATGCCTAGAGTTATTTTATTTTGTTTTAGAACTATAAGAATTATTTTATTTTATTTTTATTTATTGAATGGTTAGTTTCTTTTTTAAATATATGTTGGTTGTGTTTTATTTACGTGGTGGCATGTTTTATGTCTTGCTTCCATAGAATGCCTTATTGGCATAAATAAATAATATATATATTTATATATTTTATTTGTCTATTTAATTTTTTATAGTTATATGTTTTATTTCTCTATTTAATTATGTTGGTTATATTTTTAATCTTATAATTCTATTTTATTTTTAATAGATATTAGTAGTGTTTTGATCTTTATGTACACAATCATGATATGGAACTTCATACCTTGCTCGAAATATAGAACACCCCTTAGCATAATTATTTGGACATTAGAGACATGTTCAACTCCTTTCCTTCACACACATAATGTAATGTCCCTTACCTAAACTGCCCTAGAAATTCAAATGCCACAAGTTAGGTTTAGGGTTTACAATTTACCACTTAGAATATCTTCAAAATTACACAATTCTTGGACTTGAGTTCTGCAATCATAACATAGAAAAACATATGCAAAATATAGATATATACAAATTTACATCTTTAACCATTAGGGTTAGACAAGATTACATTGCATTCAAATTCATAAACAATATCAATATAGAGAGATTATATAGCCATTACCATGCAACTAACTCAGTTCATTTACAAAATTCATTCATAGAAGACGATTGTATAGGGAAGCATGGTAGAGAGCCTTCAGACAATAGTTCTCCCTCCAAGAAGTCCCCTCACCATTCTTCTTTGACTAGTGAACCTGAATTTGTCAATAAACCCTCAATGGTGGCATCTTTAAGAGAACATCATATCTTTTGCCATGGGACGTATCTCTTCCATAGATCGCACCTCCTCATTACATATTGATCGCTTAGCATGATTGAAATTGTTTAAATCTTTAATTTAAACCTTTTTAAAATATCTTTAATCGAATGCAATTAAAACCTTGGTCTTGGCATCGATATTGTTGATGAAGTCACCCCAAAGGGATATAAATTCAAGAAAGATCATGACACTCTGTCATTCCTAAGATTGCTTTTCCTCAAGCAATTTCAAATTTGTATGTTTAAAAGTCTCTTCTCCTTCCTACATAGCATCTTCTTTAGGTAGGCCCTTCCATTAGATTAAGAATTCAGAAATAGTTTTATTCCACAATCGCCTTTCCCTCATATTAAGAACTACTTTACATTCCAACTTTAGTTTACCCTCATCGTCAAGTGGTGGTGACTTTGCACATGGGGTGACTTGTTTCCCTAGCACTTTCTTGAGTCAAGATATGTGAAACATGTTGTGAATATGACTATTCTCAGGCAATTCCAGTTTGTAATCTACTTCGCTGATCTTCCTTAGGATCTTATATGGCCCATTAAATCAGGGTTTTAGCTTTCCTCCCTACTTACCTTGATTAAGGATTGTTTATATGGATATAGCCACAAAAACACTAAGTCTCCAACCTCAAATATCCACTCAGTGTGATTTCGATTAGCATAGATCTTTTGTTGATTTTGTGCTTGATGCAAATTGTCTTTGAGGGTATTCATGATATCTATAGTTTGTTGCATGAAATATTTTTCTCGTCATACATGGATTTCTTGTACGATCAAACTACATAAGGAAGTTGGCTTGTAACCATACAATACATTGAATAGGCTCATCTTTATTGAAATGTTATGAGTAGTGTTGTAGCAATATTCACCAAGGTGTAACCATTTCATCCATGTGTTTTGTTGGTCCATGACATAATTCCTCAAGTATCCTTCTACCCACTTGTTAACAATTTCAGTTTATCCATCTATTTGAGGATGGTAACTTGTGTTGGGTGTAAGATCAGTCCCTACTAATTGGAAGAGCTCTTGCCAAAATAGGCTAAGGAATTGACTGTCTCGATTCTTGACTATGTTCCTTAGAATACCATGTAATCTAAAGATTTATTTAAAGAATACTTGCACTATTTGTGGATCTCGATACTCGGTGGATATTGCAAAGAAGTGTACATATTTGGTGAGTCGATCCACAACTACATAAATGCAATCCTTCCCCTATACCTTAGATAACCCTGTTATCACATCCATCCAGATGCTTTCCCATTTTTGATCTGGAATGGCAATGGTTGTAGAAGACCTGATGGGTATCTTTGTTCTATTTTGTTTCTTTGATAGGTCATGCATTCTTTTACATGCTTTAGGACATCTTTTTCTAGACCTTTACTTGAGTATCTTTCTCACACTTATTTGTAAGTTTTATATTATCCTTGGTGGCCTGCTAAGGGATTGTCATGGTATTCCTTGAGGATTTTTTCCTCCTTTTTCAAGTTGGGCACAAGGAATATCCTATTTTTATATAGAATAAGCTCTTCCACTACTTTATATTCTTCATTAGGTAAATTACCTTCAAGGATACTATTAACTTGTAGGTTTATGACATATTCTGCAATGATATCATTTTTCCAATCCGTGACAATGCTTGTTAGGGTGTTCAAATGGTGTTGTCGGGATAAAGCATCTACTACAACATTATTTGTCCCTTTTACGTACTCAATATCAAAATTGTAAGCTTGTATTTTGCTTACCCACTTCTGATGTGAGTCATTTAGGTCCTTTTGATTCATAAGTAACCTCAAGCTATTGTTGTTAGTCTTAATGTTGAATTTTCCACAAACCAAAATTTGTCAAAACTTGGCTATGGTGTGCATGATACCATTTCCTTATCATAGATTGAGTAGTGTCTTTCAATCTCAGTGAGCTTGCGAGTCTCAAATGTAATGGGATGCTTATTTTGCATAAGGACTACTCTAATTCCTTCCCTAGAAGCATTACACTATAGTTTAAAGGGTAATGTAAAATTAGGGATAACTAAAATAGGGCATGATCTCATTGCTTATTTTAGTATTTCAAAGGTTTGTTGAGACATCCCACTTCACACAAAGGCTCCCTTTTTGGTTAGGTCAATGAGTACGGCAGTAATTTTGGAGAATCCTTTTACAAAGTGTCTATAATAACTGCATAATCCCACAAAGCCCCTTAGTTGTGTTAGGGTTTTGGGTTTTTGGCCATTCCTTAATGGCTTTAATTTTTTATTCATCTACACTTACCCCTTATGCATTGATCTTGTGACCTAGGTAAAGGATTTCTTCCAAACCAAACTTGCATTTTGAGTCTTTAGCATATAAGGAATCTTGTACCAAAATGTTTAGGACTTCCTCAATGTGTTTGAGATGTTCTTCGCCCTACTGTAAATGAGGATGTCATAAAAAAATATGAGTAGGAATTTCCATAGTTGTTTCTAGCATATATGATTCATGCATGATTGAAAGGTGTTGGCAACATAGTCAAGAGACACTGTTGATTAGGTAATGTTGTCACTAATGGCAACAAGGCAAACATAGCATGATGGAGCTAAGGATGATTGGGCACTCAACTTGGAATAGGCTGCATACAAGGTTTTGGTCCGAACACAAAAGACTAAGGTAATATGGCCAAGTACTGACAACACAGAGTTAGTAGCAGAGACTCAAGTGGTATTCCTCTGCAATTGATGGTCAAGGTATGTCGTTTGGGTATGTTATTCAGGATTGTTTGGAGATACTATGTTCAAGATTACAAGTCCTGATGACTTCCAGAAGACAAGTTGTGATTGACTTAAGTCTAGTTGAAAATAGTTAAGTTAGGAATAGTACAGAGTGCATGAGTATTTTGGTCTAGATTTATCCACAAGTGATTGTATTAGTGTAACATCAGAAAATGTCCCCTTGGGGGCTTTTACCTCTTTAGGTTTAGCTCTTGGGACTTTTGTGTTCATTTAGGACATTTTACATCATATTTCAACATCCCGATGAGAAAACCCCTAAGTATCTTGATAAATAGGACCTAGGGGGACTACTTGAGATAACCCCTACTCAAAATAGAGGAGACTTGGGTGCCCCACCCTAGTCCTGCCCTATTTTGTGGCAGTCCCAATTTTTGGGTGTCGTCTTGTGGCCGTTATTTGGGTCCTATGCCAACACGGTAAGTTTGAATTATAAAATTCTTGGTGGGAGTGTTTGTAGTTGCATATAAAAGCATGTTTAGGCATTCATTTGTAAACTAGATGATTACTAGCAAGCTATTGTGTTCTAGAAGTGATTCAAGGCTTTCATTGTGTTGCAATAGAAGATTTGTGTTGTTTATGTGTTTGTGTTTGCAGATTTGAGCATCCATTTCCTCATGGAATGAAGAGTTTCTTCCTCTCATGAGATCTTGACTACAAGGTGACATTTATTGTGTTTGTGATCATTATTGATTTGGTTTTTGCGTTTACCTCCCTAGGCACACACTCTTTATCTAACAAATGTGTTCGGAAGACTTAAGTGTCCTCTCGGGGCTTTACTGAGGCAAGCTCCTAAACACCACAACCCCCTCCCAAAGTTTCATGATTGCAGGTTACAAGTTGATGATACAGATGAAGTGAAGTTGTGGGAGGGCATATTGGAGTGTCATAATTGCATATTAGTGAAAGAAACAACACCTTGGACTTGTGCATCTTCTCATTAGTCCTTGAAGTTTCATGACGGAAAACCTTCGGTGTGGCAGGAATAGGTTGCAAATCTTGTCCATAGATCCTGAAAAAATGAAGGGCATTAGACTTGGGCACTTGCTCTTTTGTCCCTAACTTTTTCACCTTGAAACCCTGAAAATAGGTGCATAGTCATTTGTAATTTTATAGCTTTTTGTAGAGGCATTTTCTATTATTCATCTATTTATTGGCATATTAGAAAATTGATAATCAAACACCCTAATCCAAGCTTCCCTACATTTGTAAGTGACCAAGGACCTGATAGTGCTCTGCCACTTGATCCGAAGGTCCTTGAATGTGAAAGGTGCAAGGAGGATTTAAACACTACTCTAAACAAATCCAAATTTTACCCTAAACATTTTGGTGAACCCATGTTTTCAGACTCAATTGCAACTTACTAAGTATTTTTCTTCATATTTGGATTGATTACATTCATTCACATAGTCATTCATCTTATTGCATTGAGAAAATTACAAAAAAAATTGAAAATTTTGAAAAAAAAAATTTAAATGGCATTTTAGGGTTACTAATATTCATCAATTCACTCTAATTTTTCGTAATTCATGATTTTTGCATCAAATATGATATAAAATACATAAAATTACAAAAATAAAATAAATTTCATTGCATTTTCATCATATAATTGCTAGGGTTTTGTAGAAATTTTGACAATTTTCATATAACCTAACTTAATTCCAAAATCTAGGGTTAGTAGGCAAAATCTTATTTCAGATTTTTCTACTGATTTTAGAGAATCATTAAAACTTGCATTTGGTTTTAGTCTTGCATTTTAGTGTAAATTTGCATTTAGATTTCAAATATTTGTATTTTTACATAGAAATTTTCAATTAAAAACTAGCAATTTTCATGCATTTTCATTAAAATTGCACTTGTATTTTGCATCCTAGGGTGTGGAATTAATTTTCAAATATTATAACACTTATTTTTCATCATAAATTAGACTTCAAAACATTTATATAGCATTTTGTGTCAAGATCTCAAACTTAGGACTTGAAAAACATCGATTTTCACTAGATTTGGCCTTATCGACTCTCTAAATTTGTGCCATAGGCATGTTGTGAAGGGTATTTTTATACTAATTGGTTTTTATCAGAGTAATTATTCACTTCCCCTCCTAAAAAATTTTACAACATCTTTTTATTGGGCTCTTGTATTGAAAATTTGGTGAAAAACTACACATTTTTGCTATTTTTTCACTAGTGTTTGACCTAGCTTGCACTCCAAGTGTGTTGTGACAAATTTTATAGATTGAGGTGACTGATATTATTTCTTTTATTTTCTGCACCTCCTAAAATTTATTACAACACCCCTTTTTCTAGGTCTTGGAGTTGAAAAACCGTGAAAAATAGCCTATTTTTGCTATCTTTTCACTAGGGATTGACTTTAAGTGGCTCTAAAAGCATGTTGTGACAGATATTTTCACATTAAGTGGCTGTCATTACTGAAATATTTTTATTTCCATCATCATTTTCCTCACAACACCCTTTGTCATGCTCCTTTGTATCAAGATTTGGTGAAAAAATTGCATATTTTGACATATTTTCATTATATTTTGACTTATCGTCATCTTAGATCCACATCAAGAGTGTGTTTTGAAGGATCTCATTTATGTTTTGGACTGATATAAAACATATAATTTTATTCCCTTGATCAAAATCCTTACAACACCCTTTGTTTCATTCATTTACATTGAAAAAGTACAAAAAATCAAGCATTTTTGGCCTTCAAACATATCATCTTCTTAGGGTTTGTTCTCTTAGTTTATAAATTATGTGTTGTATGCTTTTGTATAAGATTTATGACATGCTGTCCTAAGAATTATATCCCTTTGAGAAGAAGTAAAAGGTTAATGGGATCCAGTTCTCTTGGAGAAAACGACATTCCTACCTCTAATAATCCTTTGAACACCTTCTTTACAAAGGGAGAAACTCAAATTGTGCAAGATATTATACATCCTCCAAACACAATGGAAGAACAAACTTTTCATGATGTTGATGATACTATTGAGGCAATAGGGTATGTATTTGATGAGCAAATAGAAAATTTGGATAAAGAACTAGCCCAATTTCAATCATTTATGGAAAATGAGAGAATAGCTGAAGTTGTTCCTACAATTCATAACATAAGAGAATTGATAAAAGAGGGACAAGATGGTGTAAAATCCATTTGTGATCTAGCACATATTGTACAAACCAACATTATGTTAGTGACCAAATGTACACAAGTGATAAATAACACCTTATCACCATCTCATACTCAAGTATCCGTACCTATACCGACTACATGAATATTGACCTTTACATCCATGATCTTAACAATTGATGTAAATGCTTGTAGTAATACTACCATTGGTATTAGAGTATCTAATGGCATTAATTATAAATATGTAGGATTTGATTATCAGAATTTGTTTTCTAAGGGAACCTCCTCTATGCATAATTGTTCTCAACCACATATCTATTCCACTCATTTCTAGCCACCTATTACCTACTCACAACCATCTTCCACCTATCATTATGTCCAACCATCATTGACATATTCTTAGCCTCCACCTATTGTAGCTCAAGCTCATTCACCTCCTCACTTTGGTTCCAATTCCTCACAACAAACTGCATCTCCTAATGATGCCATCCTAAACCAACTTTTATAGAGCATGATTTCTTTACAACAAAAGGTAACAAACTTGACAAATTCTTCACAGCCTAATATACCAACATATCATGCTCGTAATCCCTTATCCTATGTAATCTTGAGAACCCCTATGCCTAAGAGTTTTGAGACTCCCCACTTTGAAAAATATGGTGGAAAAGGTTATCCTAATATTCATGTGGCAGCATTTACAGTTATGTGTAGAGATTTCTATTTTGAAGAGGATTTGTTGGCAAAATGTTTCCTGCGATCTCTCAAAGATACTACTTTAGAATGGTTTTACTCTTTGCCTCCGAATTCAATACACTCCTTTTCACAGTTGATTGATCAATTTTTACAACATTTTCAAGCAAATATCAGACCCCAAGTCACTCTTATTGACTTGGTTCAATGCAAACAAGGTCTGAAAGAGAAGTTGACGGAGTTCATTAGTTGGTATCAAGGGCTTTATGTACAGATTCAATATCAGATGAAAGATGATGACATTCAAAAGATATTTATTACAAATCTATAACCTAATATTCATGATAAGGTCCTCTTGATGAAGTATAACTCCTTTCAACATTTATGCACCGCCCTTTGTGATTGTCAACTTTTGTCTAGTCAGTATGAAAATCAACACTCATTGGCTCAAGTTGATCAATCCATGGGTAGCTCATCACAAAATAACTTTAAGAGGAATAATAATAATAGGAGCTTCATCAAGGTTAATGGACAAAATATGAACAACTTTTTGAATGTTTTAGCTATCACCAATCTGAAGAAAGCATTATATCAACCAATAAATTTCACTCTGATATCTAAGTCTTATCATTCCATCATGAACCAAGCTATGAGTAATAACATTCTGAAGCTTCCCCCGATCAAGCCTGTTGATCCTAGTAAACAAGGACCTTACTTTGATGCTAATGCATTTTGTCATTATCATCGAACATAAGGACATGACACTAAATGATGTATGCATCTTAAACATGAGATACAAGACCTTATTAATTCAAATGTCATCCACGTATCAGGTGTGAATGATAGTGGAAATAAGTTGGTTGCTCCGCCGAATCAGAACTTACAAATCTTCACTAATCCTTTCCCTAATCATACTGAAAACAATATGTTGGAATAGGGTTTAGTGGAAATAGATGAGGATGATTACTTGGACTATGATAACATCGTGGGAATGATTGAAGTGGATAAGAAACAAGTGGATAATCCACCTCATCCACGAAGAAATAGAATTTATGCTGAGATTCCTCCTCCATTATCTTTATATGGATTGGGAGATAATCAGAATGCATCAGAAAAGCAAGAACAACAATTGATAAAGACGAGTAAGATGGTACACGATGATTCCTGTTACCATGCTAGAAAGATTCAACAATGAAAACTCATTAAAATTTTGAAAAGAGTTAGATGACTATCAGTAGTTAGAGGAAACAGTGGTTCCCCTCCTCATAAGCAATGAAAAGATACATTTACACAAGGAGTTACAAAGCAAGTATCATATGATAATAAACAAGACTTTCATAAGAACCACTCAAATTTTACATTAAACATGATCGAGTACCTCTCCAAGAGATTCACAAGTTCCAATATCTAATGTGAAGACCGTATAGGTAAGTATCTCTAATGCTTTATCTCTCTCATGATGTGCTTCCCTTGTGATGTGTTATGTGTTGTTTAGGCTTCCTGGGATTACCCCTGATTCTCCTGTAAGGTTCGGGATACTAGGAGACCGCCTCTATTGTGACCTTCTATTTGTATCATCATTCTTCTATATTGCCTCTCTCTTTGATTTCATTGTTTTGTGTTGTGTCTTACGGACATAGCATTACGGTTGGTGACTTGGGGGTACTCTCCTACATGACTATCCCTAAGACACTTGTTTCTCCTCTCTTATTTATTGTTTCCCTTCCTCTAGTGTTTCTATCTAGTAGACAGATGACGAAAAACATTTATACTAATGTGGACCTAGTGTCCCTTTCGAGAGCAATCAAAAAATAAGACTTAGATCCTAATATGATGATGGTGTTGTATATTTTATCCAACACTTGGCTAGTGGAAGCAATCGTGGTTTCTGCATAGTGACTATGATGATGTTTCTATCTCATTTACAAACATTAATAATACTGTTTCTCTATGCATCTTTGTTTGTCTTTGAATCTAGCCTTGGTGATACTCTATTCAGAGAGCTTCATGATATAGCCCCATGGTTATCCTCAAACTCTGAATTTGTTGTATAACCTTGGCTCTTTGTGTGGTTAATCATATGCATTGATGTTGTTGTTTATCATGATTTTGTAGACACTAACATGTTTATTGTAGGGATGTCTTTGTGGGAACATTTGGCGATCGTAAAGTACATGTCACCTCTGAGGGGCATGGGCTTTGTGAGAGCTTGTGTTCCCTTGTGTGTTTTCTTCCTACCTTAATGTACTTGATATCGATGCATGATATCAACCACCTTAAGGTGGTGGCATATATAAGCTAAGCTATCTATTGTAGATGTTAGCTATGTGCTTGTCCTCAGATGTAGTTTAAAGACTAGCTCGACAAGTGCTTCCTGCATCCTGAGTTTGTTTGCAATCAATCAATCATGTAAGCCATCTACGGAGGTAGGATATCGCGTATATCCTTTTTATCTTAAGCCCTCTACGGAGGTGGGGATGGTGTATTTATCAGAGCATATTGCATCATCCTATCATTTTCAAAAGTCCTCTGCAGAGGCGGGGAGCGGTTCTATGACTAACTCAATCCTTAAGTGTGTCTTTGACGATTGTTGTGGTGAAGTTCAATCATTAGTGTGTGTCTGTAATGTGCCTGAGATGGTGTTAGACCTAGAAATAGGAACACTCCATCACTTGTCTACCATGTTTTCTCCATGTCTTCAAGTGTGTGTGTTTGGCATGCTTGCTTTGTTTGGTGTGTCTATTGCTCCATATGTAGTCTAAAGATTAGCTTGATGAGTGTTTCCTGCATTTTGGAAATTTTTGCATGTCTTTCTTGTGTGTTGCCCCATATATGCAGTTTAAAAACTAGCACGATGAGTGCTTCTTGCATTATGGGAGGTTTGTTTACTTTCTAGTACTTGCATCTGCATTTCATATATATGAGAAAAATAAAAGAAAAGAAACCATGGCTATCTTCTATGCATTAATGTGTCTTCTATGCATTTTCTATCTTCTCTATGTTCTGCATGACTATAACTGTCTTCTTTGTGTTTTGCATACCTATTACTGTGATTGGCGTGTCTTCTCCGTGCTTGGTGTGTTTGTCATGTTTGTGACCATATTTTAATGCATGGATTAGCCTTGAGTTTATACATACATTAAAGTGGGGGCTAAATGTAACGTTGGAAAATGTCCCCTTGGGGGCTTTTCCCTCTCTAAGTTTAGCTCCTAGGTCTTTTGTGTACATTTAGGACATTTTACATCCTATTTCAATATCCTGATGAGAAATCCCCTAACTGTCTTGACAAATAGGACCTAGGGGGACTACTTGAGATAACTCCTGCTCAAAATAGGGGGGAGGACTTGGGCACTTGCACCTTAGTCTTGCTATATTTTGGGGCTATCCCAATTTTTAGGCGTTGGCTTGTGACCGTTATTTGGGTCCTATGTCGACATGGTAAGTTTGAATTACAAAATTCTTGGTGGGATTGTTTGTAGTTGCATATAAAAGAATGTCTAGGCATTTATTTGTAAACTAGATGATTACTAGCAAGTTATTGTGTTCTAGAAGTGATTCAAGTCTTTCATTGTGTTGTAAGAACATATTTGTGTTGTCTATGTGTTTGTGTTTGCATATTTGAGCATCCATTTCCTCATGGAATGAAGAGATTCTTGCTCTCATGAGATCTTCACTACTATAAGGTGACATTTATTGTGCTTGTGATCATTATTCATTTGGTTTTCATCTCTACCTCCCTAAGCATGCACTCTCTATCTAACAAAGGTGTTTGGAAGACTTAAGTGTCATTCCAGGGCTTAATTGAGGCAAGATCCTAAACACCACAACCCCCTCCCAAAGTTTTATGATTGCAGGTTACAAGTTGATGATGCAAACAAAGTGAAGTTGCAGGAGGCATATTGAAGTGTCAGAATTGCAGATCAGTGAAAGAAACAAAACCCTAGACTTGGGTGCCTGCTCATTAGTCCTCAAAGTTTCGTGATGGAAAACCTTTGGTGCAGCAGGAATAGGTTGCATATCTTTTCTGTAGATCCTAACAAAAGGCAGGGCACTAGACTTGAGTGCCCACTCTTTTGTCCCTAGCTTTTCTACCTTGAAACCCTAAAAAAAGGTGCACAATCATTTGTAATTTTATAGCTTTCTATTAAGGCATTTTCTGTTATTCATCTGTTTATTGCCATATTTGCATAATTAGGGATTTGAAGAATAATTGATCATTAGAGAAGGAAAATTGATAATCAAACACCCTAATCCAAGCTTCCCTACATTTATAAGTGACCTAATAGTGCTTTGTCACTCAATCTGAAGGTCCTTGAATGTGAAAGGTGAAAGGAGGATTTAAACACTAAACTAAACAAATCCAAATTTTACCGAAACAATTAGTATGTATTTTTTAGGTAGTATGGATAGGTGTTAGAAGCATACAATTGATGAGTTATAGAGTCTGAAGTGATCTAGAAGATTTTCTATAAAACTCCAAGCTCTAGTAGTTGGTTTGCTAGTAATTCACTAAGGCAAAAGAGTTAGTTCTAAGATCCACATTTCACCACATGAGGACATCATGACCTACAGTTGGTAAGATAGCATCTGTGAGGTATGAGGAATGGTTGATGTGATTCTTTGAGTCCCATTTGGTCCATAGTAAGAATTTTTGTGTGACAGTTGACTAGGTCAAGCATGTTCTGAAGAGACAAGCTGACAAATAATTAGATCTTTATGCAGAGAAGGTATATTGCTTAAATAATAAATATAAGAAGTTATATGTGTGGTGCCAACTTGTATGAAGATTATACAATGATTGTTTGGATCCACATTACTGTTTGTAAACTTGATCAAGCCGACAAGTTAGAATGCATTGCATTCATGATTCATGTTTAGCTTGCCGACTTGATTATGAAATGAATCTCTTTGTGGATATAAATACTCAATGGATTGCAATGTAGAATGGTGTCTGTGTGGTGTGTGAATTCAAAGTGTGAAGGATTATGAGCAGAGTGCAAAGAAGTGAAAGAAAAATAGAGTAGATGTAGTTGAGTTGAGAAGTAGGGAAGAATAGATGAAGACCTTTGAATCTGTATATTAAGCCTTTAGTGGAACTGTGATCCAACATATGGTAGATGCATTTATAGTAGCTCATCTTCTAGTAGTGATCCAATCCTTCTTCTATCTTCTCTTCTCTTGGCAGTGAGCCTTTGTGGAATGAGCACTTCTTCGTAGGGTAGTGAGCCCTAGCAGTGAGCCCTAAGGTAGTGTGCCTTCTTGTAATTTAGTATTGAGGTATCATAATATATTGTGAGCTAACACTCACCACTGGTTTTTCCCTCTTTGGGTTTTCCACATAAAAATCCTGGTGTCTATGTGTTATGTCTTTATGGTTGATGTTCTTATGCTTGTTATGCTTTCATGTTATTAATTTTAGAAATTGGATTAATAATCAAGTTGACAAGTGGTTTTGCAAAATACTGATACACCCCCCTCTTAATATTCCTTACTTTCAACAATTGGTATCAGAGGAGGGTTAATTGGAAGAAGCCTAACAACTTGAGGAAGATCTGAGAAAGTTCATTGGTGGCAGCTAGAAGGTATGGAAACTTTTCATATGAAAACAATGTTGAACTAGAAGCAGCTCTAGTTGATCTTGAAAAATCTGAAGTAGAAATCAGGGATCTAAAGGATAACATTGAAGAATCTAATGAATGCATTCTAAATCTGAAAGAACAAGTAAAGAAATTCAAATAAAAATATAGAGATGTTATTTAACAATTGATATCAGCAAATGAGACCCTGGATGGTTTGAAAGTGGAAGTTCTAGAAAAAGATAAAGCAGAAGAAGATACAAATATGATGGTAAAAAGAAAGATAGAAGAATGTGTCAAACTTGAAAAAGAAGTTGTGAGCCTAAAAATAGACTTGGAAAATGCCAAGAGCTATGAAAAAAAGTTCAAGATAAGTTCTGCAAAACTTGATGAGATGATTGCTAGTCAAAAGAGTTCAGATGATAAGCAATGCTTAGGATTTAAGAAAGGAGAAAGTTTAAAATCAGGTCAAGAAAACCTTCAGATGAAGCAAAACAAAGGGAAGCAATTTAGTAATCAAAGAAGAAGACCTAGAAGACCTCCGGTCAGGCAGCCAAATAGTCAAAGGTAACAATCTTTCAATGGTCATTGTTTTAATTCCAAAAAGTTTGGTCATAAGGCTACTCAGTGTAGGAGTAGAATAAATCAAAATCAAAATGTTCCATCATTTTTTGGTCAATTCTTCAATTGCAAGAAAATTGGTCATTGGTCAAATGAATGTAGAAGTCCAGTAAGAAATGGCTTTCAAAATTCAAGGAATTCTCAATCATTCAATGGAAGATTTTTTGCATGCAATAGATTTGGACATATGGATAATTAATGTAGATTAAATCCAATCAATAGAAGGAATCAAGGATAAAGAAATGTGGTATGCTACAATTGCAACAAGTTTGGACATGTTGCAAGATTCTGTAGAAGCAAGAATGTGAAAAGAAACCATTATGCTAAAGAAAGAAAAACAAAGCAGAGAAATGATAAGGGAAAAGAAAAAGTTGATTAGGTTAAAATCAAGAAGGAAATGAGAAAAGTCTAGATTAAGAAAGATGTTGCCAATATCAAGGATGGATCCACACCATCTTCTGGTGCAGATACTTCCTTTAGGAAGTAAATTGGGAGCTCTGGCTTAGGGGGAGCTGTGTTGAAAATCCAAAACCCCTCAGCAAGTAAGCTAGTGCTGGAATCTGGCACTAAGGTATGTTGTGAAGAGCTCTATGACAAAGCCTCTAAAATAAATTCTAGTAGAGAAAGATCTAATCTAGAGCATTGTGGAGCAATTTGGATTGATTGTGGCTGACAAAGAAGTGTTTGACATCTTTTTAAAAAACAACATTTATGACGATTAAGTTAATGCCTCAAGGGGTTAAAAGGATTGCATTCGTAAAATATTAATCACTTTTCTTTCAAACTATAAAGTGTCTAAGGCAAATTGTAGCAAAACTCCAATAAACTCAAAGATTTCCAAATCAATTCAAGTCAAATCAACCTCAGGTGAAGGAAACCCTAACTCTACAGAAAAGGTATTTACAACTTAAAAACCCTTCTGTGTAATCTAAAATATTTCAAAAAATGTTTAGTCCCCAATTAATTGAGATTTCGAAAAAGCCTCGCCCCAAGTTCAAGAAACATTTCTTCAAAGCACCAGAAAATGATTTTGTAGGGGTATTTTCAATTACTCCTCATGGAATTATGCATTTGGAAGATATTAGGGCATACATTCATACCAACCTAGATGAATATGATCACATGAACCTTGGCAAATTATACTTGGATGAACTGACTACTATTGATGTTGAGTTGAAAAATGAATATAAAGCTCTGGGAGAAAAGAAATTGGACACCTGGTTGGATTTTCCTATGATCCCAAATGATACATGGGTTAGGTTCATTATAAGCAAGATTCATGATGAGTTTTTGTGGCTCGATGAACCATATATGATAACCAAAGAAGCTATCAAAGTTGTAACTGGTATGAGTTCCTTTGGAAGGATCCTAGGCAAAAAGAAGATAAAGAACAGTTTAGTAATGCAACTAACAGGAGCCAAATTTGATAAGAAAGCTCTCATAGTAAATGATATTAAGGATTTGGCTGTTAGATTTGCATCTATGATCATTGGATACAAAGTATACTTTTCCCACTCAGAAAATTCTATGTCTGCACCAGCTATATACATTGTTTATGACATGATCAAAAATAATTCAGACTATAACCTATGTGAATTACTCTGGAGTGAACTAATGGATAACTTGAAGAGAACAAAAGAGACAAATTACCCCTTCAAATATGGAACCTTGATCACCTGTTTACTCTTCTACTTCTTAAGAGAGATACTTGGTTTGGGAAGCATCGTATGGTTTGATCACATACCAGGAGCAACTCAAATAAGAAATCACCTACACAATTTCAGAAATGTCGACAGATAGAATGAAATTTTATGGGAAAATTTTATGGACTTTCAAAAGAAAATGTTATGTAGGGTTTGGATACTTGAAAAGGTAGTACTGAAATATTAAAATGGCATTGTATTCATGGTGAACAAAGACAAATGCTTCATGGAAGCTATGGAACTAAGGATTGTAAGGGTTCCTCCATTAGGGTATGAAGTTGTAGAAGATATCCTGACTAAATCTGCTGATAAGCTACTGAAGAAACCAAAAGATTTTAAAGATAACAGTTTGGGACATTCAAAGAATTATCTTTGGAATATGAGAATTTAGAGAAAATGTTAGATGAACAATCAAGTGAGGAAAAAACAAAAGCAGAAGGATTGAGACCCTTAATTTCTCCAGTGGTAGGAAAATCAAACACTCCTGAAAGAAAATAAGAGAAAGATGAAAAAGAAAAACATGTATTTATCCCTACAAAAAGAACAAGGACTTCATTCATTACTAAAGCCTTTACCCAAGCAAAGAAAGAAAATCCAATAGAAGATAATAAAAAAAAAAAGTTACACATGGTGAAGAACAAGCAGCAAGAGACACTGTTGCAGACCAAATTTCAATTGACTATGCTAGAAAGTTTTTGGAAAAACAAGGAGTACATATTTTAGATTCACCCAAGATTCTATAAGAACCAATAAATCTGGCTTCTATTTTTACCGTGCAGAAATTTTCACTAGGATCAATCATGCAAGCTAAGGCTCATGAAGAAATGCTAAAAACTTTCATACAGGACAATGAACATGTTGATGAGACATCTAGTATTCTAGAGAAGATGATGCCTTTATACTAGAAGGATACATCAGTGTCATCAACTGCTCATCTCAAAGGTCTAATAAACCCTATAAGTACTCATTTTGAATCCTTTGAAAAGTCTGTTGATATTAAGGTTAAAAAGGATTATGAAGACAAAAGATTAGAAGTATCAAAAACCAAGTTAGACTGTGACAAAATTCTGTTAGAGAGCAGCATCAAGAATATGACAAATGTAATCAAGGAAGCCTATGAAATTTATAATTTTTTCCTATCTTGGCCTGAAATCACTAAGGAAATGGATGGAAAAGTCAAAATCATGGAGCTTCAACTCACAAATATTTCTGAGACATTTGATCCTGCAGTTGATTCAATCAGCTACCTAGAAACACAAGTTGAAAACATTCAAAACAATATAAGAAGTTTGCTTAGCAGACAAGAAGAAATTAAAAACAAAATGTGTTTTCTAGAATGGAATTAAGATTAAAAATTGAGATCATGACAAATCTTGCAATAGAAGCACATACAACTTCACAAATTAACACACCCTCAAATGTGCAAAAGGCAAAAAAATCAGTCTTTTGATAAATAGTGACATTTAAATTTTGGAAAGGGCCAAGAAAAGTTGGGATGAAGAGATTGCACAATTAAAGATTGTGTATAAGGATATCCTCTCACTGACAACTAGTTGAGTTAAAAATTGTATGTGTTCATATGTGACAGACTATGAATTTTTTTGCAGTTTTGACATAATTTTGACTTGTGTACATATACCCTTTTTCATTGATGTCAAAGGGGGAGAAGAAGACCAGTAAAAAATGGGAAAACACCTTAAGGGGAGAAGAACTATAGAGTAAGGGGGAGCAGATACACAATTTTCACTAAGTGTTGCCATCAATGCCAAAGGGGGAGATTGTTGGCAACATAGTTAAGAGACACTGTTGTTAAGAGCTAAGGATGATTGGAAACACAACTTGGAATAGGCTGCATACAAGGTTCTAGTCTAGACACACAAGGCTAAGGCAGTATGGCTAAGTACTAACAACCCAGTTAGTAGCAGAGACTCAAGTGGTATTCCTCCGCAATTGATGGTCAAGGTATGCAGTTACGGAGTCTAAAGTGATCTGGAAGATTGTCTACAAAACTCCAAGTTCTGGCAATTGGCTTGCCAATAATTCACCAAGGTAAAAGAGTCAGTTCTAAGTTCTACATTTCACCACATGAGGATATCATGACCTATGGTTGGTAAGATACGATCTATGAGGTATGAAGAATGGTTGATGTGATTCTCTAAGACCCATTTGTGAAAGGAAGTTAGGTGTACAGAAATCACTTGCTACACTAATCTAATGAGAAGAGATGAGTGCAAATTCATTTTAATCTTTATAGTTACAAAAATGTTAACACACTAACAAAGATATTGCAGCAAACACATACACAAGAATGTAAGCTAGAAGAAGAGAGAGACAAGATATACGTGGGGAAACCCTTACAAGTGAAAAATCCCACACTCCAAAACACAGCTCAAATGTATTCCATAAACAATGAAGGTTACAATACAGTCACAAAGCCAATGCTCTTACAAGAGTCTTTGACACTCGTATCTGGAGACAATTTGGTAGCATAAAAGTACCTGTCAATCACATAATACATCTCTCCAAAGCACCTGTTTATAAAGAAAATACAAGGCAAAAATGGCTCTATCTTGGGATGGGCATCCAACATGGCCTCATGGCCCAAAACCCATGCCTATGGACACTTGTCCAACTTTGTAATATGTTCATAACACTTGTCAAGTCACCCCATCCCATAGAGATAACCTATTCCCAATTTGGGTAATGAAAGATGCTCTTACGACTGTCATAGAATCCATCATACTGATATATCTTACAGCTGTAAGAGAATCTGTCATAAACATGCTATAAATAGCATATTCTCTTACAACATGTCATATCCCTCCTTGGGGTGCCAAAAGATGCCTATTTCAAAGATGCTTCTCGACACATGTCTTCACCTGTCAGAATCTTCCATTTGTGACTCTTACACGTCATAGATTTTTCATAGGAATATGTCATAACCGTTTTGATCAATATTCCCTTACACACTATACAAGATGTTGACACATGGAAAAATATTCCTACCACTAACTAGGATGCCTATCTCCTCATGTGAGGACAAATTTACATTTGGTCATCTTCCATGTAGGATGACACATCACCATGACAACTCCCACAAGATGACAACATAGGATTTGCATCTCAATTACACAATAGGCAATAAAAATAAATAAATACAATGAAATAATACAAGGAATTACCAAGGTTGATGAGTTATAGAGTCTAAAGTGATCTAGAAGATTGTCTACAAAACTCCAAGTTCTTGCAATTGGTTTGCCAGTAATTCACCAAGGCAGAAGAGTCAGTTCTGAGTTCCACATTTCACCACATGAGGATATCATGACCTATGGTTGGTAAGATACAATCTGTGAGGTATGAGGAATGGTTGATGTGATTCTCTAAGACCCATTTGTGAAAGGAAGTTAGGTATGCAGAAATCGCTTCCTACACTAATCTAATGAGGAGAGATGAGTACAAATTCATTTTAATCTTTACAGTTACAACAATGTTAACAAACTAACAAAGATATTGTAGCAAACACATACATAAGAATGTAAGATAGAAGAAGAGAGAGAGACAAGATATACTTGGGAAAAACCCTTACAGGTGAAAAATCCCACACTCTAAAACACAGCTCAAATGTATTCCATAAACAATGAAGGTTACAATACAGTCACAAAGCCAATGCTCTTACAAGAGTCCTCGACACTCGTATCTGGAGACAATCTGGAAGCATAAAATTACCTGTCAATCACATAATACATCTCCTCTCCAAAGCACTTGTTTATAAAGAAAATACAAGGCAAAAATGGCTCTATCTTGGGATGAGCATCCAACATGGCCTCATGGCCTAAAACCCATGCCTATGGACATTTGTCCAACATTGTAAGATGTTCATAACACTTGTCAAGTCACCCCATCCCAAAGAGGTAACCTATTCCCAATTTGGGTAATGACAGATGCTTTTATGCCCATCATAGAATCCATCATACTGATATATCTTACAATTGTAAGAGAATCTGTCATAAACATGCTATAAATAGCATATTCTCTTAGAACATGTCATAACCCTCCTTGGGGCGCCCAAAGATGCCTATTTCAAAGATGCTTCTTGACACATGTCTTCACTTATCATAGAATCTTCCATTTGTGACTCTTACATGTCATAGGTTTTTCATAGGAGTATGTCATAACCGTTTTGATCAATATTCCCTTACACACTATACAAGATGCTGACACATGGCAAAATATTCCTACCACTAAGTAGGATGCCTATCTCCTCATGTGAGGACAAATTTACATTTGGTCATCTTCCATGTAGGATGACACATCACTATGCCAACTCCCACAAGATGACAACATAGGATTTGCATCTTGATTACACAATAGGCAATAAAAATATATAAATACAATGAAATAATACAAGTTACCAAGGTTGAGACACCTTAATTCCCAACATTCTCCCACTTGTTGAACACCTTGTAAGAGCCAATAGAATTAATAGGATTTAACTACTATAGGCCGAGAGGCCCATAGACTCTGAACACCATCTAAACTTCTTTATGCCCATTGGTTTCGTCAATGCATCTACAACATTCTTCAAAGTGTCTACCTTCTCCAAATTCACCTTCCCATCCTCTACCATGTCTCGCACAAAGTGAAACTGTACATCAATATGCTTTGTTCTAGCATGGAAAGTCAGATTCTTTGCTAGGCAAATCGTAATATGTCCGGCATCAACACCAGGGTGTGTGCAAGAAGTTGTGTCCACTTATTGGCCAAAAAGTGGAAGTGTTTTCCCTGATTTTCAGAATTTCTCACATTTGACCTAAAAATTTGAAGCACTTAAAGGTGGAATCTTGGAAAAAGTCACTAAATATGAAATGTAGTACTCAGAGTCTAGTTTCTAAATATGTAATCTTTTTCAATACCCAGATGATAGAAATTGATTTTGAATAGGTGTTTCTAAAAACCACTGTTTAAAAGTCACTTTTTTTTTACTATACCATGTACGTGTACGTCATCCATATTTTGATCTAAATAATCATATTTTTCAAAATCCTTTTGGGAAAATATTTGTAACTCACTGAAGCACGTTTTCCATATTTATTTGTAATTTTTTATTGAATATTTTTTTTTATTAATTTTTTATCGGCCATTTTTTGTCTTTTAAAAAATTATCGTGTACGTCACGCATAAGATGACCTAAACTTAACATTTTTAATTTTTTTTTTTTAAATTGAAAAGAATTGTCTAAAGTATGTTTTCATACAATTTTTTTACAAAAAAATAATATAATAAAAAGTTATTAAAATATTAAAAAACCTTAATAATTTAAGTTTATGGACCTATTTCATCATAAATTGATTAAAAAATAGAAAAATTAATCCAATTGTAAAAAAATTATATATTTAGAATCTACATTGTCTCCTCTATAATGGGTTTTAATTTCGTCAAAGTATTCTGCAAAATAGACCTTTAGATATATGCCCAAAGTCACTATTTTGTTGTGACATTGACAGGGGCTTCAAGTTGCAGGTCAAACTAGGTCCAGAGGTCAGGGTCAGGTCCCAAAGTATTTTCTGAAGCGGGTTACAAAGCAAAACCCGAGCCTAAAATTCAAATTTTGAATAACGGGATACCGTTTACTAAACACGATCCTGTTTATTAAACGGGATCCCGTTTCTTTATGCACGGTCAAAAATAAAACGGGATCCCGTTTAATAAACGGGATCCTGTTTATTAAATGGGATCCCATTTAATATAACGGGATCCTGTTTGTTAAACGAGATCCCGTTTATTATTTGCCCATTTTTTTAATAAGACTGTACTATGACTGTCATTTCTGTAACTTGCTCTACAGTACGGCCGACAGTGACTCTTGCAGCATTCATTGCCATATTTTTTTCTTTTGCAAGTCCATCAACTTGAAATATTGTTTGTATTTTGATAGAAGTCATCATGGAGACACTATTTGAGTGAAATTTTGTTGAATTGGTACTTGTTTGAAGGACTTGAAACACATTCAAGTTTTTCACATTCATTTGTACATGCTTCATAAATTTTTTAATCATTGGATCACAAAGTCGTAATAAGAGGAAAGATAGGAACCTATTAACCCCTGAAGAAATTGAAGCAAAGAGAGAGGAGGTAAAAAGACAAAAAGATAGAAGAATAAAGATTCAATCAATGAATAATGCTGAAGCACCCAATTCCACAACTATTGAAGCTAACAACATTGAGGAGACCATGGATGTAGACGATGCAAGTTTGCAAGAGGTGAATTTAGAAACTAATACGATTATACGTACTACTCCTGGTATGTCTTCAAATCCCTCTATTAATGCTATGGAGAATGTTTCAATAGGCACAAATCCAGGTACTTCTTCAAATCCACCTTTGAATGAAATGGAAATAATGTTGATAGGAGATTTAAAACAAGCTGGATATAACAATGTTGAGATTGATAATATTTGTAGAGATCAAAATTTGAAACAAATTGTTGTTGAAAATAAAAATAAAAATCCTTTTGTTGAAAATGAAAATGAAAATCTTTTTGTTGTTGAAAATGAAAATGAAAATTGTTTTGTTGTTGAAAATGAAAATGAAAACCGTTTTGTTGCTGAAAATGAAAACAAAAATCTTTTTCTTGAAAATGAAAATAAAAATCATTTTGTTGTTAAAAATGAAAATGAAAATCCTTTTGTTGAAAATGAAAATAAAAACTATTTTGTTGTTGAAAATGAAAATGAAAATCGTTTTGTTGTTGAAAATGAAAATGAAAATCTAGGATGTGATGTTGAAAATGAGAAATGTTTTTTCAAAATTGAAAGAGATGTTTTGGATAATCTTCTTGGTAAAATTTCTTGGAGACAAATAAGAACACATGCCAATAGATTATACAAGAAATTTTTTTATCGTAAAAAACTATCATTTCAATGTCAACTAATGATACAATTAATGAGAATGTGGAAAATGAGAAAAGTAATGAAAATGTTAGGCATTTTTGTTAAACCAAGAAGAAAAGATCAATCACTAAAACATGCTATGTCTACTGTTTCTAGTGCCATTGAGTCTATTGGAAGTAATAGTCGATCCAAAGATAAAAATGCAGCAAGATGAGCTATAACAACTGCTATAGTGAATAAAACAACTTTGAATAGAAGAATGGTAAGCAATATTAGTGGAATTCTAAAAATACATCCTAAAACATTGGTAAGAGCGGCAAAAAAAAGAGAAAGTATAGAAAATGATCCAATTAACCAATGTTGGAGTTTTAGTGGTCAACTCACGAGATCTGACATGAAACTGAATTTTGAAATCAGATCTTTGATCAAAAAATATTGGCATGATAATACTAGGGTATCGTCTAATGCTAGAGATGTTTTAAAATTAAGAGTGGGGTCCAAAGTTCGTGATCCTCATCCAAAACACCTATTAGATACAATGCAAACTAAATTTTATAGAAAATTTTGTGATGAAAATTTAGTGTTACCTGGTAATATTAAAATAAGTCAAAGATCTTTTGAAAAATGCAAACCATGGTATGTAAAGATTAATAAGGAATGAATATCTTGTTGTTGTAAAATGCATGTTCAATTTCATTATTATTATGATGTGTTTCAATATATACGTTGTACTTTACATCGTAACATAATTATATAGGAATGTGATATTAATATGCCAACTGAAGCAATAAAAGAGTTTATATCAAGTTTGTTCTGTGAAAGATCTAATGAAAAATTATTTTATTTAAGTTCATGTATTTCTGGACAATGCACTAGTTGTGGCAATCTTTCTTTGTTAAGAGTTTGTATGCATGAAAGTGTTGAAAATAATTTTGGACAACAATTAGTGGATGTTAAAAGATTTAGGAATGTTGAATACTCCTTAAAAGATGGAAAATTTGGAAAGCGTTGTGATTTAATTACAGAAAAGGTTAGTGTGCATGCATTCATATCAGAATTTAAAAGTAAAATTGTACCAAAATATGTCAAGCACCCTCAACAAGCTCGATGGCTTGATGGACAATTTCGTGAATGTAGAAACACATTTCCAGTTGGTACTATACTATTAGTGGTTGATTTTGTGGAAAACTATACTTTCGCTCCGCAAGAGTAAATTCAATCACAATATTACAATTCAGTGCAGGTTGCTATGTTTGTTCATATTGTTTATAGACATGCAGATGATAGCACAGAGAATGATAGAAAAGTTTTGAGGGAGTATCATTTCTATTTGAGTGACAACTGGTTACACTCATTAGAGTTTGTTCAATATTGTTTCAATATATTTTATACAAATTTAAGAGAAAGAGGAATCTAGATGACTGAACATCTTATATGGTCAGATAATTGTATGGGGCAGTTCAAGAATGCTTGAATGTTGTATTGGTTAAGTAGGGTTCACAAGGAGAATAATGTCCAACATATGTGAAATTTTTTGAAGCTGGACATGGTAAAGGAGAACATGATGGAGTTGGTGTGTGTGTTAAAAGAATTCTTGCTAGACAACAATTAAAATTTGAGGATGCAGTAAAATTTAAAGATGCACGTGGGATTGTAGATTGGTGCAATACAAGATTATGTACACCTGGATCAAGCAAGTACTCTACAGTTCGTCGATTCTTTTGGTTGGTTGAAGAAGAAAACATTCTACCTAGACTTGATTGTCAAACAATCAGTGGATCTACTAAATGGCATTCATTTAGGAGTTTGAATGCAAGTACATGGACTATCTGGACAATGGAGTTTGCATGTTTTTGTTAGTTTTGTATTTCAAGAGATTGGGAAGCATGTGAGAATACAGAATGGGTTGAAGAGTGGAAGAAAAGACCATTGACACTTGCACAAGCACACAATCAAAGTGAAACACAATTGAAGACAATGATCAACTGTTTGTATCAGACGATTATGACCGTGTTTCAGACCGTGTACAAGAAGGTAATTTAATTCAAATCATTTCATTTTATTTCACTTCATTACTAATTTGTAGTGATTTTATTTATTTATGTGTACATATGAATGCATGTATGTTCATTGGTAAAATTTTATGGACATGTACAAGTTATTGAATCAAAATTTGTTTGCAGGACATGTGTATGCTGTTGTTGCACCAAAGAATAATGAAGAGGAAACTGAATATTGGTTGGCTCATTGTGTGGAGACTAAACATAAGTTAACAGTGCCTCGAGAAGATGATGATGGCTTTCCTTATCCAACAGGTTTGGTGATCTACTTAAGACATCCCCTTAAGCAAATTTTAAGAACTTTTTTGATCCCCTTAAGCAAATTTTAAGTATTTATTTGATGATGGCTATCATTATCCAATAGGTTCGGTGGTGATTGTTGGCACTTGGCTATGGAAATACCTAATAAGGAAGAATGGTTTTCCTGCATTCGAAGATTATAAAACACATAAGAAGATTATACATTACTCACATTTGGTGTTGGCAACAAATATAAAACTGGAGAGGTATTGTGGAAAACCTACAAATAAAGAGCTATGGGACATTTCTATGGAAGACCGTGAGACAATCATCAATGCATTGGAAAAAAGAGAGGATGGAGATGGTACAATAGAATAAGTAAATACAGGTAAATATAGTTAAATAGATTTATATTATTGTTTTAAATACATTAAATACATGTTTTGATATTTCTTGTGCGTTATTAGTTGAAATTGATTTAATTTGTCCTTTTATATCCTTAGGCCATCATCACAAATTCATCACATACTTTGAAACAAAAACTTGAGAGGCACTTGTAAATACATGTACAAATTGTGTATATTAAGATAGTTTTATATAAATTAAAATATATGTTTTGATTCAGATATATTGATAAATTGCTTGTATTATTTTTACATCAGGTGGCATGAAAACCTGCTACATTCCCCACAAGTTTTGGATTTTCTTGAGATGGCATATAACCACATTTTGTATTTACATTATTTTGAGTTGGCATATATGTACATACACAATTACATTATTACACATTTTGTACAGAAATTTGTATACATGTGTATGTACACAATTTTATACTCTACAGTATTAAATTTATCAAAATTATTATTTTATGTATTTTATTTGTTAAATGTCCATGTTTTTTACTTTGAATTTACTTTAAATTTGATTTTATTATATTGTACAAATAGAGAATCCAAGAGATTGGAAAAAATATTGAACTTTGCATGTGAAGGACTAAAAATGTCCACTTTCTCATATGGTATGTAGGCTCCTATCATTGAGCAAGTGGAGTTAGGTAAAGTTTATGCATGGGGGATTGACATCCTACCTTCAAGGTCTACCATGGCCTTTATTAGATTTTGCACCATAAGGCACTAGGATTTAGTCATCCTTCTCTAGTTATGGTATGGATATTGGAGCATATTAGACCAGCTATCAATGACCCATGCCCACACTAGATCTTTCACTTCCTTGAGGTATCAAGTAGTGTTGATTGGGTTACTATGGCACATGATTACACATTTACACAATGGTGACTTTGACTAACACAGACAAATTATTACAAACCCATACATAGAGATAGAGAGGAGATGGGTCTAGGAGATGACATGACTAGATATTATTGAAAATGGGTGACTTTCTAAAGGATTTCCCCTAGTACACTCCCATGCTACAAATCTACTTAAGATGTAGTAGAGGTTGGTCAAGAGACACTCCCATGGACTCTTACTCTAGGGACTCCTATTACATGGTCAACACAAGAACAAGCACCAAAGCACTTGGATAAATATAACTATAACCATGCTAGGATCATTTAATATAACTTAGTTGATCTAAATGAGAAGATGTGAGAGATTGATCCCTCCTAGTAGGCAAGAGATCCTCATGAGTGTCTCACTTTTTAATTCTTTGTTTTGATTTGCTTACCATTTTATTGCTTAAAATTTGACCAGGACCTAAATATGCATACCATGAATGAATGGAGGAACTTTATTAGGACCTCATCACTACATATTCTTTCAATGCAATTTCTTCATTAAGTGCAAATCTAGATCAACACTCTGACACTTGTAGAGATTTATATTATTGAAAAGGGGTGACTTTCTAAAGGATTTCCCCTAGTACACTCCCATACTACAAATCCACTTAAGGTGTAGTAGAGGTTGGTCAAGGGACACTCCCATGGATTCTTACTCTAGGGACTTCTATTACATGGTCAACACAAGAACAAGCACCAAGGCACTTGGATAAATATAACTATAACCATGCTAAGATCATTTAATATAACTTAGTTGATCTAGATGAAAAGATGTGAGAGATTGATCCTTCCTAGTAGGCAAGAGATCCTCATGAACATCTCACTTTTTAATTCTTTGTTTTGATTTGCTTACCATTTTATTGCTTAAAATTTGACCAGGACCTAAATATGCATACCGTGAATGAATGGAGGAACTTTATTAGGACCTCATCACTACATATTCTTTCAATGTAATTTCTTCATTAAGTGCAAATCAAGATCAACACTCTGACACTTGTAGATTTATATATGACAATCAATTATTTCTATTGATGTCAATCTATATCTTATTATGGTTGATCTCAAATGTTTACATTTCTTTTTCTTCATGCACATGGTTAGCTTAGATTTTGATTTATGATTTAATTTAGGGATGCTTGTATATACATATGTATGTGATGTTATGCTTTTATAGTTTATGATGTATATGCAATGTATGTATGCATGGATAATAGATATATGTATGGATGCACCTAAACTAACATGATGGTTTTACATGATTATTACTTTGACATGTGTATGATTTTTTTATGATAGGATTGCATTTATTGTGTGACATGTATATGATATTGATAGTGTGGTTGCTCTTTATAAGGTTTTTAAGTTAAGGGATTGTAGGTTGACTACATAAGACAACTCATTAAGCTTTCATAATGCAACAATTGGGGGAGCAAGTAGCAACAAAAAAGGTGATTGAAACAATTTTGGTATGATTACAAATATATAACCTTACAAAATCCATAATTATAAACTATAAATAAAACAACAATATCCACAAGAAGAAAACAATGCCTAAATAACCCACACAAGAACAAATAGAGGAAGGTCAGGTTGTATAAACTCCAGGTCCATGTTCAAAAAATATATAAAGTCCATGTTCAACAATATATATATATATATATATACATATAGTCCATGAAATAGTCAAATTATACATAACCCATGTTCAATAACCTATCACATACTATCTCTATCATCAAGAGTCCTCTTCACACCATGCGAACTACTCAGATGACCTGAATCACTCTGCAAAAGAGGAAGATTTAGATGAAATTAAATGTAAGATGATAAGCAAATCTAATTTAAAATGACAATTTTTAAATTTATAATTTATCATAAAATTAAATTACTGTGTGAGGCTGAGAGGCATGCTCTAGTGCACCTATACCTATCTCTCCATGCTCTAAATCAATCTATTTAATACAAGAGAAAGTTCAAGTTGAAATTAGATGTACTTGATGATTTTAAAAATGATTTAATTCAATTTAATTTATAAGTTAAATCATATTTAAAAATTATTATACCGTAAGAGGAACTTGTTGTGAATCCTCTATTCCAGGACCTGTCTCTACAGGCTTAGCTCCATGACATGTATCAAGCTATAAAAGAAAAAGAATTTTGAATGCACATGTCAACATATATATATATATATATATATATATATATATATATATATATATATATATAAAGAAATTTACTTTAAGTTCACAATGTATATTTTAATTGCTCAATTTAAATATAATCTAAATTTTAAATTATACCGTATCAGGCTGCCCATCTCCTCTATCCTCCTGCTCTGCATGTACTGTGTGTTGATGAAACATGTCACTAACAATCTCCTACAATGTCATTTATATTTAAGTTAGCACCTGTGTGTACAAATTAGGTTTTAAAACATATATATAATTGACTTGTGTACATGTTATAAAATTTTCAACAACCTGAAATGCAGTCGACTCCTGATATAAACTGGGATTATCCAAGTGTGCTACAATGCCCATCCTCATTGTTGTGTCAACCTACATAGACATATTTATAAAATATTAAATAGTACATGTGCACATTTTCAGATACACTGATATCAAAATAGAAAAATTTAAGTATATATATAGTTTTTTGAAACAATATACATACTATAAGAGTGTTATGTGAGATGCCCAATGATGGAGGAGCACTCGAGACACCCTGAGATGGAGGATTCAATGTGGAAGAACCCTGAACTAATTCATAAATAAGTTCATAAATATTTAATTGTACACACATTCAAAATTGAATTTTACAAATTTACAAATCATTGAAAATGTACCCCAAATGGGTGCCCGAGATGAACAGGTGTCGATGAAAAATTAATTCGATCAATGGTGACCCCTGTTTTCATCATCTACACCAAACAATTTGATTGTTAAAATATTACAATTTAATTGATCTATATGTTGATTAAAAACACGTGGTTAAAAAATTGTTTTAAATTCAACATGTGTACATAACCTATATATACCTATGTCGAATGATTAGTGGGATGATCCTCAACAAATAGATAATCAACAAATGATTCAGTACCCACATTATCAGATGATGCATGTGTACCTGAAGTGGGTGCAGCTGCCTGATAAGGTCCATATCACAACTGATTGCAACTCGTACATGTATGAGGCATTGACACAAGTGGAGTGGTACTAGGACCACTTCCATCATCAACTCCTCCATGCTCTCTAACTCAAGCTACCATCATAGAAGTTTGCTCATGTAGGCTACCTGAGAGTGCACTCAATGTGCCTAGTGTGGATACCACTGCACAATGTTGGAAGGCCAAAGGAATGGCAGCAACAGGAGGGTCAATAAGAGGTTGAATAGGCACTGATCATTGGGGATCAACCCGTGCCCCCAACCTCTGTTGTGGCATGCCACCACCAATACCCTAGAATGATCTAAAATCAAAGTAATTCAGTTTTTTATTCAGAACAAACTCTACATATAATTTTCTCAAAAAATATAAAGGAACCTCACAATTAGCATGAGGTGGATAATCAAACACCATCCACCATCTATCCCAAAAATTGGTAGACATTCCTTCATGCCTACACCACCTGATTGATATTCTTTTCTTATTTGTAGGAATAGGTTCATTTGTAATGGGATATCTAAAATATTGTGCTAAATGAGCTTTTGTGATTTTAAGATCCAAAATAGTCTTATAGGAGAGGCCATCAACATAAAATTAGCACCTCTCCTCTCTCCATTTCTGGAATCCATCAAAGTCTGAGTCAATAGACCTCACAGACTCTACAATGTTTTGCATCAAAGATGCAAAACGTACCACATGAGGTGGCATGAATTGTTCATTGCAAATGGAATTCAATTTTTCTTGTATGGAATCCACATTTTCATTAATTATGGCTCACAAGCCAGCCTGGTCAGTTCCAGGTGGGGGTGGAGATGGGGCATCTGGAGGTGGGGCATTTGGTGCTGGGGGTGTCGGTGCGAGTGGGGGTGTGGCTGGATCATCTTGTGCATTAAGGAAGTCCTCAACATCAAAGTGAATATCATCTAGATTCATGATGTATATATAAAAATAGATATGAACCTGCATATATACGTATAAACATACAAACTTGAGTACAAATTTAAAATTAAATCAAGAATATATATATATATATATATATATATATATATATATATATATATATGTTTCAAGAAATTACACTTGAAATAAATTTAAATTAAACATACAGATAATGTATACATGCATGTACAAATTTCAAAATGTAAGAGAGCTATTAGGACTACCATAATGAATTTGTTCTCGAGGTTTGTTATCATATGTTAGGTCCAAGGTTTCAATTTTGTTAATTTTTCTATGGAGTTGGCTATTGGTTTGATGTTAAGTACTCATTCTAGAGGAGATCCAACATTTCCTATAAGCTTCCAGGACCAACAAACAATAGTCATGCTTGCATTGGTTTGAGCATTGGATCAATCATGAAATCATTTTGTTTCCTATTTCCTATTTGTAATTGTTGTTTTCTATTTAGTTGTTAGTCATTTGACTCTTATGTGTGTTATTTAGTTTCAGACTAAGCCCATTTAATTTAAAGTCTAAATAGTCTTAATTTGCACTAGATCTTAACACTAGATGATTGTCCCAAACCTTAAGAACAATTTAAAACTCTATTTTACTATCAATATATATATATATATATATATCAATGAAGGTTGAATGTCTAGGATTAGGTGGATGGATAATAGGAGAAAATGGATTAGGATTGGGAGTGATCAAACTTTTTAGAGAGTGACATGGCATATAGGTTTGTCTTTGTAATATAGTTCATAGTACATCTATAGAGGTCATTTAAGAGAGGTGATTTAAATATAGGATGTGAAGTTGGAGGATTAGATGGTGGTGAGCGTAATGAAGGGATTGATGGATTAAAAGGTGGATGGACCAATGAATTAGGATTGGGATTACATTGTGGTGTTGGGATAGGACTAGTAGGCTCTTGGATAGGCATTCAATTGGATGATGATGATATAGGCTCTTCAAGTTTCTGATGATCATTGGGAGGAAATTAGGGACCTCTTAGGATTGTGACTTTGGGTTTGGCATGGTCAACTTGGAGAGGTTGTGTGGCATATCCCTATAAGAGGATGAAGGGTGATAGGAGGTTGTAGGATGGCTAAAAGCATTCACATGATGATAATGTTCAAGTTTAAATTTCAAGATATGCATCATGGTCTACAAGGTTCTCTTGTTCAAAAGGTTCATCATATTCTACAAGGAACTCACAATCATTCGTACCAAATTCAAGACCTATTACATGACCGGGGGTTTCCTATTAGTTATGAGTTCAATAAGCTTCTTTTTTATTGTCACAACCATTGTGGACAAAAGAAATGAATTAGAATAGATGCATCTAGCTATTGAATGATGTCATACAAATCAGTGGACTATTATACCACCTAGGTAGAATCATAATGAACATCTACTTGAGACTATAACTAGACTTGGAAAACTACCTTGAGGTGGATATCTTGTGCATGCCACATGATCTAAAAACCTAAATTTGGTGAAGTTACAGGATATGGCAACCAAATTTGATAATGGAGATCTAAGATTGACTACTAGTTGCCTAGGACTAGAATCTAAGTATGAAGATGAATATATTATGATGATTTGTGGTTTAAATTTAATGAATAATTTGATGCTTTGATTAACTTGTGGTTGTAGGGATTCAATCTAGCTAGAAAAAGAAATTAGTTGATGGTTCTAGCTTGATTTTGTTTCCTATTCATACGTATTTGTAAAATTATTGTTTTCTATTTAGTTGTTAGTCCCAATTCTTAAGTGTGTTATTTAGCTTGAGACTAAGCCCATTTAATTAGTCTAAATAGTCCTAAAATTTGCACTATCTTAACACTATGATTGAACCCCAAACCTTAAGAACAATTTAAAACTCTATTTTACTATCTTGATATATATCAATGAAGGACGAATGTTCAGATGCATCTATGCTATTGAATGATGTCATCTAGAAACCAATGGACTATCATACCACCTAGGTAGAATCATAATAAACATCTGCAAGACTATAACTAGACTTGGAGAACTACCTTGAGGTGGATATCTTGTGCATGCCACATGATTTGAAAACCTAAATTTGGTGAAGTTGCCTATGGCAACCAAATTTGATAATGGAGATAGGATTGAAGTTACTAGTTGCCTACTTGACTAATCTGAGTATGAAGATGAATATATTCTGATGATTAAATATGATTTAAATTTAATGAAGAATTTGATGCTTTGTTTTTAACTTGTGATTGTAGGGATTCAATCTAGCTAGAAAAGGATAAATTAGTCAAGATGGTTCTAGCTCGATTTTGTTTCCTATTTCCTAGATTTGCAAAATTATTGTTTTCTATTTAGTTGTTAGTCCAAACTCTTTCCTTTTAAGAAGTATTTCAAATCTACTGTAGTAGTAGATACTTCTACATATACAAGTTTCTGTTAGGAGAAAATATCTTTTGCCAAATTTGTATAGAGTTGTCTATAGTGTGTTCCAGGGTAATCAAATGATGTAAGTCACAATTTAGAGGGTTGAGGGATAAGTTTGTGTTGAGTCTATAGGAGGTGTTTTCTTACATAGACCGAGCTCCATAATCTAGGTGTCTCCATGTCTAACTCAAATATTTCAACTTGGTCCATATTATATCTAGATTAATGATAAAATTTTATATATATGGCTATGAGATCCATGATCATATCAATGTTTGGTAGAGAAAAGTTATCTTTAGGGTAGATCCTTTTTTGATGTCTCAAAAGTTAGTGCAAACATGAATTCCCTTAGTTTTCTTGTTAACTAAGACCACATTAGAGACCCATTTAGGATAAGTAATAGTCTGAATGAACCCTGGACATCCAAGAGTTTATACAATTCTTCTATGACCATGAGGGCTACTTGGGGGTGCATTTTGCGTAGCTTTTATTGAATAGGTTTGGCATTGAGGTGAACCACAAGATGATGCATGACTTTAAAGATGGAGTCTCAAGGCATATCACCATAAGACCACATGAAGAAATCAATGTAATCTTTAATGGTGACATGGTTATGCCTTCTTTGATGTCAAGGTCTAGTGGATCTACTATCTTAGAGAGTTTAGGGTCCTCTTCTATTCACAGGTTGATGTTTATAGCATCCTCAACAAGGAGAGCGGAGTCATCTTGTATCTAAGTGGTATCTAATGGAAGGTGAAGTTTCTCAAATTGAGGAGATCTTGGGAAGTGTCCATTTTTATTGTATCATTTTAATCAATCACAAGTTTCTTCTTATATCTTGTTGCTATTCTGCCTAGACTAGGGTGCCTTAGGACTAAAGGGTTCTTTATTTCTCTCCAAAATAAGCATATGTAGGTGTTAAGTATGGTGGAAAAGTCTTTCTTATGACTACAATGGGGATATGGTCTTGACACTTCATAAGTTTCATGATGGCTTCATCATTTTAGAAAACATCAAATCATAAAGGGTCGTGTTGGTCCCAATCGATAAGCTCAAGGTATTATAGATCTAAGGAGATGGGGAGGATAGTGACCTATCATGAAAGAGGTTAGTGGTGGAAAGATCTTTGTAAGGATCATGAGTGGAGCCTACATCAATCTCATTAAGATTAGGAGAAGCATTACCAATGAGGTTGGGCTCGTATCACAATTAACATCATGATGTTCATCCCAGGGGCATAACCTAGCTAGTGAGGATAGCTACTTGAGTATCTCAAAAGTTACATAAATGTTGGCTTCATTTCATTCTTGATTAGTTGGCTATCACAAAAAATGTAAAATTTTCTCAATTCTTGATTAGTTGGTTGTCTCTAAAGGTTTGATTATGAAGGATGTGATAAAGGTTTTATTATGGTTTGTTGTAATTTTTTTACATGATAGTTACCTATTCAATAATGCCTTTAAAATACAATGACATACATTGTTATAAGTAAATTTTATAAAAACCAAATATATATATCATCCCAATGTTATATAATTTTTGATAGTTTGTTCAAAATCTCTCCTTTCATATGATACAATCATTTCAAAGTTTCAATTGTATTTTAGAGCTAAAATATTTAAATACAACTATTCAACACTCAAATTGAACTCAAATTTTGACAGTTTGTTCAAAATCTCTCCTTTCATATGATACAGTATTTCAAATTTTCAATTGTATTTTTACTGCTAAAATGTTTAAATATAGCTATTCAACACTCAAATTGAACTCAAATTTTCACAGTTTGTTCAAAATCTCTCCTTTCATATGATATAGTATTTTCAATATTTCAGTTGTATTTTACAGCTAAAATCTCTAAATATATCTATTCAATTCTTAATTTTAAACATAATTTTGACAATTTGTTCAAATTTTATCCTTTAATATGATATAGTCTTTCAAAATTTCAATTGTATTTTACAACTAAAATGTCAAAAATCAGCTACTGATTTCGTAAACAGAAACCCTAAATAACAATTCATAATTTAAATTTTGATTGTATTTTACGCCAAAACAAACAAGGGAAGCTTAAAAAGATTGATGGGTAATTTGTAGAAGTGGAAAAATCCACTTACTTGGTGGGCGGATGGTCACTCAACTCGGGATCCCATTCTCACCTGTCGACTGTTGCTGGTGAAAATGGGGTCTCTGCCATTTTTTAAAAATTTAATACTTTTTCAAAACAGGATCCCGTTCCATGAAACAGGATCCCGTTCCATGAAATGAGATCCCATTCCATAAAATGAGATCCCGTTTATAACAGGATCCCATATTATGGAACGAGATCCCATTTTTGGCATCTAGGTTCGGGATCCCGCTAAAAAATAGGATCGCATTTTTTGTTTCAGGCTCGAGATCCCGATCCAAAACAAGATCCTGTTTTATATAAACGGGATCCCATTTTTGGTTCCCTGATTTTAGATTTTTTTCTAACTCTGAAACTTCCACCTTAAGTGGACACAACTTCTTGCATTTACCCACCAATATCTAAACACAATCTCTTAAGCCAAATGGCTTCCTTGCAAGCATGAGTTGCTGCCATATACTCAGCTTCTGTCATGGACAAAGCAACCACAGGTTGTCACTTACTCATCCAACTAATTACACTACCAAACATTGTGAACACATATGCACTAGTGGATCTCCTATTGTCAATGTCACCTGCCCAATCAAAATCCACAAATCCACGAATACAAAGAGAATGTGGAGGTCCTATAACATTACCATGGTAAAATATGGAATACTCAGAAGTACCCCTCAAAATATCCAAACACTCACTTAACTACATCCCAATGTACCTGTCCAAGATTAGCCATAAATTGACTAAGGACTCCCACTGCTTGGGTAATGTATGGTCTTGTGCAGACCATAGCATACATCAAACTACCAACAACACTAGCATAAGGTACTCTTCTCATGTCCTCTACCTCACTAGGAGATTTTGGACAATCATTAACAAACAACTTTGTCCCCAAAGAAACAAGAACACACAATTGTCTACAATCTTCCATGCTTAACCTATCCAACATGGTCTTCACATACTTACTCTGGCTTAACCAAAGTTTTCTGTTAGCTCTATCTCCTCTAATTTCCATTCCCATGCTGCCCCTAGATTTTTCCTCTCAAATTATACTGACAACTGAGACTTCAAATCAAAAATCATATTCTTACTATTCCCAATTAACAACATATCATCAACATATAAAGCAATAATGAGAATGCGATCATTGTCAAACTTGTAATACACACAATGATCCGATTTTGATCTCAAATATCTAATTGACAACACAAAGGCATCCAACTTCAAGTACCACATCCTAGGAGACTACTTCAAACCATACAAAGACTTTTTCAACTTGCAAACCAAATTTTCTTTACCGTTATCTATGTAATGCTCTCGCTGTGACATGTAAATATCTTCCCCCAAATCACCTTGAATGAATGTTGTCTTCACATCCATCTGCTCCACCTCTAAGTCATAAGTTGCTGCAAGAGATAACAGGAACCGAATAGATGTCATCTTTGCAACGGGAGAGAAAATTTCACCATAATCAATTCCCTCCATTTGTGAGTACCCCTTCGCAACCAGTCTGGCCTTATACTTTTCAACACTGCCATCTACACCAAATTTCTTCTTGAACACCCATTTGCATCTAATAGGTTTTCATCCTTCAGGCAAAGGCACCAAGTACCATGTTTTATTCTTTTCCAAAGAAACCATCTCATCTTCCATGGCCTCCTTCTAGAAACCTACATCTTTCATGCCCATAGCCTCTGTCACAGTTCTAGGCTCATCAATGATAGTAAGCAAGGAAAAAGCACAACTAGAATCAAGCAATGAATAACCAAACATATCAGGTTGCTTCCTTGTTCATGTAGACCTCCTCAATGGCTAAGGTTGAGGTTCTTCTTCTTCTTCTAAACTTTCAGAGCTGCTAGAGCTCTCCTCATCATTAGGTCTCACAGGGTCTGTCAGTCCAATCTTCTCATGGGTAGAAGGAAACTAAACCACATCTTCTTTCCTTTCTGTCTTTTCTAGTTGTAAAACAACGAAAGAAGGTGTTAGCTCTTTGAAGATAACACTTCTGCTATACAACACTTTTTCAGCCATAGGATCCCAAAGCTTGTATCCTTTCACACCAACACCATAGCCAATGAAGATACACTTAACGGCCTTGTTTTCCAATTTAGACCATTTCTCCCTAGGCACATGTACATATGCCTCACAACCAGAAACATGAAGATGTCTAACTGAAGGCTTCATACTAGACCACACCTCCATGGGTGTCTTACCAACAAGAGCTGATGTAGGAGATCTATTTACCAGATAGCAGGTAGTGGCTACAACTTCAGTCCAAAACTTTTGTTCGAGGCTTGCTCCTCTAAGCATACTCCTAGCCTTCTCCATCAGTGTCTTGTTCATCCTCTCTACAACTCCATTTGGCTACGGTGTTTATGGAGTTGTCTTATGTATTTCAATCCCTTTCTCTTTACAGAACTTATTGAACTCCGCTGAAAAAAACTCACCACTATTATCAGTTTTCAAACACTTAATCTTTTTACTAGTCTTATTTTCAGCAAAAGCTTTAAACTCTTTAAACTGACTAAAGACTTCAGTTTGCTTCTGATAAAATAAACCTGGATGTCCTTCTACTGTAATCATCTATGAAAGATACAAATTATACAGATTTGGAAATCAAGTGAACATAAACATGACCAAACACATCAGAATGAATAAGATCCAATACACCAAAAGACTTGTGAGAACTAGAGTAAAACTAAACATGGTTTTACTTTCCATATACACAATGTTTGCAAAAGTCAAACTCGAGATTACAATCATTTAACCCCTTAATGAAGTTTTTATTTTTTAGGGTTCACAGACCCATCTCACCAATGTAGCCATATCTCAAATGCCATAACATAGTCTTTTTAGTAGGGAGTTTAACTTTCAAAGCATGTGCACTACCATCAGAATGTGTTACAACAGATTTTTTCACTGCTCGTTCAGATGGTGGGGATGAATTGATTGTAGGTCTTTTCTTCGAGTCAAATGAACTATTGCACTGTGAATTGTATGCCTCCAGATGAACTAGAGTACCTCTCCAAGTACCCTTCGCAAGCACCATAGATCCTCTAGTCATCTTGCATCCATCCTTCGAAAAGACAACGTACACACCTGCATCATTCAACATACTTACAGAAAGTAGGTTTTGTGAAAGGCCTGGGATGTGCATAACCCCAGTGACCCGGTTCACTCATCCATCAGGGAATCAAATTGAGAATCTTCCACCATTGAACTCTTCATACTTTGTGAACCAACTTCAATGCAAGGTCATGTGGAATGAAGCACCAAAATCAATCAACCACACATCATTAGATGCATGGGTGGCCAGGGCTGCGATGAAGCCATCACCACTATCTTGAGATTTGTCAGAATCTAAATTTGAGACATTCTTCTTCTTTTTCTTTTCTTCCTTGTATTCCTTTCAGAAATGCCCAGTTTTGCCACAGTTCCAACAAAGAGCCTTGGACTTTCCAAGAGATTTGGATCTCCCATGGGATTTGGATGTGCCCTTCTCATCTTTTTTGTCCTTATTTTTTCATTTCTCCTTGGGTCTTCCATGAACTACAAGATCCTCTTTGGCTCCCTCAGAAGACTTTCTCCACATCTCTTTAGATAATAGTGAAGATACCACATCATCCATTTTAAATGTGGATGTGGTTCTCCCAATAGCCATCACAAGATGATCCCACGAGTCCAGAAAAGAACAAATCAAGGTCATACAATGATCCTCCTCCTCCATCTTTACACCAATGAATGTCAATTGTGAAACTAACATGTTGAAAGAATTCAAGTGATCTATAACAGATCCTCCATCCTCCATCCTTAGAGAATACAACTTATTTCTTAGAAAAAGATTGTTCACCAAGGATTTGGCCTGATAAACATCACCCAACTTCTTCCAAAGGTCTTTTGTGCTCTTCTCCTCATGGACATTGAACAACACAGAATCAGCTAGACTGAGTCTTATGAGACCCTTAGCTTTCTGATCTTTGAGATCCTAATCAGCTTATGCCATTGTAGTTGGTTTTATAGTGGATAAAGTTTCCCATAGGTCACGATAAACAAGCATGTCCTCCATATTAAGTTTCCATAGCTCAAAATTAGTGCCATTGAATTTCTCCACCTCTAATCTTCTGGATGTGCCTGCTATCTCTTTCATATAACAAGATTACAGAATGGTCTGCACAAAGCTCCCACTCAACCTAAGATTAACTCAAAAAACCCCTACCCAACAACTAGGACCAAAGTTGATCAAGCTCTGATACCAACTGAAAGGAAGATAGGTGTGCAAAAATTGCTTCCTACACTAATCTAGTGAGGAGAGATGAGTGCAAATTTGTTTTAATCTTTATAGTTACAACAATGTTAACACACTAACAGAGATATTGCAGCAAACACATACATAAGAATGTAAGATAGAAGAAGAGAGAGACAAGATATACATGGGGAAAACCCTTATGGGTGAAAAACCCCACTCCAAAACATAGCTCAAACGTATTCTGTAAACAATGAAGGTTACAGTATAGTCCCAGAGCGAATGCTCTTGAAGGAGTCTTTAACACTCATATCTGGAGATATTCTGGCAGCATAACAGTACCTATCAATCACATAATACATCTCTCCAAAGCACCTATTTATAAATAAAATACAAAGAAAAAATGGCTCTATCTTGGGATGGGAGTCCAACATGGCCTCATGGCCCAAAACCCATGCCTATGGACACTTGTCCAACATTGTAAGATGTTCCTGACACTTGTCAAGTCACCCCATCCTAAAGAGGTCACCTATTCCCAATTTGGGTAATGACAAATATGTTGGAAAGAGACACTGTGTGGCTTCATGAATGTTGTCATTGATGGCAACAAAGTCTATCCCACTCATCCGTAGCACATAGTATGTCTATACTAGAATTTAGATTGAAGAGTATTTTGGTCTGGTGAACAAGAACATAGCATGCAGCAAGGTCCAACAATCAGGTCTGGATCTCTCAGAGGAAGTATCTCGACAAAGTACATACTTGGGGAAGTCAGTAGGAGTACCATGACTACTACATTCCAGAGATTGAGCATCTGATGATGAAAGAGAGAAAAGATATGAGCATCTAAGTGTTGGGTTCCTGATAGGTAGAGCAGACTAAGGAAGAACCACCCGGTAGAGCATCAAACCTTAATCCGGATGAGAAATTGGTGGTGATCAAGCTACTTAAGGGATCATTCATGGTTGGCTGACATGATTGATGACTTTTATGTCTATGTCCTTGATACGCATCACATAGTAAGCATGGATTCAGCCGACAGATCAGTATGTTGGGAAACTCTTGAGTATTCTAGATGCCAACTAGAAAGATGTTGAGATCCTTGATGCAGATATATATACCAGATAGATTTCGGTATGAAAGCGTGTGTGGTGTGTGATAATGTGTGAAGAAAGGTAGAGATAGATGTGGAAGCAATAATACAAGTCCGGTATGTGACAGAACAACAACACTAAAGGAGAGGAAGAATCAAGTGCAGTAGATCAATTTATTGATTCTAACCGGAACTGAACCTCAGCATATGTGGATGCCTCTGATCAGTTCAAACACCTGGTTACTTTCTTTATACCTTGTAGACAATGAGTCTCTTGTAGGTAGTGAGCCTCTTGTGAGCAGTGTGCTTAGGCAGTGAGCCCTAATTGGCAAGTGCCATTTTGTACTTCTATTCTTTTTACAAAGAATACAATCTTGGGTTAGTCACCTCATGGTTTTTCCCTTAACAGGGTTTTCCACCTAAAAATCCTTGTGTGATGTGTGTGGATTTCTCTCCTGCTCTCATGTTCATTTATGCTCATATGTTTTGATATAGCACTACTTGTTAAAGAAGAAAAGAAAGTTAAATAATTAAGATAACTAATTCACCCCCCCACCCTCTTAGTTATCCACCTTATTTCCAACAATTGGGATCAGAGCTAAGTTCCTCCAAACAGAGCCTAACAACTTGAGGAAGATCTAGGAATCTTAATGGATATGTATGGTATGAGGAAACAACTTTAGTTTGCCCTAGATGATCTTGAACAATCTCACTCTGAAGTCAATAACTTGAAGGAAAGACTCAAACAAGCTGATAATTTCATAAATGAATTAAAAGAGAAACTGAGTACCTCTGTGAAAAAGAGAAAGGAACTAATTCAACAATTAGCAAGTCAAAGTGAAGCCAATGATACTAATGAAGATCTAAATGAGAAGAACAAGTTATGTGAGAAGCTATCAAAAGAGGTCATTATGGTAAGACATGAAATGGAATTAGGGGTTATGAAATTCACCCAAGAAATTGAAGAGAAAAGAAAAATGGAAGATAATCTAAGACAATCTCTCAAGGAGAAGTCAGAAGACTACCACAAAATAGATAGAATAATCAGACATCTAGAATTTGATCTTGATGAAGCTAGAGATAATGACGAACAACTTGAAAATTAGATAGACACTCTTAAAAGGGATCTTCAAACAACAAATGAATACAAAGAAAAATTCAAGATAAGGTTTGCTCAGCTTGAAGTTCTTCTTGAAAGACAAAAGAGGGTAGATGACAAGCATGGCTTGGGATATGAGAAAGGTGAAAGCTCCAGATCTGGTCAGAAGAACTCTGGATCAGGAAATCAAAGGTACAGGCCTAGAAGACCTCTGGTAAGACAACCAAATGCTCAAAGATATCCATCCTTCAATGGATACTACCACAATTGCAATAACTTTGGTCATAAAGCAAATCAGTGCAGAAGAAGAATGAATCAGACTAATTCATCCTTCTCTGGATAGTGTTTTAACTGCAAAAGGTATGGTCACAAATTTTATGAATGTAGAAATATGCAAATACACAATTTATTCAATGGTAGATGCTTTGCATGCAATAGAATAGGACATATGGCTAATCAATATATATCAAGAGGATATCAGTCAAATATGCAAATAAATATAGCTTGCTACAATTGCAATAGATCCGGTCATATTGTCAAATTCTGTAGAAGTAAGAATCAGGATAAAAGGGGTCCGGTGCATCATAATCAAAATCAAGACAAAGGAAAAGCAAAAGTGAATGTGGATTAAGTTCAAAGGGAGATGAACAAGATTTGGGTGAAGAGAAGTACAGAAAATGTTGGGGATGGATCCACACTAGAATCTGGTGCTAGTATTCCTTCCAGAAACTAAATAGATGAGCTCTAGCTCAGGGGGAGTCACAAAAGAAAACAATTTCCCCCAGCAAGTCAATTGGTGCCTAAATTGGCACATGGAGTGCAACAAATTGAAGAGTTCTTAAAGAGATATCTAAATAACCTTTGGTAAAAATATAAAAGATCTGCAAGAAGGTTGAAGAGGCTAATCATCCAAAATTGATCCGGTTTGACAGTCATCCGGTAAAAGCAGGATTTTCACAGTTAGATCCGGTATGATTCAAAATTGAAATACCTTGATTTGTGGATAATTAGGATGATTCAAGGAAGGGAGATACATTGTAAGTTATCATTCTAAGTGCATCTCAGTGATCCGGAAGGATCTCTCTCAGAACAAGGAGAACAAGGCAACCAGAATGACTCAAGTTGTGCATTTATTGCAATATGGAATTAGGGTTTGCACAGAAATAAAAGGGTTATTTTGTTCATCATTTGCACATTTACATTTGAGAAGAAAGAAAGAGCTCTACAACAAGATTGAGATTTAACCCTCTCAAGGATCAACCACAGAATTTGATTCAACCAGTGATCTTTTCGGCTCTTATCGTGAACCCTAGAAGCATAAAAAGGTATTTCCTCTCTTGAATATCTCTCTCTAAATCTTTTGAAAGATGGCTACTCCAAATGTTGTTAAGATCACTGATAGGCCGCACCCTAAGTTCAAGAAACATCCTTAGAAATCCTTAGAAGTTGATCCCTTAGGCGCATTCTCTAGCATTCTGCAGGGGGTTCTGCATGTAGAAGATGTTAGGGTATACATTCACGCCAACATTGAGTAATTTGGGGAATCCAAGCTGATGGATATCTATCACAAGGAATTAATAGATGAAACATTTGAAATTAAACCCCAATACAAGGCCATCTGGGATAAGCATTTTGGACATTACATCCATTTCCCTTGTTTTACAGAAGATGAATGGGTCCGGTATGTTCTGAGAAGAATGCATGACAACTTCATGTGGTTGATGAGGCCATTTAAGATACAAAAGATGCCATTAGGGCGGTAACCGGATTGCACTCATCTGGTGGGTTGCCTGCTCTCAAATCAGTCAAAAACTAAACTGTAAGTGAGGCTACTGGATCAAAATTTGACAAGGGGGCAATAACAATAGAAGACATCATAGATCCAGATATCAAATTTGCCTCTATGATAATTGGTTACAAAATCTATCAGTCCAACAGGGAGAATTCAATATCTAGAATTGCTATATATACTGCATATGAAATGCTAAGAAAAAATGCTGACTATGATCTTTGTGAGCTTCTCTTTAACCAATTGTTAGAGAATTTATAGAAAATAAAGACGGATAAGAAGAATTCATTTAAGTACAGTGGCTTGATACTATGTATTTTCTTTTACGATATGAATGAGCTACCTAGATCTGGTGGTTGGGTATGGCAAAATGACAAACCTGTGGCCATACAAATCAGAGACTATATGTATGGGCTTGGTGATGCCAAGGCTCAAAGCACAGCTCTTTGGGGATACTTCAAGAATTTCCAAGGTATGATGCAGGCTAGAGAAAGAATTCCTCAGACATTAGTTGAAAAATATAAGGATACAGTGTGTTTTATGGTAGACACTGATCAATGCCTAATGTAGGCAGTAGAGCCCAGAATAGTCTGGATTATGCCAATGGGCTATGAAGTAGATGAGAAAATCCTAGAGCTGCATATCCAACACTTGCTAAGCCAGCCCAAGGACCCTGAGGCAGAAAGGTTTGGAACCTTTCAAGAGTTGAGTGTAAAAATTCATGTTGAACTGAGATAGTCTGGGATCAAGAGAAAGGTAAGAAGGGAAGTAGAAGAAGTTGCCAAGAGATATGACATTTCCAAAGAGGCAGTTGATGTAAATAGAGAGAAAGTAGAAAGAGCAGAAAAAGAGAGACAAGGAAAAAAAAGAAAGTCATCTAGTGCAAGCTCCCTTCCAGACTAGATCCTTGAAGAGCTCTGCACCTGCCACTTCTAAGAGCTCAAAAGCCTCAAAACTAGAAGCAAAGACATCTGGTAAAGGAGAAAAGAGAACAAAACAAAAGCCACAAGGTCATACACAAGCCACAAGGATGATAAAGAGACAAAGACAGATGAGGAGGTTAAGAAAATGAAGAAGAAAATGAAAACTTTTGTGGAATCATCTGTCGGCAAAAACAAAGAAGAAAAAGCAAAAGAATTTGTTGAAATACCTACACTTTCCATTGATGATGTCATCAAGGTAGTCACTGTGGATGGAAATTTGTAACCAATGATAGAATTGTATGATGAATGTGGTGAAGCTGACCAGAAAATCTTGCAAGATGCTACAGTCAGGTATCTAAACATCTATAATAAAGCATTCATTGAAATCATATCTCTAATTCCCAAAATCCTAGAGAAGGAACTTGAAATAAGAAAGAACAATGCTAAGGCAAAGGACCTAGAGATCCGGGAATAGATTGTTATTCAACTCTATCCTTCCATTACCTCTCAACAAATGAACATGATCTTCAAGGACTGCAAGGATGAGTTTTGGAGCAAAGCAAGAATGAACCAGCTTATGCTTGGAGAGACTGATAGGATGGAAAATAAAACTGAAGACATCCTCTGGAATGCCTTCATGAGATTCAATCTCCCTGTTATAGAGGACATAAATGAAGAACCCTCTACCATGGATGTTGAGGGATTAAGTACTTCAAAAGAAGAAACTTCTGAGAAAAATGTAGAAAGGCAGAAAGAGATGGATGAAGAAAACACCAAGGACTTAGATTCCTCTGTTCTGGAAGAGGAAGCCCATGAAGAAGTTAAAATCTCTCTTTTGGATCCCCATGTAGACTCCAGAATTGTAGGAGAAGGAAGAAAAGAAGATCAAACAGAGAAGATCCCAGATGATAGTTCTGAGGTGGCAAAAGGAAAGAAGATTCAGTCTCCAGCAAGAGACACTGCTGAGGTAGTAAAGAGCTTCTTGAAAAAAGAAATGTTAGAAATAGATGAATTAGAATTATTCCAAGTACCACTCAATTTTGATTCTCTGTCTCAGGTACAGACAATGAAGATAGCATCTTTTGTTCAAGCTAAAGCAAAAGAAAAACTTCTAAAGTCTCACATGGAAGACTGTGAGCCAATAAAGATTGCATCCAGTGTACTAGAAAAGATCATGGCATCATTTTAGAAGGATCTTATGGCCTCTTCATCTAGTAATCTAAAATCTCTTATCAATTCTATTAGCACAAATTTTGATTCCTTGGAGAAATCAGCAGAAGAGAAAGTCTGGAAAGAGTTTTTGGGTAAGAGATTCTCTGAAGTACAAGGACTCATAGCAAATGATAGGAGAAATCTGGATATTGGGATAAAGAGCCTAGAAAATGCTCTTAAATATGGTGGAGAAATATACAAATTTTATTTATCTTGGTCCACAGTGACAGCAGACATTGCCAAGAAGGTGGAAGAACAAGAGGGTAAACTGTTAAGTTTATCTCAAAATTTTGATCCTCTCACCTCATCCATAATGAATCAAGAATGCCAAGCTATTGCCACTATGAATGAGATAAAGAGGCTTGAGAAGGAGAAGAAGAATAGAATAAGTAGAATGAGTGAACTAAGAGGGATAATTATCCCTAAGTTAGAGGCAATGCATGAGGCTCTAACTGATGCTCAGACTATAACCTGGACCAATGATCTGGTAGACTTAAAAAGGGCAGAAGCTTTTGCATTTTTGTTGAGTGGCCACATTTCAATTTTGGACAGGATGAAGCAGAGTTGGGCAATAGAATTTGTCCAGTTCAAAACCACTTTTACGGATATACTTAAGCATATGTAAGTATAACTTGTATATATACTTATGCGGCTATGTATAGGCTATTTTTTGGAAATTTTGGTGTGCGGATTCTACCCTTTGCCATTGATGTCAAAGGGGGAGTGAGGAGTAGTGAAAAATGTAGAATCCAGCTAAGGGGGAGCTCCATTAAAAGTGTACATAAGATAGACCATCAGCCAAGGGGGAGCTTGTTATAACACTTAGTCATTTTTCATTAAGTGTTACCATCAATGCCAAAGTGGGAGATTGTTGGCAAGAGACACTGTGTGCCTTCATAAGTGTTGTCATTGATGGCAACAAAGTCCATTCCACTCATCCGTAGCACATAGTATGTCTATACCGGAAGTCATATTGAAGAGTGTTTTGGTCTGGTGAACAAGAACATAGCATGCAACAAGGTCTACCAATTAGGTCTGGATCTCTCAGAGGAAGTATCTCAGCAAAGTACGGACTTGGGGAAGTTAGTAGGAATACCATGACTGCTACATTCCAGAGATTGAGCCTCTAGTGATGAAAGAGAGAAAAGATATGAGCATCTAAGTGTTGGGTTCCTGACAGGGAGAGCAGACTGAGGAAGAACCAACTGGCAGAGCATTAGACTTTAATCCGGATAAGAAATTGGTGGTGATCAAGCTACTTGAGGGTTCATTCATGGTTGGCTAACATGATTGATGACTTTTATGTCTATGTTCCTGATACGCATCACATAGTAAGCATGGATTAAGCTAACAGATCAGTATGTTGGGAAAATCTTCAGTATTCCAGATGCCGACTAGAAAGATGTTGAGATCCTTGATGCGGATATATATACCAGATAGACTTCAGTATGAAGGGGTGTGTGGTGTGTGATAATGTACAAATAAAGGTAGAGATAGGTGTGGAAGCAATAATACAAGTCCGGTATGTGACAGAACAACAACACTAAAGGAGAGGAAGAATGAAGTGCAGTAGATCATTTTATTGAGCCTAACCGAAACTGAACCTCAACATATGTGGATGCCTCTGATTAGTTCAAACACCTAGTTACTTTCTTTATACCTTGTAGACAGTGAGTCTCTTGTAGGCAGTGAGCCCTAATTGGCAAGTGCCATTTTGTACTTCTATTCTTTTAACAGAGAATACAATCTTGGGTTAGTCACCCCATGGTTTTTCCCTTAACAAGGTTTTCCATGTAAAAATCCTTGTGTTATGTGTGTTGATTTCTCTTCTGCTCTCATGTTCATTTATGCTCATATGTTTTGACACTGCACTAATTGTTAAAGAAGAAAAGAAAGTTAAATAATTAAGATAACTGATTCACCCCCCCTCTCAGTTATCCACCTTGTTTCCAACAAGATACTCTTATGACTCTTATGACCGTCATAGAATCTATCATATTGACATATCTTACAGGTGTAAGAGAATCTGTTAGGCTATAAATAGCATATTCTCTTACAACATGTCATAACCCTCCTTGGGGCACCCAAAGATACCTTTTTCAAAGATGCTTCTCGACACATGTCTTAACCTATCATAGAATCTTCTATTTCTGACTCTTACCTATCATAGATTTGTCATAGGAATATGTCATAACCATTTTGGTCAATATTCCCATACACAATATACAAGATGCTGACACATGAAAAATATTCCTACCACTAAGTGGGATGCCTATCTCCTCATTTGAGGACAAATTTACATTTGGTCATCTTCCATGTACGATGACACATCACCGTGCTCACTCCCACAAGATGACAACATAGGATTTGCATCCTAATTACACAATAGGCAATAAAAATAAATAAATACAATGAAATAATACAAGGAATTACCAAGGTGAGACACCTTAATTCCCAACAATTTGGTCTGCAGCAAGAATTTTGGTGTGACAGTTGATTAGGACAAGCGTGTTCTGAAGAGACAAGCGGATAGGCAATTAGATCTTTATGCGAAGAAGGTATAATGTTTAAATAATAAATCCTTGCAGTTATATGTGTGGTGCCAACCTATATGAAGATTATACAATGATTGTTTGGATCCGCATTATTTTTTGGAAATTTATCAAACCAACAAGGTAGAATACATTGCATACATGCTTCATGTATGGCTTGCTAACCTGATTGTGAAATGAATCTTGTTGCGGATATAAATACTTGATGGATTGCGATGTAGAATTGTGTGTGTGGTTTGCGAATTCCAAGTGTGAAGGATTATGAGAAGAGTGCAAAGTAGTGAAATAAAAACATAGTACATGTATTTGAGTTAAGAAGCATGGCAGAATAAATGAAGACCTTTGAATCTATATATTGAGCCTTCAATGGAACTATGATCCAGCATATATGGTAGATGCATTTACAATAGTTCATCTTCTGGCAGTGAACCAATCCTTCTTCTATCTTCTTTTCTCTTGGCAATGAGCCTTTGTGTAATGAGCACTTCTTCATAAGGCAGTAAGCCCTAAGGCAATGAACCTTCTTGTAATTCGGTACTAAGCTATCATAAAATATTGTGAGCTAACACTCACCGTGGCTTTTCCCTCTTTGGTTTTTCCATGTAAAAATTTTGGTGTCTATGTGTTATGTTTTTATGGTTGATGTTCTTATCTTTGTTATGCTTTCATGTTATTAATTTTGGAAATTGGATTAATAATCAAGTTAACAAGTGGTTTTGTGGAGTACTGATTCACCCCTCACCCTCCCTCTTAGTATTCCTTACTTTCAACAAAAGGTTGTTGGGGAATTTGTTAGGCTAAAAGGTAGGACCAAGAACTCAAAATTCCCATACTGACATTGGAAAGCAGATTTTGGAATATCTTCCTTTCTCATCCTTATTTGATGATACCTTGATCTCAAGTCAATTTTAGAAAAGTATCTGGCTCCATGGAGTTTGTTGATTAACTCATCAATTCTTGGTATAGGGTAATGATTTTTTATTATTTTCTTGTTTAAAGTCGTATAATCTATACACATTCTCATGATTCCATTAGTTTTCTTGACTAGGACTATGGATGATGTGAAGGGACTAGAACTTGGTTGGATATGACCCATTTCTAATAGTTCCTTAATGGTTTTCTAAATCTCTTCTTTGAATTTATAGGGATGCCAATATGGTGTAGTGATTACAGGTTTTTTCCCCTCTTCTAATTCTATTGTATGCTCAAATCCTCTTTTTTGGGGTAACCCTAGGGGAATATCATCAAATACTTTCTTATATTTTCTTAAGATGGGTTGTATGTCAATGTGAATTATTTTTCCATGGGTGGAGGTTTTGTCTAGAACCATACATTGTGTGACCCACTCTCCTTGGCCATGTCTAAGAATTCTTTCCATTCTTTTACATGAGACCAACCTTGGGAAACCATTAGGTAATCCTCTCAATGTAATTTCTTGTTCATTATGTTGGAAGTAGATTTCTAAGTTTCAAAGATCCATAGTGAAGCATCCCAAGGAGTGTATTCTTGGCTTCTAAATTCCTTTTTACCACTATATTCTTGTTAATAAAGTTGTGGGATGCCCCACTATCCACTGGGGTGATTACCTTTTGCCTATTAATGGTGATTTTGATTCTAAAAGGGCAGTGTTTGGAAGCTTGTGAGATGGTGGCTAGGGTTTCATACTCTTCATCATCATGTTTTTCCCTCTTGCTAGGGTATTCTTTTGTTTCTTCTTTGGATGTTACTTCTATGTTATGCATTCGACTACTTTTCCCACGTATGTATCCTTGTCCCCATGGTTCTTTGCACTTGAAGTGCAAACCCTTCCTTTTTAGCTCATTTTGCCCTTTTTGGGCATTTTCATTTTGGCATACATGTTTGTGTTCCCATGTCTTATTACAATAAAGTACATTCTTCCTCAGAATTCCTTCTTAGGCCTTCCATATTTATGAAAAGTTTTAGAGGTTTGATGTATTTGTAGAGTATTTTTCTTTTGTGGGTGGGGTATCAACATTTAGTGTCTTTTGAATTACATCCTTAAGTGAGGAAGGATTGAGGGCACTTACTAAACCCTTGATAGAGCCTATCAATCCTTAGACAAATAGGTAGGTCAATCTTTTTTAGGATACTTCTAGTACCATCAATGAAAGTTTTTGGCACTCAGTTACATATTCTACCATGATTCCATACTATCTTAGGAGTGTAAGTTCCTTGAAGTTCCATTCAAGGTGTTTTTTATCAAATCTTTGGATGAGTTCTTGGGTTAACTCATCATAGGATGTTATGTGTTGGTGGTCTTTGGTAATGAGGTCATGATGCCACCAATCATGAGCTGCCTCTTCTAGGTGGAAAACATAAAATGATATGGTGTTCTTTTTTGTCATAGGGCTAAGTGAGAGGTATGTGTCCAATGTTTTGACCCAAGCATGTGTTGTAATCTTTCTGGATCCATCAAATTTGCGGATGGCCATCTTACTAATCCTTTATTTTAAGTCTTTGTTAGATTCCCCTCTTCTTTGGTTTTCTTTATTTCATCTTTGAGCATCACAATAATCCCTAAAGGAGACATCCCTTTTTATGGCGAGACTCAATTTTTAGTATGCTTCTACAATTTCTTTCACGCTATCCATAGTTTGATTGTTTGCTTCTTCATCCCCCATCTCTCCTTCCTGTGGTAGAAAAGGGGGTCTTGTTGGCCTAGTGGTTGATTCCCTTATTGGGTTATTTTTTTTAGAATGGTCAGAATGGGTATCCCTTCCATTATTTTGATTGACATTATTATTCAAGATTTGCATGGCTTGGAGGAAAAGTTGAGTCGTTCTTTCATTTTTCTCCATGTGAGCTTGAGTGAATGTTCTCAAGTCATTTGTGATTTATTCAATCATGGTGTTGTTGGGTGTAGAGTTATTGATTGAAGCTAGTTTCCTTTTTTCTCTTTCCAAAGCCCTTTGGGTTCTTTGGCTAGGGTGCATCAACTATCATAAACAGGATGGAAGGAAAGATGCTTTGATACCAATTGTAATGTCCCTTACCTAAATTGCCCTAGAAATTAAAATGTCACAAGTTAGGTTTACGGTTTATGATCTACCACTTAGAATATCTTCAAAATTGCATAATTCTTGGACTTGAATTATTCATTCATAACATAGAAAAACATATACAAAATATAGATATGCAAATATACATCTTTAACCATTAGGTTTAGACAAGATTACATTGCATTCAAATTCATAAACAATATCAATATAGAGAGATTATGTATTCATTACAATGCAACTAACTCAGTTTGTTTACAAAATTTAGTCATAGAAGAGAATAGTACAAGGAGGCATGGAAAGGAGCCTTCAAACAATAGTTCTCCCTCCAAGTAGTCCCCTCACCATTGTTCTTTGACTGGTTAACTTGAATTTGTCAATAAACCCTCAATGGTGGCGTCTTTAAGAGAACATCATATCTTTTGCCATGGGACTTATCTTTGACATATTGCACCTACTCATTACATATTGATTGCTTAGCATTATTGAAATTGTTTAAATCTTTAATTTAAAAGTTATGTAGGTTCAATAGTGGCTTGTGGGGCTTCCCAGATACCTGTCCAGTGTCGTGAAAGTTGTGACAATTTTGTGGAATTTTTTGGCCGCTCGTTTCCCATGTTTGCTACGAATTAGACAGTCAGCGTGATGTGTTCTATGGTTTTGTTTTTTCGTTTTCAAATTTTATGCTCTTTTTCGGTGGAGACAATAGCGTTTTAACTTTTACGGTTTCCAAACTGAGAGATGATAGGAGATGCATACGGGACATCTCTTGCAACTGAAGATGTCTCTGTACCTGTACAAGAGATGAGAAATGCATCTCGGTTTCAGAGATCTGTCCCAAGGGGTTGGAGACGTGTCTCTGTGCAACTCTGCTTATAAATAAGTGCTTGGAGCACATAAACTCTTAATGATAGTTGAAGTTAGGGTTATGTTGCACAAGCTATTATTTAGTTGACGTTAGTAATTGTGATTCCATGTATGTAATTTCATGAAGTAAATTGATAGGAGATACTTGCACATAGATGTTCATATCTTACTATATATTCTTCATTGATTATCACATGATGCTATTGATGATACTTGCTCATATAATGGATCTTTTCTCCCCATGTGTGAAAAATCCATGATACTCTTCTTAACCAACAATGAATCACCGTCACACACATTGATGCTCACATCTTGTTTAATTGATTGTCACATAATGCTATTGATGCAACTTATTCATACAAATTCTCTAAGAAAATGAATGCACCATTAATTTATGTTTAACCAACAAAGAATTGTTCTTCCTATAAAGCTCCTCAAAGCTGTTTATCAGCATTGTCAATCTTATTATTATAGTTCCAAACATCAAAGCAAACTAATCCTAGATAAAAACAAAAAATCCATAAGATCAATTTCGAAGGTAGGTTGATTCATGAGGGTAAATATCAATTTACAAACTGGTCAATTTCTGGCTATGAAGCGACCCAAAATGTTAAGCATTCAAAATTTTAGTTGAAGAGTAATTTTTCCACATAACTCAAGGTTTTGATATAGTAACAAACCCAAAATGCTAAACAATCAAAATTGTAGTCTAAGAATAATTCTCCAAAACAACTTATAACAAATCAATTTGCAATGTATTTCACAATCACATCCACATCACATATAAAACTAAGCACATTTATTTTATTTATTTAAATTATAGGTAATTCAAATTGGGTTTAAAATTTATTTTCCCCCCACAATACTAAGCATTTTTTATTCAGGTTGAAGGCATCAGAGGTTCCAAATCCAAACACAGCAACAACTAAATCTCAATATGTAATATACTTAGATTGAACAACATTTACATTCTAAGGGTTTATACTTCTCCTTGGACACTCCTTTTTCACAACAGCACCACACAAGTCTGGATTTCCTTGGAAACTGTATCCACCAACAAAACACGTAGACAACAGAATCACAATTACCGGTATAAAGAAAAAGACAAGCAAGACAAATCAGCACATACCAGCAAAAAATTCGCTTACCTATCATATCCAAATTCAGAGAACTTCCCGTCTGTTGGAACGCGGCCACTGAGTTTGTTGAATTCGAGCGATCTGAATACATGAGAGGAATAAAGCCATTGACTCAATACACAATACTGATATACACGGATTCTTTCGAGATATGCAATTAAGTAGCTGATAATCGTTTAACTATGCAGTTTGATAAACTTGCTTACAAAATCTGGAGAGATGAGAGTTGGCCAAGCGATTGGGGTATTCGCCCATTAAATTGATTCTCCCCAAGGTGGAGGACAATGAGTTTTTTTAAGTTCCCCAAACTTGAAGGTAAGATCCCGAAAAACGAATTTTGAAATAAATCCCTGTTATGCAAAATACTTTAGGCGCTCATTCAATCAAGTTAAAATGCATCCAAAGCCTGCATTGTAGTTAGTAAAGGTGATAATAAACTTACAATTGCTCCAAGTTCTGAAGGTCACCGATCTTAGGGGAGAGAGCCCCATAAAGCTTTTGGCGTGCCAAATTCCTGTGAAATTTGTTCGTATCAAATGAAGAAGAGAATTTGATAGCGTAGGAAAGAAGGGAAGAGGAAGACATAGACTTACACTTTGTAAACACGGTCGTTGGTGTCACAGCTGACATGCATCCATTGGCAGGGATTGGGTGAGGAGGGAACCCAAGTTTCTAGAGCATATGAAGGGTCTTGCAATATCATCTTCTTCACATCAATCAGTGCATCAACTTCATGATTGGCATTGGAAGGAGTAGAGAGGAGGTTGCAGATAACAATAACTATGCACAACATGGTTGCAGATGTAGATGCAGCAGCCATAATGATTGATCAACTAGGTGTATTCCCTATTATCGTCTTCCTCAGTTCTTGTCTCTTGCTGTGCAATACTACTATAAGGATGGTTAATTTGTAGGAGAGCATTTTCTTGAACAATAAATATCATGTTATATGTGTTTATAATACTGCATTAAATAAATAGATAAACATAATTAATAATGTTCACTGCCTCGTCATGAAGTCAGTTAGAAAGCAGAATTTGGTATATCATATATTTACAGTAAATGCCAAGTTAATTGAATCTATTTAAGTAATAAATAATAATGATGCAAGTTTTTAAATATTTTATTTATTTCTTATAGATTTGCTGATAAAAATTTAAGTTTGATATATAAGATTTTTATGACTTTTATTTTCGTTTCAACTTTTTTAATCTTTGTTTCTGTTCATAAATTGCTTTGTGGTATGCCTATACCTGTCTCACTTAAATTATATTGTTAAAAAAAATGTCTTTATAAACATTACTTATGTTAAATAAATTTATTACAACGATCATATATAGTGGCATTAAAGGGATGACTATGACCATGTACATAAAAACTAAATATAGCAGATTAATGTTTTTTTTAAAATTAAGAAATAAATATTTTAAATTTAAAACATATAAGTGACACTTTTATTTAATAAATGCATGTAAAAAAAATATAATATAATTGAATTAAATTGAAATTAAATATATTTAAGTAATAAATAATAATGATACAACTTTTTAAATATTTTATTTATTTCTTCTAAATTTACTGATAAAATTTAAGCTTGATATATAAGATTTTTATAACTTCCATTTTCGTTTCAACTTTTTTAATCTTGTTTTGTTCATAAATTGCTTTGTGGTATGCCCATAACTGTCTCATTTAAACTATATTGTTAAACAAAATTCTTTTATAAACATTATTTATGTTACATAAATAAATTTATTACAACTATCATATATAGTGGCATTAAAGGGATGACTATGACCCTGTACATAAAAACTAAATAGAGCTTACGCATGTTTTTTTATTAAACGAATGCCTATAAAATAATTGAATTAAATTTAAATTAAAAAATATATAACTGACATATGTTTTTTAAATGAATGCAAATAAGAATTAAATTTAAAATATATAACTAACATAGTTTCATTAAATGAATGACTGATGTTTTATAAAAATCAACTGCTTAGAATTTGTTTTCTGCACATTGAATTTTAATTTAATGGTTTTTTAATTAATGTTTTGTAAAAAATAGTGTTGTGAAATAATATTTTATAACTATATTTTTTTAGGGTTTTATCAAATCAAATAAACTAGCATACCTATTTTTTAAAAAATTATGTAAGAGACGCTAGAGTTATCATTCACACCCCTATTTTTGACTCGATGATACCTCTTGACATTTTTTACATATATATTTTAAAAAATAGGTATGCTAGTTTAATTAAATATATAACTAGCATACCTATCTTTTAAAAAATCTAGATGAAATATCTATCTAGCATACTTATCTAAAGATATCTCTGGAGTATTTTAGACAGAGTTTTTCTTAAAGATATGTATCCTAGTAGCATCAGTTTGGAGATGTAAACAATACTATTTTAATGCTTGAAAAATTTTCCATGATACACTAGATTATTAACTCTTGTGTAAATAAAATTGAAATCCCAAAAATAAAAATATTTTCCATGATACTCTAGATTTCTAACTCTTGAGTAAAATTAAATAAAATCCCAAAAATATCTTAATTTCATAAAATAAATTACAATTTTTTTTTGGGTTGTTCAGAGATTTAAAATGTTTTTAGTAAATAAAATTGAAATCCCAAAAAATATATAATTTCTTAAAATAAAATAACATTTAACTATAAAATTAAACTTTACAAAAACATGCAAATTTTTTTATCTATGTTTATAACCCTAATTCTAGTTAGGTACAGAGAGATTTGCTATGTCTATCTTAGATATTAAAATATAATAATATTAAATACTATTACAATTTACTTCATCTAAATTACTAAACAATCAAACTTCAGATATTTCATGACAGAGCAATTGGAAGACTGAGAAATTAGCGAAAAAATGGACGTAGCAGGAGGAAGGTAAAGAAGCTGTGAGGGAGGCGGATGAGGGAAGATATGATGCGGAGGAGAAACTAGTGGAGAGAAAGGATAAGGTAGTTAAAATTGCGGTGGGCAATATTAATATTGGAGTATGGGAGGACAATCCATGCATCAAAATTCTAGACAATTTTTTAAATTGAACTTTGAGAAGTTGAAAAAATGCAGTTATTGTGAAATTCATTGGAATCTGTCTATCGATGGACAAGATCAAAAAATGGGTCCCACAAAAATGGATGGGAATCGATCTAAAGGTGAGCTTTCTGGCACTAGAGTTCATCCAGATCATTTTATAGTCTGAATTTGAAAGGGAGAATATACTCAAGGGGGCCCATGGTTTATGGGAAATGTCGGCATGGACCCCAGGCTTTGATCCACACATGGAATTGATCCAAGGGGCTCGTCTCTGGATTAGGCTTCTCCATTGTAATATTTGAGCACCAATTCAGTGGGGCCGACTGCATTGTAATCATTGAGCACCAATTCATTTACAAGGAAACAATATTTCTTATCATTGATAATTGGAAATCAATTACAAATTTAATGTCTTTGGGAAGAAATTTAAGAGGGTGTCTTCTTCTTGACCGAGTGGACTACACTGAGAAATAGATGGAAGAGCAAGAATACATATAATATCTCCGATATAAAATAGCCATAACGAAGGCCGCTGGAAATAATAGTTCAAACTAAATCTTGTATGTTTCTGGCCAGAAAATGAATTGTTTGGAATGAAACTGATTACGAAAATGGTAATGGGAATAAAGGACAGCGTAACCCATACAATCGCTATTAACCATTCATCAAGTGTGAGCAAATATTAAGGCGATTTAAGGAAAGTGGTGTTTATTGTTGGGTTCGGTGAAGTTTAAATTGGCAAGTTTCATTATTGGGTTTAGTAAAGTCCAAATTGTCAAGTTTCTCTCACATATTCGAAAATGATGTTGTTTGCAACTAACTTCTTTTCCCATGTATTCGCAAAATTAGAAGTTGCACTTTTGATGGATTTTTCTATTTATTGGAGATGAGACTGATTTATAAATAATTGGTTGCTGCTTAAGTATGTAATCATATTCAGAATTAATAAAAGAGATAATCCCTGAAAGTGGACGTAGCCATTATTGGGCAAACCACTGTAAATCTTGTGTTCTTCTGTGTCTTTTAAATCTTTTAATTTCTGTTCTTATTTTCTGCAATTTTTTTTCATTTGCTTCTGCAATTTTCATCAACAATTGGTATCAGAGCCAATGGTGGAAAAGTTATTTTGGAAATCGTGAAGAATTTTAGGAAAATGGAGGGTAAGTGCAAAAAGTTGGGGGGTCAAAAAGTGGCCAAAATTTTTTTTTTAAAAAAAAAGACATAACACGAGCGCGTTATGGTTTGCTAATAATGGGCCTAAGGCTCGGCAAAACCAAACCATAATGGGCTAGCATATATATATATATATATAAAGAGTATTTCTACTCATTTGATTTCTTTTTTTTCTCTACACCCGTGGTCTGCAAACCCTAAGGAGCGTGCTCACATTTTTGAAGATCAAATTTGACACCAAAATCTCGTTGATTCATCGCTAAAATGTCGCCACGACATTGAGCAGGCCAAAGAAGTGAGTTTTTTTTTTGTTTGAATTTGTTTATAAATAGGTAGGTTTGAGTTGATTTTTGATGTAAATTTCCTTAATTGTCAAGAAATGTTAGTGCACCTCCTCAAAATCTACCAAATCCTGAACAAGAAATACCTGCCAAAGAACAACCCAAACAACAAACTTCTCCATCCATTCCTTGACATGCCCCTGGAACACAAGAAAATCTAATGGGGTAAATTGAAAACAATAAAAAAGAAATTGAAGACATAATTGCAAGGTTGAAAGATCCTTCAACTTCAACATTGCATAGGTCCACGTTTGCTCAATCTCTTGAATCTATGTTATCAAATGTAGATTCAATTAGCAAACAAATATCTAGTTGGTTGGATAAGAGGAGAGAGTTTAGAGAGTATTATGCAGACAAGCTATCATATAAAGATGTGAAAAATTTACAAATTACAAAATTAGACTTGTGTTCCATTTTCACAAACCCACAAACAAATCAACCTCCACCCATTACATGCAAGAGGTTTTCTATCCATTGGTGCAACAACCAAGCGATAAGGGACAATTTTGGGCAGAGGTGGTGGATGGTTTTTGACCATCCTCCATGCAATAATAATGAGGTCCTACAATACTTTTTGAAGAAACTCTGCTGCAAGTTTGTCCTCAATAAAGTGCGAAACTATTTTTATATGCGGGACTTCTAAGGTAGAGGTGGGGGGTCAGCACAAGATAGACCAGGGGCATGTGTTGACCCACAACAGCCAGTGGGACAAGTAATTAGTAGACCAACCCATGATCATGTGTCTATCCCTTCCATTCTGAAGGAAAGTGTTGAGGTCGATACACTTCAATCCATTAGTGCCTTGACCCAGAGCATCATAGAGCATGCTAGTCCTACAACACAGCATGGGTTGGGAGATACTGTGGGGAGTAGGGTCCCACCCCATACTTGTCAGACTTGCAGGTCAACCTGTGGTTATGACCCCATGGATAGTCAGGACGCAGGTGCATAGGCTACATCTGTAGCTGAGGGGATGGTGATGACATATACCCTCCTGAGTGAGACTTTCGGCGTTGATACTTAGGTAAATATTAGCAAGTTCATTGAATTTAATTTATTAAATTTTATTTTTGAAATGCAAGATTAACTAATTTAATTTGATGATTTTGATGAAATTTCAAGGTCATAACATTGATGCAATTCTCAGCAGTACCCCACCTATATTTTACACTACGACATCTACTACCAGGGTATGTAATTATAAATATTACATGTGAATAACATTGTTATATGAATGGTATTCTAATATCTGATTTTGGATGTTGAATAGATTAATGTTGGAGATTTCAAGGCAACACCTACCAGTGTTCGTGTAGTTCAAAGCTTCACTATGGTAATAAAATAAACAGTTTAACTAGTAAATTGTACTTATTAGATTTGTATATTTTATATTCATTTTGTTGATTACATTGCATTGCACATCTTTCAAACTCAAAGCATTATTAAAAAATGCATAACTAATAGCTAGATGTTAATAGATGACAAAATTTCTATTATAATATAGTTAAATTTGAAAAAATGGCTCAAAGAAATGTGCTCTCATGGAATGGCATGAGAAGCAGATGCATAGACAAGGACATCACCATGAGACCACTTTTCTTTGAGTCATCTTTTCAAATAGCTCACTGCCTTGTCTATGCTACCACATTTTCCATACATGTCTACGCTACCACATTTTCCATACATGTCTACCAAATCTTGTTGATCCCCTCCACACTATTCTTTGACAAATTCTCTCTAATAATCTCATCCAATTACCACCAATTAGACCCCAGGACATGACACCAGAGAGGGGCATTAGCCTATGAATCTTATATAGCATATGATTGACTTGAATATCATCTAGGTTTTAGGTATTAATTATGGGGGCAACAAGTCACCCCTAACCAAAATCTTCAAATCTATGCTAACCCTTTCCCCTACAAACGTATGTCAATCATATTTGCTCAATTTCTTCCATCCCTACATCTACAAGAAAGAGCTATAGTATATCACCAAGAGAGCAAAATCTTCATAGTGATTATGTGTATTATGTGTCTAGTTGTATCATAGTGATGCATTGTTGATAATGAATATCATAGTGTGCTTTATTGTGTGTACTTCCATGTTTATATTTTTCACACACCCTATTCTTTGAAATATCTTAACCTTAAAATATGACTTGGATATGTACTTGAACACAACAAAATCTCCAATCTCTAGCCCATGATGATTCACAAAATTTTCCCAACCTTGCGTAAATTTTATTTTATTTATGGTACCCCTAATTGCACATCCCACTCCTACCCACCTGGGCATTGCAACACCATATGTTCATTTGTTTTGTCTATAAACTGTGAAACAAATGCAGGAGGAATGTGCTGCCATAAAAACATTACACAATTAGATTTTACAAGTTCTTAACAGTATACAAGAAATAAAAGAATGAAAAATAATGTATAGAGTTACCAATTTTTGTGTAAAGTATCTAAGCATAAATTTGAAGGAGGCACACCCATTAAACCAATTCATTCAACAACTTGTTGCCCATTGGTTGGCTTGAACTCTATACTCTGTTAGAAGAAGGGTATCTTTTATCTATATCAATATTGGTATTCATAAGTTGAAGAGCATTGATGTTTTTCACACACCCTATTCTTTGAAATATCTTAACCTTAAAATATGACTTGGATATGTACTTGAACACAGTAAAATCTCTAATCTCTAGCCCATGATGAATCAAAAAATTTTCCCAACCCTACCTAAATTTTAGTTTATTTATGGTACCCCTTAATTGTACATCCCTAAACCCTAAACCCTAATCCCTTAACCCTAAACCCTAATCCCTAATCCTTAAACCATAAACCCTAATCCCTAATTATAATTTATGGTACCCTAATCCCTAAACCCTAAACTCTAATCGCTTATCCCTAAACCATAAACCCTATCTGTAAATCCTCAACCCTCAACACTTAAACCTTAAATCCTAAACCCTATCCCTAATGCCTCCACCTTAAACGCTATCCCTATTCCTAAACCCTCAACCCTTGACACTATACCTTAAACCCTAATCCCTTATCCCTAAATCCTAATCCCTATCCCTCAACCCTTAACCCTTAAAACTTGAACCCTAAAATCTATCCCTACACCCTTGACACTCAACACTATATCTTAAACCCTAATCCCTTAACCCTCATCCCTAAAGCCTCAACCCTAAATCCTTAAACCTTAAACCCTAAACCCTATCCCTAATCCCTCTACCCTCAACACTCTATTTTAACCCTAATCCCTTTACCATCAACCCTATCCCTAAACCCTCAACCCTCAACTCTCAACATTAAACCCTAATCTTTTAACCCTAAACCCTAATCCCTCAAACCTAAACCCTATCCCTAAACCCTTAACCCTCAACACTATACATTAAACCCTAATCCCTATCCCTCAACTCTTAACCCTTAAAACTTAAATTGTATCCCTACACCCTCAACACTCGACACTACATCTTAAGTCTTAAACCCTCATCCCTAAAGCCTCAACCCTCAATCCTTAAACCTTCAACCCAAAACCCTACCCATAATCCCTCTACCCTCGACACTCTAAGCCTAATCCCTTGACCATCAACCCTATCCCTAAACCCTCAACCCTCATCCCTCAATTCTCAACATTAAACCCTAATCCATCAACCCTAAACCCTAATCCCTCAACCCTAAACCCTATCCCTAAACCCTCAACCATCAACACTATACCTTAAACCCTAATCCATCAACCCTAAAACCTAATTCCTCAACCCTCAACCCTCAACCCTAATCCCTTATCCCTAAACCCTATCCCTCAACCCTTAACCCTAAAACCTATCCCTAAACCCTCGATGCTCAACACTATATCTTAAACCCCAATCCCTTAACCCTTAGCCCTAAAGCCTCAACCCTCAATTGTTAAACCTTCAACCCTAAACCCTATCCCTAATCCCTCTACCCTCAACACTCTACTTTAACCCTAATCCCTTGACCATCAACCCTATCCCTAAACCCACAAACCTCAACCCTCAACTCTCAACATTAAACCCTAATCCTTCAACCCTAAACCCTAATCCCTCAACTCTAAACCCTCAACACTATTCCTTAAACCCTAATACATCAACCCTAAACCCTCAACACTATTCCTTAAACCCTAATCCATCAACCCTAAACCCTAATCCATTAACCCTAAACCCTATCCCTAAACCCTCAACCCTCAACAATATTCCTTAAACCCTAATCCCTCAACTCTAAACCCTAATCCCTCAACCCTAAACCCTATCCCTAAACACTCAACCCTCAACACTATACCTTAAACCTTAATCCCTCAACCCTCAACCCTCAACCCTAATCCCTCATCCCTAAACCCTAAATGCTATCCCTATTCCTAAACCATCAACCAAAGACATTATACCTTAATCCCTAATCCCTTACCCCTAAACCTTAAACCCTATCCCTCAACCCTTAACCCTTAAACCTTAAACCCTAAAACCTATTCCTGAACCCTCAACCCTATACCCTCAACCATATACTTAAGCCCTAATCCCTCAATCATCAACCCTATACCTTAAACCCTGAAGCCTACACCCACAAACCCTCATCCCTAGACCATATAACCTCACCCTTATATCCTAAACCTCAAATATTGTGCCTCAACCCTATACTTAAATTAAACATAAACCATACATGCTCTCAACCCAAGTCACCCTATGCCTTATATACCCTCAATCCATATCGTAAACCCTAAACCCAATATTCTAAACCTTAATCCCCGCGCCTTACACACTTAATCTTATACACTGTTCAACAACCTAAATATTAATCCTCAACGATAACCGTCAACCCTCAAAACTATACAGGCTTAGGTCCTTCTATACACTAAACCCAAAACACGTACATACATACATACATACATACATACATACATGCATAGATACAAACATACATACATACAAACATGCATACATACATGTACATACATACAAGCATAAATACATGTACATACATACAAGCATGCATACATGTACATGCATACATACCTACAAGAATAGATATAAACATCCATGAAACATACTTATGAAACTTGAACATAACTCATTCAAAGGAAGACATAACGTGAGCGCGTTATAACATGAGCGCATTATATTGTGCTTTGGGAATCCCAAACCTTAGGCTTGGGATTTGCTTTGGATTTCCAACCCAAAGGCTTGGAGTGCCTTTCTAACATCCATAAACATCTTTTTGCAAATTCTACATGATTTTACATAATTTTGTTCATGCTAACCCTCATATTTACACGTGTTTCAAGGTTGAACAAATCGAGCACCTGGGTAATGTTAGGCTTTCTCTTAGCTATTTAACGATGAATTTTTTTTCACATTTCGACAATGTTAAGCCTTTCATTTTTAATTTCTTTTGTTTGTGTGTCCGTTTTTGGGTAAACACCACTGTTTGGTCTTTTTTTCATTGTAAATTAAGCATTCACTGAAATTTAAAAAAAATTACATATTTAGAAACTAGACTCTATTCTAAACATTAAAAAATAATGATTTTCAATTAGTTTTCAAAATTTATAGGGGTAGCACGACCAAAATTCTATTTTTTAAAATGTGTCCACTTTAAAAATTAGTAAAAAATCAAATATTCATCAAAAAATTATCAAAAAAATCAGGCATAAACTACATGCTATTAGCTAATTTATCACTAAAGTGATTTTAAAAATACCAAAAAAAGGTTAAGCTTTTGAAGGAGCCACAAAACATGCTATGTTATGTTTTTTTGATGGAAACAACACCAATTTATGTGGCTCCCTCTTTTCAACCCCTTAATCTATACTATTTTCAAAAAAATTAGTATTTTAGAAAGTAGACTCGGAGCACTACGAACATTGTTTTGGTTGCATCTCCAAATTTTGAGTGTAACTATGCTCAATTTCTCATCTAAGGCTAGCATTTCCTGATTTCAAAAAAAAAAAAAAGTGGCCACTAAAGACCCCTTTTTGGCCCCCCATCTTCTTGCACTTACCCTGGATGTAGGAGTTTTGGATGATTGGGCTAGAGCTCTTATGTCTATGTGCCATGGCCATGAAGAGAGTCATGATGAAATTGGAGCTATTCATCAGATGTTTTTGGATGAATTAAATGATGAAGCCAATTCTATCATTGAGGAGTTTCATGGTATGATGGAGCCTGCAAGTGACATACAATAGATGCAAGAAATGAAAAGTGTTGTAGCTCAGTCTGGAGAAGAGGAAGAGGTAAAAGAAATATTTTATTTTGCTGATAATGAAGTTTCTCTTTTCAAGGTGCAATAGGAGGTCATTGATTCAAACACAACGTGTTTAAGAAATAGTCTGTCTGTAAAGAAAAAGGTTAGATTTAATTTGCTAATGGAAATAGATGCTCCTCCTGTTTGTTTGGTTGTTGTAGAGGATTTGCATGTTTTGGTAGAAGCTGAGAATAGTGATACCAAGAATGGTGGAGCTATCGACATGGAGTCTGTTGGTGCGGAGAAGGAGAAATTCTTGGCCAATAGCATAGAGGTAGCTAAAGACATTACTAATTCTATGTCTCAGACAAAGGTATCTTTTGCTAATCCTATCAAGAAAAAGACCGACAATAGCAAGGCACCAGTAGAGAGCCAGTCGAAATCTAGGGCAAAGGTAGGAACACAAATTTAGCAAACAAAAGCAAATAAAGCTCCAGTTGAGAGTGTTTCTTCACCTTCAAAAAAGAGGAAATCTGGTTTAGACAAAACAAAAGACACTGCTGAGACTATACATGATGTTTTGCGGCCACATTGGTTGCTAGCTATAATTGTACTATGTACCCTATGTATTTGCTACATCACCAAGGAGATCTCAGTTTTTAACATGGTGTTGATGGCATTACATTTGGGATTTATTTTCTTCATCATCGTGATTGGCTTTGCCAAGGGAGAGAACCATAACTTTTTGGAACCAGTGAGAAGAGGGGGGGTAGTGGCTTTGGCAGCATGGGCAGGGGTTGTACTATCATAGAGACTAGTCATGAGGGCATCCCACTTTCTTTTCATGTAGAACAGGGTTTGTAAGATCTTTGATTTCCGTGCTACTCCTATCAGAGTTATACAGCTGAAGAAATTGAAGTAGCCCTAGAGGAATTGTTCAGTCTGTGGTGATGATGCCCACTAGGGGTGTGGTGTAGAATGTGGGAAGTTTTCTAATGGGAAGAAGAAACAGGTGGAGATGTTTATAGCATTGGATTTCTGGAGTTATAATATGACCGAAAAGTTTCTAGAAGGTGTTATGATTGATTGGGAAGCTTGGAAGCAATTTATACAGAGTGCCCTTGAACAAAGGTTTAAGCCCTGCAATACGAGCTTGTTTTCAAAGTGACGATACATGTGGAAATGTAAGGGATATCTCTGAGCAGAAATTTGGTCTTCAAGTGGGAGATTGTTGGGTTCGGTGAAGTCCAAATTGGCAAGTTTCATTGTTGGGTTCGGTGAAGCCCAAATTGGCAAGTTTCTCTCACATATTCGAAAAGGATGCCTTTTGCAACTGACTTCTTTTTGCATGTATTCACAAAATTAGAAGTTACCCTTTTTGTTGAATTTTTTCATTTATTGGAGATGAGACTGATTTATAAATAGTTGGCTACTGCTTGAGTATGTAATCGTATTCAGAATTAATAAAAGATATAATCCCTGAAAGTGGATGTAGCCATTATTGGGTGAACCATTGTATATCTTGTGTTCTTCTGTGTCTTTTAAATCTTTTAATTTCTGTTCTTATTTTCTATAATTTTGTTTTCATTTGCTTCTACAATTTTCATCAACACTTATCATATTAAGGAAGGTGGCGCTAATATCATGTAACATGGAATAGAGGATAGTTCCATTAAAATTATAATTATAATTTATTGAAGGGCAATGAAGGTTATGAAATCTTGTGACTCCTTCACAATAAGATATAAAAGGGAAGTTGTTTCAATAAGAGGAGGGCATAAAAGAGAAAAAGAAATATTATGACTGATTATAAGTAAATATCAGCAGGAAGATCATAAAATTAACAAGAAAAGTATTTATTATAGCAGCAAAGAGGAATCATTTATTCAAGCAAGAATTCATACAAGGAATAATTCATTGAAGCATAAATCCATTTAAGCCTCATTCATTCAAGTAATTCATTTAAACAAGCCTCACTCAAACGTTAAATTGTCAATCCATTAAGAAATATCAATTAGTCATAATCAAGCCAATTCATGAAACAATCAATTTTGAATTTGAGGAAGTGTCTTGCAAGTAGTTGGAAGGATGTAGCCCTTTCATACTATGGGGCTCAAAGGTGGAAGGACAAGAACCATTTCATGCTCTGGGCTAGGATTTGGAAGTGGTACGGGGACCCTTTCATTCTCTTGGCAAGTTAATTCCAATAAAATTCACGATTTGGTTGATTTTGAGGAATGTGCTATGATTTATTGATGTGATTATTATCTTGACTTCTTGATGTTTGATAAATTATTATTATAAGTAAATATAATTGTTTAAGGCAAATAAATCATGTATTTTCAAAAAAGGGACATTATAGAGTATGTCTAATGTTTGAATGCTATAGGGAGTAGGCAATTGGCTAAATATGCTAGAATTTGTGTGAAAATCAATTTAAGTAGATCAATCAAACACACTATCAAGCTATCATCAATTCTGGGTGAGTGTATTGAAGAATTGGATTATGAAATTCTTGATTAGATGTTTTAGGTGTTGGAAATTAGGGCACATTGCTAGTTCTTGCAATTTGAAATGCAAGAAGGCTAATGGATTCCAAAAATTGACTATGCCCAAAGAGAAGGGGGACTCTCTTGAGAAGGACAACAATTCCCCATTGGATTCACAAACAATTGAAATAATAGGAATGGAGAAGCCAATAGAGGGTACATCTATGGTGGTAGGAGAAAAGGACATAATTGAAGGAAAAAGCTTGGATCCAAGTCTGAAAGAGGATCCTAAGTCTCTAAAAGGGATAGATCTAGGGAATGGGATCATCTCTCTCAGGAATTCTCAGGGGCTAGGGACAAGTTAGAGAAATGAAGTTCGGAGGTGCTTAAGGCAATAGACAATGTATCTGGTGGTTAGAAATCAGGAAAAAAGAGACTCGGGATTGGCAAAGCAAACCTCTATGATCATGCACTTACAAAAAGAGGGGGAAAGTGATAATGACACAAGTGTGGGAGAAGATAATGTCAAAGAAAACTATTGGAACAGCACCACAAGAAGGACCAAAAAATTTGGAGCAAGGAACAACATTCTTATGGATGCTAGAGGTGTAAACAACAAGAGAAGGAAGATGGGTGCCTCAAAAGTGAAACTGAAGGCCTTCGAGGATGTGGAAAATGACACCCAAGCTTCAATGATGAAATTTTTTAAATTTGGAGGTGAGCACCTCCCCTAGCAAAGAATTTATGAAGATTTTAATTTCAAACATTTGAGGCCTCAATAGCCCCAAAAAATGTTGTTTGATCAAATGGCTGATTGAGATAGAAGGAACAAACATATTCTTAATATAGGAAACCAATATGGAAGGTAGTAGGTTTAAAGAATTTATTCCTAAGGTTCCTGTTGATGATTATTTAACACAGTCATAATAATAGTTAAAATTCACATAAAATGAACCAAAACTGACTTGAAAGATATGAAGGAATCAGTTAAGATTCGCTTAATCCCAACTTTAATATGGTCAGGTCTTGACCTGTTGGGCAAATTTAGTTGGTTGATGTGAAGCTATAATGTTCAAGGGGCCTTATCTGATTTAGGGTTTCTTGTTGGTTTACTAGACTCAAACTATGCAAAAGATCATAAATATCAATATGTTGTTCATTCTTCTTGCATAAACTTGTTGCTGTGTTTACAAAACTTTAAATGATTTATATTATTGTAAGCTTTGTCCTCTTTAATATTATGAAAACTATCTACTTTTAACTTAGCTATGTATGCTTCTTTCAAATATAAGACAACTTTCCTTCAAATTTCTATGTTTCAGCTAATTATTTTTAGATGGGTTGAGAAAGTTAGAAAGATCTAAACTAAACTTCATTCATTCTATCAAAGGATTTAATTGTTCTGTTATGCACTTTATAAATCATATAGTAATTTGATCAAATCCACAGACAAAAAACCTTAAATGTAAGTTCTGAGCATTTTCACAAACATACACTTAAAATTGCAAGCTCTAAGAGAAAATGTTTCAAACACAATGAAAAGCAAAAAAACACTCAGAAGATAGATGCAGAATTCTAGATTCAATTGTATTAGAAACAGACAGTCATATAAGATTTACAATGTCTAAATGACTCTTAGCTTCATTGATCAAGTTACAGAAAAACTTACAAGCTTTACAGATATAACAAGGAGGCAGGATGTTCCACACGCTCCTTGTTGCAGACACAGGCGACCTCCTTCTTCTACTCCTAAATGTTATGCTAAGTGCTACTATTTTACAAACTCTTGCTACTACAACTCCTTATGTAGCCCCTGTGTAAAGTATTACAGTGTAAAGAGACACAATATATAGACTCTGATTGTCCTCAATACAGCTCAAAACCCTAGTTAAGAAATGGTTCAAACCTCTGGTTACAACAATAAATGCTAGAGAACAAGTCTCCCAAAATACCTCTGAGCATACATCAAATTTGGGTGAAATATGCCTTTCTGGAAACGCTAGCAGCTTAATATTAACTTCTATGGTCTGCTGCAATAATGTCTTCATTTGCATTTTGTCCTCATCAATGACGACCCTTGACTTCCTCACCCTTCATCCTTATCTTCCTCTGCTCCTGAGATCGGATCTCCTTTCCATGACGTCATCGCCATCAAGCTTCAACTTCTTCTTCAACTACAAACCTACAAAACAGATAAGCAATAAGTATCATCTCACCTAATAAACCTGTAGGAAGAAAAAAAACTATTAAATTTAGTCGCAGAGTTTACGGACCATCAACCCCAACTGTCAATTTGGTTTTACATTTAAACCTTCTTCTCCATTGGCAAAACTCTCCCTACTATCAGCATAGTAAAAAAAACTCCTTACCGATCCCATCTTTTACGCCGATATCGGCTCCTGAAACAGTGAAAATCGCATCCAAAATGCATATACAGCCTTAGAAAATGGTCGTGTCAACCATCATTGACCAAAAATATGCTATTGGGCTCCAAAAAAAACCCTATCGCTTCACCTTCCTGCTCATTTCTGGCCAAAATAGCCCTATCATCTAAGTCATTTCGTCTATCGGCGTGAGACCTGTTCATCGATGCGAGTCCAAAATTTCCAGCCGATCTTACTTTCTCTGCATATCGGGCAATGTATGTTGGATATATACAAGCATGTACCTGCAAAGAATATTCCGTGCCTAACTCCCTTTTGATTCTGCCTTTGCATGTTCCTCAATGTATACTTATCAGAATGTATATCTCGATATACAAGTCGGATGTGAAACTTTGGATATATCTGGTTTCAAATTCATTTGGATTCCGGCTTGTATGTGGAACTTTGCATATCAGTTTGTATATTAGAAATATACAAACGCTTAAACATACAAGCATTTTCACTTTTTTAATTTCTCTTTCGAGTCCGCACTATGTATGCTATTTTGTATCTTTTGATATGCATTGAACTTTCTATTTTGGACCTTTATTTCGAATCCAACTTGTATGTAAAGCAATGTGTCTTGCAATGTATATTTGAATATACAACCCAGATATGCAACAATTTTACACTATTTAATAAACTTTTTGGGTCTGTGCTTGTATATTGGGTCTTGTATCTCACCGAAATATACAAGCCCGCAAAATATACAAGGGTTTAACCTTGGTTAATAACTCTTTGGATTCCGTGCATGTATAAAGCCAAATGCATATTTACCTTGTATGTTTCAACCTGCCAAACATACAACGTGAAATACATGCAATAGAATTCAAACCTTTATTCACTTTAACTCTAAAAATATTTCGGGTCCATCCTATATGTATATTTCAAAACTTTATTAAATGCATACAAGTAAAAGGATATACAATCGACATTGTATATGAAAGTGATTGCAAATGTGACTAAGTATCAAAACGGACTCTTGCACATACAAAGGACTTTGTATATGGAAAGCGATATACAAAAGGACTTTGTATATGCAACATACAAACCTGAATGTACATTTTACCAAAATGATCATAACTTGCAAAATATGGCAAATTTTAAGATGGTTCAAAAAGCAACCCTAGCTCATTTTTCACAAGGAATCCAACCATATCATGCCCTAGTACCAAAATTGTATTTTTCACTATTTTTATCAAGGTTTGTAATTTTCACCCTCTTTTTCCCTTTACCACCAAACAGACCACCAGAAACAAAAAGCAAAAGAGACAGCAAAGAAAGCCAAAAAAGCAAAGCCACAGCAGGGGTCCTCATTTTGGTAAGGGATAAAATGGGGCGTGTTGTGAACATCACAAAAACTAGAAACTAAACAAAACAATTAAATTCAAAGCATTAAGGAAACTAAATGAAATATATTCATAACTTCCAACTATCCTCCTTGCAAATCATTATTCAACTTGAGACCTAAGGTATTCAATAAGATGCATGAATTTTCATTTTTAGTTTAAGTGGGTGCACGTGATTAATAAGCCTCATCTTGAAGATTAGTTGAACAAACCAATGACTGATATTAGCTTACGTAGGTGAGGATATTCCCTCATAGCCGGCCAGATAGAGCCTTGCTGCCAGCGAGCATCCATAGCCTCAGCAAGGTTATCGTTACAATTCTCATAAGTAGAGCCCCACTGCCAGTGAGCGACTATATCCTCAGTAGAGTTATTTAGATGGCTTAATCTATATTTTCAATATAATCCACTTTATTTTTATGTTTTACTGATTTTGATGTTTGATAGGAATTTCACAAGATATAGCAATTTGTAACTTTATGATGCAAGGAATGAGCACTTGCTAAAATTATGTTGAGAATTGTAATGGTAGCAAGGGTGACCTCAGATTTTTCACCTAATATCTACACTGGTAGGTTCAACAAACCCAAGTATTTTAGGTGTGTCATCATGAGATACTTCCCTTGAATTCTCAATCACTTTTATTGAATACGAAATTTCAAAAGCTAAACAACTCTCTACATTCACGACAATCACAAGTTATGCATAAATTACAAATAGTTAACCTAAATATTCTAAATTTTATATTGTTTTCAATGGTTGTTGGCTTGTTCCTTAATACTCTAAAGAAAAAACAAGGATCCCTGCTGAGGAGACAACAAACAAGCGAACCAATAGACTATACAAACAGGCTGTACAAACAGTAAAACAGAAGCAAAAACAAAAAAATAGAAAGAAACAAAAACAAAACTGTACAAACAACTAACCTACAAAAGCAAACAGCAAAAAAGAAAACTATACACTACTTACACTATTTTACACAAAAAAACTGCCCTTCACCTCAAGCCTAGAACTAGTGTTTCAAATGTTGGCCATTAACTGGTAATGGCACATCTTCCCCAGTCAAAGTCTTGAGTCTAAATGTGTTGTCTCCTATTATTTCTGAGACTTGCAATGGACCTAACCATAGTTTGTTGAATTTTCCATGACTCCTCTTTTTTTCATGTGCTTTGTCCTAGCACGGCACTAAGTCTGATATCCTAAATGTTTTGACTCTTGCCCACTTATCAAACCACCTCTTAACTATTACTTGGTGTTTGGCAAATTTCTCGATGGCTTGACCTCTTTTCTCATCTAATTGTAGCATTTGTACTACCTTGGCTTCCCTATTATTATCAAAGCCTAAATACTCATTGGCAAACTTCCAGATTGGTATTCTCAGATTCACTAGAAGTATCAGATCATTCCTATAAACTAAATGATAAGGTGAACTACCTAAAGCTATTTTGAACTTGGTCCTATCTACCCACAGTGCATATTTCAACAATGTATTCCACTCTCTAGGACTCTTTGCAATTAGCTTCTTGATTATATCTAATAAAATTTTGTTTGTAGACTCGGCTAATCCATTACCTTGAGGGTAATAATTTGAAGAAAACTTTAAAACAATCCCGTATTCAAATGCCCATTTAGAAAATTTTAGAGAAGAGAAAGCAAGGTCGTTATCACATACCAATGAATAGGGAGTTCCAAACCTGGTTATGATGTTTTCTTCAAGAAACTTGATAACTACCTCAGTCATGGAGAACTTGCAGCATGTGGCCTCAGTCCACCTTGTATAGTAGTCCATCACCATCAGTATAAATTTGTGTCCTGCAGAAGATGGAGGATTGATGACTCTAATGAAATCCAGGCCCCACTATGCAAATGGTCTTGACTCAATTACAGTCTGTAATGGATTGGCCTGATTTCTTCCCTTATCTACTGTAGTCTGACAGGTGTGGCAACTTTTGACATGACTCTCTGTATTTTGAACATGATGGGCCAATAATAGCCTGCTCTCAATATTCTGTGTGTTGTAGCTAGATGGGAACCATGGGCAGTTCCATATTTGTCATGTAGTTCTGTTAACACCTTATCCGCCTCAGCTCTGTTTAGACATCTCAAATAAATTCCATCATGGTTCTTCCTAAACAGAAGACCTCCTTATACCATATATTTTTGTGCCTTAATCTTCAAAGCTCTCCTCTGAGAAGCTTTCATCTTATTTGGGTACTTTCCAGCTATTAGAAAAGTGTTTAAATCACCATAGCAGTCTGATGTGTCCTGGGAATTCAGTACATACTGTTGTTTTATCAAATTTGGGTCTGTGTTTTCTATTGTTTGTACCAACACCTACCCTCTTACTAGCTTCATGGGAATGATTTCCATGTCGAACTCTTACAGCGTGGTGATCCATTTGGCTCTCTTTTCTCCAAGTTCGTTCTGCATCAGTAGCATCTTTACTGCTGCGTCTGGTACTATGGCTTTGACCTGGCTACGCAAAATATAATGCCTAAATTTCTTCACGGCCCTCATTAGTGCAAATGCTTGTCTTTCGATATCCAGATATCTCAATTGTGCATCCTTCAGCGGTGTGCTCATAAAAGCTATGGCTTTTTCTTCATTGTCTGCACCTTTCTGCACCAGGGCAACTGCGACTGAATGGGAGGATGCAAAGGAATAAATATAAAACGTCTTGGTGTAGTCTGGGCTTGCCAATACAGGGGCGTCAGAAATGGCCTGCTTTATATCATTGAATGCAGCCCTAGCCACAGGTGTCCACTCCATTTGCACATCTTTCTTCAACATGGCATTTAATAGCTGCATGATTTCTGCAAAACCCGTGATGAACTTCCGAACAAAGTTAATTTTACCAAAAAATAATTTTAACTCTTGCCTACTGTTTGGTATTTGCAAATTTTTTATTGATTCTATTCTATCTAGGTCAATCGATATTCCATCTTTAGAAATGACATGCCCTATTCATTTACCTTCTGTTACTCCAAATGAACATTTCTTAGGGTTGAGGGAAATTCTATACCTCTCACATCACTTAAGTATTTTCCTGAGATCTTCAGCGTGAGTGGATGCATCCTTAGAATACATAGTCAGATCGTCCATATACACAACAATGCACTTAACTGATCATCCACGGAATGCAATGTCCATGGCTCTCTGAAAAGTGGCACCTACATTGATCAAACCAAAAGGCATCCGCCTATATGCATAATTTCCCCATTTACAAGTGAAGGTGGTTTTTAATCTATCATCTCTATCAATCAAACCTTAGTTATAACCTGAGAAACCATCTAAGAAAGACATCATCTTTGCCCCGTTCACTACTTGCAGCACTTCGTCTATTGGAGGCAGAGAATAATTATCCTTTTCAGATGCTTTGTTGAAATTCCTAAAGTCTACGCATAACCTGATGTTTCTATTTTTCTTCCTCACTGGTACTAGGTTAGCTACCCAGGCTGAATGTCTGACTGGAAAAATTATTCTAGCAAACAATAACCTCTTTACTTCTTCGAAGATTAAAGGCTCCAAACTGGTGTTCATAGGCCTTTGTTTCTACCTAAATGGTTTAACCTCTAGCCTCAAAGGTATCACATGAGTGATGATGGACGTATCATATGTTTTCAAATCTTCATATCTCCATGCTATTATGTGTTTATAATCTTTCAGGGCATCTATAATTTCTTTTCTAATTTTCTCATAACAAGCCTTTCCAATTAGCACATTTTACAAATTTTGCTCTGTCCCTAAGTTGTACAGATCACACTTACCCCCTTCTATTTTGGGTAAGTCCTTCTACCTTATTACCCCGTCAAAGTCAAAAATATGTTCTAGTTCAATTACCCCTTTGGGTAAGAAGTTGCTCTTCAAGTTGACTATATCCTCTTTGTCCCATGTTGTCTCAGGCCTTTCTTGTTCGTCAATGATTTGAGCCTCAAATACCTCATTACAAGTCAGAAAATCAATGATTTGCTGATCCCCTCCAAATACCTGAAAGTGTAACATTATCTGGGATACTAGGAACATTAACTAATTCAACAGCAAATCGTTTCAATCCTGACATTGTCAAGGGTTCTAACGTACTAGTAGCAACTGCTAGTGCATCTGGCCTATGGTTCAACTCTCTAGGGATATGCTCTATGTTGAAAGCATCAAATGAATCTATTAAACCCCATACTCTATGTCTGTAACAAATCATTTTCTTGTAGTTGCAAGCATATAGCTTCCTTACTTGTCTGACTACTAGTTCAAAGTCTGAAAATACCTTAATCATTTTCACCCTTTTCTTGATGCCCATGATAAGTCCCAAAAATAAGGCTTCATATTCAGTAATATTGTTAGTACAGGAAAATTGCAGTCTATATGCTGCTAGATATGATTTACACTGGGGATCTATGAGTTCAACCCCTACACCCGCACCCTATTTTGATTTGGACCCATCAGATTTTAGTGTCCACATGTCATCTTTACTTTTCTGACCTTTTACCTTGGCATGTTTTGTCTCTTCTATCACTCGTGAGGTACTGACTTGTTTGTTCATGGGTGTTTTTGTTTTCTCAACTCGCATATGTGTATTTTCAGCTTGCAAATCAAAAAGACAACTACCCTTGTTCTTTATTCCTTCTCCTAAATCTGAAATCAGAGCATCTACATTACTCTGAAAGTATCTCTATGGTTGATCAGGATTCACATTTCCCTCTTGCAACCCTACCCTCTTCGTGCATTTTTTGTATTCATATTCAATGATGTCCTTGCACATTCCACAACTCTCCTTAGAATGTGGCCTTTCATAAACTCTACATCTGCCCTTATACAGTTTACATTAGACTGGCAGATTTTGTTTAATGCATTCTTCCACCTCTTGTCTAATGGTATGACCAAATTTGTCCATTGCACTATTTTCTTCATCTGAAGAATTTCCATCAGACTCAATGAATAGTGTTGTCTCTTTGCTGACATGTTTTTCTCTAAAGTTTAACATCATGATCTCTTCAATTTGCACCCCATTGTTAGTAATCCTATAAACACCAAGTTCAACAACAGCATATAATATTTCATTAGTTTGATTATACTTTGTTATCATGTGTTTCATCCTGGGTTCTGCCTCTATTCTAATCTTATTTGGGACACCTCTCCAAGGTAGCCACATGTGCAAAAAATTAGTGGCCATATATCTGTTTAATGTCTTGGACCAATCCCTACTTAGCAACATTCCATAATTCATGGGTATATCCACTATTTGAATGTCAATAAATTGGCTTACCCTAGGGTCTGAAGCTAATTGCATCTGAATGTTGATCAATTCTCCTATCACACTAACCTCAGTTTTATCTAACTATGTGACAACCTTGGCAGATTTGGTGGGGGTCAGCCCGAGAGTTTTACATATCCCTAAGAGCATTACGTTGGTTGATGCACCAGAGTCCACCATGCAATTGTGTATGTTCTTCCCACACAATCTAATAGTTAACAAGAAAGGAGGAGCATCCTTCTTATCAGCATACATTACTACATTTGTATTGGAAGGCTGCTCAACTTTCTTACTTTTCTCTTTAGGAAATGAATCTCTATTAGGAACAGTTATATTAGTAGCAACCTCATCTGTCATGGATGTATCCAAAGATTTTATAAAAGCATTTCTAATCTCTGGAGTTTTCAATAGTTCATTCAGAGGTATACTGACCTTAATTTTCTTTATTTCTTCTGACAAGTAGCTCATTAATATTGTTGTCTCTATTGTCTCAGTTTTACTTGTTTGGGCCTTTTGTACTACTGCTCCACTGTTTGTATGATGATTAGCTTTGAGTATGGAAAGATTGTTGCTAGCATTCTGATCTGGGGGTGTATTGAAGTTGTTAGGAGGAATAGAAGTGGTGAAAGGTCCTCCTGGCCTAGTGTTGTTCCTTACATTGTAGGTGTGGTTTTTATTTGTTTGTTGAAAAGCCTGCACCTCCTCTATTTCAGTCAACACCTCATTTTCAGTCTCAAAGGGAAACTAAAAAGCATTTAACACAAAGGCTGATTCAAGATAAAGATTTTCACAAAAGTATGGTTCATCCTCTAACAATTCATCCTCTTTCTCTACTGTAGTTGCAAAGGTAAAGGTTTCTAAAACTAAAGCTGTATCATACCTTGAGGGTACTACCTCATTACCCTTGGGAATGAGAAATTCTGAAGTAGGTGGCTGCACATCTATATTAAAAATGTCGGTTGCTAAATGAAACTGTGGATAGTCAAGCTTAGCATGGGCAGTGGTATGTGAAATCTGCACCAATTTTTTAGTGATGTATTGGCCATTTGGATGCCAACCATTTGTTTTTCATCATGATTATCTATATTCTCAAAAGGAGAAGCTAGAGTACCATTGTTTGGTCCAATGTTCCATGTTTCAGGTGGCCTAGGCTGATTCTGATTTTTGTTATTATTACCCCAGGCCCTATTGTCTACCACTAATCCCCTGTTTTGCATTAGTTGCCCATGGTTATGACTTTGATGCTTATTATAGTTTTGACTCTGATTTGAACATTGGCTTTGGCTGTTATTTTGGATATGGCTCTGATTGTAGTGTTGATTTTGATTTGAATTATAGTTTTGATTTTGGCCTTGGTTATAATTCTGATTTTGATTGTATCCCTGGTTGCCTCTTCCATAAAGATTCTCATTTCTTAGTTGGGTCACTTCGGTGATTGACCTTTTCAAATGTGTAGTGATCTCTTTAATTTCTTCCTTTTCCTCTTGTGCTTTTTCCACAATTGTATCTCTAGGAGCTCGGAAGAAAGGTTGACCATCATTCTGACTGTTATTAGTAGTCTTACCCATGTAAGGAATTATGACTTGGATCGGGGTAGGACTATACACAGGTGTGTATGTAGGAACTAGATTTAGTAATGGAGTGTGATGCATAGGGACTCCATTCCAAGGTTGTGCCTGATTTTGCATCCCAAAATTTCCTCCATTGACAAATGGACTATACATTGTAGGTCTCATCTCTTAGTTTACTGAGGCTGCCTCTTTATAGGCTTTGGATATTGAATCTATGTCAGGTTTTCTTTTGACAAACATGGCAGTTAAAGGATCCAAGGCTGCATAGTACATAGCTAACAAGGTATCACCATCCACAGTGTAAGGGGCTACCGGACTAGAGTAGGCCATTTGAAATCTGTCATTGAAATTATCAATCAACTCTCCCTCTCCTCTTTTTATGGTAGCCAACTTGTGATACAAGATGCAAGGATCAATGGGTCCTCTAAATCTAGACAAAATTGCTTCTTCCATAAGTGACCAAGAAGAAATATAGCCATTGGGTAAGTTTACATACCAATTAGAGTCTTGTTCATTGAAAGTGTAGGGAGACAATCTATACACCACGTCCTTATGTTCTAATCTAGCTCTAAAGCATGCCTCCTTGAATATTCTAATATAGTCTTCCAGATATTGGTGCAACTGTTATTTGGGACATATCTTTTCTAGATTTTTGGGCATCTCATTATAATCATTGAACTGTATGGGGGAGTTGGTATTAAAATAAGCCATTGCAGGTATTTGTACTTGACCTAGACCCGTGGGAATACATGGATTTCTTGGGGGATTGGGATTTCTAGGGGGACCAGAACCAAGATTCAAAGATCTAAATAAGGATCTGTCAGGACTCACAAAGTTATGAATGCTAAAAGGTGAGCCAGGAGGTGTTCCAGATGAACTTCCTGCTTGCAATATTTTAGGATTCCAAATAAAAGGGCTCTTACTTCACCTTATATTAGGTAATTGCACAAATATATCCCTTGAACTGGATCTAGACCTAGTCACTCTATCACTATTATTAGATAGTTTTTTTTTTTTTGAAACAAAACCCTAACTCAAGTTGGGCCCTCCTTCTAGCACCAGAGAACTGTTGATGATTGTTTTAACACAGTCATAACAATAGTTAAAATTCACATAAAATGAACCAAAACTGATTGAAAGATATGAAGGAATCGGTTAAGATTCGCTTAATCCCAAGTTTAATATGGTTAGGTCTTGACCTATTGGGCAAATTCAGTTGGTTGATGTGAAGCTGTAATGTTCAAGGGACCTTACATAATTTAGGATTTCTTGTCGGTTTACTAGACTCAAACTATGCAAAAGATCATAAATATCAGTATGTTGTTCAGTCTTCTTGCATAAACTTGTTTCTATGTTTACAAAGCTTTAAATGATTTATATTATTGTAAGCTTTGTCCTCTTCAATATTATGAAAACTGTCTACTTTTAACTCAGCTATGTATGCTTCTTTCAAATATGAGACAAATTTTCTTCAAATTTTTATGTTTCAGCTAATTATTTTTAGATGGGTTGGGAAAAGTTAGAAAGATCTAAACAAAACTTCATTCATTCTATCAAAGGATTTAATTGTTCTATTATGCACTTTATAAATCATACATCAATTTGATCAAATCCACAGACAAAAAACCTTAAATGTAAGTTCTAAGCATTTTCACAAACATACACTTAAAATTGCAAGCTCTAAGAGAAAATGTTTCAAACACAATGAAGAGCAAGAAAACAATTAGAAGATAGATGCAGAATTTCAGATTCAATTATATTAGAAACAGACAGTCATATAAGATTTACAATGTCTGAATGACTCATAGCTTCATTCATCAAATTACAGAAAAACTTACAACCTTTACAGATACAGCAAGGAGGCAGAATGTTCCACATGCTCCTTGTTGTAGACACATGTGACCTCCTTCTTCTACTCCTAAATGCTATGCTAAGTGCTACTATTTTAGAAACTCTTGCTGCTACAAATCCTTATGTATCCCTGGTGTAAAGTATTACAGTGTAAAGACGCACAATATATAGACTTTGATTGTCCTCAATACAACTCAAAACCCTAGTTAAGAAATGGTTCAAACCTCTGGTTACAATAATAAATGTTGGAGAACAAGTTTCCCAAAATATCTCTGAGCATACATCAAATCTGGGTGAAATATGCCCTTCTGGAAACCCTGGCAGCTTAATATTAACTTTTGTGGTCTACTGCAATAATGTCTTCATCTGCATTTTGTCCTCATCAATGAAGACCCTTGACTTCCTCACCCTTCATCCTTATCTTCCTCTTCTCCTGAGATTGGATCTCCTTTCCATGATGTCATCGCCATCAAACTTCAGCTTCTTCTTCAACTACAAACTTGCAAAACAGATAAGCAACAAGTATCATCTCACCTAATAAACCTATAGGAAGAAAAATAGCTATTAAATCCAGTTGCAGAGTTTATGCACCGTCAACCCCAACCGTCAGTTTGGTTTTACATTTAAACCTTCTTCTCCATTGGCAAAACTCTCCCTACTATCGGCGCGGTAAAAAAAACTCCTTATTGATCCCATCTTTTATGCCGATATTGGGTCCTGAAACAGTGAAAATCACATCCAAAATGCATATACAACGTTAGAAAATGGTCGGGTCAACCATCGTTGACCAAAAATATGCTATCAGGCTCCAAAAAAAACCCTATCACTTCACCTTCCTACTCATTTCTGGCCAAAATAGCCCTATCGTCTAAGTCATTTCATCTATCGGCGTGAGACCTGTTCATTGGTGCGAGTCCAAAATTTCCAGCCGATCTTACTTTCCTTTGCATCTCAGGTGATGTATGTCGTATATATACAAGCATGTACCTGAAAAGACTATTCCGTGCCTAACACCCTTTTGATTCTGCCTTTTCATGTTCCTCAATGTATACTTATCAGAATGTATATCTCAATATACAAGTCGGACGTGAAACATTGGATATATCCGATTTCAAATTCATTTAGATTTTGGCTTGTATGTCAAACTTTGCATATCAGTTTGTATATTAGAAATATACAAACTCTTAAACATATAAGCATTTTCACTTTTTTAATTTCTCTTTCGAGTCCGCACTATGTATGTTGTTTTGTATCTTTCGATATGCATTGAACTTTCTATTTTGGACCTTTATTTCGAATCCAGCTTGTATGTAAAGCAATGCATCTTGCAATGTATATTTGAATATAGAACCTAGATATGCAATGATTTAACACTGTTTAATAAACTTTTCAGGTCTTCACTTGTATATTGGGTGTTGTATCTCACTAAAATATACAAGCCCGCAAAATATACGAGGATTTAACCTTGGTTAATAACTCTTTGGATTCCGCACATGTATAAAGCCAAATGCATATTTGCCTTGTATGTTTCAACCTGCCAAACATACAATGTGAAATACATGCAATGAAATTCAAACCTTTATTCACTTTAACTCTAAAACCATTTCGGGTCCATCCTGTATGTATATTTCAAAACTTTATTAAATGCATACAAGTAAAAGGATATACAATCGACTTTGTATATGAAAGTGATTGCAAATGTGGCTAAGTATAAAAATGACCCCTTGCACATACAAAGGACTTTGTATATGGAAAGCGATATACAAAAGGACTTTGTATATGCAACATACAAACTTGAATGTACATTTTACCAAAATGATCATAACTTGCAAAATATGGCAAATTTTAAGATGCTTCAAAAAGTAACCCTAGCTCATTTTTCACAAGGAATCCAACCATATCATGCCCTGGTACCAAAAATGTATTTTTTCACTATTATTTTAGATCAAGGTTTGCAATTTTCACCCTCTTTTTCTCTTTACCACCAAACAGACCACCAGAAACAAAAAGCAAAGCCACAGTAGGGGTCCTCAATTTGCTAAGGGATAAAATGGGGCATGTTGTGGACATCACAACAGTTCCAATATTCATGGGTTGGTTCTTCAAAGGGAGAGAATTAGGGCTTGCGGGTATATTAAGAGTTTTAGATAGGTGCATTGACAAGGGAATTGGATAGTAGGGGAATTTCAATGCAATCTTGGCTCTTGAAGAAAAAAAAGAGGAAGAATATAAACCAACCTAGGGTCATTAGAATTCAGAAAACTCTATGAGGACTTATCCCTCAGACATTAAGCCAAAATCTGGCTGGTTTAGATGGAATGATAGAAGAACAGGGGAAGAAAGTATTATGTGTAGATTAGATACATTCCTTCTAAAGTCAGAGTGGATGTTGCATTTGTATAGTTTTTGTACTTAGAGGTTGTTCAATATGGAGGATTAACAACCCAAAGGGAATTCCTTTCAAAATGGAAGTTTTTTTGGTATGAACACCTTGATTTAAAAAAATGCCCTTAAAGGCTGGTAAAAAGTAGAATTTAAGTGATGCAAGAGGTTTACAATATTCAAAAGAATACATCTTGATGTCAAGCAACAAGCCAGAATCTAGAATAAAGAAACAATGGGTAACTTGTTTGAAAAGAAGGAAAGAGTAGAAATAGAACTAGGTACATGGTGGAAGTTGAAATAGCTGTGAATGGGTTCTCCCAAGAGTTGAGGGCAAAGGAAATATGTTTGATTGAAGAACAAAGCAAAATCCTAAGAATGGAAGAAATTTTTTGCCCTCAAAGTCCAGAATCAAATGTCTTGTTGAAGGTGATCGTAACACCAACTTATTTCCTTTGGCAACAAAAATAAGAAGGTAAAGCAATAAGATTTTGGGAATCTAGATTCCCGCAGACTCAGTAGTAGAGGATATAGAGGCCATTAGAAATGAAGGAAAAAAAATTTTCAAAAACCTTTTAGCCATGGCTCAAGATAACAATTAGATGGTGCAAGAGGCTATGCTCAGTAGAATTCCAAGTATTAGCAATGATGTACAGAATGAGGAACTTGTGGCCCCCTTTACTAGGGATGAAATTAGAAAGGCAACTTTTTCTCTAGGTAAAAGAAAAGCCCTAGGTCCATACGGGTATCACGCAAAATTCTTTCAAAAGCATTGGGGAATTATGGACGAGGATGTATGGATGGTGGTTGAAGAATGTACAACATGAAGAGAAATTTTAAATACTTGGAATTCCACCTATATTGCACTCATAGGTCTAAGATCAAAGATCCCAAATACTTGGATCAATATAGACCAATTGCATTATGTAATATGATGTATAAAATAGTATCCAAATCTATGGCATCTAGGCTCAAGAGATTCTTAAATAATATCATTCAAAGGAGCAGAGTGGGTTTCTAAAACATGGGTAGATCTTGAATGGAATAATTATAGCACACAAAACTATCCATTCTATCCAAAATAGGAAAAAGGCTGGTATGATTGCTAAATTAGACATGAATAAGACATATGACAAGGTTTTGTGGGAATTTATCTTAATGGTGATGCGTAGATTTGGGTTTAGTGAATCTTGGTGTAGGTGGGTCCATAGTTGTATATCCTCCTCATTAATGGAGTTCTTATTGAATGCTTTAGTGAGCTAAGAGAGGTTTATGATAGGAGGATCTTTTATTCATCTTTCTTTTCCTCATCTTAGTGGAAGCCTTAAAGAACAAGGTCAAAGAAGGGAATTTAACATGTTTGTTGGTTTTGGGAGGAGTCGGCAATATCATGTATTTACAATTTGTAGATCATACTTTGTTGTTTAGGGAGATCATAGTCAAAGAGGCTAGGATCATTAAGAGAGTTTTAACTCAATATGAATTGATAGCTGGTCAAAAGGTTAATGAAGTGAAATCAAGGATCTTCTTCTTGAAGAAAACTTTCTTAGATAAACTAGAAATTCAGAGTATCTTAGGTTTTGAAATGGACAGGCTATCTAGTAATTTTTTAGTCATGCCTCTTCTAAACAAGAGGTTTTCAGAAGTAGAGTGGAGTAATATTATGAATTGAGTTGAGAGTAGGCTTGCCTCTTGGAATGGAAGGTGGCTAACCCTTGCAGGGAGAATCACTTTAATTAAAGCTTCATTGGCTCATCTGCCCATATATACAATGTCTATGTTTAAAATTCCTAGCCAAATTGTGCAAGCCTAGTCAAATTGGAAGAAATGTGCAAGCCTATTAAGTTGGCTGGTTGGGGATGAGGAATTATAGGGAGATGAATAAGGCATTGGGGGAAAAGTTAAGTATGGAGAATCTATGAAGAAAGGAACAAGCTTTGGACCAAGATCATTCAAGCTCGATATCTTGAGAACGAACTGAACAATTTGTTCATAAATACCAAAAATCTTCCTAATGGCTTGCACATTTGGAACTTCCTTGGGATATGCAATAGACTCATTTCCCCAGACATCAAATGCAAAGTTGGGGATGGAGAAAAAATCAAGTTTTGACGTGACTATTGGATAGAGGAAAAAGTGTTTAATGACAATTGAGCATAATTATGATTAATTACTCACTTTGAAGATGTAGAGGGAGAAATGGTAAAGAAATACATAGTTGGAAACTCTACAAATAGATTATGGAAAAAGATAATAGCCCTGATAGAAGAGTTGAAGGAAGTATGTGTCAAAATATAGGAGAAGATAAACAAGTGGTCAATCTTTCAAAAAGTTGAGGATAGTTTGGTTTGGGTGCAGAAGGAAATGGTAAGGTCTCAGTTAGTGCTACCTTCAATGCATATTTTTATAAAGAGGATAATATTTCATCCAAAATAGATAGGAAAGTTTGGAATAAAAAAAGTATTCCAAAGGCAAATATTTTCCTTTTGATTTCTTGGAGGCGTAGGGCCATAACTTGGGACATATTGTAGACGCTAGGCAAGAAAGAACTGTCAATATGTGTAATGTGTAAAAGAAGTGAGGAGGATAATGACCATCTATTTATCCAGTACAATTTTGCCAAGCATATTTGGATGCTATTCCTAAGAAGATGGGACTGGACTGGGTATTAGTTGATAATATCCCACATCTATTAAAGAATTGGGTGCTTAAGATTAAGATATTTGGATTGCAATTCATATTGAACTCAACCCCTAAGTATCTAATTGTTTAGAACATATGGCTAGGAAAAAATAGAAGGATTTTTAAAGATTCGGTGAAAATGGTGGAAAGAATATGGGCTATAGTGGAAAGTACAATTGGTGAATTAGGAAAACAAAGTGCTACTTTCTGTGGAGGGGGAGTGAGAATCAATTCAAATATAGCTTATTCAAATGGGAAGAAGTGTGCAAGATTCTTCGGTTGGGGGCTTGGGGCTAAGGAACTATAGGGAAATGAATAAGGCATTGGAGGCCACATTAGAATGGAGAATCTATGAAGAAAGGAACAGGCTTTGGAACAAGATCATTCAAGATAAATATGTTCAAAGTGAACCAAACAACTTGTTCATAAATACCAACAATCTTCCTAAGGGTTTGAGAATTTGGAACTTCCTTAGGATATGCGACAAACTCATTTCCCCATATATCAAATGAAAAGTTGTAGATGGAGAAAAATTAGGTTTTGGCGTGGTTGATGTGCATAGTGGAAAAAGTGTTGAAGGAGAACTGAGCATACTTAGCATTAATTACTCAGATTGAAGATGTAGAGGGAGAACTGGTAAAGAACTACATAGTTGGCAACCCTCCAAATAGATGATGGAAAAATTTGATAGCCCCAATAGAAGAACTGAAGGAAGTATGTGTAGAAAGCCAGTCTTTGGAACAATCAAGGAGCATAGCTTGGTTTAGGGAAAGCGGGGCAACGGTAAGGTCATAGTTAGTGATGCTTTCCATGCATATTTTTGTAAAGAGGATAACAATTCATCCAAAATAGATAGAAAATTTTGGAATAAAAAAGGTATCCCAAGAGTGAATGTGTTCCTTTGGATTGCTTGGAGATGCCAAGCTCTAACTTGGGATAGATTGTAGACAATGTGTGAAAGAAGTGAGGAGGACAATGACAATCTATTTATCCATTGCAATTTTGCCAAGTAGATTTAGATGCTATTCTTACGAAGATGGGGACTGGACTGGGTATTACCTGACAATATCCCACATTTGTTAGAGAATTGGATGTTTAAGATTAAGAGCCCAGGAGTGCAATTCATATGGAACTTAGCCCCCACTCTAATTGTGTGGAACATATGGCTGGAAAGAAACATAAGGATTTTAAAGACTCAATGAAAATGGTGGAAAGAATATGGGATATATTGGAAAGCACAATTGGTGAATTGGGTGAAATTCATAAGGGATGTGATTGGGCTATTAAGGACTTGGAATTTAGTTGGGCTAACACTTGGATGAGATGTAGATGGCTTGGTTAACCTCATGCTCAACCCAAATAAAGGAGTAGAAAGATTAGATGGAAATGGCCGAAGATTGATTGGACCAAGCTTAACTTTAATGGAGCAGTAAAAGGCAATCTCAAAAAAGTAGGAAGGGGGTATTTAGAGATGCAAAGGACAACCTATGGGCCTCTATGCTCATGATTTTGGATTTGAGACTAATAATCTATCCAAAGCTAGGGCCATGTTGTGGGGAATGATGGTAGCAAAAGAAAAAGGATGGAAGAAGTTTTGGGTAGAAGGCGACTTGAAGTTAGTAATAGGAGCTATGTGGGACAAAGAAATTCAAAATTTGAGATTGGAAGTAATCATTGAGGTAGAAAAATGTTTGATTGGTGAGTTTGAATATGTTAGGTTCTCACACATTGGCAAAAAAAGGGAATCAAGTTGCAGACTAGGTAGTAATTGAGGGGGTATGAAGCCAACGTGATGAGGGGCTTTATACAAGATGTTGGTGGGAAGATTTCCCATATGAAGCCAAAGGACTATGAAGAATGATATCAAGGAACATCCACTCGATAAGGGGTTGTGATTAAGAGGATCGGTGAAGTATGAAAGGGATACAAAGAAGGTGAGAGATCATAATGGAAAGAGGCTACCTTCTAATGTCACCAACTAGACGATGGCTATTCATGTACATGTGTATTCATGGGAGATTGAGGATATTGGGGAGAGGGATGGGTTGGAGAGTACGCCATGGTATAGTCTTAGATGAGTGTCATTTGGTAAGAAATAGAGTGCTTGAGTGTAAGATGATCATGCCCTTCATTGTAGGTAAAAGATATTTGAGTAGGCTCATGTTCAACAGAGAGGGAGGCAAAAGAAAGAATCTGACTCCCTCTACCAAGAGAAGGAAATGTAGGGTTACGGGGGAAGAAGATATTGTGGAATTCATTGATTCTGTGGATAAAGAAATTGAGAGTCCTAGTCTGCGGTGTTATATGTTGAGGGTTTGGGAGGTGGCGAAGGATTTGGATGGGAAACTAGAAACTAGTCTCCATTCAGAAAATGCTAGGTTTCTAGTTGACCCGGGATACATTGGGAGGTAGTGGAATTCATTTGACACTACCTAGTCCTTAGCTTGTGCATTGACTCCTAGAGTTTTATTGATTAACATTTTCATTCTTAATTTTTTAAAATAACGCTAATACAAAATAAAGTAACACAACTATGCATATTTTTATTTATGTGAAGAACCCTAACCCTATTTGGGTGTGGAGAGATTTGAAATGTTTTGAGTAAAAAAAATTGAAATCCTAAAAATAATTTAATTTTATAAAATAGATTAACACTAAAATATTTCCTTAATATTAAATTAAGCTTTGAAGAATAAAATAAATTGCAGCAACATGGCGTCACTTCATTTAAATATTTTCCAATGTACTCTAGATTTTTAACTCTTAAGTAAATAAAATTAAAATCCCAAAAATAAAAATATTTTCCATGATACTCTAGATTTTTAACTCTTGCATAAAAAAATTGAAATACCAAAAATAACCTTATTTCATAAAATATATAACACTAAAATATTTTCTTTACAAAGCATGTATATTTTTATTTATGTGAAGAACCTAACCCTCTTTGGATAAGGAGAGATTTGAAATGTCTTGGGTAAATAAAATTGAAATCCCCAAAATAATCTAATTTCTTAAAATAAAATAACACTTAACTATAAAATTATACTTTACAAAGCATGCTTATTTTTATTTGTGTATAAACCTAACCCTAGTTGGGTATGGAGAGATTTGAAATGTCTACCTAAGATATTAAAATGTAATAATATTAAAATTTAAAGTTTGGGTATGCGATGGAGGAGTAGAACCATCATTTTTTGAGGTAGCGATGGAGGAATAGAGCACCAGAAGAGAATAGAAGGCAAGCGTGGCATCACTAAAAACCTTTGTTTTTTAGGGAGAAAGATAGGGGAGGTACTCACCACTTTAGGGGGTATGCAATGCCCTACTCCAGAGTTGTATGGATGACACACAGGCTCAAGAGTTTTGGAGATTTTAGATAGAGTGCTACCAACAAAACGAGATATGGGATCATAACTATTGGGTTCAGTGAAGCCCAAATTGGCAAATTTCATTGTTGGGTTTGGTGAAGCCCAAATTGGCAAGTTTTTCTCACATATTCGAAAAGGATGCCTTTTGCAACTGACTTCTTTTCACAAGCATTCACAAAAGTATAAGTTGCCCTTTTTGATGGATTTTTCCATTTATTGGAGATGAGAATGATTTATAAATAGTTGGCTGCTGCTTCAATATGTATTGTATTTAGAATTAATAAAAGAGATAATCCTTGAAAGTGGACATAGCCATTATTGGGCAAACCACTGTAAATCTAGTCTTCTTCTATGTCTTTTAAATCTTTTAATTTATGTTCTTATTTTCTTCAATTTTCTTTTCATTTGCTTCTGCAATTTTTATCAACAATTGGTATCAGAGCCTGGTGGAGAAACTTAGTGAAGAAGCTTGGTAGTGAAGTGGTTCCTTGGAGATCGCTGAAAATTTTTTTAGAGCTATGGATGAAGAAGATATGGAAGAGAATCCCAACTAGGATGATTGGGTTCAATCTCTCATGTCTATGTACCATGGCCATGAAGAGAGTCATGATGAAGTGGGAGCTATTCATTAGATGTTTTTGGATGAATTAAATGATGAAGCTGATTCTATTATTGAGGAGTTTCTTGGCATGATGAAACCTACAAGTGACATAGAGTAGATGCAAGAAATAAAAGGTGTTGTCTCTCTTTTTGGAGGAAAGAAAAAGGTTAGATTTAATTTGCCAATAGAAATAGATGACCCTCCTATTTATTTGGCTACTGTAGAGGATTTGCATGTTTTGGTAGAAGCTGAGAATAGTGATACCCAGAATGGTGGAGTTGTTGACATGGAGTCTGTCGGTGCGAAGAAGAAGAAATTCCTGGCCAATAGCATAGAGGCAGCTGAAGAAATTACTAATGCTATGTCTCAAACAAAGGGTTCTTTTGCTAATCCTGTCAAGAAAAAGATTGACGGCAGCAAGGCACTGGTAAAGAGCCAGCTGGAATCTGGCACAGAGGTAGGAACACAAATTGAGCAAACAGAAGTAGATAAAGCTTTGGTTGAGAGTGTTTCTTCACCTTTGAAAAAGAGGAAATCTAGTTTAGACACTGCTGAGACTATACATGATGTTTTGTGGCCACATTGGTTGCTAGCTACAGAAAGGGGCCAATTTTGGGCAGGACATTGATAATTTCAACACCAAGGAGAGCACAATTTTTAACATGGTTTGATGGCACTGCATTTGGGATTTATTCTCTTCATCATTGCGATTAGCTTTGCCAAGGGAGAGAACCGTAACTTTTTGGAGCCGGTGAGAAGAGGGGAGGTAACGGCTTCAGCGGCATGGGCAGGGGCTGAACTGTCACAGAGACTGGCTCTGAGTGCATCCCGCTTTCTTTTCATGGAGAATAGGGTCTGTATGATCTGTGATTATCATGCTACTCCTGTCAGAGTTATACAGCCAAAGGAATTGAAGCAGCCCTAGAGGAATTGTTTAGTCTGTGGTGATGATCCCTGGTAGGGGTGTGGTGTAGAATGTGGGAAGCTGTCTAATGGGAAGAAGAAACAGGCAGAGATGTTTACAGCAGTTAATTGTTGGGGTTATAATATGACCAAATCATTTCTGGAAGGTGTTACGATTGATTGGGAAGCTTGGAAATGATTTATACAGAGTGCCCTTGAATAGAGGTTAAAGCCTTGCAATACGAGCTTGTTTTAAAAGTGAAAATACAAGTGGAAATGTAACATATATCTCTAAGTAGCTATTTGGTCTTCAAGTGGGAGATTGTTGGGTTTGGTGAGCCCAAACTGACAAGTTTCTCTCACATATTCGAAAAGGATGCCTTTTGCAACCGATTTCTTTTCGCATGCATTCACAAAATCAAAAGTTGCCCTTTTTGATCTAGATTTTTCCATTTATTGGAGATGAGACTGATTTATACATAGTTTGTTGCTGCTTCAATATGTATTGTATTCAGAATTAACAAAAGAGATAATCCTTGAAAGTGGACATAGCCATTATTGGGCGAACCATTATAAATCTTGTGTTCTTCTATGTCTTTTAAATCTTTTAATTTCTGTTCTTATTTTCTGCAATTTTCTTTTCGTTTGCTTATACAATTTTCATCAACAATTGCAACTTCTAGAGATATGGCTCCCCTTGGTTCTCCTCTTAAAATTGGCTAGATGGGCCTCGATAAACACAAGCAGATGCTTAGACAACCTTATCAATGAAGGCCTAGAAGCTTCCATCCCCCTTCAAACAAAGCCTTTTAGGTAATAGAGGAAAGAAGGTGTGGACCATGGAGTTGGAGGAACGATCTCAGCGAATGTCCAAGATTAAGTGAAGTCATTCATAATAGTAAGAGGTATCAATAGTCCTATGCACATAGGCCTAGGAGATACCCACCCCCTTCAAATAAAGCACTTCAGGATTTTAACAAGGGAGAAGACTTTCAATCAAGGAGGGACCATGGGCATAGGGAGGCTAAACCTAAAGGGATACAGAAAAAGACACCTCGTGCAGAAGGAAAAAAGGTGTATTGCATCAAAGGGACACCTCACAATATGGTGAAATCATCTCAGAATGAGGAAATTCAAATCCACATCCCAGCGGAGCTAGTGGGAACTAGGTCGGACACCCTCAAGGAGATTGCTTTAATAGGTAAAGTCTAGAAGGATTTCTCCTCTAATTTGCGTACTTGGATCAAAAGGAATTGTCCTGACGATAAGGAAGTCACCCTTCTTGAAGAAGGTTTTTTCATTGTCATCTTGCTAAATAAGGAAGATAGATATTCAATTCTCCAAAAAAGAGTATGTTTCTATGAAGGAGCAAAAATATATTTGCAGGCATGGCAACCAAATTTTAAAACTTCAAATGTAGAGATTTGCCATGCACTCTTCTCGATAAATATCAAGAATTTACCTCTAGAATACAGAGTGTAGGAAATCTTGAGGCTCATCAATGACTCAATTGATGTCTTCCAAACAAAGGAAGAATTGCAGCCTCTAGTAGTAGAGGAAAGCATAAGAATTTGTATCCATCTGGATATAAAGAAGGGCTTTCCTAAAGATACCACCTTACAATCTTCTGAAGGAAAATGGACACAAGAAATCTGTTTTGAAGGCCATGAAATCAGATGTTACAACTATGGGGGACATAATCACACTAATTGCAGCTTAGACACTGCCACCAAGGCATGCTCCAGAACGGTTTCTTTTCAAGACCCACTTATGACCTCACACAATCCTTCCATGTAGATAAGCCTGAAAAATATAAAAGATTTGGTTACTCCCTTGGATATTGGATATGAGGGAGAAGAGGGAAAAGAAACTGAACATTGCTAGCCTGTAGACAACAAAGAGTTGTCAGTAAAGAAGAAGATCTTGGATCAAATCTCTGACCCTAAGAATAGTCCTTGGGCCCACCTACCAAGTGAATCTCATCTCTCAAAAGAGTCCTTTTCGGAGGGGATCTCCTCTGAGTCAGAAAAGGGATCAGATGGATCAATTGACCTTCATGTGTTGATCATGTCCTCCTCTAGAAAAGAAATGGACATAGACATTTATAGTGACAAAGATATGACAGTAGATGGGAAGATTCTGGATGGCAAACTGTCAGATAAGGTAATGGAATTTGTCAGGGGTTGAGGACAAAATTTTTGGAGGAAGATAGAGACCTTATGCTAGGAAAAACAGATATATCATAACAGGCCATGAGAGCCATGATAGATGATGTATTCTATAGTGTAGGAAATTATTTCTATGATGACATGGCTGAAGAGATACTCCAATTAGAGGAATTCGGTCTAACAAACACGACGAATCTCAGTCTGTTTCGGTCAAATCAGATGAAGAAATCTAAGAACACTCCATTGAGACACAACAAGAAAAATCATAGAGCTAAGAGCAAGAGGGATGGGGAAGAAAAAAGGACAGACCACCAATCCTTGTTAGAAAAGATCTTGTGTTCGAAGAGACGGGAGTACCGGATCCCCTGGGAAACGAATGTTTCTCCCCTTACTGTTACGGGCAATATGCCCTTGTTTTTCCCTAGCATTAGAGAACGATGCGGGGAAAGGATCCAGTGGCAAGTAAATTTTTATGTGCCAGCTTTGACAAGCTCTGGCTTCTCCCAGACCATTTCTTCTATTTTTGTTCTTTATGAAAATAGTGCTGCAAGTAGGGATTGGCTTCATCTTTAGTGTCTCTGAGGTGTTTCACCACTGTTTTTAAACGGGTGGTTAAGTGTGGGTAATTGTTATGTTCTATATGTTTTAGAAGGATATTGGTACTACAATAGTTTCTTTGTTGATGTTTGAGTTTGTTGGATGTTCATGCGTAACAGTTAGGGGTTGTTTTTCCACGTTGGGGAGGAATTTTTCTTCTCTTATTAATTCCCATGGTGGTGTTTGGCTGGTTTTTATGCGTCAAGGTCAGGGGTGTTTTGTTCTTATTTTCCTTTATCATTGAGTTATGTTCATGATGCCTCTCCCAGCCGGAGGGTGATGATCTCAAATTTCAGGTCTTGATTTTTCTTGTTTCTTTACCTCTGGCACCGAGGGCGAAAGAGTAGAACCAACATCTTTGGAGGCAATGATGGAGTCTTCTAGCCTTTGTTTGCTTCTTTAGCTTCGAACTTAACTTTCAAAGGTGTTTTCTTGCTCTGGTTCTTTTTGGCTTCCAGTGGGGAATGCCTGAGCGATATTTTGGAATTGAACAAACGAGTTTGAGGGGTGTGATGGAGGTTAGAACTTCGAAAAGCATTCGAAGACGTGGGAGTCAAGTCTACAGATCTGTGCTCTTTAGGGAGAATGTTAGGCGAGGCACACCTTGTCAGTGTCACTATAGAAAGCATGTGGTTGCAGTATGTATGGTACACGGGCTCGGGAGCTGTCTGCGACCATGTTTCATTCAAATTTCAAATAGCTGTACCAGAGGTCTTTGGTACCGTGGGGACTAACGGTCCTCTACAGAATGGGATAACTCAAATCTTACACTCTGCATGAGGACTTCAAACCTGTTAGAAGCATCAAATCCCTCTTTATATGCGATGGCCAAGAGGATTTGATAATCTTCTCTCCCCCTTCAACGGCCACTCTATGTACCCTTTCACAGAACTATCTATTACTTCAAACTTTAATTACATTTGATTTGATGTTCCTCTAACGAGAGTGTAACTGCTCTAAAGCTGGTTGTTGAACGTGGAAGTCAACAGTAGGACATCGGGTTGGGGGTGATTGTATATGACCCTTTTGGATTTTGATGGCCATGGAGCCCTTTATTGACGATTTTGGGGCCCCTCATGTACTTCTCTTATGTACTTTAATATATTTGGTATGGGTGACCTTTTTTATTAAAAAATCTAATAATATTAAACTTCATTACAATTTAAAATGCAATATCACGCCACTTCATCTAAATATTTTCCATGATACTCTAGATTTTTAACTCTCGAGTAAAAAATCAAAATCCCAAAAATAACTTAATTTCATAAAATAAAATAAAATAACAATAAAATGTTTCCTTAACTATAAAATTAAACTTTACAAATCATTCATATTTTATTTTATTTGTAGAACTCTAAAGTATAGTTATAAAACAAATTTCAACCCTAATAATTTTTTTCATAAAACAACAATGAAAAATAACTCATAAATTAAATTTCATTCCACAGCGAAATAACTTGTGCACTTATCCAATATTATATTGCTCTTTTTTATTTGATTTGATATTTTTGTGATTTATGTTTCATATTATTTGTATTTATATAGTTTATTTGTATTTATATAGTAAGAAGGATATCTCTTATCATATTTTAGATAGATTTTTCTAAAGATAGGTATGTTAGTAGCATCTATAATTTTAAACATGTAAACAACAACATTTTATAAATAAATAAAATAACTATACAATAAATAAAATTACATATTAATTTCATTTAATATTTTTTATCCTTTTATTTCATATTGACCCCTAGGGATTCTTTTTTTTAATGGTTTTATTTATTAATGTTTTGCTTAAAAAACAATATATCTGAACAAGTAAAACAAACTATTTTAATTAAAATAATTCTAGAGTAAATAAAACATCATATTAATTTCCTTTATTTTTATAATATATTTAAATAGCTAACACAAAAAATGAAATATTTTCATTAATCTATTATTGTGGTTTAGTAATAAAATATAGTACACTTACCATTCAATTAACTTGTGCGTATAATTTTTTTTTTAATAAAAGAGGGTAAAAACTTTATTAATCAAAGAGAGCAGTACAAAGCAAAACTTGTGCGTATATTAAAATAAATAAAATATTTTAATTAATCTAATATTGTGGTTTAGTAATAAAATATATAGCACCTACAATAAATGAATATGTTTTTTTTTTCCTTCTATTTCATATTGATTCCTAGGAAGGATATCTCTCATCATATTTTAGATAGATTTTTCTAAAGATAGGTATGTTAGTAGCATCTATAATTTAAACATGTAAACAACAACATTTTATAAATAAATAAAATAACTATACAATAAATAAAATTAAATATTAATTTCATTTAATATTTTTTATCCTTTTATTTCATATTGACCCCTAGGGTTTTTTTTTTAATGGTTTTATTTACTAATGTTTTGCTAAAAAAACAATATATCTCAAGAAGTAAAACAAACTATTTTAATTAAAATAACTCTAGAGTAAATAAAACATCATATTAATTTCCTTTATTTTAAAAATGTATCTAAATAGCTAACACAAAAAATGAAATATTTTCATTAATCTATTATTGTGGTTTAGTAATAAAATATAGTACACTTACCATTCAATTAACTTGTGCGTATAAATTTTTTTTAATAAAAGAGGGTAAAAACTTTATTAATCAAAGAGAGCAGTACAAAGCAAAACTTGTGCGCATATTAAAATAAATAAAATATTTTAATTAATCTAATATTGTGGTTTAGTAATAAAATATATAGCACCTACAATAAATGAATATGTTTTTTTTCCTTCTATTTCAAATTGATTCCTAGGAAGGATATCACTCATCATATTTTAGATAGATTTTTCTAAAGATAGGTATGTTAGTAGCATCTATAATTTAAACATGTAAACAACATTTTATAAATAAATAAAATAACTATACAATAAATAAAATTACATATTAATTTCATTTAATATTTGTTATCCTTTTATTTCATATTGACCCCGAGGGATTCTTTTTTTTAATGGTTTTATTTACTAATGTTTTGCTAAAAAAATAATATATCTGAACAAGTAAAACAAACTATTTTAATTGAAATAACTCTAGAGTAAATAAAACATCATATTAATTTCCTTTATTTTTAAAATATATCTAAATAGATAACACAAAAAATTAAATATTTTGATTAATCTATTCTTGTGGTTTAGTAATAAAATATAGTACACTTACCATTCAATTAACTTGTGTGTATAATTTTCTTTTTTAATAAAAGAGGGTAAAAACTTTATTAATCAAAGAGAGAAGTATAAAGCAAAACTTGTGCGTATATTAAAATAAATAAAATATTTTAATTAATCTAATATTGTAGTTTAGTAATAAAATATATAGCACCTACAATAAATGAATATGTTTTTTTTTCCTTCTATTTCATATTTACCTAGGGTTTTATTGACTAACCTATTCAAAGTTCAACCTAGAAAATGAACATCAATATTAGTAATTAAAAATGACTATGCTCTAAGATGGATTACAACATTTGAAATGCCTAGTGTCGTCTAAAAACAATATAGATTTATTCAAGAAATAAAATAATTCATGCATCCAAACTTTTAGTTTGAACTTTTATTCTTATGTGCATTCATTAAAATTGTCAAAAATAATTTTGACCCATCCAGAATCTAAGGGGCACCATATGATCTTGATTGGTTGTCTATTAGTTGCTTTAAATATGATCATATGTAACTAAGAAAATTGTAGCCAACTTTCCATCCACTACTTCTCATTTGAGTGATTATATATATATATAATGTACACCATCACATTCCTCCCCTTAATGCCACTATATAAGGCTTTAGTATAACTAGTTACAATTTTACTTGAAGCATCAAAAATAATTTTGACCCATCCAGAATCTAAGGGGCACCATATGATCTTGCTTGGTTGTCTATTAGTTGCTTTAAATATGATCATGTGCAACTAAGAAAATTGTAGCCAAATTTCCATCCACTACTTCTCATTTGAGTGATTCTCTTAGTTCTTTACCACACAACACTTCCCATTCTCTTGTAAGGTGAATATAATTCCTTCCCACATGATCTCCACCTTTCTCTTTATATCTTGAAAAATCCTATGAATTGTTTCTAGCCAAATGTTCCATATGATGTATGATGAAATGAGATCACATAATAATTTTAACCTTAGAATATTGATTGTTTCTTCTAATTAACCACCAATTCCTTTATGTTTGTAGAAGGGATTCATTCTTGCTTCCACTTTTCATCACCCAAACCCATAATTGGTTCACAAAGGTGTGTTCAAGAAATAAATGGGAAATGTCTTTGCCCACATTATTTACACATGATACATCTACAAGGTTCATATCACCCTAACAAATTAATTTATCCCATGTGAGGTCTTTGCCCTTTGCAATGATCCATAGAAAGGCATTTTACTTAGGGACACCATTACTAATCTAGATCTTATCCCTTGGGGAAGGAGGGAAAAAATATTCTTTTGATAGAGATCTTTAAGTATCCTTTACTATTGTCCCTATTGAGCTTCTCCTACTATAGGTTAGGTTGTCTTCATTAGATTCAAAGGAATTGGTCATTTTCCTAACAAAGATATGAGTCATTCATTAGAATTCCCTACTTCTTTAGTAGGTTCTAATAAGTCTACATGCTTCAAGCCTCCGTCAAATTCCACAATATAATCTTTATCCCAAGTTCTATACCTTTATCTTAGAATAACACTAAAGTACATCTAATTTCTAAATATTCATCAAGGGGTTTATTCAATAACAAAGGGTTAAACCAAAAGTTTATAATATTTCCAATGCTAAATTTTCACCTAAGATCTTTCATAACTAGTGGTATGTAGCTTCTTAAGAAATTTCATATCCTATATCCCAGAGGGACATCAATTTGTAACAAAAAAACTCCTTCCCTATTATGATCCCTTATATACCAAGAGTGAAGTAGCTTACTACATAATCAACCTTTTTCTCTATATATTCTCCATAACAATTTTGTTTCAAGACCAAGTTCATTTTCTTACTATCCCATAAGCCTAATCCTCCCTCTTTTTTCCTCAAACGAGTATTAACACATTTGACTAAGCTATATTTCCTTCTCTCCTTCACTCCACTAAATAAAAATTCCTTTGTACATTTGATATTTCTTTAGCAATTTTTCTTAGTGATCTAAAAATTGACATAATGTTTACTAGGATTGAAGATTAGGGATGCTTTTATGAGGAGATCCTTTCAACTAATGATAACCAATTTCCAAGCTCCACGAGGATAATTTATTATTTACTCTATCCACCAAGGTCTTTCACATATCAACAGTAGCCTTTTCCATCAAAGGCATTCCCAAATATGTACTAGAGATTCTAGCCACCTAAAATCCAAAAATACATTGAATATTTAAAGAATATTCACTATAGTCCTTGAGGAAATTTATTTTTTTATTATTCTATATTTATTTTTTTACTTATCTCCTTTTTGCACTTTTCTAGAATCTTCTTAAATCATTTGAATTCCTTGATGATCACCTCAACAAAAAAGAGAGTGTCTTCCACAAATTGTAGGTGGGTGATATTATCTAATCTTCAAGAGACATGCAACCTCTTAATATTCTTATTCTAAAATTTTTCTTCAATGGGCCATCCTAAAGATTCTACTATAATGAGGAAGACAAATGGTGAGAGAGGGTCACCCTACCTCAATCCTTGACTGGATTGAAAGTAGTACATTAGGGAACCATTAATCAAAACAAAGTAAGAGGTATTAGAAATAACACTATGAACCCATTTTCTCCATTCATTAAATAAACTAAATTTTTATGCATACAAAACTTTGATTCAAGGTAAATAATAGACGATAATGCAATATATCTCAATACCTTCACCGTCAATCACACCTTCACACTGGATAGAATTGAGTAAAGTACACCCTAGCTCTACCAGCTTTGTTCTTTGGATATATTATGCATTGTGGACTACTCATAAAACCAACATAACCTAGGTATGGAAACGGTAATAATGAAGGCAAATGATAATGATATGGAATTTGACACCATATACTTGCATGTGAAACATGTGTTGTAACAATGATGTGAGAGGCTGGACTTATAGAGGTTGGATATGATGGATAAAGGGCTAGGATTAAAAGATGAAATAAATGGATAAGATTAGATGACACAATTATAGGTTATGGATAAGGATCTTCTAGAGAATTCTTTTATGTGAATGGTTGAGATTAAAAGATGTACTATGATAATGGATGGTGGAGATGAAAAGTGAATTTAATTTTGGATCAGTCATTTAATAATTGTGACCAATTATTTAATAATTGTGGTAAGTGGTTGAGGATAAGGATGTGTGAGTGTACCTAAATTAATTAAATAATGGAAATATTTAATTAATTTATGGAGATGAAGTTGTTAGAAATGATAAATTAATTAAATAAATGAGATTTATTAATTAATTTGAGAGATGTTAAATTAAATAAATAAATAAAATTTATTTATTTAATATGAGAAAAAAATGGATGAATGAAAGAGATATAATATAATTAAGTGATAAAATTATTTAATTAATTTAGAAGACATGTTAGGATAAAAGGTGATGCTAGAATTATGTTGAAAATGAAGGTTAATACATGGTCATTTTTAGGTGTCTACATTTTGCCCCTCTTTGATACGATGTCTCATAAGGTAGCATCATGTCAAAGAAATAAAAAATGCCCCAGTCTTTGATGGAAAACCGAATACTAGATCATGGATGCCCGCTCAATAGTTTAATCAAAAATTTAAAAAAAAATCAAGTAAAATATCAAAGCAAATAGTGATGGAGTGAAAATGGGCTATGAGGTTGATAAAAGGTGAATAGGATGAAACAGGAACAAAAACAGAGGTTTAGGGGTGAAAGCCAAAGACTAGGGATAAATAATCTAGGCTAGGGATGAGAATTAGCAATTGGGGGCCTACAAATAATGGTAGGGAGACCCATCTCTCTTCATTTGCACTCACAAGATTTAGAAAATTCATAGAGAAGAAGACAAAAGTTATGTAGAACATTGTGACTATTCGTCAACACAAGCATCATAGTGAGAGGTTTAGGACCTTCTAGACACCGACAAGAGCTGGTAGACTGGTATGTGACTAAACCTAAGGCCTTTTGGGTAGTTTAGGGGACCGATTAGGCATCATAAATGTTAGGGAAAGGCTAAAAAAACATAGACATGGTTTATGAAAGCATGACCATGTGATCAGGCAATGCACCTATGTAGCAAGGTAGCACACCTGCATAGCACAGTGGCGTACCTATGCAAAATTTACACCCATGTGAGGGAAAATGCATATGTACAGTCACGATGAGTGCTTGGAAGAAAAAATGATGCACCTACATTTAGAGGTGCACTTGTGTAGACAACAATGCTTTTTTGTATGGAAGAGTGCATGGTATAGGAAATAACACACCTATGTCAAAAAGGGAACCTATGAGTAAAAATGATGTGCCTTTACATGTAAAAGGGCACCTATGCAAGAAAGGGATGTGCTTTAGCAATTAAGAAAAAGGGGGTTCAAGTAGACTTAGGAAAAAAAATTCAACTTGGTGATTTAGATGGATGCAGAAGTAACCATTGCTGATATAGTCATGAGTTAGGTGACCTAGGACTATGAGGTTGTTTTTGGGATCTATTGAGGAGGAGTGAGAGTTCTTGGCTAAAATCAAGATGTATCATATTTTGCGCATGCTAGAGATTGTAACGCCCGCCTTGAACACCTTAAAGAAATACACATGTATGCTACATGAAACAGGAACATTTTTTTTTTAAATGTTTTAGATAACAAATAATGTTAACATAACTAACTACGACATATTCTCTAAGGATTCAAGGCTGCATTACTTAACAATTCAACTAACATAATTTAACATTCATCAGTAACTGATCTAAAACCCATGCACAACTAAATAACTTATTCATATTCATTGCATGTCAACAAATAATGTAATACAATCTACATAATTAAATACATAATTGAAATGCTTTCCTTACTTATAAGTACATCATTACATTGCCATTTTCAGACTACATCAGAATCACATACATTATGATTGATCTGTTATACAAATCTGGTACGAGATTACACATACATCTTCATCAACTGGTGCAAGTACAATTGTCTGAAAACTAGGATAAATCTTTTCTGCATAAGAACTTGATGAAGAATAACCAATGGATAATAAAGCTCTTCCACCCAACCATGTGGAACCCTAAGGTCTACCCCCCAAGCTAGGAGTTAACATAAGGTCCCAAACAATGACAGTCAGGTAGACAAAGACTAACATGAACAAAAGGGCAACCAAACACCAATACAACACATGGCAATAACAACACAACACAACTTAACTTCCAGAGGCAACACGTAACAAATGAGGAGATACCAAACAAGGGATGCTAGGTTGTAGTAGGGAGAGTGTCATCGCACGGTCCTAGCATGGGTTATCCTAACAGCCTCTCACTAGGTGCCGGCCCCCATCTATGGTTATCCTGACAGCCTCTCACTAGGCGCCAGCCCCATAGGGTGACACATGCAGAATTGACCTTCCTTTCGTGAGGACAACGAAGTCAATCATGCCAACCAGGCCTTCTCTACCCATCCTTAGTCTATACAAGCACTATAGGCCATGGGAGAGGAATCCATTAATCTTATTAATGTGAAAACTACCCTTAACCCCCTAGTTCATTTTAGGTTATCACTTGATTAATCTACTTCCAACGGGTTATCCTGACTGCCACTTTGGGCATCGGCCCCACGTTGAAAGCCACTCTCCTTCCTAACACCTAGTAAACCCTAACCAGCATACAAGGCATTATAACATTACTCATACATATTCACTGCAAGGTATAATTCCTCTTGCATAACAATTGTTCCCATATCCACATGCAAATAATGCAAGGCATTATCCCTCTTGCATATCAACTTGATCATAGGGCAACTCACAAATATTGCCCATAACAATACATAAACATTACTCTGTTACAATACTCGATGTCTCCCCATTTCAAAATCTAACACAAAACTCAATACAAGATAAATATAATTAGACAAACAACAATACATATTAACATTTTAACCAAAACTTCATTCGTGATAGATTGTACTTCATACTCAACTAGAATCACATGTTTAAGACAATGCAACACTAGAACACCTATCCACATGTTGGTTGTACTCAAACACGACATACTATGCCTCTGTAATTTTGTCCACTAGCAATTTATCATATTACGACAATAAGAATTCTTAATTTCATTAACCATAATATATATAATCACAACAATTTTCTTTTAAACAAATAAATAATGACAACATTATTCTAAATCCCCAATTTATTTGGCTTTAAAAACAATCAACTATTCTTTTGAAATAATAATAATAATATTAATAATGATAATACTAATAATAATATATCAACTAATTATCTAATACAATTCCTCTTCAAAATATAAATATATCAATGATCTGAACAATTACCATTCCAGTTTATAACTATTTTTCGCAACCAATAGTAAGTTCCTTCTGTATCAAGATCCTAAACCAGAATCCAAACAATAATGATCAATAACTTCAAAACATTCATCAATTGATTCATCACCAATAAATATTTAAATTAAACAAATCCATCTATTAAAACAGCTCATTAGATTATACAAATCCTTCTATAGTATAAAAACTCAAAACACAAAAATAATTGAAGTATCCTATATCATTTCTCCATAGTTCCCTAGTACTCATGCACTCGATTATCTTATCCTCCAACGATTTCTAAAGTTTCAAGGTTATAAGAAATTGAACTTATAGAGAATGCTAATAGCTAGACTTAAAAGGATTATGGATCAATTATACGGTTGAAGCATTAAAAGTATTATTGCACTAATCAAGAACATTATGAATTAATTATTCATAACTCCCAAATCATGTTGCTCACTAAATCCTCGATAAACCCTTTCCTTGAATTGGCTCTAGAAAGCAATAATACAAAACAAATTATCCTACCATAAAACCTAATCGTTCCTACAATGGAATAGCAAATAACATTATTATAAAATTAGGTATTTGGCCATCATGTTTCCGTTTTGACTTAATAATAAGAATAGTAAAAATAATAATAATAATTATTATTGAAATAATAACAATAATGATACTAATAATAACATGGATATCAATAGTACTATTATTAATACACATATGTATTCAAACACATTGTAAAGAAAATAAACATTCCTTAGGGTTAATCTAAGCCAATCAAATGAAATGCATACAAGAAAGCACAACTAACCTAGATTAACAATGACGGGTTTCTGCAGCCTAGAATTGAAATGATAAACCTTAATGCATGGAAAGTAAATAAGAAAACTCTGTTTCTGCCTCCAAAATGTGACCTCTTCTCAGTGAAGTGCAACAGATTCTGCACAGAGTCTGTGAGCTGTCTAGGGTTGCATCTACAACTACAGATTTGTCCTCTACTGCTAGATTTGTCCCCTACTCAAAGACTGCTCCTATTCTATTACAACTGAGGATCCACATGCAACCAAATGCCATTTACATTTCCCTATCACCCCAGGTAATGGTACCAAACTCATGCTTGACTTGCCCTTTGTATAATATAGACCATAAAACATACCCAAACCGTTAACATCTAATATTTGTATAAAAGGAATTGCTGCAAAGGCATATTAAAATAGCTAAAATGTCAACACACAGGAAGGCATACAGACCTGATTGCCCGACTGCAAGCTTCCAACTTTGTCTTTAGACTGTTCTGTCGGATCCCCTTTGGCCACTCTATGAACCCTTTAACCCCCCTTGCAATATGAGGGTTGCTAGTATCTGGGGTGTCCCCTACACCACGATTAAAAGGAATATATGCTCGATGGACAACAGATTGTTGTGAAAAGTTTGAATATTTTGTTGGGGTTGGGAATCTGTCATGCACAGAACTTGTTTTTGCAAAATTCCCCTCTCCCAGGGTTTGATCCTGGTAAATGCATTGCTGGTGAGTTTTTCAATTGACCTTCTCTTCCAGCAAAAAGGTTTTTGTTCTGTGATTAGAATGGCAGGTCCAACTTTAGCTTCTTCATTTGTTTCCGTCTGTAAAATGATGACATCTGCTTCATTCCAAGATGGCTGTCTATTTTCTCTATGATAATCATTTAACTTTTCCCTTTTAGATTCCACTTTCCTTACCAATAAGCAAACCAGTCACTATCATGTGAAGCACATAAATAGTTCCTTTAATAGCAACAGTGCGGCAAAAAGCTTGAGGCAGCTCGGCTTGGCCATAGACTGGATATAAAAATGCTCCAGACGTGTTAACAAATCTGCCAATTGAAGAGAGATAGAGAACTAAACATTCAATGCCATCTTTTGTTCTTAGTACTGTGCTTTGCCCCTGAGACTCATCCTCCTGATCATAATCTGCTAGGGCTATGGCATATAAAATCATGATAGAATTTTGTCTAGACACGCAGAACTTCCTCCATTTGTAAAACTTAAAAGAGAAGACTCTCACAAAAGATTAAATAGGCTATAAGCTGTACGATTGATAGATGAAGGTAGACATTGGCGGTCCAAAAAAATGTACAAAGCTACTCTCCAAGTCCTCCTGGGTGAGCTTCTCTTGATTCTGAATCAACTTAAAGAACTTCATGAGATGCTTCTTCTCCGCCAAACTAAGCATCCTGTCCTGAAAAATACTGGCCCTAGAATCCGGCACAGGCATCAAACCTTTCTCAAACCCCGACCAAATATAGCTGCTCTCCACAGACTTAAACTCCATGTATTTACTCGTCCCAGATTTCAATAACAAGTCCACCAAAAGACCTCTACACAGGCAAAGCTTGGGGCCTGCGATGTCCAAATTGAAGCTTCTGGAAGGCCCTAAACCTTCTAAACTGTAAGATTTTTGCTCAAAGTCTGAGTATACAATTCGATCGGTTGGGGCTTCTAGGAGGAGTTCCTCCTCTTCTTAGCTGAGTTCGAACTCATGCAACTACAAAGTTAACATTGAAGTTTACCAATACACTCCAATTAATCTTCTTACCATTCATAACTGATGCAGCGTCCGGTTTAAAATTACAAAATGCTTATCTGTTAGATGGAATAAGACAAAATTGCATGGAATGGACTGATTATATTAGATTGACTTTTAAATATGAATTCACAAACGCAAATTACAAAACACCCGCTCCATGCATTGCCGTCATTACCATATCGATGGCTAGGGATCGTGATGAAAAGCAGTGTCAAACGGATAAAGATAGAACAGTTAAATGTCTGAGAGGATAGGGAATTTATAGAGGAAACATACGTGATTGAATCTATGCAAGGAGTTTAACAAGAGGGATCTGAGAGATCTTAAGGAAACGTTATCTTGGATCTCCAAACCCTATCAATCATACGCTGGTCTAAGATTACAAAAAAGAGGAATTGCCGGATTACATCCTCATTAATATGAAGAAGACCATCGAAATGATTGATTGCATAGATGACAGAATGATTCGGCAAATGCAGTGGAAGGAAGACAATTTTGAAGAACGAACTCCTTGAGCAGAAAAATAATTAAAAACCCTAAGAGATGTTACTATTTAAACGTAGAGAGGACAGTCTACAGACATGAGCTTTGATGGCACAACACAGAATACAAATTGATTTCAGATCGTAATATATCTTAAAGTGGATGTCCAATCAACAAACTATTTGGAATCAAATATACAACAACAACATTTGCAGATTCGGAATAAAGTTCAGAGACAAGGCATTCGACAGAACCTGGCTACGATATCAAATCGATGAGTCTGCTTCAATTGTTGCAGTTCCAAGCTGCTTATTCCAGCCTTCTTCTCTTTTCTTTCACCTGTAATGCTATCCTCTTTGCCTCTACAAGTTTTTCTTTTATAGAACAGTCCCTTCCATCGTCCAAGGAACTCGGCACGTGATCCTATGCATCTCCCTCCTCAAGATATACTTTTATTTAATTTAATGATCCCAAAAAGGTTACTTTTTTAAATATTAACACACAATTCTAACAACATTTAATTACTTTATAGCCGACCAACCATATTGTATTTAATAAAGTTATAACATTACAACAATCTATAATTGTACAACTATATATTAATTTATTTTATTAATTAAGTTGTAAATCACTAATTACAACATAACTTACAACTATTTTATTTATTTAAATATTTATTGCAAATAATATTATATTAAATAATACAAAATTTCTTACAATCTTTATTTAACAACTATACTTCTAATAAAATAATAATTTATTTACAACAATAATTAACAACTATCGACCTAATACTCAATATTATCTTTTATAAATATATTTAATTATCAACATTATACGTTCCGTAATATAATTCTATTTAATGCACAATGATTCCTTACACACTTAGACACTTTCTAACCTAGTTAGACTCCAAGGTGCAATATTACTTGTTCGCAAATCATGATCGAATGATAGACAATGACCAAAAGGAATAAACTGACAACCAGACAACACTGACATGGGACCTCACGTTAACTCCAAACAACTAATCCATTGGCGAAGGCATGCTCAGACTTGTAATCAGGTGGAGTCGATGCCTAGTACCTGCATTCATGCAGCAACGCACAGTTAAACATACAAGATATATATCCACATGCAGTCCTATAGTGAATGGAAATCGCAGTGGGGTAGGGTGCTCGAGAGCGAGTAATACGACACTGTTCCATTCACGTTTATGTATAAACATGTAACTAGATTGAGCAAGATTTCTGATTACTAGTCAACAACATAAAACATTTAATCCTCTTACAATCCAATTTCGCAATTGACATCAAAACATATGTAACATCTAGTTTATTTATCAAATTCTGAAGCATAAAATAACCTATTCCAACATCAATATCTGTTATCATCACAATTAGGTCCATAATAAAGTACCAAGATAACAAGAGATCCATCATCTACAGTCTAATATACTGTCATAAAGTCTAATACTACTAAACAAACATCAATCTAATAGACGACGAGATGAGCGGCACTACATCCTCCCCCCCTAGGATCAGGCTTACTCCTGGAAGCCTGCAACAAGTATGGGTATAATTCTCACATACGGGATGTATCTTCCCAGGTAGCTGAAGTCTCATCACTACTCGATGGGCATCCGACCCATCCATCCCCAACACTATGTCATAGGATCCTAGTGATATAATGAGAAGATCCACCGTGGTAGATAAGGGACCTATCCTCAACTCACAACCATATACAAGAGAGTCTACTATTACCTTAGATCCAGAGGCTAATTCCACTTGCCACTTAACATTTCTAGGTTGCTAGATGAGGGCTACGAATGAATATGTTCTTCAGAGTTTGAACAACTAGTATAGCTTGATGGGCTAATATAAATTCCAGAGTACCTAGTGTCAGAAAACTTGGCTCTGATACCAGATGCAACGCCCGCCTTGAACACCTTAAAGAAATACACATGTATGCTACATGAAATAGGAACATTTTTTTTTTAAATGTCTTAGATAACAAATAATGTTAACATAACTAACTACGACATATTCTCTAAGGATTCAAGGCTGCATTATTTAACAATTCAACTAACATAATTTAACATTCATTAGTAACTGATCTAAAACCCATGCACAATTAAATAACTTATTCATATTCATTGCATGTCGACAAATAATGTAATACAATCTACATAATTAAATACATAACTGAAATGCTTTCCTTACTCATAAGTACATCATTACATTGCCATTTTTAGACTACATCAGAATCACATACATTATGATTGATCTATTATACAAATCTGGTACAAGATTACACATACATCTTCATCAACTGGTACAAGTACAATTGTCTGAAAATTGGGATAAATCTTTTCTGCATAAGAACTTGACGAAGAATAACCAATGGATAATAAAGCTCTTCCACCTGACCATGTGGAACCCTAAGGTCCACCCCCCGAGCTAGGAGTTAACATGAGGTCCCAAACAATGACAGTCAAGTAGACAAAGACTAACATGAACAAAAGGGCAACCAAACACCAATACAACACATGGCAATAACAACACAACATAACTTAACTTCCAGAGGCAACACGTAACAAATGAGGAGAGACTGAACAAGGGATGCTAGGTTGTAGTAGGGAGAGTGTCAGCGCACGGTCCTAGCATGGGTTATCCTAACAGCCTCTCACTAGGTGCTGGCCCCCATCTATGGTTATCCTGATAGCCTCTCACTAGGCGCCAGCCCTATAGGGTGACACATGCGGAATTGACCTTCCTTTCGTGAGGACAAGGAAGTCAATCATGCCAACCAGGCCTTCTCTACCCATCCTTAGTCTATACAAGCACTACAGGCCATGGGAGAGGAATCCATTAATCTTATTAATGTGAAAGCTACCCTTAACCCCCTAGTTCATTTTAGGTTATCACTTGATTAATCTACTTCCAATGGGTTATCCTGACTGCCACTTTGGGCGCCGGCCCCACGTTGAAAGCCACTCTCCTTCCTAACACCTAGTAAACCCTAACCACCATACAAGGCATTATAACATTACTCATACATATTCACTGCAAGGTATAATTCCTCTTGCTTAACAATTATTCCCATATCCACATGCAAATAATGCAAGGCATTATCCCTCTTGCATATCAACTTGATCATAGGGCAACTCACAAATATTGCCCATAACAATACATAAACATTACTCTGTTACAATACTCGATGTCTCCCCATTTCAAAATCTAACACAAAACTCAATACAAGATAAATATACTTCGACGATCAACAATACATATTAACATTTTAACCAAAACTTCATTCGTGATAGATTGTACTTCATACTCAACTAGAATCACATGTTTAAGACAACGCAACACTAGAACACCTATCCACATGTTGGTTGTACTCAGACACGACATACTATGCCTCTAAAATTTTGACCACTAGCAATTTATCATATTACGACAACAAGAATTCTTAATTTCATTAACCATAATATATATAATCACAACAATTTTCTTTTAAACAAATAAATAATGACAACATTATTCTAAATCCCCAATTTATTTGGCTTTAAAAACAATCAACTATTCTTTTGAAATAATAATAATAATATTAATAATGATAATAATAATAATAATAATAATAATAATAATATATCAACTAATTATCTAATACAATTCCTCTTCAAAATATAAATATATCAATGATCTGAACAATTACCATTCCAGTTTATAACTATTTTTCGCAACCAATAGTAAGTTCCTTCTATATCAAGATCCTAAACCAGAATCCAAACAATAATGATCAATAACTTCAAAACATTCATCAATTGATTCATCACCAATAAATATTTAAATTAAACAAATCCATCTATTAAAACAGCTCATTAGATTATACAAATCCTTCTATAGTATAAAAACTCAAAACACAAAAATAATTGAAGTATCCTATATCATTTCTCCATAGTTCCCTAGTACTCATGCACTCGATTATCTTATCCTCCAATGATTTCTAAAGTTTCAAGGTTATAAGAAATTGAACTTATAGAGAATGCTAATAGCTAGACTTAAAAGGATTATGGATCAATTATACGGTTGAAGCATTAAAAGTATTATTGCACTAATCAAGAACATTATGAATTAATTATTCATAACTCCCAAATCATGTTGCTCACTAAATCCTCGATAAACCCTTTCCTTGAATTGGCTCTAGAAAGCAATAATACAAAACAAATTATCCTACCATAAAACCTAATCGTTCGTACAATGGAATAGCAAATAACATTATTATAAAATTAGGTATTTGGCCATCATCTTTCCGTTTTGACTTAATAATAAGAATAGTAAAAATAATAATAATTATTATTATTGAAATAATAACAATAATGATAATAATAATAATTATAATTATAATAATGATACTAATAATAACATGGATATCAATAGTACTATTATTAATACACACATGTATTCAAACACATTGTAAAGAAAATAAACATTCCTTAGGGTTAATCTAAGCCAATCAAATGAAATGCATACAAGAAAGCACAACTAACCTAGATTAACAATGACGGGTTTTTGTAGCCTAGAATTGAAACGATAAACCTTAATGCACGGAAAGTAAATAAGAAAACTCTGTTTTTGCCTCCAAAATGTGACCTCTTCTCAGTGAAGTGCATCAGATTCTACGCAGAGTCTGTGAGCTGTCTAGGGTTGCATCTACAACTACAGATTTGTCCTCTACTGCTAGATTTGTACCCTACTCAAAGACTGCTCCTATTCTATTACAACTGAGGATCCACATGCAACCAAATGCCATTTACATTTCCCTATCACCCCAGGTAATGGTACCAAACTCATGCCTAACTTGCCCTTTGTATAATATAGACCATAAAACATACCCAAACCATTAACATCTAATATTTGTATAAAAGGAATTGCTGCAAAGGCATATTAAAATAGCTAAAATGTCAACACACAGGAAGGCATACAGACCTGGTTGCCCGACTGCAAGCTTCCAACTTTGTCTTTAGACTGTTCTGTCGGATCCCCTTTGGCCACTCTATGAACCCTTTAACCCCCCTTGCAATATGAGGGTTGCCAGTATCTTGGGTGTCCCCTACACCATGATTAAAAGGAATATATGCTCGATGGACAATAGATTGTTGTGAAAAGTTTGAATATTTTGTTGGGGTTGGGAATCTGTCATGCACAGAACTTGTTTTTGCAAAATTCCCCTCTCCCAGGGTTTGACCCTGGTAAATGCATTGCTGGTGAGTTTTTCAATTGACCTTCTCTTCCAGTAAAAATGTTTTTGTTCTGTGATTAGAATGGTAGGTCCTAATTTAGCTTCTTCATTTGTTTCCGTCTGTAAAATGATGACATCTGCTTCATTCCAAGATGGTTGTCTATTTTCTCTATGATAATGATTTAACTTTTCCCTTGTAGATTCCACTTTCCTTACCAATAAGCAAACCAGTCACTGCCATGCGAAGCACATAAATAGTTCCTTTAATAGCAGCAGTGCAGCAAAAAGCTTGAGGTAGCTCGGCTTGGCCATAGACTAGATATAAAAATGCTCCAGACGCATTAACAAATCTGCCAATTGAAGAGATATAGAGAACTAAACATTCAATGCCATCTTTTGTTCTTAGTATTGTGCTTTGCCCTCTGAGACTCATCCTCCTGATCATAATCTGCTAGGGCCATGGCATATAAAATCATGATAGAATTCTGTCCAGACACGCAGAACTTCCTCCATTCATAAAACTTAAAAGAGAAGACTCTCACAAAAGATTAAATAGGCTATAAGCTGTACGATTGATAGATGAAGGCAGGCATTGGCGGTCCAAAAAAATGTACAAAGCTACTCTCCAAGTCCTCCTGGGTGAGCTTCTTTTGATTCTGAATCAAATTAAAGAACTTCATGAGATGCTTCTTCTCCGCCAAATTGAGCGTCCTATCCTGAAAAATACTGGCCCTGGAATCCGGCACAGGCATCAAACCTTTCTCAAACCCCGACCAAATATAGCTGCTCTCCACAGACTTAAACTTCATGTATTTACTCACCCCAGATTTCAATAACAAGTCCACCAAAAGACCTCTACACAGGCAAAGCTTGGGGCCTGCGATGTCCAAATTGAAGCTTCTGGAAGGCCCTAAACCTTCTGAATTGTAAGATTTTTGCTCAAAGTCTGAGTATACAATTCGATCAGTTGGGGCTTCTAGGAGGAGTTCCTTCTCTTCTCAGCCGAGTTCGAACTCATGCAACTAGAAAGTTAACATTGAAGTTTACCAATACGCTCTAATTAATCTTCTTACCATTCATAACTGATGCAGCGTCCGGTTTAAAATTACAAAATGCTTATCTGTTAGATGGAATAAGACAAAATTGCATGGAATGGACCAATTATATTAGATTGACTTTTAAATATGAATTCACAAACGCAGATTACAAAACACCCGCTCCATGCATTGCTATCATTACCATATCGATGGCTGGGGATCGTGATGAAAAGCAGTGTCAAACAGATAAAGCTTGAACAGTTAAATGTCTGAGAGGATAGGGAATTTACAGAGGAAAAATACATGATTGAATCTATGCAAGGAGTTTAGCAAGAGGGATCTGAGAGATCTTAAGGAAACGTTATCTTGGATCTTCAAACCCTATCAATCATACGCTGGTCTGAGATTACAAAAAAGAGGAATTGCCAGATTACATCCTCGTTAATATGAAGAAGACCATCGAAATGATTGATTGCACGGATGACAGAATGATTCAGCAAATGCAGTGGAAGGAAGACAATTTTGAAGAACGAACTCCTTGAGCAGAAAAATAATTAAAAACCCTAAGAGATGTTACTATTTAAACGTAGAGAGGACAGTCTATAGACATGAGCTTTGATGGCACAACACATAATACAAATTGATTTCAAATCGTAATATATCTTAAAGTGGATGTCCAATCAACAAACTATTTGTTATCAAATAAACAACAACATTTGCAGATTCAGAATAACGTTCAGAGACAAGGTATTCAACAGAACCTGGCTACGATATCAAATCGATGAGTCTACTTCAATTGCTGCAGTTCCAAGCTGCTTATTCCAGCCTTCTTCTCTTTTCTTTCACCTGTAATGCTGTCCTCTTTGCATCTACAAGCTTTTCTTTTATAGAACAGTCCCTTCCATTGTCCAAGGAACTCGGCACACGATCCCGTGCATCTCCCTCCTCAAGATATACTCTTATTTAATTTAATGATCCCAAAAAGGTTATTTTTTTAAATATTAACACACAATTTCGACAACATTTAATTACTTTATAGCTGACCAACCATATTGTATTTAATAAAGTTATAACATTACAACAATCTATAATTGTACAACTATATATTAATTTATTTTATTAATTAAGTTGTAAATCACTAATTACAACATAACTTACAACTATTTTATTTATTTAAATATTTATTGCAAATAATATTATATTAAATAATACAAAATTTCTTACAATCTTTATTTAACAACTATTCTTCTAATAAAATAATAATTTATTTACAACAATAATTAACAACTATCGACCTAATACTCAATATTATCTAATATAAATATATTTAATTATCAACATTATACGTTCCGTAATATAATTCTATTTAATGCACAACGATTCCTTACACATTTAGACACTTTCTAACCTAGTTAGACTCCAAGGTGCAATATTACTTGTCCGCAAATCATGATCGAATGACAGACAATGACCAAAAGGAATAAACTGACAACCAGACAACACTAACATGGGACCTCATGTTAACTCCAAACAACTAATCCATTGGCGAAGGCACGCTCAGACCTGTAATCAGGTGGAGTTGATGCCTAGTACGTGCATTCCTGCAGCAACGCACAGTTAAACATACAAGATATATATCCACATGCAGTCCTATAGTGAATGGAAATCACAGTGGGGTAGGGTACTCGAGAGCGAGTAATACGACACTATTCCATTCACGTTTATGTATAAACATGTAACTAGATTGAGCAAGATTTCTGATTACTAGTCAACAACATAAAACATTTAATCCTCTTACAATCCAATATCGCAATTGACATCAAAACATCTATAACATCTAGTTTATTTATCAAATTCTGAAGCATAAAATAACCTATTCCAACATCAATATCTGTTATTATCACAATTAGGTCCATAATAAAGTAACAAGATAACAAGAGATCCATCATCTACGGTCTAGGATACTGTCATAAAGTCTAATACTACTAAACAAACATCAATCTGATAGTCGACGAGATGAGGGGCACTACAGAGATCAGGGCACACACAACCATGATGACAACTTTGATCAAGAGATGGTACAGTGAGATGAGAGTATTCCTTCTTCCCACTGGTGAGATTAATGTGACCTTAGAGGATGTGTGGAGGATACTAAGGTTTCTAATTCATGGATCCTTATTACGATATGATTTGGCCACTAGAGTGGTGACACTATAAAGGTTATTCATTGATGATGATCTACCAGTGGATGGGACTCAACTAGACCTAACACAAATTGAGATGGATGACCCACTAGCACTATTCATAGAAGGATTGATCTTATATGTTCTAGTTCCTAGGAGATGAGATAGGTATTTTACAATTGGATGGGGAGATATGTTAGAGTGCATGGTGGAGGGAGAGGTGTTTGCATGGGGTCATTGTGTTTGAGCACACCTATATAGAGAGTTGTACAGCTACATCTATAGCTAGAGTCAGTCAGTACATTAGTTGTGGAGTGACTCTACTTCATGTATGGGCATGGGAGAATATTGTTGTCATGAGGCCACTATGTGATTGGATGAGTGGTGATGGAGAGCCTTATTATGGGCTCTATGTAGGGGTGCTACACTATTGGCATGTAGGTGACATGGATTATTGGAGGAGGGTGTTAGATGACTTGGACATAGTGACATGGATAATATGGAGTGAGTGTGAGGATTGGGAGAATGATGATGATCAATTTTGATATGTACAATAGACTAGGTACATACTTGGCTTGAAAACATAGATTGTAGAGGTATATGCCTAGGTAGGTGTTATGACAATTCAGATAGAGGTAGAGAACACCGATCCATGAGGCTATCTTTGCCAGGGTGACGAGGGATGTTGGACCTTGGAGGCATGCACTAGATCCACAGATCCTTCTGGCAGAGTTTCAATGACTAGTACTTGTATGGTGGGTACCACCAGGTGTGGAGGTAGAGAATGTGGGGACTAGCCCTGACTATGATGCATGGTGGGCTATGCATAGGCTAGTTTGTCTTATAGTTTCAAGCGCACAGGCTAGATAGGTTGCAATGCCTCCATTTCAAAGATGGGTTAGGCAGTGAATTGAGGGAGGCGTTGGTGGATAGGGTGGAGGAGGTGATGGTGGTGGGGACGGAGGTTAGGGACCTGATGGTAGAAATGGGGGAGGATGGGGTGAGGCATAGGTTACTTCGGTGGATGCCCTAGATGTAACTGCATAGGAGGAAGACATAGATTCACTATGTGCATCCTGAGATAGTTTGTAGACAGAGGTGGAATGATTACAAGGTCTCCTCGTAGGCATGACTTCATAGAAAGATAGTTTGCATCTATAGGTAGAGAGAGTGTAGGGATTACATGCATAGGTGGTGACGGAGAAGGATAGTGCCTTGTTACAAATATAGAAATTATAGGCATGGGCACAAGGACAAGTAGGAGGAGATGGCGATCATATATTACTAGTAGAACACATCGATTATATATACTAAGAGTGGGGTGAATTAGTATATGCTACTTTTATTCCAATCTCACTTTATCAACAAAAACATTCTACTGCATTCAATTGATTTTGAAAGAAACAATGCAACTCAAAGCAAAGTCAGACAACTACATAACCATCAAAAACCATAACACCATATTTACGTGGAAAACCTTAGAAGGGAAAAATAATAGTGAGCAAGCTACTTGGATCTACTGTCCAAAACAAGCACAAATAAAAACAAGTTTACAATATGTTTTGTGGGCTACAACCCAAAGGAAGCTATAACTCCCTGATACAAAGTTTTATGAGCTTCAACTCAAAGGAAGCTACAAATCCCTAGAGTTCTACAACACTTAGAAACTTATAGAATAAAAGATGACTTCAAACCCTCTACTCTTTCCACTCTATTCAATAACACTTCCATAGTAAACTTCAACAACCTTCAACACTTATGCTCTATCAACTCTACTTCAAACACTCTTCCACACCTCTGTAATACACTTCAACATACACTCACATACATTCTTCTTTCACACACCCCTCACTTCACACTCACTTGCAAAAAATAGGATCTTTTATTTATATTCTCTACAAGTATTCAAAACTTCTCCTTGGTTAACCTAGATGAAACATGTAACACATAACAAACCAACCTTTTCTGGTCCCAAATCATCTATGGTGATGTAGGAATCAAATTCCATCATATGGTTCATGCAAATTGATCATAGGGACCTATTTTACCTTAACACAAATCTCCACATAGGCGTACACTTCCAAACACATGGCGCAATCACCTAAACATTCCAATCTGGCTCAACAACCACTTATCCTTCCATGCATTAGCTCTAGACCTAAAGCAGTACCAGAGAAACAAAATAACATCATGCAGATCACACAATAAGCATTATGTAACTTGTAGAAACATTGTCAAGCATTTCTTTCCTTGATTTACATATCTTCTTTCTGACATAGGCAAACATACACTAATCCCATTTTCTCTTGCATACTCTAATTACATGATCTTGATATAGAACATTGACAAACAAACTTGCGATAATCCTCAACACCTAAAACTTGAAATGAGAAAATATAAAAACACTTTAAACTTATCATTCAAACCACAAATCCAAATATTATAGTGTGGTGAAATGTGGTGGCTTTTACTTTCTCCCTTTGATAGTCTCAACCAACAACAAGACTTGTCTTTACACAATTGACTCCAAAGATCATTATGGTACATCTTATCATTTGAAACTTGAATCATGCATACCTTTTACCTCTATATAACTATCCTCCAAACTGTAATTTCATATCTTCAAATGTGGAGAAATGCAAAGCAATATATTGTACCTTAGTGACTACATCAACACTATCATACTACTGTCTTCACTCTGCTAGCTCTAGAAAGCTCTGTGGTAACTTTCATGCTCTAAAACTTGAAACATGTATACCTCATGTCTGTCTTTATCTATTTTCCAAACCACAAGGCCATATCTTCATCTATGGTAGAATGCAGTACAATCTTCTACACTCAAAAACTAAAAATCACAACTTCTTCATGTTAGCAAATCTTGTAGCGTAACAACATTCACTAGTTAATGAACTTCAGAAGATAAGTTACAACTATGTACAGATGATTCTAATCATTCTCATGTCTTTCACCACCATGTCTTACACATCACAACACCTCTAATAATCATTCTTTGATAGCTTCTCTGATCATCATTGCTTTGACAGCAACATCATCATCACTACTGCTCCATTCTTTTGACAACAAATGCAACATAATGCCTTCCCCTTCACAACACTTTTGATCACTCTTGTTTTGAAATTCACTTCATCAATATGTTTCTCACCATAACTCCTCTACTCAACATACCTTTGAAACCAACATCACAACTCTTCTAAACAACGTTCCTTTGACATCAATGACAACACATGCAACAATCTCCCCCTTTGTCATTGATGGAAATAATAACCTATTATGCATCATTTTTCTTCCCCTTTTACATCAAGGGAAAAGGGCTATTGGTCTTCCTCTGTACTAATAGAACATTCAATCTCCCCTTGACTGTTCAATCCTTGTTATGCTATATATTCTCTCATCTATGTGCTCTCCCTGATATTGAGAAATGGTGAGCAAACATACACCAGATTAAACCATTATAGAATAATATATAGTATTGTATTCAGGATGATGTTGCAATACAATTCAATGGGTTTTTAAAGCCTTAATATTCTCATCTATAACTTCTTACGGGAAATTAACTTCCCAAAACCTAACTTATAAACTAGCATTTATTTAATATGCATAAACTAACAATGTAATACTATATAATATTATGCCAACATTCCCCCCTTATTCCATTGTTCTTGTAAAAGTACCAGGGGACCCCCCCTGAATGATAACATACTCAACAAATCTGATTACATAATATGAATACATATTTTATAGAAGATCTTCTCCCAAAGAACAAATCCTAAACCAAGCAGGGCTCCATCATGCTGTCTCGTCTACCCTCAGAAAGGCATAGCTTCAAGCTGTGTTCTTGAGCTCTTTAGTCCCAAGCTCTCAAATCACAGAGTTTTGAATTATTCAACAATGAGCCTTAAGAGATACGACAAATCTCTGCCATTGTCTAGTGACCGCGAAAGGGTATAATTCAAGATCATATACTCTTTAAAGCTTGCTGGACAACAATCCATATTGAGTTCAACACAAAATCCCAAACCTGTCTCCAAAACAAAATCTTCACAAAACATACATTCTTCAAATCTGTTAGCATCAACAAAGAAAAGAAAAACAACCAAAACCAAAAATGCTTCTCATGCAAAGCATCATCTCAAAGCAAAAAGCTAACTTGAGTTGATGGAAAATCCTCCATTCTCCAATGCCACCTACCTCCAATATGACCCTGTTACACTTTAACCAACTGATGTCTTGGATGAGTCTTTGGAGGCCTCATTAGGTGTAGTATAAATGGCCCCGAGAGCAGAAGAAATGTTTGATGTAGCCATGATAAAATAAAATGAACAAGGTGTTAGATTCACCAAAAGTGCACCTTTTACAATATAGTGTAAACAAATATATCCTTATAACTCCAATGTTTTCCACCTTATTACTCCAAAAATTCAATAAGTTAAATCAACAAAGAAAACTCAAACAACTTCTCATTTCACACCTTATATCTCCAAATCAACTCCTTACAACTTCAAAAACCCATTATTTCATCATTTTTAAAATAAACATCTCATATAAATTTGTACAAAACAAACATGCACTTCACATCCAAAATTTGTTGTTATAATCTCTTATAACTAACTCTTGCATACTTCATACTAATTTCACTCTCATCATTTTCAATATAGTTAAGATTGTTGAATTTCAAAACTTCAAAACAAGGAATTAGGGCTACAGGCGAAACACTAATATTCAAATTAGAACTCTTCTTGTTTCAGTTTGAAAAACCATACCTATATTAGGATATCATAACCATAAACCTTCCTCAAAAAATTTCTCTAGAACTCCTATCATCAATAGCCTTCCACAATGTGGACTTCCATGCAGACTCTCAAAATTTAAGATCCCTTCCAATCTATCTGACAACAACAACAATACCTAATTTGCCCTTCATATACTCAATTTGAGTAGCAAAACCCATGGCCTTAGTCCCTTTACTGAATTCCCTTTAAATACTCTGATACAAAAAACTACACCTTTCTCCTCCAAATAGAAAGGCACCTACCATTTCTCAGGTTCTAACCCTAGGTCATTAAATCCTGGTTGCATGTTACATAGTGAGATGCAAGGATATAAAGGCTGGCTATTGATTTTCCTTTTCTTCTATGTCCAACGAATGCAACAAGCAGTGGCTGTTAAAGATCCTGCTACTTTAATTACTGTAGCTATCCAATTTCCTAGGATGAGGATCTCCTTTGTCCAATCATGAATTCAATCTTCTCACAGACACAAGAACGAACCTGCCTAGGGTTGGATGCTTATAGAAAATGAAACAGCATCAAGATATAACTTTCTCCCTTCTATATTAATCGTTGCAGATATTTCTTCATTCATACAACATAAAATTAGACATTTCCTCCCTCACATCATAGGATCACATATTTCTCTGATACCATATTGACAAATGGTGAGAAAATATACACCAGATTAAACCATTATAGAATAATATAGTATCATCTTCAGGATGATATTGCAATACAATTCAATGGCTTTTTAAAGCCTTATTATTCCTGTATATAACTTCTTATGGGAAAGTAACTTCCCAAAATCTAACTTATAAACTAACATTTATTTAATATGCATAAACTATTAATGTAATATTATATACTATTATGCCAACACCTGAGAGGTAGCCTCCATCAATCTAGGGATAAATTATATATCTTAAACTATTACCCCTAGATAGATGCATCATCTGTGCATCTAGTTAGAAGGAGGGGCAACAACCCCTAACTTATGCCTAAGATATTCAAATCTATCCTTGGAAAGTACATTTGTGAAGATATCTACAACTTGATCCTTTGTAGGTACATACTCCAATCTTACTTCGTGATTTGCAATAGGTTCTCTCTTAAAAAGTGATACTTGGTTGATATGTGCTTGGTTCTAGAGTGTATCATTGGATTCTTTGATATGTTTATGGCACTTGTAGTGTCACACAGGATAGGAGTGGGCTCATCATACATTACCTTGATATCTTTCAATGTTTGCTTCATCCACAATACTTGAGTACAACAAGATGTAGCTACATACTCTTCTTCTATTGTTGATAAAGAAACTGAATCGTATTTCTTACTAAACCATGAGACCAATCTATCTCTCAAAAAGAAAGATCTACAACTGGTACTTTGCCTATCATCAATACTGCAAGCCCAAACTACATCAAAATATGCACTCAAAGAAAAAGCATTACCTTTTTGATACCACAGTCCAAAATTCAGAGTGCTCTTCAAATATATGAATATTATTTTGACTTCCTTCGCATGTATTTTTTTTGAAGCATCTTGAAACCTTACAACCATGCAAACAATTTGCATAATGTCAAGCCTTGATGTTGTTAAATATAGTAGGCCCCTAATCATAGACCTGTTCAAAGTCTGATCAGCTTGAGGTGACTCATCATATTTATTTAAATGACAACTTGTTACCATAGGAGTACTTACTGTTGACCCGCAAAAGTGCATGGTGTGACACCTCAAGAATCAGAAGCTAACTCCTCTCTTGAAAGGAGATTGGGTGATCTCCCCAAGGACTCAGGGGGTACCGGGTCTCGGTAAAAATGGGACGGCTCAGTTGTGGAATGTATGCTATTTGATAAGGGGCTTGGTGTAATGGCAGACAAACAATTGTTGCATGATCAAGCTCAGTGTGATGGGTTATTAAATTATCTTCATGAAACAAAACATACTTATGTTTAGCGATCTTAATTCATTCCTTTGTTTCATGAAGAATATATTATAGATATTCACTTGCCTACAATGATTTGTCCTTTAGGTTTACAGGCAAGTTTTATATTTCAACATTAAATCTAAACAACTAAACTACTTAAACTAATATCTAATCTAACTAACTATAAAAAAAACAAAATAGTGAAGAGTAGAGAAAAAAGAAAGAAAAGAGAAGAACAAAGAACATAAGTTAGGAGAGAACAAGAATGAATTTAATAATCTGAGCAAATTGATTTGTTTTAATAAGTTTCACTTGCAAATATAAACAAACTACTCTTAACTCTGTCAATCTAAGCTCAACATGAGAAAGGAGTAATGCAAGAGTCTAAGGGAACCAAATAACACAGGATGATCTTTGTTTATGAAAACATAAATTAAACCATCACCACATTGCTTGTGCAGATGGTAAACAACGAATCCATAAAAAAAAAACATTCAAATTCAGAATTGTATATTTACAAGAAGAAACTTAATTAGTTTTACAATACTCTTACTCAGATGATCAAATAAACATATACTCTCAACTAAAAGATTCATGCATGAAGAGTAAAAATTCCAGTTTTCAGCCCAACTTCAATCTTCTGACTTCTTCATAGTTTGCTACAATATCCTCCTCCAAAGAAAAAAAGTTCAAGAGAATGAAAAATCTCTCCCAAAAAACTACAACTCCCCTCTCTTATTGTTGTGGTAGTGAGCTCAAAAGAAAATACCGAATCCTCAAAAGTGGAAAAGCCCCCCTTTAAAACCGGAGTTCACTCTATTATCTCTGCATCTTTTAAATATTTCTTGTAGTTCTGGTACGTCCATCTATTCACATAGGTAGCCCCTAAAGAGGTAGACAACCTCTATGTTTGTCATAGGCATCTCTTATGTGACTCAAATCTGATCAGTTTGAAATTTTGACCAGTCATTTGCTTGAGTGCCACACTATGTTTAAGAGACTTTATGCATTTTAATAGAGTTTATGCATAATGAAAGAAGCATAGTCTACTTCCCACTCTCTGCTATTTGCATATTCTGAACTTCATTATTCTTAATCCTACATGGCTCCTCATAGGTGCCTCCTATGCATATAGGCAACCCCTACTTGTCTTGACTGTCACATCTCTATCTTTTTTCATAAATGAAATCTGCCATTATAAATGCAGCTTATATCTTTTGAATGATGTTACGTCTATGTGGATAGGTGTCTTCATATTTAGTATGATCATTTCTTGCTGCAGACGCCAAATTTTATAGATTTTATTTATTTGAATAGCATTTAAATCCCTTTCGCATGCCTCCTCCCTGCACCTGGAAAGTATAAATATATATAAAAGTCTCTTAAACCCTTTTGGCAATTAATTCTTTTATATTGAATATAATTATAAACATCGATGAAATCTACAAAAGGTGAAGAAGTCCAAGACTCAGGGGATTATGTACAACAACTTATGAAGTTCGAGGGAGACAATGAATGACTAGTAGATATGAGCAAGGAGAGTGCATAGTATGGAGAGGTCAAGGAAAAAATGAAACACATGGTGAAACAAAGAGGTTGCAGAGAGTTGAAGTAGCCAAGACATAAAACACACCAAATGCAGAAACGAGAGTTGAAGACAAACAAAAGAGAAACAAAACAAACAAAGAAAAAAATAAAACACGCATGTCCCCGAGTTCCATAATTTTATGTGAAATTAGGGGGACGTTGCACAAGCGACAACACTTACTAACTTTTACAATCATCCATGCTAAACTTTTTCAACATGTCCTTGACATGCTTTACTTGAGAGATAAAGATACCTTCATTTGATTGAGTGATTTAGAATCCAAGAAAGAATGATAACTCACTAATAATTGACATTTCAAATTCCTTTTACATTTCTTTTGCAAACTTGTTATGCATTTCATCATTGCCACCAAACATTATATCATCAACATATACAACAACTATGAATATTTTATCATTCTTAATTTTACTATATAGATTGATATCTATGGTACCTTTCTTGAAGCCTTCTTGGATTAGGTATGTGTCCAACCTTGCATACCAAGCCCTAGGGGCTTGTTTGAGACCATGCAAATCCTTCTTAAGTCTGCACACAATGTTCTAATCTTCTAATAGCTAAAATCCTTCAAGCTACTCTATGTAGACTTCTTCTTCTAAGTCACCATTCAAGAAAGAGGATTTGACATCCATTTGATATACCTTGAAGTCCTTATGAACTGCAATTACAAGAAACATTCTAATTACTTCCATTCTTGCCACCAGAGAAAATGTCTCTTTAAAGTCAATTCCTTCTACTTGTGAGTAACCTTTATAGACCATCCTTGCTTTGTTTCTAACCACTTCTCCATCTTCATTAAATTTATTTCTGAACACCCATTTTGTCCCTATCATATTTTTGTCCATGGGTCTTGGCACTAGTCCCAAGTCTGATTTTTCTCTATTTGATTTAGTTTTTCTTCCATTACTTGGATCCATCCTTCATCCTTTCTAGCATTAGAAAAAGTTTTAGGTTCTATTTTTTATAGAAAACATAAGTTTATCTATTCATTTGACTTTGTAAATCTTCTTCTAGTATGCACTCCTTCATTCTTGTTTCCAATTATTTGATCTTCTAAGTGGTTCTTCTAAAGATACTTAGCAAGAGTCTTGGTGACCTTCCCTCGTGTTTCTCCCTTTTCTTCAATTGTTTCCTCTTCCTTTGTGGAAGCAGGTTAATCACAATAGTAGTCTTCTTGTTCACAACAGTCTTCTTATTCATGTATGATTGGATGTGACTCTTCATCAACCCTAACATTTGCACTCTCAACTATCTTCCTTAGTCTTTTATTGTAGCATTTGTAAGCTTTTCTTTTGGTTGAGTGCCCAAGAAAAATTCCTTCATCAGATCTTGAGTCAAACTTTCCTAAACCTTCTTCATCCCTTCTGATGTAGAATATGCTTCTAAGAATTCTAAAATACTTGACTAAAGTAGGTCTTCCCTTCCATAGCTCATATGGTGTCTTAATGTTGTTCACTCTTAGTTATCCTCTGTTAATAATATAGAGAACAACATGGACTTCTTCTTTCCAATAAGTATTAGGCAACTTGACTTCATTCAAAATTGTTCTTGCCATCTCTTGGACAATTCTATTCTTCCTTTCCACTACTCCATTTTCTTGAGGACTTCTTGCAATAGACAATTGTCTCTTTATCCCATGTTCTTCACAAAATTCCTCAAACCCATTTAATGTAAACTTGCTCTATTAGACCTTAAGAACTCAACTCTAGAATTCATTTCATTTTCAACCATGGACTTGAAAATCTTAAACCTACTCAAGGCTTCTGATTTTTCTTTTAAGAATGTAACCCATGTCATCGTAGAGTATTCATCAATAAGTAACATACAATATCTCTCACCTTTGAGACTCTTTGTCTTGGTAGGTCGGCACAAATCTATATGAATCAGTTCCAATGGACTTGTATAATAGTATTCCTTGGACTTGAATCTTATCCTTGTCTACTTCCTAATTTGACATTCTTTACACAATGTGCTTGTAGGCTTGGTAATCTTTGGCATATCTCTCACTGCTTGGATGGAGCTGATTTTCACAAGATTATAAAAATTGATGTGCCACAACTGACATTCATTTTTCTATCCTAGAAGACAGTTACTTTCAATAACAATTTTCAGGTTGTACAAGTTATTTTCTATCCTAGAACCTTCTGCCACTAATTAAATAGATTTTGCTCTTCTGATCTCACATCCTTGTTCATGAAATATTAGATTGTATCCTTTACAACACATCTGAATTACACTGAGAAGATTATTCTTGAGACCTTCAACATATAGGACATCTTCTATTTTTGATTTTCCATCAATGCTTATGGTGCCCTTTCCACAAATCTCTATAGATGAATTATCTCCAAACTTGACTAAACTACCATCCCACTTAACAAGATTGATGAATTTGCTCTTATCACTTGTCGTGTGGCCTAAACATCCACTATCTATTACCCATGGATTTGTTTTCCCTTGAGCATGAAATTTTGTTCAAACAATCACTGAATTTTCAACTTTATTGTTTGTTTTTTGTCCTTGCAATTGTCACCCCCCTTCTCCTTCTCATTAACATCCACCATCTAAGTTTCTAATTTTACTAACCCACTTCTGTAGTATCTTACTATATGTCCAAAATTATTTTAGATATGAGACATCTACTGATGAAGCAGGATGATTCCTACTTACAAGATTCATTCTAGACTTGCACTCCATAGCCTTATTACCATATTTATTGCAAATAAAATAATAACTAGACAAGGCAAGATTGAACTTGTTTGTGAAGGAGTGTCTTGCATAGAAAGGTCTTTCATATCTTCTTCCTTGAGATTTGACTAGAATGTAATTTGTAAATGCTTTTCTTTCTCCAATTCTTTTCTGAGTGAAAATATTTCTTCCTCAAGTTTTGTGCATTCATTTTTCTTAGCTTCAATTAGGGCTTTTCATTCTATGTTCTCTTTCCTTACACATTCCAAGTCTTCAAGAGTAGAAATAAGTTCACCTTTAAAATCAACTTCACGTTCTTATTCTTCAACTATAGTTTTGTTAGGAATTATCATAGCCATGAATAGGGACTCTCCTCTTTCATGATTTGATGGGTAGTGATCTGTTTCTTTTGTAGAGCTATATTCTTATTTGGAAATGAGGTTCCTTTTGAAGTTGCTTCTCTTGAAACCCTTGTTTCTATTTTCATTCTCTCCAGAAGGACATTTAGAAGGATAGTGACCAATTTTTCAACATTTAAAACATTTGATAGGTAACTTAACCTTATACTTTCTTGAACCCTTCTTTATCTTTTTGAAAGTTTGCTTATTCTTCCTCAGACTCACTGTGTGAAGTAGATGTTCCTTCTTTCTTCGTAGTTTTGAAAGAAAATTCTCCTTTTAATGTGTGTTGGTATTCATTTATCATATCATAGGCAAAGAGGGACCCAAACAATTCATCCATAGTAAGTTTCTTTAGATCTTTGACTTCTTCAATAGAAAACACTATTGAATCAAATCTGTGAGGGAGAGATCTCAAGACTTTCAACACAAGTTTTGAGTCAGATACTTATTTGCCTAGCACTTTTATTCCATTCACAACAAGAATCTTTTGAGGTCAACTTGTAGGGTGGTAGTTTGATTACATATAATTATAATAAATTTTTAGAAGTTTTCCTACATATATTACCTCAGTTTTTTGGCTATATGTGTATTTCTACAAAGAAAGCAAGACTACTCCAAAATCTTGTATTCTCACCATGGTCTATGCATTTGTTAGGATTTTGGTTTAATAATTAAGTTTAATAATATTTCCAGGCTCAAGTGAACTTGATTAGTTTGATTGCATAAGTGCACCAAAACCCTGAACCCCCACCCACTTATATTACTCAAGTTTTTCCATTGCAAAAAAAAAAAAAAAAAACCTTACCCACTTATACTTGTGTACTTTTCAACCTCTATAGGAAATTGAAAACTCTACCATTTTATATGTCATCATCTTTCAATATTATGGTATGCAACTATTACTCCAAGAATGTATTTATAGAGAGATCAAGTGAAATCAATTTCTAATGGTTGACCATAACATTATGTCTTAAGAACCACTCTTCTAGCAAGCTTAAGTATGGTAGGTGTTTAGTTTGATAAAAAAAATTGAGTTAGGCTAGAATGTAGACTCAATCCAATGATAGTGCATAATCAGACATAACAAATGTCATACCTCCCTCTTACTCTAAGTTGTATGTAACATTCAACTAAACATCTTGGTCTCTTTAAATGAATCCTATGCACTTTTTAAATTATCCATGCATATTAGAGCTCATCCTTACATGAATTGCTAGATTTGAGGCTCCATGATTAGTTTGGTAGTCATCTACACAACTATAATTGAAGTCTAAATCCTTACTCTAACTAACATTAGTAGACTTTTAGAATACACACCCATTAAATTCCAATAGTTTGTTTATATTATGTGCTCTTATGGATTGTGAGAAAGTATGTAGTTGTTGTTGAATTGCAACCAAAGCTTGCTTCCCTATTGTAATGCTACTCTCGACCTTTCAAACTTCTTTTAAAGTAAAAATTTGACCCACAAATTTGATTTCCCATTATCAAATACCAAAATTTCTAGAATTTTTAATTACAAATGCATTGTCAATATTTCAAGCATAGTGAGCAATTATGCAAAAAATGTAGAACTACAACAAAAAATTGGATTCTTGTATATTAGATCTACAAAATTTTCAACCAGGAAAATTCCCAATGAAAAAATTAAAAAGAGAGATCTTCATTATTCCACTTTGAAGCTAAAACGTCATTTTACTCCACTAATACAAGCAACGTTAATAAATATTGTAATGTCAACAAAAAGGAAATAACTAACACACAACTTTGAGAAACCTTTGAATAGAATATGCTTCATGATTTCATGAGCATTCAAATATGACACATGGTGACAACTAACTTTAGAAATCAACACAAATGTTTTTGACAACTTAAAATGGTCAAGTTCTTTCTTAAATCACCCATGATTGTGGCTATTTGACATTAATATTTTTTTCTTGAAAGTGCCATAGTTTGACTCAAATAGGATTAGAAAACAAATGAATTATATAAACAATTCAAATCATTTGTGAACCCTTTGAGAAGAATAGTTTGACTAATGCATTTCAACTTGGTATATGCAAAAGTTTAAAATTATCATGTGATCAAAATTTGAGGACAACATCACTTACCTATCTCTTTTATGTGTGTTTGGGTTTTTGTGTTAGTTTTGTCATTAAGGTGACAACACTTGTGTGTATGTGTGGGAATCTCAACTCTTATTGTGTTGTGTTTGTTACATGAATAAAATGTTACCTATGTTTTCCCTTGCTAATGTCCCTGGTAAAATTTGGGTATTACATGTTTATACTCTGAGGAAGTGGCCAAAGGAAAAAAATCAATAATTATCTCCCACTACTTCATTGTATATTTTCATGCCTAAAAAAAGAGCAACCCAACCCTCGAGATCCCTAGATGATTCCTATAGGCTCATTAGACTTAATAAACTAAAAAACCTTGAGTGGGTTTCACCACTTATCTTTATTGCAAATGAATTATTTACTAATTATACCATTAATACTAGTATATTGTTATCTTATTGCTCCTTATCAAATTGAATGTATTGGTCCTTGTGTGATAGTTTTTGCATCCATAACATCACTGGTATGCCCACTATATGTCCCCTTTCAACACATATCAATTCTAATGATTCAAGTAGCCCTACTACATCTATTTCAACACCACCCAATACAAAAAGAATGGCCATTTCAACACTTGTATCTCTTAAAAAGATGAAAATATTGAATGAGATCTATAACATAACAAAAATAAATAGAATGATGATTTGCTTTCTAATTTTTCTTTATTTTCTAAATTTGATTCTATTTATTTTGAATCTATGCAATTAAACTAGTAAATGGGTATAAGGTATGCATGAATAAATTGATTCCATATAAAAAATAAAATTAAAGGCGTTTAAGAAAAAGTTTAATGTAAATGGCAGATGTTGAAATATATAAAGCAAGATTAGTTGCAAAAGGATATCCACAGAAACTTGGTGTTGATTACGATAAAATTTACTCACCTATAAAAAAGCTTGAGATAGTGAGAATGATTTTAGCATTGACAACTCAACAAAATTGGAAAGTCTATTAGAAAGACAAGAAAGAAAAATGTACAAATTGAAAAAAGTATTATATGGATTCAAGCAACTACCCATGGCTTGGTATGGCCACATTTTTTCTCAATTTTTGAATAATAGTTTTTCAAATTACTTAAACAAGCCTTGTATTTGTATCAAAGTAAGCCAAAAGGATAAATATTGATAGTTTGTTTATGTTTTATTGATTTGATTTATACTAGAAATAGTGATATTTCAATTACTGAATTTAGAATAGAAATTTGCAAAGAATTAGAAATGATTGACTTAGGTTTAATGAAATATTTTCTAGATATTGAAATTTCTCAAATGATTGATGGAATTTTTATTTCACAAAGTAAATATGCCACTGACGTTTTAAATAGATTTAGACTGGAGAACATCAAATCAACTTGAACACCTATTGCCATATGCCAAAAAATTGTCAAATGATCATAATAGTAGTAATATTGATTCTAATCATTATAAAAGATTGATTGGAAGCTTGATAGGTACTTGATGACCACTAGGCCAAAAATAATATATGCAATTAGTTTGACTTCAAGATTTATGAAGACACTAAAAGACACTCACTTGCAAGCAAGAGAAGGAATTTATGAATATGTAAATGGAACTAAAGATGAAAGGTTTTTTTATGTACTACAATAAATAAGCTTAAACTTATTGGATATATTGGTAGTAATTAGATTAGATATATTGTGATAGAAAATATACTTTTGAATATATATTTCATCTTGCCCTTCTTAAAAATAACCTAGTGTTTTACTTTCAATTATTGAAACAAGATGTGTTGTAGCCACATCGGTCACTTAAATTAAGCAATATGGCTTACAAGAGTTTTGGGTGAAATTAAGTAAAAATATTTTAATACTAATGTAGTCAGAGTTCAAAAAAAAAAAAAAAAAATTCATGGAAGAAGTAAACAAATTGATCTTAATAGTTGGAAAAGAAAAATTAAATTAGTAGGTTAAGGAGCAAATCATGAACATATTTACAAAAGCTTTAATAAATGAGTATTTTGACAAACTAGGATAAATTTTGGGGTTAATCAATTTGGGAATTCAAACTTAAAGGGAGGATATTGAAATTATAAGCTCAACCACCTTCCTCTCTATTTTCAGCATTATCCATACAATATTCAATAAATATATACCTAATATTTTACATGGACATTTAATTATATAGAACTCTGTAATATATATTTATCTCTCTATAAAAACTATAAAGCTATCTAATTATTAATTAAAAATAGTTTATAATTCTTTAGTTTGTGGAAAATAATAATAATTTGTTACTATAACTATAAAGAAAGTTTTGAAAACTCACTTAAAATTATAAACTTTTATATATATATATATAACAACAAATAAAAAGTTTGAATGATTAAAAACAATAGCTACAATATTTTGTATAAAATTATTTATTAATATAAAATTATATTTTTAATTATATTTTTTTGTGAGCAAATAATTACAAAGAAATTTCCAATATTTTGTATATACATTTACAACAACAATTTAAATTTAATAATAATTAAAAATAAAACATTTAAATTAAAGCACAACACAAAAAATTTCATCAAAACCACATAGAACCACAAAATTTCATCAAAATCGCACAAAACCTCTAAGTATTAATTAGTAGGGATGAATACTCTACAATACTCTCACTTGCTGTAAAATGCAAAGCTAAGTAATTACTGTTAGGAATTATTAAGATTGTCTAGAATGTTTCTAGAAGTCTTCCAAAGAACATTCCAGGAAGAAGCTTCTAGTTGTTCTAGAAAAGAACTTTCTAAGAGAAACTTCCAACTGTTCTAGAAAAGAACATTCTAGGAATTTAGAATCATCTAGAATGCCAGAAGCTTCCAGGCCTCAAAGCTTCTGTAGCTATATATATGTGTTTAGAGAGAGCTACCGGATAAGCATTTTGGATGTAATGCAAGTTAGATGAATAAATATTTCTGAGTTATTCAACTCTGTTTGCCCTGTTTTCTCTCTGTTTTGCTATTGCTGTTATGTTTTTATTATCTTGGGACTGTTTTTACATGGTATCAGAGCCTGGTTCAGCTAGAGATTCAGTTAGAGGCTCAGTTGGAAGTATAATGCTGAAGTGATTTGTTTGCAGGGCATATATATTGTTGGAAGTGATTTGTCTGTAGGGCTCTTTATTTTTTGGCTAACATGGGATCTACAAATGAAGTGTTGCCAATATTTGATGGAAGTGGTTTTGCAGATGGGAAGATTGTAGTCAAGAATGCTTTGAGAGAAAAGGCTCTATGGAGGATAGTGAATAAAGAAATTGGAGAACCTCAAAGTGAAAAAGAAAAGGAGCTATGGAAATACAAGCTGGAACAAGCTAGAGGTATTATTGGTAAAGCTTTAAGCCCCAATCTCAATAGAAGATTTGTTGATACTGATAATCCAATAGAGCTATGGGAGAGTTTAGAAAAAGATTATAAAGATGCAGATATTGCTAGCATGTTTAGCATAGAAGAAAGATTAGTGAATTTAGATCCTTTTGATTTTGACAAAATGTCTGATTACTTTAATGAAGTTACATTTTTAAATGCTCAGCTGAAGAAAATAGGTGCTGAATATGCAAAAAAAGATTTTCAGTTGATTGCAATGGTTGAAAGTAAGCTTCCCCAGCCATACAAGGTATTTAAAGAATCAAGGAAAAGGGTTCTCCAACTAAATCCCAATGCCCCCCAGCAAACTTTTGATCAATTTTGTAAGTCTATTTTAGATGAAGAGGTTCAGCTTATTAAAGAAGGGCATATTAAGAAGAATAATGCATATGCAGCCAAGAGTAAATTTTCTAGATATAATGGAAAGAAGAATTGGAAAGGAAATTATAAATTTTGAAATGACGGTTCTAACCATTTCTCTAGAAATGACTCTGCAGAAAAGCAAGTTGGAAGGAAATTGATTATTTGCAAGTATTGTGGAGGTGAAAATCATATGGAGAAATTTTGTTTGAAGAAGAGGGATAACGAAAGGTAGAAATACAAGCCCAAGCAAGAAAGGTTCAAGGATGGCAAGAAGGATAGGCATAGCTTCATAGCCATCTCTCTAAAAAGACCAGAGAAATCAAATAAGGAGGTAATTGCTAGACCTGAAAGTAGTGTTAAGGGGGGATACTTTGCTTCAGATTCTAATAAAGAATGGATTTTAGATTCAGGGGCATCATATCACATGACTGGGGATAGATCTTTGTTTATTGATTTTTATGAAGGGAAGAATTCAGATCAAGAAATTACTATTGGCAATAAAATGAGACTTCCAGTTTTAGGAACGGGGACTGTTAATGTAACGAATGGGTCTTTGAAAAATGTTCTGCTGGTTGAAGGATTAGGGGTGAATCTTATTTCAGTATATAAAATTGTTCAAGCTGGATATGAGTTTGTTGTCACCGCTGATCAAGTTATTGTTAGAGATAGAAAAGACCCAAGCAATATAATTGCTATTGGTAGAGTTGATCATAAAGAGAGTTTATTTAAATTTGTCGGGTTTGTTGATGATGAATATACACTCTCTCATGCTTTTATTGCTTGGGCTGATTATATGTCAAAACTTTGGCATGCTAGACTTGGACATATAAATTATTGAAAATTACAAGATATGATTAGAAAAGATATGGTTAGTGGATTGACAAAAATTTCAGCATCTGAAGGTGTGTGTGAAGTTTGTGTGTTAGGAATACATCATTGAGATCCTTTTGATTCAGGGAAAGCATGGAGAGCTAATCATCCATTGTAGCTCATTCATAGTGATATATGTGAACCAGGATATCCTTCACTTTCAGGTGCCAGGTATCTTCTAACTTTTATTGATGATTACAGTAGGAGAGTATGGGTTTATTTTCTTGAAAGGAAAAATGAAGTATTTGAAGTTTTTCAAAAGTTTAAGGCATTAGTTGAAAATCAAAGTGGAAAAAGAATTAAGTGTTTAAGGACGGATAATGGGGGTGAATATTGCAACTATGCATTTGAGTCATTTTGTGAAAATTGTGGTATGAAGGTGCAAAGAATGGTTCCTTATACTCCTCAACAAAATGGGGTGGCTGAACGAATGAATAGAACTCTTTTAGAAATGGCTCATTGTATGTTGCATTTTAAAAGTTTGCATAATCAATTTTGGGGTTTGGCTGTTTCTTGTGCTGCATATATTGTGAATAGAATTCTAACTAAAGCCCTCCCAAATATTACCCCTGAAGAAGCTTGGAGTGGTAGAAAGCCCCACATTGGGTATTTTAAAGTATTTGGATGCATTGCTTGGACACATGTTCCTGATGAAAAGAGGAAAAAGTTAGAACCAAAGAGTCATAAGTGTTTGTTTGTGGGTTATAGTGAAGAATCAAAGGCTTACAGGTTATATGATTTGACAACAAGAAAGGTTTTTGCTAGTAGAGATGTAAAATTTGATGAGCTTTCACAACTTACAGCCACTTCCTCTCACTCTACAACAGCAAATGTTTCTGATTTTTTAGATATTTCAGAAAGAAATGAAGCCAATATTGATGAGGATAAGGTGAGCACTACTGATGATGATAATACTATTGAAAATGAAACTACTAATGCTTGTACTCAGCCATTTTCTGTAGGTAGTGATGATGAAGAAGATGTCATTTCAGCTAGACAAAAGACAAGGAGTGTTGAAGAAATATATAGACAAGGCTCAAAGATCCAAGGAAGGAATGGTAGTGCTCTCATGGCCAAAGTATTACAAGTAAATGATCCAATCTCATATGAGCAAGCTAGAGGAAAGAAGGAATGGGAGCAAGCCATGAAAGAGGAATATGATGCATTGTTAGAGAATAAAACTTGGGAACTTGTGCCCCGGCCCAAAGGGAAGAATGTTATTGGTTTCAAATAGGTTTACAAAACTAAATTTAAATCAGATGGTGCTATAGAAAAATTCAAAGCTAGATTGGTTGCTAAGGGGTTCAATCAAAAAGAGGGTGTTGATTATGAAGAAACATTTGCTCATGTCATTAAAATGAACACAGTTAGAATTATTCTTTCTTTGGCTGCAAGTCTTGGGTGGCATATTCATCAAATGGATGTCAAAAATGCATTCTTAAATGGAGATTTATATGAAGAAATATATATGGATCAACCACTAGGTTTTGTGGATCAACAACATCCTAATCTTGTTTGCAGATTAAAGAAGTCACTTTATGGTCTTAAACAAGCGCCATGAGCATGAAATGAGAAGATTGACAGGTATTTTCAGCTTCATGGATTTAAGAGATGTAAGTCAGATCCCAATCTTTATGTGAAGAAAGTTCAAGATGATATTCTTCTTGTTGCACTTTATGTAGATGATTTACTCATTGTTGGACCAAATATTGGGTTAATCAATGATTTAAAATCAGATCTTAAGAGGACATTTCATATGAGTGATTTGGGTGAACTAAACTATTTTCTTGGCTTACAAGTTTGTCGATTACATGATGGATTGTTCATCTCACAATCAAAATATGCTTTGGACCTTTTAGAAAAGTTTAACATGCTTGAATGCAAGCCAGCATCTACCCCGTTTCAATCTGGAGTCAAGCTTACTAAAGAATGTACTTCCAAGAGTGTCGATGCCACTTTATATAAACAGCTTGTTGGTAGCTTTGTTTATCTAACTCATACTAGACCAGATATTTGTTTTGTAGTCAATCTTATATCTAGATTTATGCAGGCACCTAAACAAAGTCATTGGCTGGCTGCTAAGAGAATTTTACGATACATCCATGGAACCATACACTTTGGAATCTACTATGGCTATAAGTCTTCAATTTCTTTGGTTGGATTTACTGATTCAGATTGGGGTGGTGATATAGATGATCGAAAATCTTCTGGTGGTTATGTTTTCAATCTTGGATCAGGCCCTATTACATGGAGTAGCAAGAAACAAACAACTACATCATTATCTTCATGTGAAGCAAAATATAGAGCAGCAAAAGAAGTAGGCAAGGAAGCAGTTTGGATTTGGAATCTTCTATTTGAGATTGGTTTTCTACAAAGTTCAACCAGCACTCTGTATTGTGACAATCAAAGTACCATACAGGTTGCCAACAATCCAGTCTTTCATGCTAAAACAAAGCACATTGAGATAGATGTTCACTACCTTCGGGATCTTGTTCAAGCATCTATTATCACTCTTCAGTTTTGTCCAAGTGAAGAACAAGTAGCTGATATATTCACTAAGAGTATGACTGAAGCCAAATTCTTAAAATTAAGAGGCATGCTTGGTATGTTAGAGGTGAACATTAAGGGGGGATAGTAGTATAATGTTCCCCTCTCCTTTGTATTTCCCCTTTCCTTTTGTATTATGTTTGTATTATTCTAGCCAATCTTAGGGGGGATGTTAGGAATTATTAAGATTGTCTAGAATGTTTCTAGAAGTCTTCCAAAGAACATTCTAGGAAGAAGCTTCCAGTTGTTCTAGAAAAGAACTTTCTAAGAGAAACTTCCAACTGTTCTAGAAAAGAACATTCTAGGAATTTAGAATCATCTAGAATGCCAGAAGCTTCCAGGCCTCAAAGCTTCTGTAGCTATATATATGTGTTTAGAGAGAGCTGCCAGATAAGCATTTTGGATGTAATGCAAGTTAGATGAATAAATATTTCTGAGTTATTCAACTCTGTTTGCCCTATTTTCTCTCTGTTTTGCTATTGCTGTTCTATTTTTATTATCTTGGGACTGTTTTTACAATTACGCTAATCTAAAAAATTAATGCATACCACCTTACCTGATGGTCAAGCTCTTCCCTCTCATCTATTGTAAAACTTTAATGATTAGTCTTTAAATGCGAAAGAACTCTTGGACGCAAAGATGTGATTATTACAAAGGAACGAGTGCACATACATAATTGCAATTTGAGGGAGATATCCGACGTGGTAAACTGTTTCTAAGTAATAAAGCAAAATCTATTATATAATACTCTATAGTATAGCTGCACCTTCCATCCAGAAGGAAATGAGTGAATCTGTTCACACAATTTCATATTCGCTTTGAATTAGCAACAAATAGGATAACAGAAAAGGAAGAGCGATTGAAACCAACATTGATATGAATAATACAGTCTGCTAGCTTCATTTATCCACTCTGAATTTATACTCAATCTGATACAACTAAAGAAAATAGATAAAAGGATAAAGAAGAACAGTGCCTGATATGGACTAGTTTCAGCAGGAAGCATGAAGGCTAGAACCATGAGCATATTGAATAGCCAATATATAAAGAAGCTGAAGAAGTCTTCCAACATCAAGCATCAAGTATCAGGTAGTTTACTAAATAGAGAAACAAGTGGATCATATCCACCCAGCCTGTTCCTAATAATCATACATGTGCCCCAGTTCCAATCCAAATTACATACTTTCAAAATAAAGAACAAGCCTTAAAGAAAACAAGTGTGAAAATAAAGACTTCCTGCATCAAGAACAAGCTACCAGATGAGTATTCATATTGTGGAATCTCCAAGGACTATGATTGCAAGGCAGCATCTAATACGAGATGCCTTTGGCTCCAAACTACCCATCAACACAGGCAAAATAACAGATTTTCAAAGCGAGAAGGGACTTGGAAAAATAGTTGGAATGGCTCCTGTACTTTGACTTTCCCAAAGAATGTTGAGCATTGGATGAATGAGAAAAGCAATGTCATCCCATGAAAGAAGCATGCATCATACCAGGTTATTGATTTCTAGCCCCTGTGTATTTCATGTCCTCTCAGCCACTGAGCCTACAGTTACACTTTAATGGGTTAGTTCCAAACAGGAAAGGCTAATGTGCGTTATTAACTAAACATTTTCATCAAAACTCAACATTTCAGTTTTTACCAGTGCAGAAAGCTTCCTTAGACTACTATGCAAACAAAGGGATCCAAAAAAATTGACCTTCCAGAGGCTATTAGAAAGTAGAATTATAAATGTACAATATTCACCTTTATTGTTGGGTTAAGCTACAAAATTAGTGTGTTTGTTGAAATAAATACTACCTATGTGAACAAATAGTGACTTACAATGTTAAGACAGTATGTACAATTCTTAGGAGTCTTCAATTTCTTTTTTGGGCAGTGGCCACGGGAGATAGCCAGAGACGTAGTAAAATCTAAACCTCTGAAATGCCTGTATACCCTTCATGGAAACATCATATCTTTTCAATGCTGCTTTCATTTTCTGCCAATTATTTCGCCTCGTTTTCTCTTCCTCATCACTCTTTTTATTCTTCCCAGTCTGCTGTTTCATTTCCTTAAGCTCTCTGATTTCTCTCTCCAGTTTGTCCAGCTTTTCTGAAATGGCTTTGTTGACAAATTCTTTCAATTTGTCTACTACTATGTTCCAGCTGTCATCACCATCTACTACATTGTTTGAAATATGTTTCTCTTTCATGCCTCCTTCCATTTTCTCAGATGCGATTTCTTTATTCTTAGAATGCTCAGGTGTATCCCCCTCGCTTCTTTCGAAGACATCTCCTTGAGAATCTGGCATTGTCAACTTCTTCCAATTGTTCCCTGTTGCTACTTTCAGGATCCTCTGTATTCTTCGAAATGCCTTTTCCTTTAAAGTCTTCGTTTGGCTTTTCTGTTTTTATCTCCATCGTATTATTCTTGGAAAAGTCCTTCTCTTTCAATTCTTCTTTCAGTTTTCCTGCCTTTATCTCTTTGCTTTCATATTTCTCTGAAACATTAGCTTTATGCTTATCATTGCCAATATCTGACATCTTTTCATCCTTATCCTCATTTTCTATATAATGCTCTACTATGGCTCTTAATGAAGGCTCACTAGAACCAGATCCAGATTCAGATTCAAATTTGTAGGTCTTAATAATGCCAATTCTGTCCCAATTCTGCATTAAAAAACACATGGTTACTTATATTGTAATCTTGGCGAATATATATATATAATTTCGTATTAAACTAACATACCTGTATGAGAATGTTCATATTTTCTTCCCATTCCCAACAAATAAATATCCACGTGATCAATTGAACCTGCCATTCCATCCAAAATTCTGGCTTCATTGCTCATGGAGAAGATATACCAGACCAATCGATGATAGTAAAGCAGACATTTCCAGTGTCGAAGCAATTTCCGCCAATCTGTAGCCATTTCCTGAAAATAACAAAATGCTTCTCGTTCTCCTACGCTATACCTCACAAACAACATCTCCCTTATTGGAATTGATTCACTAGAACTTCAGTCGCCTGTTTAGAGAGGTGTTAAAAGAGAAAAATTTATTGGGTAAAATTGAACTTTTTAATGAAATAATTACCGAATATAAACTATAGCTTTGACTCAATAAATGGACTATATAGAGTTAAAATGTATAGAGTGAATAATAATAATAATAATGCGAGAGGCATTCTACAATGGTAGCAAGGAGTGGAATGTAATGGTGTTGAGTGTGTTAAAAAAACTATTACCTTTTACCTTAAAATTGACAGCCATTTATAATATTTAATAATAGATATAATATAAATCCAAAATAAATAGGTTCTCATCAATCTAGCAAAAAAGTAAAATGAAATTCTAGAAAAATGTAAGAAAAACAAATATTGATAAACGAAATCAATTTCTAAAAAAGTTTATGGGTTAAGAATATCAACTTGAAGTAAAGTAAAATAACTTAAATAAATAAAATAACTTCAAATTTATATCTCTTGCCATTTAATATTAATATTTAATATAAACATAATATTTCCAAAATGAAACATGAAAGAAAATAAAACTCAAAAAATTGTTAGAAAATGAAACATTACTTTGTATATATTATCATGAAGAAAGAAAAATAAAAATAAAAAAAAATGTTAGAAAATGATTGATTACTTTGTATATATTAAATGAAAGAAAAAGGTTGTAATTTTCTGAAAAAAAATGTTAGAAAATGTAACATTAGTTTGTATTATTAAAAATAAAAGAGCTGTAATTTTTTTTTTTGTGTAATGTTAAAAATAATTTCAACCAAAAATTTATGCATGTTTAAAGTTTGAATCTTAATTAATTTATATAAAAAATGTAGTAGTGTAATTTAATCAATAAAATGTTTAAATTTGATTTGTTAATTAATTTGATGAGCAAGATATAACTAAAATAATTTCAAATTGATATTTCTAGACATTTTTTAGATAGATGTATTTAAGATATCTATACTAATAATAATAATATGTTTTCAACTAAAATAATGTATTAGTTGTATAACGCTCTATATTAACATCACTTCTATTAATTTTACCTCTCTCTGTTCCTTCCCGGTCATTAAAGTTGTGAGAATTTCCTGACGTGACTGGACTGGAGTGGACTGCATTCCATGGAACTCGGAGTGCACTTACTGCGTCCCTTAGAATATTTCTGACAGAAAATTTGCGCAATTTATCTAGAAATAAAATGTCAGATGTCAGTGCTAATAAGGAGATTTAAATTTGCTGTTTCTTTATTTCTAGAGTCGTAGTTCTAATTTCATTACATAAAGACATGTGCTTACAATTTGTTACGCACTGTTAATATCTAGACATTTTACTGTCTTCTGCTACTAACTTCCTCCATTTGCATTGGGAACATCTATGGCAACTTCATCGCTTGCAACTCTTTGGGAATGAGAACCTCTTTCCATTTGAGTAACTTCATTTATATCTCCTGATACACTGGCATCTATGAATACCATATAGCAACAAACTATAGGTGTGAAATATCTTTCTAGTCTACAGAAATTGCTTCACGCTGTAATCCTATTGTTACCTGGCGGCAATGTCTCTGCGCTAAACATTTCCTTAAGACGATCTCCAAATATATAGTCACCATCAAATGTAGAAATAAGAGCATCATAATCTGCATCTCTTTCTGATTCTGAAACATCATCTACATCTGTTACTTGTTCCCCTTCCTCATCTTCGAATTGAAACACACCCAACTGTCTTTTCAAGAAACTCTTGGATTCATCTCCGCTAGGGTCAGGAAGGTCAAGTGGCAGTTGTATTATCTTTTGTAGATATTTATCCGCCAATTGCTTATTATTTTGCAGAGATTCGTCTTCCAATTCCTTACAATCTTGCAGACATTTATCTCCATACTCTTTTATGATTGCCCGTTGGATCAGGGCTTTGTCCATGCCTACTATTGCACTGATTTCGCATACGGCCAAGACAAGATTAATAGCTGATAAAACCTGTATCATATGCAAATGTTGTATTAATAAACACTAACAAATGATTAAGTTCAAGTGTCAGACGTGAAGAAATTCCTTCTGAATTTACCTGCAATATAACAGATTCTTGACACCGGTCAAGATCATCTACAAACACGATAATTCTAGGATTATCACTTGCATAGGATGTAGATGTGGAGGCAACTATTGAATTTGCCATGTTCTCTCGAAACAATTTAGGACAAAAGTATGAAATCATGCAACAGCTAGTAATCAAGTGCCAAATGAAACTGGCAGCAGAGAAGAGGAAAAAAGGCTTTCTGCGAATCTCTCCTTTTAAAAAAGTAATGTCAGAGATTACTCTGTCCTGATAACCTAACTTGTCCGTATGGTCAGGGAATTTTATATAATTCATCAATTGATTGCTCACGGGATTTAGAATGCTCATCGCTGACTTCACCAGCGTCCAGACCATGATGATGATAGTTGCAGGTAAAGATGCATATTTTAGCTCTACACCTTCCTTGACATTGTACCTATCTGATAATAGCCATACCATCCATGTAAATGTTCCAGCCAAGAAAATTGAAAGGAGACATGGAAAGAGAAATTCAATCCATATAGTTCGCTTTTGTTTTCTCCAAGTATTTCTCCAACACGTGCTCAACCATTGTGGTTCTGTCATTATCTCTTCCATTTCCTTAGTGATTTCGACAGCCATGCCAGCCAATGCTTCTGACTCGTCCCGGTATTTCCATGCATTATACTGGACGGTTATAATAGCAGGTATACTTCCCTCTGACGGAGAATCACTTCTTGAATGTGATTGTTGACCTTTTGGAATGAACTGATAATAAGAAATAGCAGAGAATGACAAAGACGAGAATCAAGCTTAGGATAAAAGTCAATACTAAAGTATTTCCAACTTTCAACTTATAACATACTTACCATGTCAGTACTATCGATGGCAGCTAATGATTTAAAAATCTTGTGATATTCACTCTCATAGTTGTTCAGAAACTTAACAAGTGAGTCCTCCTCCGGTTGCTAGTAAAATATTACAAACAAAATCCAGTTAGAATAGACGGTTGGTTATAAGAGTTATAAATAATGTTTTAATAATTTTTACCTTTCCATGTGATTCTTTACTTTTTGTCTTTGTTAGAGCTCTTATCCATCTCTTAATTTCATTGTATCTTTTTTGGCCCACTTTTGATAAATTTGAACTTGGCGATTTAGAACTTGGCAATAGTGCTGATTGAGCCGCTGTCTTCAATAAAATGATCTCGTTCTACATAGAAAAAAGCAATCAAAGATTGAAGAAATCGAAACAATAAAAAATTAACACATTAGAAAATATAAGTTAACAAAATTATACCTGTAACATTAAACTGGATTTTCCCATGCCCCAGCTACCAGATATACCAATGGCAATACCAGGTTTTAAATAGGGATTCAATAGCAATGCGGCAATACCACGTGCAAAATCAGCTCTTCCTGTACGATTAAAAACGATTTTATCTTTTTCCTTCAAATTGTATAATTATATTAACTTGTTGAAATGACGAAGATGCTGTTGTTTTACCGAGATTGTCGGATAGAGATGGTCGGTCATTTCCCTGTTCTGTAAGCATTTTAATTTCTTTCAAAACTGCAAACCACGTCACAATTTTCAAACAATCATAAAATCTTCGGGCTGGTTAATTAAAAAAATTTATTGCTAGATTCTAGACTCTTCAATTACCTTTCTCAACATTCAGTTTCTCTTTTGGTTCAAAATCTTTTCTCCATCCTTCATCTCGAATGTCTTCAATCTGATAACCTCTAGTAAGCAGCTCTTTTGTCATTTCAGTATCGCCCACACGAGCAGCCATTTGCAACAAGTTGTTTCTCTCACTAGTGAGTTCTTTCTTTTTTGCCAAAAGAAACTTTTTCAGCGGACAATTGCTTAGATTTTGGTAAGCAGTGCCTAAGCCTGCATCTGACGCACACAAGAAAAGCAACTGTCTTTCCTCGGATCCGCATTTCTTTAAAAGTAATTCAGCCAAGGCTATTCCATCTTCTCCAGTGTTGGTTTGGACGGCGTGATGCAGAGCCGTTCAAAAAGAGGTTGCGCTCCCCAGTGCAAGAGAACTATTATGGTATCTTTGTGCCCCCCTTTTGCAGCTTTATGGAGGGCCGTTTGTCCCAGGTAATCACCTCTTTTCACGTATTTTTTTTTATTTTGTGATTTCCGGAGGAGGACGTCCACTTGAAATACCTTGCCCTGTGAAGCAGCCATGTGTAATGGGGTTATCCCACTGGTATCCATTAAATTATCAAGGGAGATACCTTTCTCTTTCATCAAATTTATGATCTCATTAATCATATATACATCGGACTTTCCTTGAATTGCATCATAAAGAGGGCTTCGACCATCTCTATCTCTTACACCTATTGAATCTTTAAACTGCATTAGTGGAATTCCGTTGAAGGCCGCGACATGGACAGCTGTCTTTCCCTTCTTATCCAACATGGATATAATTTTTTTCTTATCTTGACATTTCATAAGTATTAGATGAATTGTTTCTCTAGCCTGTGATTCATCTTCACACATAGCAGCGTGGTGCAAAGCTGTTTTCCCCTCCTCATCCACATCTACTGGACTTGCTCCCCTCTCCAACAGCTTTCCCACAATATCTGTGTTGCCTTTAGATGCAAATTGATGTAAAAGTTTATTAAAATTCGACTCAGATGGTTGCTCTAGAATTGGAAATAACTGTGCCATTAGTTTTATATTATTTTGGAGAACAGCTATATCCCAAGGGCTTTTCCCCTCACTATCTCTGCTGTTAAGCATCTCAATCAACTCTTGATCGGAGACTTTAATCAGCACATCTATAGCTTCTTCCTGCTTTTCCTCAACTGCATAGTGCAAGGGCAGCCGACCTCTATTGTCTTTGGCATCCGGTTTTGCCCTGTAATCAACAAGCAATCTGCACATTTCTACATTCCCTTGAGAAGCCGCCAAATGAAGAGCAGTTTTTCCTTCTTCACCTGTTGCATTGGCCAACTGTTCTTTCGCATCACACTTGTCCAGCAATTTTTTTACCACCTCTATATTATCCTCTTTCACAATACTGACGAAAGCAACATGTAGAGCTATTTGCTTCTCTAGGTCTTGACTGAGAACATGAGCTCCGCACTCTAACATCTTTTTGGTGACAATAACATCCCCTTTGCTCGCAGCCACGTGTACAATCTGATCAAGAACATTGAAATTTTCATCGCAAGTTATCGTGATGAATTTTTCAAGGATATCACGTGTTCCGGTCTCCCTCTCAGAAAGAAAATACAAAGGTAATCTAGATACATAATATAGAATGGAATTGGAGAGGATGAAATTCCTTTGGCTCGTGGTCACCTGGGGACCCTCGTCTTTTAACAATTTATTTATCACTACAGATAAACTTCTATATGTAGAGAATAACAGATGATTGGTACAAAAGTGATCCCATATTAAATTCCACCCAGAGCCTCCATGAGATTCAAGAGCTTTAAACCAGTAACCATCTTCGTCGTAAAATGGTATGCACATTTGAAATGTACGGTTCAAGAAGTCCTTATCACTGACTATTGGGAACTTCTCCAAAACGGAAGTCCACAGATCACGTAGCACTTTTCGAACTAAATCTTGTGTAAGATTTTCATTGTTGTTGACAAAGGTCTCACCATACTTTCTCACCAGGTCATTTATCAGGGTGTTCAATCGAACCGTCTCTTCAAGAACAGGGTCGTTGAAGGGTATCCTCCCATCTCTCACATCTCCTGGGTCCATAGTTTGTGTTTTATCCCAAGAGTTAAGAAGCCAATACACTACCTCATAATTCCAATCATATGCACATAGGAGTAATGCCACCTGCTTTCCTTCTTCAGTGAGATTGACACCTTCGTAAAGTTCCTTTCCTGAATCACCTGGTCATAAAATGGCGCATCAAAAATATTTATCATCATTTTTATTTCAATTAAAGAAAGAAAAATTTATAGTACTTACCAAAGGAACTGTTCATTTCCATACAAACTTCAATAACAAGCATGAAGCCCATGTAACCTATGAAAGTATTTTCCATCTCGAAGTTATATTCTGGACCACTTATCCAACCATCAAGAAGATGAGCTCTATCCCTTCCCTCGAGAAGACCATGTTGTTGCTTAATGCTCTCAATGTTATGTTCTACTTCTTGAAAAGTTGCTAGCCGATATCCTTGAGGAGTTCTATAGCTCCTATCAACCTTCTTGAAAGACATACTTATTTCCTTGGAGTTCATCAGTTTGTGATATAAGAACCGCCTTTATTTTCTGCAAAGAATGTGTATATTAAACATAAAAAAATTGAAACTTACGTTTAATATTTTATATTGTAAATTATGATTCTTGAGTTTTGAAGATGGCATGCTTGGGACAAATTTTTAGAATAGTGAAAATCTTTTCAAACCAAATAATTAATATATATCTATAGAGCACAACAAAATAATGTTTAAATATATTGTTTTCAGTTTTTTAGTGTCCGATATAATATATTGAAAACAAACCATTTTAAAAATAAATATTAAAAAATTAGCTTTTAATTATTTATGTCAATTGTTAAATACAATAAAACATGATAAACAACTAAAATAAAGCTAAAAATATATAATGTTGTTCAATATTAAACGAAATTTTATTTTTCAACATTTTAATCAACTTAGAAGTTATAATAGAAGTCTAAATTGTCATTATGGGATTTGCACTTCAATCTTCAACTTGAAAATCCTATGGTCTTGCCATTTGAACACAAATTTATTAACAGATATTTAATTAATATTATTAATTATATAATTAATATCATATATTACTTTTTAATTATTAAAAATGATTAAAGTAAATAAACAATTAAAATTTAAATAACAACATATATAATAGTATTTAATAGTGTACAATAAAATAATAATAAATTAGTCTTTTGACATTTTATGATAGGGAAGAAGCATCTCATACCCATCAAACTGTTCAGAGCTAAGATTTATTTTTGAAATATAAAGACCTTAACCTTAAAATAAATAAAATAGCTCTATGGTTATTCAGAAATCATTCCTGAGGAACTTATATTTAAATAGATTTGTGATTTAAGTAGAATAAACACTTCAATAGGCATCTTTTACATAAATTTTTCTAAAGATATGTATGCTATTTATTATACATGAGAGTCCAAACATACTAATATAACTTTTTGTAAAAAATCTATTTGAAAGAGGATGAGAGATATTACTCTTGAGACATAATAATATTACTTACATATATATACACTATATAAGTAATATGTAGATAGATACACTTATTTAAGAGTTATTGTAATTTAAAACTATTTAAAATTATTTTCTTCTATTTACATTATTTACTTTTTATTTATTTAAGAGTTGTTTTATTTATTTATTTAAGAATTATTTTAACACTGGAGTTATTTATGGTTCTTTTACTTTTATAAATAAGAAGATTTTTATTTATTTCACCATAAGCTTTGGCTCTAATAGAAGAATTTGTTTGAAAGTCTCTTAAGATTTTTTATAAATCCATTTAGTGCATATCCTTCAATCATTTAATTCCTAGGTCAACATCTCATTGAGGCATTGTGTCAAGCAGTTCATGTGCCTTTTCTATGCTTCCACATTTTACATACATGTCTACATGAACATATCCTTGTGGCCATGGGCAAAGGATGTGGAATCTAGCATTACACTTGCTTCAACAAAGATGAATTCTTCAGCAACATTGCACACAAAAAATATCCTTGATTTATCATCACATTCGACTACTCAAATGCACGGGACACAAAACTACATCTTGGTTTGAAACTGCAAAAAACATCGCTTCCAAAAATAGTTACAAAAACTGATCAAAACTGCTGCAAACAAAGAATACGGGTAGCTACCCGTCAAATGTCATAGTTTTCAAGATAGCCGTTAGAGTTTGAATGTTCATCGTTGATGAAGATCTTCGCGCCCTCGAGAGATTAAACCTGCAGCGTTTGTAGAGACTTTGGTGCCCGTTCACAAACTGTCGAAGGGAGAAGCCGGTCCCCACTAGATCGAGGGGCCGGTCACCGGACGTAGGCAAAGACTCAAAGTTGTCACTTAAGTGATGACTGACCGGTGATAACAAGTCACCAAAGAAATAAAACAAAAGGTGAGCCCATCATAAAGCAAACAAAAAGCAACTTTGCTTTTAGGTCTTTAGGCTTTTTTAGGAGCTCTTAGGGTTTTAGAACAATTAGGAGTTAGGACTGTAAACCTTATCAAAACCCAAATATGCCTTCAAGTATCCTTGACTTGAATTGTACTTCTTATCTACTGCAAACAATCAATGTTGCAGAGAGTAAATTAGATGACATCACTGATTCCTTTGAGTTTGAAAGAGAAAAAAAAAAACTTTGCTCTTGAACACAATTAGGTCCTTTGAGTTTTTAGGACCTCAAACAAACAATCAAACCCTAATTTGCAAGAGCCCTTAGCTTTACTCTATCCACCATGATTTCAACAACATAACATTAGAGACCTTGTGAATGACAATTGATCATAGAAGCATTTTCAAGACTACTATTGACATCCATGACAAAAACAATGCCAATAGTGTGTTTAATTGGCTCAAGGTCACAATGTGAATGGGGCATAATGTTTATATGGAAGTAGATGGATGGCTAAGTGTGATAAATCAGTGGATAAAGTGAACAAATAGAAGTGTGTATATAATGATAGGGTAGGGTTAAGTGTATAGGGATCTATAGAGATGAATTAAGGTAGGGAATGAATTTGACTTCACACAAGATTGTGGCATTTGTAGCTATGTATTTACTTTGCCAAATATCCTCTGGTGAGTCATGTACACCACTATAGAGCTATCTAAGAGGATGATATGTGTGCATTTGTTGACTAAATTAAAACAAGATTCTCTAAATGCCTTGTTAAATACTTTACATGATAGCTCATGGATTGTAATTCTTTTTGTCTGGATTACTCATCTAATGTGGAAATAAAACATTCTCAAATTACCATAACACATGCAAAAGTGGCTCGAGTCTTCTAGAAGGATTGGGTTATAGATGGTGTATTACATCACAAAATTTAATTTTTCAACAAAGATGAATTCTTGTGAAGTCATGTGAAGGAAGAATATATTTTGTTCTAAAATGTACGATTAGTTTCTTTTTTACATTTTCAAGTTAGCTATATGCTCTTTGTCAATAACATTGATACCATTTTGCTGCTACATATAAAATGGACATTCATTATGACTGTGTGAACTATTCCCTTGATTATTTAGATTACAGGGTTTCAAATGAAGATAATGTAGTTTGTGATCAGTAATGTTTAATGTTATGGTTTCTAATTTATAGGTTCAATCATTTCAAGATGATAGAATAAATAGAATTTATTGATCAATTTAGTTTTTAGGATTTTATAATTATAAAAAGTTACATTATCAGTTTGGTTTTGGGTTTTGGGGTTTCTATTGGGTTTTGGGGTTTCTATAATTATAGATATTACTTATTTGGAGTCAATAGGATAAAGGAACTTATCATTGGGAACTAAACAAAAGATATTTCTTCTTTCTATTAGAAGATTACAAATTTATTTTATATATTATAACTATGTGAATGACTGGTATATTTGTATCCATGATTTGTATTTTAATCTAGAATTAGAATGTGGACTTGTGAGAAAGTATTCATGTATGTTTCTTACATTAATTATCTTTTATATAATTCTATCTATTAGTAACTTACATATTTGTTCAGTGTACTAGGAGTTTTGTTTGTTGTATTTGCAGTGTCAGCTAAGTGAATTACTGGCTTGGTTAGTTAGAAAGTATTTTGCATCCATTTTGATGCCTCGATGAGAACAAGCGATAATAGGATTATAAATCTGTGTTTGGTCGTAATAAAATACCTGATTTTCCCAATATACACCCATTATTATCTCCAAATTGTATGTGAAATATCTAAAATATGCATCGATCAAACTTATCCAAATCGTTACTTCTTATCACTCCATAATGAACAGTTGTATAATACTCTATAATAAATTGTAACATCTCCACATCCATGGAAGAAGTTTTAAAAGATATGATATAACTGTATTTTCCATTTTACATTTATGTTATTATTAAATGTTAATTCTGTATGTATTTGTAGTGATAGCTAAGTGAGTGATTGGTCTATTTTGGTAAATTCATTGTATATAGAAAACTGCTTTCTGCTTAACTAAGAAAGGGTTGTACTATGATCACAAGCTTTTGCCTTGCAAATTGTATTTTGCTTATGGTGGATTATATTTGCTACCAATTGCTTTCACTACATATATACAAATGGCATCGAGGATTTAAAAATAAATAAAAGAAATAAACAGCTCTCTACACTATGTGTTCATTCTCCAATAGAAGAACCTATAACAAAGGAGGACAATTATATTAACAGTTTTGCTACATATTAATTTGGTAGTGCCCAAAACTCTATAACAAAAGAGGACAACTATATTAATAGTTCTGCTACTATCTTTAGCGATGAAGATTCAAATTCTTGTTTCATTATTTCAAATTTTCCATAAATACATTATAATTTAAATCTTTTTCTAATTCTACTATACCTAGTATGAACAATGATGTAATGTAATTATATGTTTTTGTATACTTGATGAAAATTCATAGTGAAATCATAAGAGTAAACTTAAATCCTAAATTCAATACCTCCCCTACAAATAACCTATCGGTAGAATTGTTGCAAGTTCACCCTGTGCAACTACTAGTATATATAGTCTATGACTTCCCATGGACATAAACCCTTCTAAATTCTAGTTTACTTAGGCCCTTTAGGTCCAAAATTTATCATGATTTTATCTAAGAGGTCTAGTAGCCTCAATCCTAAATAGAATCTATCAGGGGTTTGGTAGACTTGAGCCTTACTAGAATCTATCTTAATCTAATTTTGGTTCTCAAACTTAAAGATAACAAAGATATTTGTCAATGAATGATTTGGTACCGACAAGTGGCATACTATGATTAGTTTGTCCTAGCAAGACTCCTTGGGGCCTTTGGGGATATTTTTCTTACACTTTTATTTTCAACAGATGCAAGACCCTTATTAACTTAGGCCTTCAACATACTTAGTTCTTTCTAGGCCAAAAATGATGTTTAGATTTGTTCTTCCAAGAAGACATGTTAACTAGGGAACAACTCCAAGAGATCAACAGTGGAAAATTACTATGAAGAATCTATGGACAAGAAATATGCCCAAAACTAGACTATTGACTTCACAATTAAACAGAAACAAACTTCTAGTACATAGAAGGGAAACTAGTCTTGAAGCACAATTTGAAAATATTAATTCATATAAAGGAAATTCTAATGATTATAAATATTCTTTAATAAAATGGCTTCCTTGGCTATCTTAATCCAATCATTACAAGTAGAAATAAGGCCATCGATGCCTATAAGGGCCTTAGAAAAATTGGTTGAAAACATGGACATCAAGGGATTACCTCTAAGAGTTTTTCTAACTAATCCCCTTTGGGATTTATTCTCATGCCTTACACAAATTACTACTATCCTAAATAAGCCATTGGGAAAGAATGAATCTCCTTATGAAGAGTCTACATGACTTTGATACTTAAGGGATTAACTTCATCGATAAAATATTCTAGATTCATAATCTCAAATTACTTAGTTATAGACACTTTGGCCCACTTATGCCAAGGACAATTCAATAGATAATGATATTATTTAAATAATTCAATAAGACACAAAAATTACTTACAAATTGACATGCATTTAATTCAAAATCAAAATACAATATGGTTTCACAATTCAAAGTACTTTATACCCAAACTTGTTGGTTCTTTAGACAATATAGAACTTGGCCTTTCAAATATATTTCAATTTCCCATGGAAACTATATCAAACACATTTATGCTTAACTTCCCTTACTCATTATATTACAAGTTAACTCAAGAGTTACTAATTTAATCATATACATGTAGTTTGAGAACAAAAATACAAAGTAAATTATGAGGTTAACACTTCTTACACAAATTGTCTTAGTTTGCTAGCTCAATTACTCCAAGGGTCATCTATGATTCTTTCCTAACTTTTTAAGAAATAATCCAAAGATCATCCATCATTCTTTTAGAAAATTATGATCTTGCTACACTCACTTAGAGAATCTAAAGCAATCTCAAGTTTTATCTATTCCTTATTCTTTTAACAATACTACAACAAGGTAAATCCATAGGCCCTTTTAGGTTACCAATTGCTAACCAAATTGTACTTTAAACACAGATCAATAACATGGTTATAACTAGCTATAGATATGTATATGTATTTATAACTATAAGCAAGGGATTAGATATCACAACTTCCATCACTAAAGTGTGAATTGTTTAGCTCAAAGACTAACCCATGTATCAAGCCTACTTTTCCACCTAACTACCCCCACAGTGGGGTATTAAACTCAATGTGGCTATTAGGATGTCACAACCATTTTAGAGGTCTCAATCAATCTAACCAATGTACTAAATTAATCAAAATCATGAGGCACAACATAGGGCCTTAATCAAAATTTGATGTATTGATTATAAATATGAAGGACACTAACCAATACAAAGAGCCATAATTAGATAATCTCAAATCACGTGTCAACAGGGGAAAATCAAGAAAATTTTGAATTTGAAGTTTGAAAAGTCAAGGATCAAGTTCATGACCATCGAGTCAATCCCACAACCAACAAAATGGCCCTAGGTGGGAAAATGGTTAGATCAAGGTGGATAATGGTTATATTAGAGTAGGTGTATAAATAATTATAATAAATTCTTGGAATAGATAAATATATTGGAGTGTGTACGTAGTTTGATAAAGTCGGGTCTAAATGCTTAGGAATATGTGTGTATAGAGAGGTAAAAGTTAGGGGAATGATCACTTCATAAAAATATGTCATTCATCAATATGTATATTTATTGAGACATTTCCTCAAAATGTACACACAAAACTAAATAGAAAAATAACACAAGTATGCATATTTCACCATTACCAATATATAACCAAATTACCATATTTTAATATATAAAACTAAAATATTAATAATTAAACTTATGTATATTCATATATTTAAAATTAACAAATTAATGTATATTCTTATTTACTAAATTAAAAATAATTTTATAGTCTTATATAAAAATTATATATTTTTTTAAATAAAAATAAAAATATATTATTTTTTAAATTATTTATTGTTATTAATTATTGACATTAATAATACTTAAAATTGAGCTTCATTTGAGCTTGATTGTGGAAATCCAAATTAAAGTTGCCTAATTCTTGTACTAGATAGTGTTAATGCACTCCAAGCATTCAATGAGGCATTAAAAGGTGTATAAGCAAATATACACCTTACACAATTCATTTATTTAAGCTCGTTTAGTGAACGTTGTCCAAAGTATAAATTATTCTATTGGATTTGGTCTAGAACAAATGCGTATATCTTTGCAAAAATAATTTCTTGCATTCCATGCTACTATGATGAAAAGTTCATTTAAAGGCATAGTTGAGAGCATGGGCATAGTGCATGTTAGTTAGACATTGCGTATATACATTGCCCCATTTCTGGCTCACAGTAATGAAAATAAATAAATTTCTTGTAGCACACGTGTGATTTGAACAACTATTTTCTTCTACATTACATCTAGGTTCCATGGAGATATACAATAACTCATCCATATAAGAATAAATAAAATAAATTTAAAAAAGATAGATGGTCAATTGTTTGATCTTCTTTAGTGTATAAGTGTTTGCATATAACTTTTTCTTGTTGTTCCTTAAGTATTTTCTACTTTTTCTCCAAAATTTACATTTGATTATATATCACTTTTCTTGTTCACAATTTTAATTTACATGTTCTCTAAATTTATTATTTTGACCAAATGGCATTCTATCAGAAAATATAAAATTTATTTTTCTAGCAAGATGGATTAAGATGTCTTCTGTTCTCTTCAATAAAATAAAATGTCTTCTTAAACTACGTAGTTGAAATTTCAGATGTTTTTTTCTTTTAACATTAGCTATCATTAGCTTATATTATTTGTGGAAAAACAAAAAATAGGTACCAATGCATAAAGTTTAATTATCTTGGACCTAAAAAGCAATTATACTCTAGCTATAAATAATTAATTTAAATTCAGTAATATTTAACTTCTAAGTAAAATGTTTATATAATTCTGTGATATCTTCAATAAAAGTTTAAAAAATAGTGACAAAAAATTTCTTAGATGTTGTTTCAAAGTACATTCTAAAGTGAGAAGTTTTATCCTTTTAATTAAGGATCTTAGAGGCTGTCTTCATAACTCAATGGTTTATAATATTAAATGCTATGTAAAATGCCTTCCAATGGGGAAATAGATCTCTCAATTAGCATGAGGGTTAAGGACCACGGTGTAAACATCAAACATGAGAGAGATGATTGAAATTACAAGACATGTACATAACATCAACTAAGATGATAAATAAAGTTTGATTTTTTCTTGGCAATCGTTATTAAATATTCTAGACAATCTTAACCATCCTTCTTGGAGGTTAACTATCTCATAACCTTTTTTTAATTTTGCATTTCTATCTCCTACATATTTACCTTTATTATTGAACAACCTTTTCCACCCTTATATTTTTTTTTCTCATTTTCATGTTTATTTCTTCTCATTGTCAACTTCCTTTATCTTCCCTTCACCATAGATTTCATTTCCATCAATTTTCTACCTAGTCCTGCTTCCCCTCCCTTGCTTGGCTATTTTAACCTTATTGTTTTCATAAGCAATGATATTTTTTTTGTTTTTTTATCAAATTTATCCTCATTATTATTATTATCAGTATTACCTATTTTAATTTATAATAATAAGTTATTTTATGAACATTATTATAATAATCATTTTTTGTTTTTTATTATATTCTCTAATTTATTATAACTTTATTTATTATCTTGTTATTATTATTAAAATATATATTGTTACTTATTTTATTTTAATTTTCATTTTGGATTAATCTTGTTCACTTCATTCATATTACCATTGGTATCATGTTTACATCTAATATGTTATCCTCTTTTTAGTCTTATAGGCATACAACATTCTTATTCTATCTAATTTTTTTTAATCTTAAAACACATCTTTTTTATTACTTCTAAAATTTTTAATTTTGTTTATCATTTAATTTCTTTAAAATCACACTTAAACTCACCGATTTTATTTCATGAGCAATGCTTACAATCCACACATCTAATCTCCTCATCCTAATTATGGACTATGAAATAAAAATTAAATTTTAAAAATGTGAGTCATTTATATAAATAGTATGTGAAATTTATATAGTGTACTTATTGTTGGAGAAAATAAAATAATTATTTAATTAGACTTATTATAAATATGATTTTAAAATGACTTTTTTCTTGGCTTGTTTTAAATGAGTTTTAAGCAACATGACATAAATGAAGTTATTATTACTACGTGCACAAAGGTAGGTAAACATGAAATAAGATTATATATAAAATATATTTTATTTCACTTCAAGAAGACTTCCAATACATTCACAATATTTGCAATGCAAAAGTATCTTATGTAAAGGATTTAGATCATAAATTGTTACACTAAACAAAAGTTTAATAAACTCCACATGAAGCAAATTCCCTTGTATAATTGACTCTATAATACTATTTCACATAAGAATAAATATAGAGATATGGATGCACCTTCCCTAGTTTCAAATTTTGATACACCCTCCAAGTGGATATACCCCATGATGTAAAATTACTAGAATGGTAAATGTTTAACTCATGTGTGCAATTAATCTTGCATATTTTCATGAACCTCTTCTACCTTACTTCATTCTAGTGAGTAAAACAGAGTAGTTTATCTAATCATTTTCAATGATCTAAAAAAGAAAAAGGTATTAATTGCACCTCATGGTTTAATTATATAGACAACATGCAATTTTAAGAATTTTCACTAACCTCCTCTCTTGATGAAATAAAGAGACATAAATATAATATAATATTGTGAAATCAAAGCAAGCTTTGGTTTCTTCCCGCATGCTTTGTGTTAGAACCTACCCCTTGTGTGATTAAGGTGCCATTCTTACCCCTATATTTTCCTCGACCTTGATTAAATGATACCATCTACCTTAGAAGCTCATCTCAAGAAGTACCCTCCTTTATCCTCTCAACAAGTAGAAAGATAAGGACTCCTCTTTCTTTTAAATTTTAGAAGTGAAAACTTTTAGAATCATACTCAAAGAAAAGTCACTCCTAACCAAAACACACAACTTGTATCTCCTTAACTACTATTTTATTTTGATATCAACAATGTTCAAGTATTAACCTAGCCCAAGGACTAATTATCATGGAGCTAACATCATTGTGGAATTGTCAATCCTAACTTATGCATGTTAAGAGGGGCATGTACATAAACCAAAACTGCACCTCCTTCAACAATGAGTGATTCCTCTATACACAAACAATTGCAGATCTAAAATACGCATTTGAAATGAATTGCTACAACTTCTATATTTAAAAAACAGAGACATTAGATTTAATTTAAAAATGGATGGCATAATTGATAATTCACTGTCATGGCAACAAATTAAATTAAATATAGTTACTTTTCTCTAAGTTTACTATAACTAATATCACCCCGAAGTACCTTCCTGGCCTTAACATGGCACCAGAGGGGCTATTAATAGTGTAATTAATATTTCAAAATAAAAGTTCCAAACAAATAAGGAACATACCAGAGCTTATAGTGCATTCACTCCTTTCAACCTTCTTGAAACGCATTCATAATTTGGATTGTAATCTCAACGCTCCATAGTAAACTTACAAGCTTCTCATTTTTAACTTACCAAAGTCATCGCTAAGACTGCACCGATTCCTCCAACTTGAACTCCAGAGCTGCTCTTCTGACACTTTGCTGTACACACAAGCAGAAAAAAAGAAGTGAATGATTAAACAACTCAAATCTTTTGATAGATAAAGCAGTGCACTCTGAAACCTCGCATCATTAATGATATAAGTAAAGAAAACTAACAATTCAGCATTTACTTGGAGTCTTACCGTCTCTAACTCCTCGGAGGACTAAAATTATACAAACTGCTGGACCTAAATCATACAATGTAAAACTTATCACGATGAAGAATTGCGATGCTTTCTTTATAGAAGTGGGTAGGAACCTTAGGGTGCATCCCTCAATAATGGATATCTCATACGGAGTCACCGGTCGAAAAGAAATCGATAACTATAGCAGTTCATACGAATCAAACATGTGGTGCAGAATAATTTAATGTAGAAAACACCAGGAATCTGCTGAAGCCTGACATAGAAAACCAGAGTTACATCTGGCAATAGGGTTATTTAGAAGCAGTAGACAGTACATAATAGTGGGAATCTCATAGGCAGTCACTGTTGGAGAGGAAATCGACAACGGTACCAGGACTGTGATTTAAATCATTGTACCAGGCGCTGCAGTCCGTGATTTACGTGATTTATTTACGTCATTGTAACTTTAAGAAGTAAGATGTGACCGGGCGCACATTGACAGAGTGTGAAGAAGTTTGAAAAGAAAAATATCTCTCTCTGCTTTATATTTTTGCAAGGCTGTTTTGACAAGGAAAATATTTATGTCTTCACATTTACTTTACTTTCGCGAGCTGGCGAGAACTGACCTTGTATGATTTATGGAATACTCGAATTTCAAATAAATAAGTTTGTACATGAAAATGTTTCTTGAAGCGTAAAATAATCTTTGCAAAAATAATTTCCTACGCTGCTGCGTAGCCATACATAGGAGCATGGCCCTGTCAACAAAAAGTACACGTGCCCTTCATTTTCAATTCCCCCTGTCAAGGAGGAGGAGGGACATTTCACGTGGCCAGCTAATAAAAAGTTGAAAGACAAAATTTGACAATTGTGGAAAAAGCTGAGCAGGAAAATGACAGCGATTGTACAGTCTTTCTTCCTTCAATTACGTTAAAATTCTTTCCCAGTTTTACTCTTTTATTATGTTGGTTTCAGCAACGTACTACGATAGATTTTTTCTTTAAACAAGCAATAATCACCGAATTGTCTATCTAACCCTCTGGAAACTGTATTTATTAATTAATTGAAATTCACAATACTGTCAAATGCGCATCCACATGGTTGGATAGACGTTGCCCTTTTTCCGCCCAGACAAAACTCAATCTTTTAGAAATGTAAAGGAAAAGCAGTAAAAGAAAACTAATTATAATATTGTTTAAACGCGTTTCTCGATTTAACTCTGGATAATTTTGTTAGTGTGATCCATCATTAAGATGTAGAGAGTTATAGGAAAAAATGAGTGAATTGAAGACCAAGTCAAATTAAAAATAAGAGAGATTAGAACTTGCACAAAGAACAAAGAGTATAGAAAAGATAGGAAGAGAACTAAAATAAATAAACAAATAAAAATATAAATAATGATTAAATCTCTTAATATATATGAGTGTCTAATCTAATTTAATAGGAAATAAATTCAAAGAGAAGCTCTATATTAACCCTTTTAAATCTAATTTAATAGTCAAATATGATTATTTATATAAATATGTTTGCTATAATTATAGTATTCAATGATTTTTTTAACATTTGGTTTTAATTTAGTTTTATATTTTAATGTTTATTTATTAATAAAATAAATATTTTTTAAAACTATTTAAATATTTTAAAAAGTTTCTATTAAAAAAGAATTTGAGTAATTAATATAATTATAATTCTTCATTTTTAATTTTAAATCTAACAATAATCCTAATTCTAACCCTAATCCTAATCCTAACTATGGTTTTACCTTAACCCTAACCTGAGTTCTAAACTTAACTCTAGCACTAACCCTAACCTTAACTATAACTTTAATGCTTACCCTAACTTAGTAACCCTAATTCTAACTCTAACCACAATTCCAACCCTAATTCTAACTCTAACCACAATTCCAACCCTAACCCTAAGTATAACCCTAACATGATTCTAACATTAACCCTAACTCTAATCCTTACCCTAACCCAAATTCTAACCCTAATTGTAACTCTAATGCTTGCCCTAATTTAGTAACCCTAATTTTAACTCTAACCCTAACCTCAATTCCAAATCTAACCCTAAATGTAACTCTAATGTAATTCTAACATTAACCCTAATTCTTACCCTAATTCTAATAGTATTGAACCACCTTAATTCTAACCCTAATCCTAACTCTAATCTTAACCCTAACCCTAATTCTAATCATAACCCTTATTTTATCCTAATTTAATCTAAATAATTATCTTAAATATGAAATGCAAAATAATATGGCTTGCAAAATAATTAGAAATCCAAATAATATGGCCACAACTTATTATTCTCTAATTAAAAACTTCTTTTAACATTCCTACATACTAAGAGTAGTGATCCCATAAATATTTGTGGAGTTAGTGATTCTATAAATATTTTATTTTTCTAATTATTTAAGTTGTTTTCTACTAAATATATAATCAAAAAATTAAATTATCAACAAATAATTACTTATTTATATAGAAAATTAAGGGAATAAGATTTAGAATAACATAAAAGTATTTTTTAAGGAGATATTTGTGGAGTTAGTGATGCGATGAGTTAGGAAGGGGTCCCATGGAGCTCTAGAGGATCTATTTTTGTGGAGCAAGGGGTCTCATGAAACTCAAAAAAAATCCTACAACAAATTACAATCTTTTCCTCCAAAATAGGAACAACTATTTTTAGGTTGATTTTGAGCGGGTAGCAACTATTTTTTAAGTGGGGCTCGACCTTTTTTCTACCAGATTCCTTCTATTTTTTTTAAGAAATATTATTTAATTTAGGAAACATTTTGGAGCGAAAGTTTTTTTTATTTGAAGCTCCTAAAAAAATCTTTGCTAAATTAATTATCATTAAACTAAAAACCTCATGTTATTTGTAACAATTTTTTTTATGACAGTTATCTATTCCATGCTGCCTTTAAAATACTATGACATATCTTAGTATAAGTAGATTATATAAAAACTAAATATATATATCAGCATAATCTTATGTAAATTTTGACAGTTTGTCCAAAATCTTTCCTTTCATAAGATACAATCTTTTTAAAATTTTGATTGTATTCTACAGAAAAAAAAATGGCTAAATACAGCTATACAATTGTCAAATTTAAGCCCTAAAGTGCAAAATTCATGGGACCCCTTGTTTTAAAATGCTCCTAAAAAAATTTAGCAACACCGCTGAGATGATTTAGGAAGCCCCCCTCCATAGACCCCTTCCTTAGTGATACCATAAATATTTTATATATTTGCTTTTTCTACTATATATACAAAAAAACACAAATTATCAATAAAGAATTATTTATTTATATAAAAAGATTTAGGGGATAAGATTTAAAACAACATTAAAAAAAAGAAAAAAAACATAATTTAAAATTTACATGGAATCAATAGGCTATGTTGCTCAAATTTAAGTTGTAAATCTATTTATGTAACCCCATGAAGACAAATAAATTGCTTATACTTGGCCACTTTTTCAGTGATAGCATTTATTTCTATAAATATTTATTTACTAGTTGTAAGCTTCAGAATTCCATACTGGTTTCCCATAATGATTTAAATATTCTACTAACCATGATGTCAATATCTATACTACATGACTGTAGAGTTGTAAATAATTGTACTTCAATTGTAGCGCTTAGAGCTATATATTTATATGCAAAGCAAAATTGTAGATCTATTGTTGTTAATGGCTAGAACGAACACGAAAAAAGACATATTCGAAGGCGGCAAACAAACACACATATCATGTAAGCTGCGTCAGGTAGATCACCTTTTCGTTGAATTGAATGTCTCGCTCGGAAGACACAAAGATGGAGGCCCCTAGCTCTTGGGATGCAAAGTGCCTGCCGGACAAATTCCACACAAGATATTAAAAACAAGGGCTCAAGACAGTATAAGATGTGAACACGTTGAAAACAAACTCATAACCAGTAGTCAATATTAAACACTATCCCTTAAGTCTTACTTGATTAGGGCATTCATCACTTAAATTTGTATGCTAATTTTTGTTAGCATGATGGTTGATACGATTGCAGTGCTTAAGAGACAAACTACCCAAGCTGTTAATATCAATAGCATTGTCTTACGCTCTTTGTCGTTAATTGCTGGAAGAAAAATAGCAAAAAATCTGAGCTCACACAGTGATGCTGCGATGAGCATTGATAAGCCTAAAATGTTGGCTGTCCTACTTTTGATCAAGAAATGTTGCAATCCCTCCCCGCCATTATATATCTGAGATGAGTGATGCATCGTGTACAAGCTCAGAAATGAAATAAGAGGTGGCACTAACAGAAAGGCTGTAAAGAATTAATTCAAATCTGGCAAAATGCTCCTCTAAGACACTTAACCAGGCCTGGAATTTGGCGGTCACCCAATATAAAAATTGTATGAGGGTTTCGTCATTTAACTATCATTTTTCAAAAATTGGTGGAAAATGTGTGTTTTTTATATATATCTAATTTACCACTATATATATAGAAGGAGAAAATTAATGGAGCTGTCTAAATGAAATTATTGGGAGCTACAAATTACATCACATCAAAATTTCAAAACTAAATGCAAAGATTAGAATACGGCTAAAACTGGAGAACTCATATTTAACAGAGCAACCAAGAAGTAATTTGTAAGGTGATTTAACTAATATTTTAACTGATGCAAATACCTTTACATAGAAAAGATTTCCTCCAGGGCCTTCGATTGATTATTTGGAAGGCGATTCTTTTCTTTTCTGTTCTCACTCCCATTCAGCTCACCTCAAACCTTGCAAAAGCGATCCTTTTGTTTTCTGTTCAAATTCCCTTACAACTCACTTCAAATCTTACAATTTGATATGCTAATTTCAGTTAGTTGCCTCAACTCTGTGAAAAACAAACCACACCTTCATATGATGGTTCTTTATAAAAATTTTATTTATTGTAGCGGGCCCCTTGCCTCACTGAGAATAGTTACAGCACTATGTTATAATTTTTTTCTATTTTTAATCCTTGCAGCCTTTATGGACATGGCGGTTATGTAAGAAAATACCATCTTTAGCAATTGGGAATTAATTCATCTTCTTGGCATTATTTTTTATTCATGCATTTTGAATCTATTATTGTTTTTTCCAAAGCACTAATTTTTTAGATATTTATTTAATTGTTTAAATGCAATTTAGATTTTTTTCTATTTTTTTTAGTTTATAATTACAACCAAAAAATGAGTGCTCTGTCTCCACCCCCACTGCAACTATAGTTTGACTCTCGGCAAAATTGTTATTATTATTTAATATTATATTATTATTATATAATTATTTTATTATTATTATTATTTTATATTATATTATTATTATATAATTATATTTTTATATTATAATATTATATAATTAATATTATTAATATATAATTAAAATATAATATTATAATAATAATATAATAATCATGTTATGATTTCCAATAATTTATGATTTCCCATGCATTGTGCTTTCTAGCAGATTATGATTTCCAACAAGTTATGGTTTCCATCAAGTTATGGTTTTCAACATGGTTTCCAATAGGTTATGATTTCCAACAGGTTATAGCTTCCAACAGGTTATGATTTCCAACTGTTTATGATTTCTAACACATTGGAAATCATAACATGTCGGAAACCATAACGCATTAGAAATCATAACCTGTTGGAAACCTAATTTGTTGGAAACCTAATTTGTTGGAAATCATAATGAGTTAGAAATCATAACCAGTTGGAAACCATAACTTAATGGAAACCATAACTTGTTGGGAAATTATAAGTTGTTGAAAATCATAATGAGTTGGAAATGTTATGATTTCCAACAACTTATAATTATAAAATTATTGTAAATTAATTATAATTATAATATTATTATAATTATTATATTATTATAATATTATATTTTAATTATATCTAATGAATATTTAGTAGATGAAATTGGTCAAGACTATCGTTATGATTTTCAACGACTTATAATTATAAAATTATTGTAAATTAATTATAATTATAATATTATTATAAATTTATTATAATTATTATATTATTATAATATTATATTTTAATTATATCTAATGAATAGTTAGTAGATGAAATTGGTCAAGACTAGGTAAGCAAAAATATATATTCAAAGGATTTACTAAAAGAATGGCTAATCCTCTAAACTTAGCAATCAAATTTAAGTACCAACTTCTTTAGCAAGTAATGGAGGAGGTAGGAAATGTTGCTCCTATAATGATTCTAAAATCTATTAAAGACATGTTTGAATTTTGTTTGAATTTTGAAACAAATATTTACGTTGAATGTGACCCATATTCTTGATATGGCGTACAACACACAACATCACTTCCAAGATATGATAATATTATTTGTCAATACCATTCTATGTTGATAGCTTCAAACCACTCTATTTAAATATTATTTTTCAATACTTAAATAGTTAATTGTAATTTTACATTTCATCCATGTCAAAAAGTGGTAAATAGTTGTTCTATTATTAGCTAAAATTTACACTTGACTATTGAGCTGATTGTGGTTTAAATATAGTCACTACAAATACCTACAATACCTTGAAAAAAAGTTTTAAAATAGTCAAGAATATGCACTTCATTATTAGGAATATGTAAAATATGATTAGGAATATGCTAAGAGATGCAAACAAAACATGAGTAATTTTTGGAACTCAAATCAAACAACCATGATATTAATGGTTTGTGTAATTTTGAAGGGTAAGAGTATTTTCAAATAAATAGATAAGAATATTGTGTAGAAAAATACTATTCTTATGTGTACGAGTACTAGGGTGGCAATGTACATGCATTGGAATACTTCATATTATATATTTGTCTTATGATGTTAAATGATGTCTTTAAACATTTACTCCATACCAAATGGTTTTATCTATTAATATAAATTTGGGAATTAATATTGCACCAATGAAATCATTTGAACTTACCCAACCCTAACCCTAACCATAATTATAATACTAACCCTGACACTAACTCCAGTGTTAGAACTAGGGTTAGGTTTAGAATTAGTACCATATACTAGATATGAAAATGGAAACCTAATGGGATTAGCAAGGATGGCTAGAGTGGGTAAAGGATAGATCACAACAAAGCACAAAACTCTTAAAGAATGGAATAATGATAAGTAAGAATATAATCCCTCAAAAGATCTCAAAAATGATAATGCCATCAAAAATGACATATCTAAGACCCTAAAGGTGATAAATCATATAAAATTTGTAGACCCTAAAATTGATAAATCATACAAAATGTCTACCAAGTCAGCTCATGGTGGGAAAGAAATAGGCAAGAGTTAAGAAAATTATGTTTTAAATTTTGAAATTCAAGGGTCCATTCATGTGATGTAATCTTACTTTTAAATATTGATGTGGGACAATGGAACACTAATATTGAGATCAAGAATGAGTTTTAGGACATGGTTTAGACTTGGAATTAGTGTTAGTGTTAAGGATATAATTAAGGTTAGTGATAGAATGAGGGTTAGGGTTAGAATTATGGTATATACCAAAGATCATAGCACACAGATTGATGATAGCAACACTAATCGAGAGATGGCACAACAAGAGGAGTGCATTCCCCCTCCCTATTGGAGAGAATTAGGGTTGGGGTTAGGTTTAGATTTAGGAATAGAATTAGGGTTAGTATTGGCCTAAATGTTAGAATTACAGTTACAATTAGAGTTAGTCCTAGAATTAGGGTTAGGGTTAGGCTTATATTTTTTTAGAATTTGGGTTCGAATTAAAAGTTAGGGCTACAATTAGGGTTAGGGTTAGAGTTTATGATTAGGAATATGTAACATATGATTAAGAATAGGCTAAGAGATGCAAACAAAACATGACTGATTTGTGGAACTCAAATCAAACAACCATGATATGAATGGTTTGTGTAATTTTGAAGGGTAAGCATATTTGTAAAGAAATAGATAAGAGTATTATGTGGACAAATATTATTCTTATGTGTACGAGTACTAGGGTGGTAATGTACATGCGTTGGAATACTTCATATTATATATTTGTCTTTTGATGTCAAATGATGTTAGGGTTTAGTTTAGAATTAGGGTTCAATCTATGACTATAATTAGGGTTAGGGATACAATTACATTTGGATATAATTAATATATTTAGGATTAGAGTTAGGGGTTAAAATTAGGGTTAGGGTTAGTGTTTATGTTAGAATTAGGGTACCTATTTTTAGGGTTAGAATTAGGGTACCTATTAATTACAGTTAGAATTAGTGTTTACATTATAGTTACAATTTGGGTTCAAATTACAAATAGGAGTGGAGTTACAATTAGGTTTCAGTTTAGGGATACAATTACGATCAAGATTAAAATTAGGTTTACAAATATAATTAGCATAAGGGTTAGATTTTACTTAGGGTTATGGTTAGAATAAGGATTAGGTTAGAGTTACAATTATAATTAGGATTAGGGTTAGTGTTAGGGTCATATTTAGGGTTAGGTTTATAATTGGAGTTAGGGTTAGAGTTAGGTACACAATTAGGGTCAGGGTTAGAATTAGGGTTAGAGTTAGAATCAGGGCTAGGATCAGGGATATATGACTAGGTTCTAAATTAGGGTTATGGACATAATTATAGTAGGGGTTAGAAATTTAGTTAGAGTTATAATAAGAGTTAGGGTTAGAAAATTTAGGATTAGGGTTGGAATTAAACTTAGGGTTAGAATTAGGATTAGGGTTATGTTTACAGATAGAATTATAGTTATGGGTTTAATTATGATTAGGGAAAATACATAAGTAAAAAATAATAGAACTAGAGTTAGAATTAAATTAGGGTTTGGCTTAATGATAAACTAAAGGTTATTGATAAAAGAGGTTTAGGGTTATAGTTCAAAGTAGGGTTACAATCATGGCATATATAACTAAAGGGTTGGGTTTATAATTAGGTTTAACGATAGAATTATGGGTTTGGTTGTAACTATCGTTAGAATTAGGGCTAGGATTTGGGAAAGAGTTAGGGATAGCAAAAGAGACACTGTGTGGCTTCATGTGTGTTGTCATTAATGGCAACAAAGTTTATCCCACACATCTGCAGCACATAGTATGCCTATACTAGAAGTCAGATTGAAGATTGTTTTATTTCGGCGAACAAGAACAGAGTATGCAACAAGGTCTGACAATCAGGTCTGGATCTCTCAGATGGTGTAACTCAGCAAGTTGTGGACTTGATCAAGTCAAGAGTAGTATAATGACTTCTAGATTCTAAATATTTAGTCTCCGGTGAGAAAACATGGAAAAGATATGAGCATCTGAGTGTTAGACTCCAGACAGGTAGAGTAGACTGAGAAAGAACTGATCGGTAGAGTATCAGACTTCAATCCGAATGAGTAATTGATGTTGATCAAGCTATTTGAGGGATCATACAATGTTGGCTAACATGATTGATGAATTTAATGCCTATGTTTTTGATACACATCACAAATTAAGCATGGATTCAGCTGACAAATCAGTAATTTGCAAATATCTTGAGTATTCTAGTTGCAAACTAGCAAGTTGTTGAAATCCTTGGTGCAGATATATATACCAGATGGATTTTAGTATGAAGGTGTGTGTGAATATGGAGATGATAAAATAAAGTGTGAAGAAAGGTAGAGATAAGTATAGAAGCAAAAATACAAGTCTAGTATGTGACAGAGCAGTAGCACTAGAGCAGAGGAAGAATGAAGTGCATCAAATCAGTATATTGTGCCTAACCAAAACTAAACTTTAGCATTTGTAGATGCCTCTCATCAATTCAAACACCTGGTTACCTTCTGTAAGTTTTGTAGACAACGAGTCTCTTGTAGGTAGTGTACCTCTTGTGAGCAGTGTGCTTAGGCAGTGAGCCTTAATTGGCAAGTGCCATTTTGTACTTCTTATTCTTTTAACAAAGAATACAATCTTGGGTTAGTCACCCCATGGTTTTTCCCTTAATAGGGTTTTCCATGTAAAAATCCTTGTGTTATGTGTGTTGATTTTATTTCTATTCTCATGATTATGTATGCTTATATATTTTGATGCTGCACAAATTATAAAAGAAGAGAAGAAAGTTAAGATAATAGAGATAACTGATTCACCCCCCCTCTTAGTTATCTGTCTTGTTTCCAACAATTGGTATCAGAGCTAAGTTCCTCTAAACAGAGCCTAACAACTTGAGGAAGATCTGTGAATCTCAATGGATATGTATGGTATGAAGGAACAACTTCAATCTACCCTAGATGATCTTGAACAATCCCACTCTAAAGTAAATAACTTGAGAGAATGACTCAAACAAGTTGATGATTTCATAAATGAGCTAAAAGAAAAATAGAGTATCTCTGTAAAAAAGAGAAAGGAACTACTTCAAAAATTAGCAAGTCAAAGTGAAGCCAATGATACTAATGAAGATCTGGATGAGAAAAACAAGCTATGTGAGAAGCTATCAAAAGAGCTCATTATGGTAAGGCATGAGATGGAATTAGGGGTTATGAGATTCTCCCAAGAAATTGAAGAGAAAAGGAAAATTGAAGATAATCTAAAACAATGCCTTAAGGAGAAGATAGAGGACTGCCACAAAATGGATAGAATAATCAGTCATCTTGAATCTGATCTTGAAGAAGCTAGAGATAATGAAGATCAATTTGAGAATCATATAGACACTCTTAAACAAGATCTTCAAACAACAAATGAATACAAAGAGAAATTCAAGATAAGCTCAGCCCAACTTGAAGCTCTTCTTGAAAGCCAAAAGAGGGTAGATGATAAGCGTGGTTTGGGATATGAGAAAGGTGAAAGCTCTGGATCCGGTCAGAAGAATTTTGAATCAGGAAATCAAAGAAACAGGCCTAGAAGACCTTTGGTAAGGAAACCAAATGCTCAAAGATATCCATCTTTCAATGGATACTGCTTCAATTGCAACAATTTCAGTCGTAAAGCAACTCAGTATAGAAGGAGAATGAATTAGACTAATCCATCCTTCTCCAGACAATGTTTCAACTATAAAAGGTATGGTCACAAATCTCATGAATGTAGAAATATGCAAATAAACAATTCATTCAATGGTAGATGCTTTGCTTGCAATAGAATTGGACATATGGCTAATCAATGTAGATCAAGAGGATATCAATCAAATATGCAAAGAAATGTTGTTTGTTACAATTGCAATGGATCCGGTCATATTGCCAAATTTTGTAGAAGTAAAAATCAAGATAAAAAGGGTCCGATGCATCATAATAAAAAACAAGATAAGGGAAAAGGCAAAGTGAATGCGGATGAAGTTCAAAGGGAGATGAAAAAGATTTGGGTAAAGAAGAGTATAGAAAATGTTGGGGATGGGTCCAGACCAGAATCTAGTGCTGATATTTCTTCCATAAACTAAACAGATGAGCTCTAGCTCAGGGAGAGTCACAAAGAAAAATAAATTCCCCCAGCCAGTCATTTGGTGCCTAAATTTGGCACATGGAATGTTGCAGATTAAAGCATTCTTAGAAAAATATCTAAATAACCCTTGGTAAAAATATGAAAGATCCGCATGGAGTTTTGCAAAAGTTTAATCATCCAAGATTTATCCGATTTGACAGCCATCTGGTAAAGCAGGATTTTTACAGACAGATCTGGTATGATTCAAAATTGAAATACTTTGATCTACAGATCCACGACATGATTGGAGAAAAGAAGATACATTGTCAATCCTCACTGAAAATGTTTCTAAGTGTAACACAGTGATTCGAAAAGATCTCTCTTAGAACAGGGCAACCGAATAACTTAAGTTGTGCATTTATTACGAAAGGAAATTAGGGTTTGCATAAGAATAAAAGGGTTCTTTCACTCATCATTTGCACATTTGTATTTGAGAAGAAGAAAAGAAGAGCTTTGCATCAAGTTTCTACAACTCTCTCAAAGATCAACTACAAAATCCAATTCAACCAGCGATTTGTTCTTGCTCTTATTTCGAACCCTAAAGCGTAAAAAGGTACTTCCATTCTAAAAATCTCTCTCTGAATCTTTTGCAAAATGGCTACTCTAATGGTTGTTAAGATCGCTGATAGGCCGCATCCAAAATTCACCAAACACCCCTACAAATCCCTAGAAGTTGATCCTTTAGGTGCTTTTTCTAGCATTCCGCATGGGGTATTGCATGTAGAAGATGTTAGGGTCTACATCCATGCCAACATTGAGGAATTTGGAAAATATAAGTTGATGGAAATCTATCATAAATAGTTAATAAACACTTCAGACATTGCATCCACTTTCCTTGTTTTGCAGAAGATGACTAGGTCCGGTATGTTCTTAGTAGAATACATGATAATTTCATGTGGTTAATGAGGCCCTTCAAGATAACAAAAGATGCCATTAGGGCAGTAACTGGACTGCACTCATCTAGTGGATTACCTGCACTCAAATCTATCAAGAACCAGACAGTATTTGAAGCTGCTGGATCTAAGTTTGACAGGAGAGCTATGACCATAGGTGACATCATAGATCTAAATGTCAAATTTGCCTCAATGATAATTGGGTATAAGATCTATCATTCTAGTAGGGAGAATTCTGTGTCTGGGACTGCAATATATGTAACATATCAGATGTTGAGGGAAAATGCAGATTATGACCTATTTGATCTCCTTTTAAACCAACTGTTAGAAAACTTGCAGAAGATCAAGAAGGATAAGAAGAACTCCTTCAAGTATGGTTGTTTAATACTGTGTCTATTCTTCTACTACATGAATGAGTTTCCTAGATCAAGTGGTTGGGTTTGGCAAAATGATAAACCAGTTGCAATACAGATTAGAGAATATATGTATGGACTTGGTGATGATAAAGCTCAAAGCTCATCACTCTATGGTTACTTCAAGAACTTCTAAAGCATGATGCAAGCCAGAGAGAGGATACCTCAATCCATACTAGAGAAATACAAGGATACAGTGTGTTTCATGGTAGATACTGATCAGTGCCTAATGGATGTAGTTGAGCCCAGAATAGTTTGGATAATGCCAATGGGATATGAGGTTGATGAGAAAATCTTGGAGCTGCATATTCAACACCTATTGAGCTAGCCTAAGGACCCTAAGGCAGAAAGGTTTGGAACATTTCAAGAACTAAGTGTAAAAATACATGTTGAGCTAAGAGAACCGAAGATAAAGAGGAAAGTTAGAGGGGAAGTTGAGGAAATTGCTGAAAGATATGACATATCAAAAGAGGCAGTAGATGAAAACATAGAGGAAAATGAAAGAGCTGAGAAAGAGAAGCAAGAAACAGAGAAAGGAAGTGTTCTGGTACAAGCCTCCTCCCAGACTAGATCCTCCAAGAGCTCTACACCTAGCACTCCTAAGAGCTCAAGAGCCACCAAACTGGAAGTCAAGACATCTAGAAAGGAAGAAAAGAGAATGAAAACAAAATCCACAAGGTCTTACACAAGTCACAAGGATGCTGAAGAAACAGAGTCTAATGAGGAAATTAAGAAAATGAAGAAGAAGATGAAAACATCCAGTGAATTCTCTACCGGTAAAAACAAAGAAGAAAAGGCAGAAGAATTTGTTGAAAAGCCCACTCTTTCTATTGATGATATCATCAAGGTAGTCACGGTGGATGGGAATCTACAATCAGTAACAGAATTCTATGATGTGTATAGTGATATTGACAAGAGGATCTTGGAAGAAGCTACAGTCAGGTATCTGAATATCTACAATAAAGCATTCATTGAAATTATTTCATTAATTCCCAAAAGCCTAGAGAAGGTACTTGAACTTAGAAAAGAGAATGCAAAGGCAAAAGACTTGGAGATCCGAAAATAGATTGCAATTCATCTCTATCCTTCTATTATTCCAAAACAAATGGACTTGATCTTTAAGGATTGTAAGGATGAATTTGGGAGCAAAGCAAGAATGAATTAACTTATGCTTGGAGAAACTGACCAAGTAGCAAAAGAAACAAAAGACATCCTCTGGAGTGCCTTCAAAAGATTCAATCTTGCTATTGCAGAAGAAATAGATGAAGAACCTTCCACCATGGATGTTGAAGGATTAAATGCAGCCAATGAAGAATCTTCTGACAAAAATTTAGAAGGGTCAAAAGAGATCGAAGAGAAGACTAAGGAATTCGATTCCTCTATTCCAGAAGAGGAAGTTCATGAAGCAGTAATACAAGTAACATCTCTCCTCTAGATCCCACTGCAGACATTCTAGATTTTGAAGTTGAAGGAGAAGGAAGAAAAGAGGAGAAAGTGAGTCAAGAAGAGGAGGTAAAGGGAAAAGAAGAAGAACAAGCAGAGAAGGCCTATGATGATAGTTCTAAGCTCCCAAAAGAAAAGAAGACTTAATCTCTGGCAAGAGACACTGCACAGGCAATGAAGAACTTCTTAAGCAAAGAAATGATGGAGATAGATGAACCTGAACTATTCCAAGGACCACTAAATTTTGATTCTCTCTCTCCAATCCAGACAATGAAAATAGCATCTTTTGCTCAAGCCAAAGAAAAAGAAAAACTTCTAAATCCTCACATGGAAGACTATGAGTTGTTAGAGATTGCATCCAGGATGCTTGAGAAGATCATGCCATCTTTTCAAAAGGATCCTTCGACCTCTCCATCTGGTAACTTGAAATCTCTAGTAAATTTTGTTAGCACTCATTTTGATTCTTTAGAGAAATCAATAGAAGAAAAGGTCCGACAGGAGTTTTTGGGGAAAAGATTCACTGAAGTACAAGGACTCATTGCTAATGATAGGAGGACCCTAGATATTGGGATAAAGAGCCTTGAAAATGCTCTTAAAGATGGTGGGGACATATACAAATTTTGTCTATCTTGGCCCAAAGTGACAGAGGATATTGAGAAGAAGGTGAAAGAACAAGAAGGTAAACTGTCAAGTTTATCTCAGAATTTTGATCCCCTTACTACATCCCTAATGAATCAAGAATGCCAGGCTATTGTCATTATAAATGAAATAAAGAGGCTGGACAAAGAAAAGAAGAATATAATAAATAGGATGAGTAAATTCAGAGGGATAATTATCCCTAAGTTAGAGGCAATACATGAGTCCTTAATAGATGCTCAGACCACATCTTGGACTAGTGATCTGGCAAATTTAAGAAGGGCAGAAGCATATGCATTTTTTTGAGTGGTCCAATCTCCATTTTGGACAGGATGAAGCAAAGCTGGGCAATAGAATTTGTACAGTTGAAGGCCACTTTTGCGGATATACTTAAGTATATGTAAGTATAACATGTATACATACTTATGCAGCCATATATAGGTTAATTTTTGCAAATTTTGGTGTGCGGATTCCGCCCTTTGCCATTGATGTCAAAGGGGGAGTGAGGAGTAGTGAAAAATGTGGAATCCAGCTAAGGGAGAGCTCCAATAAAATAGTGCATAAGATAGAGCATCAACCAAGGGGGAGTTTGCTGCGGCACTTAGTCATTTTTCACTAAGTGTTTCCATCAATGCCAAAGGGGGAGATTGTTGGCAAGAGACACTGTGTGGCTTCATGAGTGTTTTCATTGATAGCAAAAAATTCTATCCCACACATCTGCAACACATAGTATGCCTATACCGGAAGTCAGATTGAAGATTGTTTTGGTCCGGTGAACAAGAACAGAGTATGCAACAAGGTCAGACAATCAAGTCCGGATCTCTTAGATGGTGTAACTCAGCAAGTTATGGACTTGGTCAAGTCAAGAGAAGTATCATGACTTCTAGATTCTAGAGATTTAGCCTCTGGTGATAAAACATGAAAAAGATATAAGCATCTGAGTGTTGGACTCCAGACAGGTAGAGCAAACTAAGAAAGAACTGACTAGTAGAGTATCAGACTTCAATCCAGATGAGTAATTGATGTTGATCAAGCTATTTGAGGGATCATACAATGTTGTCCAAAATGATTGATGACTTCAATGCCTATGTTTTTGATACGCATCACAAATCAAGCATGGATTCAGCCAATAGATCAGTAATTTGCAAGTATCTTGAGTATTCTAGTTGCCGACTAGAAAGTTGTTGAAATCCTTGGTGCGGATATATATACCAGATGGATTCTAGTATGAAGGTGTGTGTGAATATAGAGATGATAAAATAAAGTGTGAAGAAAGGTAGAGATAACTATGGAAGCAGCAATACAAGTCTGGTATGTGACAAAGCAACATCACTAGAGCAGAGGAAGAATGAAGTGCATCAAATTAGTATATTGTCCCTAACCAAAACTAAACTTTAGCATTTGTAGATGCCTTTCATCAGTTCAAACACCTAGTTACCTTCTATAAGTTCTATAGATAGTGAGTCTCTTGTAGGTAGTGTGCCTCTTATGAGCAGTGTGCTCGGGCAGTGAGCCCTAATTGGCAAGTGTCATTTTGTACATCTTATTCTTTTAATAGAGAATATAATCTTGGGTTAGTTACCCTGTGGTTTTTCCCTTAATAGGGTTTTCCACGTAAAAATCCTTGTGTTATGTGTGTTGATTTTATTTATGTTCTTATGATTATATATGCTTATATGTTTTGATGTTGCATAAATTATAAAAGAAGAGAAAAAAGTTAAGATAATAGGGATAACTGATTCACCCTCCCTCTCAATTATCTGCCTTATTTCCAATAATGTTTATAGATAGAATTAGAGTTATGGGTTTAGTTATAATTAGGGAAAATATATAAGTAAAAAATAATACAACTAGGGTTAGAATTAAATTAGGGTTAGGGTTAATGATAAACTAAAGGTTATTGATAAAAGAGTTTTAGGGTTATAGTTCAAATTAGGGTTACAATCATGGAATATATAACTAAAGGGTTGGGTTTATAATTAGGTTTAATGATAGAATTATGGGTTTGGTTGTAATTATAGTTAGAATTAGGGTTAGGATTAGGGATAGAGTTAGGGATAGCAAAAGAAATAGGATAAAATTAAGGTCCTTGATAGAATGAGGTTTAGGGTTACTATTCAAATTAAATTAGGGTTAGGGTTAAGCATGGAATTAAGGTTAGAGATACAATTAGTGTTAGAATTATAGGTCAAATTTAGGATAGAATTAGGGTTTTGTTAGGGTTACAATTAGAGTTATGTTGGCATTAGTGTTAGATAAAGGTTAGGGTTAGGGTTAGTATTATAGTTAGGAAAATAATTAGGGTTGGACTAATGATCAAAATTAGTATAGGGTTAAGGTTAGATTATAACCATGATCAAAACCCTAGTTCTGACCCTAATTTTAAGCATGGTAGTAATTATGACCTTAATCAATTTAATCATAACCCTCAATCTAACCCTACTTCTAATCTAACCTTGGTACTTAGCTTAATCAAAACCCTATTTCTAAATCTAACCTTAATTCTAACCATAGCCGTAAGATCAGACTTACCATTGTTTTATAAGACTAATGCTATATCTAACCCTAAACAAAACCCTAATTCTAAACCTTACCATCATTCAAATCCTAACTCTAAACTAATCGTAACCCTAATTCTAACTTGAACACTAACCCTAACCCTAATTATAATATAGTATAATATAATAAAAAAATTAGTTAATATTATAATTATAATAATATATTATATAAAAATATTATTATATATTATATTATAATAATATATTCAATCTATATTATAATATTATATTATATAATTATATAATATAGTTGTAATTAGGCTTGTTGCTGCAAATGCTACTAGCATACCTATATTTAAAAAATATATCTAAAGTATGTCAAGAGATATCCTTCTCGAGGCACCTATTTTTTAATCAATTTAGCACACATAGGTGGAAATAGGTAGCTCAAGAAGGATATCTATCCACCTACTTTAGATATTTTTTTAAATATAGGTATGCTAGTATTATTATATTATAATATTATATAATTATATAATTATATTCTAATTATTTTGATAATAATAATATAATAATACACTTATATAATAATATATTTATAAATAGAAATCACAAGTACTATAAATATTTTTTAGCAACGTGAGAACAATGGACAAGTTAAAAAAAATTGGCGTGAGAACAGTTCACCATGCATTACGAAGAAATTATTTTCCTGCTATTCAATCACATCAATTTCCTATTTTTTCCAAAGTCAATGGATTTCTCAGTACACGTGGGACTGTTAGATGTTGAGTGCATATAGTTGAAAAGATAGCTACTAGGATGTATGGATGCAGGTCATGGATGCTTTTTTTCAGGGCTGGATAACCATTCCCGTCAATGAGGAGGAGAGACATTTCACATGGCAAGATGATAAAAATTTGGAAGACAAAATTTGATAATTGTTGGAAAAAAAGCTGACCAGGAAAAGGACATTGCAATTGTACAATCTTAGGATGTCAAAATCATCACGCATGATAGAGAAACATGCCAAATTCAAGAGGCTTTCCTTTGACTATAGCTTTTTCATGCCCAAATAAAATTTAATCTTTTAAAAATGTAAGGGAAAAGTAGTAAAAAAAAATTAAAGACATCATATTTCCATAGTTCATAATATTGTTCAAACGTGTTTCTAGATTTAATTGTGTATAATTTTCCTAGTGTCAATGTGTGATCCATCACTAAGATGTAGAGAGCTATAGGAAAAAATGAGTGAATTGTAAACCAAGTCAAATTAAAAAGAAGAGAGATTAAAGCTTGCACCAAGAACAAGGACTGTAAAAAAGATACGAAGAAAACTATAATAAATAAATAAATAAAAATATGAATAATGATTAAATCTCTTAATATATATGAGTGTCTAATCTAATTTAATAGGAAAAAAATTAAAAGAGAAGCTCTATATTAACCCTTTTAAATCTAATTTAATAGTAAAATATGATTATTTATATAAAATATGTTTACTAAAATTATAGTATTCAATGAGTTTCTTTATTTTTATTTTTATTTTAGTTTTATATTTTAATATTTATTTTATAATAAAATAAATATACTTTAAAACTATTTAAATAGTAGTCATGATGTAAGCTTCTGGAAAAACTGTGTTGCTTTTTTTGCAGTGACATTTCATATCACACTATGTGATCTATCATCAGGAAGAAAAAGTGAGAATGAGAAAGAGCTAAATTGCAGAGGTAGAATATCTTTAAAAAGAGAGAGGGGGGTTTTGGCACAGAGTACTAAGTTGATAAGAGGTAAAGAAAAAAAAAAGGAGGAAAAGAAAAAGGAGGAGAATGTAAAAAATATAAATGGCATAACTATAAAATTAGTAGACAAGAAAGTCCAAGAATATAAATAAGTGCCACGTAGTGGCTAGTACCTGCCATTTGTTTTTTGTAAATGGATTGTAGTAAGACATAATTAGATTGAAATAAATATCTTTGAATAATTGTAAAGAGTATTGTTGTTGATTAGGATTGCACCTGTGATGCAAAGTTGTGTTACTCAACAATCCTTTGAAACATGGGATCAAACTCAGGCTGTGGGTGACGTATGTCAAGTTTGAACCTCCACATTATGGGTTGGTTCCCTTAAAATATTCAATTGCAAATATGACTTTGATGTGGAAAAAGGGAAAAGGGATCTTTCTAAAAGAAAATAAAAATATAAAGGTATGGTGATGCACCTAATAATGATGAAAACTTGGCAATCTAACTCACAATAGATCTCAAAAAATCTATCCACACAAACCACTTTCAGCAAATTGATCACAAAAATGTTTCTAAGGGAAGCTGGAAAATATATCTATTTTGAAGGAAAAGGAGTTTTTGACAACATAAAAGAAAGGTTTTCCAATTGCACATCCTAAGACCTATGTGCTATCTAACACATGCAAGTACAAATGATATAATGATTTTAAAGGTTTTAATGTTAAACACAATAAAATCTCATCAAATCACTCAAACAAGTTATATTAATAGAAGGTAGATACTTGATTAAGATGAAAAATAAAGGAAATAATTGCATAAAAACAAAGTATAGAACCTATAACCTGTTGTAATCTCTATAAATATGTAAATAAGTGAGTTACAAAACCTCTTTCTCTCTAAAAGTGTAAAGAGAAAAAAGGCAAGAGCTAGAAAAATCTAAGTTTCTCTTATAATATATAGTTTGCTCTCTTCAAGAGGCATTAAAAAAAATCAACTGCAGTTAACTGCCTCTAAAAATAAGCTCTCCAATTTGATCCACGAGAAAATAATGAAATCCCTAAAAATAATGATCAAAACTACCTCAAAATGAGCAAAAATAGTTCCAAACTACTAGCCTCCATGTGTTTGACCCAAGAGTTTACCAAAATTCTCTATTTTGACCTCCAATCCATGCAAAAAGACCTCCAAAGTCTTCAGTTAACTCAACTCCTCCATTTTGCATGTGTAGATTATGTGGATAAAAAATAAAGTAATCATTTGCATGATTTACTCTATTATGAGTTTCAATTGGTCTAATTTCTTTAATTTTACAACTTCTGACAAAATAATAAAGTAATTTATAAAATATTACTTTATTAACTTGTTTACATTATCTATAGTTGTAAAATCATGTGAGCAATGGAAAATACACCTTATCTCCCCTTTTACATTTGCATAATTTTGCATGATTTCACATGATAATGATGCCAAAAATTAATTAGGCCATCATGCATGGAAAATGAAAAAATTATCCCCTTATGCCTCCCATTCAAATTTTAAGTAATTTCATTCAAAATAATATCATGCATTATCAAAAAGAATGATAATTGCATTTTGATCACCTTATTACTCCATGCAAAATAAAAACTCCATAGTTGCATCACACATGCATCTAAGGCATAAAAACATCCCCTTATCACTCCATCATCATGCAAAAGAAAAATATATAGTTTGCATTACACAACCATACCACCTTTGTCCTCATATTGCATTTCTTTATAATGCATATCATCCTTACCCATATCTCTGCCTTGACCTTGACTAATACTTTGCATCATACATCATTACATTAAAAATAACTTTTTACTTGATTTTAATTCCACCATGCAATGTTATAATGCATTATTACCTTGTCTCTACCACCTTATAATCTTACCTTTGAATGATCTCTTTGTTTTGACTTTTCATGTATTAAAAATGCATAAGGCAAGAAGGGATCTTCGACCTTTGACTAGGTTTGCATATGAAATAAGGAATATTTGACCATTATTATTGACCATAATGAGAAAATTGGAAATAAAAGAATAAAAGGCATTAAGCCTTACCTCCCAATGATTTGCAATTTGACTTAGTAAAAATCAAATACAAAAAGAAATAAGAGTTCAGCCCATGGCCCTCCTATGGTATAATCATTAGGTTTAATCAAGACACAAGTCTTGACCTCGACATGGATAAGGTGAATGTTTTTTTTGTTAAGTCAAAAACAAATCTGAGGAAAAGGCAAAAGATGCCATCGAACAAAACAAGAATTGAACCCTAAAAGTTATCATTTCTCATTTTGCTATCTTTTGTTTTGCTCTGCAACTCCAACTCGGCTGACGACTAGGGTTTCCTGGAAACATGCTTCCCTTCTGGTTTTCTTTGCCATTTTGATGGCTTCTCGGTCGATTCTTTAGCATTCTCTATCAAAAAGAAGGTAGGTGAGCTCTTCTGTATATGATAATGGACTTTTCTTTGATCTTTCTATGATTTTTTCTTCACTATGGCTGTGGCTTTGATAGTTTCTTCTGAGCATTTCCATTACATTTTCTTACTGTGTTTTATCTCTAGCTGTATTCTTTGTCAAACTCTTGCATTCTGAGGGTTTCAAAAAATAAAGGTCGGTGGCCTCTGTGGTTTCTCTCCTCTACAAAACAAGGTGAGATCTTTGTTCAACCCTCTGTATCTTCATTGTCTTTCATTGTATCTTCATTCTTGACAAGGGTTTCAAGAAATAATGAAGTGGGTATCTTTTCTTTCAGGAAAACAAGGCCTCTCTATTATGGCCATACTTATTTGTATATTCTTTTCAAACCTTCTTTTCATCAAAAAAGAAAAAGAGGGTTTTATACATATTTGCAGGAAAATACCCTTTAATGGTTACGGCTTGTATGGTTGTGTTCTTCTCCTTCTCTCTCAACCTTCTCTATAGATATGAAACTTGCAAGGGTTTTTTCATTTCTTCAAAGAAATAGGCCTTTCCTATCACAGCCATGCTATATTTTCCTTCTGTATCTCTTTTTCAAATGTGTATAAGAACATATGAAGGTTTCATTTTTTCAACTGCATACAATAGTATGTTTAAGATTTTCTGAAAAAAGAATGAGGATTTGTGTAGGAATATACTCTTCTAGTTTAATCTATAATAGCACACTCCTCTTTATCTGCATTATTTCTTTCCTTTAGACAACAAGAAAAGAGGGTTTGCAAAAGTTTGCAGAGTTTGAACTTTATACAGGAAATATACATCTCTGACTACCTGTAACAACATACTCTTGTATTTTATGTGACAAACTCTTCTGGGTCATTCTGTATTGGCTTTCTTTTTCACCTTTTTGATTGTAACTTGAAAAAATGTAAAAAGATGATAAAGGTTGCAAAAAATACCACACTCTGGCATAAACTGAGGCTATCCATTTGAAGAATAAATATACTGGGTAAGTGCAAAAAGATGGGGGGCTAAAAAGGGGTCATAAGTGGCCACTTTTTTTCTAAAATCAAGAAATGTTGCCCTTGGATGAGTAATTGACCATAGTTACACTCAAAATTTGGAAATGCAACCAAAACAATGTTCGTAGTACTCCAAGTCTACTTTCTAAACTACTAATTATTTTTTAAAAATGGTATAGATTAAGGGGTTCAAAAGAGGGAGCCACAAAAATTGGTGTTGTTTCTGTCAAAAAAATATAACATAGCATGTTTTGTGGCACCCTCAAAAGGTCAACTTTTTTTTGATATTTTTAAAATCGCTTCAATGAGAAATTAGTTCATAGCATATCATTTTTGCCTGATTTTTCTAATAATTTTTTATGAATATTTGATTTTTTACTAATTTTTAAAGTGGACACATCCTAAAAAATAGAATTTTGCCCGTGGTACCCCTATAAATTTTGAAAACTAATTGAAAATCATTTTTTTAAATATGTGTAGAATGGAGTCTAGTGTCTAAATATGTTTTTTTTTTAAATTTCAATGAATGGTTAATTTACAATGAAAAAAAGACTAAATAGTGGTTTTTGCCCAAAAACAAACACACAAACAAAAGAAATTAAAGATGAAAGGCTTAACATTGTCAAAATGTGAAAAAAATTACATCGTTAAATAGCTAAGAGAAAGCCTAACATTACTTAGGTGTTCGATTTGTTCAATTTGTTCAACCTTGAAACACGTGTAAATCTAAATGTTAGCACGAATGAAATTATGTGAAATCTTGTAGAATATGCAGAAACACGCCTTTGGACATTAGGAAGGCACTCCAAGCCTTTGGGTTAGAAATCCAAACCAAATCCCAAGCCTAAGGCTTGGGATTCCCAAAGCAAAACATAATGCGAGCGCATTATAACGCGCTCGCGTTATGTTCTATTTTGCATTTTTTCCTTTTTCACAAAAGTTTGATCAATGTTTGTCATGTTTGACATAATGCGAGCGCGTTATAATGCGCTCATGTTATGTCCCCTTTGGATTTTTTTATGTTCAAGGTTATTAATCATGTATGTATGTATACTTATATTTATGCATGTATGTATGTATGTATGTATCTATGTATGCCTATATGTATGTATGTATGTATAGTGTCGAGAGTAGAGGAGGGTAGAGATGGGGGTGAGACAGATAGGGGAGGAGAGGGTGGATAAGGGTTGAGGGTTGAGGGTTTAGGGATAGGATTCAGAGTTTAGGGACAAGGGATTAGAGTTTAGGACCTTGAGGGATTAGGGTTTAGGGTTGAGGGTCAAGGGATTAGGGTTAAGGTAGAGTGTTGAGGGTAGAGGGATTAGGGATAGGGTTTAAGGTATAGTGTTGAGGGTTGCAGGTTTAGGGAGAGGGTTTAGGATTTAAGGTTTAAGTGTTGAGGGTTGAAGATTTAGGGATAAGGGATAAGGGTACCATAAAATATAATTAGGGATTACAGTTTATAGTTTAGGGATTAGGGATTAGGGTTTAGGGTTAAGGGATTAGGTTTAGGGTTTAGCGATGTACAATTAAGGGGTACCATAAATAAACTAGAATTTAGGCAGGGTTGGAAAAATTTTGTGAATCATCATGGGCTGGAGATTAGAGATTTTGTTGGGTTCAAGTACATATCCAAGTCATAATTTAAGGTTAAGATATTTCAAGGAATAGGGTGTGTGAAAAACATCAATGCTCTTTGGCTTATGAATACCAACATTGATACAGATAATAGATGCCCTTCTTCTAATAGAGTATGGAGTTCAAGTCAACTGATGGGTAGCAAGTTGTTGAATGAGTTGGTTTAATGGGCATGCCTCCTTCTTTAAAGTTATGCTTGGAGACTTTACACAAAAACTAGTAACTCTATACATTATTTTTCATTCTTTTATTTCCTGTACACTGTTAAGAACTTGCAGAATCTAATTGTGTAATGTGTTTATGGTAGTGCATTCCTCCTACATTTTTTTTTGCAGTTTATAGACAACACATATGAATATATGGTGTTGGAAGGCCCAAGTGGGCAGGAGTGGGATGTGCAATTAGGGGGTACCATAAATAAACTAGAATTTAGGCAGGGTTGGGAAAAGTTTGTGAATCATCATGGGCTGGAGATTGGAGATTTTGTTGTGTTCAAATACATATCCAAGTCATATTTTAAAGTTAAGATATTTCAAAGAACAGGGTGTGTGAAACACATCAATACTATTCAGCTTATGAATACCAACATTGATACAGATATAAGATGCCCTTCTTCTAATAGAGTATGTAGTTCAAGTCAACCAATGGGTAACAAGTTGTTGAATGAGTTGGTTTAATGGGTGTGCCTCCTTCAAAGTTATGCTTGGAGACTTTACACAAAAATTTGGTAACTCTATACATTATTTTTCATTCTTTTATTTCATGTACACTGTTAAGAACTTGTAAAATCCAATTGTGTAATGTGTTTATGGTAGCGCATTCCTCCTGCATTTGTTTCATAGTTTATAGACAACACAAATGAACATATGGTGTTGTAAGGCCCAGGTGGGCAGGAGTGGGATGTGCAATTAGGGGGTACCATAAATAAACTGGGATTTAGGTAGGGTTGGGAAAATTTTGTGAATCATCATGGGTTGGAGATTGGAGATTTTGTTACATGTTCAAGTACATATGCAAGTCATATTTTAAGGTTAAGATATTTCAAAGAACATGGTGTGTGAAAAACATCAATGCTCTTTAGCTTATGAATACCAACATTGATAGATATAAAAGATTCCCTTCTTCTAATAGAGGATGCAGTTCAAGTCAACTCATCATGGGCAGGAGATTAGAGATTTTGTTACATGTTCAAGTACATATCCAAGTCATAATTTAAGGTTAAGATATTTAAAAGAACATGGTGTGTGAAAAACATCAATGCTCTTCAACTTATGAATACCAACATTGATACAGATAAAAGATGCCCTTCTTCTAACAGAGGATGCAGTTCAAGTCAGCTCATCATGGGCTGGAGATTGGAGATTTTGTTACATGTTCAAGTACATATCCAAGTCATATTTTAAGGTTAAGATATTTCAAAGAACATGGTGTGTGAAAAACATCAATGCTTTTCAGCTTATGAATACCAACATTGATATAGATAAAAGATGCCCTTCTTCTAACAGACGATGCAGTTCAAGTCAACTCATCATGGGCTAGAGATTGGAGATTTTGTTACATGTTCAAGTACATATCCAAGTCATATTTTAAGGTTAATATATTTCAAAGAACATAGTGTGTGAAAAACATCAATGCTCTTCAGCTTATGAATATCAACATTGATACAGATAAAAGATGCCCTTCTTCTAACAGAGGATGTAGTTCAAGTCAACCAATGGGCAACAAGTTGCTGATTGAATTGGTTTAATGGGCGTGCCTCCTTCAAAGTTATGCTTAGAGACTTTACACAAAAACTAGTAACTCTATACATTATTTTTCATTCTTTTATTTTCTTTACACTGTTAAGAACTTGTAAAATCTAATTGTGTAATGTGTTTATGATAGCACATTCCTCCTGCATTTGTTTCACAGTTTATAGACAACATAGATGAACATACAGTGTTGCAAGGCTTAGGTGGGCAGGAGTGGGATGTACAATTAGGGGGTACCATAATAAACTTGAATTTAGGCATGGTTGGGAAAATTTTGTGAATCATCATGGGTTGGAGATTAGAGATTTCACTGTATTCAAGTACATATCGAAGTCATATTTTAAGGTTAAGATATTTCAAAGAACAGGGTGTGTGAAAAATATCAATGCTCTTTAGCTTATGAATACCAACATTGATACAGATAAAAAATGCCCTTCTTCTAACAGAGGATGCCATTCAAGTCAACCAATGGGCAACAAGTTGCTGATTGAATTAGTTTCTGATGAAAAAAACAATGATTTTGTTGAAGCAATAGAAGATAATCAAAATTGTGAGTCTAATTTAATTTACTTCAACTTTCAAAGTAGGCATTTGAATTGTAGCTTTACCTAGAGGATTGGTATAACAAAAACTTAATTATATTACAGACCTTTCTTTGAAGAACCCTGGACATTATGGACCCTATCATCTAGAAAAGAACATGAATGTAAACCGACCATGCATACTAGTAAGATCAATTTTTCTACCTTCTATTCTTATTACTCTTACTTTATTAAGAGAAGAGTGTCAAAAAGAATGGGTTTAGTTGTAAGCTAACATAACGCAAAGTAGTTTTGTTATTACATTTTTTTGAGGGATCTCTAATAGTCTAATATAATGTAGTCTTCTATAATATGAACATCTACATTTGTGCGAATGCTAAGCTTTAATAGTAGAGTATTAAATCAATGCAATCAGCTATTTATTGGGTTAAAATAACTTAGTTTTTGTAATGGTTTGGGAATGCAAGAGTTTCCAAAAATAGGTGAATGTCCTCTACATTTACCAAGAGAAAAAAGTATAGTAGTTCTTGTGGATAGAGTCAGTAAACAATGAGAGATTATTTGCCTGTTTCATAACAATATACCTGCCCTAAGTGCGGGGTGGGAATATTTTGTATGTCATAATAATATCAAAGATACATTTGCATCTTTGAGTAGGTGGATAGCAAGAAACATAGATTTATGTTTAGAGTTCATATAGATAGAAAGATAAAATAAGGATCCTTCTCAATGAACTTCTAGGAGGGAAAAGATGGGCCAAAGATAAAAGGATAAAACTATACAAGAAAAGATCTTCATGAGGATTGTAATATTTTGTTTAAAACAAACAAAATTTAGTTAATTAAAAATAGAAAATCAAGAAAGAAATGGTACTAAAATGTATAGTTACTAATATCTATTTTTAAAAGACTGATTGATTTTAATGGCCAAAGTTGTTTATTTTATCTAGTTGATGGTTTTAATTACACCCAAGTTATACATTGGGAGCAGATGTGTGCACATTTTTATGGCCCTAATTTAAATTCAAGAAAATAGGTAGAGAGAGTATGCTGATCTTTAAAATAAAATCTTAATAAAAAATGTTCACTTAATGTTGACCAAGGGTTCTAATTTCAACCATTCATTGCCCACTGTGGTGTACCCCAATGCAAATCTTTTCTCATAATGATCATCCTTCTGATTTCAACTATTAATTACTCACTATGGATGTACCATACGCAAAGCTTTTCTCATAGTGTGTACACCTATTGGCATAATGAACCCTAGATGGGCTAGAAAAACATGCCATATAACATTACTAAGACATTACAAAAAACTTAAATTAGGGTTGAGGGATTATGGTTTAAGGTATAGTGTTGAGGGTTGAGGGTTTAGGGTTGATGGATTAGGGTTTAAGGTTTAAGCATTTAAGGGTCTCTAGGGGTTGAGAGTTTAGGGTTTAAGGGTTGAAGGATTAAGGGTTTAAGGGTTGAGGGATTAGGGTTTAAGGCATAGTGTCGAGGGTAGAGGGTTTAGGGATAGGGTTTGGGGTTGAAGGTTTAAGGGTTGAGGGTTGAGGATTTAGGGCTAAGGGTTAATGGATTAGGGTTTAAGGTATAGTGTCAAGGGTAGAGGATTTAGGGATAGGGTTTAGGGTTTAAGGTTTAAGGGTTGAGGGTTGATGCTTTAGGGATAGGGTTTAGCGTTTAGGGTTAAGGGTTAAGGGATTAGGGTTTAAGGTATAGTGTCAAGGGTAGAGGGTTTAGGGATAGGGTTTAGGGTTTAAGGTTTAAGGGTTGAGGGTTGAGGCTTCAGAGATAGGGTTTAGCAGTTAGGGTTAAGGGATTAGGGTTTAAGGTATAATGTTGAGGGTTGAGGGTTTAGGGATAGGGTTTAGGATATAAGGATTAAGGGTTGAGGATTAAGGATTTAGGGATAGGGTTTAGGGTTTAGGGTTAAGTGAGAAACCTAGATGGCTAAGGACGGATGGAGGTTAAGTATAGGGTTGAGGGTATAGGGTATAGGGTAGAGGTTTGCAGGTTGAGGGGTAATGTTCAAGGTTGAGTGTCCAAGGTTAAGTGTATAGAGTATATAGGGTTTAAGGGTTTAAGGTTTGAATGATTAAGGGTTTAAGAGTTGAGGGATTAGGGTTTAAGGCATAGTGTCAAGTGTAGAGGGTTTAGAGACAAGGTTTATGGTTGAAGGTTTAAGGGTTGAGGGTTGAGGCTTTAGGGCTGAGGGTTAAGGGATTAGGGTATAAGGTATAGTGTCGAGGGTAGAGGGTTTAGGGATAGGGTTCAGGATTTAAGGTTTAAGGGTTGAGGGTTGAGACTTTAGGGATAGGGTTTAGTGTTTAGGTTAAGTGAGACACCTAGATGACTAAGGATAGATGAAGAGACAAACAAGGAATGACTAAGAGACCTAGAGAGGGGAGAGGTAGAGAAGTGAGTGGGAGATAGAGGTGAGAGATAGAGAGGTGAGGGGAGAGATAGAATAAAATGAGATCTAGTGAAGTTGATGACTTGAGGGAAATATGGGTAAGGAGGAGAGAGAGAGGTGGAGAGGAAGAGAAATGTCTAGAGAGCCCTGAGAGATATACAAGTGAGAGACCTACAGCCTAGGGAGAGAGGGTTGAGAGAGATAGGGGAGAGATGGGGATGAGGTAGATAGGGGAGGAGGGGTGGATAAGGGTTAAGGGTTTAAGGGTCAAGGGTTTAGGGTTTAAGGGTTGAGATATTAAGGGTCTAAGGGTTGAGGGATCAGGATTTAGGGTTGAGGGATTAGGGTTTAAGGTATAGTGTCGAGGGTTGAACCCTAATCCCTCAACCCTCGACACTATACCTTAAAAGCCTAATCCCTCAACATTAGGGTTTATGGTATAGTGTCAAGGGTTGAGGGATTAGGGTTCAACCCTCGACACTATACCTTAAACCCTAATCCCTCAACCCTTAGACCCTTAATACCTCAACCCTTAAACCAGGGTTCAACCCTTGACACTATACCTTAAAAGCCTAATCCCTCAGCCTTAGGGTTTATGGTATAGTGTCAAGGGTTGAGGGATTAGGGTTCAACCCTCGACACTATACCTTAAACCCTAATCCCTCAACCCTTAGACCCTTAATACCTCAACCCTTAAACCCTTAACCCTTAAACCCTCAACCCTTAAACCCTAAACCCTTGACCCTTAAACCATCAACCCTTATCCACCCCTCTCCTCCCCTATATGTCTCACTCCCATCTCTCCCCTATCTCTCTCACCCCTCTCTCCCTTGGCTATAGGTCTCTCACTTGTATATCTTTCAGAGCTCTCTAGATAAATCCCTTCTTGTCCACCTCTCTTCCTCACCCATTTTTCCCTCAAGTTGTCAACTTCACTCTCTCATTTTATTCTATCTCTCCCCTCACCTCTCTATCTCTCACTTTTGTCTCTCCCTCACCTCTACCTCTCCACTCTCTAAGTTTCTTAATCACTCCTTGTCTACCTCTCCATCTATCCTTAGCCATCTAGGTCTCTCATTTAACATTAAACCCTAAATCCTCAACCCCTAAAACTTAAATCCTAAACCCTATCCCTAAACCCTCAACCCTCGACACTATAACTTAAACCCTAATCCCTTAACCCTAAACCATAAATTCTATCCCTAAATACTCAACCCTCAACCCGTAAACCTTAAACCCTAAACCCTATCCCTAAACTCTCTACCCTCAACACTATACCTTAAACCCTAATCCCTTAACCCTCATCCCTAAAGCCTCAACTCTCATCCCTTAAACCTTCAACCCTAAACCCTATCCCTAAACCCTCTACCCTTGACACTATGCCTTAAACCCTAATCCTTTAACCCTTAAACCCTCGACCCTTAAACATTGGTCAAACTTTTACAAAAAATAAAAAAATGCAAAGAAAACAATAACACGCTCGTGTTACGGCTTTTTAAAAAAATTAAAGAATTTTGGCCACTTTTTGGCCCCCCATCTTTTTGTACCCACCCTACAAAACTCTTATCTTTTATTTCTTTCTCCTTTCTTACTGTCATTTGACATATACAAGAACTGGTATCTTTTAAACTGTATCTTCTTTTTTATGATCTCAGATACCTTTGATGTAACAACAAAATCTTGTAGTTTTTATCATTCATTTATCATTTTATGTATGATATGACCACTTAGAAATTAGTTTTCTTTCATGTTACCTCTTGTAGCTTCTGCAATATATGACTTTACCTCATTACATGATATGAACATGATGTACTTCTTTTCTCAAACTATCATGGTTCTTCCTATCATCTGTACATATCACAGCTAGTCTTTAGTCCAAGAGACTGTCATTATAATTGTTTGTCATGTAATCTTCATTGAGGGCTGTCATAACTCCATCTCTAATAGACATTGTTTATGGTTTACATGGCTGTTCCATATGCTCATTGCTCTATCTATGAAGTATATTTGAATCAGCAAGAACACATTTCAATTATTATAAGAAGATGGGAAAATACCTTTAATGATTGTATTCTTGTCCTTTGCATGTTTATCTCTCTTCATCCTATAATAGGTGATAAAGCATTTGACACAACTAATCTGATTTTAACAAGTTGTTCCATGAAGTGGGCACAATTTATAGGAGCAATTGCTCCTCTTCACTTATATGATGATGACTTCACTCCATTTGCAAGTTGAATGTTCTGAAGCATAGTATGTCCTTGAATAATGCATTCTATCTTTTGCAATTTGATATCTTTTTCAAATGAATAAAAAGGACAATATGCTAGGCTCTACCCTTGTGGGAGCAACATTTTCTCCATATGTTTTAAAAGTCTTCAAATTAGCAACATTACTTTTCCTATACCTGCACAGTGAACAAACAAGTTAGCATAAAAAAATACCTCTTGAAATTGATTGATCTTTCTCATGATGATATGAGTTATTGCACATGTCTGATTTGATCTATTCAGATAAGATGCATAATGTCTGCAAGTTGATATATCTTTTGATAAAAACATGTGATGATTTTAAATATCTAGAGCTTCTAATAGGGTTTTTCCCCAATTTTGTAGGTACAATTTCATGATCAGGAGCTGAAGATAAGGACACGAAGACCAATTGTCAACTAAGAACATCAACCTTCCAAAAAGGCAATGATGGATATTTATTCCCATATGTTCTTTCTCTTTCCTTTTATCTTCAAATGTCTAGCTTGCATATGTCTACATTGCTCAGTTTAGTCACTCCCACAACTTGTGTGGGACACATTTAAACATTTCTTTAAATATGATTAGTTACTTTATCTTATGCAAATGATTTATGTATGTTTACTTTTTTTTGAATCAAATGCATAGGATAGAATAATTAAATTTGATATGAAATGACAGTTTTATAAATACCTTTATTTCACACTGAATTGTGATCACTTGAATAGTTCAATCATCTTATAACTGAAAGATAAAACTAGTTAGATTCTCTATCATTCGTTGACTGTCTGATATCTTGTCATTAGATCTTCACTTGTCAGGATGGTTTGACAGTCCTGATTGGACTGTTAGATTATCTTGACAAATGATCCTTATTTTCTCTTGCTAAGACATTATACATTCACTGATTGTATTAACTTAAAAGTTTTCTTTTACTCCTTTTGTAACAATTACAAATCAGGTCTAACTAAATTAGGTATGAACATAATTTAGTAACATTTTTGGTGACCTCTCAAGGGTGTTTTCCTACTAAATAAATTAGAACTAGTATCCTTGCAATTCCATTGGGTACATGAGTCCTTTTCTACCTTGAACTTTGAAAAAACCTTCTACAACTCAAACTGATAGAAAACTACAACAACAAAAACAAAACTAAAATTGAAACTATTCTAGCCTGCTTAAGACATAGCCAGCAAAATGTGCATGTACACTTCTTGTAAAACAAAACAATAACTAAAACTAAAATGTGCAAAAGCACTTATTTGTAGCAAAAAGTTACTGCTCTAATAACATAACTTGAGGTGAATCCCATTGACAGGGATTGGCAACACCTCTCCATCTAACTTAGCAAGGTGAAATACATTATGTTGCTTGCATTCTATAATGATGTATGGACCATCCCACATGGCATCAAATTTTGTGTTTTGACTAGGTCTACTCTTTAATTCATTGCATTTGAAGAGAAAATCTCCCTCTTTATAGATCCTTGGGACTACCTTTCTGTCAAATGTCCTCTTCATTTGAGCCTGATACATTTATAATGTCTTCAAGGCCTCTTTTCTAATCTCTTCTAGCTCTATTAACTATGCAAGCCTTATCTCCATTGCATGTTCTTCAACTAATTCCAGCTCTTTTATGTAACTCAAAGTTGGTAACTCAACTGATATTGGTAGTTTGGCCTCTTTGCCATATGTTAGAACATAAGGTGAATTACTTGTTACTCTTTTAGGAGTTATCCTATCAGCATATAAGGCTAACTTCAACTTGTCATGCCAAGATCTCTGATTTTCATCAACTGTTTTCTTCATGATTTTAATCAAATTTTTGTTAGTTGATTCAACTTATCCATTACCTTGAGGGTAATAATTTGATGAAGTATTCAAGAATATGTTATTTTTGACAGACCAATTAGACACTCTTAAACCAATAAATGCTAAAGCATTATCTGAAATAATTGAGTCAGAAGTACCAAACCTGGACACTAGATCTTGATAGAAATTAAGGACATAAGTTTTATTAGCTTCTTTTAATGCAACTACTTTAGTCCATTTGGTAAAATAATCATTTACAGTCAATATCCACTTGCGTCCTTGACTAGATGGTGGATTGATAGGACCATTGAAGTCCAATCCCCACTTGCCAAATGACTGCTCTACCTAGATTGGATGCAAGGGCATTGCTGCAAGTTTCTGTTTACCTACAAAAACTAAACATTTTATACATTTCTTTACCCAATCATGTGCATCCTTAAACATCTCAAGCCAATAATAACTAACTCTCATAATTTTCAGAGCTATTGTTCTTGCTACAAAATGACCCCCAGAGGGTCCATCATGAAACTCTTCTAGAATCTTTTGAATCTAATCTAGTTGTACACACGTTAGCAAAACACCATTAAAATCTTTTTTGTACAAGACTCCATCTATCACATCATAAGGGATTACTTACAACCTATAGTATCTTCTTTTTGATTTGTCCAAGCCTTGAGGATAATCTCCAGTATGCAGATAATGGATCATTTGCTGCACCCAACTTGCAGGGGAATCTAGGACAGCAACCACTTCTTCATTCTGTAGCACTTCTCAACTTCTCCTTCAGGTTTAGTGCTGTTTTGTTCATGATCTACAAGTTGTTCACATACTCCTTTGCCTCAGACCAGCTTGATAACTTTAATTTGGATGTCATACTCCATAACCTTTGTTATCCATCCTGCTCTCTTATCATTTAGATCCTTACTAAGAAAGATTTCTTTTAATGTAGGATGAGCAACCATTAACTAAATTCTATTATTTGAAAGCATGTGCTCAAATTTCTTTAGGCCCCTTATAACAACCAATACATGTTTTTCAACAAAAGAATATCTTACCTCATAATCATGTAGAATTTGGCTAAAGAAAGCCATGGGCTATTCCAATTCTTCTTCATTTTGTTGACAAAGCATAGTTGATATAGTATCAACACTGCCAAATGTATACAAAATAAAATCTTTGTCTAAATTTGGATTGATCAGTGTTGGGGCAGCAACAAGTACCTCTTTTATTTCTTCAAATCTCTTCTTTCCTTCCTTGGCCCAACTAAAAGAATATTCTTTTTCAACATTGCTATAAGAGGTTGTAAAAGTGTTGCTATATTTGGAATAAACCTTCTTACAAAGTTAATTCTTCCTAGAAAGCTTTGTAAGCCTTTCTTATTTATAGGAAGTGGTAATGCCAATATTGCAGAGATTCTTTCAAGATCAATTGATATTCCTTCTTTTGAAACTATGTGTCCTAAAAGTTTCCCTTCATGTACTAAAAAAATGCTCTATTTTGGGTTGAGTGAAACTCCAAACTCTCTACATCTTTCAAAAATTAGTCTTAAATAATGAAAGTGATCTTCAGCTTTCTTAGAAAAATAGTTACATCATCTAAGTACACAAATACAAACTTATTGATAAGTCCTTGAAAGGCCATGTCCATAGCTCTCTAGAATGTTGCACCTGCATTTGATAAGCCAAATGGCATCTTTTTGTAAGCTAGTGTGCCCCATTTAGTAGTAAAAGTTGTCTTGTACTGATCTTCATCTTTTACTAGAATTTAGTTGTAACCTAAATAACCATCCAATAAAGAGAATCTTTCTGATCCAGAAACAACCTGCAATATTTGCTCCATGGATGGTAAAGGATAATGATCTTTTAAAAATGTTCTATTTAAATCATGAAAATCAACACATAATCTAATTTCCCCATTCTTTTTCCTAACAGGAACCAAATTAGAAACCCAAGATGTGTGCTCAATTGAAAATATTATATTACCTTCAATCAGTTTATTCAATTATGTTTTCATAAGAACTTCCAGCTTTGGATTTAGAGGTCTTTACTTTTGTCTAACCAGTTTTACCTTGGGCTCAAGTTCAATAGTATGTTGATCCAACTTAGGGTTGAAACCTTTTAGATCTCCATATTCCCATGCAAACACATCACTAAATTCTTGACAAAGCTGAATGAAAGCTTGTTATTATTCTTTTGTATATACCTTTCCAAGCTTGAGCAACTTATCTTTAAAGATCTCAATAGGTTCATAATGTTCTTGTTTCACTGACAAGATGGCCTTGTCTTTTCTTACCTGATCATTAGTATTAAAAAATGACTCTAAGGTCACTAAACCCTTAGGTAATTTATTTGACTTTAACTGTAGTATTTGATCATCATATTGCTGCAGTATTTTTTGCTGATTTCCTGTAGAAAACTCAACTTCTTCTATCAGAAAATTAACAATTTGCTCATCACTATCAAATACTTGCCAATTTGTATTATTGTATGGCATTGATGGTCTTATAGTAACTTTGACATATAAAGGAGTATGAACATTCTTCATCTCTGTAGGAATATCATATTCAGCTCCTATGGTAGCTAGTTTATCAGCCTATTTATTATCAGTTCTAGGTACATATATTAGATTAAATGCATCAAATTCTTCTATTATGTCCCAAACTCTGTGTTTATACAATTTCAGAAAATTATTTTTTGTAGTAGCAAGATTTCGGACTTGTTTTACAACTAATTCACTATCTCCAAAGACTTTAAGACATTTAATGTTCTGTTTTCTAGCCCATTCCAATCCATGAACTAAAGCTTCATACTCACCTAAGTTATTAGAATAGCTGAAAGCAAAACAAAAAGATGAATAATATCTTTCACCCGTGGGAGAAACTAGAACAGCTCCTCCACTAGCACCAACCTTACTTTTAGAACCATCAAAATAAAGTTGACAAACATCATTTTCATATTCTACAACCTGTTGATTTTCTCCTTTTAGCAGATTTGGAATGACTACATTTTTTTCTTGTATCATATACACACCAAGACCTATTTCATCCATTTGATCAAAGGGATCTGTTTCATGATTTTTTTCTACCCACTAGTCTAAAACTAGATTAGGTATACCGTCTAAAGGTATACTTGGATCTGGGACAGTAACTAGATCTTCTTGATCAAAAATTGAAAGGTTTACATTTATTGGACTGGGTGTATATGGTTCAAGATGATCCTTTGCTAATGGCTTAGATTTTATTGTAACTTTGGTTCCATATCTAGTTCTAAAAAACAAATGTGTCCAATTAGAAGATAAATAACCTCCAAATCTTGTTGTAAAATCTCTAGATAAACTAATGGAAAAACTAGGTGGTAGATCAATGACATGTATATCCTAATGTATGACAAAATTTGGACATGCATGTAAGGTAAGACCTATATTCTTGAATATTCCAATTGCATTGACTTCAGTACCATCTAATTGCACAACTTCCCTTACAATGGGCTCATATTTCAGAACAAGTTTATTAGCTAGCTATTTTGGCATCACTGAGCTACTAACTCCTGAGTCTATCATACAATTATGCACTAAATGATCACAAACTATTAAGGTAACATAAAAGGGTGGTGGTTGTTAGAATCAAGACAGAAAACTAAGAGGGGGGTGAATCAGTTGTCCCAAAACTTTCCCTTCTTAATCACTTAAATCCTTCTTGTAATTCAGTAGCATAATAATAAATCAATCATGGAAACTTAATACAACAAATCAAGAGCAGAAACACATTAACACATATGACACCAAGATTTTAATATGGATAACCTGGTTAAGGGAAAAACCACGAGGTGACTAATCCAACATTGTATTCTCTATTAAAAGAATAAGAAGAATAAATGGCACATGCCAATTAGGGCTCATTGCCCGAGCTCATGAAAGCCCCACTACCTACAGGAGACACACTGTCTACAGACTAATAAATATTACATAATTGAACTGAAGAATAGCATCTTCACCATGCTTGAGTTAGTTCCATTTAAGCTCAATACTTATGTTCTGCCTTTCACTCTGCTCCTCTCTACCACACTCTCATCTCTACTAAGATGCATTTGAAATGACTTCACAACTTCTTATTTATACAAGACATTTAACTTTGGAATAATCATCCAAGTCAGCATATTTTACAGAGCAAATACATAAATACAACATGACTAATTACAAAAAGACTTCACGCGGATTAACACACTGTCGGCTACACAGATCTAAGACTTCAATCTTCTCTGAGGAACACGCCATGCTTCACAGAACATTTTCAAGATTATCCGCAAGATGTGTAACTCATCTGGTCAGCCAAACTTAGGAAGAACATCATCATCTAGAAGTAATTCTTCAATTACAAGCTCAATATTCAATGTGGACCACCAACACAAACTAGACACAATCCAAAGACCTCCACAAGCTTGTCTAAATCACCAAGAACATCCACACAACTTTTGCTTACTGAAATCATTCTCTCCTTCATTCGAAACCTCAAGAACATAATCTATCATCACTATCATATTGGAATAGATGCTTGTGGACCTCTAGACCATGAACCAATTGAGTTGTCAATTCACATTGACTTTCTAAACACTCCGCCAAATCTGTAGAATGAGATATTTCATGTCTGGATTTCACTAGACCTATCTATGTCACTCTATCACCTCTGAACATCTGCCAGAACCAGTTTTACTCAAGTGGCCATAACTTCTTCAACTCTATATGCGGACCTCTTAGATCTTTATTGGATCATCTTAAGACACATATCTACAAATCATTTTACATGCATCCTCTGATCTTTATCCTAGCTGGGATCTTCACCTCACTATCTTCACTATTCTTCTCTGTTCTCAATATCCTCAGCATACAACTCATCCAATCCTTATCATCAATGCAACAAGAGTATGTTGACATCAATGACAACACCGGTTAGGCCCATACTTGCAACAATCTCCCCCTTTGTCATTGATGGCAACATATGATGTGAAAAACTATTTTAACCATCAAGATAAGAACTTCTCATTACTAACTGATATAACTCCTCTTATCAACAACAACCATTCACATGTCTTCTCTTCCTTTACTACTCCCCCTTTGATCAACAACCACTTTTTGTTTTTTACATGTCTTCTCTCCCCCTTTGACATCAATGGAAAAGGGCACATACTTGCATTGCTCAGAATCATACCAACTACTCCCCCTGAGTAGCAGCTTCCCATCATCAATCCAGACCACAAGATATGACTGTGAGATCCACCGAACTGATGCACATCAGTGCACCTTAATTTAGAACTGGAGCAGTAATAACCCCTAACTTCTTCCTAAGATACTCAAAAGAGTCCTTAGGTAGAGGTTTAGTAAAAATATCTGTAATCTGATCCTTGGAAGGCACAAACTCCAATCTAACTTCATTCTTGTTCACTTGCTCTCTCAAAAAGTGAAACTTGATGGATATATGTTTTTTCTTTGAATGCAACACTAGATTTTTTGATATATTTATTGCACTTGAATTATCATAAAAGATTGTGATAGGTTCCTCATACTCCACTCTGATGTTTCTTAGCATTTGCTTCATCCACAATACTTGAGTACAACTACTTGTTGCTGTAATATATTCTTCTTCTACAGTGGACATAGATATCACATCTTATTTCTTGTTCAACCAAGAAACCAATCTTTTCCCCCAAAAGAATGCTCCACCACTGGTACTCTTCCTGTCATCCACATCTCCTACCCAATCTGCATCTATATAGGCATGAAGAGAGAAATCATGATCTCTAGGATACCATAAACCATACTCAATTGTCCCTTTTAGTTATCTTAGAATCCTCTTGATTTCCATGACATGACATTCTCTAGGATCAGCTTGGAATCTAGCAACAAGACCAACAACATTCATAATGTCAGGTCTAGTTTGAGTGAGATACAATAATCCTCCAATCATTGACCTGTACTTTTTTTGATCAGTCTTAGGAGAGTCATCATCATTGCTCAATTTACATCCAGTTGCCATGGGAGTACTCATTTGTTTTGAGTCTTCCATCCCAAATTTCTTCAACAATTCTTTCACATATTTGGTCTTTGAAATGAAGATTCCTTTCTTTGTCTGAATGATTTGTAGACCCAAGAAGAGATTCATTTCCCCAAACATGAACATCTCAAATTCAATTTTTATTTGATTTGCAAAAGTTTTACACACACTATCTCTTCCTCCAAAAATGATATCATCAATTAATACTTCAATAATTAAGATATTTTCATGATCAATTTTGAAGTACAAGTTACTATCAGCAGTACCTTTGTTGAAACCAATCTTCAAAAGATGCTTATCTAGTCTTTCGTACCAGGCTCTTGGGGCTTGTTTGAGTCCATACAATGCTTTCTTCAACTTGCAGACCATATCACCATGATCAGACAATTGGAATCTATATACACCTAAAAATGACACGACTCTACCCAAATAAATATTTTAAATATTTATTTCATCTTCATATTCCTCTATCAATAAATATATAAATTATTTTATTTATTTGATTCATTTTCTCCCACTTAATTAAATAAATTACATTTATTTAATTAATTTCATCTCTATCAACTTTATTCTTGTAAACAATTAAATAATTTTAATTATTTAATTAAATCATCCATTCTTCTAAATTTAAATAAAATACAAATTTATTTAAATTAAATCTCCAAAAAAATAAATATATTTAAATATTTTATTTATTCTTCCAAATTATCTACAAGTAATTAAATAAACTTATTTATTTAATTATGCTTTCTTATCTTCTAAAAGATCTTCTAAATCTTCTAAAAATAAATTCTTCTTGTCACACAAAAAGCAAAAGCTGAGTTAACTGATTTAAAGCTATCAACAAAGCTCTTAAATTAGAAAAATATATTCTAATTTAAGAAATAAAAACTCATCCTCAACAAGAAAGCAGTTAACTCAACAAAGCTTCTTTTTGAATGACACATGTCCTATTCGTGCACGTTCTCTCAAACATTCTCCTCCATTGATCTTCTTATTCCTTTTCCACCATTGATCCTCTCTCACACAATTCTATAAATACAACCCTCTTCTTCTATTTCAGATATCCAACTTTTGAGTAAACTTATGCTACAGAATCTATAGCACGCCATTGGCACCCCACTTTCATATCCACCATTTATCATCCATTTCACATTGTGTTGAAGCTCATCTTCAATACAAGAAGTATCTGAGCCACTTATTCTTGTCATCTTGAGGAATCAAAGTAAGAAAGGAAGCTTCCTAAGGGCCATCTTCATCACCAAAAGATTAAAAGAGAATTAGGTGAACAATGGAAATCACCAGGTAAAAAGGTTGTGAGTAATCTCTCTTATTTTAAATCCTTATTTTATCTACACATTCCATTGATGTTTTAGGTTTTTATAATTAGTTTTATTCATTCCATTTTACCCACAATAGAATCCATCTGGTTGCTCTATTGGTGCCTACACATGGAGTCAAGGTTTCAAGAAAAAAATTATGTTAAGGTAATGTTTCTATCAGGCCTGATTTTCTTGCGGGGGGGTCATATTTCAAATATGACCCGATCTTTCGCTCGGGGGTGATATTTCAAATATCAGTCATCTTGCAAAAATCACCCCGATGCTGTGGACGTCAATTTTTCATGAGGTTCGATATCTGCCTATCTAACAGCTTCATATTCTTGCGGGAGGGTCATATTTTAAATATCAGTTATCTTATCAAATATCACCCTATGCCAATATGATGGTGATGTCATCTAGATCAATGGGATGCATCATGTGGTCTTTGGCATGATAGTTATTATCAGCAGGTATGATGAGGCTCCCACCAGTCGCTGATGATGACATGAATATGATGAGGAGCTTCATCAATGAGATGTATGGTATGAATATGATGAGGAGGATCTTTCTCCGATGCATTAGGTTGCACTGATAAGGTTGGTCATCAGGGTGATATTTCTTATCAGGGTGATATTTTTGATAAGGGTGATATTTCGCATCAAGGTGATATGAAATATTGGGGTGATATTTCATATCAGGTGAGCAAGAAGGAGGCTCACTGATATAGCAGGTCTAGCCAACAAGATATCATGCAAGAGGATCGTCAATAGAGAAGCAATATTAGTGCGGATGAGGAGTATTTTTTCGACGGCTCAAGCTATCATGATGAGGTCTATACTAGTGTCGTTGGGAGCAAAATCACCAACTATTGTCTTTCGGTATGGTCTTGTTTATAAAGCATTAGAGAGGTCATCGCGGGGTGAATGTGGGATAATCAGTTCTCACATGTTTTGAAAAGTCAATGATCAGTAGGATGCACCTGCATGGCATGATCTGGTTGGCCAGTGGTTCGCCTGTTCAATCTGGAGGTCGTGAATCTTGGCCATAAAGGTTTTCAAAGGACTTGCGACTGAAACTGTGGGTTGGTATGCCATTAATGGCAGATGTTACCGAAGTATGGGCGAAGGCATGGATGGATCAACTACCTGATTAATGATGTGAATCCCCAGGCCACGCAGGGCTCGAGTCCAACCACTCCCTGCCTTCTCTTCTGCATGTTGGATTCAATGTTGAGTGCCATTTCTAATAATGCACAGTATCTGGCAAATTTTGAATTTCCAAGGAATTTAATGTTGAGTACACCTTCCTTGTTGTATATAGGAGGCTGTGTTACTCATTTGTTGTTGTTGGAAAACTAGACAAATTCTAGTGCTATAAAAGGATACAACTTCATTAGAGGCCCTGTTTTAGGTGTTTTGTTAGTTTATGAATCTCATGTTGAATGTTTTCTGCATAAATTTATTGGTTTCATGTTGAGTTAAATGAATAATGCTTCATTGCATGTGTTCTATTATCTGTCTCTGAATTGAGTGTGTTCTTCTTCTGAATCTAAGCATCTAAGGGGTGTTTCAAATTCTAGAATATGAGTTTGCTATATTGAATGCTTGATCTTTTACTTCTGCTCAAGGAGTAGATTAAATGTTTTGGGTTAAGTGTTGGGAAGAATGTATTCCAGTGAGGATTTTGTAAGTAGAGATAACTGAATACTCAGTTTTGGGAAGTGCTTGTAAGGCAGAAACTACAAAACCCCCTTGAAACCCAGTTGTTGATCCAAGTTTATGTGTACATTCACATGTGTATGTCTATTGACTCCGAGCCCTGAGATAGGCACCGATCTAGTCTTGTATTGAGGTTACAACCCAAGATCCTAGTTTTGCATCCAAATACCAAAATCCAAATCCATACTTCAAATACAAACCTTTAGGATATTTAGAAGTAGTTTTAGGACCAAAATCCTCTGATTCACAACAGGGCATAGGCCGAAAGCTAGCACCTTTGCACTTATTCCATAGTTTTGGTTTGCATGAGAGAGGATTTATCTGCTTTGTAACAACATCCTAGTCAATCCATAAGCATATCTCATGGATGTTGAATAGGGAATACCCCCTTGGTTCACCAGAGCCTAAAGAAGAAGAGGAGATATCTATAGAGTCTATCTCCTATACTGTTGGCCCCTAGCTCGGATATCCTATTGATGAATGATGGCAACCTTGTAGGGATAACTGGGAAAAAGTATCTAGTTTGGGAAAAATGACAACAGATTTGGCGACTCCGCTAGGGAACTCTTTGTTTATGAACCCTTATTTAAAAGAAAAATAATTCCTAGTTGTAGGTGGTGACTCTGAACAATCTCCCAACCGGTAAAGTAAAAATTTGTATGCAAGAGAGAAGATCCCTATGTAATCTTTTATTTGAAGAGTTACCTAGAAAAATGATGTATAGGAAAAAGGGGACTGTCCTAGCTAGTCATGAAGGTTCCCCTAGAAATAGTGGTAATATTCTGGATAATCTTAGATCTTCAGAATAGCAACCACCCTATTTTTCAAACACAGAGGCTGAGATCCAAGATATGTATGAAAGACAACAAGGTGTTAATTTGAGAATGAGGTCAGAAGTGTTTCAAGAATGCCCTTTCCTGGATCCCAGTGACAGATTTGAATAGGCTGAATCTCCAAGGGATGATGATGATGACCAGAATGGAATGAGATCATCCTCTTCTATGCCAAGAGATGAAGAATTAGCTGAGGAAATTAGGAACCTAAGAGCCGAATTAGAATATCTGCAAGCAATAAAAAATAGAGATGATATGAGACAAAAGGTGTAATCTCTAAGAATTGCTCAACATGATGCAATCCCCACCCTTGACAATGCAAATGTCTTCAGAAACCAGCACAGAGATGAAGCCCATCATCAGCAAAATGATCAAAGACAAAATGCAAACAATGCTAGAGTACCACTAAATAATGTGAGAAATCAAAATGCTAATAGATATGTCAATATTAACCAGTTTGGTAGAGACCTATGCAACTGGATAGATTTAGACAGTTAGTTTTTGATGGCATTCCTGGTTACCCTAATCCCATTGACAAACATGTGAGGCCACAGGTGCCAAAATTTTTAGGAAATAATGTTGTATCAGATGAAGACGACTTGAAGGCTTTTCAGAATGTCATGGACAACTTTTAGGTTGAGCATGAAGATGTTTTTATGAAGTTGTTTATGCAATCCTTGATTGATGAAGCCAGAGAATGGTATAAAGGTTTGCCTGACAGAAGTATCTCATCATGGGATGATTTCAGAAGGATTTTTAAGGAGCAATATGGTGACAAGACTGACCCAAACTTTTTTGTAAATGAATTCACTAGTATCACTAAGGGGTCAAATGAGTAGGTTGCAGATTTCAATGCCAGATTCACTAAAGTGCTGAACAAACTGCCACCTCACATGAGACCTAATGAGCCAATGTGCATGCTACTGTACATAAATACTTTTGATGCTAAGACAGCCTATGGATTAAGAGATAAAGGTCATACTAGCCTCAGGGATGCTTTCAGGATTACAATAAATATTGAAAATAATAGGAAAGCATCTGGTAAGACAAACAGAAGGGATGATGTGAAGATTTTGCAAAATCCAAACAATCCTCAAAGTACTCAAGGTAATGCGTCTACTTCTGAGGATAAATTAGATAAATTGACAACTGTCATTAAGGACCTAATTTATAGACTTGCTAAAAATAAAAGGGAATAGGTCCTGACAGGCAGGTTTACCTAAGACAAGAAAAGAGACCATCATTGCATGACATGCCATATAACACTAATTGGCATAATGGTAAACCCCTTATCCCACATAATAGCAACACCAATCAAAGAGCTCAAAATGGTAAGGAAACTCCTGATCCTTTGAAGAAGGCTATTAATATTGTTGATGACACCCCATGGTGCACAATATGTCAGATGCCTCACGCACAGTCACAATGTATGATTGCTCAGTCTCTATATAATAATGTTGCTACCTGTGATGAATGCAATGAGCCAAATTGTATGAAGGATGATAATGTAAATATGTTGTCCACAAATAGGGAGTATTCCTCCTATGATGCAAATGAAAGCACAAATTATGGAGCTCAGGTGGGCCAGCAGGTTCCATGTGATGAGGATGATGAAGATAATTATGCTTATGCTCAGGACTCACGCATGTTTCTGAATAATTTGAGAAGACCTTCTGATGAGGAGATTAGAGCTCTCATAGCTGCGGCAGTGGCCCAAGTCAAAAGCAATTATAATCTCAAAGGTAAAGCTCAGGTAAATGCTCCATGTCAACCAGAGGACAGTTTGGTGAATTAGCTAGCGCATAATCATAAGGTGGTCAAGCCACAAAAGAAACAATGGAACAATAATAAGCAAGGTTTTAAGCAAAAAGCAGGTCATGATTCTCAAAGACCAGAAAATAGAATTCCCCAAAGTAAGGATCAGAATGAAGATTCTTAGGTCCTGGATGACAGTCAGAAGGCCGCCACAACTAAAGTTGGCTCAGCTCAAGAAAAAAGTAAGACCATGGATCAGGCTACAACTGTTATACAACACTATGCTCCTTTTGACATAACTCAAGTTTTATCCCAGGTGAAGATCTCTATTCTATTGATGGAGTTGATGAAAGTTGAGTTCAGAAATAAGGTAGTGTCCTTAATTTTAGGAGTACCTTGTCAAGTCAAGCAAAATATTAAGGCTCAGGGTAAGAAACAGGCCTTGTGCATCGAAGAAGATGAGGCTCCTAAAGTCTATCTGGGGGTGACCATAACAAAATGCCCTTCACAGGTTGAGCCATTTTATGTTTCCCTTGTTATTAATGGAAAAACAATCAAAAAATGCATGCTTGATTTTGGAGCATCAACAGATATCATGCCTTTGGCCATCATGCAGCAAGCTAGATTGAAAATAGACAAGGCATATGGAAAATGATATGCAATGGATGCTAGGGAAGTACTAGTTATTGGAATCATGGAGGATGTGGATTTTAGGTTAGCAGCATATCCAGAAAAAATATACAGGATGAACATAATATTTGTTGATATAAAGTCACAATATGGTATGTTGTTGTCAAGAAGGTGGGCAGCATTGATTGGTGGAAGTATGTAGCTAGACCTATCATATGGCATGATTCTAATGAATAGAAAAGATGTTAAGCTGGTTAGAGAAGAAAGATCATCAGAAATAGTGGAGGATCAGGATTCAGAGGAACATGTTTGTTTTGTGGACATTGACTGTGAAAATTTCAAAGTTGTCTCTGATGATCAAGGAAATAAAGAGAAAGATATTTTCATTCAAGACCTTGACCAACAGGTTCTCTGGACCATGTATTTTGATGGAGCTCATGTAAAGGAAGGCTCTAGTGCTAGAGTTGTGTTTCTGTCTCTAGCTGGTAAGCTTCTAAAAATCTCTTTCTTGCTAAAGTTTGCTTGTACAAATAATATTGCAGAGTATGAAGCCTTGTTACTTGGATTGAATGTTGCTCTGAAGCATGGAATTAAGATGATAAAGGTGTTTGGAGATTCAGAGTTAATTGTTTCCTAGGTTAGAGATAAGTATGCTTCAAAAAATAAGAGGTTAAAATAGTATAAACATGCTGTCTGGGATACAATTGAATTGTTTGATGCATTTTCAATAACTTGATAGAGAGATCAAAAAATGTCATGGTAGATTTTCTAGCTAATGTGGCCATAAGGCCAAATGATATACCTCTGTCAAATGTTACAAATGTTGAAGTCAAACTTAGACTTGCAGTACCGGATAATGTATGCAGCTAGTAGGTGTTTGATGATGATAGAGATTTGTTGAGATTCCTACACTGCATAGATGAGTATGAAAATCAGGAAATTGATTTCCAAAATTTTGTGGAAGTTGTGGATGGAAAAGAAACTCTCTTGGGGAAAGAGGTAATTCAACTCAAAACAAATAAAATCCCCAGAGGGTTAGTTGCTTTAGAAAGAGCTTTTGACAATAGAGATCAGTTTGTTACAAAGGCATCTCCTACAAACAAGAATGATTTGGAGGATATAAACTTGGGGACATCTCATGCCCCCAAAAAGATATATATTGGCAAACAGCTCAAACCACACATCAGGAACATGCTGATTGCATTATTGAAGAAATATGAACATGTCTTTGCCTAATCATATGAGGACCTAAAATCTTATAGAGAAGACCTATTCTAGCATGAGTTCCCATTGAAGCCTGGAGCTCAGCCATTTAGACAAAAACAATGACCTATCAACCAAACTTTACCTCCAAAAATGCAGGAAGAGCTTATGAAGCTTAGGGAGGCTGGAATAATTGTGCCTATCAGATATTCAACTTGGGTGTCCAATCTTGTCCTAGTTAGAAAGAAAAATGGTGACATAAGACTTTGTGTTGATTTTAGAAATCTAAATGTATCTTCTTTAAAAGACAATTATCCACTGCCCAACATGGAGGCTATGCTGCAAAAGGTAACTAGCTGTGAACTTTTATCCATGATGGATGGATTCTCAGGATATAATCAGGTGAAGGTAAAAGAATCTAAACAATATAAAACTACTTTCACCACTCCATGGGGGACATATGTATATGTGAGAATGCCATTTGGACTGACAAATACAGGTGCCACATTTCAGAGAGCTATGGATGTTGCTTTTGCAGGATTGATTGATTCAATCTTGGCTGTATATTAGGATGATCTAACTGCCTATTTAAAAAGGGAGGAGCAACATTGCATGCACCTAGAACAGGATTTCATTAGAGCATTGGAATATGGCATTTCACTTAACCCAAAGAAATGTGCTTTCGGGGTAGTGGAAGGGAAGCTTTTGGGACACATTGTTTCCAAGAATGGAGTTAGCATTGATCCTGAAAGGGTTGCTGCAATTGATAGGATCCAAGTCCCCAAAATAGTGAAAGGAATTTAGTCCTTCTTTGGACAAATTAATTTTGTTAGAAGGTTTGTTTCGAACTTTACAGAGACTACAAAGGATATCTCTAAAATGTTGAAGAAGGGTGCAACTGTCAAATGGGCAGATGAGGTAACTAAATCATTTTAGAATATCAAACAAGCCATAAAAATGGCTCTTATGTTAAAATCTCTTAATTTTTCTAAGCCATTTCAGTTATTTTCAATTGCTTCTTTTCACACTATTGCTGCATGCTTACTGCAAAAAAATGAAGAAGGTTTTGAACAACCTATTGCTTTCTTTAGTATGTCATTGCAGGTAGCTGAGTTAAAATATGATATCATGGAAAAGTAGGCATATGCATTGGTTAGAGTAGTCAAAAGCTTTACCATATCTAGTAGGATCTCAAATAGTCATATATGTGCCCCATGCAGCAGTCAAGGATATTTTTACTCAGCAGGAGGTAACAGGAAGAAGATGCAGGTGGATAAACAAATTACAAGAATTCAACATGGAGATACAAATCACAAAATTGGTAAGGGGACAAGGTTTAGCTAAGATGATGACACAGTCAAATTTGGAGGCATGCCAAGTGAATGTAGTTCAGAATGAAATTGTTAATATGTCAGAATCTGAATAGTACAAGGACATTATTTATTACTTGTAGAATTTGAATTGTCCTTCCCATCTCAGTGATAGTCAGAAATAGACCTTGAAACTACATGCAATCAGGTACATCATTATTCAAGGAGAGTTGTATTGGAAGAATCCTGATGGTGTATTACTTAGGTGTATGGATGAAGATGAAGCTAGGAATGTTTTAAATGACATGCACAAAGGGGTGTGTGGTGGACATTATACTGCCAAGACAACATCCCACAAAATTCTTAGAGCAGGCTATTGGTGGCCAACTCTTTTCTCAGATGCACAAAGGATGGTAAGGAGATGTGATTCTTGCCAAAGGTTCTCAGGAAAACTAAAGTATGAAGGTGCATTACCCCTTACAACTATAACTGTGGAGGCTCCATTTCAGCAGTGGGGAATTGATTTTATAGGGGAGATTTCATAAGGACATATTTGGATTTTGGTTGCTACTAATTATTTTACCAAATGGATTGAAGCCATTCCAACCAAGAAAGCTACAAGCAAAGTGGTGATGGACTTCATTTCGGAACATATTATTATTAGATTTGGAGTACCAGTCAAGTTGGTCACAGATAATGCCATGTGCTTCAGATCTGGTGAGTTTGTTGATTTTTGCAACAAATGTGGAATTAATTTGTCATACACATCACCATATCATCCACAGGGAAATGGTCAAGCAGAGTCAAGTAACAAAAGCCTCATGAAAATCATCAAAAGAATAGTAGACAAGAACAAAAGAGCATGGGATTCAAGGCTAAAGATGGCAATATGGGCTGACCGGATAATAGTGAAAAAATCAATTGGGAGGTCACCTTTTGAGCTAGTATATGGCACCACAACCAAGTTGCCTATAAATAATCTCTTTCCAATTTATAGATTCATACAAGAAAATGATAAAGAAATTAAGGATTCCATGACTGAAAGGATAAATTAGCTGGTTGCATTAGATGAAGTCAGAAGAGAGGCACACAAGACAAACATCAAGCAACAACAGAAAGTGAAATATCTGTTTGATAAAAGGACTGCAGAAAGAAGGTTTCAGATCAATGACTTAGTCCTTGTTTAGAATGCAAAAGGTCAGGATAAGGGTAAGCATGGTAATTTTGAGCCCTTATGGATGGGCGTATATCTTATTAGCAATACTCATGGAGAGGACTCCTACTTTCCCCAAGCCCTGAGTGGTGAAATACTGGAATTGCCAGTGCACGGTCAATTCCTTAAGCTTTATATTTCATAAGTGATTATCTTCTGTGCACAGTTGTAAATTATGTGTAAATTGTTTGTAAATGCTCTGTATAGTCAGTGTTTTACCTTTTTTGTGTTTTGCCTGGTCTGCCTGGAGGTGATCTAGTTCTTGCTGCAACCTTGTGCCTGCACGTCCCCAATCAGAGCAAAAAATTGTGTTAAGGCAAAGTTTCTATCAGGCCTGATTTTCTTGCGGGGGGGTCATATTTCAAATATGACCTGATCTTTCACCTGGGGGGTGATATTTCAAATATCAGTCATCTTGTGAAGATCACACCGATGCTGCAGATGTCAATTTTTCATGAGGGTCAATATCTACCTGTCTAACAGCTTCATATTCTTGCGGGAGGGTCATATTTCAAATATTAGTTATCTTATGAAATATCACCCTTGCCACCGAATATCACCCTATGCCAATATGACGGTGATGTCATCTAGATCGGTGGGATGCATCATGTGGTCTTCGGCATGATAGTTATTATTAGCAGGTATGATGAGGGTCCCACCAGTCGCTGATGATGACATGAATATGATGAGGAGGTTCATCGGTGAGATGTATGGTATGAATATGATGAGGAGGATCTTCCTCCGATGCATCAGGTTGTGTTGATAAGGTTGGTCATCAAGGTGATGTGAAATATCGGGGTGATATTTCTGATAAGGGTGATATTTCGCATCAAGGTGATATGAAATATCAGGGTGAACAAGTAGGAGGCTCGCCGATATAGGGGGTTTGGCCGACAGGATATCATGCAGGAGGATCATTAGTAGGGAAGCAATATCAGTGCGGAAGAGGAGTATTTTTTTGATGGCTCAAGCTATCATGATGAGGTCTATACTAACATCGTCGGGAGCAAAATCACCAACTATTGTCTTTCGGTATGGTCTTGTTTATAAAGCATTGGAGAGGTCATCGCGGGGTGAATGTGGGATAATCAATTCTCGCATGATTTGAAAAGTTAGTGATTAGTAGGATGGGCCTGCGTGGCATGATCTGGTTGACCAGTGGCTCGCCCGTTCAATCTAGAGGTCGTGAATCTTGGCCAGAAAGGTTTTCAAAGGACTTGCGACTGAAACTGCGGGTTGGTATGCCATTAATGGCATATGTTACAAGAGTATGGGTGAAGGCATGGATGGATCAACTACCTAATTAATGATGTGAATCCCCAGGCAGCGTAGGGCTCGAGTCCAACCACTCCCTGCCTTCTCTTCTACCTGTTGCATTCAAAGTTGAGCGCCATTTCTAATAATGCATAGTATCTGGTGAATTTTGAATTACCAAGGAATTTAATGTTGAGTACACCTTCCTTGCTTTATATAAGAGGCTGTGTTACTCATTTGTTGTTGTTGGAAAAATGGACAAATTCTAGTGCTTTAAAAGGATACAACGTCATTGGAGGCCTTGTTTTAGGTGTTTTGTGAGTTTATGAATCTCATGTTGAATGTTTTATGCATAAATTTACTGGTTTCATGTTGAGTTAAATGAATAATGCTTCATTGCATGTGTTCTGTTATCTGTCTCCGAATTGAGTGTGTTCTTCTTCTGAATCTAAGCATCTAAGGGGTGTTTCAGATTCTAGAATATGAGTTTGCTATATTAAATGCTTGATCTTTTACTTCTACTCAAGGAGTAGATTAAATGTTTTGGGTTAAGTGTTGGGAAGAATATATTGCAGTGAGGATTTTGTAAGTAGAGATAACTAAATACTCAGTTTTGGGAAGTGGCTATAAGGTAGACACTACAAAAGCCCCTTGAAACCCAGTTGTTGATCCAAGTTTATGTGTATATTCACATGTGTATGTCTATTGACTCCGAGCCCTAAGATAGGCACCGATCCAGTCTTGTATTGAGGTTACAACCCAAGATCCTAGTTTTGCATCCAAATACCAAAATCCAAATCCATACTTCAAATAGAAACCTTTAGGATATTTAGAAGTAGTTTTAGGACCAAAATCCTCTAATGCACAACTAAGCATAGGCCCAAAGCTAGCCCCTTTGCACTTATTCCACAGTTTTGGTCTGCATGAGAGAGGATTTATCTACTTTGTATCAACATCCCAGTCAATCCATAAGCATATCTCATGGATGTTGAATAGGGAATAGCCCCCTTGGTTCTGCAAAGCCTAAAGAAGAAGAGGAAGAGATATCTATAGAGTCTATCTCTTATACTGTTGGCCCCTGGCCCAGATATCTTGTTGATCAATGATGGCTACCTTGTAGGGATAACTGGGAAAAAACATCCAGTCTGGGACAAACCCAACATGCTCAATGTAAACTTATTCTTCCAAGTCACCATTCAGGAAGGCAGACTTGACATCCATCTGATATACCTTGAAATCGTTGAAGCCGGCAAAGGAAAGAAATAATCTGACTACTTCAATTCTTTCCACTGAAGAAAAAGTTTCTTCAAAATCAACTCCTTCTACTTGAGAGTAACCCTTGCAGACCAATCTGGCTTTGTTTCTGACTACTTCACCATCTTCATTCAGTTTATTCTGGAAGACCCATTTGGTTCCAATCACATTTTTGTTTCTAGCTCTGGGAACAAGATCCCATGTGTGATTTTTCTCAATTTGCATCAACTCTTCCTTCATAGCTTTAGTCCAACTTTCATCATTGCATGCTTCATTCACTGTCTTTGGTTCAATCTTTGAAATCAAACAATACTCTTCTGAGTCTTGAGCAATCTTTCTTCTTGTTTGAACACCTTTGCTTTTATCACCTATGATCTAATCTTCAGAGTGATTCAGTCTTACATATCTAGGAATTTTGGGAATTTTTTGTACTTTTATTTCTTGAACAAGTTCATTCAAACTTATCTCTTCTTCCTGATTCACTGGATCAGTCTAGATCTAAATTTCAGAAGGGGCTTGGGCTTCTTGGACCGAAACATCATTCTGATCATCTTCATCATATTCATAAAACCTTGAGGGTTTTTCAATACCTTCATGAAGCCTCACATTTGTACTTTCTATAATCTTTCTCAATCTCTTGTTATAACACTAGTATGCTTTGTTTTGAGTAGAATAACCCAAGAATATTCCTTCATCACTTCTATCATCAAATTTACCAAGGTCTTCATCTCTTTTAATGTAACATTTGCTACCAAAGACTCTGAAATACTTCACAGTGGGAGTGATGCCAAACCAGAGTTCATAAGGGGTCTTACCAGTATTGCTTCTGATTTGTACTCGATTAAGAGTATAGACAGGAGTGCTTAGAGCTTCCCTCCAGTAGATCTGAGGAACATTTGCTTCCATCATCATGGTTCTAGATGCTTCTTGGATGGTCCGGTTCTTTCTCTCCACTACTCCATTCTGCTGTGGAGTCCTTGGAGAAGACAACTATCTTTTTATCCCATGTTTCTCACAGAATTATATGAACTCTTTAGATGTGAATTCTCCACTTCTATCAGACCTAAGACATTTTATGTTTAATCCGGTTTCATTCTCTACCATAGCTTTGAATATTTTAAATTTGTCAAGAGCCTCAGATTTCTCTTTTAGAAAAGTCACCCACATCATCTAGGAGTGATCATGAATTAATAACATGAAGTATCTATCACCTTACAAACTCAAGATTCTTACTGGACCACATAGATCAATATGAACTAAGTCCAATAATCCAGTAGAAGACTGTTCCTTACTTTTGAATGTGACTCTACTTTGCTTACCCAACTGACATTCTTTGCACAAACTATTAGTAGGTTTCACTAGTCTTGGAAGATCTCTTACAACCTGAGTGTTGCTTATCTTGATGATATTATCAAAATTCACATGACACATTCTCCTATGCCACAACCAACTCTGATCAATTTGAACAAATAAACAACTTTTACCAGTACCAACCAAGTGGATAATATTACCTTTTGTTTGAGTACCAGATGCAATCTATGTTCCAAAACTTTCAAAGATCTTACATTTTCCATTTCTGAATCAGAGATCATAGCCTTTGTCCACCAATTGTCCAACACTGAGAAGATTGTGCTTCAGACCTTCAACATACAGTACATTACTGGTTTTGTTCTTTCCATCAAAAGAAATAGTTCCTCTACCTCTGATCTTGCCAGCAGAATTATCACCAAATTTTACCACTCCTCCTTCATATCTTTCCAAATCTATGAACTTATTTTTGTCACCTATCATATGGTGGGAGCATCCACTGTCAATGACCCAATCATCCTTTTCTTCAACTTGGGCAGCTAGAGCTCTTTCTACCATTTTATGATTGACAAATGTAGAGGGCATTGGATCTTCTTCCTTCTTGTATCTGATTCATCATCTGTTACTCCTTCATCATCATGATCTTCATGAACATAGTAACATTTCTTTTGGAATCTAGATCTGTTAGGATTTGACCGTGAAAATCTTTCTGAACACCTTGAGGCAAAATGACCAATCTTATTACAGTTAAAACATTTAAAAGGCAATTTCCCTTCATACTTACCGGATCCTCTTGGTAGTCTTTTTTGCAATAAGAGCTTCAAGTTGAGCAGCTTCTGCTTCATCTTCTTCCAGATCTTTTCTTTTTTTTTCATACCATGATAGTTTATTTCAAGAGTTCTCTCTCGGATCAAACTTTTGTTTTCCTTTTATAGAGGTGGGTAAGTGCAGGAAGATGGAGGGCCAAAAAGGGGTCTTAAGTGGCCACTTTTTTCTGAAATCAGGAAATATTGGCCTTGGATGAGAAATTGAGCATAGTTACACTCAAAATTTGGAGATGCAACCAAAATAATGTTCATAGTGCTCTAAGTCTACTTTCTAAACTACTATTTTGTTTTGAAAATGGCATAGATTAAGGGGTTCAGAAGAGGAAGCCACAGAAATTGGTGTTGTTTCTGTCAAAAAAACATAACATAGCATGTTTTGTGGCTCCCTCAAAAGGTCAACTTTTTTTAGGTATTTTTAAAATTGCTTTAGTGAGAAATTAGCTAATAGCATGTAGTTTATGCCCAATTTTTCTAATATTTTTTGATGAATATTTGATTTTTTACTAATTTTCAAAGTGGACACATCCTAAAAAATAGAATTTTGGCCGTGCTACCCCTATAAATTTTGAAAACTAATTGAAAATTATTTTTTTATTTTTTTAATATTTGTAGAATGGAGTCTAGTTTCTAAATATGTAATTTTTTTGAAATTTGAATGAATAGTTATTTTACAATGAAAAAAAGACCAAACAGTGGTTTTTGCCTAAAAACGGACACATAAAGAAAAGAAATTAAAGATGAAAGGCTTAACATTGTTAAAATGTGAAAAAAATCACATCGTCAAATAGCTAAGAGAAAGCCTAACATTACCCATGTGTTTGATTTGTTCGACCTTGAAACACGTGCAAATCTAAGGGTTAGCACGAAAGAAATTATGTGAAATTTTGAAGAATATAGAAAAACACGTCTGTGACTATTCATAAGGCACTCCAAGCCTTTGGGTTGGAAATCCAAAGCAAATCCCAAGCCCAAGGCTTGGGATTCCCAAAGAAAGACATATCGCGAGCACGTTATAACACGCTCGCGTTATGTTTTGCTTTGCATTTTTCTTTCCCGCAAGTCTGTTGTTTGTCATGTTTGACATAACACGAGCGCATTATAATGCGCTCGTGTTATGTTTCCCTTAAATTTGTTTACATTCAAGGCTATTAACCATGAGGGTTAAGGGATAAGGGATAGGGTTGGAGGGTTTACGGATAAGGGATTAGCGTTTAAGGTATAGTATCAAGCCCATTAAGGGCCTAGGAATAGGGATAGCGTTTAGGGTTTAGGGATGAGGGATTAGAGTTGAGGGATGACAGATTAGGGTTGAGGGTTTAGGGTTTAGGGTTTAGGGTTTAGGGATAGGGTTGAGGGTCGAGGGATCAGAGTTAAGGGTTGAGGGATTAGGGTTTGACATTGAGGGTTGAGGGTTGAGGTTCAAGGGTCAAGGGTTTAGGGATAGGGTTTAGGGTCGACATATTAGGGTTAAAGTAGAGTGTGGAGGGTGTAAGAATTAGGGATAGGGTTGGAGGGTTTAGGGATAAGGGATTAGGGTTAAGGTATAGTATCGAGTCTATTGAGGGTTTAGGAATAGGGATAGCATTTAGAGTTTAGGGATGAGGGATTAGAGTTGAGGGATGATGGATTAGGGTTGAGGGTTGAGGGATTAGGGTTTAGGGATAAGGTTTAGGGTTGAGGGTTGAGGGATTAGGGTTTAAGGTATAGTGTTGAGGGTTGACGGTTTAGGATTAGGGTTTAGGGTTGACGGATTAGCATTTAATGTCAAGGTTAGGGTTAGAGTGTCGAGGGTAGAGGGATTAGGGATAGGGTTTAGGGTTGAAGGTTTAAGGATTGAGGGTTGAGACTTTAGGGATGAGGGTTTAAGGCTTAAGATATAGTGTCAAGTGTTGAGGGTGTAGGGATAGGATTTAAGTTTTAAGGGTTAAGGGTTGAGGGATAGGGATTAGGGTTTAAGGTATAGTGTTGAGGGTTGATGGTTTAGGGATAGGGTTTAGGTGTGAGGGATTAGGGTTTAGGGTTGATGAATTAGGGTTTAATGTTGAGAGTTGAGGGTTGAGGGTTGAGGGTTGAAGGTTGAGGTTGAGGGATAGGGTTAATGGTCAAGGGATTAGGGTTAAATAAGAGTGTCGAGGGTAGAGGGATTAGGGTTTAAGGTATAGTATCGAGCCTGTTGAGGGTCTAGGAATAGGGATAGTGTTTAGGGTTTAGGGATGAGGGATTAGAGATGAGGGATGACGGATGACAGATTAGGGTTGAGGGTTGAGGGATTAGGGTTTAGGGACAAGGTTTAGGGTTAGGGTTGAGGGATTAGCATTTAAGGTATAGTGTTGAGGGTTTAGGGATAGGGTTTAAGGTTGAGGGATTAGAGTGAAGGGTTGAGGGATTAGAATTTGACGTTGAGGGTTGAGGGTTTAGGGATAGGGTTGAGGGGTTAGGGTTTGACATTGAGGGTTGAAGGTTGAGGTTCGAGGGTCAAGGGTTTAGGGATAGGGTTGGAGGGTTTAGGGATAAGGGATTAGAGTTTAAGGTATAGTATCAAGTCTGTTGAGGGTTTAGGAATAGGGATAGCATTTAGGGTTTAGGGATGAGGGATTAGAGTTGAGGGATGATGGATTAGGGTTGAGGGTTGAGGGTTGAGGGATTAAGGTTTAGGGATAAGGTTGAGGGTTGAGGGTTGAGGGATTAGGGTATAAGGTATAGTGTTGAGGGTTGAGGGTTTAGGATTAGGGTTTAGGGTTGACGGATTAGCATTTAATGTCAAGGTTAGGGTTAGAGTGTCGAGGGTAGAGGGATTAGGGATAGGGTTTAGGGTTGAAGGTTTAAGGATTGAGGGTTGAGGCTTTAGGGATGAGGGTTTAAGGCTTAAAATATAGTGTCAAATGTTGACGGTGTAGGGATAGGGTTTAAGTTTTAAGGGTTAAGGGTTGAGGGATAGGGATTAGGGTTTAAGGTATAGTGTTGAGGGTTAAGGGATCAGAGTTAAGGGTTGAGGGATTAGGGTTTGACGTTGAGGATTGAGGGTTGAGGTTTGAGGGTCAAGCGTTTAGGGATAGGGTTGAGGGTCGAGGAATTAGGGTTAAAGTAGAGTGTGGAGGGTATAAGGATTAGGGATAGGGTTGGAGGGTTTAGGGATAAGGGATTAGGGTTTAAGGTATAGTATCGATTCTATTGAGGGTGTAGGAATAGGGATAGCATTTAGGGTTTAGGGATGAGGGATTAGAGTTGAGGGATGATGGATTAGGGTTGAGGGATTAGGGTTTAGGGTTGAGGGCTGAGGGATTAGGGTTTAAGGTATAGTGTTGAGGGTTTAGGGATAGGGTTTAGGGTTGAGGGATTAGAGTGAAGGGTTGAGGGATTAGGATTTGACGTTGAGGGTTGAGGGTTTAGGGTTTAGGGTTTAGGGTTAAGGTTGAGAGATGAGGGATTAGAGTTAAGGGTTGAGGGATTAGGGTTTGACGTTGAGGGTTGAGGGTTGAGGTTCGAGGGTTAAAGGTTTAGGGATAGGGTTGAGGTTCAAGGGATTAGGGTTAAAGTAGAGTGTGGAGGGTGTAAGGATTAGGGATAGGGTTGGAGGGTTTAGGGATAAGGGATTAGGGTTTAAGGTATAGTATCGATTCTATTGAGGGTGTAGGAATAGGGATAGCATTTAGGGTTTAGGGATGAGGAATTAGAGTTGAGGGATGATGGATTAAGGTTGAGAGATTAGGGTTTAGGGATAAGGTTTAGGGTTGAGGGCTGAGGGATTAAGGTTTAAGGTATAGTGTTGAGGGTTTAGGGATAGGGTTTAGGGTTGAGGGATTAGAGTGAAGGGTTGAGGGATTAGGATTTGACGTTAAGGGTTGAGGGTTTAGGGTTTAGGGTTAGAGTTGAGAGATGAGGGATCAGAGTTAAGGGTGGAGGGATTAGGGTTTGACGTCAAGGGTTGAGTGTTGAGGTTCAAGGGTCAAGGGTTTAGGGATAGGGTTGAGGTTCAAGGGATTAGGGTTAAAGTAGAGTGTGGAGGGTGTAAGGATTAGGGATAGGGTTGGAGGGTTTAGGGATAAGGGATTAGAGTTTAAGGTATAGTATCGAGTCTGTTGAGGGTGTAGGATTAGGGATAGCATTTAGGGTTTAGCGATGAGGGATTAGAGTTGAGGGATGACGGATTAGGTTTGAAGGATTAGGATTTGACGTTGATGGTTTAGGGATAGGGTTGAGGGTTGAGGGATTAGAGTGAAGGGTTGAGGGATTAGGATTTGACGTTGAGGGTTGAGGGTCGAGGGATCAGAGTTAAGGGTTGAGGGCATTTTCTATCAAGAACTTGATTATGAGGGCTTGCCCCTTCATTGTTATGCCTATCATATGGCGGACCATTTGGCAAGCTCTTGCAGGAAAGAGATGTGATCAATGCAAAGGATGTGATGAATCTATAGTAGGACAAAAAACGAGCGCATTATAGCACGAGCACGTTATAACGCGAGCGCATTATAACGTGCTCGCATTTTGTCTTTCTATTGAAACAATAAAAAAGTGGTTACCCCCGTGATCCAGGCCCACATGCTCTATTTTCTTACTGATTCTGTGCATGCTCCGACAAAAAAGAAGTGCTTTCATGCTTTTGGGAAGTTCACATGCATTTGACACATTGTACCACCTTTGCATGATCTTTCCACCACCTTTTTGGCTTTGCCAACTTGAGAAGGAGGAAATAACATAGTTTTCACACCAAGTTTGATATATATCTATTCAATTTTCAATTTTGTAGTGTTGCAATGTTAATTGTCATTCAATTTTAGGAATTTAACATTATAGATTGGTTAATAGTATTGTTGTTAGTAATGATATTTGAGTGTTATTCAATTTAACATTAAAAAGGAAGCAAGTGGTGAAAAGCTCAAATTGTTGAGGAGTTTGATGCAAGAAGATAAAAACACTACATAATTGGGTACTCTCTCCATTCAAATCTTCATTTTTTAGGTATGTCAAGTCTTTACATGCATGTTCTTTACATTTTCCTTATTTCAGATTGAATTACTTTATCATGCTTTATCAAACATGTTTAAAATAGATACATTCCCAATCAAGAAAGCAGCCTACAATCTCACATGATGCCATGTATATTTTCTACACTTGGGCTCTTTAATAATTATGTGTGATAAACAAACCTTAACATACCATGATGTCAAACTATACAAGAATAAATTATTACAACATAAAAAAAATGCAATCCCACTATTATCTTGTATTCATTTCTTAGGAACTAATATTGGTCTCTTTATCATGCTATAGACAAATTATCTATCATGCCGAGGAAATGATCAAGAATTAAACCAACACAGGAAGAGATAGAAGCTAAGAATGCAAAGAAAGCAGTGGCTATGAGGGAACTTCGTGAGAAGAGGAAATTGGAAATGATAAATGAAGACATACCAATTGAAAAGGAACCACAACCATCACAAAGAGATATGGTATTGGCGGCACAAAGAGAATGAATGCAAAAACTTTGTGGTACGAGAGATTTGAATACCATAGTTGGAGACACATCCTTTACCACAAGTCAACATGTAGGGACACCATGTACCACATCTCAAGTTGAGAGTACATCATCACTCACATGTGATGAAGGAGGTACACCATCATTCCCACCTCAACCTCAAGGTATGTCATCTATTCTATCTTCAATCGACGGTATGCCATCTAACCCATCTCATTTAAATATTGATGAAATTCCTAATGTTGAGATGAATTTACCTAACTTGACACCACCTAGAATTTTGCATAGAAAGCCAAAGTATTTGATTGATATTGATGAGAATATTTTGCAGCCAATGGAAGGTAAGATTCCAAAATGAACTTGTAGAAGATATGCTAATAAGATTTGGAGATTGTTCTTTGAAAAGTTAAATGAGATTGCAAGATGTCAACTATTTATTGAAATGATACAAAGTATAAAGTATAGGTCTATCATGAAGATTCTTTGGTTGAGAACATCAGAGGCTTCAAGTGAAAAATCTATTGTCAAGAATCTAATGAGTGCGTATGAGAGTGTGGGTAACACCTCACGCACAAAAGATAGTAATGCAACACGGCGTGTGATTACATCGACTATAGTAACTAGTCAAATGAGGAAAGCTTGTCTCATTAGAAAGACAAGTCAAGAATTGAGAATTAATAGGAAAACTTTATCAAGAGCTGTTGGAAGATGCCAAAGAATTAAGGACACTAATGCCAATGAATTATGGGCGTTCTCGGGGAGACTACCACAAAAAGATAAACCAATTGTTGAAGCATTGAGATCACTAATTAAAGACTTTTGGAAGAATTACACAAGGGTATCTCCGAATCAAAGGGATGTGGTAAGAAGGAGAATCGGTAGTCAGAACCGTGAGCCACATCCAAAGTATTTTTTGGATGAGACTCAAACATAGTTTTATGGTAAATTTCTAGAGAATTATCCTCAAATTAAAATTTTTCAAAGATATTTTGAATTGCTAAAACCTTTCTATGTTAAGATAAATCACACACGCACTACTTGTTGTTGTAGATTACATATTGAATTTTCTAACCATTTTGATGCTTATAGGTCTATATGTTTAGATATGCATACTAACAATGATTTGTAGGGTTGTGCCATATGTGCCCCACCAACATCTTCAAGAGACTTCATATCAGGAATTTTATGTGAAAGAGAGGAAGGTCAAATATTCTACAAGAAATTATGCTTGGATGGCACATGTCATCGTTGCGGTGGCTTGCAACATTTGCCAATATGTGAACATATGGAAATAACACATGCAGTTGGAAATGAACTAGTAGAGTTTGGCAAGTATAAAATAGTGGCATACAATACAAAAGATGGTAAAGAAGCAAAGAGGTGTGAATTAGTTATTGAAAAGATTCTAGTGTATCAGTTTATGCCTATATTTCGTGATAGCATAGTGTATGAGTATGCAAGACATGCCCATAGAGCTCGATGGTTGGACTTGTAATTCAAGTTATGCAAGGACACATTTCTGGTTGGTAGCATTGTTTTAATCATTGACTTTGCAGAGAACTACAGTCTATAGCCACAGTGTGAGGTGCAATCACAATATTACAACTCCACACAGGTTTCTATATTTATGCACATCGCATTCATTCATGCGAATGATAGTACAGAGGATGACAAAAAGATCATAAGGGAGTATAATTTCTATATTAGTGATGATCACATGCATTCTACGGAGTTTGTGCAAGGTTGCTTTCAGGTGTTCTACAATGATTTGGCTAGAAGGGGCATATCATTCAGTCAGCATATCATATGGTCGGATAACTATGCGTCACAATTCAAGAACTCACAGAATTTCTATTGGCTAAGTAGGAGGCATAATCTTACAGGTATTCAACATAGGTGGAACTTTTGTGAGGCTAGGCATGGAAAGGGGGAGCATGTATCAAAAGAGCCATAGCACGAGAAGAGTTAAAGTATAAAGACAATGCAAAGTTGACAGATGCAAAATTGATTGTCGAGTGGTGTAATGCTTCCATGGGTCCAGGTAATGAAGGTAAGTCTTTAGTTCGTAGATTTTTTTGGTTGATAGATGATACTAACATTGCACCATATGAGGATTGTTGTACACTGACAGGATCAAATGAGATGCACTCTTTCAGAAGCTCAATTGCAGGTTCATGGTGTATCCATACATGAAAGATGTCATGCTTTGTTCTTCTTATACAATTCAAGTCTGGGATGAGTGTGAGTCAAAGGAGTGGGTTAACGAATGGCAGTTAAGTTATCTTAGCCCACTTGACACGTATTGACCCCCGACAACACTGGAACTAACACAGATGGAATCGTCAGTTGACTTTGACCACATATCAGATTTAGTTCAACCAGGTAATATAGGGCATGTATATGCATCTAATTTCATCTAGTTCAACTAGGTAATGTCATCTTACTTTGTAGTGTTTTTGTAATGTTGACTAATTTCATCTAATTTGCTACACATATTAATGTAGGGCACGTATATGCAGTTATTGCAGATGAAGATAATGAAGAGGGAATAGATTATTACTTATATCATTGCATTGAGGCCAAAAAGAAATTGGAGGCCCCTTTTACAGATGGAGAAAACATCGAATACCCTACAGGATCAGTGGTTATTACTGGAACATGGCTTAGAAGGTACCCACATAAGAGTGTTAATATTTAGCTATTTCAGGACTTTGACACACATCGGAAGATTCTTCATTACTCGAACCTTGTCGTGGCATCCAATGTTCATTTGATAAAGTATCGGGGTAGACCTTTGAACAAAATATTGTGGAAGGTGCGTGAGTCTGACCATGAAGCAATACTTGACACAATAAAGAGTAGAGTAGACCCGGATGGTTCATTGGATTAATTTGTAAGTATTCACATTGATTTTGTAAAGTTATGTTACATTGAGTTGTATGTATGCACATTAATTTGTAAGGTTTGTCTTTTTTTTATTTTCTCCTACATTTTTACACATATGTACACATTTTTACATCATCATGTTATGTATTTTTGGTGTCCTGCTCCTGATGCGACCAAACTCATAACTCACCCTATTTCCTCTAGACACCATTTGATGATCTCTCCAACACTCTGGATCTAAGGTGCCCAATCATGATGATGACCTATATACCATTCTCCCAAGGTGCTCATAATGAATGAAAAGAAGACCAAGGGTGCCCAAGCTTAATAGACTTATTTCTTTCAATTTTGATGATCCAAACTCTTGCAATATGACATCCACTTTCATGCCTTTAGATCTTCCTTCACATATAGGGTGCCAAATCAAGTTGAAAAATCTACATAAGGGCACCAAACTAGATGAAAGGAGACATGAAATGCACCTTACGGCTCCATGCTAAGGTTTGAGCAATTAAAGTCTCTTGATATTAGGCGCTCATGATGATGAAACTTAGAGCTTTTTCCTTTCCTATGCACTCATCTAAGATGTTTGAATGATAAGGAGTGCCTTGACCTCTATAATGTACATTGGGCACCAAAATCAAGGTGATTTTAAGTCACTTTGAGTCATTTGGGGCCAGTTTGAGTCTTTGAGTCATGTTGCAAAAAAGTGTCAATGTTGTCAAGTTACACAAAGTAACTTTTGCATTTTTGGTATCCTGCTCATGATGTGACCAAACTGACTATTCCAATGTGTCCAGATGGGTACATTTACACTAGGCATGGTCCTGTTTTTCACCCAAACATGTCGAAACAGTCTGAGCTACATTGTACCGACGATATCCCTGAAGAGTCCAAAGTGCAAAAAGGCAGCAATCTTTGATGAGATGTTACTCAAAAACTGTGTCACTTAGAAATATTTTGTCTAAGGAAACGCGATCACGTAAAGTGCCTCTACAATAACCTCTCTCATTTTTTTATATCTTTGAGGCATTTGCCAGTGGTGAAAGATTTTTTGCTTCCCCAAAAATCATCAGAAGGAGGCAGTGTAAAGTTGTAAAGGGGTGTAACTTTTGTCCTGCTCCTGATGCGACTAAACTAACTATTCCAACGCATTTGGATGGGTACATTTACGCTAGGCATTGTCCTATTTTTCACCCAAACATGTCGAAACAATCCGAGCTACATTATACCCATGATATCCCTAAAGAGTCCAAAGTGCAAAAAGGCAGCAATCTCTGATGAGATGTTACTTAAACACTATGTAACTTAGAAACATTTTGTCTGATTCAACATGATCATGTAGAGTGCCTCTACAATAACCTCTCTCAGTTTTTTATATCTCTAAGGCATTTGCCCATGGTGAAAGGTTTTCTACTACCCCAAAAATCGTCAGAAGGAGGTAGTGTAAAGTTGCAAAGGGGTGTAACTTTCATCCTGCTCCTGATGCAACCAAACTGACTATTCCAACACATCTAAATGGGTACATTTATGCTAGGCATGGTCCTGTTTTTCACCCAAACATGTCAAAATAGTCTGAGCTACATTGTACCAACGATATCCATGAAGAGTCCAAAGTGCAATAAGGCAGCAATCTTTGACGAGATGTTACTCAAAAACCGTGTCACTTACAAACATTATGTCTTAGGCAACACAATCATGTAGAGTGCCTCTACAATAACCTCTCTCAATTTTTTATATCTCTGAGGCATTTGCCAGTGGTGAAAGGTTTTCTGCTACCCCAAAAATCGTCAGAAGGAGGCAATGCAAAGTTGCAAAGGGGTGTAACTTTTGTCCTGCTCCTGATGCAACCAAACTGACTATTCCAACACGTCTGGATGGGGACATTTATGCTAGGAATTGTCCTTTTTTTCACCTAAACATGTCAAAATAGTCTGAGCTACATTGTACCCACGATATCCCTAAAGAGTCCAAAGTGCAAAAAGGTAGCAATCTTTGACGAGATGTTACTCAAAAATTATATCACTTAGAAACATCCTGTCTAAGGTAACAAGATCACGTAGACTGCCTCTACAATAACCTCTCTCAGTTTTTTATATCTCTAAGGCATTTGCCTATTATGAAAGGTTTTTTGCTACCCTAAAAATCATCAGAAGGAGGCAGTGTAAAGTTGCAAAGGGGTATAACTTTCATCCTACTCCTGATGCGACCAAACTGACTATTCCAATGCATCTGAATGGGTACATTTACGCTAGGCATGGTCCTGTTTTTCACCCAAACATGTCGAAATAGTTTGAGCTATATTGTACTGACGATATCCCTGAAGAGTCCAAAGTGCAAAAAGGTAGAAATCTTTGATGAGATGTTACTTGAAAACCATGTCACTTACAAACATTAGGTCTAAGGAAACACGATCACGTAGAGTGCCTCTACAATAACCTCTCTCAATTTTTTATATCTCTGAGGCATTTGCCCGTGGTGAAAGGTTTTCTGTTGTCCCAAAAATTGTCAGAAGGAGGCAGTGTATTAAGTTAGGATGAAAGCCTATTCACTCTAGGTGCCTGTTGTGACCAAATCACACATTGCGCCAGAGAATCCCAAACATGCGCCTTGAACAAGTGATGCTACAAGTGGTGAACAAAATGGGTGCCTTGAAGAATTGAGCCCTCCAAGACATCTTGCAATTGCCTAAAAGTAAAAAATTTACATAAGTGAGTTAAGGCACCATTTTCCATCTCCAGAGCCTCCTTTGAGCACCTTAACATGGAGTGAATGTTTTAGTCTATGAAAGATTGCGCCTAAAGAATATAACAACCCCTTGAGTCACTAGGATGAATTAAGTTAACAAAATGAACTTCATTGAGGGAGGTGCACTTGTGCATCTAGACAACTCTAGTTTAGCGCCTGAGAAAAAGCATGTTTAGAGACACCCCTCGAATGAACCCTCTAGAACCAATAACCATAGCTCAAGATCCATAACCATGAGAAGATAAAGCATCAAAAAAATTCATCTAAAGGATGGGAAATACCTCTTAGATGATAGTCTGCCCAGTAGACCAAGAGTGGGGAATGAGAATGCTCCTCGAAGATACACCAAGCCACAATGACTCTCTCCAATAAGAATCTTCTCTAGGTCCATAATTAACTCATGCCCATATCCAAGTGAAAGTCTCCTTAGTCTTCCTGCTAAAGCCTCTAAAGGGTAACCATCTCAACAAGTGTCTCTAATCCCAAGAGAACTCTATCCTCACCCAAGTCTCAAAGTATGTATGAGAACCTACAACCAATCAATCCATGTTAAGCTCCAAATGCAACACCACATTATCATGAAGCTCCCAAGCACATGACCAATGTACTCAATACCAAGAGAACCAACAAGACCACTATCAAAACTCCAACTACAAAATTAGGTATCCAAACATGACATCATGACCTAACATCTCCTCCTAGAAGATCACATGCACCAATACAAACATCCTAGTCTGAAGAGAACTTGTATCATGCTAATACTCTAATCTAGAATCAAGAGTCCACCAAGACACACTACCAAACACCTCTAAACCAAGGATCAACATCTACAACCACATGAAGATAACCATCTCTTAAAAATAGTAGCCAAGGTGTCAAAGCACTCTCACTACAAATAATAATCATAATCCAAGAGTTTGTCCATTACACCCAACCACTATATAAGATCATCCATCACTAGGTGACAAATACACATCACTATCAAAGCTCCGACTGAACCATGATATGAACTACACATGGCATTGTGATAACCATCTCCTAAATGAAGATCACCATGGTCCACACACACTCAACTATAATACTAATAACTCCAAAGTAGAACCAAGATCTCCAATCTAAGAAGATAAACCATCATTACTGTCAAAAGCTCACACTAAACTATGCAACTAAGATATCCATGACATCATGATAAACATGCTACAAGTCCCAATAACCAACTATCCAATCATTCTCATCATCCGTCCTCTCATCCCAATGCAACATACCAATGCGCAAATGAGCATAGACAAGGAAAAATAACAAAGTCTACATCAACACTGCATCAATCCCGTGGATATAGGCAATATGCATTCAAGTCATCCCACTACAATCAATGAGGTGTGCATCCCAAAAAAATGTATAACTTGTAGATCCCAACCATTGAAAACATGCAAAATCATCATCACATTAGTAACTTCCAAACTGAGATATCAAATAATATAACTTATAGACTTCACCAAATCAATCATAGATTCAACTTTCCAAACAAGTTTACAAATGAGTAACCATAGTCAAGGAACTAATCAAGCATCTAAGAGATAAGAACAATGTGCTAAAAGTAAACCACAACACCACCTGTAATCATGAATCAAACATCATAACCCATACCTATCAACTACAAACATGGTCAAGTCTTGCCAATGCTCAAATGTACCTACATATCCATGACACCATAATTATCATCATTGCTATACCTATGCTCAAATCCCACTGAAACAAGACTCCTAGTCTCACCATGTATCAACCATGTCCTCAAACCACAATATTGCTGAGCCCATGGAGATTGATACACCCACTTCAATAGAATAGGCAATTAATGTACCTGATGTGTCTTCATTTAATAAACTAGTAAACATCATTTGCATCCATACTTAAACCAATCTTATTGTTGTGTTTGATGTGTCCTCTTTCAAACAACCATTTAACAAAATTTGAGTCCAAACAATAAACATTTACAACCATAAACATCTCAAAGTCCAAAATCCAAACATTCTATCATCCTTAATCATTTCCATCATAGACCCTTGGTTTGAAAAAATCATTATGCAAGATAAAAACCCTATGCCTATTACCTTGTGCGAGGCTCATGCAAAACCCAAAATCACAATCAAAATAGGTCCTCAAACCATGCATCCTTTAAATGAGATTTTTTAACCAAATCAATCAAAAAATCCCTTTGACAATGATGATGATGATGATAGTCTTGTAGATCAAGATGATATCAAGATGACAATAGCATTAACTATGAGATCATTACATGCAAACTTTCCATAAACCTTCATCTCCCACTCATGAACATGCAAGAATATTTCAAACAAGAAATGACTAGCACTAGCTATCATGCCAATCCTAAATACACATCTAATGGTCATCCTTATGGTACCTTTGGTAAGGGAAGAACCACTTTATAGCAAGGTCCTCATATTCAATTCATATATCCAATCCCAACCGCATGTGAGAACTATTTATCCTATGTATCCTATTCAAATCCTCCATCTCATAATCCTTACATTCCAACTTATCCCATCAATCCAAACCCACTACATCCAAATCATCCTTTTTAGATTTCCTCCAAGGACTTCTAGTGGAGGAAAAATCTCAAACTAGAAATCACAAATTCAATTAGTGTACCTCTCCCAAGCCTATCCAAAAGTCACATAGTACCATGCCTATCCATCAAACACCACAATGCAATCAAAATCCTAACAACATGCCCATGATCCAAGATCAAGTGCAATCATGAAAAGATATTATCAATCACAAGCCTATTAAGAATGAACTAGAGTCTTCTAGTACCATACTTTTCCATCAAACACCATCATTTAATCCATGGCCTATCAAGCCTATCAAAGAAAATGCAAACATCCTATGTAATACAATCAGACTTTAAATATTTGAAGTAGCCATCTACAAATATCCATTCAAACATGGATTTATAATGCAAGTATGGACACCATCAATAAAAAAGATTTTTATTAACCAAATATCCATATAGGCATACATCAATATCTATCGATATAAGTATAACATATATACAAAATAGCCATATAGGCTTACAAGAATGCCATATAGGCATACAATGTCAGCTATGTACAATACAAAATATATGTCCACAAATGCCATATAGGCATACAACAAAGGAACACAATAAAAAGTCATTCCCCTCTGGCTGGTGAAGAATAAATCACGAGTAGCCTTTGATCTTCGAGGGGATGGAGACGCGCATGTGGGTGGTCTACTATGAACCCGAGGGCTACTCCTCCTATTTAGGTCTTCCTGCATCTTTACCTGTTACAATAAAAAGTATAGACATTAATATATAGAAATTACATGTTATAAAAAATAAAACATTTAACAAAATAATCACTTACCGCTAACATATAATCTGTCTCCTCGCTTGCCTCAGTAGCAGGAATAGGCCCTGGTGATGTCATGTCCTATAGAAACCATCCAGATAGAAATTAAACTTCAAATCAATAATCTTTTAATTTTTCAAAAATAGACAACTATAACAATGAATGTAAATTGAAATTTACTAATCTGCCTCATACCCCTGTCAATGCCATGGAGCTATGAATCGCAGAGGCCACACCCTGCTCCATTGCCCTATGAACATGGGGAAGTGTCTCCGTAGCCTGCATCATCTGGAAATAAAACAACATTATTCAATTACGAAAACTATAATAGTGATACAAATCATGGCTCCTAACATACACACACGTTCATCTAAACATGGAAGTACACACAATAAAGTATACAAATCACATACACAAATTTAGTAAGTACAATTCATTTATTAAACTATTTATTTTATTACCTCCGTAAAGCTTTGAAGTCCACCACCGCTAGCAGGTGTTGCCATGAAATCTATAGTATTAACCTATTCAACATCCAAAATTAGAAATTAGAATACCATTCATATAACGATGTTATTCACATGTAATATTTATAATTGTTTACTAGTTACATACCTCGACAGTAGATGATTTAGTGAAAAATGCAGGTGGAGAACCACTGAAAACTGCATCAACGCTATGACCCTGAAATTTCATTAAAATCATCAATTTAAATTAGTTAGTCTTGTATTTCAAAAATAAAATTTAATAAATTAAATTCAATAAAATTGCTAATATTTACCTGAGTATCAAGGCCGAAAGTCTCACTCAGGAGGGTATCTGTCATCACCATCTACTCAGCTGCAGATGTAGCCTGTGCATCTGCGTCCTGACTGTCCATGGGGTCATAACCACAGGCTGACCCGCAAGCCTAGCAAGTATGTGGTGGGACCCTACTCCTCACACTATCTCCCAACCGACTCTGTGTTGCAGGACCGACATACTCTATGATGCTCTGGGTCAAGGCACTAATCGACTAAAGTGTATCGACCTCAACACTCTCCTTCACAATGGAAGGGATAGAAACATGCTCATGGGCTGGTCTGCTGATTACTCATCTCACTACCCACTATGGGTCAAGACATGCCCCTAGTCTATCTTGTGTTGACCCCCCACCTCTACCCTGGAAGTCCCACATATCAAAATAGTTTGGCACTTTATTGAGGACAAACTCGCAGTAGAGTTTCCTCAAAAAGTATTGCAGGACCTCATTATTATTGCATGGAGGATGGTCAAAAACCATCCACCACCTTTGCCTGAAATTGTCACTTATCGCTTGGTTGTTGCACCAATGGATAGGGAACCTCTTGCATGTAATGGGTGGAGGTTGATTTGTTTGTGGGTTTGTGAAAATTGAACACAAGTCTAATTTTGTAATTTGTAATTTTTTGACATCTTGGTATGACAACTTGTCTGCATAGTAATCTCTAAACTCTCTCTTTTTATCCATCCAATTAGTTATTTGCTTGCTAAATGAATCTACATTTGATAACATAGACTCAAGAGATTCGGCAAGCGTGGACCTATGCAAGGTTGAAGTGGAAGGATCCTTCAACCTTGCAATTATACCTTCAATTTCCTTTTTGTTGTTTTCAATTTGCCCCATTATATTTTCTTGTGTTCCAGGGGCATGTCAAGGAATGAATAGAGGAGGTTGTTGTTCTATAGGTATTTCCTCCTCAAGATTTTGTTGATTTTGAGGAGGAGGTGCATTAACATTTCTTGACAATTAACGAAATATACATAAAAAATCAACAAAAACCTACCTATTTAGAAACAAATTCAAACAAAAAAATAAATATAACTCACCCCTTTGGTGTGCTCGACATCGTGGCGGCATTTTGGTGATGAATTGATAAATGTTTTGTGTTGAATAGTGTGTTACAAAACACAAGCGCGCTTTCGAGGGTTTCCACACTGCGGGTTGAGAGGAGAAAATAGAAAAATGAGATTGGAAACCTTTTTTTTATTTATAGAAAGTTATAACGCGCTCGCGTTATGACTTATTTGTTTTTTTAAATTAATTTGGCCACTTTTTGGCCCCCCATCTTCTTGCACTTACCCAGGCACTAGTTTTGAATGCAGATTCAATCTTGGGGGGTGCATCTCCAAACTTGGCCAATTCAAATGCAGATAATTTACCAACCAATTGATCTCTTGTGGTATTTGAAAAAGATATGAATTCTTCAATAGCAACAACCATGTATTTGTAAGAGTCAGGTAGGGATCTGAGAACTTTGGCAACAATCTCATCTTCATCCAAGATTCCACAAGAACATCTAATGCCACAAACAAGCTCATTTACTCTTGGCATAAATGTAGTGATATTTTCATCTTCTCTTATCTTCAGGTTTTCAAATTTCCCTTTCAGACTATGTAGCTTGGCACATTTAACATACTTTTCTCCTTCATGCAGAAGTTCCAGTTTTTTCTAAATCTCATATGTAGTTTTTAGATCAATAACATTTGTCAGCTTTGAATCAGATAAGGCACTTAATAGAGTTTCTTTAGCCTAAAGATTGTTTTCAGCATCTCTAACTTCATCTACAGTTCTCAGACCATTCTGCGGAGGAACATAATTCTTTGAGGCCATGATCCAATATTGCATTCTCATACATTGCAAGTGACATTCCATGTGGCTCTTCTAAAGAGTGTAATTGGTTCCATCAAACCTCAAACTATCCTTCTTATAGGATGACATCCTGGATCTCCTCAAGCAGTTAAGCTCTTTTAGAGGAACTTGGCTCTGATACCAATTGTTAGAATCAAGACAGACAACTGGGAGGGGGGTGAATAAGTTGTCCCAAAACTTTCTCTTCTTAATCACTTAAATCCTTCTTGTAATTCAATAGCATAATAATAAATCAATCAAGAGTAGAAACACATTAACACATATGACACCAAGATTTTAACATGGAAAACCCAGTTAAGGGAAAAACCATAGGGTCACTAACCCATGATTATATTCTCTATTAAAAGAATAAGAAGAGCAAATGGCACATGCCAATTAGGGATCACTGCCCAAGCACACTGCTCACAAGAGGCCCACTGCCTATAGGAGACACACTGTCTATAAAATAATAAATATTATATACTTGAACTGAAGAATAGCACCTTCACCATGCTTGAGTCAGTTCCATTTAAGCTCAATACTTCTGCTCTGCCTTTCACTCTGCTCCTCTCTACCACACTCTCATCTCCGCCAAGATGCATTTGAAATGACTTCACAGCTTCTTATTTATACAAGACATTTGACTTTGGAATAATCATCCAAGTCAGCATACATTATAGAGCAAATACATAAATACAACATGACTAATTACAAAAAGACTTCACACGGAATAACACACTATCGGCTACATAAATCTCAGACTTCAATCTTCTTTGAGGAACATGCTATGCTTCACAGAATATCTTCAAGATTATCCGCAAGATGTGTAACTCATTTGGTCGGCCAAACTTAGGAAGAACATCATCATCTAGAAGTAATTCTTCAATTATGAGCTCAATCTTCAATGTGGACCACCAACATGAACTAGACACAATCCAAAGACCTCTACAAGCTTGCTTGAATCACCAAGAACATCCACAAAACTTCTGCTTACTGAAATCATTCTCTCCTTCATCTAGAACCTCAAGAACGCAGCCTATCATCACTATCATATTGTAATAGATACTTGCGGACCTCCAAACCATGAACCAATTGAGTTGACAATTAACATTGACTTCCTAAACACTCCACCAAATCTACAGAACAAGATATTTTATTTCCGGATCTGACTAGACCTATATGTGTCACTCTGTCATCTCTGAACATCTGCTAGAACCAATTTTACTCAAGTGGCCATAACTTCTTCAAATCTTCATGTGAACCTCTTAGATCTTTACTAGATCATCTTAAGACACATATCTACACACCCTTTTATGAGCATCCTCTGATCTTCATCTTAGCTGGGATCTTCACCTCATTGTCTTCACTATTCTTCTCTGTTATTAATAGCCTCAACATACAACTCATCTAATCCTTATCATCAATGCAAAAGGAGTATGTTGACATCAATGACAACATCAGTTAGGCCCATACTTGCAACAATGGTTTGATCACTTATTTTGGCTATTCATTATTATTTTGTTTCTCATTGGTAAGCATAACCTAGGGCTGAGCTATTTGAACCTCAGTTGATAAAGATAATTAAGCTAAAGCTTCTTGCAATAAATTTTTCTAACTAGGGATGTGTAAAGCATCTAATATGGACATGCTAATAGTGGCTTTCTTCATATGATCCAAAATTTTGAAAGAAGGACCACTAACCTTTTGTTGTACTTTGAGAATAGTAGCATTTAATTGATCTTTACTTGGCTATTTCTGAGCTTCTGGTTGTCTTTTTTCAACTGTTTGCTATCCTCTTGGTAGAATATGAATATCTTGAGAAGTAGAAGCTTGATTCTGATTTTGTTGACTTGCAGAAACTATAATTTTCCCTTTATCAGTGTGTTGTTTATTGATATCAGCTTGTTGTTGTAAGTCAACAGCTCTCTTTTTTGATATGATATTAGCTGCAATATTAGTAAAAGACTGTTTCTAACCTGGTAGTCGATTTACACCACACAACTCATTAGCTTGCCAGTTCATTAGAGAAACATCAGGATTACTATGCCGAGTCTGAGTATCCAGCTGATCATTAACATCACCTACTAAATTTTTAGTAGCAACATAATTATCCTGTGCCATGAGTGCTTGACTGACCACTCCATTCATGCAAGTAGCCTAGTTATGAGGCTGATTACATGGATAATGCTATGCATAATCTTGAATCATATTATTTTGTATGGGCACAAGCTCTTTTGATGAGCTAACAACATTGGGATTATATTGCTAATTTGGTCTGTTATTGTAGTTTCTTATTTATCCTTATTAATTTGCCTGATAAGGAGGCCTATTTGTCTAATATGGGGCTTGGTATGGTCTGTTATTCTAATTTGCTTGAATTTTCTGGCTTACTAAGTCATTACTTATAGTCTGCAATAATTTTGCTATTTTTTTGTAATTTCCTTTAAGCTCTTGAATATCAAAAAGAATTAGATCAACATCAGTTTTAACAGTGTTTTGATAGCCAAAAGTTGGTATAGCAAGAATTGATGCAATAGGAGGTATTGCTATTGGTATTGATGGCTGAATATCAGGAAATATTAGCATAAGAGGCCTTGGTGCAATTTTACCAGCTTGTATTAAACTGTTTTCTACCCTTATTGCAATATCAAATGCAACTGGTAAAGTAACCCCACCCATTGACTGAATTATGATAGCAATATCACTATTTAATGCTTTTAAATAATACAAAAATACATGCTCAGGTGAAGGTTTTACTATTTATGGAATTCTATTCCATGTCCTTTGAAATCTCTAATTGAAATCTGTCATTTGCTCTTGTGGGGCCCTCTTGATAGTAGTCATTTGCTCAACATGTGATAAATGATCAAATTTATCTTGAAATTGTGTATTCAAAGTAGCTCCTAATTCATCCCATGATGTAATAGAATTAACTCTTAGACTTCTAAACTTTTGAAGAGCTTTACCTTTGAAAGATGTTGCTAATAGCCCGATTGCTACATTCTCTTCTGTAATATGATGAACAGAACACAATGATGCTACATCTCTGATGTGTTCTATCGATGTAGTTCCATCCTCGCCGTTGAAACATTTCAATGCAACCACTGGTATGTCATCATGTTGCCTTAAATTTAATGGGTTGCCCCCATTAAAGGTAACAAATGTCTGATTTCATGGCGGTCTTGGATTTTCTCCACCTCCTCCTCCTCCAGGTGCTCCCCTAGGGGCTACTCTAGTTGCTGTAGACATTTGAATAACTGGTACTTGTATTGGTACCTATACCTCTTATAATACAAGTTCCTCTTCCTCAAGCTCTTGAAAAATAGGCAGTTGTTCTCTTGGGTTTGCTAGTGGAGAAATATTAGGTACTGATGATGAACTTGCAAACAAAGGATTATGATGAGAAGTAAATTCTTGATGTGTATTTGGCAGATTTTGTACTACTGCACTTGCTGGTCTAAAAACTCTATCTACTTTTATCCTTCTCTTTGGTGGAGATAAATGAATATGCTTCTTCTCAGAATATTTATTTGTTCTTATTTGATACTTTTTCATAAGTTGCAATACCTGATCTATAAAACCAAAAAATTGAAGTTACCAGGTACTTGAAAATAAACCTCTAATAGGCTGTAAAATCTGTTGATCATACCAAAACAAAAAAAAGGTCCTTTTTGAAATAAAAATCAGTTCAAAGTCCCACTGGGCATGCCAAAAACTGTTGTCGATTAGGATTGCACCTATGATGCAAAGTTGTGATACTCAGCAATCCTTCGAAACATTGGATCAAACTCAGGTTGTGGGTGACCTATGTCAAGTTTGAACCTCCAGATTATGGGTTGGTTCCCTTAAAATATTTAATTGGATATATGACTTTGATGTAGAAAGAGGGAAAAAGGATCTTTTTGAAAGGAAATAAAACTATAAAGGTATGGTGATGCACCTAATAATGATGAAGACTTGATAATCTAACTCACAATAGATCTCAAAAAATTTATCCACACAAACCACTTTCAGCAAATTGATCACAAAAATGTTTCTAACGGAGGCTGGAAGATGTTTATGTTTTGAAGGAAAAGGGGTTTTTCACAACATAAAAGAAAGGTTTTCTAATTGCATAGCCTAAGACCTTTGATTTTCAATGCTATCTAACACATGCAAGTACAAATGAGACAATGATTTTAAAGGTTCTAATGTTAAACACAATAAAATCTCATTAAATCACTCAAACAAGTTGCATTAATGGAAGGTAGATACTTGATTAAGTGGAAAAATAAAGGAAATAATTGCATAAAAATAAAGTATAGAACCTGTAACCTATTGCAATCTCTATAAATCTACAAATAAATGAGTTACAAAACATCTTCCTCTCTCAAAACGTAAAGAGAAAAAAGGCAAGAACTAGAAAAACCTAAGTTTTTCTTACAATATATAGTTTTCTCTCTCCAGGAGGCATAAAAAAAATTTACTATAGTTAACTGCCTCTAAAAATAACCTCTCTAATTTGATCCACAAGCAAACAATGAAATCCCTAAAAATAAGGATCAAAACTGCCTCAAAATGAGCAAAAATAGCTCCAAACAGCTAGTCTCCATGTGTTTGACGCAAGAGTTGACCAAAATTTTGTATTTTGACCTCCAAGCCATGCAAAAGACCTCTAAAGTCTTCAATTAACTCAACTCCTCCATTTTGCATGATTTTGCATGTGTAGATCATGTGGACAAAAATTAAAGTAATCATTTGTATGATTTACTCTATTATGAGTTTCAATTTGTCTAATTTCTTTAATTTTACAACTTGTGACAAAATAATAAATCAATTTATAAAATATTACTTTATTAATTTGTCTACATTATCTATAGTTGTAAAATCATGTGAGCGATGGAAAATACACCTTATCTCCCCTTTTACATTTGCCTAATTTTACATGGTTTCAAATGATAATTATGCCAACAATTAATTAGGTCATCATGCATGGAAAATGAAAAAATTATCCCCTTATGCCTCCCAGGCAAATTTTAAGTCCTTTCATTCAAAATAATATCATGCATTATAAAAAAGAATGATAATTGCATTTTGATCACCTTATTACTCCATGCAAAATAAAAACTCCATAGTTGCATCACACATGCATCTAAGGCATAAAAACATCCCCTTATCACTCCATCATCATGCAAAAGAAAAATATATAGTTTGCATTACACAACCATACCACCTTTGTCCTCATATTGCATTTCTTTATAATGCATATCATCCTTACCCATATCTCTGCCTTGACCTTGACTAATACTTTGCATCATACATCATTACATTAAAAACCACTTTTTACTTGATTTTGATTCCACCATGCAATGTTATAATGCATTATTACCTTGTCTCTGCCACCTTATAATCTTGCTTCGAATGATCTCTTTGTTTTGACTTTTCATGCATTCAAAATGCATAAGGCAAGAAGGGATCTTCAACCTTTGACTTGGTTTGCATATGACATAAGGAATCTTCGACCATTATTGTCAACTATAATGAGATAATCGGAAATAAAATATTAAAAGGCATTAGGCCTTACCTCCCAATGATTTGCAATTTTGACAGTTTAGTAAAAATCAAATCCAAAAAGAAATAAGTCTTCGACCCATGTCTGTCCTGTGGCATAATCATTAGGTTTAATCAAGACACAAGTCTTGACCTCGGCATGGATAAGGTGGATGATTTATTTCGTTAAGTCAAAAAGAAATCTGAGAAAAAGGCAAAAGATGCCATCGAACAAAAGAAGAATTGAACCCTAAAAGTTATCATTTCTAATTTTGCTATCTTTCATTTTTTCTCTGCAACTCCAACTTGGCCGACGGCTAGGGTTTCCTACAAACATGCTTCCCTTTTGGTTTTCTTTTCCATTTTGATGGCTTCTTAGTCAATTCTTTAGTATTCTCTATCAAAAAGAAGGTAGTGAGCTCTTCTGTATATGATAATGGAGTTTTCTTTGATCTTTCTATGATTTTTTCTTCACTATGGCCATGGCTTTGATGGTTTCTTATGAGGATTTCCATTACATTTTCTTACTGTGTTTTATCTCTGGCTATATTCTTTGTCAAACTCTTGCATTCTAAGGATTTCAAAAAATAAAGGCCAGCAGCCTCTGTGGTTTCTCTCCTCTGCAAAACAAAGTGAGATCTCTATTCGGCCCTCTGTATCTTCATTGTCTTTCACTGTATCTTCATTGTTTGCAAGGGTTTCAAGAAATAATGAAGTGGGTATCTTTTCTTTGAAGAAAACAAGGCCTCTTTTTATGGCCATACTTCTCAGTATCTTCTTTTCAAACCTTCTTTTCCTCTACAAACTTGAATATGTAAGGGTTTGAAAAAGAAAAAGAGGGTTTTATATTTATTTGTAGGAAAATTCCCTTTAATGGCTATGACCTGTATGGCTATGTTCTTCTCCTTCTCTCTCAACCTTCTCTATAGATACAAAACTTGCAAGGGTTTCAAGACCTATAACAAGGGTTTTTTCATATCTTCAAAGAAATAAGCCTTTCCTGTCATGGCCATGTTGTATTTTCCTTCTGTATCTCTTTTTCAACTGTATATAAGAACATATGAAGGTTTCATTTTTTCAACTGCATATAATATTATGTTTAAAATTTTCTAAAAAAGGAATGAGGATTTGTGTAGGAATATACTCTTCTAGTTTAATCTATAACAACACACTGCTCTTTATCTGCATTATTTCTTTCCTGGAGACAACAAGAAAAGAGGGTTTGCAAAAGTTTGCAGAGTTTAAACTTTATATAGGAAATATACATCTATGACTACCTATAACAACATACTCTTGCATTTTATGTGACAAACTCTTCTAGGTCATTCTGTATTGGCTTTCTTTTCACCTTTTTTTACTATAACTTGAAAAAATCTAAAAAGATGATAAAGGTTGCACAAACTACCACACTCTGGCCTAAACTGAGGCTATCCATTTGAAGAAGAAATATATAGAACTCTTATCTTTTATTTCTTTCTCCTTTCTAACTATCATTTGACATATACAAGAATTGGTATCTTATAAACTGTATCTTCTTTTTTATGATCTCATATACCTTTGATGTAACAACAAAATCTTGTAGTTTTTATCATTCATTTATCATTTATGTATGATATGACCACTTAGAAATTAATTTTCTTTCATGCTACCTCTTGTAGCTTCTACAAAAAATGACTGTACCACATTACATGATATGAACATGATGTACTTCTTTTCTCAAACTATCATGGCTCTTCCTATCATTTGTACATATCACAACTACTCTTCAGTCCAAGAGACTGTCATGATAATTTTTTGTCATGTAATCTTCATTGAGGGCTGTCATAACTCAATCTCTAATAGACATTGTTTCTGGTTTACATGATTGTTCCATATGCTCATTCCTCTATCTGTGAAATATATTCGAATCAGCAAGAACACATTTCAATTATTATAAGAGGATGGGAAAATACCTTTAATGATTGTACTCCTGTCCTTTGCATGTTTATCTCTCTTCATCCTGTAACATGTGATAAAGCATTTGACACAACTAATCTGATTTTAACAAGTTGTTCCATGAAGTGGGTACAGTTTATAGGAGCAACTGCTCCTCTTCACTTATATGATGATGACTTCACTCCATTTTCAAGTTGATTGTTATGAAGCATAGTACCTCCTTGAATAATGCATTCTGTCTTTTGCAATTCGATATCCTTTTCAAATGAATAAAAAATAAAACATGTTGGGCTCTACCCTTGTGGGGGGCACATTTTCTCCATATGTTTTTAAAGTCTTCAAATCAGCAACATTACTTTTCCTATACCTGGACAGTGAACAAACAAGTTAGCATTAAAAATACCTCTTGAAATTGATTAACCTTTCTCATGATGATCTGATTTATTGCACATGTCTGATTGGATCTATTCACATAAGATGCATAATGTCTTCAAGTTGATATATCTATTGATAAAAACACGTGATGATTTTAAATATCCTGAGCTTTGGGCTTTTTCCCAATTTTGCAGGTAGACTATCATGATCAGGAGTTGAAGATAAGGACATGAAGACCGACTAAAAACTAAGAACATCAACCTTCCAAAAAGGCAATGATGGATATTTATTATTCTCATATGTTCTTTCTCTTTCCTTTTATCTTTAGATGTATAGCTTGCATATGTCTGCATTGCTCAGTTTAGTCACTCCCACAGCTTGTGTGGGACACATTTAAACATTTCTTTAAATATGATCAGTTACTTTACCTTATGCAAATGATTTATGTATGTTTACTTTTTTTTAATCAAATGCATAGGATAGAATAACTGAATCTGATATGAAACATATGTTCAAAACATGATATGAAATGATAGTTTTATAAATACCTTTCTTTCACACTGAATTGTGATCACTTGAATAATTCAATCATTTTATAATTGAAAGATAAAACTAGTTTGATTCTCTATAATTCATTGACTGTCTAATATCTTGTCATTAGATCTTCACTTGTCATGATGGTTTGATAGTCCTGATTGGACTATCAGATTATCCTAACAAATGATCCTTGTTTTCTCTTGCCAAGACATCATACATTCACTGATTGTATTAACTTAAAAGTTTTCTTTTACTCCTTTTGTAACAACTACAAATCAGGTCTAACTAAATTAGTTATGAACATAATTTAGTAACAGTTATATATTCCAAGTATGTATTTAATGCAATTTTAATTTAAGTAGTACATTATTGGACTAAATGAAATATTTGTTTTTTAAAAGTCAAAGTAATAGAATGTGGCATGGTAAAACTTGAGAAATGGTTATAGAATGTGGTGAACAACCTCTTATTTTTTCATAGCAGTACCTGTATTTTGATTAGTATTCAATATAAACATATATACTGCATATGAATCTACTTCCACGATTTGACAACTAGAATTGGAATTACTTTCAAGCGATAGAGAGTGGAGATGGTAAGACTCATAGATTTCAGCAGTAGTGGTCCAATTTATGAAAAACTCAAAACGAAATAGGAAAAAACATGTAGATATATCGATATTAATAGATAATTATGGCAAAAAATACTCTCCAAATGCTTGAATGCAATGGAAAGTATCTATTGTTTGATAAAAAAATATGCAGTGCCAACAACCTGCAAGGCTTCAACCATGATAAAGCCCAAGTGCCTAAATAATAGAAGTACAGCTAGAGCTACATAGAAGAAATGCAAAATTGAACTGTTGAAACCAGACTGTAAATATAAAACTAACACTAGAACAAAACTGATCACATTACATAAAAGCCCTGCAACAGGAAGCAATTAAGTCAATCAAAGAGCAAAGCACACATCCCACACCCTACATGAAATCTTATAAGTCACCCTGTGAGACTGATGAGATTGAGGAACTCATCTTGAAAGTCAAACTTCTCAACATTGTGGTCTAGAAGACTCTGTCTAGTTGAAAATATTGGTGTCAGGCATGTGACTCTCAGTGCTATTGACTCTATACTGTTCTCCCAATCTTGATATAGTGATGGCGAAGAACGTCCTTCCATTCACATGATATTGCTAGGTGGACATCCAACTCCAAATATATATAGTTCTATTTGTATTGAGCCATTTTTAGCTAGGCAAGAGAAGAAAGATCATTTTTTGGAATTAATTTGTCAATTTGCCAAAAAAGAATCAATCAAAGTAGCGACGTATATGCACTATGTAAGTTTATTATTAGATATGAATATAATTCATTACACAAAGATTGGCTTGGATTTTAAAAAGCAAACAATAAAAAGTAAAGTTGAAACATTTTTGTCAATACAAAAGATTGATACAATATAGGAAGCAAGCAATAAAGCACATTGTTTTACAATTAATCAAAGCAAAACCTTTTGGTGTCTAAAATAAATATCTATTAATTCCTTCCTTGAAGGATACAACATACAGAATGTGTTATTCAGAAACAACACTAGGTATTTGGAAATAGATAAAATTGGATATGGAGTTATCTGTCTGAACAGTAATACCAACCCCTTTTCTATTATTGTTCATTCACCATAGTCATATTCGTGTGACTTGCTATAATCAACATATAGAAAACTATATTCAAGGGGCACCCTATGACCATAATTGCAATACTACTCCAGAATAGCTGGGTACTCACAAGTTTGAGTCTTTTGTGTATCTGCAAAAGAGATCCAACCACTGAACATTGCAACAAACTATTCTTGTTAGACTACAATTCCTATCTTTGAAATATGTAATTCAAAAGCAAACCAAAACCAGTTATTTACCTTTCAGTGTAGGTAAGGAAGCACATCAGATCCTTGGACCTCCCATGCTCATTTAGATATACCAATCAAAGTATGATAGAGGCCCAAAAATACTATTCTAATGTCCTCTGATAGACGGTCAATTTGGAATGGATCCCATCTACAACCGAAAAGACAAGATAGTAAATATAATGAATTTGTTAATCAGATAAAGAAATATTGGGGGATTAAATGTGGTGACCTTTCAAAAGCTTCATTGAAGAGCTTGGCTTGGTCTAGAGTTGCATTGGTCATCTTTGATAACAACCATGATTTCAACTTTTGCATAAGCGACTTTGCAACTTGAGGTTTGAGGGTTTCGGCTAGATTCTCAAAGCTACGGGCCAACTGAATCTCATCTAATGTTTTCTACCAATGAAGATGGATACAGTCAAACCTGATGTTTAAAAACCCTCAAAAAGCTTAATCATGTTGCTTATCTCTAAATCAAACCTAAAAGTTGGACAATTTTTGAAGTGGCAAGCAGAATGGATTGTCAAAAGCCATTGAGAATGCACAGATAATTTTGCAAAAAATGAAATGTTTAATTCTTTTTTTGATATGTTCCCTATACAGACCAAGTCCATTTATCAAGATTCAATGATGCTGATGTTTGTGATAAGGATACTCACTATTTGTCATAAATATTTATTGACTTTTGTGTATGGTGGAGCTGATTTTATTATTGACTATGTCCATTCAACTTTTTATGGAACATTTTATTTCATTTTACCTATTGAAATATGAAATTGATTTGATCTTCTATGGGATTACTGTATTTTATTTGATTTTGCTTGGTCCAATATCAAATTGATTTGATATTTTATTATTCACTTAGCCCCATTCAATATTTTATGAACTATTTTATTTGATTTTGTTTGGTCTAATATCAAATTGATTTGATACTTCCTTATGAGGACAACCAATTGATTTGATTTTAGGTATGGGTTAAAGTCAACATTGCATTCATTGCTTGCCTCGATTCATGTGAATGTAGGAATAAGAGGCAAAATCTCATAACCAATCATATTTTTTAGGAGAGACCACAACCTATAGTCATAAGAAAAATAAAACAATATGATTCGTCAATAGTTCAAAGAACTAATGCATCAGTTCTGCATATCGAATGCATTAGTACCCATGCCAAGGCATGTACTAATAAAGAGTGGGTAAATAAAACCAAGAGCATGCAAACATATAAAGGTATACAAGAAGTACATTACGAAAGGGATTAAATGAGAAAAGAGTTTCTACCTTAAAGGAGAAAAAAAGAAAAGAGGAGAAAGATTAAGATAGAAAACAAAATGAAGAAAAACCAGAGCATAATAAAAGAAGAGAGAATAAAATAAGATAACAAGCAACAAACTAGATATAACAAGCATATGGGGCAGAATGAAAAGGAAATACTCTCCTCACAAACAAATGAAGAAACTTCCTACAGAGGAGGTGATGGTTAGTTTTATGAAGGACTTGGAGAAGGAGATCAAGAATCCTATTCTGAAGGAGTGGTTGTATCGATTGTTGAAGGTAGCAAAAGAGGTCAATGGGAAGGAAGGAGTGAATGTGCGGGAGGTGATGGCAAACTTGTTACTAGACCCAACGACCTCTAGGGGGTGTTTGAATGTGTTCAGCGTGACTCAATCATTGGCAGTGGCAACTCCTCTCTGTCACTATTGCACCTATGCTCACACATGACGACATGATAGAGAATACTAGACAGACAACAGAATTCCATGAATATGAATTGGGGCATTTACATGATATTTGGTAGGTTGTCTTGGACATGTGGAAGATGGTTGCAGAGATAGCTAGAAAAATGGGTGTTGAGGTGCCAGTCTGGGAGTGTCCTATATATACCTTTTCCTGTGATGAGGAAGGGGTGCTGGTCTTGGATGGAAAATGAGATAAGTCTTTTAGTAGGTGTCCTCTATTTTGTATTTTTGTCAGTTTAGATACAGTTTTATGGTGGGGCTATTTTAATTTGCCCCCTATTTATATGATGTTAATTTCTATTTATGCATACTTTGGTAAAGAATCTGTGGGCTTGACCCTTTTTTGATGGGTCCCTTGTCCCTAACTAGGGTATACTATATCAAAACAAAATGTGTTACTTAATTTATTACAAAATAACAACGTTTATGATTAGAAGATTCTTCGTTATTAGGAACATAATGAAGAATAGTTAAAACATAAAACTAGATAACAAAGGAAAGAAAAATAAATAAAATAAAAGAAATATGTAAGAATATATATATATATGATATGAAGTGAGAGTGTAAAGTGAAGGTCAGAACATAAAGCTAGATAACACAAGAGTGAAAAATATAATAAATGGAAAAAATCCATAATGTGTGTGTAAAGAGAACGTCCAAACATAAAACTGGAAAGCAAAGGAAAGAAAAAATAATAAACACAAAAACAAAGCTTAGCTATATGTAAGAGTGTGTGTGTGTGTGTGTGTGTGTGTGTGTGTGTGTGTGCAAGGTGAAAGTCAAAACAACAAGCTAGAAGAAAAAGTTAGAGAGAGAGAGAGTCGATGTATCGACTACCTTGATCTCTCTCTCGTTTTATGACTTGTATGGGACCAAAAAGTCATGTGGTAACTTTTTGGTCCCTCATCTTTGTGCATATACCCTTCCATGAAAACACTCGAGATATGTCTAGAGATCAATCCAAAGCATGTTGAAGCATCAACCTCCTATCTTAATCAAGATATAAGCATCCCATCTAACCTCATCCTTAATCCCTCCCATCTAGTGACCAACCTATTGATCCCACACCATCTTCTATCACCCCTTTATCATCTCCCATTAATCCTTTACCTCCACCTATCAACCCCATCCCGAATTCATCCTCTTATCCACTTGGAATAAGAACCTTCATATGTGGTGGCTCCCTAGTAGGAGGTGAACAATTTCCATCCACCACCTATCATTCTCCAACAAATAATGGACTCGCATCATGTTTCCAAAGCACTAAACATCCCATTGCATGTCACATACTCCAACACATGAACTATCAAGGCAAAGGCTCAAGCTTTCATGAACAAGGCATCTTGGAGCCCATCCACACCTCATTCCATCCATCCATGTATGGCCTTGGCTATACATCCCAAGCCAAACAATATAAATATGTTGGTAATATCCACATATCCTCCAAAATCCATTTATCTAATTCCAAATCTAGTGCATCTCATTGCACCTCTAAAACATATGTCGCCATTCCCCATCCATTGTCATATCATTTGTAAAAGCATGTGACCAAACACATCCCTCCATCAACTTTACCTCCACTTCTACCAACCCCTAACATCCCCATCCTCAAATCCCATTATCCTCCCATCCTTCCTATTGGTTAATAGATTTGTCCTTCCAAGATAATTATGAAAATGATTTAGTATGCCTGAAATGAAGGATAAAAACGTAACTAACGGTTTGAGGAATTACCATTAAATTGGCAATTCTCCTCTAAATTTTAGAGGTATAGATCCCTCTTATGATATGCAATGAATGTAAGCATAGGATATGCTTTTCACCAAAAAGCAGGAAAGGAAATACTAACACCTACTCATAGCCATGAAATAGGTGTGAAAGATCGGTTCAAAATAAAGTGAATGCAAATAAATGATGCAAAGTCTATTTACCTAACACTCACAATCAATGATCAATTGATAAAAGAAACAACTATATTTTCCTCAACACATACCAACATAATAGGAGAAATATTGAAGATAGATTACGAAATGACATAAGAACAATTGCAATCATAGAAGATATTTGAAGACATAAAGTTTTGAAAATAATTCTTCATTTCTTCAATATGACAAAACCCAAAGTTTCTGAAAATGCTTCTATACATAAGCTAAGTTGGGAAAAAGATAACTGGAAATACAAAGCAGAATAAACTTGCTCCCTTTCCCCTCTTCACAACCAGTTGGAAAAAGATGTCTTCCCCCCAAAAGTCATTCTTTTTATAGTTTTACAAAACCCAAAATTATATCTAAACATAACTGTCCATAACAGTCTTTTAAGTAACCGCTATCAAGAAAGCAACCTCAAAATGTAAATATTTATGTTACATAAAATATTTGATTACCACTACTAATTACAAAAAGACTTCTTGCATGTCAAACAAGTGGCATTAGACTGCCCCAGGTACAAGGGCAATTCCTAATTCCAGTCATATCTCCATAAAAAGATTACGTAATTCAGCACGTTCTTCTTCTTCTAGAACGAAGATTACTCTGTGATACTCAACATGGTTGGTCTTCTCTTTTCACGCAACTGTGTGCAATTGGGAGATGATATCAATCTATTCTTCTTTAGGCCAGTTCAAATCAGGTTGCAAGATAGGCATGGGTTCACCATCCCAAGTCTCATTACTCGCAGGAAGTCCCATTTTGAAAATTTATTGGTTGATAAAAAATGAACTCAAAAGTATCACCACCTTTCTCTATAGACAAGATAATTCAATTACACCAATAGGTAATGATGACTTTTAACTTGTTGATGCCATGTTATCACCTTAGCGAAACGAGATGCATCATTGATTTTGTACTTTGAGAAATGAGTCTTAATATTGAGCTTGCATTTTATAACTCCTAAAAAGACATTCTCATGATATGCTATACAAACAATCAAATGAGTTGGCAACACTTTGAAAAATGGGAATCTGTTGGAGAGTCAGGGAGTCACAAAAATGTAGAAGCATTGAACCACATATCGAGAGTTCCAGACTTTTGAAAACCTCCAACAATGAATGAAGTCAGGCCATCAGAACTTATGTGAAATTTGAAACTTATTAGAGTGATGTTCATAATCTTTCAACTTCCATGACAATATGGAGAGTCAAGAAGTCAGCCATTTCCCAAACTTTTAGAGCATAGGTCAAGGAAAACAAGGGGTTCATGAACTTAGAAAATTTCCAACATTGGAAAGTTGGGCAACTGGGTAACTCTAGAACTTGAATAAATAATTGGCTTAAACTTTTTATAGATTTCCCACACCTAAAAAGGAATTTTCAAGAATAATTATTTTCAGAATTTGGCAATTTTAGGGGAATATGCAGAAAATTTGAAAATTTTTAAGTTCAAATTTTGGGGCTATAATAGGCTCTAATTGGGGATGAGGATTACAAAGGATGAAGCAAGGAACCCAGAATCTCAAGCATGGACCAGTGCATAAATCCAATGGGCAATAGAGTCACAGATAACATAGGGAATAAAGGAGCTAGAGCAAGCCAAAAATAGGACAAAACAGGAAAGGAAACAAACAACAGCACAACAAAAAATCCTAGTATGTACATGGTCATGAAGACCCTACCTCAGATAGCCCCAACATGGTCATGCAAAACCATTAACTGGCTAGGAGAAATAGATGCCTATGCAGAATAATGTCAGATGCACAAGAAGCCCACAAGAAAATGGTTGCAAACTTGTGATCACCATGATCAAACTAATAAGAATGGCACCATACAAAATTTCTCTAGATATGACTTGATGCCCAAGAAGACATTCTTTATTGTACACTCAAATTTGATGACTCACATAAACATTTCCCAACATACGATTACCAACTTCTAATTGAATAACACTAGTTGTAACATCATGATGCATTTGATTTGACTGACCAAGAGAAACCAACCCTCGAATTGGACATCCCACACACAAGCCTTGAGATAAAGACTCTTCACCAGTGTTGTTTGTGGAAGTGACTACATTGTTTAAAAATTTTGAATATTGATTTGCAACACATGCCCCACTATCACCTTTTTTTGTAGCAGACAAAATGATATCCCATGTATGAAGAGAACCATTCAAATCATTGGAAGACCAATCATCATCCTCATGTGAAATTGGAAGTGAGTTAGACTACAAATCTAAATTAGAAACAATATGTTCATGTGACTAAAAATCAACTCCAACTAAAACTATCCCTTCTTTATCTATGAAATTTGACTCAACAGTGTTATGGCATACTTCATCTTCTATATCTTGCAGATCAGGTACGACAACCTCTTCTCCACACAAGAATTCATCCTCACATGCTTCGAGGCACCAGTTTGGAATGCAAACAACATGAGGCTCATCATATTTATCTATTTGAACTTCTTCATCAAAACTATCATAGCTATCCACAACACCATCTTTCATTTCTTGTTTAAAAATTTTGGCATCCAGATTTTTAAAATGGAAAGATTCAAATGAAAGATTATTCTTGACCTCTTCTTGTAGCCGTACTTTTGTATCATTCTGCTTAGAAAAAGTGAAAGCTTCATATTCAATTTGCATGCACTCCGAAGAAAAAGTATTCAATACCTCATCCTTATGTTGTGTAGCCTCAAGTAGTTCCTTGTCATTGGGGAAAGTAAATGATTCTATTTCTGTAGCAAACAAGGAAACCAAAGCAATACCATTCACAATATCATTTTTGCAATTTGTTTCATGGGAGAATTGTTTATTTTCTACATCACATGGGGAACCTACATATTGAACGTTATCCTCTTCATACTAGAAATAGAAAGCCTCCATTCTTCCATTCATCTAAGGCTGGGTTTCTACATTATTTACCTCTTTTCTACAAAATTGCTTTGAATAAATAATAAAGAGGTTAAGACATTCAGTAGAAAGATGTTGCGCATTTAGAAAACTTATAGGCTGGAAGCTTTGTTTGTGTATAATAGATTGCTGATATGCTTTCCATAACCCACTTGATATCAAATCATCTTCTATTTTCACAACCTCTTGTTGAGCAATTTCAATATCATTCACTTTACTTTGTTTTAATTCAAATTGAACATCAGGATGCAAAGAGGAGATAAAAGTACAAATTTGGAGTTGCTCACTTGGTTGAAGAGGAGTTGGAATCTTTTTGATTATCCAATTGAATCTATCCACGAGATCTCTGATGGATTCACTTTCTTTCTTTTGGATTTTGAAGAATTGGCACTGTAGAGCAACTTCATCAACTGGGCATTTATATCTTTCCAGGAACTTATTCTTCAATGAATCCCAATCAATAATGCATTTTTCTTCCAAATAATAAAACCAATCTGCTATAGGCCCAACAAGAGATTTAATAAATAATTGAACAAAAACATCTTATTACTTACCCCCAAAATGCCACATGCAATAGTGAATGCCAGAATGTGTTCTTCAGCATCTTGAGAGCCTTCCCTACTAAACTTTGGAAAATTCTTTCTTGATCCTTTAGGCAAAGGTGAAAACTGAGACAAAAAGAGAGGTCCAAAATGATTTCCCCATGGCTGAGGGGAAACCAATGCCATCATGCAAATCTAGAAAATCAACTAGCAGAGGTCTTCACTGGAACCAATTGTTTCTGAATACATTCCACTTCGTAGAGCCGCCAGCCTCCATCCTCGGGGAGACACCTTCAAATTTTTGGGAAAACAATAGCACTAGTCTTCAACTTTGAATCCCTAGTAGAGTCACCAAAAATCTATTGGTTAACATATTTGTCCTTCCAAGATAATTACAAAAATGACTCAGTATGCCTAAAATGAAGGATAAAAACATAACTAACAGTTGGAGGAATTACCATTAAATTGGCAATTCTCCTCTAAATTTTAGAGGTACATCTCCCTCTTATGATATGCAATGAATGTAAGCACAGGATATGCTTTTCACCAGAAAGCAGGAAAGGAAATACTAACACCTACACATAGCCATGAAATAGGTGCAAAAGATTGGTTCAGAATAAAGTGAATGCAAATAAATGATGCAAAGTCCATTTACCTAACACTCAAAATCAATGATATATTGATAAAAGAAACAACTATATTTTCCTCAACACATGCCAACATAATAGGAGCAATATTGAAGATAGATTATGAATTGGTACAAGAACAATTGCAATCATAGAAGATATATTAAGACACAAAGTTTTCAAAATAATTCTTCATTTCTTCAATATGACAAAACCCAAAGTTTCTGAAAATGCTTTTGTACATAAGCTAAGTTGGGAAAAAGATAACTAGAAATACAAAGCAGAATAAACTTGCTCCCTTTATACTGTTCATAGCCAGCTAGAAAAAGATGTCTTCCCCCCTGAAATTCCTTGTTTTTATAGTTTTTCAAAACCCAAAATTATATCTAAACGTAACTATCCATAACGGTCTTTTAAGTAACCGCTATCAAGAAAGCAACCTCAAAACATAAATAGATACGTTACATTAAAATTTTGATTACCACTACTAATTACAAAAATACTTCTTGGATGTCAAACAAGTGGCATTAGACTACCCTAGGTATGGGGGTAATTCCTAATTCCAGTTGTATCTCCATAAAAAGATTATGCAATTTAGCACATTCTTCTTCTTCTTCTTCTAGAACTAAGATTACTCTATGTTACATAGCATAGCTAGTCTTCTCTTTTCAAGCAACTGTGCATAGATGGGAGATGATATCAATCAATTCTTCTTTAGTCCAGTTCAAATCAGGTTGCAAGACAGGCATGGGTTCACCATCCCAAGTCTCATTACTCGCAGGAAGTCCCATTTTGAAAATATCTTGGTTGATAAAAACTAAACTCAAAAGTACCGCCACCTTTCTCTGTAGACAAGCTAATTCAATTACTCAAGTAGGTAATGATGAGCTTTAACTTGTTGATGTCATGTTATCACCATGGCAAGCTCTATCACAATTATCATTAAGAGGTAATTAATGGATCATTGATTTTGTACTTTGAGAAACAAGTCTTAAGATTCAGCTCACATTTCATAACTCCTGAAAAGACATTCTCATGATATGTCATACACATAATAAATTAAGCTGGTAATGCTTTGAAAACTAGGAATCTGTTGGAGAGTCACAGAGTTGCAAAAATGCAGAAGCATTGAACCACATATTGAGAGTTTTGTACTTTTGAAAACCTCCGACAATGAATGAAGTCAGGCCATCAGAGCTTATGTGAACTTTTGAACTTATTAGAGATATGTTCAAAATCTTTCAACTTCCCTGACAATAAGGAGAGTTGAGAAGTCATCCATTTCCCAAACTTTTAGATCATAGGTTGTGGAAAACAAGGTGTTCATGAACCTAGAAAATTTCCAACATTGGAAAGTTAGGCAACTGGGTAACTCTAGAACTTGAATAAATAGTTGGCTTAAAATTTTTACAAATTTCCCACTTAAAAAGGAATTTTCAAGAATAATTATTTTCAGAATTTGACAATTTCAAGGGAATATGCAAAAAATTTGAAAAATTTCAAGTTCAAATTTTGGGGCAATACTTCCAACTCCTAAAATTAAAATCCCCTTATCCTCCCATCCTCCCATCCCCCCAACTCCTAATATCCCTATCTTCAAATCCCATCATCCATTTATCCATAAATCTATATTTAACCCCTCCACCCATAAATCCCCTAAAAACCCGAATCAAGACCAATGAAAGCACACATCATCCAAACATGAAGCTTCCACCAAATCCATGGGATTTGAAAGTAATAATTTGATTTCCTTGACTCATAAAGCACAAAATCCTAAAGATGCTATCCCTTCCAAGCAAAATGAAAGATCTAAAAGTCTATCAAAGCCGACACCATCAAAAGAAAAAGAAAAAAGAAAAATGGTGTGGCTCCCTAAACAAAAAGAACCAAACTCCAATAAGGCATCCCAATCTACCCTAAAATCCCAAACATCCCACTCTCCATCTAAAAATCTCTCAAATCCTAAGTCCCCAAATCAACCATTCAAAAATCCTCCATCCTTATCCCCATTACTCTCAACTCCACATCCAAAATATAAGCTTCAAAATGCAAAATGGTGTGTGAAACCATTGGTCTTGGTTCCCCTCCACCACATGACATTCCCACATACCCCCATCTCTCCTTCTCTCATCCACTATCCTACATATCTTCCTCATCACATCCCTATGGTTCATACTTTTACATAAACCTTACATAATCCACTTTCCACCATCCATTCCATCTTCTCCTATCTACCAACATCCATGCAATCGTCATCCATAATGCCATAGTTGGAAATAGACACTAGAGTCCACATTCCATCAAAAAAAATTTAAAAAAACCAAAAAAAAAGAAAATCAAGAAAATAGTAAAGAGAAAAATCCGTCCAATGGTGAAAATCACTCCTTGTGATGCCCTTGACAAGTACCATTATGAAATCCCCTTATGCGCATCATGCATAATTCCTTGTCCATCCATTTATATCCCATACTTGAGGGTAACCTCATGCATCTCACTCACATCCATAATCTCCTTTGCATATCCTATCCATCATCTATCCTTATCCTATAATATTCCTATCCACTATCCCCTTATCTATCCTATCGTCTCCCATCCATCCTATATACTATATCTTCCTCCTTAGATCTTGATAAAGACTGGGGAAAAATATCAAAAACATGCTTTGGACACCTCTTGGCATACATCCCTTTCCAAGCATATCCTTCATCCATCCATCTACTACAAAGTCCATCCATCCAAACATAATCCCATCATGCAAATGGGGCATATGATTCCTTGCAACAAAGCCTTTGGAAATCATCCTCAACACTTCCATACATCTATCACATATCCCTCATCCTATCCCTTATCTCTATTTCCCATCCATCTATCTTAAATCTCTTATCCATTATCCTTTCATTACCAATCCCCTATATTATCATCTTATTCACCTTCACCTCTACACTTGGTGTTCCCTTGTCATTTGTATCTAGCATCTAGGCTATCCAAACACAAACCAATGCAATCATCTCATAATAAACCATTTCCTATCCAAAAATCACAAAATCTAAAAAAAATCAAAATAGCTAAAAATCCAAAAATAATAATTCCAACATCATCATCCCATTAACATCTCATCACCAAACTAAACATCTTATCTTTAATCAATCATCCCACATCATCATCACAAATCAGAACTACATATCATCACTACCTGCATCTTAATGTGCCTTGATCACATGAGTAGAGGGTATGTAGGCAATTTAGAATATGAAGGAAGTTTCTAGTACTCAAGTACATAAGATGCACCCATCCAACCCACTTGGATGGACCCTATCCCTTGAGCTTACACTAGATCCAAAGCATTGAATCACATATCAAAGCAATCATCCCTTAACAAAAATCATCAACTATCAAATCAGCATCAACCAGAACTTGTAACCATCATATCTTGTGTCAATCTTACAACATCAACTATCAAAACTATGCCCTAGGATATATCATTCCTACAATGGGCATTAGCCCATCATCCATCAGTTCCTACCTTAGCGGTTATATCATTCGTACAATAGGCAAAATCTATCCTATCGCCATCCATCTTGGTAAGAGATACAATGGCTATTTTTTTGGTTCGTTGGTCTTTTGGTTCTTGATTTTAATCTTTTTTCCTTTTTGAAGATCACTTCAAAGGTACCTTGATCTCACTATAGTATGGTATTTGGTGAAAACATCTAGAATGGGGCATAGTCTTTCTTTAGTATGTTAAGCTTGTGGGTTGGTCTCATTACTCCAAGCTAGTATTCATATCTTATGGATTGTATGGTTAGTTCTAGCATATTGATCTCCTTTTGCATCTAAGGTTCTTTATACCTTTTGTGTATTAAGGACTTATGCTAGAGTCCCCTTCCCTCATCTAGACAAGATTGTACTATCTTCGGCATGCATGGGATCACCCTCTTTTTTGCGTGTTTAGTCCATGCAAATGTTGGATAAACATCATCACCCTGGGCTTCTATACCTTGGTGAAAATATCCACTTTGCTATGACAAACCTAGGATTTATATAAATCATTTTCAGCATAATAATCATACATCTCCAATTTATCTACCAAACCAAAATCAACCTTTCATCACTTACTGACACATCTCTCATCCTCTATCCCCTCTACCAATCTAGTGCATCCATTTTGAGAGCACATCCATGTTCTTACAACCTACCTATACTCTCAACGGGGCATCACCCTTACTAATCATCCCTAAACCTTACCCATTCTTCTAAACAAAAATCTTTTTCCATCTAATCCAACTCTATATTTTAAACTTCTTTGAAATAATGTTACTTAGCCGCAACACCATTTCAAAGAGGGGCATAATGTAGACACCTAAAATTAACTTGCTCTACAAGCCAATTTATTGTATCTCTACACTACCAATTATCCCTCCTATTAATTAAATAAATTCAATTTATTTAATTCATTTATCCCTAATCATATATCCTTAGCTATTTATCCATTCATTGTGATCAATTAATTCAGTTAATTTATTACTATACCTTATAAGTATATCCTAATTGATTAAATAAATATTCTAAATATTTATTTAGTTAATTTCTCCATCTCCTAATCATGATTAATTAGATAAATCACACTTATCTAATTAATTTTCCCTACTAATCAACCTAAACCTAGACTAGTTTATTAAATAGCAATTATTTAATTAGCTACCCTAGCCTACATGACCCCTAGACCTAAATCAATTAAATAAATCATTATTTAATTAATTTTAATCCTTCATTAACCCACTAACTAATTTACTATAGCCACATTAATTAAGTTAATCACTTGATTAATTTGGTCAAACCTTGCTTAACCCATCCTCCCAAACACTTTGTACAAAAATCATTTTTTTTATTGAAAAGGTCACATGACCCTTCCAACTCATCTTTCTATTTTCATGTTAAAACATTCTCCATGAAATTATCTTACAAATGTAAGTCCCCAAAAATTTGCATATGACACATGTCCTTACACTCCTAAAGAAACATAATTTTTAATTCAACACTCCCCCATGAAATGAATTTTTAATTCATTCATTTTTCATATCTAACTCTTCCCCAAAATGATTTTTTAATTCATTTTAATTCTTATCACCCTTCCCCATGTGATTTTAAAATTCACATTTAATCTCATCCATTCAATATTTGTTGATGAGATCTCCACCCTTGATCTTATCCTCCCATCTCAACCATTGATCTCTACATTGAATCCTAGCCATTGGATTTCTCCCCAAACTTGCCTATAAATACAAGGCCAACCCAAACCATTTTCATAACTTCCTCATTCTATCATAACTATGCCCAAATTTCAATCAAATCTTCTCATCATTCCATCATAATCCCAAAATCATTCTAGCCTCTCTACCCGTATCCAATCTCCATCCAAATTCCTACCCTTTCAAATCTTCATCCACATTGTGTTGAAATGCATTGAGCAATCCACATATATTACACATACACACAATCATCCTCTTGGGTAAAGCTAGGAGAGCTCTTGGGTGCACTCTCCTCAACCTTCTCAAGGAGTTAAGGAGATTTGGAGCTTGCGAAAGGTACAAATCTACTTGCTTTAGTCTCCTTTCTTGTTATCTTGTCTTCATATATTTTCTTCATCTTAAGATTAATTTACAATTTGATTTTTTTAATTTAATAGGCAATCTCTATATTCATTTTTAGCATTACTTAGAATTGAGAAAGATAGAGATCTAATTATGAAAAATATGTTAAAATTAAAGCCTTGAAATTGTAGTTTCCTAGAAAATATAAGTTCTTGAAAATGATGTCGAACATCTAATTTTCTATAAGTGCAAGAGGATAATATGTCTAATTAAAATAAATAATAACCACATTATTTTTTAGGTCCATTCTATATAAAGCTTATTTTCAACTCAAATGATGACTAAATAAAGCAAGTAATCTTTTGATAATAACAAGCCACTATTTTTTAACAAAAAATGTATCTCTAGAATAAATGTTTCATATTTTCATTTGAAAGACAAAATGTGCATTTAGTTGGTTCAACAAGAATATATGCCAATATGTGACCAACAAGCAATTTGCAATTTAAGATATTCTAGGAAAGTACTTAAACATTTGTATCATATCTATTTTTTTAAATTTGTGTACTCAAGTTAACCCAATATTGGCATGTGTATGAATAAGTGTACGATAACAAAGAAAATTAGGTGAATGTATGAAATAATAAATGGATTAATACTAAGGGATCAAACCTAACATTACACATGAGAAGGTATGATCAAGACATTATGATCAAGACATTAAGATGTTGATTGCCCTTCTCTATTTCATCAATTGTTGTGTGGTTTAGATCAATAGAGAAGGGCAATCAACATCTTCTATTATTGTCTTGATCATCCAAACCTATAATGGCATATTTTGAATATGTATTGTAAGAACAATAATTATTGCTATGTAAAACACTACATTAATTTTGAATAAATGTACTCACTATGTTGTTTTCTGATGATAACCCTTTCTACTTGTATTACTATGTGTGAATGATTGGAGACCTTTTTTTTTCTTTTGCTTCCTACCACCTATAGAGGGGAACTAAAATTCTTCACGCTCCTCAACTCTTTCATTCAAATATTTTTGGATGGCATGGCCTCTTTGATGAATAAACTAGTGTTTGTTCATTTTACTTAGACTAAACCATGGTGATATTCATCTCACAGGCATATCCTCTGAGCCAGGGATCAGTGTAAATTTGGAAGAAGAGATGCTTGGAGAAATTTTCTGAATCTCTTGACACATTGACTAAAGATATGTTTTTTATCTACTCTAGTTGGTAAATCTTGGAGTAGTGAATTCAAATAATCAACAAAACTTTGAAAGTTAGCATTGGAAGCATTAGATGATTTACAACCATCTGTGATAAAAATAATAAAGATTTAGTTCAAAAAATATAAAAAATGTTTTCATATTTCATTAATAAAATAGTGATATTGAAATTTACATATTCCTTGGTCTTCGGCAATGACAACCCCAATCACATCTCGATCTTCTTATGGAATACAATAATTTATGTTACAACTAAAATATTAATTAAATTTTGAGAGTTGTAAAAAATTCAATGAATATTTTATTATAAATATTATATCAGCATTACGAGTGGCATTATTCTCCTAGCTAAAACTTCCTCTGACATCATCATCATCATCCGTATCAACCAATGGAGTAACACCATATATAATTCAATAAGGTTATTTTAGTTAGTTTCAAGAAAAAAATAATAGTCATAAAAAATATAAATATAATAATTAAATGTTAAATGACTCTTATCAGCAACTTGATCTCACTCATTTGTTATGTTTCTCTTTAGGAGATCCAAAATCTTCAACACATGTTTGCATGTGTTTCCCCTTTTTTCCCACTGACAATCACATACATGTAAATCTAGTCCACATTTCCTATCAAGATACCATTTCATTGGAACTAATTGACTTCTTATCTTATATGTGTTAGGGAGGAGATCATATGGATAACAATCTATATCAAGTTTTTTTTTTGGACCTTTCTAATGCAGTAATGTGATATCTTTCTTTTTTGAAACTAGTTAAAAATCCAGATGACTACAAATATCTTTCATTTTTATAAAATAGCTCTACTCTATGAAAAAGTGCATGGATAAGCTAATTCATTCTCCTTGTACATTTCTTAGCATGATCACTTAGATAATGATTCTTGATGTGGAATTGGTATGACTCTATGGAAGCATTGGTTTCTTGATTTGCATGCGAGAAGTTTTGAAAACATTTTTCCCACACTTCTATACATAAAAACATAATAATACCTTATTAAACATAAAAAATAACTTAAATGATTTAAATAAATACAAATCGAAATGAATAATGTGACAAACTTACCAATACAACTCTCATCATGACACCAAGTTTTTTAGAAGTAATCAATAAATTTCTTCTCTTCCTTAAATTCCTTTATGAATTTTTTTATTAGTTGAGTAGTGATGTCTGCATTGTCACTCATTACATACATTATCTCGTCCAATCTATTAAACATGTTTGTACCAAAATCCTTATTGCTGGCATACCCAGATTGTAAAAGATAATATCAATCTATGGGGTTCAAACACATAATTTTCCACATATTTTAATTAAATATTGACTTACTTCTACACATTTTTCAGCCATGCTCTGCGTACATGCCAAATACATAAAAGTACTCAGCATTGAGATAATAATCTACAAGTTACATTATAAAACATGATAATTAAATTATGACAAAATGAAATGTTAAATTGAAACTAGTTTAAACTATAAATTATGAAATATACATATAATGAGTTGATTGAAGTTTAAATATATAAACTAAGGCTAATAAAACTTGATGCATTCAATCTCTACACTAGCATCATCTGTCATGAATGCATTGACATTCCAATCTTCTCGGCATTGTTTCCCTCATTTATAAATTTTTGTTAGCCATTTATTTAGATCCTCAACTTTATTTCTTGAGGATATGGCCCATACAATAGGTACACCAGCCTCTTGTTCATAAAAAATAAGAAAGGTATATAATTGATACTGCACATAAATAAAATATTGTAAATTAATATTTTAATTAACTAAATAAATGATAAAATAAAATCCATAAAATTATTGTAAACGTTGCTTTACTTACACCATATTCATTTTTTTGAAAATGTTGAGTTAATTGAAATAATTGAGTTATGTGAATGCTTGACCATCATTTCTCACATCCATGGTGTTTGGATGCCTATGATAAATGGAACATTTTCCATGGTGTTTGGTATTTTATAGTAGAAGAAATTATCCTTCTCCTCTTCATACCACAAATTGACACTTTTTGCATCATCTTCATTCTTTTAGGATTGAATGGAGTGTACTTTTTTCCATGCATTCAACACATTTTCCTTAGCAACATACATCTCTTGTATTCATCAACTTAGTTAAACCATGGTCTAATTAGTGTTGTTCACATTTTGTGTCAATACCCACACCCATTAGCAGTAAATACTTAATATATAATTTGCATTCATTCGATAACCTCGATACAAAATTGCTCCTTGGATCACTAGAAGGGTCATCCATTCCATGGAAAAATTCACCATTGCCATCATAATGGCTCCAATCATTATATTTAATTATTACAACTTGTTGTCTACCATACATGGCCCTAAGATAAAAGTGGGTTTGACAACTTTTTTTTTGGGTAAACCTTCGTATCCTTTCCATGTTTTTAGGTATATTTCTATGATCTCTGGGCCAAAAGCACACCAATATCTATTTATACACACAAACAAAATATATATTAATTCATATAAAAATTTAAATATAAAAATGACATGCTTATTAATTATATTTAATCTAGACAAACCTAGAGTATATCTTGGTAGTGTGGTCGGTAAGTTTTGTTGTGTTGTTCTTTTTATGATATTTATGTACAAATAGTGTTTTTGTACTATTTAGTAAACCTTCTCCTTTGATAAAATGAGGGAGTCCTTCAAGAAGGATTGCAACACATAAGTCCATATTGCCATCATCTCCAATAGGTGTCCATTCAAGGTCCTCACTTGAAAAATAATTTCCTTGGTTGGGAATGTCTTGCATATGTACGGTGCACACCAAACTCAAGGGTAAAAGCACAAACTTGTGTCACACTTTATAAAGGAATTGGCCAACATCAAAAAAACATCTCAACTTCGATGACATAAAAGTGGTCTTTATGTTTTGAATTTCAAAATGATGTAAACTAAGAAAATGTAGATCTCTTGTTGAAGTTTATTAGTCTAATTTTTTAGATTTTTTTAAAAATTGTTTCGATTTCTTTTTTATCAATTTAAGAGTAGATTTTGAAATGCTAAAAATTTGAAGAAAAAGTGACGTTTAGTTGACGTCAATAAACAAATAGAAAAAAATGAATTTTCCCCTGATTTTTTTTCCCCAAATAGGTGACTTCATTATCTAGGGCATGGGGAAAAAAAAAGATTTTTTGATCTATATTTTTCTCATAATAACGTTTTAAAGTCAAACTTACCCGATTTTGATAGTTTTCAGTTAACGTCAACTATTATTTAATTTTTTTTTCATTTCCAAAAAACAAATTATACCCTTTTGAAGAGGATTGTCTCCTCTAGGGCATGATATATTTATCAAATTTTAAAATGATGTTTTACTATTTTTTTTAGTTTCAAATTAGCCTCTTTTTGAACTTAAACAACCTACTTGCATTATTTCCAAATATTTATATCGTAAAATTACTCAAAATATAAAAATATATATATTTCCACATTCAACACTCTGAGCTCTACAAAAGGGTATTTTTCTTTTTTTTTTTAAAATAATTTTGATTGTAAAAATATTAAGCAGAAGTTAGAAGTTTGAGAAAGTATGAGAAAATGGTGACTTTGCTATCTAGTAGGATACCACATAGATAGATTCGATCTAATGGGATTTGATCTAATGGTATTCGGCCGAATCCCATTCGGTCGAACCTACTCCTTTGTTTTTTTTTTTTGGAAAAAATTTGTGGCTTTTTTATTATTTTTTAATTAATGAATTACAATAAAATTTAAAAAAAAAGATTTTGAAGGAAAGAGTCATCTTGAAAAACACAATGATGTGAAAGTGTTTGTTTAATGCCTTTTTTTAGTTTTTTTAGTTTTTTTTTTAGCTTTTTTAAATGAATAAATTATAAAAATTTGAAAAAAAAAGAACCACTAATTTGAACAAGGGCAAATTCATATTCAAAAACACAATGATCTGAAAGTGTTTTTTTAATGCATTTTTTAGCTTTTTTAACTTTTGGGGTTTTTTTTTTAATTATTAAATTATAGAAATTTGGAGAAAAAAGAACCATTGATTTCAACAGGGGTAGAGTTGTATTCTTAGGTACCATGCTCTAAAACATGTAATTGATTAAAACCATTGATTTATTGAATGTAGACCTAGATCTTCAAAAAATAGAGGTTAAAGTGTTTGTACATGTGTTATTTTTGCATGCAAGTGAATTCAAATTTGATCAATTTGTGATGGGTAATAAAAAGACAAGAAAAAGGTTGTATGATTGAAGAAGAGATACTACAAATGTCGATGAAGGAACATCTACTCAAAAACAACCCATGGAAATTGTTGATGACCAAGGAGTACAGGTATGAGAACAAATTGAAGGTGGTGATAGAAATTTTTTCCTTGGTATGGAAAATCTAATGGAGATGGATGAGGATTCTCTTTTCAAAAATATTTCATCTAAAGATATGGTACCTGAAAGCACAGTAAAATTACACTCTAAAAAAATATGGGATGAATTTTTTGAAAATAAGTCTATAATTGGAAGAGCACAGTTATTTGCAAAGTTATTTAGGAAGAAATAGATGACCCCTATTTTGGAGTTGTTAGGGGTTGATAATAAGAAAAAGTCATCAGGTTCATTAAAGCAAACAATAGTTGAAAACTTACAAGAAGTATTGAATTCTATTGAAAGCAAGAGTCGAGCTATTGATTTAAGTGCTGCACGTAGAGCATTAATGACTGTAATTTCTAGTAAAAAATTATCACATAGAAGACAAGTTCAAGCAATTTCCCAATTACTCAATGTTTCTAGGAGAACTGTTCAAAGATATATTGCAAGGAGAAATAGATTGGATGGAAATGTTGAGAAAAGTTGGGTAAATATTTGTAGGGTTCCCCAAAAAGATAGAATCTCAGAAGATGTAAAGGAACAGGTGATTGAATATTGGACCAGCTACTCTCGTGTTTCTTCCAATAGAAGGGACACTATACAGATAAAAGGTGAAGATGGTACAAAAATTTTACATCCTAAACAATTTATAGATACAACACAAAGTGAACTTTTTGAAGCATTCAAGCAATAATTTTTAGATGTGAAGATTTGTCAAAGGATGTTTGAGAGTCTACGACCAAGTTTTGTACGTAAAAATAAGATACATGAGAATTGTTGTCAAAATCATGTTGAATTTCATCTACACCTACAATCATATAAAAAAGCTATGGCAGTAATTAATCCAAATATAGTCATCCCTGGAAGTACAATACAATTTGTGAAAACTCTTCTATGTGAAAAATTAGAAGATTCAGATGAATTCAAAGTGCAGTGTATAAAAAGTATATGTAATGATTGTGGAAATTTGAAGAATCTTGTATAGGTTGACAATATTGATCATTCGATGCAAGTTATGTGGAAGAGATTTGAATATGAAAAGTACTCAACAAAGTCAAGAGCTAAGAGCAGAAAAATTATTCTCAAAGAGAGTGAATTATCAAGCAATGAGTTTATGAAAAATATTTGCAATATCATATATCCACATATTGAACATTGTCATGGTGCTAAATGGCAAGCTAAGCAATTTCATGACTCAAAGAATTGCTTTCCACCAGGTTGTATTCTGTCTATTGTTGATTTCTCAGAGAACTATACATTTAGTCCTCAAAGTGAGATTCAAAGTCAATATTATCATTCAGAGCAAGTTGCAATATTTGTACAAGTTTGTTATAGACATGCTGAAGAACATGTGGATGGTGTACAAAGTAGCAAAGATGAACGAATTATCATCAAAGAGGTGCACTTTTATATCAGTGATGATACAGGTCATGATAGAAACTATGTAGCCCATTGTTTTGCAATGTTTTTTTGAAGACCTAAGACGACGTCAAATAGATGCTTCACAACATTAGATATGCTCTGATGGATGTGCTGGTAAGTGTTGATTTAATTATTTTTTAAAATTATATTATATTTATTTGTGTAATTAACCTATAGACTTGAATTATTCAGTTACTTAAATATGTTGTACCTCGATGTATATAGTTTTTTTTAAATTTTAGTTTAAATTTGAAAATGTTTGTAACTTCACAGGACAATTTGAGTCTGCAAAATATTTTAATTGGTTAAGCCAACAACATATTAAATGGAACATTCAATTTTTGTGGAATTTCTATGAGAGTGGACATGGAAAAGGAGAGCATGATGGAGTTGGAGCATGTGTGAAGCATGCACTTCGACAACATAAACTTGCAGGTAATACAATATGGAATACAAATTTAAATTCTTAAATATATTTTAAATAAATTTAAACCTGTTAGGAAAAAAGTGTAGATCTCAATATATTGCATGTGTTGAGAAGTGGAAGCTTAAGTCATTATGCAATTTAATGGTTTTGATATATATCCAATGTTGCAGATTTTCAATAATTCTCTTGTTGGATTTTTAAAAAAATCTAATTATATTTTTTGAGATTGTCTTTTCCTTTCAACTTGAAAATCGAGCTTAACCTGACATTTCACCAACATGAACTTGCAGGTAATGCCATAAGGAATGCAAATAAAATTGTTGAATGGTGCAAAAGTCATTTTGTTGTCCGTGATTCAATATACAACACACGCTATTTTTGGGAAGTTAAAGGTACATAAATATTTTGTTTTGAATTTCAATGTGTGTACATGAATTCAATTTTCAATTTTATACACTTTTTAATTGGATGATTGAAATTTAAACAGATATTGATCAATCAACTCTTACTAATTGTAAAACAATTAGTGGTATTAGAAGTTTGCATCAAATCATGACAATAGGACATAGCAGGCCTCCTATAATTCAAGTGAGAGAAAAATCATGTTTTTGTGTTGATTGCATTGAGAACAATGCAAATACTCTACAATGTGAGAATATTAGAGATGGGTATGTTTCAGAATGGGAAATAAAATAATTAGTGGCCACGTCGGACCCTTTTGAAGATAATGACATTGTAGATGTCTATAATCCTTTGTATTCAGCTGATTATGAACGTGTATCAGATTTAGTTGTTATAGGTAATTTTTTTAAATTTTTAAATTGAATTTTAACTTGTACATTTGATTTATAATTTTTTAAATTTTTAAATTGAATTTTAACTTGTACTACATGGTGTGTACAAGAGATATTTTTGTTGTTCTTGCAGATCCTGACAATACAGAAGGTGTAGATTACTATCTACTAAGATGTACGCAACCAAAATGCAAATTGTCAGAATCAATGACAGATGGTGATGGACAAGTGTATCCAACTGGATCAGTGGTTGTTGAAGGCACATACTATCAACAAACAAAGATAGATACAAATGGTATTATATTTATTGATTATATGCCAAGTCAAAAGGTTCTACATTATAGTCACTTAGTTATTACAACACAAATAAATCTTTAAACTTTACCAAAAAGAGGACGTGCCAAACAAAGGTGGAGGTTGCCTATTGAAGATCATGAAAGGATTTTAGAGATAATAAAAGATAGAGAGGATCCAGATTATATGTACCAAGAACTTTAAGCTATTTTTGTACATGTATATATTTTCTATGACAATTTATTTTATGTTGAATTCAAATAATTTCATTCAATCTCAAGACCAATTTAGTTAAGCTTAGTTCTTGAGGGTAGGGAATGCCAATCTCAAGACCAGTTTAGTTAAATAGCTTGTACAATTAGCCAAAGGATAGTTCAATCTTCAAACTTGTGTAATTTAGCATCTTACTAAAATTCTCTTTCATTTTAATCCAAGTATAATTTCATGTTTACTTCACAAATTTAATCAAGTAGAAATAAATCTTAGTTAATAATATTTTAAAAGTAATAATTTTTGAGTGATAATAAATTAAATTTACTCTTTTTTATTCATGTATTTTACTTAAAACATCTATTAATGAAATATTAGCTTTTCTAACTTATTATTTAATTCATACATAACTCAAGCAAGGAAATCATCTAACCTTTAATTTTAGTCTTTAATAAATTAATGTTAGTGATATATATATTGTTATACTTAGATAGATATTTCTTTTATCTAAATATCCAAATTCAATGTAATTGTGTCTATACAAGTGAATGAAATTTTATTTTGTTATGGATGGCATGGAGTTGGCCTTTGCTTCACATTTTCTTTCTTTTGGAGTAGTACATTGCACATGATTCAATTGTTATCATGTACTTATTATCATTTTAGATATAATTTAGACATGTAAAAAATAAAAAATAGGAATTTGTAATATGGTAAATGCACTATAATAGATATTACAAATAAATACATTACAAGGCTAAGTAAATGCATACATCTACTCTAATTAGTAGCATGGGATTAAGTTCCAATTTATATCTCACTAGAAAACCAGTATACCAAACTAGTCATGTAACTTTCAAACATGAGATAAACTCATTGAATACAAAAATAACTCATGTTCTAGAAAGTTAAAAAGTAAAAATAGACCCTATAATTTCCATTCCCAACCCAACTATGAAAATATATGTACAATAAAAAATCCAAGAAAACAAGAATACTAGACATAGCTAGAAGGGAACAAATATTGTAAGGGAAAATCCACTAGAGGATAACTTGGAAGCAAGTGAACATAAATAACCCACCACTTATTATTATTTGTGATCCCACATAGCTCAATGTGCACACTTTTAATGGAGATGAGAATGTAATGTGCCTTTGGCAAGCATGTGAAATCATATGGAGAGCCACAATGTTACTTACCCAATGCACTAGATTTGATTGGTTGTAATAATATTTGGAGGATATGTGAAAGAGTGGTACCTAAAATTTGATCCTATAGGTATGAAGGATGTAGTAGAAGTTAGAAATTTGTTCCTTCAAGAATTCAATTATCTTGAATTTGCACATCAAAATATAGCTACACTAAAGACTATCTAAGAAATTCCTATGGAATGTCTAAAACTATTATCAATGTTTCAATAATTTGATTGCCAAAATACCACACCCAATTGATGTGTCACTATAGAGGGAATGGATTATTGGGGTACTTATTCTCCATATTAGGCACGTAAACTAGTGTAATGACCAATCCCCAATTAGAAGGATTCCCTTGAGACAACCTTATTCTTAGAACTTATCAGTGAGCCTAAGCCATATCAATTGTTCATTAGTTGATCACTTTGAAGATCTAAAGATGGGAGTAATAGTTGCACAAATGGAGTAACTTCCTAGTGCATCAAACAAAAAACGAGTTGTAATGTATGGATTGGCAGAGTAAGAACCACATTGCTACTAATTGTCCTATTATGAGAGCATGGGAATTTAGTGCAATTCCTCCTCTAGGTGGTTTAAATATCCTTGATTCCATTAAATGTTAGTAATCCCATGAGACATTGGCTTACGAACTATTACAAAAGCTTAAAGGAATCATGGTAAATTATTGATGTGAATTGTGTAATAGTCCTACCCATGATAATAACAATTGTTAGGTTATCGAGGCAACTCAAGAGTCCCAAGGAAAGCAAATGTTGAGTACTAATATTGAGGAACAAAATTTGCACCATGCACCTATATTTCAAAGAGGAACAAAATTGACACATGTTCTTACTAAAAGTGGTGCCAAAGTTCAACAAGTGAAAAATTTCTCACCACAAGAGAAGATCAATCTTACTGAAAAGAAGATCCCATGGATAGATCTTGCACAAAGATGATGACTCTATTAGGGATCTATGAGAAGACCAAGTCTATTTAAGAGAAGGTCACATGGATAGATCTTACACAAAGGTGATAACTCTATTAGGAAGATATAATAGTGTTCCATGGAACCAAATAGGAGTTGGATACATCATGATCCATGGAGGAGGAGGAGCCTAAGGTTGCATATGCCATTTTATTATTACTAAAAATTAGGAATGAGTTCCTCAAAACTTCACACTACTAGAAAGATTGGTAGTTTTATATAGACAACAATGCAAATAAGATGACTATGATACAAAATTATATATCACTCTATAGTGCAATGTTTGACACATACACCCATTTTATGACACAAAATTATTGATAACTATGATAATGAATAGATATCAATTGTGTAATGTGATCATTACACTAGTTCAAAGCTAAATGTGGTACCAAAGGATTCTTCAATCCCCGTGGCTTGTCCTACCTTACAACCTTCCTCCCATGTATTCATGGCCCCAATAAGACACAAGAGCAATCCCTTGGCATCCTATAAAATGTTGAGATAAGTATTAAGGGATCTACCTTTTGTATTGACTTTGAAACTATTAGAAATGACAATGGCTAATCACTACCTAGCACTTCTTGTTGATCATTTTATTTTTCTATAAATTTGATAATGTGCAGTTCAAGAATAGAAATATGAGTTTTTAAAATGGTGAAAAACAAGTATGTTGCTTCTTAGAGCTACTACTCCATTCTTCTAGAGTTGGCACTCAACACCAAGATAATGGGAACAATATTAAGGGACTTGACTCATCAACAAAATCCTTATGGAAAGTATGCATAACTATCACTTGTATCTATAACATAAGAGGGTAGGCACTAACCAACTTAATGAAGGATATAAAAGATAAGACATGATGAAACAAAAAATCCATAGAAAACACATGCATATGCCTAACATAGAAGGTCACAAGTATATCGAGAATAGATCTATATTAATGGGGTGAAGGGATAAAGAGGTATATCACTATGTATACCATTTGAAACTATGTATATCACTATGTGTTCTATTAATTTCTTATCTTTTATAAAATATCTCTTTCTAGAAAGCTCCAAAAACCATAATTTCAAGCCCCACTTAAAGATAATCATAAATCTATTCTCATACTTAAGAATACACAATTAAAATGTTATCATGGTTTTACATCCACATTTTAGGGTTTCAAAATAGATGTAAATAGAGTTTCAAACAGATTTTTTAGGGTTTTAAAATTCATGTATTAGAGTTTCAAATTTATATATTAGGACCTTTCAATTTGACATTTTATGGTTTCATATTAACATTTTAGGGTTTAATCTACATCCAAAATTTGTTTATAAAACATTAAAATATAGTGCATTTACCATATTAAAAAATTTCCTACTTGTAATATCTATTATAAAACATTGGCCTCTATTATATTACAAATAAGTAAATGAATGTCTTCTCTAATTTGGAAGCATATATCATCCATTTTTCATTTTTTATCATTTTAGATATTACAAATTCCTATTTCTAGTGATATTTAATCCCTATGATCAAGAATACAATGAATGTCTTACAAGGCTAGCTATGAGCCACAAACATGAACCAAATTTGCAAAAGACATGAATTGGAATCACAAAGCACATAACAATTATTGAGAAAGAGATTTGTTAACTACTTTTAGAACAATAATTTTATCTTTTCCAATTATTTATTTAAATCTAATGTACTTCTTGGCATGCAAGGATTAAACAAGAATCATTTATGATTTTCTCATGAATCAAATTTATTATTTATTCAAATCCTAATGTAGTGATGTCTAATTAGAGTATATAATGTTCAAACCATAATATAAAATGTCAAACCATAATGTCCAATGTCAAACCATAGTGTCAAACCACAAAGGCAAATGTCAAACCATAATATAAAATGTCAAACCATAATGTCAAATGTCAAACTGGATAATGTCAAACATAATAATATCTAGATCAATCTACCGATCCATGTGTGGATCTACATCTTGATCTCTCTTTGGATCCTGATCCATGCCTCAATCTCTCTCTGGAAGCCAATCCATGACCTGATGCACCTCCCTACACAAGGAAGTACATAATTTAATTTAATGTACATGTGTATATATATGTAAAATCATCTTAAAGTTTTATACTTTCAACATGTGTGAATTTATCATGTAATATATATATATATGTACCTCAAATGTATCATGCACGGGATCCTCTGCATGCTCTAGATCTCCGAAGCGCAACAAATTATCCCCTTGTTGCTATAAATTTTTAAATACAAGATTTTAATGAATAGTGAGAGCTACTTTTAAGTCAAGTTTATTTAATATATACACATGTGAATTTGTAGAATGCAAAATATAGAAATTATTCAAGTACCTGCACATCCTGGAGAACTCTACCAATCCCACTAATCTTAGATGAATGAATGGTAAAATTAGGAACGCCTATATCTGAAGGTAAAGGACCAGTGCCAAAAAGAAGTGTTCTATATGTGCCATGTACGTTAGGTGCACCCTGATGCTGTGTGGGGGCTGTAGGCTGATCTGGAATATTTTGGTCCTCTAAAGCTGCCTCACCCTGACCCGACTGTCTACTAGTATGTCATCTAATATGAGTCGATACAGCATCCAAAGGAATACCATACTCATCACTGATAAACTGGTATGCTGATAGTAAATCAAGAATGGAAGTTGAAGCAACATTACGTATAATGGTGTCACTCATATGGGTCACATCTGGTGGGGATGGCAGATCTACATGAATGTAGGGGTCATAATTCACAGATGTAGCCTCAGTGGGAGGAAGGCCAATCCGTGGATGTAGTAAGTATCTCCCTACATGATCAGATGACATCTAATCAACTTGAGTAGCAATGGTGGTCATCTTGTCAAAAACCCTGGATCTAGTCGGTGTGATTGCTGCATCTCCTACTGCTGCTAATTCTAAACATTTTGGAAGAACCAAAAGGTTTGGACCAACTAATGCCCTCTTATTTTTTGGCGGTGGCAAATCTGGACGTCTAAATTGAGGTTTATCAGCAAACCTCACCTTGCCCTGTCCAACATGTGCAGGCATAGATGTGTAATCCATAGATAATCCTAAATGAAACTTAGCATATAATTGTTTGCAAAAATATAGTGGCAACTCATCATTATGAGGCCATCTATGATTGGCTACCAAAAATCTAGGATATATAAATGGACCAACTAGTGGATCTGTACACCTAGTAATAGTATAACCTCTAACTTTGTCTTTCCCAGTATAAAAAGGGAACATAGTATGCACATTATGTAATGAAACTCTATCAAAAATAATTTTGATATTCTCAGTGCTAGTAACAGTCCTAGCAATGGACCTATAAAACTCCTCAGTGCTAATATCATCATATGGATTGTATGATTTTATTGTCTCAATCATATGTCTAATCTCGCACCAAATATTAACTAATCTATCTCTATTAGCCAAATTTTGGGGGTTCTGTATAGTTTGATCCAAACATTTCAAAGCATTATCTAATCTAGAAATGCTATCATTATAAAAATTATTCCTAGCCTCAGCTTCGCACTAAGACTGCTTGGAATGGTGAGATCCTTGATCATCAGCCATATCTCTAGATAAAACTATGTAAAGAGATCTGCATTTAATTAAAACAAAAAAATTAAATATGTACAAGCATTTTTCTTTTAAGCATACAAAAATATAAAAATGCAACATGTAGATCATCTAAATAAACACAAAGTTTAGATTTGCATGCAAAGGAAAAGGATTCAAAGATAAGCTTGGACAATTTACAAGATTCAACTTTTCATAAGTATATAATGGTTGATAAATACTGGAAGCATGCAAGATAATATTGCTTCATGAAAGCGGCAGATTATGGCAACCCAAGGCAAAAGTTTAGATATGAAGCACAAAACATAAATATGTGGCAAATTTGATAAAATTGAAAATGTCTCGCAAGACCTGGAAAGTAGAAAGGACAAACATAGAAGCTCTCAAAGGGATATTAAGAAAAGTATAAGAGTTGTTGATACAAATAGAAATTAAATACCAAACTGGGCATCTCATTCATTTAAATAAAGAATTTCTTATATAGTCATTTGTCAGCATCCCTGACAGTTATTTAAAGGTTCTTTTGTTTATGGACATTTCGAGGCATTTTCAAACAGGAATATATATAGCTATTAGCATGTATTGAATAGGGCTATTAGTATCATCCATGAAAACACTAACTATTACAGCCAACATGAAGAGCTCTAGGATATTACTGCCCATCACTGATCTGCAAAAGTTCACATCTGGATGTAAAAAATAACGGTACTTTCAATCAAGGCAGAAGACTTCACTATTCTTCATGCATAGATAAGATTCAACAATAGCAGAGTAAAGCAAAAAAAAATAAACAAGGCCTATATATAGAGATATCTAGTTGTAACATATGGTTTCCCATATTGGCTAACTATTTACATTCTTTAAACAAGGCTGTTTACATGGAAAATAGTTGTAGAATTCATCATTAATCTGAGCATTGAGCAACTTGTCCAATATAACATTATTGCTTGAAGACTCACCATGATATTTAATACATCAAAAAGCACATATTGGAATGCATTCTGATAAAACCCTACAAGAATCGACTCAAATATGCCATTATTGTAGGACTACAGATATATACCCTGGTCTTCACAGATTTTACTAATTGATGCCTTTCATTCATGTGCACAACCAAATAATTCATGTAGGACATATAGACCCCCAATTCCGTAAGATAAATAATTACCATTTTACAACTTTTCTCAATAAAAAATACAAAAATTAATAAATGAAAGCTGCAAAATTCTTCCAAGTTGTAAGTGAGACCTCCGTAGCTCTAATGAGATCCTCAAGCTCCACAATTAATCATCATGACTCCATTCCATAAACCAACAATGGTGAGTCTGCCACTCAACATGTTGAACCCAAAGGCCCACCCCTCTTGACTATGGGAATGAGCTATGAATAGCATACACAAAATACAATCACTCAAGTGTAAATGAAGAAACACACTTGGTCATGGTTTTATTAACACATGATGAATCATATATGATTCCAAAAGGAAGGATTACAATGGTAGTCTAAGGCTTGCATGGCGTGGTTATCCACCTTATATCTCTAATATCTAAAGGTGAATCTTGGAGACATACTACACCTAGATCTTTCATATCCAAGGTGAGTAAGAAGATACACTACACCTAGATCTCTAATATATAAGTTGGGTAAGAATATGCACTACATGATTGGTCTAAGAAACCTATTCCATGTGGAAAATAATTAGCACAAAGAAAATGAAATCGTTGAGTACATGAAAGAGATACTCCTAACACATTGAGAAAGGATGATATCAATATGTAAAAAGAGGTGAATTATCTTGTGAGCTTTTTCATATGCTACATGACTCCACTAAATATGCAATAGCCACAATAATTTTAGAGAAGGAAGAAGCAAGGGATTAAGAACTTTATGAATAAGAGTATGAACCTAAAAATTATGGGGAGGCATATACATGTGATTATGTTGAAAAGTTTGACCAAAGTGAATATGATGCTTGTTTTGCTAATGAAGAAATCAATGAGTATGATCATATCAGTTATTACGACCAATATAAAATACCTAGACATGACAATCTCCATCTCAAGGATCTCATGAAATAGAGATGCAAAAGGGCATGACCTTTATCTAAAGATATTATGTAGGCTTTAGCACAAGTCATGGTTGTACAAGTTTGAAGTGACTATTATTTTAGAAATAGGCAAATAGGCATTTCTCCCAACTCAAAGGTTGTTGTTAAATCATATACTTGTAATCCTAATGATGATAAAGGAAAAAATAAAGCTAATGTAGAGGTTGAAATAAATATTGCACAAATAAAGACTCAAGAAAATAAAAGAACCCTTAATCAAAAAATCATTTAATGCAAAAGATACATGTGGAAATACTAAGAAAGAACAAGTCCCTTCAACTAATGTTGATCCTTCAAAACATAATAGTGCAAATGCAAGTGTCTATGAGTGAAGAAACAAGTTCAACAAGAGAAAATGGGTATGAGTAAATATGAACTCCTTATGCAAACAAAAGGAAATTAGGGAAAAAAAATCAAGTGTTGCAATATGTACTAGATGCACACTCTATCATAATATCTAAATCAAGTCTATTTCCTACTTACATGTCCTGATTGATATAATGTGTCCTCTACATCAAATAATGATAGAATTTCCACTAATTGAGTTGTTTAGGATTCCTAAACATAAAATTAGAGCATTAGTGTACTTGACCATTCCCTCACTGCAAGAAAATTTATCCCCGGTTGGTTAGGAATTGCAATCAATCAATGCTAGATTCTTCCAATTCCATGTAGGAAAAACTATAAAAGGACTAAGCTAAAGTGACTCAAATGACTTGTCTTACATTTAAGCAATTGAAAGGTCAACTCTTTAAAATCATTAGTCCTATTATTATTAGCAAGTTAAATACTGAAATTTGTTTACGTAGTTCAAAAATACTATAAAAATATTTAATAAAGGTTGAAGTCAAGAACAAATTAATTTAAAATAAAGCTATTATTTATCATTCTTATGTGAAATGAATGGATAGATAGATTGGCGTCTAAGTCAATTATTTGAGATCAAAACAAAAATTTAATCATTAATAGTTTTCTCAAAGTCAAAGGATGTTCGGTAAGAGATCCTTGAATCATAGGTCATGAATGGATAGATAGACTGGCGTCTAAGTTTTCTCAAAGGATGTTCGGTAAGAGATCCTTGAATCACAGGTCATGGAAGTTTAGAAATCTACGCAAACTTACAAAACACGCAGGATTGCATTTTCAATGGCTGAGGTTCCATTGGGTCCATTCTAACATTTGTATTGCAATTTCTTTCTAGTCAGACAAGAAATTTTGACAATGTCCATGATGCATTGCAAATAAATGTTGTAAGTTTCTTTTAACATTCACGCTAAAGTTACATTGCCTAGGATTCCTGAATCGAATAGCTATTCTAGTGACCCCTAGTTAATGTAAATGAACAAGAAAACATTGAGATTACCTAAGCACATAATTTGTGGAGGTTCAAATAAACATAGACCCTTTCTTTACTTCTTTTCTAACTAGTGGATGACTAGTACACTATTGCATGTTTCACTATGGTGCTTCTAGTAATGTTAAATGTGTCTTGAAATTGTAAATGAACTATGCCTCAAGATCTCTAAGTCTTATGGGAAATTGTTTGCAATGGTTTCAAGAGATGTACATGTTATTAGCATTATCAATAGTGTTGAGCTTCAATCAATTGGCTACATATCCATGCGAATCTATTCTAATGGGAACCATGATAGTTCATTTCCCTATGGGTAATGTTTTTGTCACAAAATTGGGTTGCATCTATTGCAAGCAAAAAATAGATGGATTTATCATTTGCCACCATCTCATTGCATGGTGAGAATGTCAACATATGTAGAGAGAAGGAAATGCTACACATTATTGTGGATCCTAAGAAATATAAGAATGGAGTTCTATATTCTAAAACTCAACTTGAATGCAGAGCACATTAAAATGTTGAAAGGAAAAACAAGGTTCTAACATGAAGAAAACTCTACCCTAATCATGGCCCGGCTAGGGTTTTAAAAAAAATTTCCATTCCAATATAAATTGTGTTTTACTCCGCCCTAATTATGGATTGTGGAAATCAGATGTCTATCAATGTTTACTATTTTACTGTGAAAAAATGTGCCTTCATCATGGCTCGACTAGGGTTTTAAATAAATTTAATTAAAACAGAAAAATCTGTTCACAAGCACATAGATAGTGGTGCTTCACAAAAACAATAAAAACCCTAACATGTAAATATCATTCCAATTTACAAAATAAACAAATGCAACCATAATAATAACTGAAATAAACGCAGCGCAGAACAGAGCAAAAAAAATCGTAAACTAAGAACGCAACATGTACAGTTATGAGAACAAAAAGAGTCTTACACGAGCTTTGTAGGTTCCAGGTATTCGGCAGAGTCGCATCCACTTGCAACCCACTCGACCAAAAATGCAACAAATGACCCACACAACTTTGTTTTTTTTCTTTTTTATGGTTGATCAATTCGATCGAAAGGTACTCGGCCCATTACCACTCGACCAAATAAATGTAGCCACATCGGTGCCAAATACATGCCACGTCAGTGCCAAGTCGATTCGATCAAATCCTACTCAGTCGACTACTACTCAACCTAAACCCACTTGATCAAAATTATTCTATTAGCTCAAAGTGTGACACTACTTTGTGCTTTTACCCTCAACTCTTACTAATCTCCCAAACCAACGTAACAATACTAGAGACAAATGTAACAATATCAAAAACAGATGTAACAGTGAACTCCCAAAGACTATAGTGAGAGTTGAATATATATTTTCTCAGTTGTTTGAGAATGCTCTCCTCCATCTTGAGGCTAAAACATTGCCTTCCTTTTATACACAAGAATAGGCTAATTCAAGATTAAAACTAATTCTACAAAATTCATTTTATTTAGAAAACTAAATAACAATGCCTAATATTACTCTAACCTCCTATAATTTAGTTTAAACAAACTTATTCGGGAGAGATTACAACCTCTCATCATTTTATCTAGGAACATCAAGAATAAAACCAAATAAATATGATGAGCCTACATCAGACTACCCAAGAAAAAAAGACATGTTCATGGGCTCCTGTCCATGAGTTGCTCAATATTATTGCCACGCTTAGATATGTCTGAAGCTGTCATCCATGTAGAATCTTCAAGTGGGTGATCCTTCCACTTGACTAAGTATTAAAAATATTCCTTGCCCATAGTTTTCTTGACCATTTTTTTGTCCAAAATTACCTCAAGTTGCTTTGGTGTTTCTTTGGGGAACTATTTCTCCCACTCAATGATTTGCTCTTTACTTGTTTCAGGTACTTGGACTATTTTTTCTTCACCTTTGGAAGGGTATAAATCTGCAACATTATGTATAGGAGAGATTCCAATTCCTTTACAAAGTTCTATCTCATATGCATTGCTAGAAAACCTCCTGAGAATCCTACAAGGACAAATCTTCTTAGATTTTAACTTATTATTGTTACCCTTTGGAAACCTTTCTTTTTTGAGATGAGCTAAAAAAAGATCACCAACATTTAAATTGGCCTCTTTCCTCCTCTAATCATCTCTCTTTTTTTACTTGATGGTGCTCTCTTCAAGCTTCTTTTTCACCTATTCATGCAAATATTGCATTGCACTTGCAACATCTTCATCGTCAGCACTTCTTGTTTCCATTTTACCCAAACTTCTTATATGTATGAGTCCGTATCAAAGATACTCTTAGGAGTAGGCCATTCAATGATTGACTTTATATTCTCCTTGTCCATCTTCAATCCTTCTTGTGAGATGACAAACCCCAAGTAGGTTAATTCTATCTTCAAGAAAGTACACTTCTTAATATTGATTAGTATCTTCTCTTCCTGCAACTTGTCTAATACCATCCTTAAATTCCTAAGATGCTTTTACTTTGATTGACTATATACCAAGATGTCATCCAAATATACTAAGACAAATTTACTTGTGAAATCTTTAAGCACCTCATTCTTCAGCCTCATGAAAGTGCTTGGAGCATTGGTTAAGCTAAATGGCATAACCATCCATTCATAGAGCCCATCATTTGTTTTAAATGTTATTTTCCACTCATCACCCTCTCTAATTCTAATCTCATGATAGCCACTTTTCAAGTCTATCTTAGAAAAATATTTAGCTCAACCTAGACAATCCAACAAGTCATCAATCCTTGGCAAAGGAAACCTATACTTGATAGTAATTTTATTGATTTCTTTGGAATCTATGCATATTCTCTAGCTTCCATCCTTCTTAGGACTCAAAACTATTGAAACAGTGCAAGGACTTAAACTTTCCCTTATCAGTCCTTTCTCCAACAATTCTTGCACCTACTTCTTGATTTCTTCGTTCTCCTTTGGAGTCATCCTATAGGCTGCCTTATTTGGAAGATTTTCTCCTAGAATCAAATACTTCTCAATGGAGGTAAATAATTAGGTAGATTATCCACTACTATGTCTACATACTCATTCAACATACCTTGAATTTGTTGAGGCAAATCAATCAACTTTGTACTAGTAACTATACTTCTAGGCTTTCCTATCAAAGAAAAGTTTACCTCTGATTTCTTCAATTGGTGTAAGAATTCCTTACCACTCATCAGCATCACTTTTGAGCTTGGTTCAACAACATGTTCTTCTTTCAAGGGTGTAAGAATATGCTTTTTTCTATCTTTCTCAAAAGTGTAAGTATTGTGCCTTCCATCATGCATAGCCTTTCTGTCATATTACCAAGGTCTCCCAAGTAGAATGTGACAAACATCCATGGGAATAACATCACACAATATTTGATCTTTATAAGTTCCTATTTGGAAATCCACCTTGCACTATTCATTGACCAAGAGCTGGTGCCCCTTTTGTAGCCATGATACTTTGTAAGCAGTAGGATGCATTACCTTTTTCAAGCCTAGTTTCTACACCATCTCTATTGAAACAAGATTGCCTGTGCTCCCACTATCTATGATGACCTTGCAACACTTTCCTCCACTCTTGCATGTTGTTCTAAACAAATTCTTCCTTTGAGGTGGTTCTATAATTTACTTGTTTGGTTTAAGTAATACTCTCTTCATCAAGAGTGACTCACCAACTTTAGGTGGATCTTTATAAGCGACATGTTCTTCTACGTCTTCCTTCTCTTCACCTTGAGCAATATGTGCACTTCTTTGACTTGTGGTAGGATTCTCTAGACATTCATAAGATCTATGACCATATTTATTGCATTTAAAAAAATTTCTAGAAAATCCTCTACCTCTACCTCTTGAATAAGGCCTTCTTCCCCTAAAAGAATGATTACCTTGAGAAGTTTGTTCCTGTTGATTAGATCCACTGGCTTCTTCTTTTTGATCTTGCCACTGGCTTCTACCACTTAGTGATCCTCTTCCTCTGAAACTCTGAATTTTCCCTCTCGAGCTCTGTGTTTGTTTCTTAGATAGTTTCTCCTCTGCTTTGAGAGCATATTGGTATGCTTCTTCCATGGTTCTTGGACAAAAAGGTTAATTTCATCTTGAACATTATATCTCAATCCATTGAGATATTGGGCCACTTTCTCAAGATCATCTTCTTTATGACCAGCTCTAATGGTCAACCTATAAAATTCTTCTGTAAAAACTTTAACTGACATTTCTTTTTGTCTAAGATTTTGCAGTTCCTTAAAAAGATTAAGTTGGTAATCTTTGGGCAAAATTTTACCTTTTAGCTTAACTACCATCCTGTCCCAGCTCTTGATCTTGGACTTGCGTTTCTGTCTCCTTTTATCTTGCACTCCATCCCACTAGAGGGATGCATGACCCTTCAATTGGGTTACTGCAAATTTGACTTTCTTGTCATCAATGACATTTTCATACTCAATATTTGTTCATTGCACTGATCCAGTCGATCATCTCCTCAACATCCAAGCTACCTTCATAATAGGTAACTCCAACTTTGGTTTGGAAATCACTCCCACAATCGCTCTAACAATTCTTGTTTTGAATCCATCTACCTCAAGTTCTGCTTCTTCTTCTTCTTGGGGTTCTTCTTCTCTATCACTAACATCTCCTATGTCAACTTCTCTTCTTTGTGCAAGTTCCATAGCCTGCAATCGTGTCTGCATGTGTCTCATCTCTTCTAGAATCTCTGCATTCACAGTTTGTCTTCCTTGATCTCAACCTCTTCTACAGACTCCAAATGCCATTTCTTGGCAAAGAAAATCTTCTCTCGCACTGATAGGGATTGCTTCATTTTCATATACCAATAATGGTATAGGACTATAAAATAACCTTCTTCTCATACAAAAATTTCAACAAGACCAAATTGACTTCTCTTTATCATAGTTGATAGGATCATTTGCAAAAGAAGTATTTAGATATGCAAACAATATTCAATCTGAATTCATAAAACTTACACACATCAATTTTAATTCATATTGAAAAACAAATTGTCAAATTCTGCATATAACTACTCACTCATCGAAAGAAGTTTTCCAGAATGATTAATGGGTTTTTTTCTTCTCATTTATAGATTTCCAAAATATTTTGAATTTCTCAATTTCTTTTGGAAATGAGAAAGTTATGATTGTTTTACTGACACTGGACAATCTTCCTCTTTGCAGGGATTTTGTAACTCTTCTTTAACCCTCTGATTGGCGGGTCTTTGAACAGCCTTACAAATTACAACAGTTTCCTTGATTCCTTCTTGTATGATTTTTTTATTTTCCTTGGTGATTTCCTAATTTGAATCTTCAACCATAACTGAACAAAAAAACTAACCGTGGTTTAAAACTTCAACCACGACTCTCCACACAATTTTCTATCAAATAGTTTTGGAGAATAGTTTGCAAATGCTACGATCTCTTTCTTTAATCGATAATTCTTTTGCAGCAACAGATTATCTAATGATGTAACTGATTTGGAAATTACAATGTATTTGCCTACCTATTGATCTCCTCTATTTGACTATGAATGGCAGCACTATGACTACTTTAGCAACAATCTCCACACTTGTAAACCATCAATATTTTAATTTTTCTAATGATGCAAAAGACGAAAATTTGGTTATCTTTATTAAAACTTAGGTCATAACTTTGTGGCAGGCAGCTTCTTCTGTGGACAGAATCACTTGACAGCGATTTCACTATCAACCTTGCTCTGATACCAAAATCAGTGTACAACAAACTCAACTCTTACTAATCTCCCAAACCAACGTAACAATACCAGAGACAAATGTAACAATACCAAAAACACATGCTACAGTGAGCTCCCAAAGAATATAGTGAGAGTTGAATATATATTTTCTCAGTTGCCTGAGAACTCTCTTCTGCGTCCTGAGGCTAAAACATTGCCTTCCTTTTATACACAATAATAGGCTAATTCAAGCCTAAAACTAATTCTAACAAATTCATTTTATTTGGAAAACTAAATAGAAATCCCTAATATTACTCTAACCTCCTATAATTTAGTTGAAACAATCTTATTCGGGAGAGATTACAACCTCTCATGATTTTATCTAGAAACATCAAGAATAAAACCAAACAAACATGATGCGCCTGCATCAATGTAGTTCAATGAGTGATTCCCATTTGCACTTTCTGCTCATTCTGAATAAAATTAATATAGTTAGTAGTCCTCTATATTGTTAAAAAACTGTATGAACAAATATATCAATTTTTCTACTCACTCCATGACATTATTATCTTACATGTATGCATAGGTAATCTCTATGATTTCAACAAATATACTAGTATTAGAGACAAAAGTGAAATTCCATGTATTACCAAATTAATCCCAAAAATGGTTTATTGAAATATAGACATTAAGTTTTGCATGAACTAAATGCACACTACCAACTATGAGGATAACTAAAAACAATACAATAAGTTTCCAATACATCCTAGTGGTGCTCTTGTTACATATCTCTAAAAGAGGTACATGTACAAGAAATATAATAGAAAATTTATATATGTGAAGTTTGATATAATATTTGTTAGAATAAATGTGTGCTGTGTTTTCTTCTTCTCATTTGTCTCTCTATTCACTATTTATAAAGAATAGTTGTGTACATTAATATACATAGAGAAGAGAGATAGAGTGTCAATTGAATCAATTTATTTTACATCCACTTCACATATCTCATGATCATTGAGGATGAGTTAACTTTTTGAATTGGAATTAGGAATTGAGGACGGGTTTGGAATTTTGGCTTATCATTCATTTTATCTAGGAAAGAGGTCATGCCTTTTGTTATGAGTTCTAGAGAAGTATATTTCCCATACTCTTGTATTAATGGGCTTACTATTTGTTTCATATATTTTGGTAGTTCTCCAATTTGTTTCTTTAGTTCCTACTTTTTCTTCTTATCATTTTGCATCTTACTATTTGTAGTAGTTGCTATTGATTGGAGCTCTAGGATTTCTTGCTCTCTTGTACCATTTCCTAGGTTAACCATGGACACTTGCATAATCTACTAGGTGATAATCTACTAAGAACAATGGGGAATTATACTCCAAATCTATGCTTGGACTATAAATGCACACGATTGTCCACCAATTGTCTAAATACTTGTAGAAAGATGATCTTATTGTTGGGGTGCCTAGGAATCTTATATGAAGCACCAATGAATCCTTACATTCTATTGTAATTCCCATGCTTACTAATATCAAATTTGGTAGCATCTAATAATCTTTTAGCCATATCTCCCTCCAAAAATCTTACTATCCACATAGAAAGAGCATGGTTAACCCTCATGTAGTGTATGCTTGATTGTTTGTATTCCAATTGAGAGTACTGATCATATACCAAAACTTTCCCTTTCTTAAGGCCCACTTTTCCTATGCAACCCTAGGAATATGATTTTTTTGGCTAAATAGTATACTAGATATGATGGCATATATAAAGTTCTTTTTGTTCCAATATTCACCAATTGTGAGTGCAAAGTATCACTTTTTATTTCTTCCCAATGTAACATTATGTTTCTATTTAGGATGGTGGTGATGTACAAGTGCATCCACAATTCAAATATAGTTCTTTTGGCCATCCCATCACTCTTCTTAATAAGAGGCAAAGTCTCCATTTTCATGTTGGAAGTCACTTCTGTATAGGAAATTTGGTATTTTTCCTATGGTAGCTTTTGGATGCTCCATCTATTTGGAGTTCATGTGCTTACAAATTCATCAATATCTTCTTCATATGTATTGGAAGAATTCTCCATGTCAATCATTCCGACTTCCTTGTAGAATAGGATGTTGAAAGTATTTGTAATGACATAAAATATTAAATTTGTTATGGTCTACTTTTCTTTAACGATTATTCATTGGTTTGGGTCGTAATGTTGGGTGCATTCCATCACTAATTATAGGCATTGCAATGATGCTGGAAATATAGCTACCTTATAACATCCATTCTTCATTATATTATGGGCTCTACTAGTGATGCTTGTACTAGCCATCCTCTTGTTCAATTTGGTGAGGTTGATATACCCTAGGTTTGTTTTAAATATTACCCAACATAGTATTGATTTTGGACTTTGATTTAACTCATTTGAACTCATACTTCATGGATTTGTCTCTAGATGTCAGTGGAACCTATAATCAATGGTAAAACAAATTTAGTTTAGATCTATATAGAAGTAGGGCTTTTGAAACCTAAAAACTAGGCTTTTTTGGTTCTACATTAAAATTTTGGTGAATTGGGGTAGGATTATGCTTTTTCCATTGAATTTTACCATATTGGGTGACTTAAAACCTTCTTGTAGTTTTTCTTATGATATACTATGGTTAAACCTTGTTTTTTTAATTTCTAATTAGGTTAGGGTTTTCTCAAATCCCATATCAATTTACCCATTTAAAATCACTTTATGATAAAAAATAAATAGTTGACTCATAATGTTTAGAGCACTTACTTGATAGGATTAAAATCTAATAGCTATAATATTTCCTTTAGATATTTTATCTTGATATCAAGAATTTAAGTGGTCACTATATTGGTTGTAACATAGTTTTCCACTCTTTCATTCATAAATTCTATGGTAATGTCTTTTGATTTTCATCGAAAAAATATACATTTAAGAAAATATCATGATTTTATTATGAGGAATAGTAGATAAGTCATTGATTCCTTTTGGAGTGGTATTTGAATGATAAGGAATTTTATTCCTTATTAATATCCTATATGCAATTGGGAGTAAGCATGATACTTCCTTACTTATTTTGGAAATTAATTGATTGAAAGTCAAATTTTTGTAAATTGTAGGATTTAAGGTGTGAACTAGATTTGTAGGAAAATATGAAACAAGTGCATTTGGATGTTATGTTTAAAATGTATAGATGCACCTAAAAAATCTATAAATTTATTATTTAACATTATTTACAAATAGTCATGTGGATGTGAAATCTTTTTATTCTACATAGGTGCATGTAAATCACATTAATCCCAAATAAAATTTGAGATCACACCAAAACAAAGATTAATATTACATGCAAATCAAATTGCATGGAACTCTATACTAGATTAGATGCAAGATTTTGGGAAGGGTTTTTCTTACATGGCTCTAATACCATGTTATGATTTCCAAGATCATGTTGGTTGTTGAAATTTTCTCACCTTGATCTTCTAATGTTTGAATCTAAGTAAGGACTAGTGATAATTATAAACATCTATGGGGAATTTGTCGCATTGTGAGGATCATGTTGTTTTTTGTTGGATCCCTAGTTGGGTTGATTCAACAACTATGAAACAAAGATCAAGAATAATAAACAAGCATGTAATGGACCTCATATGATGTATGTTGATGTCATGTTCTGAAACTATTATGTTGCTCTCATAAATGCTCTATGACTATTATTTGATAGTTTCCTCTTAGATGATTTCAAAATGAATGAATGAATGCCCTTAAATACAACAACATAACACAAATCAATACAAACATTCAATAGGTTGGCTCACAATGGCTAATAGGAAGAAAATCAATAGTATTTAATTTAAATTTGAATTTAAAACTTCAAGAATCATATCCATAATATAAAAATGGCCTAGATCAAGTTTTCACCCACAAATATAATCCAACATGATGAATGAGGGATCTAGGGATTAGGATCAATATGAAAAAATAAGTGATGATGCCATCAAAATATTTTAATGTCATGAACCAAATTATGTAAAAACATATCACTTGTAAAGTAATCATTACATTAATGACACTCTAAGTATAACATAAAGAAAAAAGACATATACATGCAATTTTCACCCTTACCATTATTTATTTACTTTTATATTATCTATATATAATTAGGGATATTACAAAATTAAATAGTTAAATATAACATACTAAATCTAATTGTTGAAAAATTATATAAAATAAAATAAAAGATATTAATTTCTATTTAAATTTAATTACAAAGCATCCCATTCTTTATCTTTTTGTTTATAGTTTTTAATTTTTTAATTATGCCCATTAAAATAATATAAGTATAAATATTATTTAGATGAAACTCTGAAGTAAACATTGTTAAGAACAACAATTAAAAATAATATTTATATAGAAAATAAAAAATTCTAATGTTTTATTTATTTATTTTCTTAAAACTTAAAAATATTTTTTATGATTTATTATATCAGTATTGAAATATAAAATAACTCTTAATAAAAATTAAAAAATAATGTATAAAAAAAATTATAGATTGCATGAAATCATGCCCAAAATCATCATCCGCCTAAGAAAAATTTCAATCAGATGGGGGCAAGGTATTACTTACATGTATGATTTTGTTTTTGATGTTTTCAATAGCAATCATGGTAAGATCGACGCACCCTAATTATCAGTTCCATCGAATTTCAACAGCATAGAGTAGGCCAAGAATCTGATTACCATAACTGAGTAGAGATTTTGCATTATGATTATGCCTCAAAGAATCTGTAACCCCAGTTTGAATTTAGATGTCATTGCAGGGTAGTTGCTCTGATTATTTTCCCCACGACTCTCTACCATTTACAGAATAGAAGAGACAGAAGAAAAGTAGAAGCTTGACAAAATGGGAAGATTACGAACAAAACCCTACAATTAGAAAAAAAATCATTTGGCAGTTGTTCTTTAAGTTCTACCTATCTTTCAATTCCGATGAGTTATATTTGGAGAAAGAGGGAAGATTACGTGTAGTTTGGGCTAGCGGCGATCCAGAAAAATCATTTATTGTCATTTATTTTAAATCAATACGGAAGTAATTTCATTTATGGAAGCTATTTCATTTATTATTTTGATTTTTCCCCACGGCTCTCTACCATTTACAAAATTGAACAGATAGAAGAAAAGTGAAAGCCTAACAAAATGGGAAGATTACGAACAAACCCCTGTAATCAGAAAAAAATGATTTAGCGATTATTTTTTAAGTTCTACATATCTTTCAATTCCCACGATTTATATTTGTAGCAAGCAGGAAGATTACAAATAGTTTGGGAAGCAGCGATCCAACAAAATAATTTATTGTCATTTATTGTAAATCAATGTACAAAAGCGATTTCATTTAAGAGAGCAATTTTATTTATTATAGTACGGATGCATAGATGGGGATGCCGCTTCCATCTTGTCACCCCTTCATCTCCACCCTGTCCCTGTCCCTGTCCCTTATCCACAAAGCAAATAGAAACAAGAAAATTAGGACAAAGAGGGATGAGGATATAAATTGGGTGGATGAAATGGAAACAAGATAAAATTAAAATTCATTGGATGGGAAGAATGATTAGAGGATAGGTGGAGAATAGTAAACTAGGAAAAAATTTGTGAGATCTAAAGAGAAATTGGAAAGACAAAGGAAAACTAGGAAAGGTAGGAAAATGAAAACTAGGAGGTAGATAGGTTAAAGAGAGAGAGGGAGAGGCAGAGAGACCCTATCATCCCTCTATCTCAATAGACTGTATCAAACATTTTCGGGGCTGGATAGCTGCTTCCATTTTGTCACCCCCTCACTTCTAGTCTCGATATTTGCTTGGGGTTGAGCAAATCTCAATGATAAAATTTTCCACGCCATTCACTAAAGTGGCTGAAATTTCCAAACGTGTAAGGTTCTGATTCATTACAGAAAGCGTTCCGTGGAGCTCAGATTGCATCAATATACTTTACGAATGACAAATTTTCTTATTATGATTTTGTTGTTGGCTGGTATGATTTACATAAACAGTCATGTCCACCTCGCAACAATGTACCCACTGCATGGTTTAAAGCTTTCAACTTTGATGTGTCAATTGGCAACTGTCATATCGTTACAGATCAGGATTCCCATTTCCTAGCTAAGCCTTGAAGTTGCAGGCAACATTAAGGTACGGAGAATAGAGATACATGATTACACGACAGCAGTGATATAGTTTGAGTATGGCGGCAAGTAAAGTGGAGAACAATCAGACAAGGGACCACCCACGAAGTGGAGAACAATCCGACAAGGAACCACCCATGGGTGTTAACTTGCAAGCTAAGTACCTGTGCTTTCACATTATAGGCAAACACTATATTGGTATATTTTCCTGGTCATCAATGTTAAGTGTTCTCCGATTATTCTCTATGCTTTTCCATCACTGTCATGGCAGGGATCCCCAGTCATGCCTATCATAATTGGGATGCCATGCAGAGCAAAATGCTGTTTAATGGTCGGGATATGACACTAACCGAGGTCCTAAGAGACAGAAGGGTCATTGGGGAAGTATAATATAAATGACGATTAGTTGATTACATTCTTTGCAATTTTATATGTTGAGTAGGGAGATGATCCAATAGTTGAGTAGGATCTTATTGTTGATAGATACTTGTGGTTATAGGATTTAGTCTTGCAGCATATTTATACTATATATTTTCAAAAATATTTCACATGTAAATATAAAAAACAACTAAATGTTAATCAATATGAACCCTTACATGAATACATGAGAACCCATGAATGTCATAAAAAATCATAAATACATTAATTAACAAGTTTATTAAGTGCTTTTTCCCTTTATATAGAATATCATAATTAGAGGAAGGACCCAGCCCATGTCCCAATAGCTCCCATAGTGCAGTGCACCTAACCCCTAATTAAATTTATTACAATAACCAATACATGAAAATTAATAGTCTAGTAAAGTATTACAAATATGCTAATACATGTTCACTTGTGCACGATTCAAGGAGGACAAAATACATGATATTGCACTTGCAATATAAGACAATTTGGTCCAAATGGGGAGTCCTTCAAGTTAAAATACACACTTTTTAAATTAATTACAAAATATGATGTTCAGAATAACTATCCTTTTAGAGAGGGCTTAAAAGTCAAACAAGTATATTTACACATTGTGGTGCTCCCTCATTGGTGCCTAAGCTACCATATATTCAAGGCCATCTCAACTAGATGGATTATCAAAGGCACATTCTCCCATGCTTGCTCTCACATCCACATGACCTCTTCCAATTATTATAGGTACTTACACAAACAATAATTGTGTAAGGCTCTCTTATCAAATTGTAACGTTGTAAATTATGTATGTACTTGTGTGTAGGCACAATTTCACTATGTTTAGATCCTATCTTTAGTGTCCAAATCCTAGTCCTTTTTTAGGTCCACCCTTAAAACCCTTCTTTAACCCCATTTATAGTATAAGTTGTAATCCTGATTAAAGTTTTGTCATAACCTCGAAATATAAATGAGATTTAGAGTTAGCCTCACATTTGGAGCAAACTTGGGCCTTGAAATGACCTCGAGCCCAAGGTGCCCGAGCGTCCTGGTCCCTTCTGTACTTTGGGGAATAATTTTAATTTACAAGTTTGCCTTAATGTTGCTTAGGATGACTCTAAATCCAAATTTGATTTTGAACACGTTATGTCGGCATTTTGATTTGAATTACTATCTTTCTATAAACCTTGTATAAAGGTAAGTGAGTTGAATCATTTTGAAAGGAGATTTTTAGAAGCACTCTTGATGTGAACATGCTCTCTATTGCCATTGTTCTCTATGTTATTATTTATTGCAGGTCTCTGATCAAGTGGAGATCTACTTCACCCTTGGAAAGATTTGAATGAAGTCTAGGACATGATATCTTGATTCTATCTCATGAGCTCCTAGTTGGTTGGAACACTTTGCATCATTCAGAGAAGGGTTGGAACCACCAACATGAGTTTGGCTTGAGTACCCTCTGTGTGTATGGTTGCATCACCTTCTTATTCTACAAACCTTCCATCAATCTTGGTCCTTGAGGTGAATTTGTTAATTCCCTTATGTGGATCATCATTTACATCATCATTCTCTATTTTCTTGAGTGATATAGGGCAAGGGTTTGATATTATTTGGTTAGATCTTGCATGTTACTGCTCACACATAGGTTTTCTAAGTACACACAACATCTGGCCTTAATCTTGGCTATCCATAAGGTAGGAATACTAAAACAAGGGCTTGACTAAGGCAAGCTCCTATATATCCACAACACTTTTCCTTTTCTTTCTTGTGTGTAGAGTTGACGAGCTAGTTTCAGAAGGTGAGAGGTTGGAAGATTGAAGAACTTGCAAGTATAGAACTGACAAATCTGATAGTTTTTGGAAACCCTAAAAGAAGCCTAGGGCACCCAAGCACCTTGGTCCTATGAGTTTCTGTCACTTGGTCTAGGTTTTGAATAATTTTCTTACCTCTGTTGTTCCATTTTCTTCTCTTATTTCTTCTCTGATAGTCACCTATAGCTTAATTTAAATTAATTTAAGGCTTTGGGTCTTATGCCCTAATTACATTGGTTGGATTTGGTTTAGCACTCATCTATATGAAAAAAAGGCAGAACACCTATATAGCTTAAGCTCTCCCTTAAGGGTAGAAGCTAAGATTAGTTTGTGTCTCAATGTTTTGTAGAAGAGAGTTTCGACCTAGTTTGAATCCTAAGGCTAGATCTCTCTTTTCTACATTACATTTTGGTGAACCTGTTGTCTCTTACACATTTTGATTCCTTCTTTAATGCTGAAAAGGTTTATTTGTTGTTATATAGATTATCTTGTTGAGGTGCTTGTACTCTTACACATTCACTAGGGTTTCAGTTTATGACAACTCTAGTTTGGAAATTGATAGAAGTTAAGCATGTTATAGCTATCTATTGGATAACATAATTAAAGCATTTTGTTCAGAATTGATATATTTCATATTGAGCATAAATATACCTTAATCCCTTGTTCTTTGATTTCATTACTATAAAATTTGAAAACAAGGAGATTCAATCATGTCGCATTACTTTATTCAAGATTTTAATGCATTTGATGAGTCATTTAGTAGTGATGATTTTGATATGTTAGATGAAGCCTTGGATGAGTTTATCTCTATAGAATCATCCTCTATGACTCCTAAACAATCTCTATTTCAAAAAATCATCAATATAATTTATGTTTTTGGTTCTCCAAAGGAACCCAAGAAAACTAAAATTGTTGTGCATCTTTGACAAGATTCTCCTAAATAACCTATTATAATAGGAGGTTCTATGAAAACACCTAAACCTCCTTGTTACATCTTAAATCATGCAAAACAAATTACTAGAAATCCCCTTAATCAAAATGTGTTGCAGCAACCTATTCATCAAGAAGTTGCTCACACATGCAAGATTCAAAATAATAAACACAAGAAACAAATCCAATTTATTCCTGCTTCTCTTCAACCTTCTCAACCTATTCTTCCTCAAGCACCTTATCTTCCTACTCATAATGGTAAAGATTATGACCTTGTTGAGCAGCTTTGCGCTACTCCATCAAAGATCTCTCTATGGGAGTTGATACAAACATCACCTACATACCACAAAATATTCTAGGAATCTTTACGAAAGGTGATTGTCCCACCTAATATTCAGCCAAATGATGTAGCAACTCTGTTAGATTGTATACATGTGACTAAATCAGACATTATATTTCAACCACATGAATTACCTCCCACAGAAGTTTGAAACCAAAATGAGCCTCTTATGATATTCATCTTCATTCATAAAAAATGAGTTAGGCATACCATGATTGATGGTGGATCAGGTCTTAATGTCTTTGGCATAGATTTGTTACATAAAACTAATGTTGATACCTCTTTTATTAAACCAGATAAACTCAACATTTGCAGCTTTGATAATGTTGGTAGACAATCATTGTGTACCATCACCTTACCTCTTAGGGTTGGTCCTATGACTTTGGCTACCCATATTCATGTCATGCCTATTTCTCTTTCATATAATATTCTTCTCGGTAGACCTTAGGTTGATGCCATGGGGGTAGTCCCTTCTACCCTTCATCGATTACTAAATTTTGTTCACAATAATTAGCTTTATATGATTGATGTTGATCGACTCCGGATAGTTGTTTACAAGTTGAGGCTAAAACTAATCAACATTTCAAATCCTTTTATCCTTTTTCTAAGATTAATTCTTCTCCCTCTATCGAGGAGGTTATAGTAGAAGAATCTAGTTCACCTTCACTTTTTTGCGATGATTAGGGTTCATTAGAATTTACACCTACCTTTGTGGGGGAGTATAAAGTCTCATCTTCAAATCTAAAAATTCCTAAGGTGGCTTTGATCTCTACTCCTGTATCACCTAAAATTCCTTTAAAAAGTAATGATGATCAATTATTCTTATACTACTGAATATGAGACCTATGGGTTGCCTCCTTCCTCCTCGGAAATGGCATCTATGTATGGGCGAGGGTTTCAAATCCTCTCTCAATGTGGATAGAATGGTAATGGTTGTGGTATAAAGGAGAAACATATTAAAGTCCCTTTGGAGGCTAATTCACATTATTCTTCATTTGGACTTGGATACTATCCTTTAGGGCCCACTAAAGTCACTCATTGTTATAATCTAAATCTTAACACAATTTCATCATCTACACTTAAATGGGTAATACTCAAAATTGATTAATACAGATTCTGATATTCAAGATATCCCCTTGAATACTTTTTCAACATATGAAGCTTTGGCTGAATTCTTAGGCACTTATGATCAAGTGCTTGTCTCATTATCACCATGATTGCGGCCTTCCCTATTGTTTAAATATAGAATCATACTTTGGGAAGGACACTTGTTTATCTGATGATACCATGACATCTCATGAGTCACCTATAGAATCCCCTCTTCCCCCTAACATTCAAGACTGCAGTACTCTCATTAATGGGAAAAGAGTTGATATCTTGATGGATAAGGATGATCTTGAAAAAGTCATCCCTATTGGAAATTGTCTAGATACAGAAAAAAAGAAAAAAATCACATCTCTTTTACATGAATATCCTAACCTCTTTTTTTGGACATACTCTGATATGATCGACATCAATCTTCAGGTGGTAACACATAATATCGTCATTCATCTTGATGCTAAATCAGTTAAACAAAATATACATAAGATGAATCCTAAAGTTGCATTGTTGGTCAAATCTAAAATAGTGAAGATTTTACAAGAAGGCTTTATCCACCCTATTAACTACTCACCTTAGATCTTGAATATCATGGTTGTCACTTAATCCGATAGCTATATTCAAATGTGTAATGATTTTCAAGATTTGAATAAAGCATCTTTGAAGGATGACTTGTTGCATATGGCTTTTCATTGATGTCAACATTGGTATGGAGTGTTGCAGTGTGGAAGGTTGCAAGTGATGCCAAAAGAGATTGTAGTAGTATGATGATCAATGAAGATAGTAGAATAAGTGATTAGAATGAGGTAATCAAAGGAGCAGCCAAAGGAAGCTGATTAGAAGAGTTCTGAAGCAAAGGAGATGGATCAGTATCATTTATACACAATCATACCATACCTTCTGATGTTCATGTGTAAGTCCACATCTTTGATATGTTTATGTTTGAAGTTAGTGATGAGTAGAGTTGGATTCCTGCTATGGACTTATGATGCTTGCTGCATGATAAAGAAAGTTGTAAAAGATAGAAAGAAATTGTCTAAGTGTAGTACAAGTTAGGGAAGGTGTTACAGGCTCACAAGAAGGTACTGCATTCTACTGCAATTGAAGGTAAGGTCTTGTGAATTGGACTAATGGCTAGATATTGCACTTAGGTACCTATATTTCAAGTTTGAGGTCATGAAGCTTACCACAATATGTTTTGGAGACAAAAGTGTGAAGACAATGTAGAAATAGGGTAAGTGTAGTCATAGGGAGATAGGAGAATGCTCCAAACTTCTTTGCAAATGAATATATGATGTTGCAACTTGAAGGATAGGTATATATGAGTCAAAAGTACATATTCTTCAAGTTTCAAGTGATAATATGTAGCTTAGCCACTTCTCTGGAATTGGTTGTGTGAAGACATGCCTTGGTGCTAATTGAGGTAAATAGTGGGAGATAATGGAGGCCATCGCAGTTCATTGCAAGTTGGTAATTGGCCTTTCTAATTGAATGATAAGCTCTAATGGTTGGTTGGTATGTGATGTTCAAGTTTCAAGTGATTGTGTTCACAACAAGTATGTTGTTCATAGTTTTATTTTAAGACTATGTATGTAGTGGTTATTAAGGACATCAACATCATAGTTCAAGTGTTTGTGTCAGCATGATACATCCTAAAATGACAATAGAATTATACATGAACATTTTTTAAGTCATATAATTTTTAGTGTGTGGTGCACATGATGTAATTTAGTCTCCTCTGATACTGCCTTGGGTCTAGAGTGAAATACAAGGAATGATAGGTGTTGCAGAGCCATCTTGGTGTACAATGAACATTTTTCCATGTGTGTGGAGTGTGCACCAACTTGGGAAAGTGTGCTAAGGTATATTAGGACCTGATTATGCTTTTTTTTTGAAACTGCATTAGAATTTTACAAACCACATATGTTTGGGAGCCGACTATTATGGCCTTTACACATTTCTTGCTACATGTTTCATCTTGGCCAACCAAGGAGAAAAAGTTTGAAGCTTGCAGAGGATATAGATGTAAATTCAAATTTTTTGAGTGAAGTATGAGTTATGTATTGTGCAATTCCATTGATAATGTACAAATAAATTTACTATAGAAGCAGAATTTATTATGAAATGTGGACAAGACTAGTTTGATGAAATAGGATATTGTTGCAAAGGCAAGCATTGGTAAAGTAAAGATGGAGATAAGTTTCTGAAGCTATTTGGTTATGGCAAAGGCTGATATTGTAGTTGGATAGATGAGATATTGTTGTGCATAGGTTGAAGTGTTCGAGAGTCTATTATGTGAGAAGAACATTTAAGCCAAATAAGTTGTGTGCTACAGAGTTTGTATAATTATTGTGTAAAAATTGTAAGTGTTGTAACTGTTCAATGAGTTGCAACTTGCTTTGGGTTGTAGCCCATAAATAATATTGTAATCTTGTTTCATTTATGAGGCTGGATTTAGACAGTAGATCCAAGAAGCTTGTTCACTATGGTTTTTCTCTTTTAAGGTTTTCCATGTAAATTTGGTGTTAGGGATGTGTGATTATGTGTTCATGTGCTTTTCATGTTTAAATTACTAAGATAGTTTGACTATAGTTTAAAAGAAAAAGAATTTGAATAAGTATTGATTCACCCCCCCTCTAAGTACTTGTGTGTGTTCAACAATTGGTATCAGAGCTATGTTCCTTAAATGTAGCCTAACAACTAAGGTAGATCTTGGTGTGGAACACATGGGAATAGAAATTAGGTTAATTGGAAAGAATCCTACAAAAAGTTGATGAAGACATGACATCCTGTAATCTAGAAGATTATGTAGTTGATTTTGAAGGAAAACTCATTTTTGCCCTAGATGATCTGGATACACAGAGAAGTGAAAATGAAGAATATAAGATCAAGCTCTTAAAATCAAAAGAAGAAAATACAAAGCTAAAGATTCAAGTTGAAGAAGGTAAGAAGATTGTAGATGATCTAAATGCCAAGCTTAATGACAAATCAGTTGAATGCTCCAAGCTTGAAGAATTAATTATCTCCTTGAGGAAAGAATTGGAGAAAGTAAAGGATCAAATAAATAATGGTCTAAAAATGAAGAAAAGCACAAATATCCTTGATGAGATAATCAATAGTCAAGAACTCTAAAGGATAAAGGTGGTATTAGATTTGAGAAAATTTAGAGCCCTAAAACAAACATACTTGATGGTATGTTTGAAATGAAAAAGGAAGAGCCTAGCACTAAAGACTCTGAGGAGACTGGAGATTAGGAGTAAGAGTTGGACGATGGTAAATTCATACAAGTTGGCAATCGAAAGAAATATCTCAAGAGATCTCCTCCTAGACAAGTTGTTAATCCCAAGTTCTCTCAATCATTCTTTGGTTATTGTTATTCTTGCAATAAATTTGGATATAAGGCTATTGATTGCAAAAACTAGGCAAGACGAAATCACAACATGAGGAAGAAATCATTTGTGCCTGCAAAATATGATATGATGATCTCTCATTCCTTCTATGGATATTATTGTGCATGTAATAAGTTTGGTCATAGGGTTACATTGAGTGTAGAACTAAAGTAAGTATAAATAGTATGCCTTCAGATTATAATTTTGTTTGTCATAAGTGTAACAACTTTGGACATAAAGTGAGATTCTATAAAAATGGTTTTGTGAAACCATCTACTTAACATAAGAAGATAGGGAAATTTGTGACTCTACAAAAGAAGGAAATGGCAAAGATATGGAGAAGGAAGACATAACAAGATGATGAGAAGGAGGAAGAATTTTTCCTTCTGCCTAGTGCAGAAGAGTTCATTGTTGATTGAGATATGGCATAAGGGTTAGGGGGAGCTAACCAATGTATATCTATTCTTCCCCTTAAATATCTACTGGCTTCTATAAATGGAAGCTAAGAACATAGATGAGTTGGAAAAAAATAAGTTGGTGAAGATGATGATAAGGTAAAATAGTTTCTTTTTTCAAAAATTTTGGGGCAAAATATTATGATGCGGAGGATTGTAGAAGGTTCTTGATGTTGAAATGCACATGACAACTAAGAGGGGGCGTAGGGGTTGAATCAGTTGTAGCAAAAGCTTAACTTCTTTCAAACACCACCTTCTTTCAAACACCACCACCTTAACCACTTAATTATGATTTAACCATGAAAGCATATAATTAGAAACTAAAACACATTCACACATGAGACACCAAATTTTTATGTGGAAAACCCATGGTGAGTGTTAGCTCACAATATAAATGATATATCAAAATTTACAACGCTTATTGCTGGAGGCTCACTACCTTAGGGCTCACTAACCAGAATGCTCACTACAAAAGAAGTGGCTCATTGCTAAGAAAAGGGGCTCACTACCAAAAGTTGGTGAACGGAGATAGTAGCATCTACACTAGATGCCAAGGTTTAGTTCCATTGAAGCATAGTAAATCTCCTCTGCTCTACTCTACATTCTCACTTTGCACTTATATTCACATCTTCGCATCATCATCATTTATTCATGACTTCATTACATGTATTTATAGAATTCATCAACCTTGGAATGAACATCAAGGTTGGTATTACAATCATCAACCATTGGAACAATCTCCAAGGTTGGAATACACACATACATTAGAATAGGTCTAGACCTAAATAGATTTATGAAGGAAAAGAATGAATGCAGACCACACCAAGCCTTATCTGGGACTCAAATGCAATCTCCCACACAATAACATGCTATCACAAACTCCAAAGCATAACCGCAAGTAGTCAAAACAACTAGGTCGACCAGAACCAGTGTTAACACTAAGACCTTTAGGAACACGCTTCATGCATGCTACAAATTATACTTTGCAGACCAATTAAAAAATAGGAACACAATCTAGAGACATTCACAAGTACATTACAATCATAAAGAACTTGCACACAACCCTAAAACATTCTTTCCAGAAGATTATTCAAACTAGAGCACTTAAACATTATTGTCAACCATTGTCATAAAGGAAAGATCGCTTGCGGAGCACCAAATCACAAACCATTTGAAATCAAGGCACATAACATCATTAAAAACTTAATTCTAGAACTGCAGATTGTAACACTTAAATGCAAAGAAATGCAGAGCAGGCTACATTATCCCTATCACCAAGGTAAATGCACAAAGATGATTCCACTTAAGGTGGAAGTTTCAGACTTAGAAAAAAACCTAAAATTAGGTAAACCAAAATGAGATCCTGTTTTTTATGAAACGGGATCTTGTTATGCTTTGGGATCCCATTTCAAAATGGGATCCCTTTTTTTAGAAACGGGATCCCATTTTTTAGAATGGGATCACGTTTCATAAAATTTGAATTTCTGATCCCATTTTTGCTATGGGTTTTGGGTCAGAAAAAGGACTTGGGAACATGACCCTTGGCTTTGGACCTGGTTTGACTTGCAAGTTGAAGGTCTTGTCAATGTCAAAACAAAATAGTGACTTTGGCCATATGTCTGAAGGCCTTTTTTGCAGAATTTTTTGACGAAATTAAAACCCATTATAGATGAGATAGTGTAGATTCTAAATATTTATTTTTTTTACAATTGGATTATTTTTCTATTTTTCAATTAAATTCTGATGAAACAGGTCCATAAACATGAATTATTAGGGTTTTTTAATATTTTAATAACTTTTTATCAAAAAAATTGTACAAAAACATACTTCAAACAATTATTTTCAATTTCAAAAAAAAATTCAAAAAATGATAAGTTTAGGTCATCTTATGTGTGACGTACATGACGATTTTTTAAAACACCAAAAATAGCCAATAAAAATTTAACCAAAAAAAATTCAATAAAAAATTACAAAAAAATATGGAAAATATGCTTCAGTGAGTTACGAATCTTTTCCCAAAAAGATTTATAAAAATATGATTATTCAGTTCAAAATATGGATGATGTACACGTGCATGGTATAGTAAAAAAAAGTGACTTTTAAACAGTGTTTTTAGAAATGCCTATTAAAAATCAATTTGAGTCATCTGGGTATTAAAAAAAATTACATATTTGGAAACTAGACTCTGAGTACTACATTTCATATTTACAGACTTTTTCCAAGATTCCACATTTAAGTGCTTCAAATTTTTAGGTCAAATGTTACAAATTCTGAAAATCAGGGAAAACACTTCCACTTTTTGGCCAAAAAGTGGACTCAACTTCTTGCACACACCCACCATTAGATACACAGAAAAAATAATTTTTACTCTGGTGAACAAAACTCACTCAAATCTTCACACCGGAGGCTCAAACTTGAAACATAGCAACTATAGACATCTCTTAACTTTCAAACTGCAGACAAAGATATTCAATCTACAGGATATGTGGAGCAAAACACTATACTATTCTTCTCGAACACTTGCTCAAACTCATTCAAATAATTTCCTTAGATGTTAACCTTAGGTGTTAACATCAATGACAACACTTATTGCTCATAATTGCAACAATCTCCCCCTTTCTCATTAATGGCATCAGATGATGTGAAAAAGCATCAAGACTAACAAACTTGCTTTGCTTCTTTGCTCCCCCTTACTTTATGCTTTCTCTGGCTACAACTTTCTCCTTAAGTTTTCACATGAACATCTCTCCCTCTTTGACATCAATGGAAAAGGGTGCCAGACCTTTTCTTTTTCTTTGTTGCATAACTCCCCCTGTCATCAACACTGCAACACTTACTGCTCTTAATTAGGAACTCATAATAGCAACATCTATCTACTCCCCCTGAGAGGTAGCCTTCAAAACATCAATCCAGATCAAAAGATGAAACTTTGGACACCACTGGACTGATGCAATTCCTATGCATCTTAGTTTAGAGTAGGAGGGGTAATAACCCCTAACTTCTCCCTAAGATACTCAAAAGTATCCTTAGGCAAAGCTTATTGAAAATATCTGCAATCTAATCCTTTGTAGACACATATTCCATCTTTACTTCATTTTTTGATACCTTTTCTCTTAGGAAGTGATACCTTATTGATATATGCTTTATTCTTGAGTGCATCACTGGATTTTTTGAAATGTTTATAACACTTGTATTATCATAAAAGATTGAACTTGGTTCTTCATACACAACTCTTATATCCTTCATTGTTTGCTTCATCCAAAGCACTTGTATGCAACAACATGCTACAACAATATATTCTGCTTCTGTAGTAGACAAAGAAACTAGTTCTTTCTTCTTGCTTAACCATGATAGCAATATGTTTCCCAAGAGGAGAACAGGTCTCTGCTTATACTTTTTCTGTCATCAACATCTCCAGCCCAATCTACATCTATATAAGCATTAAGAGTGAAATCTGTATCTTTGGGATACCACAATCCATAGTCTGAAGTGCCTTTTAAATACCTCATGATCCTTTTAACTACCATCACATGTGACTCTCTAGGTTCTTCTTGAAATCTTGCCACAAGACAAACTCCATGCATTATATCTAGTCTTGTATGGGTTAGATAAAGTAGTCCTCCAATCATAGAACTATATTTTTTCTAATCAGTCTTAGGTGATTCATCATTCTTACTCAATTTACAACTTGTTACCATAGGAGTACATACTGGCTTAGAATCCTCCATTCCAAATTTTTCTAACAATTCTTTGACATACTTGGACTGGGAAATGAAAATCTCTTTTTTTAATTAAGTAATCCAGAGTCCTAGAAAGAAATTCATTTCACCAAACATAGACGTATCAAACTCCTTTTGTATTTCCTCTACAAATTTCTTATGCATTCCTTCATTGCCTCCAAAGATAATATCATCAACAAAGACTACAACAATCAGAATTTGATCATCATTAATTTCAAAATAGAGATTACTATCAGTGATACCTTTACTGAACCTTAATTGCATCAAATACTTATCCAACCTAGCATACCAGGCTCTATGAGCTTGTTTTAGTCTATACAAGCTTTCTTCAATCTGCACACCATGTCACCTTGGCTTGATCACTAAAATCCTTTTGGTTGTTCAATGTCAAGCTTTTCTTCTAGCTCTCCATTCAAAAATGCAAACTTCACATCCATCTAATACACCTTGAAATCTTTGTGTGCTATAAATACCAAAAACATTCTTATTGCTTCAATCCTTGCCACATGAGCATAAGTCTCCTCAAAGTCAATACCTTCAACCTAAGAATATCCTTTTCATCTCAGACTTGCTTTGTTTCTTACTACTTCTCCATTTTCATTCATCTTATTTCTAAAAACCCATTTAGTTTCAATCACATTCTTATTAGCAGGTCTAGGAACCAATTCCCAAGTTTGATTCTTCTCTATCTACATCAGATCTTCTTCCATGGCTTTTATCCAACTTTCATCTTTGTAAGCTTCACTTATAATTTTATGTTCAATCTGTGAAAGTAAACAGTAGTTCACCTATTCCTCTGTAGCTCTTTTCCTTGTCTATAGCCCTTTGCTTTTGTCACCAATAATATGATCTTCATAATGTTTAATCCTTACATACCTGGGAGTCTTAACAACACATTCTGGAGCCTTTTCTTCTTCAACTTAACTATCTTCTTGTTCAATCTTTTTGTCATTGACTGTAATAGTAGGTTCATCTAATTCATAGCCACTCTGATATGATATTATTTCTCTATCTTCATCAACCTTCACATTAGCACTCTCAATGATCTTTCTTAGTCTCTTATTGTAGCATCGGCAGGCCTTACTCTTAGTAGAGTATCCAAGGAAAATCCCTTCATCACACCTAGCATCAAACTTGCCTAACTCTTCTTCTCTTCAAATATAACATTTACTTCCAAAAACTTTGAAATATTTCACTATAGGAACTCTTCCACACGACAATTCATAAGGAGTTTTAGTACCATTGCCTTTGACTTGAACTCTATTTTGAATGCAGACAATACAGTGTGTATCTTCTCTCCAATACACTTACGTTAGGTCTGCCTCTTTCATCATTGACCTAGAAGCCTCTTGAATTGTCTTGTTCTTTCTTTCAACAACTCCATTTTGCTGAGGTGTCCTAGGAGCAAACAACTATCTTTTTATCCCATGTTCTTCACAGAAATATTGAATTCATTTGATGTAAACTCACCTCCTCTATTAGACCTTAAGCATTTGATCCTTAATTCTAACTGATTCTCAACCATTGCCTTGAAAGATTTGAACTTGTCTTGGTCTTTTGATTTATCTTTCAAAAAGGTGACCCAAGTCATTTTAGAATAATCATCAATAAGCAACATAAAGTACCTGTCTCCTTGCAAGTTACTTCTTGTTCTTGTAGGACCGCACAAATCTAGATGCACTAGCTCAAGCTATCCAACAAAAAATTGTTCTTTACTCTTGAACTTGTACTTGTCTATTTCCCCAATTGACATTCCCTGCAAATAGTATTAGTAGGATTCACAAGGTTAGGCATATCTCTCACAACTTGTATTGAGCTTATCTTCACCAAGTTGTCAAAACTGATATGACACATCCTGCCACAACCAACTCTCATCTATCCGAGCCAACAAACAACAATCATTAGTTCCTCTCAAATGCTAAACATTATTGTTAGTCTTTTTACCAGTAGCAATCACTGTTCTGGAGCTTTCCATGGTCTTACATCCATTATCCTTGAATACCAGATCATATCCTTTGTCACACATCTGAACAACACTTAAAAGATTATGCTTTAAACTGCTCACATATAGAACATCTTCTATGTTATGCTTACCATCAAAAGAAATAGATCCTCTTCCACAAATCTTACTAGCTACATTATCCCCAAACCTAACCAATCCTCCATAATACTTTTCTAGACTTAAAAACTTACTTTTATCACCTGTCATGTGATGTGAACATCCATTGTCAATAATCCACTCATCCTTATCTTTCTCAACTTGATAGATAAATAGAGAACTCTCTTCCACTATTTTTTTCCTTCACACAGCTAGAAGGATTATTAGACAAAAGTTCTCCCTTAATAGAAATAAACAAGAATTCATTTACACTATTATCATCAAACTCATCATCTGTCACACCATCATCATCAAAATCTCTAACATAATAGCATTTAGATTCATAGTTCTAGGTCTACATTCAAATTTCTTCTTACATCTGTCAATTCTCTCTGGACACCTGGAGGCATAGTGACCAATCTTACCTCAAGAAAAGCATTTAAATGGTAATTTTCCTTTGAACTTACCAGTACCTCTTTGCATTTTGTCCACAAAGTTGGCTTCAATCTCATCAAGGTCATCATCAAATTCCACAACATATTTATGAGATCTTGAAGTCTTTTCTAAAGTGTTGGATTTGAAAGTAGTCTTAATTTTTTGCAGAGCATCATCCAACTCTCTCATCTTAAACGCTGTAAGCTTCTCAACCAATTGATCATTTGTAATCTTGTTCACACTCATAACTTCTTCAATTGCTGACACCTTGTGACTATAGGATTTAGGCAATGACCTAAGAATCTTTAGCACAACCTCATCCTCATTAATAGTTCCCCCAAGACCTTTTATTCCATTGATAATTTCATCAACTTTTTGCATGTAGATTGTTATGTTCTCATCTTCACTCATCTTCAGGGCTTCATATGTGGCCTTTAGGTTTTGTAATTTGGCACTCTTTACAGAATCATCTCCTTCATATAAATTTTTCAACTTAACCTAGATCTCATGAGCATTCTCCAAATCCATAACTTTCACCAACTCAGTGTTAGATAAGGCATTTAATAGAGTATCTTTAGATTTCCCATTTAACTCATATTGTTTGACTTCATCTTTAGATGATGGACCATTTGGAGGAAGAGTATACTTGGCTTCTGCCATTTTCCAAATGAGATGACATTTCATTCATACCTTCCATAAAGGTGAGCTACACTATAACCAAGATAAATGAGATGGCTTTTCATTCATACCTTGCATAGAGTATAGTTCATTCCATCGAACTGTAGAGACTCCTTCTTGTGCACCATCATGAATCTACCTCAAGATGTTAGGCTTTCTTCCAAGGAGCCCTCACTCTGATAATAATTGTTGAAATACACAAGACAACTGAGAGGGGGGTGAATCAATTGTAGAAAAAACTTAACTTCTTTCAAACATCAACACATTAACCACTTAATTATGATTTAACCATGAAAGCATATAATGAAAAACTAAAACACATTCACACATTGAACACATGAGACACTAGATTGTTACGTGGAAAACCCAATAAGGGAAAAACCACGGTGAGTGTTAGCTCACAATATAAATGATATATCAAAATTTACAACAAGGCTCACTGTTGGAGGCTCATTGCCTTGGACTCACTACCCAAAATCCTTACTGCAAAAGAAGTAGCTCACTACCAAAAAAATGGACTCACTGCAAAAAGGGCTCACTACCAGAAGTTGGTGAACTAGGATCTAATATCATCTACACTATGTGAAGGTTCAGTTCCATTGAAGCATAGTAAATCTCCTCTACTCTGCTCTACTTTTTCACTTCAGACTTATCTTCGCATCTTTGAATCATCATAATTTATTCACAACTTGATTTCATGTATTTATACAATTCATCAACCTTGGAATGAACATCAAGGTTAACATTACAATCATCAACTATTGGAACAATCTCTGAGGTCAACATACACACATGCATTAGAATAGGTCTAGACCTAAATAGATTTATGAAGGAAAAGAATGAATGTGGACAATACCAAGCCTTAGCTAGGACTCAAATGCAATCTCCCATGCAGCAACATGCTATCACAAACTCCAAAGCATAACCTTAAGTAGTGAAAACAATCAGGTCAACCATAACTAGTGATAACACTAAGACCTTTAGGAACACACTTCATGCACAATCTGAATTATACATTGTGGACTAATCAAAATGCAGGAACGCAATCTAGAGACATCCACAAACATGTTACAATCACAAAGAAATTCCACACAACCCCCAAACATTCTATCCAGAAGATTCTTCAAACAAGAGTACTTAAACATTACTGTCATCCACTATCATAAAGGAAAGATCACTTGTGAAACACCATATCACAAACCATTTGAACTGAAGGCACATAACATCATTAAAAACAAATTCCAAAACTATAGACTATAAAACTTAAATGCAAAGAAATGTGAAGTAGAATACATTCTCCCTGTCACCATTAGATACACAGAAAAATAATGTTTACTCTGGTGAATAGAACTCGCTCAAATCTTCACATCAGAGGCTAAAACTTGAAACATAGCAACTACAAACATCCCTTAACATAACTTTCAAACCACAGACAAAGATATTCAATCTACAGGATATGTAGAGCAAAACAAGTTGTACTATTCTCCTCAGACACTTGCTCAAACTCACTCAAATAATTTCCTTAGATGCTAACCTTAGATGTTGACATCAATGACAACACTTACTTCTCATACTTGCAACACTTGAGTCTCTGTGAGTTCATAGCTCTATAACCTAGTAGCAGGTTTACCTAACCAGACAAAAGTGCACTAGTGAGGAATGTTAGGGAAATATTCAAGAGTACTTATGCTTCCTATGAATGGTCAAATCTCATTTGAAGACAAATCTTTTGCATTTAGATCTATGGAGAGAAGAGGACATTTAGGTTAATTGGTGATTTGAGCTAAAGAAGAATTGCAAATTGTGAGCACCCAATTTTGAAACCCTACCATAAAAAGGTATTTATCAGATCTACTAAAACCCTAGTATTTGAATTAAAAGAAGCTTGATATTGAGAATCTACAAGTAGTTGATGTCTTTGAAAAAATTAGACTAAAATACAAGAAGTATCAATTCAAACTAATGGAGGTTGATAGAGATGGGGCATTTTCAAATGTTCTAGCATATGTGGTGACCACTGAAGATGTTAGGTTTTACATTCATCCTATGATAGATGAAATCAACCATATGAAGTTTGAAGAGATCAGAGATCAACTCTTAGATGATGATGTAAGTTACAAACCAAAGTTTGCAAATGTAGTGGCCAAGCGACTAGACATATGGAAGGATTACCCTAATTTTTGTGATGAGCACAAATGGGTGAGATACATATTTAGTAGAATTCATGATGAGTTCATATATTTGGATAAGCCCCATCGGATTACTAAGGATGCAATCAGGGCAATAACTGTGTTGTGCTCCATCGAACCTATACTGATGATGAAATCAATTAAAAATGAGGTTACTAAATTGACCAGAGTAAAATTTGACAAGAGAACTCTAACTGTGAGTGACATAACTGATCTAGGTGTTAGATATGCTACTATGGGGATTGCATATAAAGTCTATTTCACTAATAGAGAGGGATTTGCTACTGGTATTTCCATTCACACTCCATACCTGATGGTCAATGAGGGTAAAGATTTTGACCTCTATGAGGTCATGAAAGAACAACTCTTAGAGAATCTAAGGAGAACAAAGGAAACTAGATACCATTTCATCTTTGGTACTCTAATCATTTTTCTTGCATTCTATTTCATGAATGAGTTACCTATCTTTAGAGGAAAGGTTTGGAAACAAAGTGTTCCTATTCCTGCCCAAATTAAAAGTCATAAGAGGCTTCAATAACCCCAATCACTACAAACAAATGTACTGGGTCTTCTCTAAAAATCTACAAACCAACATGCAAGCAAGAGACAGAATCCCATCTAATTTTGTAAGGCGGTATGAAGGACACATCACTTTCTTGGTGGATAAAGATTATACTTATATGGAGGAAAGTGAGCCTAGAACTGCATGGATTCCAAGATGAAATAAAGGTCTATGATGACATCTTGCTTAAGAAATCTAAAGATACAATTGCTGAGAGGTTTGGAACATATGATAAGATTATGAATAAAATGCATAGGAAGAATACAGAAGAGCAACTTGAGAAGAATAAAGGTGAGCTACATAAAAAGTGGGGTATTTCATCTAAATCCACATCATAAGCTCCTACGGAGCAAGCCCAATATGTTATTGCTATTTCACCAACTGCACAATGACCAAGAAGGTCTAGCAGATCTACTTCTGCTACTGTAAATACACTATAGCCCTCTGAATCAACTCAAACTACCTCAATCGGAAGAAGAGTTGTACCTAAAATTTTGACTCAGATGAAAACAAGTGAAAAGAGAAACCAAGACAAAAATAACCTGCTAAATGAAGGAAAGTCAAGATTGAGCATGTAGAAGAGGTTAAAGAGGAAGAATTAGGATATGAAGGCACATTTCATCTAAAGAAGAAAGAGAAGCAGTCTAAGAAAACTCCTTCACCAACACTTGAACATGCACCTCTTTGATTAGATGCAATTTTGAATGCTATTATGCATTATGGAATCCTAAATGATACAATAAACTTATATCCAGAGGTGCCATATGAAGACTAGAGCACCATTGAGAAAAACATTTTAATGTATATGCTCAAGTTTAATGTCCCCTTTAATGATATTATTGAGCATGTTCCAGAAATCCTAGTTGATGTTCTAAGATAAAGAAGAGAAAAGGCTATTAAAATGGATGATGAACTAAGAAAAAAAGATCTTGATAAGGCTGGGTCTTCCATGACTCAAGAAGAAAGGGATAAAATGGATCAGATGCAAGCTTAGGAGTTGAGGACAAAGCAAAGAGTAGATGCCCTTATGAGCATGGAGAAATAAGATCAAGATAAAATTCAAAAAGAAATTGAAGATGTGACAAATAAAATATTTTAAGGTATAAAAGTTACTTAGAATGTGGACAAGCTACATGTTTCTTCATTGCATAGTGCAGTATCTCCTCCACGTGACTCACATCAACAAGATACGCAAGAGGAGAAAGAAGAGCCATAAACTTAAGATAAAAACCAAGCAGAGCAAGGTGAAGGAAATGCCTCACCTAATCATAATGATGTGCATGATAATGCTCCTTTGGAGAACACTAAGCAATAGAGTAATCTTGAACAACATAAGGAGCAGGTCAATGTTGATGTAGAAGAGGGTCTAGAAAAAGAACAAGACACTTCTTCCTCTTCTCTAGTTGAGTCAATTAAGGGGTTCTTAGCTCAACAGATGCAAATACAACAGGTGGTTACTCTGTAACTATTACAGTTGCCTATGCTGGATGGACAATTTAACTTGTCCAGAATATCTCCCCTTCAGAAGCTACAACTAGGAGACATGCTCCAGTCCACTGCAAGATAAGAGATTATATAGCAACAAATAGAAGGAGTTGAAGTATTGGAAGAGGAAATCAAGATAATACAAAAAGAACTATCTATGGAAAAAAGATATCCATCCTTGCCATCTACTCAACAAATGAAGCTTATGGTGGAGTCTTTTTAAGGATAATTCATCTTATCTTGAGAAGCAAGCTAAGCTAAAGATAATAGAGTAGATAAATAATAAAATAAATTATCTAATGCCTCTATAATATGTGCTCAGGTACACAACAATTTGCAAGAAAATGTGAAAAATATTCAAAAATACATAGAGGATGCAAAAGTTTTGTATCAATTTTGTTTGAACTAGCTTGCATCTACTAAAAGCATAAAAGATCAAGCTAACAGTATTGAGTCATAGCTAATTCAAGCAACTAAGGTATATGATCATTTGAAAGATAAAGATGGAACTATTAGGGTCCAAATAGAAAATCTCCATACTTAGTTGAAGTAGCTCTTGGATCAAAGGGAGTAGGTAAAGAATGAAATTGGACAATTGAGAAAAGTTGTGAGTATGAGACTAGTAGTTTTGACTGGAATTTTAATAGAAGATGAAAATGTTGCACAAAAAGTGAAGGTGCTAGCCACTCAGGAGGAAGAAAAAGATTTATACATTCATCTTGAGAGTAATTTGCACATCTTATCTTCTATAAAGAAGAACTGGGACACTACACTTGCCCAATTGAAGGTGATCTATAAGAACATTCTACCTTCCAAGTAAATAGAAAATTCTATGAATGTAAGAAAAATATTTGTGATTTTATAAATATACAGAGAATAAGTTTGGAGTTATAAATGACAGGAACTCTGTATATATAGTCCATGTATATCTTAAGAAAAATGAAGAACCAATTTTTGCTAACTTCATATTTGAAGAGATAGAGAATACACCTTAGGGGGAGTTCATTGATAATAGGTGATAATAAATATTCAGCTAGGGAGAGCCTACTTGTTTTTAATAGAACAGAGGAAGATCACTAGTCCTTTGCCATTGATGTCAAAGGGGGAGAAATATATGTATATCAGGACAAGTGTTGCCATCAATGACAAAGGGGGAGATTGTTGCATATGAGTTGTCATTGATGTCAATAGTGGTATGGAGTGCTACAATGTGGAAGGTTGCAAGTGATGTCAAAAGAGATTGCAGTAATATGATGATCAATGAAGACAGTAGAATAAGTGATTAGAATGAAGTAATTAAAGGAGCAAGCAATGAAAGATGATTAGAAGAGTTGTGAAGTAAAGGAGATGGATCGGTATCATTTATACACAGTCATACCATATCTTCTAATGTTGTTGTGTAAGTCCAAATCTTTGATATGTTTATGTTTGAAGTCAATGATGAGTAGAGTTGGATTCTTGCTATGGACTTATGATGCTTGTTGCATGATAAAGAAAGTTGTAAAAGATTGAAGGAAATTGTCTAAGTGTAGTACATGTTAGGGAAGGTGTTACAATATCACAAGGTGCCACATTCTACCATAGTTGAAGGTAAGGGCATGCAGATTGGACTAATGGCTAGATATTGCACTCAAGTACCTATATTTTAGGTTTAAGGTCATTAATCTTATCGCAAGATGTTTTGGACATAGAAGTGTGAAGGCAATATAAAAACAAGATAGCTATAGTCACAAGAGGATAGGAGAATGCTCTGCACTTCTCTGCAAATGAGGACATGATGTTGCAGGTAGGAGGATAGGTAGATATGAGTCAAAAGTATGTATGCTTCAAGTTTTAGGTGATAAAATGTAAATCAACTACTTCTCCAAATTCAGTTGTGTGAAGACATGCCTTTGTGCTAATTGAGGTAAATAGTGGGAGATAGTGGAGGCCACCATAGTTCACCGCAAGTTTGTAATTGGCCCTAATGATTAAATGATAATCTCTAATGGCTCGTTGGTATGTGATGTTCAAGTTTCAAGCGATTATGTTCACCACAAGTATGTTTTTCATAGTTTTATCTTAAAGACTATGTATGCAGAGGTTGTTAAAAACATTGGCATTAGAGTTCAAGTTTTTGTACTAGCATGATACATCATAAGATGACAAATTAAGAAGTGTACATGAATGTTTTGTAGGTAGTACATGGTCCACATGATGTAATTTTATCTCCTCTCATACCTCTTTGGGTCTGGAGTTAAATACAAGGAAGGATAAGTGTTGCTGAGCTGACTTAGTGTACAATGAAGATTTTGTCATGTGTGTGGAGTGTGCGCTAGCTTGAAAATGTTTTCTAAGGTAAATTAGGACCTGATTATGCTTTTTTTTAAACTGCATTGGAATTTTACTTACCACATATGTTTGGGAGCCAATTGTTATGGTATTTACACATTTCTTGTTACACGTTTCATCTTGGCCGACCAAGGAGAAATATTTTAAAGCTTGTGAAGGATATAAATGTAAAAACAAAGTTCTTGAGTGTAGTATGAGTTATGTATTGTGTGATTCCATTGATAATACACAAATAAATTTACCATAGAAGCAAAATTTATTATGAAATGTGGACGGGACTAGTTTGATGAAATAGTGTATTGTTGTGGAAGCAATTAATGGTAAACTAATGATGGAGATAAGATTATAAAGCTACTTAGTTGTGGTGGAGGCTGATAATGTAGTTGGGTAGATGAGAGACTTTTGTGTAGAGGCTAAATTGACCAGCAGTATGTTATGTGAGAAGATCATTTAAGCTAGATAAGTTGTGTGCTACAAAGTTTGAATAATTGCTTTGTAAATATTATAAGTGTTGTAATTGTTTGGGAGTTGCAACTTCCTTTGGGTTGTAGACCATAAATAATATTGTAATCTTGTTTCCTTTGTAAAGCTAGATATGGACAGTAAATCCAAGCAGCTTGATCCCCATGATTTTTCCCTTTTAGGGATTTCCACGTAAATTTGGTGTTATCGATGTGTGATTATGTGTTCATGTGATTTTCATGTTTAAATGCTTAAGATGGTTTGACTGCAGGTCAAAAGAAAAAAAATTTAATAGTACTAATTCACCCCCCTCTTAGTACTTCTGTGTGTTCAAAATGACTTTTCTCTTCCTAATATTGATATGATTGTCGATTCTATTGTTGGTCATGCATTACTTGTTGGAAGGTGTGCACCCTTAGTCTCCTTGTGTTGTGCAGGGTAGCATTTGGGTTCATGACAAGGTTTAATTGCCTCCCATGGATTCATTAACTTTGGCAGTTGTATTAGGAATTACCAGGTCGATCTTTTGGTGCAATGACAACCATCTTTGTAACATTTGGTATCAGAGCCTAGGTCACGAGTTTGAAGACCTTGCTTGTGCTGGGGAGATTGTTGTAAGGTGTGTGCCTTTGATCTCCTTGTACTATGCAGCATAGTTGTAATTCCTCAAATTCTCGAACACAGAGGATTAGTTTTTATTTATTATAATTATAACCCAGATTGATTATTCATTAATAAAAAACATTCAATTAAGCCATAAATAAAAACTAAATAATGAGCATGTATTTATCAACTTAGGACTATTATAATGTAAAGAAAATATAATCTAACTTAATTAAATGATGGTACAATTTATTTTAACAATCCTTTCGATAGCAAATAATTGTATTAATTCAAGTTAATAATGCAAATGAATATATTAAACAATGTAAATAAACATATATAAATTTAGTCTCAACAATTGGTATAACTAAGAAGATAAGACTTATCGTTTGAATCCTGACAGTTCTCCAAATCTCAGTCTAGAGAATAAATTATAGCCTCAACCCCCTTTCAGCAAGTGAGCACTTCCATGAGGAATCTTGTTCTTCTTCAGAACCCACAAGTTCTTATACATAACTCACCATGCTTTACAGCACACCAGCCCTAGCTAGGACAATCCTGAGTGTACACTGTACCCCAAGTTGGGCACACGATGTGTAACCCTTCTCCAATGCTCACCGCCTGTCAAGACTATAACCCCTCTCTTTCATGACCTCTGAATGATCTAATAATTTCCTATGTATCTTCCTGTTATTATTTCCATGGGTTTAAATAATAACCAAAAGGGTAGTTGTAATATTCACACCCTTTCATAACAATAATACAAATGATACTTTAATTAAAACTTCCTGTTATTACAATTTATTTATTTACAACTTTTAAGTAACTTTTACTTATATTTTATTCTTCAGGAAAAAGTCACATAACAATTCTCCCCCTGTGATTTAGTTGTTGTCCTCAATAACATGAGGAGTTTATGCACCAATAAAGAAACACAAGAATCACTTTAGTTATACAAATGTGGATATTAATCTTTAATAAAATCTATTTTTTCCCAAGTAGCACTATCAATACTACAATGACTCCATTTGACTTTAACTTCATCTACAATTCTATTTCTTAGGGTTCTAGACCTTTTTCAATGATTAGCTCTAGTTCAATTTTAAATTCACATGTAGGCTCAATAAAAATACTTTTCCAATCAATAACATGATCAATACTATACACATATTTCTTAAGTAAACTCACATGGAACACATTATGGATTTGTAATTACGGTGGTAAGGCAAGTTTATAGGTATCACCTATTTTTCCAAAATCTCAAATGGTCCACAATAACGAGGAGCTATTTTAGAATATTAACCAAGTTTTAATGAACTCCTCTTAGGTTTGACTCTAAGAAAGACTTGGTCACCAATATCAAAATGTTGGATATATCTTTTGTAATCAGCCCAACTTTTATATCAGTCTTAGGCAACCTTCATGTTTTGTTTGGCTTTGTTAATAATGGCTTCCATTTCTAATAGATTTTCATTCTCATACCAAATCTTATGGATAGGGTCAAACCAAGAGATAGGTGTATTATAGTTTTGACCATACACAGCTTCAAAAGGTGACATCTTAATGGTGGAATGAAAACCTTGATTGTATGCAAACTCAACTAAGTGCAAATAGTCTTCCCATGACTCAAGTTTATCCTTGGTATACATTCGCGACATATCTTCTAAGATTGTATTAACCCTTTTCAGTTTGATCATCAGACTTAGGATGATATGCAGTACTAAAATTTAAATTAGTACCAAGTTCAGAAAAAAGAGATTTCCAAAAAGAAAATGTAAACCTAGGATCTCAGTCTGATATAATGTTCTTTGGAATACCATGTAACCTAACAATTTCTTTGACAAAACTATGGGCAATATCAGAAGTAGAGGACATTATTTTGATAGGTAGAAAATGTGTCATTTTGGTTAGTCTGTCTACTACTACAAATATAGCATCATGGCCTTTTCATGTTCAAGGCAAACCAGTGATAAAGTCCATACTAATTGACTCCCATTTCCAATTTGGAATCAACAAGGGTTGTAAAAGTCTAGGGGGTCTACATTGTTTATCTTTTACTTTTTGACAAGTTAAACATTGTTGAACATAGGTACGAATGTCAGCCTTTATTTGAGGCTAAAAGTAATTTCTCTTGATGGAGAGGTAGGTTTTTTGGAATCCAGGTGTCCTACTATTGGGATATCATTAGACTCTTTCATTATTTGTGATCTAAGGTTAGGTATAATGGGAATTCATAATCTTCCTTTGTAATAAAGGAGACTATTACTACTTGACGAATAATGTTCTAATCGATCTTTCAAATGGACATTAGAGGATGAGTTCTGAACACCTTCATAAATGGGTTGAAAATAGTCATCAATAGGTAACTTGGATTTTATATCTTGTTTGAATTAGCTTCTCTCGAGGGTCAAGGCATTAACACATAGTCATTTTCAACTTAAGGCATATGCCACTACATTTTCTTTTCCAGGAACATACTGGATGATGAAATCATATTCTATTAAGAGTTTCATCCATCTTCTTTCTCTCATATTAAGGTGAGGTTGGGTAAAGATGTGTTGGAGACTACAATGCTTAGTTTTTAATATAAACGTATTCCCTAATAAATATTGGTGCCAAACTTTTAAAGCTAGATAATGCCTAGTAGCTCTAGGTCATGGATTGGATAATTTTTTTCAGTAGGTAACAACTTTCTAGATTCATCTGCACACCACTCAATTATCTTGCATTAGAACACCACCAATAACTGTACCGCATGCATCGGTGGTCACAACAAAGGGCTTGCTAAAATTTGGAATACAAAGAACAGGTGTAGATGTTAATAGAGTTTTTAGTGTGTTGAAAGCTTTATCACATTCTGGGGTCCAATTATAGCTTTGTTCTTTCTTTGTTAGATCAGTCAAAGGTGTAGCTATTTTGGAATAGTTCCTAACAAAATGATGATAAAACCCAGACAATCCCAAAAAACTTTTGACTTCGTGGGCATCTTTGGGAATAGGCCATTCTTGAATTGCCTTAATTTTAGCAGGGCTAGGTGAGATACCCTTCTCAAAAACTACGTGCTCTAGGTAAGATACTTTTGATTTGAAGAATTCACACTTGCTAAGTTTGGCATACAACTTATTCTTTTGTAAGGTTTCTAGTACCATCCTAAGATGTTCATGTTCTTCTTCATTCTTTCAGTATATTAAGATGTCATCTAAAAAAATGATCATGAATACATCTAGAAATGGTCAGAATATATCATGCATCAAGGTCATAAAAGTTACAAGTGCATTGGTTAGACCAGAAGGCATTACTACAAATTCATAATGGCCATATCATGTTCGAAATGTTGTCTTGGGAATGTCAGATTCTTTGATGTGGATTTTGTGATATCCTGATCTTAGATCTATTTTAGAAAAACATTTGGCACCATATAATTGATCAAGGAGGTCGTTAATTCATGGTAAAGGATACTTATTTTTTATGGTTAATTTATTAAGTTGCCTGTAATCTATGCATAATCTCATTGTTCCATCTTTCTTTTTGACAAATAATATTGGTGCACCCCAAGGAGAGACACTTGGTCTTATCTTACCTTCCTTAAGTAATTGTGTTAATTGAATTTTTAGTTCGGTTAACTCAGGGATTGACTAATGACATGGAGCTTTTGAAACAGGTTCTGCCCTAGGAACTAGATCAATTACATGTTCTACAAATCATTTAGGGGGTAGATTATTTAATTCTTTAGGAAATACATCTTTGAATTCTTGTACCACAGGTTTAATATTAATGTCTAGTTTAAATTTATCACCTATTTGAAATAACATAGCACAAAAGATTTTGCAATTTTTTCTAGTACTACACTTGAGTTGCATGGCTGAAATAGTTTTAATGTGGAGAGGTCTTTTCTCCCCCTCTAAAATGTGACATGTCCCCATGTTAGAGTTTAAGATAGCTTGTTTGTTTTCACAACCTAAGAGGGCATTATTTCTTTCTAAACAATGCATACCTAAGATAGCATCATACTTGCCAAGATTTAAGATATGAAAATGATCATGTGTTACAAAGTTATCTTACTCAAATTCTAAGTTTTCAATAATTTCACCATTTTGTTTAACTATCCTACCATCAGCCATTTCCACACTTAAAGGTTCAATCAACTTAGATGCAATTTTTAATTTACAAACAACTTTAGGAGAAATAAAGTTATGACTAATCCTTGAATCAACAAGAAAAATAATGGGATGACCATTTATAGAGCCTTTAATTTCAATTAGAGAAGGTTGGTAATGTATGGTACATGTATCAACGGTTGCATAGATCTTCATATTGGATGGAGTAGAGGTATTATTATTCTTATTTTGATCTTGTTGTGTTTTGCGTGGGCAATCTTGTTTATGATGGTTCTTACCACATGTCCAACAATGTGGAGTCTTGTGAGGACAATATCATTTAAAGTGGTTCCCACCATAGGTCCAACATTAAAGTCCTGGTGGAGCAGGTTTGTCTTTGTTGGAATGGAACATATTGGTAGATCAACATTGAACTATATTTTGATTGGAATAGTGTCTACCTTGTTTGAATGTTTTCTTGTATGATCCTTCCCTATGTCTTTTGTGGTTTTCCTTTTTTTATTTTGCAATTTGATGATAAGCTTCAAAATTTTCGGCAATTTATGTAGCTTCATCTACTGAAATTGGCTTACCATACCATACCTGAACTTGGTATTCATATCTTAATCCATTGATAAATCTAAGCACACGGTCTTGTCCTTGAATGAATGGTACAAACCTATTAAGTCTTTCAAAGTTTTGTTTGTATTCATTCATGGATTGAAATTTTTGTTTAGGTCAAAGCATTCGTTCTTCTTTTCATGTAGGAAGTAATAAGAAAGGTATTTCTATTCAAATAATTGTTTAAATTGTGACCATTTTATTTTGTTGCCCCGTAGTTTTGAAGATCAGACCAAGTCTTGCCACCAATTTAGTGCACTACTTTTCAACTGGTAAGTGGCAATTCTAGTCATAGCATAACTACTAGTATTTTTCAGATCAAAATATCTTTCTAGATTGGTTAACCATTGCTCTACTTCTTCACCTGCACCGGTATCACCATTATATTTGTAAAGCTTAATCTTACGAGCAAAATTATCTAATTCTTTTTGTGTTTGTTTGTTATCCTCCGAGGATTTTGATTTTGAGGTGTGAGAAGTGTTATTATTGGAAGTTGAGTCTTCCTCGGATGATGCTGGTTGTTTCTTAGTACTTTTTGTTTTTCTTTTGCTCCTCTTTCTACTTGAATGCCTAGCTGACTTTGAACTTTTGTTTTCTAATAATTCTACATTGATAGGTCTCTTTTGTTCTTGCCTAAGTTGTTGCACTTGGGCAGCTAATATGTTAATTTCTTGCATTAGCGCTTGGTTGGCTTTCTCTAAAGCTTCATAAGCTTTTTGGTTTCTCTCAGATGACATTGTGATAGGTCAATCTTTATTCAATAATAAATAAAATAAAATTTAATCAGGATGTGATCGGTATTGAATTATTCCTTATGTATTCCTATTTAGACAAGCAATTGTTTTGGTTAATTTTCAAAAAAATGCATAACTCTTGTGAATGTTATGAATTTTGTTTAACGACTTTTCCAATGAGGATTTCTAGTTTTTCTTTTGTTGTTGTGAGTTTAAATAACAAACTAATGTGTAGGCTAGTGGTAAGATTCTTGTTTAGATTATGATAGGTCTCAAGTTCAAATCTCCATGTGATGGTAACTACTATATTTTCTTTACAAATAGATGGTAATTATATTTCAACTCATAAAATGACAATTCTATTAAAACTCCTCATTCAAATAATTCAAAAATAACATAAACAGTGGTATTAATTACTCCTTTTATTTACTCTCCTCCCGTAAATTTGTCCATAATAAAGATATTTAATTATACCTATTTTCTCATGGAAATTTGCAAGTAACTTTTTTTTCTTTACGGTAGTTTTAGGGTTGTATTTTAAGACGTTATGTAGCTAATTTTCATTTATTTCAATTTTTGCTATGCATTGTAGATTTATTCTCTAAATAGAATAGGCTAGTAAATAGTATGTAAATATATTAAATTGATTTCTAATAAAATTTGTTCAAAGTACAAAAAAAATATAAATATGAGAAATATAAATTGGAAGATAGATTTATAGGAGCATTAAACTTCTGCTGCAAGTATTAGGACTATTAAAATGTACAACAAATATAATCTAATGTAAATAAATGATGGTGCAATTTATTTTAACAATCCTTTCAATAGCAAATAATTGTATTAATTCAAGTTAATAATGCAAATGAATATGTTAAACAATGCGAATAAATATATAAATTTAGTCTCAACAATTGGTATAACTGAGAAAATAATACTTATCTTTTGAATCCTGACAGTTCTCCAAATCTCTCTCTATAGAATAAATTATAGCCTCAACCCCCTTTCAGGAAGTGAGCACTTCTAGGAGGAATCTGGTTCTTCTTTAGAACCCACAAGTTCTTATACAGAACTCACCATGCTTTGTAGCATACCAACCCTAGCTAGAACAATCCTGGGTGTACACTATACCCCGAGTTGGACACACGACGTGTAATACTCACCGCCTATCAAAACTATAACCCTTATCTTTCATGACCTCTGAATGATCTAATAATTTCCTACATATCTCCCTGTTATTATTTCCATGGGTTTAAATAATAACTGAAAGGGTAGTTGTACCATTCACACCCTTTCATACCAATAATACAAATGATACTTTAAATAAATTAAAACTTTACGTTATTACAATTTATTTATTTACAACTTTCAAGTAACTTTTACTTATATTTTATTCTTCAAGAAAAAGTCACGTAACAATTGTGCTTGGGTTTGTGACAAGGCTTAATCGCCTCTTGTGGATTCATTAACTTTGGTAGTTGTATTGGGGATTAATAGGTCGATCTTTTGATGCAACGGAAACCATCTTTGCAACAATACTTTCCTTTATGGATGGTTTCTCTAGTTATAATCAAATATTCATCAATCCTGAAGATCAATATAAAATAGATTTTATAACTCCTTGGGGAACATTTTGTTGGGTTGTCATGTTGTGTCGGTTAAAGAATGTTGGTGCAACTTATATCAAAAAGCTCTGACACTTATCTTTCATGATTTCATGCATAAAATCTTAGAGGATTATGTCAATCATATTCTAGCCAAATCTGTTTCATGCCAGGATCACATAAAAAATCTCTATGAAATATTTGAACGTATATGAAAATACAACATGCACTTGAATCCTCATAAATGCATATTTGGCATGATGGTGGTAAGCTATTGGGATTCATTGTTTCACATCATGGTATTGAAGTAGAAACAAAATAGATTAATGCTAATGTAAACATGTCATCTCCTAAGAATGTCTTGCAACTTCATAGTTTACAAGGAAAGATTCATGTTATTTGTCAATTTGTTTCAAAATTTGTAGATCAGACTCTTCCTTTCACATAGTTGCTTAAGAAGGAATCTACCTTTAAATGGGATATTGATTGTCAGAAAGCTTTTGATGATCTCAAAAGATATCTTGCCAACCTGCCTATTTTCAACCGACTATCTTTGGATGACCATTCATTATTTACACATGATCTACATCCCCTAATGCTCTCACAGCTTTGTTGGCACAACATGATGATGACAACAAAGAATGTGATGTGTATTACATTAGCTAAAATTTACTCGATTATGAAACATGATACACTTATAGAAAAGCAATGCTTATCTCTTATTTTTGCAACACAAAAACTAATACATTATCTCTTGAATACTAAAATTAATGTAATTGTAAAATTTGATCCCTTATATCATCTATTTGCCAAAACAAATCTTTTAGGATGCTTTAGTAAAGTGGGTTATGTTGTTAACAGAGTTTGACCTTAAATTTGTCTCCCAAAAGGCAATTAAATTATAAGCATTGACTGACCACTTAGCAGAACCTTCTTTACCATTCATTTTCCCAAATAAAGAATCTTTTTCAAATGATTAAATTTTCCTCTTTGAAGTTGATAAGTGGAAATTATTCTTTAATCATTCTAGATGTTGAACTAGCTCTAGTGCAGGTATCCTACTACTACCTCCTTCAAGTAATCCAATTCCCCTATCTTATTGTCTCAATTTTCTATTTACCAACAACATCATAGAGTACAAAGCCCTTATTGTTGGCTTGTGTGCCGCTTTGTCTCCTAACATCAAACATATTTCAATATTTGATGATTATCAATTTATCATAAGACATGTCACTGGATCTTATCAGGAAAAGCAAGATAAGTTATCTTAGTACCAAGACTTGACATTATCTATGTTAAATAATTTCTCATCCTACACAATAAACACAATTCCATGAAAGGACAACCAACATATGGATGTGATGGAAAGCGCAGCTTCCCTCCTATCCTTTGATGGTTCTGAAGGGGACTATACAATCATTATCCCTAATGTCACATAACCTTTGATATACCTGAGATTGCCTTTTGTGATAATACAGAATCAAGAGAATGGTACTATATATTTCAATATTTGTGTGATGGTACCTTTCCTAATCTAACATCCAGAAGTTCTTGAGTTCACATTCACAAACTTGCCATGTGTTACATCATCTTATCAATCATTCTATATCAACAAAGTTGTGAAGGTCCCCTCCTTCATTGCTTGAATAACTCTGAGATCTTGATTGCCCTGGAGGAGGCACATTCAAGTGCCTACAGAGGACATTTTGGTGGAAGGTCTCTTGTTCAAAAATTGCTTTGTATGGGTTACTATTGGCAAGACATGGAATGAGATTCCTTTACCTTTGTCAAAAAGTTCTCACAATGCCAACAACATAGTAATCTCATCTGAGCTCTTGCCTAGGAACTTCATGCTTACATTTCACCTTGGTCATTTTTTGTGTGGGGTTTGGATCTTATTTGAAATATTTCTCCTCCTTCCTAGGGGCATACTTTCATCATAAAAACTATAGATTACTTTACAAAGTGGGTCGAAGCGATTCCTCTCCAATTTAAGACTATTGAAGTAATCTGTCATTTCATTCAAGACAACATAATCTCTTGATTTGGTATTCCTTCCACTTTGGTTTTTGATAATGGTGCCTCATTTAAGAACAAAGATGTGAAGAAATTTCTTGAAAGATATCATATTCAATATCACTTCTCTATGCCATATTGTCCTCAATCAAAAACAAGAAGAAGCCTTTAAAAAAGTAATTGGACAAATACTTGAAAAAATTCTTTATAGACATAAAAAATAGTGGCACACTTAATTATCTTATGCATTGTGGGCTTACCGAACTAGTGTTCTTAGGCTTATAGGTGCTACCCCGTAAAACCTTGTATATGGCATCAACACAATTATGACTTTAGAGTTAGAAATCCCTTCATTATGAATTTCTCTCAAGGGAATCCTCAATGAAAATACTTAAAGGGAAGTATGGTATCAACAACTTGAAATGCTCAATGAATAGTGTATAAATGATCTCAAACATCTTTAAGCTCATCAAAAATCCATTCAATACTCATACAATTCATACATTATTAACTGTATATTCAAAGTTGGAGATTTAGTACTCTCAAAAATTAGTGTAATGTTAATGAACCTCTAGGTGAAAAAGGGAAGTTTAGCCTGAATTGGATAGGACCTTACATCATCATCAAATCCTTCAGATCAGGTGCATATAGACTAGCCGATGAACAAGGTACGCCTCTTAAAAATCCTATCAATGCTAATAATTTGCATAGATAATATACTTAAATTCAATTTTTCATTTGTGTGCTATCATTTTATTCATAAAAGCAAATGTTTGGTAGATAGAAAATTTAAATTTCCTATTTCATTATTTTCTTCAATCTCGATAGAGTATGTAGTTTGTCTTGATGTCTTTAGAGTAGTTTTATTAGTTAAAAAACTACTTAGATATTAGCATAAAAATTGATAGATGTGCATCATGTTCAATAATCATTGTCGAATCTAATCTAACAAAGTAATGATGTTGTTTACTAAGATCACAACTAAATTATTTCATCATGTGTGTACATCTTGATAAAACCTAATTAAGCATACATATGTGTGTTTCATAGAGCATGTATCATTTAAATAATTGTTGCCTTTGTTAAATAATTATGGTTGTTTACACAGATCACTTTTAGCATTTAATTTGGCATACATTAATAAAATAAATCTAGATTTTTGTTGCATTTACTTTTCAAGTAGATCACAAATGACATCTAGAGTAAATACGCTAAATCATGAATCAAAGCTATATATAAATCACAAGAGTTTAAGTACATAAGTTCAACACTGCAAAATGTGGTGAATACAATCATAATACAACAAATATCATCACTCTGTTGGACCATGATACCTAGATCCTAAGGACCTTGAGGTTCCTAACTGACAAATGCCTGCCTATGTGAAGCTATAGACCATGAGTGACTCCTAGAGATGCTCTGCACCTGTAATCTCCTAAGTGCACCTATGAGCTTCCCCACCTCCTCCTTGGCCTCTCGATATTCTCGCTTGAGTTGATCTTTCTCAACTCGTAGCTGGTCCACCTTAGCCTATACATAACTCAGTAGACCACACTTAGTACCTAATGTCGCCATGACTCTATGTTGATCTATATGTGTTTGGAGAACATCTACTTTCTGAACTACCTGGTCTCACTCAGCTACTAGATAATCTCTCTCAATCCATCCTACCTTGTATGCTTCTCTAAGTTGTGTGATAGGATCAACCAACTTTGTATGCCAACCCACCTTATGTGGTGGCCTGTAAAAGGCTGGCATTGGATGCTATGTTGACTCAGTGGGTATCATTGTTGTTATGATCATGTGATACAGTGACTATGAGCTCGGGCCTCGAGTCCCTCCTCATTGATATCTACACCACATTCTAACTAGCATCATCTGCCTCTCTACCTGGACTCAAGGGGATCCTCATCATCATCATCACTATTGCCCTCTCTCTCTCTCCCTCCTCTGAATCCTCTCCTTGCACAGTCAAGGGTCTGGGATCGCTAGTAGGATAGTCATTATGGAAGATAGGGGCGGGGTGTGCTGTCTCCCACCATGCTATATATGTTGGAGTCACTCCTACATCATCAGCCTTGGAGACAAGATCATCATCCTCTATATCATCATCAGGATCACTCAACACTACATCTACAATGGTGATTCATTCCATATCTCAAGACCACATACCGTAGTGTGATGACCTCACGTAGAATGGTCATGTGGCTCAAACACCCTGTACTTGTCCAAACTACCTCATCACCCTATCATAGTAGAAGGCTACTACGATGTGATCTCAATGACTAGTCAGTTGGTTCCAAAAATAATAGAAACTCAAAACTCTAAAACATTCCTAAATCGACTAGGCTAGGGATTGTCGTCAAGGTGATAGGAAGAGGTTTATCAACAAGTTTTGGGTAATTTTGGACAACTATAGAAGTGGTTAGACTCCTTTGCACTTCGAGCTTAGCTTAGACTTTGGAGGGGTATTCTAAGGGGTATACCTGAATAGGTATTGAGTTGAAACCAAATGAACAACTAGAAATATTAAACCAAACCTAACTCATCATCTTGACTCCAAAAGATATCACTAAGTCAAAAACAACTAGCTGCGACAAAACCCCTATATAGTTGATTCAACTATGCAAATGTACATGCACAGGAAAGATGGTTATTCCCTAAACCATAGGTGAATGATTTGTTTGATTTAAAAGAGTGTTTCATCCCTCTCCAGTATGGATGAGTGCCTACTTCATTAGGCAATAGATTCACAGAATGCAAGGGGGAAAGAAAATACACAGCATAGGATCAACAGAACTAGGCATACATTCTCATATATGACTAATAGATCCTCATATAATGGACATATTTAATAATCCAAAAGAGAAATATAATGATTCATATGCAACAAAAGAATGGAAAATACAAAACCTTGTATTAACTTGGATGTCGTCACGGATCTCCAAACATCTATTACAATCATACCAACAAATGTAGCAAGGAAACATATACAACTATGATTATATATTTACCAAGATCACTACAAACTCCCATGGATACATACCATTATATTCATATTAGAATTACATAGCCTTCCTACACTATGCTCTATACAACCCTTAACTAACAAACTAGACAAAACATGTTTTGGTGCCAAAGAATACTCCTTAGGCACTCCCAGACCAGACAATTGGCTTAGTGACCAACCGTCAAAATATCTAAAAAACATGTAAATATAGCATTACAATTCATATTGATTGCACCAACTCTGAGCACTGCACTTAGTCAATGAGTACACCCCATGCTGTATTAAATTTAGGACCAGATAAATGTCAAACAAAAGACACATTGGAAGCCTTTGCATACCCTAGAAACTATGCAAAATTAGGAGATTGCTTTCACTCTTTGTGTACTAGGAACATTAAAGAGGGAAGGCCCTAGATAATTGCAATATCTAATTTGTCCCCCAAATGTACCCATGCATTAAAAATTTTCACTGTTTCAACTACCTGCATGGCACAATTCTACAAAGTCCTAAGATCTGAGTACAAATTAGTCTTTAAAGTTTTTACAACACTTTAAAATGTGTTGTCCAATTTTTCTATTTTGGGCCATATGCATATTGGTCATTTTTCCCTTTCTTTATCAACCTTTCTCCTTTATCATGAACTTTTGCATTTTCTCCCTTTATCTGCAAACTATTATTCTTTCGAACCATGGGGACTTCTTCCTTTCTTGGACACTTAGTCGTCACTTTCTACCTCATTTATGTCTTATTAGAAAATTCTCATTTTCTTGAACTTGGCTTGTCTTGTCTTCTCATTTTCCCTCTTGTCAGCGAATCTTCATTTTCTTGAACTATTTCTTGCCATCTTCTTTTTCTTCCCTATCCACCTCATCAATGAATTCCACCTTTTCAGAATTAGCAAGCCCTTTGTCTTTTGTCAGCAAATTTTATCATTTTTGAACTTTTACTACTTGTTGCCTTTTCTCACTCATCTCCCTTTATCGACTAATCTTTAATTTGCCTAACTTTACCTATTAGTCAGCCAAATCACCCCATGAAAAACTTACTCTTTTGCCTTCTATCTCCTTGGTCGGTGAAGTTTGATTTTCATGAACCATTTTTTGTTGCCTCTTTTATAAGCAAACTTTCAACATCCTGAACTATTTGACTAGTTAGACTTTCTATCAATTCCTTGACCAAACATTTCCCTAATCAATTCTCTACATTTTGACTTATTAGGTAAAAAGCACATTTGTGAACGTTTCCTTGGGGAACCGCATTGTTTCTTTCCTTCATGATCGACAAGTTTGTTCTATTTAGAACTTTCCCCTTGGTGCCATATTTCTTCTTTGTTGACAAAACTACCCATTTCCAAACTTCATCCTTTATCAGCAACTTGTCCTCATCATGAACCTTTCCATTTTTCTTCATTGTTGGTGAAATGGTTGTTGGTGAAACCCCTCGGCGGTGAACTTGGAGGTTTGCGAACCTCCAAATTTGCCGAAAAGTAGTTTCCATCCTTCAACTTTTTCCTTGTTTTCCTTGGACAACAAAAACTTAACTCGACCTTTAATGCTTCTATTTTCTGTCAGTGAAGTAATATATTGATGAAATTGTTTGTTTGCAAACCAACACTTTCACCAAGAAAGACTCTTCAATTCCTTTGTTTTATCCTTGTTTCGCTGATGAAACACATGCCCTCCTTCAACTTCTATCGGTGAATATAAATATTGATGACCCAGAAAAAACCTAAACTTGGGAACAGGTTCACATGTTTGGGAAATCATCGATTTACTGACAAAGGGCAAAAAATGAGCAAAAATTTCTATGGGAATAAAACAAAAGGGGACATGGGGCATTACTTAGAGATTTTTAAAAACTAACCCCTAAAGGATTTTTCAGATCAGATTTAAATGGTGGTTTTAGCTATAAGGGAAAAAAGGGGAATCCTAAGCATTTTTTATGGATTTTGGTGTAGAATAATGCATTTTGAGCATTGGTTTTCTAGGCACCGAAACTAGCTCTAGTTAGGAACGTGTGACAAGAAGTGTCACAACAAGAACCTCAAGATATCCCAGGTCAAACTGTAAGCACAAAACACATGAAGGGACAAAACATATTTACAAAACACATACAGTTAAAAAATGAGTGTATCAAAATTTTGGGACACTACAGGCCAATCCTACAAAAAGATGATGCAACCACTTGCCTATGTCAAAGACAAGTTGAATTAAGGAGTTGATCTCCCTCAAACCAAATTTACATCTTTCACCCAGCTACATGAAATGAAAACTATTCTCAACATGTGCTAATCTGCAACATATGCTTGTGGAGCCAAGGTCAGCTACATCGATAAAATTATTACCACATGGCAACCATAAGAGTTGAGTACCTGACCTATTTATAGACACATCATGTTTGTTCCCAGCAGCAGGGGGTGAAAAATATAAATCTAGGTCAATAGAAAAATAAAGAAATGAAGGAAAACCTCCATTATCATGTGCCATACTATCATACTCACTCATCATTTCATGCAAATTGAGGGAAAAATAAAAAACCTCCAATTCACATGACAAAGCAAACTATGCCTTAATGCACTACTGATCCACAAGAGAAGCCACTTCATCTTGTAGAATGAACTGGAAAGATTCCAACTCAGTCATATCCTTAAGTTGGGCTATAACATGTTGAAACTTAGGCATAATCATGCTTTCCTGCTCATTCACATCAATGTCCCCTACAAAGGACTCAAACTCTTTTGTAACACCAACACACTCAAGAGTAAGAAAGTTTTCCACATCAAAGTCAAGTCACTCATAATCATTTGTAATTTCATCAAGCTCTTGAACAAAATTTTCATATGTGTTGGTACAAATTTCAATTTCTAAATCATAATCATGAATCAATCTGCAATCAAAACATCAACACATAAAATAAAATCATGAGACACCTTAAGTATAGAACCATGTTCTTCCAATTGTCTCTCTGTTTCATGTCCATCTTGGCAACCTACTGTGTCATACTCACTATTGCAAATAGATTGATGACACTTTTTTTCTTTCACACACATTCTTATTTTATTTCCTTGTGACTAAGATGAAGCACACTCTGCATGAGGAAGACACCATACATTGCACCACAAAAATAAGTTTTTATGTGTGTCCACATGATCACATTCTTCAAATTCTAGGGAAATCTTTTCACACTGAAACTCCATCTATGCACTAACAAATGTCTCTAATCGGGTATCCTCAAGTGCAACCACCTCTACATCATCCTTCTACAAGAAAATATTAATTACTTCATTAGATGCAGGAACAAAGGAGGGTAATACATCAAACAAGAAACATGTTCCTTGTTCACTATCCATTTAATTTACTTGTGCACAATCTTCAAAATCAACTCTACAAGCTAATTCAACTTGATGCTCATTTATGTACACAAGATCGTTATTATCCACTGGGCCACATACCTCATCTTAGGATAGGAATCACCATTGATTTCCTCATTTTCACTTTCACTTGATAAGCTATCCAACTAAAGGTAGGTACAAATACTACTTTCATCATCTACATCATTGTCATATGGTGCACTACATTCTACTTCTACCCTTCTATCTACGTAATAATCATTTGATATTGTATCCAGATAATATGAAGCATTCATATCCCTTCTCCCTACAACAACCTATTCATTAGCAACCACCTTTGCATCTAAGGATAGAGATTTTGCAATGATATCCCTCTAAATTTTGTCAACATAATCAATGAACAGATAGGCCTATTGCATATTCATTAGACTAAACTCTTCCCGTATAGAAACTAGGCTTAAAGTACCATCATAAGCACTCAAATACATGTCAATACAAATAGGAATATCATTTCTAAAATACTCTGGGATGTGAGATAGGGAAACCACAAATCTATAGCTAAGCTCCATGCTAGACTCTCCTCCCTTCCTTCTAATATCTCCTAGTTCTTTGACAAGAAACACAGGGTCTAGACTATTTGCAAAATCTTTAAATGTATCCACTAATTGATCCTAGGAAGCAAAATGTTGGTCAGGAAAACTAACCAACCACTTTTGTGTTACTCCACATAGAGATCTAACAAAAATCTCATCCACATATATTCATCTTCAAACTAGAACTTGTCCATGAAATCTGAAAATGCCTCAATGTGTGTCTTACCATCATAAACCTCACACCCATCAAATAATGGCATCTAATAGTAGATCTTATTGGGCATGGACTACTTCTCATATCTGACCCATTAGAGGTCTAGCTATCTGTATGTATTTGCTTTTGCAATAGGGGGAGAGCAAGGAACAGAGAAAATGGGAACAACAGGAGTGGGGCTAGACCGTGGCCTAGATTCTAGTAGTCTAATCAGATTTTATGTTTCTTCTTCTTGTTGTAATAATATCTCCAACATCCATTTGGTACTTTCTATTTCATACTAAAGAGATGCTAAGTTATTATGATCTTGCATGGGTGCATATAGGATTTTCTTTGCATAACTTGCAGAGCCATGACTAGAATGTATATTTCTAGGATGGTCATGGGAATCCAATCCAATGTAATTTATAGGGTCTAAGATATAGGAAGAATCAGATGACAGGTCATCCCTAGGGTACCCAGGTTCATACCAATTGGCCTTGACTAAAACATCCTAAAAAGTAGGGCAAAACTTGAGGTATATAAATTTGTTCCTTCAGTGTGATAGGAACAACAAATTGCAAAGGTTAGGAAGAAAACTATGTACCTTTAATTTCACTAGCTATTGCATATTGAGGTGGAGCATTGAAATCACCAACAATAACTAGGGTACAATAGTAAGAAATTTTTGTTCTTTAACAATAAATTCACCACCTCTTCCAAAGAGGAATTTCTTGAAATGTGACTAATCTTCAAGGCTACAAATTGATTCTAGGTTCAACTAACCAGTAGAGTCTTCAATTCTTATTAAGCCAACAATAAGTTTTCCCCAACAATGGTGCCAAAATGTTGGCGTAAGTTGATGGGCTGCCAACTTACACACAACAACAAATTGCACCTGGTAATGATTATGAACCTTTATAGTGACTATGTTGTAGAGGTCTTCAAATCTAAACCAAAGGATCACAATCCCTAGCCACAACACCAAAATGTTGGTTCCCAAAATAAATGCAACTCAAAACTCTAGAAAATTCCTAAATCACCTAGGCTAGGGATTGTTGTCAAGGTGATAGGAACAAGTTTATCAATAGTTTTTTGGTGATTTTGGACAACTATAGGAGTGGGTAGACTCCTTCACACTTCGAGCTTAGGTTATACTCTAGAGGGATATTCTAAGGGGTATACCTGAATAGGTATTGAGTTCAAACTAGATGAACAAATAAAAATACTAGACAACAAAACCCAACTCATCATCTTGACTCCAAAAGCTATCACTAAGTCACGAATGACTGGCTGCCACAAAACCCCTATATAGCTTATATAATTATGTGAATGTACATGCACAGGAAAGATGCTTTTTCCCTAAACCACAGGTGAATGATTTGTTTGATTTAAAAGAGTGTTTGATCCCTCTCCAATATGGATCAGTGCCTACTCCATTAGCAACAAAGTCATAGAATGCAAGGAGGAAGGAAAATGCATAGCATAGAATCAACAAAACTAAGCATACATTCTTATATATGACTCTAATAGATCTTTATATAATGGACATACTTAATAATCCAAAAGAGAACTAAAATGATTCATATGAAAAAAAATAATGGAAAATACAAACTCTGTATTAACTTGAATGCTCTCACAAATCTCCAAACATTTGTTACAATCATATCAAAAAATGTAAAAAGGAAAAACAGAAAACAGTGATTATATATTTACAAAAATCACTACAAATTCTCATGGAGGCATACATTACATTCATATTTGCATTATACAACCTTCCTACACTATGTTAAATACATCCCTTCACTAACAAACTAGATAAAATGTGTTTTGGTGCTAGAGAATACTCCTTAGGCTCTCCTAGACCAGACTATTGGTTTAATGACTAACCCTTAGAATATCTTGAAAACATGTATATATAGCATTATAATTCACACTGGTTACACCAACTTATAGCGCTACACTCAATCAATGAGTACACCCCATGATATATTAAATTTATGCCCAGATAAATGTCAGAGAAAATACACATTGGAATCCTGCCCATACCCTAGCAACTCTACAAAATCAGAAGGAGATTGCTTGCACTCTTTGTGTACTAGGAACATTAAAGAGGGAAGGCCCTAGATAACTACAATATCTTATTTGTCCTCCAAATGTACCCATGCATTGAAGAATTTCACATTTTCAGCTACCTGCATGGCATAGTTTTGCAAAGTCTTAAGATCTGAGTACAAATAAGCATTGAAAGTTTCTACATTCATTGCTCTAATTCCTAAAGTAGTTGTCCCTATCACCTTTGCTGATTTCAGACCAATTTCCCTATGTAATACTTTATATAAGATTATTACCAAGGCAATCTCTTTGAGATTAGCCCCTTTCATTCTGAAAATAATCTCAGAAGAGCAAGGGGGGTTTGTTCCAGACAAAGAAACAGTAGAGGGAGCCCTTCTGGCTCATGAGATTTTACATTCTATTCAGGAACATAAGATTCCAGCAATGTTGGTTAAGTTGGATATGCTAAAAGCCTATGATAGGGTTTCCTAGGCCTTTCTTTTGAAGATTTTGGGAAAATTTGGCTTTTCGAATAAATGGTGCAAATGGGTTTTTTCATGTCTTTCTGGTGCAAGTTTTGCAGTTCTTGTTAATGGGTCTCCTTCTCAATTTTTTAAGTCATCTCAAGGTTTAAGGCAAGGGGACCCTTTGTCACCCTTTTTGTTCATTATAGTGGCTGAAGGGCTTAGTAGATTGATTCTTTCTCATTGTTCCCTGGGCAACTGGAAAGGGGTGTCAATTCCTAGAGTTCCTTTTTCTATCTCTCATACTTTATTTGCAAATGATACATTGTTGTTTGGCACTCCTATTTCAGAAGTTAAGATTATAAAGAGAGTTTTGACTATTTACTGCTCAGCTTCAGGTTAGAAAGTAAATCAAGAAAAATCTAAAGTCTTTTTCTTTCATACTAGTCCTTTTGTGCAGAAGAGGATTGCTTGTAATTTGGGTTTTAAGATAGAGGTTCTCCCTTCTAAGTATCTTGGTATTCCTCTCTTTTCTAGAAATTCCAAGAATTCTTTTTGGAAGAATATGATTTCAAGTGTGCAAAGGAAAATAGCGAATTGGAAAGGAAAATGGTTGACCTTGGCTGGGAAAATTCTTTTGATTAAGACAGTTTTATCAGCTATGCCAATTTATTTGTTATCAGTTCTAAAGATGCCTAAAGGTATTATTTCTGATTTGAACAGTATTTTCATAAAATTTTTATGGAATGGTCCAAAAATTGAAGGGAAAAAAATTCCTTTGGTTTCTTTGGATAATATATGTTGTCCAAAACAATCTGGTGGCACTAGTATTCATAACTTGGAAGAAAAGAATAGGGCTTTAGGGGCAAAATTAGCTTGGCAACTTTATGATAATTCTCAAGCTAAGTGGTGTAAATTAATGAGAGCAAAATATTTGGATACTGCTTCTCCTGAAAGAATTTTTACAGTGTTCAATCCCCCTTCGGGTTCTAAGATTTGGAACTTCATTACTAATTGTACAAATGTTATTTCCCCTTACCTCTCTTGGGTAATTCATGATGGTCATTCTGCTTTGTTTTGGGATGATTCGTGGAATAGTCATCCACCATTATCTCAATTAGAAGGTTTGCTGGAGGCTAGGGAAATACTTAGTCATCTATGGGGGACTAAAGTTAGAGATTATATTGTTTCAGATTCTAATTCCTCATCTATTTTTGGAAGTAGATGGAGAGATTTTTCTGATATTCCCTTTCCAATTGAGCAAAAGGAATTTTTAAAGAATGTTCTTAAGTTACGTAAGGTCTTTTTGTCAGATAGCCAAGATGAATTAATATGGTTGCCTTCTAAGTCTGGAAAGTATTCGGTCAAACAGGGTTATCAAAGTATTTTGGATAGAGATTTAGTAGTTACTAGAGATTGGCCTTTCAAACTTTGCTAGAGTAATTCCTGTCTTCCCAAGGCTAGAGCTTTTGCTTGGCTAGCTTTGAAGAATAGGATTCTTACTAGTGACAGATTGGTTAAACTTGGGATTACTCATCCTTTCAATTGCCCTCTTTGTGAGGAGCAGGAAGAAGATGTTAATCATTTACTTCTTAGATGTTCTTTCTCCTTCCAAGTTTGGATTTTGATTTGTGCTAAGCTGGATTGGCTGGGTCCTCTTCCTAATTCAGTTCTCCAATTATTTCAAAGCTGGCCTATTCTTTATAAAGATTCTACTTTTTCTACAGTTTGGTTGGTCTCTCCTAGTATTATGGTTTGGAACTTATGGCTTGAAATAAATGCTAGGATTTTCAAAAAGGTTAAATCTTCTGTAGAACAAGTCTTTGCTAAGATCAAAAAATCAATTTCAGAGACAGTGACCTCTCATCTTCTTTTGAAAGGTAAGGGTTCTTTAGTGTTTTCCAGTTGGGATGCAAAGATCTTGAATAATTGGAAGTTGTTATGTGTGCCTAACTCCAATTGTTTTGTTCAAAGTAAGAAAGCTGATTGAAAATCCATTACATGGTTGCCACCATGTCAAGATTTTATTAAATTGAATTTTGATGGTGCCAGTCGAGGTAATCCAGGGCTTGCAGGTGCAGGTTGTGTTTTAAGGAATTGTGCAGGAGAGGTTCTTAAAGCTCTCTCTGAAATTGGGTCACTGCACTAATAATGAAGCAGAAGCCCTTTCCTTAATTATGGGTTTAGAAATGGCTCTCAATATCCATATTAAGAATATTGTTATTGAAGGAGATTCTTTGATTATTATTAATGCTTTCAAAATTAGATCTTCACCTTCCTGGAAGCTTAATTATTTCATTCAGAAGGCAGTCAATATGCTAGATTTATTTGACTCTTTTCGAATCCTACATACTTTTAGAGAAGGAAATAAATTACCTGATTTACTATCGAATGCAGCTTGTGATTAGAGAGAAGAGTTAGTTGAATGGAATCACATGTCAATTCTTCAGCCGAATGGTAGTTTGGATATTATTAACGAAGACAGTCATGTTTGTGTAAGGAGGTAGGGATTGTAAGGTCTCAGAATGGGTTATTGGTGCATCGGCCAAGGTGTCAAAAGTTCTCATTAATAATAGTTTGTCTCCCTAAAGCTTGACTGTGTTCTATTGTGTTGATATGGAGAAAATTGTGTTTTTGACATTTCGGGGTGTTGTGAGGTTGAGTTTTGTCGATGGTTGTGTGTTGGTCCATTGTCGAGGTATCAACCATGGGTTTGAGGGATCCGCTAATAGTGTTCTTTCGGTGTGACTTTTAAAACCTTGGCCGATCTCTGATACACCTGTCGGTGTGACTTCCCACATCAGTGAAGCCCTCTATAGCTCTCTCGATACGACAATGGAGGTTAACCTTGTATATACTTTGCACGACTCACTATTGCCAGTAATTGAATGTATCTCCAACCCGGTCTCACCATTACGGCCGGTCATCCTTTGTTTCTAATTCAATGCATCTTCTCAATGTACATTAGTAACATACAACCTTGACATACACTTGCGAGATACCCACGAAATGACTCTCAACATGCTTTTGCAATATACACATGATATGACTCTCATTTATGATATACACACAAAATCTATACTCAGTGATCTTGGCATATAGTTGCGAGATACCCACGAAATGACTATCAACATGCTTTTGTGATATACACATGAAATGAATATCAACATGCTTTTGCGATATACACACGATATGACTCTCATTTGTGATATACACACATTATGACTCTCATTTGTGATATACACACAAAATGTATACTTAGTGATCTTGATATACATTTATGAGATACCCACAAATTAACTCTCAACATGCTTTTGTGATATACACACGTAATGACTCTCATTTGTGATATACACACAAATTGTATACTCAGTGATCTTGACATACATTTGCGAGATGCCCACACAATGACTCTCAACATGCTTTTCTGATATACACATGAATTGACTCTCATTTGCGATATACACACAAAATGTATACTCAGTGATCAACTCAAATCTTACGCCAATATAAATCTCTACAGCCTTGCAACCGTAAATCTTTGCACAGAAACATTTGAATCTATAGAATAGAAAGACAATCTTCTCTGAAGCATTTTCTTTCATTGATCAACATTATTTTTATCTGTAAAGATTTCTTTTTGTTGGTGAATTTTCTCTTGTGGGCCCGATGCTTCGATACTTCCAAACTATCTTTCAGTGGAATTTTGTGCCAATAGTGTTGTGTTTCTTCGAAGGTTATAAATTCTTCTTCCTTTGGTGTGACTTCAATTCTCAGTGGAACATTGTGTCCTCGGTGAGACTCTTCTCCGTGTTGCATTGATATGGTGATGGTTACTCTCTAACTTTGATGAGACCCAATCTAAAGTCTATCCAACAGTTACTTTATGATCATTCACTTGGTGGAAGATTTTTGTCATTTTAATGATGAAGTTGAAAGTTCTTTTGTTTCTAGCAACGGAAGGGAAGTGCTTATGTTTCCTTGTTTTCATTTACATCCTTTAGTTGGTTTCTCTATTTTTTCTTTTCTAACGCTATGGTTTTAGTGCAGATTGCAAATTTTGTGAGTTTTTAGTTTGACTTGCATGTAGGTTTATCACAGGCTTCGAGTTTGAAGCCAAAGTCAAGGAAATGTTTCATGATTTGTTCCTTCTGCTTCTTCTCCAACTTCCTCCTCCTGCTCATTTTGGCATAGATGTGGACTAAGTTCAATAGGGACCTACTATTTTTGGTCTCCCTCTAATAGGCCTTTGTAATGTAATTGAATTTTGCTTTAGACTTTTGGTGGCAAATAGGGAGAATGTTTGGTTCATGGCACTATTATCTATTGTATTTGCCATAAAAAAAAATTTATATTATAGCTGGGTTGTAGTTAGGTTTTTTCAGGGCTATAACCGGAGGTTTTCTTCCCCTGGTTCTTTCTTGCTAGTATGCCCTTTCTAAACCAGGTTTTTGTAATTTGCATTATTATATTTTAATAAAATGTTCAGTGGCTTTGCCACTTTTTCTTTAAAAAAAACACTTTAAAATGTGTTGTCCAATTTTTCTATTTTGGGCCATATGCATATTGGTCAATTTTCCCTTTCTTTATCAATCTTTCTCCTTTATCATGAACTTCAACATTTTCTCCCTTTATGGGAAAACTATTACTTTTTTGAACCATGGAGACATCTTCCTTTCTTTGACACTTTGTCTTTACTTTCTACCTCATTTATACCTTATCGGCAAATTCTCATTTTCTTGAACTTGGCTTGTATTCTCATTTTCCCTCTTGTCAGAGAATCTTCATTTTCTTGAACTATTTCTTGCCATTTTCTTTTTCTTTCCTATTTGTCTTATCAGTGAATTCCAAATTTTCAAAACTAGCAAGCCCTTTGTCTTTTGTCGACAAATTTTATCATTTTCAAACTTTGACTACTTCTCATCTTTTCTCACGCATCTGCCTTTATCAACAAATCTTTAATTTGCCTAACTTTATCTATTAGTTAGAAAAATCAACCGTGGAAAACTTTCTCTTTTTCCTTCTATCTCCTTAGTTGGTAATTTTTTATTTTCCCAAACCATTCTCTATTGCCTCTTTTATCAAAAAACTTTCAAAATCATGAACTAGTTAACTAGTTTGGCTTTCTGTCAATTCCCCGACCAAACACTTTTCCCTAGTCAATTCTCTACATTTTGCCTTATCAAAAAAATGCACATTTGTGAACCTTGCCTTTGGGAGTTGCATTGTTTCTTTCCTACCTTATTAGAAAGTTTGTTCTTTTTAGAACTTTCCCCTTCTTGTCATATTTCTTCTCTGTCAGCAAATCTACCCATTATCAAACTTCATCCTTTATTGACAACTTGTGCTCATCATGAACCTTTCCATTTTTCTTCACTATCAGTAAAATGGTTGTTGGTGAAACCCCTCGTTGGTGAACCTGTAGGTTCATGAACCTCCAAATTTTCCAAAAAGTAGTTTCCATCCTTTAAATTTTTCCTTCTTTACCTTGGAAAACAAACACTTGCCTTGGCCTTTGATGCTTCTATCTTCTATTGATGAACTTGTTGGTTTGCAAACCAACACTTTCACCAACAAAGACACTTCGATTCCTTTGTTTTATTCTTCTTCTACTAATGAAACACATGCCCTCCTTCAACTTCTATTGGTGAATACAAATGTCAGTGAACTGGCAAAATCCCAAAGTTATGAACAAGTTCGTAAGTTTAGGAAATCGCCGATTTGCTATCAAAGGGCAAAAAATGAGAAAAAAATTATAAGGTATTAACACAAAAGGGCACAGGGGGCTTTACTTAGAGAATTTAGAAAACTAACCCCTAAAGGATTTCTTTGATTAGATTTAAATGGGGGTTTTAGCTGTAAGGGCAAAATGGGGAATCCTAATAGATTTTTGATGGATTTTGGGGCAGAATAATGTATTTTGAGTGTTGGTTTTCTAGACACCAACACATTCAATAATTGATCTCTCTACATTCTTCCTAGTTGCCTCCTCTGACCCATTTATATCTTGCATCTCCTGTATGGTCTCCACATGATGGCCTCTGGCTGCAGCCTATCAAAATAATCCTCGAGAAGAGTAAATCACAATGTCTCCATGGTCCTCTTAGCTCATAGGCATGTGCTTTTGGGTTGGTCCTAATAGTATCTATCAGATAACCCATTGGCCTCATGTACATAATATGCTTGAATGTCCACACCTGTAGGAGAGTGGATATCATCAAGCTATGTGACACTACTATACATAGTGACCCAAATCATAGTATAAGTGAGAAAGTATACTCCGTCACCAGGAGTATGCTATCCTCTACTCCTCTATCACTCTAATGGCATGATCCAGGCCCCCTGTGTAGGTGAGTGCCTTACCCATCCTATGTAACAACAAGTGTGATGATAGTGATCATGATGCGACAAATGATTGGTATAATAGTCGTACCCCACTCTGAGTATCTACTATCGATGTTTCCTCGAGAGCTTGATGGTACTGTGTGTCTAAGATAGTATACTTAGCTCATGCAAGTGTATTCCTTATACCTCTGATCTATGACCCTAATTGCCTCACCACACATAGGTAATCACAATATCTTGTACACATCCTCTAAAATCATTGTCATCTCTCCCATCAGTAGATGAAATGTGGATATATTTGTGTTTGACCGCTCCATGATTGCCATCAAAATAACACAATGGTATGTCATTATGGGCATAGTGTACACCCACCATAGTCCAACATCTTGTAGATGTCCACTCTCTACATTTGGAAGTGTGCTCAATCAACTACACAATAATGTGAATAGATGACCACCAGCATGCTCTCCTGTACCCAATAGATCATATAGCAGAAAAAGTACAATATACATAAGATCTTGAGCATATTTACTTTATCAATAAATTCACAAATCAAAATAAGCCTGGTCCTGGGACCTAGGTGCCTAGACTAGTCTGGGGTGCTTAGGGAGGACCTAGGCACCTAGAAGGGTCTGGGGTGCTCAGGAAGAACCTTGCCACCTAGCAGTGTCTGGGGTGCCCCAAGAGGACAATGGCACCCTAGGATCCACTAAAGAGTGTCTCGAGTCCATTCCTACCTTAGAATTTGACAAAAACATTAAATTTAATCATTTACAAGAAGGACAGTAGCCTAACTCATGCTCGTCAAGTCCCTGTGCCACATGGCTCCATAGTACCTCCAGCCTCGGTGGTCAGTATTCCTTCGACTCAACATGTTGGCTCTCCTTGCTTCTTCTCCTCAAAAAAATTGATAATGGCAATGGAATGGTAAAATGTGAGAACTCCTTTTACTATTAATAGTAAAAAGGTAGAACTCCCTATTATTATCTTGGGTCGAAAGCTTTCTTTTCTCTAGACATCTCTTCCTCTAAACATTGATAACTCAGGCTAGGGAGTTTGGATTCGAGTGTTTTGGGTTGCATTGGAATCTTGGTTCCACCATCTTCACAACCATATGCTTTGCATTTCAAAATTATTCATTATAATGATCCTATCGAAGCATATTCACCAACCTTCTCTCTCTAGAAAGTCAAAGTGGAAAGATAGCCACCTTGTTTCTACATCCTGAAGTAGCAAGTAGAAACATGGGGCATATATCTACCCCTAAATTTCTCTCATCATGTTTCCCCTTTAGAGATTTTTGAATTGAAATTTACATCTATTGGTTATTGCAGGATTATCTTATCTAATGTTGTGGTTTGCAAGATCACAGACTGGGGGCTTAACCCTCTTGTTTGGCGATGATATGCATCCTCTATAGTATCCTTTTTTATATCCTTTTTGCAATATGTTTTTAATCTCCTATCCTTTAGCTTGCATATGCACGTAGTGTCATATGGCCACTAAAGTGGGGGCTAAATTTAACGTTGTTAATTGTGTACACTTGTATGTAGGCACAATTTCACTATGTTTATCTCCTCTCTTTCCCAAGCCTAGTCCTTTTTTAGGTCCACCCTTAAAGCCCTCCTTTAACCTCCTTTATAGAATAAGTCATAATACTGATTAAAGTTCCATCATGACCTCGATCGATAAATGAAGATTCAGAGTTAGCCTTGTTGGCAAGAGACACTATATGGTTTCATGGTTGTTGTCATTGATGGCAACAAAGGTTATCCCACATATCCGTAGGACATGGTGTGTCTCTACCGGAAGTCAGAATGAAGATTATTGTGGTCTAGTAAACAAGAACAGAGCATGTGGCAAGGTCCGATAGACTGGTTTGGATCTCTCAGAGGAAGTATCTTGGTAAAGTACAGTTTTGGGGAAGTCAAGAGGACTAACTTGAGTAATAGATTCCAAGGTTGTACCCTCCGGTGATAAATGAGGTAAAAGATATGAATACTTGAGTACCGGGTTCCTAAGTGACAGTGTGAACAGAGGAAGAACTGACTGACAGAACATCAGACTATTCTCTGGATGTGTTACTGATGATGGTAAAGGTTGTGAAGGCATGAATCATGTTTGGCCGACATGATAAATGATTTATACAAGCATGGTTTTGATCCGCATTACTTGGCATGGAAGGATTTAGCTGACTAATCAGAGTTTGTGAAAAGAATTGACTATTCTGGATGCCGACTTGAAAGGTGATGAAATTACTTGTGCGGATATATATAAAGGATGGATTTAGTTGTGAGAAGTGTTGAAAAAGAAAATGGTGTATGAAAATAAAAGCAGAGTAGAGCAGAAGCAGTAAGGAAGGTCTGGTATGTGAAAGGAAAGCAGCATAAGAGAAGAGGAAAGATGAAGTGCAGCAGATCAGTGTACTAAGTCTAACTGGAACTAAACTCCAGCATATGTAGATGCTTCTAATCAGTTCAAGTATTGTATAACATTCTCTTGTAGACAGTGTGTCTCCTTGTAGGCAGTGTGCCTCTTTTTGTGAGCAGTGTGCTTGGGCAGTGAGCCCTAATTGGCAAGTGCCATTTTGTATTTCCTTATTCTTCTAACAGAGAATAATCTTTGGGTTAATCACCCCGTGGTTTTCTCCCTTAATAGGGTTTCCACGCCAAAAATACTGTGTCATGTGTCTCTCCTTTTCATGGTAATGTTTGCTTATTTGAATTAATGTTGTATTGATTAATAAAAAAGTTGTAAAGAAGAATTAATTAGGATAACTGATTCACCCCTCCCCACCTCTCAGTTATCAACAATTAGTATCAGAGCTAAGTTCCTCCTAACAGAGTCTAACAACTTGAGGAAGATCTAGGAATCCAAATGGATACATATGGTCTAAAGGAGCAACTCAAGACTACCCTTGAGGATCTTGAATAGTCAAACCTTGAAGTTAATGAATTAAAGGAAAGACTCAAACAGTCTGATGATTTCATGAGAGAACTAAAAGACAAATTAAGTCTCTCTATGAAAAAGAGAAAGGAGTTGCTTCAGCAATTGGCAAGACAAAGTGAAGCTAATGATGCAAATGAAGAGCTGACTAAAAAAACCAAGTTATGTGAAAAGTTATCAAAAGAAGTCATTATGATAAGACATGAAATGGAATCAGGAGTTATAAAGTTTACCCAAGAGATTGAAGAGAAAAGAAAAACTGAAGATGATCTAAGACAATCTCTCAAGGAGAAATCAAAAGATTGCCACCAAATGGATAGAATTATCAAACATCTTGAATCTGATCTTGAAGATGCTAAATAAAATGAAGAAAAACTTGAGGATCAAATTGTCTCTCTCAAAAGGGATCTTCAATCAGCAAATGAATATAAAGAAAAATTCAAGATAAGTTCTGCTCAACTTGAAATTCTTCTTGGAAGTCAAAAAAGGGCAGATGACAAGTGTGGTTTGGGATATGAGAAAGGAGAAAGCTCTAGATCCGGTCAGAAGAATTTTGGTTCAGAAAATCCAAGGAACTGACCTAGAAGACCTCCGGTAAGACAGCCTAATGCTCAAAGATATCCATCTTTCAATGGATACTGCCACAGCTGTAATCTCTTTGGTCACAAAGCTAATCAGTGCAGAAAGAGAATGAATCAGACTAATTCTTCCTTCTCCGGATAGTGTTTTAACTGCAAAAGGTATGGTCACAAATCTCATGAATGCAGAAATATGAAAATGAACAAATCATTCAATGGTAGATGCTTTGCATGCAATAGAATAGGTCATTTGGCTAATCAATGCAGATCAAGTGGATATCAATCAAATATACAAAAAAATGTTGTTTGCCAAATCTACAATAGGTCCAGTCATAGTGCAAAAGTCTATAGAAGCAAGAATCAGGACAAAAAGGGTCCGGTATATCATTATCAAAATAAAGACAAGGGTAAACAAAAGATGAATGTGGATGAAGTTAAAAGTGAGATGAGCAAGATTTGGGTGAAGAAAAGTTCTAAGAATGTAGAGGTTGGATCCGCACCAGACTCTGGTGCTGATATTCCTTCCAGAAATTAAAAGTGAGCTCTAGCTCAGGGGGAGACACAAAGAAAACCTTGTTCCCCCAGCTAGTCAAGTGGTGCCAGAATTGGCACAAGAAGAGGATGTGGATTAAAAGGTTTGTAGATATGAATCTTGAGATGATCCAATTCATATTTCAGAGGTCCGCATGAAGTTGTGAAGAAGTTGTGATCAATCAAGCAGAACTAGTTCTGGGAGATGCTCAGGAGTAACAAAGGATTACAAAAAGGTCTGGTGAGATTCGGAAGTGCATTATTCTATTTTGCAGACTAGACAGAGGGTTTGGGATGTCCTTGTGATGTGTCATCTTGAATCTGTTCATGCTTTGGAAAATTCACATAATGTTCATAGATCCGACAGATCCGGTTCTTCAAGTCATCTGAATAAGGCCAACCAGAATAATGTAGGTCGAGCATTTATTGTGGTCTAATATTAGGGTTTACGGAGCAATATAAGGGTTCTCTCTTCAATCACTTGTTCATTCTGCACTCAAGAAGAAGCGAAAAGTGGAGCTCTACAACGAAATTCATCAAGTTCATCTAAGATCATTTACAGAAGTCATTACATCTAGAAATCAATCCAACCATCTCCATGTAACCGAAGGTGCATAAGGTATTTTCTATTTTCAATATCTCACTGCAAATTTTTTGAAAAATGGCTACTCTGAATATAGTAAAGATCTCAGATAGGCCCCAACCTGAATTTAAGAAACACCCATACAAGTCATTGGAGGTAGATCCCTTAGGAGCATTCTCTAGTGTTCCACATGGCATTTTACACACAGAAGACATTAGGGTTTACATACATGCAAGTATTGAGGAATTTGGGGAATTCAAATTGAGAGACATCTATCACAAACAACTGATAGACAATGCTTTTGAGCTTAAACCAGAGTATAAGGGTATCCAAAAGAAACATTTTGATCAATTCATTCATTTCCCCTGCTTTGAAGAAGATGAATGGGTCCGGTACGTATTGAGTAGGGTGCATGACAACTTCCTATGGCTGGATAAACCCTGCAAGATCACAAAAGAGGCAATTAGGGCAGTAACTAGTCTATACTCTTCCGGAGGGATACCTATCCTCAAATCTGTCAAAAACAACATTGTAACTAAGGCCACTGGATCAAAATTTGATAAGAGGGCAATGACCATTGAAGATATTTCTGATCCGGATATCAAGTTTGCATCTATGATAATAGGATACAAGATTTATCACTCCAGTAGGGAGAATTCAGTATCCGGAACTACAGTATATACTACCTATGAGATGTTGAGAAAGAATGCAAATTATGATCTCTATGAACTTCTTTTAAGCCAATTAATGGAAAATATACAAAAGATCAAAAAGGACAAAAAGAATTCTTTCAAGTATGGTACACTTATATTATGTCTATTTTTCTACTTCATGAATGAGCTGCCCGGATCAAGTGGATGGGTATGGCAGAATGACAAACCGGTAGCAGTCCATATCAAAGATTATTTACATGGACTTGGGGATGCCAAAGCAAGAAATACAGCCCTATGGGGATACTTCAAAAACTTCCAGAGTGTGATGCAAGCAAGAGAAAGAATTCCCCAGTCTCTTGTTGAAAAATACAAAGACTCAATCTGCTTTATGGTTGATACTGATCAGTGCCTAATGGAAGCAGTAGAACCAAGGACAGTTTGGATCATGCCCATGGGGTATGAGGTTCATGAACAGATTGTGGAACTGCATGTTCAACACATGCTGAGTCAGCCCAAAGATCCAAAGGTAGAAAGGTTTGGAACCTTTGAGGAGGTGAGTGTGAAGATCCATGTGGAACTTAGAGAACCTAAGATTAAAAGGAAGGTGAGAAAAGAAGTAGAACATATTGCCCAAGGCCTAGGCATCTCAAAGGAAGCACTTGATGCCAACCGGGAAAAGAGGCGAAAGGCTGAGGAAGAGAAGAAAGAGGCAGAAAAGAAAAGAAAGAAAAGTACTCCGGTGGAAACCTCATCCCAGACCAGATTATCAAAAGGATCTACACCTGTCACAACCAAAAGCTCAAAAACATCAAAATCAGAAGGTCAAACATTCGGTAAAGGAGAGAAAAGGTCTAAAATAAAAGCCACAAGGGCTTATGCAAGTCAGAAAAATGAAGAGGAAACCAAATCAAATGAGGGGGTAAAGGAGATAAAGAAACAGAAGAAGAAATCATCCGGTAAACACCCAATCAGTCAAGGAGAAGAAGAGAAGGAAGAGGAATTTGTTGAAAAACCTACTCTCTCCTTAGATGATATAGTAAAAGCAGTCACTATGGATGGCAACCTTCAACCCCTAACAGAATTCTATGATGGCTATAATGAAGCAGATAAAAGGATTCTGGAGGAAGCCACAGTTAAGTTCTTGAACATTTATAACAAAGCATTTATCAAAATTATATCTCTGATCCCTAAAAGCTTGGAGAAGGAACTAGAATCAAGAAAGAACACTACCCAAGCTAAAGATCTTGAGATCCAGGAACAGATAGCTATTCAGCTATATCCTTCAATTGATCCCAAGACAATGAACATAATATTCAAAGACTGCAAGGATGAGTTCAAGAGCAAAGCAAGAATGAATCAGCTCATGCTTGGTGAGACTGACAAGGTGGCCAAGGATACAGAAGAAATCCTTTGAAAGGCCTTCAAAAGATTTAATCTTCCTGTTGTGCAGGACCTGAGTACTGATCCTTCATCCACAAGTGTTGCAGAAGAAACTTCTGAGAAAGCGACAGAAGAGGTGAGCCCTGAACAGACCAACATTTCTCCTCTGGTTTCCCCTATAGTCTCCAGATCCAAAGAAGAAGAGAAATTACAGGAGAAAGAAGCAAAGGTGAAGGAAAAAGAAGGTGACAGTGCAAAGATTGTAGAAGGATAAAAGACTTCACTAGAGAAAACCACAACTGCTAGTGGTGGGAATATAGAGAGAGAGAGAGAGAGAGAGAGAGAAAATTCCAAAGGACAGCTCCAAGGCTGCAGAAGAGAAGAAACATCTGTCTCTAGAAAGAGACACTGCACAAACTGTCCAAAAATTTTTGAGCAAAGAAACATTAGAGATTGATGAACTGGAGCTTCTACAAGGTCCATTCAATTTTGATTCTCTTTCTCTAGTACAGACAATGAAGATAGCTTCATTTGCACATGCTAAGGAAAATGAAAAACTCCTCAAGTCTCATATGGAAGACTGTGAGTTGATAGAAGCTACATCTGGAGTGCTGGAGAAGATCATACCATCCTTTCAGAAGGATCCCATAGCCTCCTCTTCCGGTAATCTCAAAACCTTAGTTAGCAGTGTTAGTACACATTTTAATTCTCTAGAAAAATTAGCTAAAGAAAAGGTCCGGAAGGAGTTTTTGGATAAGAGATTCTAAGAGGTACAAGGATTAATCTCTAATGATAGGAGAAATATGTGTATTGGAATAAAGAGCTTAGAAAATGCTCTTAAGGATGGCGGTGACATTTACAAATTTTGTATCTTTGGTCAAAAGCAACGGTAGAAATTGAGAAGAAAATAAAAGAGGAACAGGATAAACTACTGAGTTTGTCTCAAAGTTTTGATCCTCTCTCTTCCTCCATAATAAATCAAGAGTGTCAAACTATTGCAATCACAAATACAATAAAGAATTTTGAGAAGGAAAGGAAGAATATAATTAACCGGATGGGAGAACTTAGAAGGATTATTATCCCCAAGTTAGAGGCCATGCATGAGGCCTTAAGTGATGCTCAGACTACCGCCCAAACCAATGATCCGATAGATCTTAAGAGGGCAGAAGCTTTTGCATTTTTATTGAGTGGTCACATTTCAATTTTGGATAGAATGAAGCAAAGTTGGGCTACAGAACTCATCCAGTTGAAGACATCCTTTGCAGACATTCTTTAGTTTATGTGAATATGTGATATACGACTAAGTATAGTAAAATTTTTGACAATTTTGGTGTGCAGACCCTACCCTTTGCCATTGATGTCAAAGGAGGAGTGAGGAGCAGTGAAAAATGAGGAATCCAACTAAGGGGGAGCTCCAAAAAATGTATATAAAGACAGAGCATCAGCCAAGGGGGAGCATAGTCATTTTTCACTAAGTGTTGCCATCAATGCCAAAGGGGAAGATTGTTGGCAAGAGACACTATATGGTTTCATGGTTGTTGTCATTGATGGAAACAAAGGTCATCCCACATATCCGTAGGACATGGTGTGTCTCTACCGAAAGTCAGAATGAAGATTATTGTGGTCTGATAAATAAGAACAGAGCATGTGGCAAGGTCTGACAGACTAGTCCGGATCTCTCAGAGGAAGTATCTTGGTAAAGTGCAATTTTGGGGAAGTCAAGAGGACTAACTTGAGTAATAGATTCCAAGGTTGTACCCTCCGGTGATAAATGAGGTAAAAGATATGAATACTTGAGTACCAGGTTCCTAAGTGACAATGTGAACAGAGGAAGAACTGACTAACAGAACATCAGACTATTCTCTGGATGTGTTACTGATGATGGTAAAGGTTGTGAAGGCATGAATCATGTTTGGCCAACATGATAAATGATTTATACAAGCATGGTTTTGATCCGCATTACTTGGCATGGAAGGATCCAGCCGACTGATCAGAGTTTGTCAAAAGAATTGACTATTCCGGATGCTGACTTGAAAGGTGATGAAATTACTTGTGCGGATATATATAAAGGATGGATTTAGTTCTGAGAAGTGTCGAAAAAGAAAATGGTGTATGAAAATAAAAGCAGAGTAGAGAAGAAGCAGTAAGGAAGGTCTGGTATGTGAAAAGAAAGCAGCATAAGAGAAGAGGAAAGATGAAGTGCAGCAGATCAGTGTACTGAGTCTAACCAGAACTAAACTCCAGCATATGTAGATGCTTCTAATCAGTTCAAGTATTGTATAACATTCTCTTGTAGACAGTGTGTCTCCTTGTAGGCAGTGTGCGTCTTTTTGTGAGCAGTGTGCTCGGGCAGTGAGCCCTAATTGGCAAGTGCCATTTTGTATTTCCTTATTCTTCTAACAGAGAATAATCTTTGGGTTAATCACCCCGTGGTTTTCTCCCTTAATAGGGTTTCCACGCCAAAAATACTGTGTCATGTGTCTCTCCTTTTCATGGTAATGTTTGCTTATTTGAATTAATGTTGTATTGATTAATAAAAAAGTTGTAAAGAAGAATTAATTAGGATAACTGATTCACCCCCCCTCTCAGTTATCAACAAGCCTAACATTTATAGCAAACTCAGGCCTTGAAATGACCCTAGGCCCAGGGCACCTGAGCACCTTGGTCCCTTTCGTACTTCATGGGATAATTTTAAGTTACAAGTTTACCTTTATGTTTCTTAGTCTGACCCTAGATCTAAATTTGATTTTGAGCGTGTTATGTCGACATTTTGATTTGAATTACTCTCTTTCTATAAGCCTTGTATAAAGGTAAGTGAACTGAATCAGCTTAAAAGGATATTTTTAGAATCACACTTGATGTGAACAAGCTCTCTATTGCCATTACTCTCTATGCTATTATTTATTGCAAGTTTTTGATCAAGTGGAGATCTACTTCACCCTTAGAAAGATTTCAATGAAGACTAGAGCATGAGCTCTTGAGTCTAACTCATGAGCTCCTAGGTTGGAACACTTTGTATGATTGGGGGAAGGGTTGGAACCACCAACTTGAGTTTGGCTTGAGTACCTTGTTGCAAATATGTGTCTAATCAGTGTTGTCATTGATGTCAACATATCCTTGTTCTCATTGGAGTCTACTGTATCATATTCTAAAAGACTTGTATGTTGAGGATATTGAGAAAATTAGCCTCTCCATAAGAAACAAGTGAGTTACATATCTCTCTGTAAGAGATAGTGAAGATAGTGTAGTTTAGTGAAGTAGATTGCTCAGCATTCCCAGTGAGATGAAGATTAGAGTCTACGGATTAAAGTGTTTGTAGAGGATTGTCTGAAGGTGCTCCAGTTATGATTTAAGAGGTCTACATGAAGTATTGATGAACTTATGGCCATCTGAGTATAACAAAGTTTTTATAGTGTTCAGAGGTGACAGAGTGACAGGAGTATGGTCCGGATTGATCTGCATTGGAATATTATGATCTTTAGATCTAGAGGTATGTTTGGGATTTCAATGTGTATCCTCAACTCAAGTGGTTTGTGGTTTGGAGGTCCACAAGCAATCTTTCTAGTGTGACAGTCATGACAGTTGGTGTTCTTGAGTTTCTGGATGGAGATGCCAGTGTTTCTGGTGAAGTGAGGTGGTGTGGTTGTTCTTGTGGTGGTCTCTAGATCATGTGCCTACTGTGTTGATGGTCCGCATTGAGGAGTGAGCTCATGATTGAAGATTTGTCCTTGGGTGCTGCTATTCTTTTCAGTCTTGGCTAACCAGATGCTTTGTGCATATTGCAGATGATCTAAGTGAGGTTCTATGAAGTGAGGCATGGTGTTCAAGGAAGATTTGGATCCTGGCTATGTTTGGCTGACAGTATAGTGATTCTCATTAAGTCAGATGTTTGTAGTGCTAAACTTGATGTTTATTCCAAGGTTGATAAAGCATATAAATATGTGGAAATGTATCGTTGTGCAAAAATGGTAAGATCTTAAGAAAGTAGGAAAGGTAGAGCAGAGAAGAAGAAGAGCAAAAGAGGAAGAGCAGTAAAGTATGAGGAGGTAGTGAAGAAGCGTTTGGGGGTAGAGCAGAAGTATAGTGTGCTTCAATGGAACTAAACCTTGCATGAAGAAGATGTTGTTTTCAATTCAATCTTTCTATGATAAACTTATAAATATTTCTGTAGGCAGTGAGCCTCTTGGAGCAGTGAGCTCTAGGAAGTGCACCTTGAAGGCATGTGCTTTCCCCATTTTCTATTCTTTTAATAGAGAATAAATCTTGTGGGTTAACCCCCACTATGGTTTTTCCTTTAACTGAGTTTTCATGTAAAAATCCTGGTGTTATGAGTGTTGATTATGTTTATGCTCATGTGTTGTTGATTCATGCTTTCATTGTTATATCATTCATCTATTATTAAGTGGTAAAGAATTTTAATTACAGCAAAGGGTAAAAGTTTTTGTGACAACTGATTCACCCCCCCTCTCAGTTCCCTGCCCTAATTTCAACAATTGGTATCAGAGCCAGTTCCTCTAAAAGAAGCTTGACCGCTTGAGGAGATCTAAGACGTTGACTTACAAGAAGGATAGTCCGAGATTTGATGGAACAAATTACTCTCTGTAGAAGAGTCACATGGAGTACCATTTAGAATACATGGATGATGCTTATTGGTTGATAACTAAGGATGGGTATAAGCCTCTGAAGAAATGTCCTTCAACTCCAGATCAACTCAAAGATGCTAAAAACAACATTCGATCTAAAGAAGCTTTGTTGAGTGCTCTGACTAATACAGAAATGACATGTTCTGGAATTGAAAACTACTCATGAAATCTAGAAGAAGTTGGAAACTCTATATGGAGGTGATGAACATGTCAAATGTGCTAAGTTGCAGAGTCTGAAGGGTAGATATGAAAATTTGAGGATGATTGAAGATGAAAACATTACTTCCTACATGTAGAAGGTGAATGAACTTGTGTGTGGTATCTTGTGTGCTAGTGGAAAACTAGAAGAATCAAAGATTATTTGCAAGGTGCTTAGATCCTTACTTGCTTCATACAAGAAGAGTTAATGCTATTGAGGAAATTAGGACTATGACAACTCTTACAAGAGATCAGTTGGTTGGCAAGCTCTCAGCATTTGAAATGAGTGAGTTTGGTGATTCTATTCCTAAATCTAAATCTGCATTTAAGGCCAGTGCTTTTTGAAAGAAAAGATTTGATCCAGGTGAAAGCTCTTCAAGAAGACTAACCAGATTTGAGAAGGCAAGGAAGGATCTTGAAGAAGATGAATCAGAGCTTGATGAACTTAAAGCCCTTTTTGCCAAAAGACTAGCAAGAGGATATGGTAAGTATGAAGGAAAGTTGCCTTTCAAATGTTTTGCTTGCAATAAGATTGGTCATTTTGTTTCAAGATGTTCGGAGAGGGTTTCAAAGCTAAACCCTAACCAACCTAGGGTTCAAAAGAAATGCTACTATGTCTAAGAAACTGCTGAAGAAGGAGTCACTAATTATGAATCTAACAAGGGAAGTACCTCAAGAAATGAATGGGTGTTCATTGCCATCAAAGAAGAAGATCTAGTGCCTATTGAATCTATTGGTTGTGTGAATGTGGAAAGAGCCTTGGCTACTCAGGTTGAAGAATAGGATGAATGGGTAATTGATAGTGGATGCTCTCATCATATGACAAGTGATAAGAGTAAGTTTGTAAGTATAGAAAGGTATGAAGGTAGAATTGTGAAGTTTCAGAGACAATTCAACTGGTAGAATCTGTGGCAGAGGATCCATCTCTCTTGATGGTATGAATAACACTAATGATGTTTTGTATGTAGAAGGACTAAAGCATAATCTTCTCAGTGTTGAACTGTTGGTTGACAAGGGATATGATCTCTAATTCAAGGATGGAAAATATAGAATTTTGGAAATCTCTAGAACTAAGATTGCATTTGGTACACAGACTAGAGGTAACATCTTTCAAGTGGTACTGGTAAAAGTTGTTTTATTGCTCAAATTGATCAGAGTTGGCTTTGGAATAGGAGAATGTGTCATGTAAACTTTGACAACATTGTCAAGATAAGTGCTACTCAAGCTATGAGAGATCTTCCAAAGCTTGTGAAACCTACAAATAGCATGTGTAAGGAATGCCAGTTGGGCAAACATAGAAGAACTACATTCAAGAGTAAAGAATAATCTTCAAGTGGATTGTTGGAACTTGTGCACATTGATTTGTGTGGTCCTTCCAGGGTTAGGAGTTTGCAAGGAGATAGATACTTTATGTTGCTGATTGATGATCACTCCCAGATGATGTGGATCAAATCAAAGGCTCTTGAGAAATTCAAAGTGTTTAAGGCTAGGGTGGAGAATGAGATTGGTGTGAAGATAAAGTGTTTGAGATCTGACAGAGGTGGAGAATTTACCTCCGATGAGTTTAATGCATTTTGTGAAAAGCATGGAATAAGAAGACAATTGTCTACTCCCAGGACTCCTTAACAGAATGGAGTTGTGGAAAGGAAGAACTAGAATATTCAAGAGGCTGCTAGAACCATGATGATGGAAGCAAATGTTCCACATGTCTATTTGAGAGAGGGTGTAAGTACTGTTGTCTACACTCTTAACTAGGTGTAATTCTGGTAAAACACCTTATGAACTATGGTTTGGTAATGCTCTTTCTGTGAAATATTTTAGAGTTTTTGGTAGTAAATGTTATATCAAAAGAGATGAAGATCTAGGTAATCTTGATGCAAGATGTGATGAAGGAATATTTATGGGTTATTCTAATCAAAGCAAGGCATACCGATGCTTTAACAAGAGATCGAAAAAGATTGTTGAAAGTGTTAATGTCAAGGTTGATGAAAACAAGGAAAGACCTTCAAGGTTTTGCGGATATGAATCAGATGAACAAAATGAAGTAGAGCAAGTTTAGTTTTCTCTGGAGAATCCAGTGACTCAAGAAGTTAATGCAGATGTTGAGGAACAAGTTCAAGAATCAAAAGTTGAAGAAAATCCCAAAACTCCTAGGTATGTAACACTGAATCATTTTAAAAATTAGATCATAGGAGATAAAAATAAAGGTGTTCAAACTAGAAGAAGAATTTCTGAAGAATAAGAGGAGTATTTTCTGATTTCAAAGATTGAACCAAAATCAGTGAATGAAGCTTGTAATGATGAAAGTTGGGTAAAACCAATGGAAGAAAAATTAATGCAAATTGAAAAGAATCATACGTGGGATCTTGTTCCTAGACCTAAAACAAAAATGTAATTGGAACTAAGTTGTAAGAAACAAAGCAAGATAGGTGTGCAAAGGTTACTCTCAGGTAGAGGGAATTGATTTTGAAGAAACTTTTGCTTCAGTGGCAAGAATTGAAGCAGTCAGATTATTTCTTGCCTTTGTTGCTTACAAAGATTTCAAGGTCTACTAGATTGATGTCAAGGTAGCATTCCTGAATGGAGAATTGGAAGAAGAATTCTACATTGAGAAATCAGAAGGATTCCGGTTGTCTGATCAAGAAGATAAGGTCTGCAAATTGAAGAAAGCATTGTATGGACTTAAACAAGATCCAAGAGCTTGGTATGCAAGATTAGATAAGTATATACTAAACTTAGGCTTTAACAAAGGCACTGCTAACAGTAATCTTTATTTCAAAATTGATCATGAACACATCTTGATTGTTGAGGTATTTGTTGATGACATCATCTCTAGTGGAATATGTGTAAAAAATTTGCTGATCAAATGCAAAGTGAATTCGAGATGTCCATGCTTGTTGAAATGAATTTCTTCTTAGGTCTGCAAATCATTCAGTCAGAAAAAGGCATGTTCATATCTCAGTCTAAGTATGCGAAAGAGTTGTTGAAAAAGTTTGGAATGGAGGATTCAAAACTAGTGAGTACTCCTATGGTAACCCGATGTAAGTTGAGTAAAGATGATGACTCCCCTAATGCAAATCAGAAAAGGTATAGATAAATGATTGGAGGACTACTTTATTTGACTCATACCAGACCTGATATTATGAATGCAGTTGGCCTTGTTGCCAGATTTCAAGTTGATCCTAGAGAATCTCATGTTGTAGCAGTCAAAAGAATTTTTAGATATCTGAAGGAAACATTTGACTATGGCTTATGGTATCCTAAGGGTGATGATTTCACTCTTCATGCATATACCGATGTTGATTGGATAGGAGATGTGGACGACAGGAAGAGTATTAGTGGAGGTGCATTTTTCTTGGGAAAGAGATTGGTTTCTTGGTTGAGCAAAAAGTAGGAGGCAATATCTTTGTCTACTACAGAGGTAGAGTATATAGTGGTAGCAAGTAATTGTAGTCAAGTCTTGTGGATGAAGCAAATGTTGAAGGATATCAGAGTTATGTTTGAAGAACCTGCTACAATCTTCTGTGATAATTCAAGTGCAATAAACATTTCAAAGAATCCAGTGTTGCATTCAAAGACAAAGCACATATCAATCAAGTTTCACTTTTTGAGAGAGAAGGTAAATGAGAATGAAGTCAGATTGGAGTTTGTTTCATCAAAAGATTAGATCGTAGATATCTTCACTAAGCCTCTACCTAAGCATACTTTTGAGTATCTCAGAGTGATGCTAGGGGTTATTACCCTTCCTGTTCAGAACTAAGGTGCACTAATGTGCATCAGTCTGGTAGAATTCACAATCATATATTGTGATCCAGATTGGTGTTAAGGAGTTGCTACTTAGGGGGAGTAGTCAGTATGCTAATTCTAGATTGCCCTTTTCCGTTGATGTCAAAGGGAGACAAAAGTCATGTGAAAAACTTGGAAGTAAGCAGTTGATGGTGAAAGGGGGAGCAGTAAAGAAAATGGTTGTAGGTGTGATAAGAGATAGGGGGAGAATTTTTTGTCTTAATGGTTGAAACAATTTTTCACATCATATGTTTCCATCAATGACAAAGGGGGAGATTGTTGCAAATATGTGTCTAATCAGTGTTGTCATTGATGTCAACATATCCTTCTTGTCATTCATGTCAACTATATCCTATTCTAGAAGAATTGTATGTTGAGGATATTGAGAAAATTAGCCTCTCTAGAAGAAACAAGTGAGTTACATATCTCTTTATAAGAGACAATGAAGACAGTGCAGTTTAGTGAAGTAGATTGCTGAACATTCCTAGTGAGATGAAGATTAGAGTCTATAGATTAAAGGGTTTATAGAAGATTGTCTGAAGGTGCTCTAGTTATTATTTGAGAGGTCCGCATGAAGTATTGATGAAGTTATGGCCATCTGAGTAGAACTAGGCTTTTACGATGTTCAAAGGTGACAGAGTGACAAGAGTATGGTCTGGATTGATCTGCATTGGAATATTATGGTCTGCTGATCTAGAGGTATGTTTGGGATATTAGTGTGTATCCTCAACTCAAGTGGTTTGTGGTTTGGAGGTCCTCAAACAATCTTTCTAGTGTGACAATCATGACAGTTGGTGTTCTTGAGTTTCCAGATGGAGATGCAAGTGTTTCTGGTGAAGTGAGGTGGTGTGGTTGTTCTTGTTGATTTCATTGTGCTTGTGGTGGTCTCTGGATCGTGTGCCTACTGTATTTATGGTCAGCATTGAGGATTGACCTTGTGATTGAAGATTTTTCCTTGGGTGCTACTGTTCATTTTAGTCTTGGCCGACCAGATGCTTTATGCATATTACGAATGATCTAAGAGAGGTTCTATGAAGTGTGGCATGGTGTTCAAGGAAGATTTTGATCCCAGCTATGTTTGGCTGATAGTATAGTGATTCACATTAAGTCAGATGTTTGTAGTGCTAACCTTGATGTTTATTCCAAGGTTGATGAAGCATATAAATATGTGTGGTTGAGTTGTGGAAATGTATCCTTGTGTGAAAATGATAAGATCCTAAAAAGGAGGAAAGGCATAGTAGAGAAGAAGAAGAGTAGAAGAGGAAGAGTAGTAAATTATGAGGAGATAGCGAAGAAGTGTTTGGGGCAGAGCAGAACTATAGTACGTGTTGAATTTTTCCCTAACTAGATGCTTCCTAGTTATCCCTACAAGGTAGCCATCATTGATCAATAGGATTTCTGGGCCAGAGGCCAACAGTACAAGAGATAGACTCTATAAATATCTCCTCTTCTTCTTTAGGCTCTACAGAACCAAGGGGGGTATTCCTTATAAAACATCAATAAAATGTGTCTATGAACTCACTGAGATGTTGACACAATGTAGATAAATCCTCTCTTATGCAGACCAAAACTGTAAAATAAGTGCAAAGGGGCTAGCTTTAGGCCTATACTCAGTTGTGAATCGGAGGATTTTAGTCCTAAACTACTTCTAATGTCCTAAAGGTTTGTATTTGAAGTTTGAGTTTGTTTTTGTATTTGGATGCAAGATTGGGACCTTGGGTGTAACCTCAATACAAGACCAGACTGGTGCCTATCTGTGGCTAGGAATCAATATATATGTGTGTGAATGCTTACCATAGACTTAAAACAATAATCAGATTTCAAGGGGGTTTTGTAATGTCTACATTACAGACACTGCCCAAGAATAAATATTCAGTTATTTCTACTTATAAACATCCTTGCTACAATATATTCTTCCCAACACTTAACCTAGAACATTTAATCTACTCCTTCAGCAAAAGTAAAAGATCAAGCATTCAACACAGCAAACCCATATTCTAGAATCTTAAACACCCCTTAGCTATTTAGAAGAAGAAGAAGAACACATTCAACTTGGAGACAAATAACAACATACATGCAAATGAAGCATTACTCATTTAAATCAACATGAAACTGATGAATTCTATGCACAAACATTTGACATACAACTCATAAACTCACAAGGCACAAAACAGAGCCACCAACGAAGTTATATCTTATTACAGCACCAAAATTTGTCCAGTTTTCAACAACCAAAATGAGTGACACAATTTGCACTTTATAGCAAGACTGCGTACTTAGCAATATTGACATGGCAATTCAAAAATTCTGCCAGATACAGCGCACCCAAAAATGGCACCCAAAACATTAAAAGCGTAGGCAAAATAGGATGGAGAAATAGGTGAGCTTGGTAGATGTGCCACTGCTCGGAGATTTTCCTCATAAATCTGGTAGGTTGCTGTCAATGATCGACCCATGTCACTGTGACTTCACCATTAATGGCCTAACCTACCACAGTCTCTGGAAACGTAGCTAATTGCGTACTTCTAAAGTTTTCCCACCTGAAAACAGCTGCAGATATAAAGAAAATCTTCGCTGTTGAGAGTTTAAAAGATGGCTGTCGATTCTCCTCCCTTCGCTGAGATCAGTGGCCTCAAAACACCTAAAAAGTTGTTAACCAATAAGAACGTGCCAAGTAGGCACCCTGCGCTTCCATCGCTGACTTTTCTGCCATCACAACATACATTTTGCCTCTTTTCGCCCCTTTATATATGCAAAAGAACATCATATACAAACAACTGCCTACATACAAAGCACGGACCCCAAATTATTATAGAACAAATTGAAATTGCAATCGGGTCCCGCCTTGTACATCTCTCTTTGCATATCTCCTTTGTATATTGCAGATACAAACGCAATATACATTCTACAGATTTCAAACTTTTATGAAGCATTTGGAAATCACTTTGAAATCCAACCTGTATCTCTATTTTCTTGTATATCAGCATATACAATGCCATATACATGTAACCTGCAGATGCCAGCCCTGAATTAGCCAAATCTGACTTTTAAATTAGGTCCAGCTTGTATCTTAACCTTTGCATTTTTGCAATGTATATCAGCACATACAAGCAGCCAATATACATGCTGCGAACCCTAATCCTTTATCCGCCACAGTACATCTCCTTTTCGCATCTAGGTTGCATGTTCTTCCTTTGTATATGACCAATGTATGTCGCATATAAAATGCGAACATACAAGCAGATTATACATACAAATAGCGGACTTCAACCTTATCAATCGGAATGCACGCTCATTTCAGATCTGGCTTGTATATCTGTGAATGCATATTTGATTGTATGTGCAAACATACAATTGCTAAAATATGCAATCGGTGGGCCCTACCTTTTGTATATCAGCCCCTTGCACTTTTCACTTTGCATATAGTGAATGTATATTACATATACATTCTGCCTTGTATGTGAGGTAGACCCCACCAAATGTAGCTCCTGCTATGTATGTTGCCAAATATACAAGACCCCTTGCACTTTGCAAATGTACATGTTTCTTCTTGCATATGCATCGACCTATGCATCTTTCCATTGTATGTGGCGAATGTATATTCAAACATACAAACAAAATATACAAGCAGGGAATATTCCAAGAATCTGCAAAAGATTCCTCATTGCATATACAAACCTGATATGCATTTAAAATGCATACAATCACATTTTTTCATTTTTTGAAAGTCGATTGACATTTTTGGCCCGCCAGTGTACATTTCGACTTGTACATTCAAAGACACAAACATGCGACAGACTTTACCATGTGCACAGAGTGATTTTAAATTTAGCATTTTTTCTTAAGCGCAACAGGAAGAGGTAGTGAAACACTGCATAGGGGATGATCAACCAATGAGCACAAAGGCATGGAAATACGACTAATGTGACCAGGAACCCGCTACAGGAGGTCAACAACAAAATAGAAGATACAACGTAGAAGGCCGAGGAAAAAATAAAATCTAGGGCATCACAGGTTTGAAAAATTAAAAATATGGGCTTGCAAACTTGATTCAAAACCCTAACCCTAGGTGAGCACCACCATTGGTTCCGACTGGGGACGTACAGGTGCAAGGCTGCAGCGAGAACCAAACCACTCTAGGACAAACCAGGCAAAATACAAAACGTAAAACAACTGACTATACAAAGCATGTATAGACTATTTACACCTAATTATAACGTGCACACAAGCTATTCATTTATGAAAAGTAGGGCTTCAGGAACTGACCATGCACAGGCAATTCTAATATTTCACCATTTAGGGCCTAGAGAAAGTAAGAATCTTCTCCATGAGTGTTGTTGATTTGATATGGGCCCGTCCATAAGGGCTCAAATTTACCATGTTTGCCTTTATCTTGGTTCTTTGCATTCCAAACAAGGACCAAATCGCCTATTTGAAACTTCCTTTTTGTAGCCCTCTTATCAAACAAATATTTTACCTTTTGTTGTTTCTTGATGTTTGTCTTCTATGCCTCTCTTTTGATTTCATCCAGTGCAACCAGCTGATTTATCCTTTCTTTCATTGAATCCTTAATCTCTTCATTATTTTCCTGTATGAATCTATAAACTGGCAAGAGATTATTTATAGGTAACTTGGCTGTTGTACCATATACTAGCTCAAAAGGTGACCTTCCAATTGCTTTCTTCATTGTTATCTAGTCAGCCCAAAGTGTTATCTTCAATTTTGAATCCCAAGCCCTTTTGTTCTTATCTGCCATCCTTTTAATGATTTTAATGAGGCTTTTGTTACTTGACTCTGCTTGACCATTTTCCTGTGGATGGCATGGTGATGCATATGACAAATCAATCTCATAATTGTTGCAAAAATCAACAAATTCACCAGATCTGAAGCACATGGCATTGTCTATGACCACTTTGACTGGCACTCCAAATCTGATAATAATGTGTTCCAAAATAAAATCTATCACCACCTTACTTGTAGCATTCTTAGTTGGAATGGCCTCAATCCATTTGGTAAAATAGTCAGTAACAACCAAAATCCAATTATGTCCTTCACTTGATTTTTCTAAAATTTCCCCTATAAAATCAATTCCCCACTGCTAGAATGGAGCCTCCACAGTTACAGTCTAAGGGGCAATGCACCATCATATCTAAGTTTTCCTGAAAACCTCTGGCAGGAATCACATTTTCTTACCATCTTTTGTGCATTTGAGAAAAGAGTTGGCCACCAATAGACGGCTCTAAGAATTTTGTGAGCTATTGTCTGGGCTATATAATGTCCACCACACACTCCTTTGTGCATGTCATTTAAAATATTTTTGGCTTCATTTTCGTCTACACACCTATGTAATACACCATCAAGATTCTTCCAATGCAACTCTCCTTGAATAATGATGTATTTGATTGCATGTAGCTTCAAGGTCCTTTTCTAACTATCACTGAGATGGGAAGGACAATTCAAATTTTGCAAATAATATACAATGTCCTTGTACCATTCAGATTCTGACATATTAACAATTTCATTCTAAACTACATTCACTTGCATGCTTCCAGGTTTGACTGTCTCATCATTTTAGCCAAACCTTGTCCCCTTACCAATTTTGTGATCTGTATCTCACTATTGAACTCTTGTAATTTGTTTATCCACCTGCATCTTCTTCTTGTCACTTCCTCTTGAGTGAAAATGTCTTTAACTGCTGCATGAGGTACATATGCAACTATCTGAGAGCCTACTAGATATGGCCTGAAGCTTTTGACTACCTTAACCAATGCATATGCCTACTTTTCCATGATATCATATTTTAACTTAGCTTCCTGCAATGACATGCTAAAGAAAGCAATAGGTTGTTCAAAACCCTCTTCATTTTTCTATAATAAACATGCAGCAACAATATGAAAAGAAGCAAATGAGAATAACTGGAGTGGCTTAGAAAAATTAGGAGATTTCAATACAAGAGCCATCTTTATAGCCTCTTTGATGTTTTGAAATGATTTAATTGCTTCACTCTCCCATTTGATGGTTTCTCCCTTCCTCAACATTTTAGAAATATCTTTTGTAATCTCTGCAAAATTGGGGATGAATCTTCTAACAAAATTAATTTGTCCAAAGAAGGACTGAATGCCTTTCACTGTTTTAGGAATTTGAATCCTGTCAATTGTAGCAACCCTTTCAGGATCAATCCTAACCCCATCCTTGGAAACAATGTGCCCCAATAGTTTTCCTTCCACTACCCCAAAAGAACATTTCTTTGGGTTAAGTGAAATGCCATATTCCAATGCTCTAATAAAAATTTGCTCCAGGTGCATGCAATGTTGCTCTTCCTTTTTTGAATAGGTAGTTAGATCATCTTGATATACAGCCAAGATTGAATCAACCAATCCTACAAAAGTAACATCCATAGCCATCTGAAATGTGGCACCAGCATTTGTTAGTCCAAATGGCATTCTTATATATACATAGGTTCCCCATGGAGTGGTAAAGGTAGTCTTGTATTCTTCAAATTCTTTTACCTTCACCTGATTGTATCCTAAAAATCCATCCATCATGGATAAAAGCTCACAACCAGTTACTTTCTGCAGCATAGCCTCCATGTTGGGCAGTGGATAATTATCCTTTAAAGAAGATACATTCATATTTCTAAAGTCAACACAAAATCTTATATCACCATTCTTCTTTCTAACTGGGACAAGATTGGACACCCAAGTTGAATGTCTGATAGGCACAATTATTCCAGCCTCCCTAAGCTTCATGAGTTCTTGCATTTTTGGAGCCAAAGTTGGGTTGGTAGGTCTTTGTTTCTGTCTGAATGGCTTAGCTTCAGGCTTCAAAGGGATCTCATGCTAGAATAAGTCTTCTCTATAAGCCTTTAGGTTCTCATATGACCAAGCAAAGACATGCTTATATCTCTTCAACAATGCAATCAGCATAGTCCTGATGTGTGGCTTGAGCTGTTTGCCAAGATATATCCTTTTGGGGGCTTGGTGTGTCCCCAAGTTTATCTCCTCCAAGTCATTCTTGTTTGTAGGACATGCCTTTGAAATAAACTGGTCTCTATTGTCAAACACTCTTTCTAGAGCAACCAGCCCTCTGGGGATTTTGTTTGTTTTAAGCTGAATTACTTCTTTCCCCAAAAGAGTTTCTTTTCCATCCACAACTTCTACAAAATTCTAGAAATCAATCTCTTGGTTCTCATATTCATCTATGCAGTGTAGGAATTTCAACAAATCTTTATCATCATCAAATACTTGCCAACTGCATATATTTTTTGGTGCTGCAGGTCTAATTTTGATCTCAACATTTGTAACATCAGATAGAGTAATATCATTTGGCCTTATGGCCACATTAGCTAAAAAATCTGCCATGACATTTTTTGATCTCTCTATCTAGTTTATTGAAAATGCATCAAACAACTCAATTGTATCCCACACAGCATGCTTATACTTTTTTAACCTTTTATTTTTTGAAGCATACTTATCCCTAACCTGGGAAATAATTAACTCTGAATCTCCAAATACTTTTATCATCTTAATTCCATGTTTCAGAGCCACATTCAATCCTAGTAACAGAGCTTCATATTCTGCAATATTATTTGTGCAGGCAAACTTTAATAGGAAAGAGAACTTTAGAAGCTTACCAGCTGGAGACAAAAACACAACTCCAGCACCAGAACCTTCCTTTGAGCAAGCTCCATCAAAATACATAGTCCAGATACCCTATTGGTCAAGCTCTTGTATTCAAGTATCTTTCCTTTTACCTCCCTGATCATCTGAGACAACTCTGAAATTTTCACAGTCAGTGTCCACAAAACAGATGTGCTCCTCTAAATCTTGATCTTCAATTGTCTCTTGTGACCTTTCTTCTCTGACTACTTTGACATCTTTATCATTCATTGGAATCATGGCATATGATAGATCTAACTGCATACTTCCTCCAATCAATGTTGCCCATCTTCTTAACAATAACATACCATATTGTGGCTTTATGTCAACCATTGTTATGTTCATTCTATATGTTTTTTCTAGATATGCTATTAACCTAAAATCCACATCCTTCATGATTCCAATAACTGGCACCTCCCTAGCATCCATTGCATAGCATTTTCCACATGCCTTGTCTATTTTCAATCCAGCTTGTTGCATGATATCCAGAGGCATAATATTTGTTGATGCTCTAGAATCAAGCATACAATTCTGGATTGTTTTTCCATTAATAACAAGGGAGACATAAAATGGCTCAACCTGTGATGGACATTTTGTCATTGTCACCCCTAAATAAACTTCAGGAACCTCATCCTCATCAATACACAAGACCTATTTCTTACCTTGAACCTCAACATTTTTCTTAGCTTGACAAGCTACTCCTAAGATTAAGGATAGTGCCTTATTCCTAAATTCTTCAACTTTCATCATCTCCATCAATGGAACAGAGATCTTCACCTAGGACAAAACCTGAGTTATGTCAAAGGGAGCATAATTTTGTATAACAGTTGTAGCCTAAGCTATGGTTTTACTCTTATCCTGAGCTGACCCAGCTTTAATCTTAGCAGCCTTCTGACTGTTATCTAGGACCTAAGAATCTTTATTTTGATCCTCACGTTGGGGAATTTTATTTTCTGGTCCTTGAGAATCGTGACCTAGTTTTTGCTTAGAGTCCTTATTACTGTTCCATTGTGTCTTCTGTGGTCCAGCCACTTTATGATTATGTGCTGGTTGACTCACAAAGGTGCTTTCTATTTGATGTGGATCGCTTACCCGAGCTTTACCTCTAAGATTATAATTGCTCTTGACTTGAGCCACTACTGCAACTATGAGAGCTCTAATTTCTTCATCAGAAGGTCTCCTCAAGTTATTCAAGAATATGCTTGAGTCCTGAGCATGCGCGTAATTATCTTCATCATCCTCATCACAGGAAACCTGTTGGCAGACCTGAGTTCCATAATTTGTGCTTTCACCAGCATCACAAGAAGAGTATTCCCCACTCATGAATAGCATATTGACATTATCATCCTCCAAACAATGTGGCTCATTACATTCATCACAGGCAACAGCATTATTATATAAAGATTGAACGATCATACATTACGACTGTGAGTGAGGCATCTGACATATTATGCACCATGGGGTGTCATCAACAATACTAACAGCCTTCTTCAAAGGATCAGGAGTCTCCTTTGCATTCTAGGCTCTTTGATTGGTGTTGCTATTATGTGGGAGAATGGGTTTACCATTATGCCAATTAGTGTTATATGGCATATCATGCAATGATGGTCTCTTTTCTTGTCTCTGGTAAACCTGCCTATCAGGACCAATTCCCTTTTCATTTTTAGCAAGTCTATAACTTAAGTCCTTAACAACATTTATCAACTTATCTAATTTTTCTTCAGAAGTAGATGCATTACCTTGAGTGCTTTGAAACTTATTTGGATTTTGTAGAATCTTCAGATCATCCCTTCTGTTATTTTGTTGCAATCTTGAAAGCATCCCTGAGGCTAGCATGACCCTTATCTCTTAATCCATAGGCTGTCTTGGCATCAAAAGCATTTATGTACATCACCATGCACATTGGCTCATTATGTCTCATGTGAGGTGGTAATTTGTTCAGCTCTTTAGTGAATCTAGCATTAAAATCTGCAACCTGCTCATTTGACCCCTTAGTGATACTAGTGAACTCATTTACAAAAAAGCTTGGGTCAGTCTTGTCACCATACTGGTCCTTAAAAATCCTTCTAAAATCATCCCATGATGAGATCCTTCGGTTAGGCAGACTTTTATACCATTCTCTGGCTTCATCAACCAAGGATTGCATAAATAATTTTATAAAAACATCTTCATGCTCAACCTCAAAGTTATCCATGACATTCTAAAAAGCCTTTAAATGATCCTCACCTGACACAGTATTGTTTCCTAAAAATTTTGGCACCTGTGGCCTCACATGTTTGTCAATGGGATTAGGGTAGCCAGGAATACCATCAAAAACAAGTTGCCTGAATCTATCCAGCTACATAGGCTGTCTGCCAAACTGATTAACATCAGTATTCCTATTTGCATTTTGATTTCTCACATTATTTAATGGTACCCTAACATTGTTTGTATTTTGTCTCTGATCACTCTGTTGATTCTGAGCTTCATTTCTATGCTGGTTTCTCAACACATTTGCATTATCAAGGGTGGGGATTGCATCATGTTGAGTAGTTCTCAGAGCTTGCACTTTTTGTCTCATATCATCTCTAATCCAAAGCTTGTAAATATTCTAATTCAACTCTTAGGCTTTTGATTTCTTCAGCTAACTCTTCATCTTTGGGCATAGAAGAGGATGGTCCCTTTCCATATTGGTCATCATCATCCCTTGGGGACTCAGTCTCTTCAAATCTGTCAGAGGGATCTAAGAAAGGGTGTTCCTGAAACACCTCTGATCTCATTCTCAAATTAACACCTTGTTGTCTTTCATATACATCTTGGATTTCAACTTCTGTGTTTGAAAAATAACGTATTGTCCACTCTAAAGATCCTAGATTATCCTGGATATTATCATTATTTCTGGGGCTGGGAGAACCTTCTTGACTGGCTTAAATAGTCCCTATTTTCCTATACATCATTTTTCTGGGTAATTCTTCAAATAAAGGATTATGTAGGGATCTTCTCCCTTGGATACAAATTTCACTTCACCGGTTGGGAGATTTGTTCAGAGTTGCCACCTACAACTAGGAATTATTTTACACCAGGGTTCTCACATAAAGCATTCCCCAGCAGAGTTGCCAAGTCTATTGGATTTTTCCCTAACTGGATGCTTCCTAGTTATCCCTACAAGGTAGCCATCATTGATCAATAGGATTTCCAGGCCAGAGACCAACAGTACAAGAGATAGATTCTATAAATATCTCCTCTTCTTCTTTAGGCTCTGCAGAACCAAGGGGGGTATTCCCTATTCAACATCAATAAAATGTGTCTATGAACTCACTGAGATGTTGACACAATGCAGATAAATCCTCTCTTGTGTAGACCAAAACTGTAAAATAAGTGTAAAGGGGCTAGCTTTAGGCCTATACTCAATTGTGAATCAGAGGATTTCAGTCCTAAACTACTTCTAATGTCCTAAATGTTTGTATTTGAAGTTTGAGTTTGTTTTTTGTATTTGGATGCAAGACTAGGACCTTGGGTGTAACCTCAATACAAGACCAGACTGGTGTCTATCCCGGGCTAGGAGTCAATAGATATATATATGTGAATGCTTACCATAGACTTAAAACAATAATCAGATTTCAAGGGGGTTTTGTAATGTCTGCCTTACAGACACTGCCCAAGAATAAGTATTCAGTTATTTCTTCTTATAAACATCCTTGCTACAATATATTCTTCCTAACACTTAACCTAGAACATTTAATCTACTCCTTGAGCAGAAGTAAAAGATCAAGCATTCAACACAGCAAACCCATATTCTAGAATCTTAAACACCCCTTAGTTGTTCAGATTCAGAAGAAGAACACATTCAACTTGGAGACAAATAATAGAATACATGTAAACGAAGCATTACTCATTTAAATCAACATGAAACTGATGAATTCTATACACAAACATTCGACATACAACTCATAAACTCACAAGGCACAAAACAGAGCCACTAGCAAAGTTATATCTTATTACAGCACCAAAATTTGTCCAGTTCTCAACAACCAAAATGAGTGACACAGTTTGCACTTTATAGCAAGACTGCATACTCAGTAATATTGACATGGCAATTCAAAAATTCTACCAGATACAGCGCACCCAAAAATGGCACCCAAAACATTAAAAGCATGGGCAGAACAGGAGGGAGAAAGAGGTGAGCTCGGGAGATGTGCCGCCGCTCACAAATTTTCCTCATAAATCTAGTAGGTTGCTATCAATGATCGACCCATGTCACTGTGGCTTCACCATTAATGGCCTAACCTACCGCAACCTCTGGAAACGTAGCTAACTGCGTACATCTGAAGTTTTCCCGCTTGAAAATGGCCATAGATTCAAAGAAAATCTTCGCTGCTGAGAGTTTAAAAGATGGTCATCTCCTCCCTTCGTTGAGATTAGTGGCCTCAAAACACCTAAAAAGTTGTCAACCAATAAGAACATGCCACATAGGCACCTTGCGCTTCCATCGCTGAATTTTCCACCATCGCAACATACATTTTGCCTCTTTTCACCCCTTTGTATATGCAAAAGAACATGCATATAAAAACAACTGCCTACATACAAAGCGTGGACCCCAAATTATTATAGAACAAATTGAAATTGTAATCAAGCCCTGCCTTGTACATCTCTCTTTGCATATCTCCTTTGTATATTGCAGATACAAATGCAATATACATTCTGTGGATTTCAAACTTTTATGAAGTGTTTTGAAATCACTTTGAAATCTAGCCTGTATCTCTATTTTCTTGTATATTGGCATATACAATGCCATATACATGCAAGCCACGAACGCCAGCCCTAAATTAGCCAAATCTGACTTTTAAATTGGGTCTGTCTTGTATCTTAACCTTTGCATTTTTGCAATGTATATTAGCACATACAAGCACCCAATATACATGCTGCAGACCCCAAACCTTTATCCGCCATAGTACATTTCGTTTTTGCATCTAGGTTGCATGTTTTTCCTTTGTATATGACCAATGTATGTCGCATATACAATGTGAACATACAAGCAGATTATACATACAAATAGCGGACTTCAACCTTATCAACCGGAATGCACGCTCATTTCAGATCCAGCTTGTATATCTGTGAATGCATATTTGATTGTATGTACGAACATACAATCGCTAAAATATGCAATCGGTGGGCCCCACCTTTTGTATATCGGCCCCTTGCACTTTTCACTTTGCATATAGTGAATGTATATTGCATATGTGAGATAGACCCCACCAAATGTATCTCCTGCTATGTATGTTGCCGAATATACATGACCCCTTGCACTTTGCAAATGTACATGTTTCTTCTTGCATATGCATCGACCAATGCATCCTTCTGATGTATGTGGTGAATGTATATTCAAACATACAAACAAAATATACAAGCAAGCCACCACATACAAGCTTGGAATATTCCAGGAATCTATAAAAGATTCCTCATTGCATATACAAACCTGATATGCATTTAAAATGCATACAATCATATTTTTTCATTTTTTGAAAGTTGATTGACATTTTTGGCCCGCCAGTGTACATTTCAACATGTACATTCAAAGACACAACCATGTGACAGACTTTACCACATGCATAGAGTGATTTTAAACTTAGCATTTTTTCTTGAGCGCGATGGGAAGAGGCGGTGAAACACTGCATAGGGGCCGGTCAACCAATGAGCACAAAGGCATGGAAATACAACTAATGTGACTAGGAACCTGCTATAGGAGGTCAACAACAAAACAAAAGATACAACGGAGAAGGCCAAAGAAAAATAAAATCTAGAGCATCACGAGTTTGAAAAAACAAAAATATGGGCTTGTAAACTCAATTCAAAACCCTAACCCTAGGTGAGCACCACCAGTACGCTTCAATGGAACTAAACCTTGCATGAAGAAGATGTTTTAGTTCAATCTTTCTGTGATAAACTTATAAATAGTTCTGTAGGCAACGAGCCTCTTGGAGCAGTGAGCTCTGGGTAGTGCACCCTGAAGTCATGTGCCTTCCCCATTTTATATTCTTTTAATAGAGAATAAATCTTGTGGGTTAACCCCCATCGTGGTTTTTCCCTTAACCGGGTTTCCACAAAAATTCTAGTGTTATGTGTGTTGATTCTATTTCTGCTCATGTGTTGTTGATTCATGCTTTCATGGTTATATCATTCATCTATTATTAAGTGGTAAAGAAGTTTAATTACAGCAAAGGATAAAAGTTTTTATGACAATTGATTCACACCCCCCTCTCAGTTGTCTTCCCTAATTTCAACATGCCCTATGTGGGTATGGTTGGATCACCTTCTTATTCTACCAACCTTCCATGAATCTTGGTACTTGAGGTGAAGTTATTAGTTCCCTTGTGTGGATCATCATTTACATCATCCTTCTCTATTTTCTTGACTCATACAAGGATAGGGTTTGATATTATTTGGTTAGATCTTGCATGCTACTACTCACACATAGGTTTTCTAAGCACACACATCTAGATTTAAGCTTTTCTATCTATGAGGTAGGAATACTGAAATGGGGGCTTGACTGAAGGAAGATCCTATATAGCCAAAACACTTTTCCTCTTCATTCGTGTGTGTAGACCTAATGAATAGGTTTCAAAATGTAATAGGCTGGAAGATTGAAGAAAATGTAGGTACAAACTAGACTATTTTGACAATTTTTGGAAACCCTAAAAGAGGCCCAGGGTGCCTAAGCACCCTTGTCCTGTGACTTTCTATCACCTGGTCTAGGTTCTAAACATTTTTCTTACCTCTGTTGTTTCATTTTCTACTCTAACTTCCTCTCTGATAGTCGCTTGTAGCTTAATTTGAGTTAAATTAAGGCTTTATATCTTATGCCCTAGCTAGATTGGTTAGATTTGGTTTGGTACTCATCTATGTCATAAAGAGGTGGAACCCCTATAACTTAAGTTCTCCCTCAAGGGTAGAAGCTAAGATCAGATTGTGTCTCAATATTTTGTAGAAGAGGGTTTTGACCTAGTTTGACTCATAATGCTAGATCTCTCTTTTCTACATTACATAGACTTCAAAACAAATATATTTCATAACTCAGTTGATGTCATCCTAGATTTCATACAAAACTACCATTTCAAATTCAAATGATCGAATACAACAAGTTCTATTAATTCAAATTCAAACTCAACAACCAAATTGAATGCATTCCTTTTTAAAAATTAAATCAATTATAAGAAGGAAATTATGGACGCGTGATATTCTCAAGGTAGTAAACTATCAATTCCTTCTAGGTGTATGAAAAATATCCTTTTCAACTTCTTCAACTTCACCAAATATCCTCGACAAGTTCCTCACTTTTCTAGAACTCGTGAGATAGGTAGTTTCTATTTCAACATCATCAAATGAATATTTATCATATTTCTCCACTGTAGTACAAAGGTTTTTTGTGAACAACATTGTAAAATTTATCATCTTCTCAACTTTTGTTAATTTATAATGTGAAAAACATGAGGGACGCAAAAAATATTATAGTTACATACTTATATATACACAATTATGATGAGTTTACATATTTTTTTTTTACAAATTTTGTTATGATGGGAATTTCTATAATTATATATATACCATGATATATAATGAAACCATTTATATTTAGGGTTTCATTTTTCATATGGTTTCACTATTTATATAAGGTTGGTTATATGCAATGAACCCATTTGTATTCAAGGTTTCTTTTTTAATATGATTTCATTATATATAGGTTTCATTTAAACACTCTCTCACTTTTATATTTAGATTTTCTATATATATATACATATATATGTATACATATATATATATACATATATATATATACAATATGTACATATATATATACATATATATACATATATATATATATATATACATATATATATATACATATTAAAAATGAAACCTAAATATAAATGGTTTCATTTTTATATGGTTTCATTATACACACACACATGTTTATATTCAAAGGTTTATTTTTATATAGTTTCATTGTGTGTGTGTGTGTGTGTTAAACAAGATACTTCCAGAGTGGGTAGCTCCCATTGATTTATAACATAAGGAAATAACAAAAATCTCTCTTGAGAATAAGTTAGAGCTTTGAAATCAATTTTTGTTGAACTTTAAGTATTTTAGACCTTGTCTTAGATCCTTAAAACATTGAGGAGATAGGAGACTTGGATTTTTGAAGATGAAATTTCTATACTTTTCCATGTTACATTATAGATTCCTTCTTAGCATTCTCTATTTTGTTCCATTCTTTGTACCTATATATTTGGTCACTAGTTTTCTTATCGACTTCATCACTAATGATTCCACATTAGTATTATTGTGATCATGGCCCATAGAAGAAATAGTTCCTCTTGTCCATATCTGAGATCACATCTTCAATCATGGGGACTGAAATGACAGACAACTACATTGGTTATGTGGAGAGATCCTCTAGAAAAAACTAACAACAATATCTCTTGATCAATACCCTCCACTCCATCGATAAGATGCATATCCATTAGACCATAAAATAATTAACCAATGAAACCATCGAGACTATAGAAAATAGATCACACCTCAAGTTTAACCAAATAATGTACACTAGCAAAGGGATTAGAGATCATAACATTCTCCCAGCCCAACTCCAAAATTCTCTCCAACCCTAGCCATGCCTTATGATGAAGGAGGTAAATCATAAAACACACAATAACACAAATTATGCATAGAAAATAGAAATGTGTTTTATTGATTTGGACAACACAAATTACATTATAGAAGCTCAAATCTAATCAAAAGATGAATCCTTCACAGGCTGCAAAACATTACATCTTCCTATCTCTAGATTTTGGAGCCTTCTGCCTTTTGTAGCCTCAAATCAGCTAGGGTCTTTGTTTTCCCCCTTTTATTTGTTGCAAGTATGAGGTGAGCCAGTGTTGTCATTGATGTCAACATACTCATATTGCATTGGCAAGAAGGATTTGATGAGCTGTGTGCTGAGGATATTGAGAAAATTAGCCTCAGTCAGGAACAGTGAAGAACAGTGATGAGAAGAAGGCAAATGTATTGTATAGGTTGAGAACCGGAGGATGCGGATTAAAGGGTTTACAGATATGAGTCTTGAGATGCTTCAGCCAAGATTTCAGAGGTCCACATGAAGATCTGAAGAGGTTATGGCTGTCTGTATGGAACCGGTTCCGGCAAGTGTTCAGAGGTGACAAAGGATCACAGAAAGGTCCGGTGAGGTCCGGAATTGTACAATCCTAATCTGCGGATTGGAACTAGTGTCTTAGACATCCTTGTGATATGCCAACTCGAGTTTTGTACGATTTGGAGGTCCGGAAGTACCACTTGCATTATAACAGTAGCAACAGACAGTGTTCTTGAAGTTCCGGATAAGGAGGATAAGAGATTTCAGTAAGAAAATGAAATGTGGACGTACCTGGTCATTCAGGCAGGCTTGTGAAGGTTCTTAGATCATGTTCAGGTTGTGTTGTTGGTCCGCATTGATTTGTGTATGATTTGGAGGTCCGGAAGTATCTCTTGCATTATGACAATGGTGACAGACTGTGTTCTTGAAGTTCCGGATGAGGAAGACAAGAGATTCCAGTAGGTAAAGGAAGTGCGGATGTATCCGGTCGTTCAGGCAGGCCTGTGAAGGTTCTTGGATCATGTTGAAGTTATGTTGTTGGTCCGCATTGATAGTAGAACCCGGAATTGAAGATATTCTTCCGGATGAAGTTCTTGCTCTGTTTAGCCGACCGGATGAGTTGTTCATCCTACAAATGTTCTTGTGGTGGCCGACCGGATGTGTTATTCATCTTGCAGATGTTCTTATGGTTGTTTGCCGACTTAGATGTTTGTTCCTAAGTTGATGTCTTGTATAAATAACCGTTTGTGAGTTCATTTCAATGAATGTGATGTGTGGATAAGTGTGGTATAGCGAAGAGAAGTGCGAAAGGCAGAGCAGAGGTTTTTGGGCTCAATTGGAACTGATCCGGACATGGTAGAGATGTCATACTCCAGTTCAAGACTGTGATTTTTATCACTTTGTAGACAGTGTGTCTCCTTGTAGGCAGTGGGCCTCTTTGTGAGCAGTGTGCTCGGGCAGTGAGCCCTTATTGGCATGTGCCATTCATTTTTCTTTATTCTTCTAACAGAGAATAATTCTTGGGTTAATCACCCCGTGGTTTTTCCCTTAACCGGGTTTTCCACGTCAAAATCTTGGTGTTCAATGTGTTGATACTTATCTGCTCTTGTGTTTATGTATTATGCTTTCATGGATGATTATTTGATATGCTGCTAACTAACAACAAAGAATCAAGTGTTTGAAATAAGAAGAAGTTTTATACAACTGATTCACCCCCCCCCTCTCAGTTGTATGCCCTAGATCCAACAATTGGTATCAGAGCCAAGTTCCTCTGACAGGAGCTTAACCGCTTGAGGAGATCCAGGATGTCGTCATACAAGAAGGATAGTCCGAAGTTCGATGGAACCAACTTCACTCTCTGGAAGGGTCGCATGAAGTGTCACTTGGAATGTATGGGAAAAGCATACTTGGATATGGTTTCAAAACCATATGTACCTCCACAAGGTGGTCCGACAACTCTGAATGAAATCACAGAAGCTGAAAACAATCTGCGGACCAAGGAAGCTCATCTAAGCGCATTGAATGACTCAGATCTCTCGAATGTCATTGACCTACCAACTGCATATGAGATCCTGACTAAACTGGAACTTCTGTATGAAGGAGATGAGTTTGTCAAAAGTGCAAGGTTACAAAGCCTGAAAGGGAAATTTGAAAGATTGAAAATGAGAGATGATGAAAACATCACTACCTTCATGCCAAGAGTAAATGAGTTGGTATGTGGAATCAGAAATGCTGGTGGAACTTTAGATGAAAATGAGATTGTCTGCAAAATCCTAAGATCCCTTCCTGCTGCCTACAAAATCAAAGTTGCTGCCATTGATGAATTCAGAGCCCACACAACTGTCACAAGAGAACAACTGGCTGGCAAACTAGCTGCATTTGAAATGACCGAGTTTGGAGATGATCCTCCCAAGACTGAATCTGCTTTCAAAGCCAGTGCCTATGTGAAAGGCAAACAGAGACTTGATCCGGGTGAAAACTCATCAAGGAAAATGTCATGGTATGATCAAGCAAGAAGAGACATGGAAGAAGAAGAAGCAGAAACAGCTCAACTTGAAGCCCTCATTGCAAAGAGACTGCCAAGAGGATCCAGTAAGTATGAAGGAAAACTACCCTTTAAGTGTTTCAACTACAATAAGATTGGTCATTTTGCCTCAAGATGTCCGGAGAGATCTGCAAGATCTAATACTCACAGACAAAGGTTTCAAAAGAATTGCTATTATGTTCATGAAGAAGATGACAATGAAGGAGTAACAGATGATGAATCAGAACTAGGAAGCAAATCCGGAAATGAGTGGGTGTTTATAGCCATCAAGGAAGAAGATTCAATACTCTCTGAATCTGTCAATCACAAAGTTGTTGAAAAAGCCTTGGCTGCTCAAGTGGAAGAAAAGGATGATTGGGTTATTGACAGTGGATGTTCTCACCATATGACTGGTGACAAGAATAAGTTCTTAGATTTGGAAAGATATGAAGGAGGAATGGTAAAGTTTGGTGACAATTCTGCTGGCAGAATCAGAGGTAGGGGAACTATTTCCTTTGATGGTAAGAGCAAAACAGGAAATGTACTGTATGTTGAAGGATTGAAGCACAATCTTCTCAGTGTTGGTCAGTTAGTGGACAAAGGTTATGATCTCCGGTTCAAGAATGGAAAATGCAGAATCTTTACAAGCTCCGGAACTGAAATTGCATCCGGTACTCAGATAAAAGGTAATATCTTTCATCTGGTTGGTTCAAATAAAAGTTGTTTGTTTGCTCAAATTGATCAGAGTTGGTTATGGCATAGAAGAATGTGTCATGTAAATTTTGATAACATCATCAAGATAAGCAATACTCAGGCTGTAAGAGATCTTCCAAAATTGATGAAACCTACAAATAGTTTGTGCAAAGAATGCCAGCTAGGTAAACAAAGCAGAGTCTCTTTCAAAAGCAAAGATCAGTCTTCTACCAGATTGTTGGAATTAGTACATACTGATCTATGTGGTCCAACAAGAATCAAGAGTCTGCAGGGTGATAGATATTTCATGTTGTTGATTGATGATCATTCCCGGATGATGTGGGTTACCTTTCTAAAAGAAAAATCAGAAGCTTTTGAGAAATTCAAAACCTTCAAAGCTATGGTGGAAAATCAAACCGGATTGAAACTAAAGTGTCTAAGGTCTGATAGAGGTGGTGAATTCATTGACTTTTGTGAGAAACAGGGTATAAGGAGACAACTATCTGCTCCTAAGACTCCACAGCAGAATGGAGTAGTTGAGAGAAAGAACCGGACCATCCAGGAAGCTGCCAGGACAATGATGTTGGAAGCAAATGTTCCTCAAATGTTTTGGAAGGAATCTATCAGCACTGCAGTCTACACTCTCAATCGAGTTCAAATAAGAAACAACACCGGTAAGACCCCCTATGAACTCTGGTTTGGCATCACTCCTACTGTGAAATATTTCAGAGTATTTGGTAGCAAGTGTTATATTAAAAGAGATGAAGACCTAGGAAAGTTTGATGCTAGAAGTGATGAAGGAATTTTCTTGGGTTACTCCACTCAAAGCAAAGCATACCGGTGTTACAATAAGAGATTGAGGAAGATGATAGAAAGCACCAATGTGAATGTTGATGAAGGAATTGAGAAGCCTTCAAGATTTTATGAGATTGATGAAGATGACCAAGAGAGTGTTCAAGGACCTCAATCCTCTCCGGTGAGACAGAGTCAGCCTGATCCGGTAAATCAGGAAGAAGAGATAGGTCTGAATGAGCCTGATCAAGAAGCAGCAGTGCAGGATACTTCCAAAATTCCAAGGTATGTAAAACTGAACCACTCTGAAGATCAAATCATAGGTGACAGAAGCAAAGGTGTACAAACTAGAAGGAATGTTGCTCAAAATCAGAATGAATGTTGTCTGATTTCAAAGATTGAACCTAAAACAATAAATGAAGCCTGCAATGATGAAAACTGGACCAAAGCAATGGAAGATGAATTGATGCAAATTGAGAAAAATCATACTTGGGATCTTGTTCCCAGACCTAGAGACAGGAATGTAATTGGAACTAAGTGGGTCTTCCGGAACAAACTAAATGAAGCTGGTGAAGTAATCAGAAACAAAGCTAGATTGGTCTGCAAAGGCTACTCTCAAATAGAAGGAATTGACTTTGAAGAGACTTTTGCTCCGGTGGCAAGAATTGAAGCAGTCAGATTACTTCTTGCATTTGCTGCCTTCAAAGACTTCAAGGTATATCAGATGGATGTCAAGTCTGCCTTCCTAAATGGTGATCTGGAAGAAGAAGTCTACATTGAACAACCGGATGGTTTTCAATTGTCTGATAATGATGATATGGTCTGCAAGTTGAAGAAAGCTTTGTATGGATTGAAGCAAGCCCCAAGAGCATGGTATGAAAGGTTGGATAAGCATCTTGTGCAGATTGGATTCAACAAAGGTACTGCTGACAGTAACTTATATTTCAAAATTGATCAAGAAAATATTTTAATTGTTGAAGTATTTGTGGATGATATCATTTTTGGAGGAAGAGATAGTATGTGCAAAACTTTTGCAAATCAGATGAAAAGTGAGTTTGAAATGTCTATGCTTGGTGAAATGAATTTCGTCTTGGGTCTGCAAATTACTCAAACAAAAGAAGGGATCTTCATTTCTCAGACCAAATATGTGAAAGAATTGTTAAAGAAATTTGGTATGGAAGACTCAAAGTCTATGAACACTCCTATGGCAACCGGATGTAAGTTAAGCAAAGATGATGACTCTCCAAAGGTAGATCAGACAAAGTATAGATCAATGATTGGTGGATTGTTGTACCTCACTCAAACTAGACCAGATATAATGCAGGCTGTTGGTCTTGTGGCAAGATTCCAGGCTGATCCTAGAGAATCTCATGTTATGGCAATCAAAAGAATTTTTAGGTACTTGAAAGGAACAGTGGAGTATGGTCTATGGTACCCTAGAGATCCGGATTTCTCTCTTCATGCTTACACAGATGCAGATTGGGCAAGAGATGTGGATGACAGGAAGAGCACTAGTGGTGGAGCATTCTTTTTGGGGAAGAGATTGGTTTCTTGGCTAAGCAAGAAACAAGATGCAATATCTCTGTCTACAACTGAAGCAGAATACATTGCAGCAGCAGGTAGTTGCACTCAAATCTTATGGATGAAGCAGATGCTAAGAGACATCAAAGTTGAATATGAGGAGCCTATCACAATTTTCTGTGATAATTCAAGTGCAATTAATATCTCCAAGAATCCGGTATTGCATTCTAAGACTAAGCACATATCTATCAAATTTCACTTTTTGAGAGAACAAGTAAACAAGGAAGAAGTCAGATTGGAGTATGTTCCCTCCAAGGATCAGATTGCAGATATCTTTACAAAACCTCTTCCCAAGGACTCTTTTGAATATCTCCGGGAGAAGTTAGGGGTCATGGCCCCTCCGGTGATGAACTAAGATGCACTAATGTGCATCAGTCCGGTGGATATCACAGTCATATCTTGTGATCCGGATTGATGAAGGGGAGCTGCTACTAAGGGGGAGCAGCTGGTATGATTCTGATGTATTAGAATTGCAAGTATGAGCCCTTTGCCATTGATGTCAAAGGGGGAGAGAAGACATGTGAAAAACAAGTGGTTGATGATCAAAGGGGGAGCAGTAAAGGAAGAGAAGACATGTGAAAAGCTGTTGTTGATAGGGGGAGCTGTGACAGAAAGGAGAAGTTCTTGTCTTGATGGTTTTTCACATCATATGTTGCCATCAATGACAAAGGGGGAGATTGTTGCAAGTATGAGGTGAGCCAGTGTTGTCATTGATGTCAACATACTCATATTGCATTGGCAAGAAGGATTTGATGAGCTGTGTGCTGAGGATATTGAGAAAATTAGCCTCAGTCAGGAACAGTGAAGAACAGTGATGAGAAGAAGGCAAATGTATTGTATAGGTTGAGAACCGGAGGATGCGGATTAAAGGGTTTACAGATATGAGTCTTGAGATGCTTCAGCCAAGATTTCAGAGGTCCGCATGAAGATCTGAAGAGGTTATGGCTGTCTGTATGGAACCGGTTCCGGCAAGTGTTCAGAGGTGACAAAGGATCACAGAAAGGTCCGGTGAGGTCCGGAATTGTACAATCCTAATCTGCGGATTGGAACTAGTGTCTTAGACATCCTTGTGATATGCCAACTCGAGTTTTGTACGATTTGGAGGTCCGGAAGTACCACTTGCATTATAATAGTAGCAACAGACAGTGTTCTTGAAGTTCCGGATAAGGAGGATAAGAGATTTCAGTAAGAAAATGAAATGCAGACGTACCTGGTCATTCAGGCAGGCTTGTGAAGGTTCTTAGATCATGTTCAGGTTGTGTTGTTGGTCCGCATTGATTTGTGTATGATTTGGAGGTTCGGAAGTATCTCTTGCATTATGACAATGGTGACAGACTGTGTTCTTGAAGTTCCGGATGAGGAAGACAAGAGATTCCAGTAGGTAAAGGAAGTGCGGATGTATCCGGTCGTTCAGGCAGGCCTGTGAAGGTTCTTGGATCATGTTGAAGTTATGTTGTTGGTCCGCATTGATAGTAGAACCCGGAATTGAAGATATTCTTCCGGATGAAGTTCTTGCTCTGTTTAGCCGACCGGATGAGTTGTTCATCCTACAAATGTTCTTGTGGTGGCCGACCGGATGTGTTATTCATCTTGCGGATGTTCTTATGGTTGTTTACCGACTTAGATGTTTGTTCCTAAGTTGATGTCTTGTATAAATAACCGTTTGTGAGTTCATTTCAATGAATGTGATGTGTGGATAAGTGTGGTATAGCGAAGAGAAGTGCGAAAGGCAGAGCAGAGGTTTTTGGGCTCAATTGGAACTGATCCGGACATGGTAGAGATGTCATACTCCAGTTCAAGACTATGATTTTTATCACTTTGTAGACAGTGTGTCTCCTTGTAGGCATTGGGCCTCTTTGTGAGCAGTGTGCTTGGGCAGTGAGCCCTTATTGGCATGTGCCATTCATTTTTCTTTATTCTTCTAACAGAGAATAATTCTTGGGTTAATCACCCCGTGGTTTTTCCCTTAACCGGGTTTTCCACGTCAAAATCTTGGTGTTCAATGTGTTGATACTTATCTACTCTTGTGTTTATGTATTATGCTTTCATGGATGATTATTTGATATGCTGCTAACTAACAACAAAGAATCAAGTGTTTGAAATAAGAAGAAGTTTTATACAACTGATTCACCCCCCCCCTCTCAGTTGTATGCCCTAGATCCAACATTATTAACTCTACACTTTCCTCCTTATCTTTACTACTTCTAAGGTTTTCCACAAATGGTTGTAAATAGCCCTTTTTGGCAGCCTCCAGCCAAATCTTGAAATTTGCATCTCCCTCCAAAATAGGTCATCTTCCAAGAGCCATAACTTTTGATCTAGGTGTCCGATTGACAACTATTTGAAATGTTGGAAAGCTCCTAGAGTGCTATACATGCTAAGAATCTACTCTACCAATTATGCCCATTTTTGGGGCTATAGAAGGCCTCTAAGTGCCTCAAACCTGACTTTTAAACTTTTTCAGGGGTTTTTCGAGAAACAACAACTTCAATATCTTTCAACCCACAAATGATCTTTGCCTGATTCCATCACCGAAGGTCTTATTTTTCAATTATGAAACTTCTTGTAAATTTTCACTTCCATACATGCCCAAATGCAAACATTCCTAAAATAACAGTTTTCTTTTTTTAGCTGTTTGGAAAAACTAAAGCTTCTATATCATTATTCAAGAGATTATGGAACCAAAAATACAAATTTTGAAAAGAAATGACAAAAACTCATCAATTTTGATTCATCATTATTTATGGGTGATGCAAGATTGCCCTCACACCTTTGGATGCTCCTATATCAGATACCTAGGGTAATTTGAGAAGTGACCTTGTCACATATTAGGTGTTTGAGGGAAACCCAAAATGGTCAACCTCTAACTTAGACAACCAAGAAGAATATTCAACAGGCCCACTTCACCAGATATTCTTCATATTGCCTATTCTGATTACTTCTTCTCACATGACTATCCAAGATCTCCTCTATCTCATCCTTTGACGTAGATGTCAGAATACTCCACTATTCTTTTGTTGGTCCATCCTCTATTCCACCTTCATGATATTCTTCTAAATCAGTAATTTTGAACATAAGGGAAATGTTAATCCCACTCAAAAGCTCTACCACATATGTATTTCTTGAATCATGCTTCTTCAGAATCCTGCATGGTCTGAGTTTCTTCATTTTCAACTTATTATATGTCCCAACTAGACAACTCTCTTTTCTCAAGTGAACCATGACTTTGAATCTCCTACCTAAAAATCCTTATATATCCTCTTATAATCTACCTTATTCCTTGTACTAAATATTCATCTTATTAATGTGCTTTCTCACCTCTTCATGCAAATTCTTCAAGTTTTCTGCAAGGTCTTTAGCTTCGGCACTTGTCTTTTCTCCCTTGTCCATCTTGCTTAACTCTAAAGCATTTCTTGTACTACTCTTATATACAATCGCGAATGGTGATTTACCTATACTCCGATTGACATAATTGTTGTAAGTAAATTCTACCTGTGGTAAAATCAAATCCCATCCCTTGGGCTTATCTCCTACTAAGCATTCTAGTAGGTTACCCAAACTCCTATGCACCACTTCAATCTGTCCACCAGTTTGTGGATGGTGTGTAGAACTGAACATCAAATTTGTGTTCAACTTCTTCCACAATGTCCAAAAATAACCAACAAACTTGATATCTTGATCTAAAACTATGCTCTTAGGTAGATCATGTAGTCTCACCACCTCTCTAAAGAATAACTTTGCAATATGATCAACATCATTAGTCTTCTTACAAGGAATGAAATACGCCATCTTCGAGAATCTGTAAACCACCACAAAAATGGAATCATGTACTCTCTGTGTCCTTGGTAAAGCAAGAATAAAATACATACTAATATCATCCCAAGGCTTCTCTGGTCTAGGTAGTGGTTGATATAGCCATGTATTCTGACTTGTTCCTTTTGCCATCTGACACACTCTGCAACTATGCACAAATTTCTTCACATCTTGCTGCAACTATGGTCAATAATAATGCTCATTAACAATAGCAATAGTCTTATCTCAACCAAGGTGTCCAGCTAATCCCCCACTATGCTTCTCATTAATCATGTGCTCTCTCATGGAACTCCTCGGAATGCACAATTGGCTTCCCCTAAACAACATGCCATCTTGGATTATGAAATCCAACCATTTCATCCTATCTAAAGTAACAAGTTCCAAAAAAGATTTCCAAGTCTCTATAAATCTTGATCTTCAAGATATAAACTTTTGAGCTTATCAAACCCAACAACATCTATCTTTATTTTTATCAACAAATTTTTCCTTCTACTTAAGGCATATGCAACTCTGTTTGATCTTTTACTCTTGTGTTTCAGAAAAAATGTATAACTCTGCAAGAACTCAACTCATTTTAAGTGCCTCTAGTCCAACTTCCCTTGACTATTAAGATATTGTAAAGCCTGATGATCAGTATATAAACAAACTCTTTTAGCAACAAATAATATCTCCATTACTTCAAAGCTTGAACTATAGCATAAAACTCTTGATCATAAATGGAATTCTTTTTCTTGGCATCATTAAGATTCTCACTAAAACAGGCAATGGACTTACCTTCTTGACTCAAAACAACACCTATAGCAATTCCACTAGCATCACAATCTACCTAAAATACATTATTAAAATCTAGAAGTGCCAAAACAAGTTGCTCTATGACTTTCTGTTTCAATGTATCAAAACTCTTGGCTACTCCTATAGTCCATTAAAAAAAAATTCTATCCCCTTTCATTGTCTCAATTAGGGGTGCACAAATGCTACTAAAATTCCTAATAAATTTTCTATAAAAACTTACCAAACCATGAAAATATTGTACCTCTGTAGTGTTAAAATAAGAGTAGACAACTGAGAGGGGGGGATGAATTAGTTATCTCAAAAACTTTTATCACTTGCAACAATTTACCTTCTTTATCACTTATTTACAAATTAATGATATAAGCATGAAAGCATAAATCAACAACACATGAGAAGAAACATAATCAACACACATAACACTAGGATTTTTATGTGGAAACCTGATTAAGGGAAAAACCACGGTGGGGGTTAACCCATAAGAAATTATACTCTGTTAAAAGTATTACAAATGGGGAAGGCACATGCCTTCAGGATGCACTGCCCAGAGCTCACTACTCCAAGAGGCTCACTACCTATAGAAATGATTACAAGAAGATTAAAGAATGTTTGAACTGATGAATAGCATCTACCAATGCAAAAATTGAGTTCCAGTTAAGCACATAATACTGATCTTACACACTTCATCTTTACTCTGTCCTATTTCACTCTTCAACCATAACCCAAGCTAAGATCTTCACTTTAGCACTTCTTTCTACCTTTTTTCGCACTTACTCCATCACCACACCACACACACACCCAAAACACTCGAATCGATTTGCTATATATATCTGCATCAAGAGATTCAATCAACTATAGTTGGCATCAAGAAAACTTAGAATATTTATTAAGAACTCTACTCTGTCGGCTGAATCCATACACAAAAAACAATGCAGACCAAAATCTTATGTTCTCAAATCATCAATCATGTTAGCCAATACCACTGATTATCACAAATTGCTTAACCAATAGCTTTTCTTCACCCAGGCCAAGATCAAATGCTAGGTCATCCTATTCTTCTTCTGACTGTACTTACTAACTAGAACCCGATACTCAGATTCTTATAACTTTTGAATCCTTCATCACCAGAGGCTAAATTCCTAGATTTAGATAGTCCTAACAATCCTTATTACTCCTTCAGATCCATAGCATATTATGATTTACCACCAGAGAGATCCAGACCTAGATACTAGACCTTGTCACACGCTCTATTTCTGACTACCCAGACTTGGAAAAATCTTCACTCTGACTTCTGGTATGAACAAATTATGTAATGCATATATGTAAGATGGACTTAGTTTCCATCAATGACAACACTTGTCATGCATGGCAGTGTCTCTTGCCAACAATCTCCCCCTTTGGCATTGATGGCAACACTTAGTGAAAAATGACTAAGTGTCAAAACAACTCCCCCTTACCATGTATACTTATGCTTTCCACTATTCTCCAATGCTCCCCCTTTGCTAGATTCCTCATTTTTCACTACTCTTCACTCCCCCTTTGACATCAATGGAAAAGGTTGGATTTGATGTAACAATTCCATAATCTCACATTCTTCCACAATGGAGTGTATATGCAATACAACTTTATAGCTAGGAGTGAATATTGCCTTATAGTCCAGTAGTTCCAATTTCTGTAATTGAGCATCCAACTCAAAAAAATCCACATACTAAAATTCACCAAAATTTTATGTACATGGGCATTATAAAAACAAATCTATGACTTATTTACATAAGTTTGAACACATCACCAAAAAAATTCATCAACAATGCCAACTCATTGTCCCAACTCTTCTTCATTCTATTCAAACTGAGATGTGACCACTAAATAAGAATGATTGAGACTCTGCTTTTGTGCAAGTCAGTAGGATCACTTGACTTAGCAACAGCTTGGGCTTCAGTCAAAGCATTGAACATTGCTTCTAATTTGGAGGAAATTATTCCCGAGAGCTCATTCATCCTTGCCTCAATTTATCAATTTCTTTATTCCTTCAATCAAGTTGATTTCTTGACACTCCTTGCTTGCCATAGATGTTGTCACAGGATCAAAAGATTTGGATACACTTGATAGTTTTTGCTTAGACTCCTTTACTTTATCTTCAATATCCTCTATTACTTTAGGACAAGATAAGCAAAACTTATATGCATTTCCTCCTTCTGTAGGAGCATTTTGAATACTCTGTATACTGGTATCCAGCACAATTCTATCTACTCCAATCATCCCTTTTAGAGCATAAAATCTTTTATCATTGAATTCATTTTGAATCTTGACCTCTGTAGACTTCTCTAGAGATTCAAAATGAGAACTTACTGAGTTTATTATACTTTTCAATTAGCTAGAGGGAGATGCAGATGAATCCTTCTGGAATGTTGGCATGATTTTCTCCAGAATCCTAGATGCAAGACCAAGTAGCTCATTGTCTTCTATGTGAGACTTCAGAATATCTTCTCTGGCCTTGGCTTGAGCAATGGAGGCCAATTTTATTTTCTGCACTGGAGATAAGGTATCAAAGTTTATTAGACCTTGTATTATGTCTTGATCTTCTTCAATTTGTTTATCTTTTTTCAAAATTTCCTTTACTACTTCTACAGTGTCTCTTTCCCAAGATGCAGATGTATCTATTTGATCCTTATTGGTACTGTCAACTGGATTGACCAGCTTGGGTGCTTCATCAACCTTTGCAATCTCTTCTTCTTTTTCATATTTGTCCTTGGCCTTTTCTACTTCTAGGTCCTTAGCTTCTTCTGTTTCATGCTCTTTATTCTTCATTGAATCATCTTCAGTTTAAGCATATGGCTCAACATTCTTCTATGTATCTTCTTTGTCAAATTGATCTAGAGAAGTTTGAATACCTCCTGTATCATCAATTATAACTATCATCTTTTCATCTTCTTTGTTTATTGCTTCCTCTTCTGGAACAAAGGAGTCATCTATCTTAGTTTGTTGTTCATCTCTTGCTACTCTTCATCATTCAGAATTGATGCATCCTCAGTATCAACGAGTTCTTTTGTAACCACATAGAACTTGTTCTTGTCCAATGCTTTCTTCAGAATCTATTTTGTTTCTTTAATAACTTCATCAATATCTCCAATCATCATCTTATTCATCCTTGTTTTGCTTTTGAATTCGTTATTGACCTCTTTAAAAAATTTATCTGCTTCTTTGTTGGAGATCATGGGACACAAACTAGATAACACATGTTCCCTTAACTCTAAATCTTTAGCTTTAGTAGCCTCTTCCCTCATTTCCAAAATGTTACTAAGACTCTTAGGAATTTCAGATAAAATTTTCACAAGAGCTATATTGAATGTATTCAAGTATTTTACAGTGGTATCCTCCAAAATTCTCTTGTTTGCATCATTGAAAGTGTCATAGTATTTTACTATGGGTTTCAGATTCTCATGAATTGTCATAGTATTCACAATTTCTTCAATAGACAAAGTGGATTTTCTAGTTCGAGTTTCAATCTTTTGTCTTTTACTTCCCTTTAGACTTATGGAAGGTTTATCTTTTTTAGTCTTTGAAGCTTCTACTTTCTTCATCTTTATTTCCTTTAATGATTCATCTGATTATGTTTCCTCATCATCTTTAATGCTCTCATATATTCTAGATGCTTTAGTCTTCATTCTTTTACCATCTTTGTTGGATGGTTTGTCTTCCAGTTTCTCTGTTCTAACAAGTTTTGTGTGAATAGAGGCAGCAACAGAGCTTCTTGTTTTTCTAGGTTGGCTAGTGGAGACTTCTAGAGTACTTCTTTCTTATCCTGCATCTCCTTCTCAGCTTTTTCCATCCTTTCTTTGTTATGCTTCACAACTTCTTTGGTTATGCCAATGCTTTTAGCATACAATTCTACTTGCTTTTGAACTTTCCTCTTGGTTTCAGGTTTTCTGAGCTCAACATGTAGTTTTAAACTGAGCTCCTTATATGTCCCAAATCTCTCCACAGAATCATCCTTGGGTTTTCTCAAGAGATGTTGAGCATACATATCCAAAATTTTCTCATCTACCTCATACCCCATGGGCATGATCCAAATAGTTCTGGGTTCTACTACTTCCATTAAGCACCGATCAGTATCCACCATGAAGCAAATCTCATTCTGGTATTTCTCAACAATTGATTTAGGAATTCTTTCCCTAGAATGCATCCTATTATGAAAATTCTTGAAGTAACCCCAAATTGTAGTTTTTTGTGCTTTAGAGTCACCAATGTTGTTCAAGTACTCTCTTATCTGTATAGAAATAGGTTTATCATCTATCCAACACATGCTTTTCTTGCTGGGTAACTCATTCATGAAATAGAAGAACAAACATAAGATCAGTGTACCATATTTGAAGGTGTTCTTCTTATCCTTCTTTAACTTATTCAAAATTTCCATCAGATGGTTCTACAACAACTAACACAAGTCATAATTAGCATTCTCTCTTAACATTTTGTATGCAGCATATATGGTCATTCTTGAAACAGAGTTCTCCCTGCTGGAGTGATAAATTTTGTAACCAATTACCATTGAAGCAAACTTAACATCTAGATCAATAATATCATTGATTTTCATTACCCTTTTGTCAAACTTTGAACCAGTAGCATCAGTTACTGTTTGATTCTTTACTGCTTTCAACATTAGTAGTCTACCGGATGAGTTTAACCCTATCACAGCCTTGATGCCATCCTTGGTGATCTTGATGGGTTTCATTAGCCATATAAATTCATCATGCATTCAGCTCAGCACATACCAGACCCACTCATCTTCATCGAAGGATGGAAACCCTATAATCTGAATGAAATGTTTATTGTGTAGTGCCTTATATTCAGGTTTAAGACCATGAATTTCATCCCTTAGATGATTCTTGAACAAATCAACAAGCCTTGAGTCCCCAAATTCATATGCTCACATGAATATAGACCCTAATATTTTCAACATGCAATACACCATACAGAACACTTCAAAATGCACCTAATAGGTCAACTTCTACTGATTTGTGTGGATGCTTCTAGAATTTGGGTCAGGGCCTTTCAATGATATCAACAATCAAAGGTGCAGCCATTGCAAAAGATTGCAAATTCAATGCTTCGCAGAAAAAATACCTCTTTCACAGAATTAGGCTTAGTTGTTGAATTCATCGGTCGCACTTCAAATCCTTGAAATCTTAGCTTAGGTGCTCTTCTTCTTGCTCTCTTTGAATGTAAAGTGATCCAAATGATGAAAGGATGACCTTTTATGCTCTATAAAACCTAATTCTCCATTGTAATAAATGTGTTGCCCTAACTTCATCTGGTTACTCTATTTCTTGATGCAGTTTCTCATGAAATGCTCCGTAAATCACCATATCCACTTCTTTTCTTCTGAAAATCCCTTCAAATGATCTGTAATAACCCAAATTGTCTTCTTTCATTGTGCAAAATTTAGGTAGCCACTAACTAGCTAGGGGAATTTGATTTTCAATGTAGCTTCCCTTGAGCCAGAGTTCTCATTTTAGTTTCCTGAGGAATTCTCAGCATTGGATTTTAGTGCGGAACCATCACAATCATTTCTTACACTTTTCTCCACCCATGTCTTGTCCATTTCATTCTAGATCTTATTTACATCAAATTTTCCCTTGCCTTTGTCTTGTCTCTACTCATCTAGTTTTTTGTTTACCAGACCTCTTCTTTCATTATTCTTGCTTCTGCAGAATCTTGCACTATGACCAGATCTATTGCAATTAAAGCACACAACATTTCTTTGCTTATTTACTTGATTTCTTCTTGATTTGCACTGATTAGCCATGTGTCCAAATGCATTGCATGCAAAATAATAGTCATTTAAAGAATTGATATTTCTTTTGCTGTTAGAGTAGTTTATCATCATACTTTTGCAATCATTAGATCTATGACCATACCTTTTACAATTGAAGCATTGACCAGAGAAGAATGGACTGCTTTGATTCACTCTACGTTTGCATTGAGTAGCTCTATGACCAAATTTATTGTAATTGAAACAATTGCCATTGAAAGATGGATACCTTTGAGCATTACGCTGTCTTACTGAAGGTCTTCTAGGTTTGTTTCTCCCATTCATTGATTGAGAATTTCTTTGTCTGGATCTGGAGCTTTCACCTTTCTCATACCCAAGACCATGCTTATCATCAGCCTTCTTCTGACTCTCAAGTGGCACTTCAAGTGTAGTTGAGCTTATTTTGAACTTCTCCTTGTATTCATTTGCAACTTATAGGCCATGTTTGAGGATGACAATTTACCTTTCAAGTTCCTCCTCATTATATCTGCATTCTTGTAGATCAAATTTTAGGTGACCAATTGCTCTGTCCATTGTGCAACATTCTTCTATTCTTTCCTTCAACGTGTGATTCAAGTTTTCTTCAGTCTTCTTCCTTTCCTCAACTTCTTTGGTTAGCCTCATCACCCTAGATTTCATCTCATGTTTTAGAACAGAAACTACTTTTTTCAGCTTCTCACATTCCTTTGTCTTTTCTTCCAAAGCCTCATTCATGTCATTTTCTTCAGTAAGATTAGCTAGCTATTGAAGTAGCTCCTTCCTCTTTTCCATACATTTTTTTAGTTTTTCTTTTTACATCTCAATGCAATCATCAGCATCTTTAAGGGTCGCTTTCAGTTCATTTACTTCTGCTTTGGACTGATCAAGATCTTCTAAAGCCAATTGAAATTGTTCTCTGAGTGAACCCATTGAAACTCCTTCCTGAATCTTCCTCAAGCTGTTAGGCTTCTTCCAAGGAACCTCACTCTGATACCAATTATTGAAATAAGAGCAGACAACTAAGAGGGGGGTGAATCAGTTGTCTCAAAAACTTTTATCACTTGCAGCAATTTACCTTCTTTTACACTTATTAACAAATTAATGATATAAGCATGAAAGCATAAATCAACAACACATGAATAGAAACATAATCAACACACATAACACCAAGATTTTTACATGGAAACCCAATTAAGGGAAAAACCACAGTGGGGGTTAACCCATAAGAAATTATACTCTATTAAAAGTATTACAAATGGGGAAGGCACATGCCTTCAGGACACACTGCCCAGAGCTCACTACTCCAAGAGACTCACTACCTATAGAAATGATTACAAGAAGATTACAGAATGTTTGAACTGATGAATAGCATCTACCAATGCAAAAATTTAATTCTGGTTAAGCATAGAATACTGATCTTACACACTTCATCTTTACTCTGCCCTGTTTCACTCTTTAGCCATAAATCAAGCTTAGATCTTCACTTTCACACTTACTCCATCACCACACCACACACACACCCAAAACACTCGAATCGATCAGCTATATATATCCACATCAAGAGATTCAATCAATTGTAGTCGGCATCAAGAAAACTTAGAATATTTATTAAGAACTCTACTCTGTCGACTGAATCCGTACACAAACAACAATGCGGACCAAAATCTTGTGTTCTCAAATCATCAATCATGTCATCCAATACCATTGATTATCACAAATTGCTTAACTAACAACTTTTCTTCATCTGAACCAAGATCAAATGCTAGGTCGTCTTGTTCTTCTTCTGACTGTACTAACTAACTGGAACCTAATACTCAGATGCTTATAACTTTTGAATCCTTCATCACTGGAGGTTAAATTCTAGGATTTAGATAGTCCTAACAATCCTTATTACTCCCTCAGATCTATAGCATACTATGATTTACCACCTGAGAGATCTAAACCCAGATACTGGACCCTATCACATGCTCTGTTTTTTACTACCCGGACTTGGACAAATCTTCACTCTGATTTCCAGTATGAACAAATTATGTAATGTAGATATATAAGATGGACTTAGTTGCCATCAATGACAACACTTGTCATGCATAGCAGTGTCTCTTGCCAACATGTAGCACTCCTTGGTGTAGGCCATTTGACAATAACCCTTACTTTTTCTAGGTCCATCTTAAGACCTTCCTCTGAGACAACAAATCCTAGGCATACCAACCCCTTCTTTGCAAAACTACATTTCTTTGGATTAATCAACATGTCCTCCCTCAGTGTCTCTAAACTCTTCTGCTGCAACATATGCTCATCCCAAGTCTTACTAAACATCAAAATGTCATCTTAATTAAAAATAAATAAATTTCCCAAAAACTCTTTCAATACCTCATTCATGAGCCGCATGAATGTGCTTAGTGCGTTGATTAGGTCCAATGGCATGACTAAGCCCTCATACAAACCTTCCTATGTCTTGAAGGTTGTCTTCCATTCATCTCCTTCTCTAATTCGGATCTGGTGATACCCACTCTTCAAATCAATCTTCATAAATTACTTGGCTCCACTCAAACAATCGATAATGTCATCCATTCTAGGCAATAGAAATCTATACTTGATCATGATCTTGTTGATGGCTCAATATACTTTACACATTCTCTACTCTCCATCTTTCTTTGATGCTAATACTGCAAGATCCATGCATGGACTTAGGCTTTGAATTATCAATCATTTCCTTAATAGCTTGTGAACTTGTCTATTCAACTCTCCATTCTTTGCAGGAGTTATTCTATGGGCTACCTTATTTGGCAAACTGGATCATGGTATCAAATTCATTTGGTGACTTATCTTCCTCACTAGTAGTAAACCTTTCAGTACATTATTAGAGACAATATCCTAAAATTCTTCCATCCTTTAGGTACCTATAATTTAGGTTTGAGGTCATGAATCTTATCGCAAGATGTTTTGGAGATAGAAGTGTGAAGGCAATGTAGAAACAAGGTAACTACAGTCACAAGGAGATAGGAGAATGCTTTGTACTTGTCTGCAAATGAGGACATGATGTTGCATCTAGGAGGACATGTAGATATGAGTCAAAAGTACATATGCTTCAAGTTTCAAGTGATAAAATGTAACTCAGCTACTTCTCCAAAGTCAGCTGTGTGAAGACATGCCTTGGTGCTGATTGAGGTAAATAGAGGGAGATAGTGGAGGCCACCATAGTTCACCGCAAGATTGTAATTAGCCTTGATGATTGAACGATAAGCTCTAATGGCTGGTTGGTATGTGATGTTCAAGTTTCAAGTGATTGTGTTGACCACAAGTATGTTGTTCATAGTTTTATCTTAAGACTATGTATGCAAATGTTGTTAAAGACATTGGCATCATAGTTCAAGTTTATGTGCCAGCATGATACATCCTGACATGACAAAAGAAATGAACATGAATATTTTATAGGTCATATAATATTCAATACATGGTCTGCATGATGTAATTTTATCTACTCTGGTACCTCTTTAGATCTGGAGTTAAATACGAGGAAGGATAAGTGTTGTAGAGCTGACTTGGTGTACAATGAAGATTTTGCTATGTGTGTGGAGTGTGCGCTAGCTTGGAAAAGTTTGCTAAGGCAAATTAGGACCTGATTATGCTTTGTTTTTGAAATTGCATTGGAATTTTGCTTAAAACAAATGTTTGGGCGCTGACTGCTATGGCATTTACACATTTCTTGCCACGTGTTTCATCTTGGCTAACCAAGGAGAAATATTTTGAAGCTTGCGAAGGATATAAATGTAAAATCAATGTTGTTGAGTGAAGTATGAGTTATGTATTGTGTGATTCCATTGATAATATACAAATAAATTTAACACAAAAGAAAATTTTATTATGAAATGTGGATGGGACTAGTTTAATGAAATAGGATATTATTGTGGGAGCAAGTAATGGTAAATTAATGATGGAGATGAGATTCTAAAGCTATTTACTTGTTGCTGATATTATAGTTGGGTAGATGAGAAATTTTTGTGCAGAGATTGAAGTGATCAGCAGTCTGTTATGTGAGAAGAACATTTAAGCTAGATAAGTTGTGTGCTACAAAGTTTGAATAATTGCTTTGTAAATATTGTAAGTGTTGTAACTGTTCAAGGAGAACTACAGCTTCCTTTGGGTTGTAGCCCATAAATAATATTGTAATCTTGTTTCCTTTCTAAGGATGGATTTGTTGATAACTGAGAGGGGGGGTGAATCAGTTATCTTAATTATTCCATCTTTCTAATTTTCCTTAACAATTAATGTAGCATTAAATCAAATAAGCAATCATAACCATGAAGTGGAAATAACATCAATACACATGATACAATGATTTTGACATGGAAAGCCCTGTTAAGGGAAAAACCACATGGTGATTATCCCAAGATAGTATTCTCTTTTAGAAGAATAAGATAGTACAAAATGGCACTTGCTAATTGGGGCTCACTGCCCGAGCACATTGCTCACAAGAGGCTCACTGCCTACAAGAGACTTACTGTCTACAAGGTATAAGGTGATAAGATACTTGAACTGATGAGAAGCATCCACACATGCTAAGGTTCAGTTCTGGTTAGGTTCAAAATACTAATCTGCTGCACTTTATTCTACTTCTTTCTTTGGTGTTGTTGTCCTGTCACATTTCAGACCTGTCTTACTGCCTTCACACTGCTCTTTTACTTTTCTTCGCATAATTGCAACACACAACACACACCTTCACATCTAAATCCATCTGGTATATATATCCACACAAATGATTTCAACACCTTTCTAGTCGGCATCTAGAATAGTCAATATTATCCCAAACTTTGATCTATCAGCTGAATCCTTGCTTGCCAAGTGATGCGTATCAAGGAGATGCTTATAGAAGTCATCAATTATGTCAGCCAATCATGAATGATATCTCAGGAAGCTTGATCACCACCAATATCTCATCCGGATTTAGGTCTGATGCTCTACCAGACAGTTCTTCCTCTGTCTGCTCTGCCAATCAGGAACCCAACAGTCAAGTGCTCATGTCTCTTCACTCTTCCATCACGGAGGCTCAATTCCTAGAATCTATCAGTCAAGTTACTCCTCTTGACTTCCCCAAATCCACACTTTACTAAGATACTTCCTCTAAGAGATTCGGACCTAATTGTCAGACCTTGCCACATGCTCTATTCTTGTTTACTGGACCACAACATTCTTCAACCTGACTTTCGGTATAGACATATCATGCCCTATGGATGGGTGGAATGAGCTTTGTTTCCATCAATGACAACATTCATGAAGCCATATAGTGTCTCTTGCCAACAATCTCCCCCTTTGGCATTGATGGCAACACTTAGTGAAAAATGACTAAGTGTCACACTATACTCCCCCTTGGCTAATGCTCTATTCTTATGTACATTTTTCGGAGCTCCCCCTTAGCTAGATTCCTCATTTTTCACTACACCTCACTCCCCCTTTGATATCAATAGCAAAGGGTGGGGTCCACACATCAAAATTTGCAAAAACTCAATCTATACTTAATCGCATAAGTATATTATCTAGTTATACTTTACATATACTTTAGTATATCTGCAAAAAATTTCTTTAATTGTACAACTTCTATCACCCAACTCAGCTTCATCCTGTCCAAATTTGAGATGTGACCACTCAACAGGAATGTAAAAGCTTCTGCCCTCTTCAGATCTATCAGATCACTGGTCCGGGTTGTGGTTTGAGCATCATTTAGGGCTTCATGCATGGCCTCTAACTTAGGAATAATTATCCCTCTAAGTTCACTCAACCTACTTACTCTATTTTTCTTCTCCTTCTCAAGCTTCTTAATTTCATTCAAGACTGCAATAGTCTGACATTCTTGATTTATTATGGAAGTGGTAAGAGGATCAAAATTCTGAGATAGTCTTGTTAGTTTATCCTCTGTTCTTTCACTTTTTTCTCAATCTCCACTGTCACTTTGGACCATGATAGACAAAATTTATACATTTCCCCACCATTTTTAAGAGCATTTTCTAAGCTCTTTATCCCTATATCCATATTTCTCCTATCATTGGTTATTAGTCCTTGTAATTCAGAGAATCTCTTTTCCAAAAACTCCTTTCAGACTTTATCTTCTGCTAACTTCTCTAGGGAATCAAAATGTGTGCTAACACTATTAACTAGAGATTTGAGATTACCAGATGAAGAGGCTGAGGGATCCTTCTAAAAAGATGGCATGATCTTCTCCAATACACCGGATGCAGTTTCTATGAGCTTGTAGTCTTCCATGTGAGACTTCAGAAGTTTTTCTTTTACCTTTGCTGAAGTAAAGGATGCTAGCTTCATGGTTTGAACCGGGGAGAGGGAGTCAAAATCGAACAGTCCTTGAAGAAGTTCTGATTCATCAAATTCCATCATCTCCTTGGTTAAGAATTCTTCGACTGCTTCTGTTGTGTCTCTTGCCGGTGACAAGGTTTTGACCCCTTTTGCAACCTTACCACTATCATCTGTGGTCTTTTCTGTTGGAGTTTTCTCTCCTTCTACAGCCTTACTACTATCATCTTCTTTTTCCTTCTCCTCTGCTTCTTGATTGATCTTTTCTTCTACTCTTCCTTCTTCTTTAGATCCGGAGTCTATAGGGGAAACCGGAGGAGAGATGTTTTCTTGTTCATGGACCTCCTCTTCCGAAGCAGAGGATTCTAAGTCCTTATCTTTTTCTTCACCTGTCTACTTTACCTCTTCTACTACAGTCTCAGTAGATTCTTCTTTGTTATCCATTCCCAAGGGATCATCACCTAAATCCTCTATAACAGGAATATTGAATCTTTTAGAGGCATTCTGGAGGATTTCTTCTGTTTCTTTTGCCACTTTATCAGTTTCTCCAAGCATGAGCTGATTCATTCTAGCCTTACTCTGGAACTCATCCTTGCAGTCTTTAAAGATCATATCCATTTTTTTCAGAGTAATTGAAGGATAGAGTTGAATAGCTATGTATTCTCTGATCTCTAGGTCCTTAGCCTTGGCATTTTCTTTTCTCATTTCAATTTCTTTCTCTAAACTTTTAGGAATTAGAGAAATTATTTCAATAAATGCTTTATTGTATATGTTTAGTTACTTAACTATGGCTTCCTCCAAGATCTTTCTATCTGCATCATTATATGCATCATAGAATTATATTATTGGTTGCAGGTTCCCATCCACAGTAACTGCTTTAACTACATCATCTAAGGACAGAGTGGGCCTTTCAACAAACTCTTCTACCTCTGCCTCCTTGTCTTCACCAGATACTTTCTTCTTCTTCTTTATCTTCTTGATCTCTTCATCAGATTCTGTCTCTTCTTCATCCTTTTGATTGATATAGGACCTTGTTGCCTTTGTCTTTGTTCTCTTTTCTCCTTTACCAGATGATTTTGCTTCCGGTTTTAATGCCTTTGAGCTCTTAGTAGTGGTAGATGCAGAGCTCTTAGAGGATCTGGTCCGGGAGGGGGCTTCTACCGAAGCACTTTCTTTTTCTGCCCTTTCCATCTTTTCTCTATTTACATCAAGTGCCTCTTTTGAGATGCCATACCTTTTGGCAACATTCTCTACTTCTTTTCTCACTTTTCTTTTCATCTCTGATTGCCTTAGCTCCACATGAATCTTCACACTCAGCTCTTCAAAGGTTCCAAACCTTTCTGCCTTAGGATATTTGGGTTGACTGAGCATGTGTTGAACATGTAGCTCTACTATTTTCTCATCTACTTCATACCCCATTGGCATGATCTAGACTACCCTTGGCTCCACTACCTCCATTAGGCACTGATCAGTTTCTACCATAAAGAAAATTGTATCCTTATACTTTTCAACTAGAGATTTGGGGATTCTCTCTGGCTTGCATCATATTCTAAAAGTTCTTGAAGTAGCCCCAGAGTGCTATGTTTTGTGCCTTGGCATCACCAAGTCCATGCAAGTAATCTCTGATTTGAATTGCAACAGGTCTGTCATTCTACCAGACCCAACCACTGGATTCGGGTAGCTCATTCATAAAGTAGAAGAACAAACACAGTATCAGCCCACCATACTTGAAGGAGTTCTTCTTGTCCTTCTTGATCTTTTGTAGGTTTTCCATCAGTTGGTTCAGAAGGAGTTCACAAAGATCATAATCTACATTCTTTCTCAACATTTCATAAGCAGTGTAGATTGTTGTTCCGGATATAGAATTTTCTCTGCTGGAGTGATATATCTTGTAGCCAATAATCATGGAGGCAAACTTGATGTCCAGATTTGTGATATCCTTAACTGTCATTGCTCTTTTATCAAATTTAGATCTTGTAGCCTCACTCACAGTTTGATTTTTGACTGATTTTAGAGTAGGTAATCCACCGGTTGAGTGTAATCTAGTTACTGCCCTAATGGCATCCTTAGTGATCTTAAACAGCCTGTTCAACCACATGAAGTTGTCATGCATTCTTCTTAAAACATACTAGACCCATTCATCTTTAGCAAAATAAGGGAAATGAATGCACTGACTGAAATGTTTATCCCTGATGACCTTCTATTGGGGTTTGAGATCAAATGAGTAATCTATCAGTTCCTTCTGGTAAATATCCATTAGTTTGGAGTCCCTGAATTCTTCAATGTTTGCATGAATATATACCCTAATGTCTTCAACATGTAAAACTCCATGCAGAATGCTAGAAAATGCGCCTAAGGGATCCACTTCTAAAGATTTGTAGGGATTTTTCTTAAATTTAGGGTGAGGCCTATTAGAAATCTTTACAACATTTGGAGTAGCCATCTTCAAAAGATTTGCAGAGAGATGTTCAATAATGGAAAATATGTTTTACGCTTCTAGGGTTTGCTAAATGGGCTGGATTAATTTGCTAGATGAATCAACTTCAACAGGTGATCTTTGAGAAATTTGAAACAATTTGTTGCAGAGCTCCTTTTCTTTTCTTCTTGAATGCAAATGTGCAAATGATGAACAAATGAACCCTTTTATTTCTGGGAAAGCCCTAATTTCATACTGCAATAAATGCGCAACTTAAGTCATTCTAGTTGCCTTGTTCTTCTTATTCTAAGATAGATCTTTTCTGGATCACTGAGATACACTTAGAGTTATTCTTGGTGAATAGTGATAATCTATCTTCCTTTCCCTAATCATTTGATCTATCCGCAGATCAAGATTCCACAATTTTTTAATCAATCCAGACTTAACTGTGAGAACCCTGTCTTTATCGGATGATTGTTAAACTGGATCAATCTTGGTAGATTAGATTCTTCAAATCTTCTTGCAGATCTTTCATATCTTTACCAAACCTACTTTAGATGTTTCTCTAAGAACCCTTTAATCTGCAACTTCCCATGTGCCAATTTCAGGCACCAATTGACTGGCTAGGGGACTTAGTTTTTCTTAGTGACTCCCCCTGAGCTAGAGCTCATCTATTCAATTTTTGGAAGGATTATCAGCACCAGATTCTGGTGCGAATCCATCCCCAACATTCTCTGTACTTCTCTTCGCCCAAATCTTATTCATCTCCCTTTGAGTTTCATCCGCGTTTACTTTTCCTTTTCCTTTGTCTTGGTTATGATTATGCTATTCTAGACCCCTTCTGTCTTGATTCTTACTTCTACAGAATTTGGCAATATGACTAGATCTATTGCAATTGTAGCAAACAACATTTCTTTGCATATTTGACTAATATCCTCTTGATCTACACTGATTAGCCATATGTCCCATTCTATTGCATGCAAAGCATCTACCATTGAATGAATTGTTCATTTCCATGTTTCTACACTCATGGGATTTGTGACCATACCTTTTGCAATTGAAGCATTGTTCGGAGAAGGATGTATTACTCTGATTCATTTTTCTTCTACACTGATTTGCTTTATGACCAAAGTTATTGCAGTTGTGGTAGTATCCATTGAAAGATGGATATCTTTGGGCATTTGGTTGCCTTACTGGAGGTCTTCTATGCCTGTTTCTTAGATTTTCTGATCTAGAGTTCTTTTGACCGGATCCGGAGCTTTCACGTTTTTCATACCCCAAGCCTTGCTTGTCATCTACCCTCTTTTGGCTTTGAAGAAGAACTTCAAGTTGAGCAGAACTTATCTTAAATTTCTCTTTGTATTCATTTGCTATTTGAAGATTCCTTTTAAGAGTGTTAATTTGATTCTCAAGTTGTTCTTCATTGTCTCTAGCTTCTCCAAGATTAGATTCTAGATGCCTGATTATTCTATCCATTTTGTGGTAGTCTTCTGACTTCTCCTTGAGAGATTGTCTTAGATCATCTTCAATTTTTCTTTTCTCTTCGATTTCTTGGGTGAATTTTATAACTCCTGATTCCATTTCATGTCTTATCATAATGATCTCTTTTGATAACTTTTCACATAACTTGGTTTTCTCCTTCATATCTTCATTTGTATCATTGGTTTCACCTTAATTTGCCAATTGCTGAAGTAGTTCCTTTCTCTTTTTCATAGAGATACTCAGTTTCTCTTTTAGCTTATTTATGAAATCATCAGCCTGTTTGAGTCTTTCCTTCAAGTTGTTGACTTCAGAATGAGATTGCTCAAGATCATCTAGGGAAAACTGAAGTTGTTCCCTCATACCATACATATCCATTGAGATTCCTAGATCTTCCTCAAGTTGTTAGGCTTTGTTTGGAGGAACATGGCTCTGATACCAATTGTTGATAACTGAGAGGGGGGGTGAATCAGTTATCTTAATTATTCCAGCTTTTTGATTTTCCTTAACAATTAATGTAGCATTAAATCAAATAAGCAATCATAACCATGAAGTGGAAATAACATCAATACGCATGACACAATGATTTTGATGTGGAAAACCCTGTTAAGGGAAAAACCACGAGGTGATTAACCCAAGATAGTATTCTCTGTTAGAAGAATAAGATAGTACAAAATGGCACTTGCCAATTGGGTCCCACTGCCCGAGCACACTACTCACAAGAGGCTCACTGCCTACAAGAGACTTACTATCTACAAGGTATAAGGTGATAAGATACTTGAACTGATGAGAAGCATCCACACATGCTAAGGTTCAGTTCCAGTTAGGTTCAAAATACTGATATGTTACACTTCATTCTACTTCTTTCTTTGGTGTTGTTGTCCTGACACATTTTAGACCTATCTTACTACCTTCACACTGCTCTTCTACTTTTCTTCGCACAATTGCAACACACAACACACACCTTCACATCTAAATCCATCTAGTATATATATCCACACAAATGATTTCAACACCTTTCTAGTCGGCATCCGGAATAGTCAATATTATCCCAAACTTTGATCTGTCAGTTGAATCCTTGCTTGCCAAGTGATGTGTATTAGGGAGATGCTTATAGGAGTCATCAATTATGTTGGCCAATCATGAATGATATCTCAGGAAGCCTGATCACCACCAATATCTCATCCGGATTTAGGTCTGATGCTCTACCGGTCAGTTCTTCCTCTGTCTGCTCTGCCAATCAGGAACCCAACAGTCAAGTGCTCATGTCTCTTCACTCTTCCATCACCGGAGGCTCAATTCCTAAAATCTATCAGTCAAGGTACTCCTCTTGACTTCCCCAAATCTGCACTTTACTGAGATACTCCCTCTGAGAGATCTGGACCTGACTGTCGGACCTTGCCACATGCTCTGTTCTTGTTTACCGGACCACAACATTCTTCAACCTGACTTCTGGTATAGACATATCATGCCATGCAGATGGGTGGAATGATCTTTGTTGCCATCAATGACAACATTCATGAAGCCATATAGTGTCTCTTGCCAACAGGATTTGGATAGTAGATCCAAGTAGCTTGATCACCATGGTTTTTCCCTTTTAGGGTTTTCCACATAAATTTGGTGTTATGGATGTGTGATTATGTGTACATGTGATTTTCATGTTTAAATGCTTAAGACTGCAATTCCAAAGAATTTTTTTAATAGTACTAATTCACCCCCCTCTCAGTACTTCTGTGTGTTCAAATTGACTTTTCTCTTCCTGATTTTGATATCAGTGTTGATTCTATTGTTGGCCATACATTACATGTTGCAATGTGTGCACCCTTGGTCTCCTTGTGTTGTGTAGAATAGTGCTTGGGTTCATGACAAGGCTTATTCACCTCCCACAAATTCATTAACTTTAGCGGTTGTATTGGGCATTAATAGGTCAATCATTTGGTGCAACAACAACCATCTTTGCAACAATTGGTATTAGAGCCTAGGATACGGGTTTGAACACCTTGCTTGTGCTGGGGGGATTATTGTAAGGTGTATGCCTTTGGTCTCCTTGTACTATGTAGCATAATGCTTGGGTTTTTAATAAGGCTTAACCACCTCCTGTGGATTCATTAACTCTAGCGGTTGTATTGGGCATTAACAGGTTGATCATTAGGTGCAATGGCAACCATCTTTGCAACAATACTTTCCTTTATGGATGGTTTCTGTGGTTATAATCAAATATCATCAATCCTCAAGATTAATGTAAAATAGATTTTATAACTCCTTGGGGAACATTTTGTGGGGTTTTCATGGTGTGTCAGTTAAAGAATGTTGGTGCAACTTATATCAACATGCTATGAAACTTATCTTTTGTGATTTCATGCATAACATCTTAGAAGATTATGTCAATCATATTCTAGCCAAATTCATTTTGTGCTAGGATCACATCAAAAATCTACATCAAATCTTTGAACATATATGAAAATACAACATGCACTTGAATCCTCGTAAATGTGTATTTGGCATTGATAGTGGTAAGATATTGGGATTCATTGTTTCGCATTGTGGTATTGAAGTAGACACAAAAAAGATTGATGGTATTGTTAACATGCCATCTCCTAAGAATGTCTCAAAACTTCGTAGCTTATAAAGAAGATTCATGTTATTCATTAATTGGTTTCACAATTCACAGATCAAACTCTTCCTTTCACATAGTTTCTTAAGAAAGAATCTACCTTTAAATGGGATATTGATTGTCAGAAAGCTTTTGATGATCTCAAAAGATATCTTGCCAATCTACCTATTTTTCAATCGACCGTATCTAGATGACCATTCATTATTTACACATTTGCATCCCTTAATGCTCTCACAGCTTTGTTAGCACAACATGATGATGATAGCAAAGAACATTATGTGTATTACATTAGCTAAAATTTGGTCGATTATGAAACATGATACACTGATAGAAAGGCAATGCCCATCTCTTGTTTTTGCAATACAAAAACTAAGACATTATCTCTTGAATGCTAAAATTAATGTAATTGTAAAATTTGATCCCTTATAACATATGTTTGCCAAAACAAATCTTTTAGGATGCTTAGAAAAGTAGGTTATGTTGTTAACAAAGTTTGACCTTAAATTTGTCTCCCAAAAGACAATTAAATGACAAGCATTGACTGACCACTTAGCGGAAGCTCCTTTATCATTCATTTTCCCAAATAAAGAATCTTTTCCCAATGATTAAATTTTCCTCTTTGAAGTTGATAAGTGGAAATTATTCTTCGATCATTCTAGATGTTGAACTGGCTCTGGTGCAGGTATCCTACTACTGCCTCCTTCAAGTAATCTGATTTCCCTATCTTACTGTCTCAATTTTCTATTTACCAACAACATCATAGAGTACAAAGCCCTTATTTTTGGCTTGTGTGCCACTTTGTCTCCTAACATCAAACATATTTCAATATTTGATGATTATCAATTGATCATAAGACATGTCACTGGATCTTATCAGGCAAAGCAAGATAAGTTATCTCAGTACTGTTGTGATGTTCACAACATGCCCCATTTTACTCCTTAGCAAAATGAGGACCCCTGCTGTGGCTTTGCTTTTGCTTTTGTGTGGGTCATTTTGCTTGGTGGTAAAGGGAAAAGGGAGTCGAAATTTGCAAACTTTGTTAAAAATGGAGAAAAAAATGAATTTTCAGTACCAGTGCAAGATATGGTTGGATTCCTTGTGAAAAATGAGCTAGGGTTGCTTTTTGAACCATCTTAAAATTTGCCATATTTTTCAAGTTGTGATCATTTTGGTAAAATGTAAATTTAGGTTTGTATATCGCTGTGTAATACATAGTCAGTTGTATGTATTTTTTTTTCCTTATATGCATTTGGTTAAAGTTTTTTGATTTACACATACAAGATGGACCCGAAGTGGTTTTAGGTTAAGGTAAAATGTTGTTTTGAATTCCACTCTGTATCTCACGTTGGTATGTTTGTGCATACAGAGTCATTATACATTGAGTACAACGCGGAGCTTAGGGTAAATCGAAATGCAGTATATAAGGCTCCACATTCATCAGCGAAACAAATAACAATCGAAGCAACACTTTAAACTTACGTTGATGGAAGAACTCATGCTGCTAAAGGCGATCGGTGAAACAATAATAATTGGAGCAACACTCTAAACTTACGCCGATGGAAGAACTCACGCCGATAAAGGTGATCGGCGAAACAAATAATAATCAAAGCAACACTTTAAACTTTCGCCGATGGAAGATCTCATGCCGACAATGGCGATCGGCATAACAACCAGTGATCGGAGTAAAATTTCAAGCCTACGCCGATGGAAGATCTCACGCCGATAAGGTGATCGGCATAACAAGTAGTGATCGGAGTAAAATTTCAAGCCTACGTCGATGGAAGATCTCACGCTAATGGCAATCGGCATAACAACCAATGATCAAAGTAAAATTTCAAACTTTCACCGATGGAAGAACTCATGCCGATAAAGGCAATCAGAATAACAAGTAGTGATCGGAGTAAAAGTTTTAGCTCACGCCGACGGTGCATTCTTACGCCAATGAATAAAAGGCACATGCCGAATAACAACGGAGACATCGGCATAACAATGGCGATCAGCCCATCATTTTTTGGACTCACCGACGACATATCTCACGCTGATGGGCGGGAAAAGGAACTGAGCATTAGGGTTTTGGGGCATTTTGAAGCACAAATGCATTATTTTCAGTCAGCAATGGTTGACCTAACTGGTTTTAACATTATATATGCATTTTGAGCGCATTTTTAGGGCATTTTTGGGCCTGATTTCCAAATTTTGCACAGTCATGCCTTGATTCAACAGGTGTTTCAATTTCCTACTGTTTATTAAGTGAAATGATACTTATTGCTTGTCTATTTTTGCAGGTTTGCAGTTGAGGAAGGAGCTGGAACTTGATGGTGATGACGTCATGGAAAGGAGATCTGATCTTAGGAGCAGAAGAAGATAAGGATGAAGGGTGAGGAAGTCAAGGGTCGTCATTGATGAAGACAAAATACAACTGAAGGCATTACTGCAGCAGAACACAGAAGTTATTATTGAGCTGCTAGGGTTCCCAAAAGGGCATATTTCACCCAGATTTGATGTATGCTCAAAGATATTTTGGGAGACTTGTTCTCCAGCATTTATTGTTGTAACCAGAGGTTAGAACCATTGCTTAACTAGGGTTTTTTTTGCTGTATTGAGGACAATCAGAGTCTATATATTGTGCCTCTCTACATTGTAAAACTTTACACAGGGGCTACATAGAAATTTGTAGCAACACAAGGGCTACATAGAAATTTGTAGCAACACAGGGGCTACATAGAAATTTGTAGCAGCAGAGATTTTGTAGAGCTTAGCATTTAGAAGTAGAAGAAGGAGGTTTCCTGTGTCTACAATAAGGAATGTGTGGAACATTTGGCTTCCTTACTGTATCTGTAAATCTTGTAAGTTTTCTGTAGTTTGATCAATGAAGCTAAGAGTCATTCCGACATTGTAAATCATATATGACTATCTGTTTCTAATACAATTGAATATGGAATTCTGCATCTATCTTCTGAGTGTTTTCTTGCTCTTCATTGTGTTTTGAAACATTTTCTCTTAGAGCTTGCAATTTTAAGTGTATGTTTGTGAAAATGCTCAGAACTTACATTTAAGGTTTTTTGTCTGTGGATTTGATCAAGTTACTGTATGATTTATATAGTGCATAACAGAACAATTAGATCCTTCGGTAGATTTAAATGAGGTTTAGATTAGATCTTTCTAACTTTTCCCAACCCATCTGAAATACTTAGCTGAAAACATAGAAATTTAAAGGAAATCATCTCAAATTTGAAAGAGTATGCATAACAGAGTTGAAAGTAGATAGTTTTCATAAATATTTAAGAGGAGAAAGCTGCAATAATCTAAGAGAAACCATTTAAATCTTTGTAGCACAGTAATATTTTTTATGCAAAGGAATGAACAACACACTAATATTTCACAATCTCTTTTGCATGGGTTGTCGCTAGTCAACCCATAAAAAACCCTAAACTACGTAAGGCCCCTTGAACATTACAGCTTCACATTGACCAACTGAATTTGCCCAAAAGGTCAAGACCTGACCATATTAAACTTGGGATTAAGTGAATCTTAACTGATTCCTTCATATCTTTCAAGTCAGTTTTGGTTCATTTTACGTGAATTTTAACTAATTGTTATGATTGCATCAAAACAATCACCAACAGTTTAATGGCGCTAGAAGGAGGGCCTGATTTGAGTTAGGGTTTGTTTTAAGAAAAAGTAGCTAATAACAGTGGTAAAGTGACTAGGTCTAGATCCAGTTCAGGGGATATATTTGTGCAATTACCTGACATAAGGCGGAGTAGGAGCCCTTTGATTTGGAATCCCAAAATATTGCAAGCAGGGAGTTCATCTGGAACACCCCCTGGATCACCTTATACTATCCATAACATTGTTAACCCTGACATTTCTTCATTCGGATCTTTAAATCTTGGTTCAAATATTCCTAGAGGTCCTAGTCCTCCCAGAAATCCTAATCCTACAGAAAATCTAGGCATTCCTACAGGTCTCGGTCAAGTTCAGGCACCGGCAATGGCTTATTTCAATGTCCACTCTCGTATAGTGTTCCCTGATTATAATGAGATGCCCAAGAATCTGGAAAAGATATGTCCCAAATACCAGTTGCACCAAGACCCAGAAGAACACATCAAAATATTCAAGGAGGCATGTTTTAGGGCCAGATTAGAACACGAGGATGTTGTGTGTAGATTGTTTCCCTACACCTTTAACGAGCAGGCCTCTAACTGGTATGTAAACTTACCCAGTGGCTACATTTCTTCTTGGTTACTTATGGAAGAAGCATTTTTATCTAGATTTAGAGGACCCATTGATCCTTGCATCTTGTATCACAAATTAGCTACCATAAAAAGAGGAGAGGGGGAATTGATTGATAATTTCAATGACAGATTTCAAAAGGCCTACTCTAGGTTAGTAGCCCCCTACAGCATAGATGGTGATACCTTGTTGGCCATGTATTATGCTGCCTTGGATCCTTTAACTGCCATGTTTGTCAAAAGAAAACTTGACATAGATTCAATATCCAAAGCCTATAAAGAGGCAGCCTCAGTAAACCAAGAGATGAGGCATACGACTTATAGTCTGTTTGTGAATGGAGGAGATTTTGGGATACAAAATCCTGCACAACCTTGGAATGGAGTCCCTATGCATCACACTCCATCATTAAATCCAGTTCCTACATACACACCTATGTATAGTCCTACCCCAATCCAAGCCATAGGTCCTTACACAGGTAACACTGCTAATAACAGTCAAAACAATGGTCAGCCTTTCTTCCAACCTCCTAGAGATACAACTGTGGAAAAAGCACAAGAGGAAAGGGAAGAGATTAAAGAGATCACTGTACACTTGAAAAGATTAACCACCGAAGTGACACAACTAGGAAATGAGAACCTCTATGGAAGAGGCAACCAAAACTACAATCAAAATCAGAATTACAACCAAGACCAAAATCAGAACTATAGTTCCAATCAAAATTAGCATTATAATCAAAACTACAATCAAAGCCATACCCAAAATAATAGCCAGGGCCAATGTTCAAATCAGAGCCAAAACTATAATCATCATCAAGGTCATAACCAAGGGCAATCAATACAAAACAAAGGACCAGTGATAGACAATAGAGGCAACCAAGGATACAGTAACAAAAATCAAAATCAGCCTAAACCATCCAAAACATGGAACACTCGACCAAACAATGGTACTCTAGCTTCCCCTTTCAAGAATATAGATAATCATGATGCAAAACAAATGGCTGGCATCCAAATGGCCAGTACATCATTAAAAAACTGGTGCAGATTTCACAATACCAATGCCCATGCTGAACTTGACTGTCCACAGTTCCATTTAGCAGCCAGCATATTCAATATAGATGTGCACCCACCTACTTCAAAATTTCTCATTCCCAAGGGTAATGAGGTAGTACCCTCAGGGTATGATACAACTTTAGTTTTAGAAACCTTTACCTTTGCAACCATAGAAGAGAAAGAGGATGAATTGTTAGAGGACGAACCATACTTTTGTGAAAATCTTTATCCTGAATCAGCCTTTGTGTTAAATGCTTTTCAGTTCCCCTTTGAATCTGAAAATGAAGTATTGACTGAAACAGAAGAGATGCAGGCTTTTCAACAGACAAATAAAAACCACACCTACAATTTAAGGAACAACACCAGGCCAGGAGGACCTTTCACTACTTCCATTCCTCCAAACAACTTCAATACTCCCCCAGATCAGAATGTCAGCAACAATCCCGCCATACTTAAAGCTAATCATCATACGAATAATGGAATAGTAGAACAAAAGGCCCAAATAAGTAAAATGGAAATGATAGAGACAACAAGATTAATGAGTTACTTGTCAGAAGAAATAAAGAAAATTAAGGTCAGTATACCTTTGAATGAATTATTGAAAACTCCAGAGATCAGAAATACTTTTATAAAATCTCTAGATATATCTGTGACAAATGAGGTTGCTGCTACTATAGTTGTTCCTAATAGAGATTCACTGCCTAAAGAGAAAAGTAAGTGAGTTGAGCAGCCTTCCAATACAAATGTAGTAATGTATGCTGATAAGAAGGATGTTCCTCTGTTCTTGTTAACAGTTAGACTGTGCGGGAAGAACATACACAATTGCATGGTAGATTCTGGTGCATCAGCCAACATAATGCCCTTAGGAATATGTAAAACTCTAGGGCTGACTCCCACCAAATCTGCTAAGGTTGTCACACAGTTAGATAAAACTAAGGTTAGTGTGATAGGAGAACTAATGAACATTCAGGTGCAATTAGCTTCAGACCCCAGGGTAAGCCAATTCATTGACATTCAAATAGTGGATATACCTGTAAATTATGGAATGTTGCTGAGCAGGGATTGGTCCAAAACATTAAATGGATATATGGCCACTGATTTTTTGCATATGTGGCTACCTTGGAGGGGTGTCCCAAACCAGATTAAAATAGAGGCAGAACCCAGGATGAAACACATGATAATAGAGTATAATCGAACAAATGAAATATTATATGCTGCTATTGAACTTGGTGTTTATAGGATTACTAACAATGGGGTGCAAACTGAAGAGATTATGATGTTAAACATTAGAGAAAAGGGTGCCAGCAAGGAGATAGCATTATTCATTGAGTCTGATGGAAATTCTTTGGATGAAGAAAACAGCGCAATAGGTAAATTTGGTCATGCCATTAGGTAAGAGGTGGAAGAGTGCATTAAACAAAATCTTCCAGTCCAATGTAAACTGTATAAAAACAGGTGTAGAGTTCATGATGGGCTAGATTCTAAGGAGAGTTATGGAATGTGCAAGGACATCATCGAATATGAATACAAAAAATGCATGCAGAGGGTAGGGTTACAAAGAGAAAATGTGAATCTTGATCAACCACAAAGATACATTCAGAGTGATGTAGACACTCTGATTTCAAATTTAGGACAAGGAATAAAAGACAAGGGTAGTTGTCTTTCTGATTTACAAGCTGAAAATACATATATGCAAGTTGACCAAACAGAAATACCCATGAATAGACAGACCAGCACCTCACAAGTAATAGGAGAGATGAGGCATGCTAAAATAAAGGGTCATAAAAGTAAAGATGGCATATGGACACTAAAATGCGATGGGTCCAAGTCAAAACAGGGTGCGGGTGCAAGTATTGAACTCATAGATCCTCAGGGTAAAACATACCTAGCAACATATAGACTGCAGTTTTCCTGTACTAACAATACTGCTGAATATGAAGCCTTAATTTTGGGACTTGTCATGGCCATCAAGAAAAGGGTGAAAACAATTAAGGTATTTTCAGACTCTGAACTAGTAGTCAGACAAGTGAGGAAACTATACATGTGCAACTACAAGAAAATGATTTGTTATAGACATAGAGTATGGGATTTAATAGATTCATTTGATGCTTTCAAAATAGAGCATATCCCTAGAGAACACAACCACAGGCCGGATGCACTAGCAGTTGCTGCTAGTACACTAGAACCCTTGACACTATCAGGATTGAAACGATTTGTTGTTGAGTTAGTTAATGTTCCCAGTATCCTAGACAACGTTACACACTTTCAGGTATTTGGAGGGGATCAGCAAATTATTGATTTTCTAACTTGTAGTGAGGAATTTGAGGCACAAATCATCGATCAACAAGAAAGGCCTAAGATAACATGGGACGAAGAGGATATAATCAACTTGAAGGGTAACTTTTTACCCAAAGGAGTAATAGAATTAGAACATATTTTTGACTTCGATGGAGTGATGAAATAGAAGGACTTGCCCAAAACAGAAGGGGGTAAGTGTGATTTACATAATTTAGGGACAGAGCAAAATCCACAAAATGTGCTAATTGGAAAGACATGCTCTAAGAAAATAAGAAAAGAAGTTTTAGACATTCTGAAAGATTATAAACACATAATAGCATGGACCTATGAAGACTTGAAAACATTTGATAAGTCCATCATAACTCACATAATACCTTTAAGGCCAGAGGTTAAGCCATTTAGAAAGAAACAAAGGCCTGTGAACGCTATCCTAGAGCCATTAATCTTTGAGGAAGTAAAAAAATTGATGTCTGCTGGAATAATTTTCCCAGTCAGACATTCGGTCTAGGTAGCTAACCTGGTACCAGTAAGGAAAAAAATGGAGACATCAGATTATGCGTAGATTTTAGAAATTTGAATAAAGCATCTGAAAAGGATAATTATCCTCTACCTCCTATAGACGAAGTGTTGGAAGCAGTAAACGGAGCAAGGATGATGTCTTTTCTAGATGGTTTCTCAGGCTATAACTAGGTTTTAATTGACAGAGATGACAGATTAAAAACCACCTTCACTTGTAAATGGGGAAATTATGCATATAGGAGAATGCCTTTTGGTCTGATCAATGCAGGTGCCACTTTTCAGAGAGCCATGGACATTGCATTCCGTGGATTATTAGGTAAGTGTATTATTGTGTTTATGGACGATTTGACTATGCATTCCAAGGATACATCCACTCACACTGAAGATCTTAGGAAAATACTCAAGCGGTGTGAAAGGTACAGAATTTCCCTTAACCCTAAGAAATGTATATTTGGGGTAACTAAAGGTAAATTGTTAGGGCATGTCATTTCTAAAGATGGAATATCGATTAATCCAGATAGAATAGAGTCAATAAAAAATTTGCAAATACCAAATAGTAGGAAAGAGTTAAAATTATTTTTTGGTAAAATTAACTTTGTTCAGAAGTTTATCATGGGTTTTACAGAAATTGTGCAGCCGTTAAATGCCATGTTAAAGAAGGATGCACAGATGGAGTGAACGCCAATGGCTAGAGCTGCATTCAAAGATGTCAAGTGGGCCATTTCTAACGCCCCTGTACTAGTGATCCCAGACTACACAAAGCCATTTTACATCTACTCCTTCGCATCCTCTCATTCAGTCGCGGCTGCCTTGACACAGAAGGGTGCAGACAATGAAGAAAAACCCATTGCATTTATGAATGCAACCTTGAAAGACGCACAATTGAGATATCCAGATATTGAAAGACAAGCATTTGCATTAATAAAGGCTGTGAAGAAATTCAAACATTATATTTTGTGCGGCCAGGTCAGAGCCATAGTGCCAGATGTAGCAGTGAAGATGCTGCTGATGCAGAACGAACCGGGAGAAAAGAGAGCCAAGTGGATCACCACGCTGTAGGAGTTTGATATAGAAATTATTCCCATGAAGCTGGTCAGAGGGCAGGCATTAGTACAAACAATAGCGAACACAGACCCAGATTTGATAAAATAGCAGTATGTGCTGAATTCCCATGACACATCAGATTGGTATGGTGATTTAAACACTTTTCTAATAACTGGAAAGTACCCAAACAAGATGAAAGCTTATCAAAGGAGAGCTTTGAAGATTAAAGTACACAAGTATATGATACAAGGAGGTCTTCTATTCAAGAAGAACCATGAAGGAATTTATTTGAGATCTCTAAATAAAGCTAAAGTGGATAAAGTGTTGACAGAACTGCATGACAAGTACGGAACTGGTCATGGTTCCCATCTAGCTACAACACACAAAATATTGAGAGCAGGCTATTATTGGCCTACGATGTTCAAGGATACAGAGTCACATCAAGAGTTGCCACACCTGTCAAACTGCAGCAAATAAGGGAAGAAATCAGGCCAACCCAGTACAACCTGTGATTGAATCAAGACCATTTGCACAGTGGGGCCTGGATTTTATTAGAGTCATCAATCCTCCATCTTCTGCAGGACACAAGTTCATACTGACAGTGACGGACTACTGTACAAGGTGGACTGAGGCCACCTGCTGCAAATTCTCCACAACTGAGGTAGTTATCAAGTTTCTTGAAGAAAACATCATCACCAGGTTTGGAACTCCCTATTCATTGGTATGTGATAATGGCCCTGCTTTCTTTTCTTTAAAGTTTTCTAAATGGGCATTTGAATACGGGATTGTTTTAAAGTTTTTTTCAAATTATTACCCTCAAGGTAATGGGTTAGCTGAGTCTACGAACAAAATTTTATTAGACATAATCAAAAAGCTAATTGCAAAAAGTCCTAGAGAGTGGAATACCTTGTTAAAATATGCATTATGGGTAGATAGGACTAAGTTTAAAATAGCCTTAGGCAGTACACCTTATCATTTAGTTTATGGGACTGATCCCATACTTCCAATAAATCTGAGAATATCTGGAAGTTTACCAATGAGTTTTTAGGCTTTGATAATCATAGGGAAGCTAGGATAGTACAAATGCTACAAGTAGATGAGAAAAGAGGTCAAGCCATCGAGAAGTTTGCCAAACACCAAATGGTTGTTAAGAGGTGGTTTGATAAGAGGGCAAGAGTCAAAACATTCAGGATATCAAACTTAGTGTTGTGCTGGGATAAAGCACATGAAAAGAAGGGGAGTCATGGAAAATTTGACAAACTATGGTTAGGCCTGTTACAAGTCTCAGAAATAATAGGAGATAACACATTTAGACTTAAGATCTTGACTGGAGAAGACGTGCCATTACCAGTTAATGGTCAACATTTGAAACACTACTTCTAGGCTTGAGGTAAAGGGGCAATCCATTTTTTGTGTAATATAGTGTAAGTAATGTACAGTTTTTCTTTTGTTGTTTCTTTTTTAGGTTTAGTTGTTTGTATAGTTTTGTTTTCTGTTTCTTTCTATTTGTTGTTTTGTTTCTATTTGTATAGTTTTGTCTTCTTTTGTCTTTTCTTGTACAGTTTGTTGTTTGGTTTGTTTGTTGTCTCCTCAGCAAGGATCTTTGTTTTTCTTTAGAGTATTAAGGAGCAAACTAACAACCTTTGAAAATAGTATAAAATTTAGAATATTTAGGTTAATTATTTGCAATTTATGCATAACTTGCTGTGACTATCATGAATGTAGAGAGTTATTTACCTTCTAAAATTTTGTATTCAATAAATGTGATTGAGAATTTAAGAGAGGTTTCTCACGATGACACACCTAAAATCCTTGGGTTTGTTGAACCTACCAGTGTAGATATTAGGTGAAAAATCTGAGGTCACCCTTGCCACCATTACAATTCTCAGCTTAATTTCAGCAAGTGCTCACTCCTTGCATTATGAAGTAACAAATTGCTATATCTTGTGAAATATCTACCAAAGCATCAAAATAAATAAAATAAAAAATAAGTAAAAATATAATAAAGTGGATTATACTGAAAATCTATATTAAGCCATCTAAGTAACTCTACCGAGGCTATGGATGCTCGCTGGCAGTGGGGCTCTACTTAGGAGAATTGTAACGATAACCTTACCGGGGCTATAGATGCTCACTAGCAGCAAGGCTCTATCCGGTTGGCTATGGGGGAATATCCTCAACTACGTAGGCTAATGTCAGTCACTAGTTTGTTCAACCGATCTTCAAGATGAGGATAATTAATCACTTGCACATACTTAAACTAAAAATAAAAATTCATGCATCTTTATTGAATACTTTGGGTCTCAAGTTGAATAATAATTTGCAGAAACATAGTTGGAAGTTATGAATTTATTTCATTCAGTTTTCTTAAATACTTTGAATTTAATTATTTTGTTTGGTTGCTAGTTGTTGTGATGTTCACAACATGCCCCATTTTACTCCTTAGCAAAATGAGGACCCCTGCTATGGCTTTGCTTTTGCTTTTGTGTGGGTCATTTTGCTTGGTGGTAAAGGGAGTCCAAATTTACAAAATTTGTTAAAAATAGAGAAAAAATGCATTTTTAGTACCAATGCATGATATGGTTGGATTCCTTATGAAAAATGAGCTAGGGTTGCTTTTTGAACCATCTTAAAATTCACCATATTTTGCAAGTTGTGATCATTTTGGTAAAGTGTACATTCAGGTTTGTAGATCGCTTTGTGTAATACATAGTCAGTTGTATGTCTTTTTTTTTCCTTATATGCATTTGGTTAAAGTTTTTTGATTTACACATACAAGATGGACTCGAAGTGGTTTTAGGTTAAGGTAAAATGTTGTTTCGAATTCTACTTTGTATCTCACGTTGGTATGTTTGTGCATACAAAGTCATTATACGTTGAGTAGCATACAACACGGAACTCAGGGTAAATTGAAATGTGGTATATAAGGCTCCACGTTCATCGGCGAAACAAATAACAATCAGAGCAACACTTTAAACTTATGCCGATGGAAGAACTCATGCCGATAAAGGTGATCAGCAAAACAATAATAATCGGAGCAACACTTTAAACTTACGTCGATGGAAGAACTGATGCCAATAAAGGTGATTGGTGAAACAAATAATAATTGGAGCAACACTTTAAACTTTCGCTGATGGAAGATCTCACACCGACAATGGCGATCGACATAACAACTAGTGATCGGAGTAAAATTTCAAGCCTACGCCGATGGAAGATCTCACGCCGATAAGGCGATCAGCATAACAAGTAGTGATCGGAGTAAATTTCAAGCCTACGCTGATGGAAGATCTCATGCCAATGGCGATCGGCATAACAAGTAGTGATCAGAGTAAAAGTTCTAGCTCACGCCAATGGTCCATTCTTACACTGATGAATAAAAGGCACATGCCGAATAACAATGGAGACATCAGCGTAACAATGGCGATCGGCCCATCATTTTTTGGACTCGCCGACGGCATATCTCACGCTGATGGGCGGGAAAAGGAACAAAGCGTTAGGGTTTTGGGGCATTTTGAAGCCCGAATACATTATTTTCGGTCAGCGATGGTTGACCCAACTGGTTTTAACATTGTATATGCATTTTGAGCACGTTTTTGGGGCATTTTTGGGCCTAATTTCCACATTTTGCACAGTCATGCCTTGATTCAATAGGTGTTTCAATTTCCTATTGTTTATTAAGTGAAATGATACTTATTGCTTGTCTATTTTTGCAGGTTTGCAGTTGAGGAAGGAGCTGGAACTTGATGGCGACGACGTCATGGAAAGGAGATCCGATCTTATGAGCAGAAGAAGATAAGGATGAAGGGAGAGGAAGTCAAGGGTCGTCATTGATGAAGACAAAATATAGTTGAAGGCATTACTACAGTAGACCACAGAAGTTATTATTGAGCTGCTAGGGTTCCCAGAAGGGCATATTTCACCCAGATTTGATGTATGCTCAAAGATATTTTGGAAGACTTGTTCTCTAGCATTTATTGCTGTAACCAGAGGTTAGAACCATTGCTTAACTAGGGTTTTTTTTGTTGTATTGAGGACAATCAGAGTCTAAATATTGTGCCTCTCTACATTGTAAAACTTTACACAGGGGCTACATAGAAATTTGTAGCAACACAAGGGCTACATAGAAATTTGTAGCAGTAGAGATTTTGTAGAGCTTAGCATTTAGAAGTAGAAGAAGGAGGTCACCTGTGTCTGCAATTAGGAATGTGTGGAACATTTAGCTTCCTTACTGTATCTATAAAGCTTGTAAGTTTTCTGTAGTTTGATCAATGAAGCTAAGAGTCATTCCAACATTGTAAATCATATATGACTATCTGTTTCTAATACAATTGAATCTAGAATTCTGCATCTATCTTCTGAGTGTTTTCTTGCTCTTCATTGTGTTTTGAAACATTTTCTCTTAGAGCTTACAATTTTAAGTGTATGTTTGTGAAAATGCTCAGAACTTACATTTAAGGTTTTTTGTCTGTGGATTTGCTCAAGTTACTGTATGATTTATATAGTGCATAACAGAACAATTAGATCCTTCGGTAGATTTAAATGAGGTTTAGATTAGATCTTTCTAACTTTTCCCATCCCATCTGAAATACTTAGCTAAAAACTTAGAAATTTAAAGGAAATCATCTCAAATTTGAAAGAGTATGCATAACAGAGTTGAAAGTAGATAGTTTTCATAAATATTTAAGAGGAGAAAGCTGCAATAATTTAAGAGAAACCATTTAAAGCTTTACAGCATAGTAATATTTTTTTTATGCAAAGGAATGAACAACACACTAATATTTCACAATCTCTTTTGCATAGGTTGAGGCTAGTCAACCCATAAAAAACCCTAAACTAGGTAAGGCCCCTTGAACATTACAGCTTCACATTGACCAACTGAATTTGCCCAACAGGTCAAGACCTAACCATATTAAACTTGGGGTTAAGTGAATCTTAACCGATTCCTTCATATCTTTCAAGTCAGTTTTGGTTCATTTTATATGAATTTTAACTAATTGTTATGATTGCATCAAAACAATCACCAACAAGTACCAAGACTTGACATTATCTATGTTAAATAATTTCTCATCCTACACAATAAACACAATTCCATGAAAGGACAACCAACATGTGGATGTGATGGCAAGCGCAGCTTCCCTCCTATCCTTTGATGGTTCTGAAGGGGACTATAAAATCATTATCCCTAATGTCACATAACCTTTGATAATGCATGAGATTGCCTTTTGTGATAATGTAGAATCAAGAGAATGGTACTCCCATATATTTCAATATTTGTGTGATAGTACCTTTCCTGATCTAACATCTAGAAGTTCTCAAGTTTGCATTTGCAAACTTGCCACATGTTACATCATGTTATCAATCATTCTATATCGACAAAGTTGTGAAGGTCCCCTCCTTTGTTGCCTGAATAACTTTGAGATCTCGATTGCCCTGGAGGAGGCACATTCAAGTGCCTACGAAGGACATTTCAGTGGAGATCTCTAGTTCAAAAATTGCTTCATATGGGTTACTATTGGCAAGACATGGAATGAGATTCCTTTACCTTTGTCAAAAAGTACTCGCAATGCCAACAACATAGTAATCTCATTTGAGCTCTTACCTAGGAACTTTGTGCTTACATTTCAACTTGGCCATTTTCTGTGTGGGGTTTGGATCTTATTGGAAAGATTTATCCTCCTTCTCAGGGGCATACTTTCATCATAACAACTATAGATTACTTTATGAAGTGGGTCGAAGTGATTTCTCTCCAATCCATGACTACTTAATTAATTTGTCATTTCATTCAAGACAACATAATCGCTTGATTTGACATTCCTTCCACTTTGGTTTCTGATAATGGTGTCTCATTTCAGACCAAAGATGTGAAGAAATTTCTTGAAACATATCATAGTCAATATCACTTCTCTACGCCATATTGTCCTTAATCAAATAAACAAGTAGAAGCCTCTAAAAAAGTAAGTGGACAAATACTTCAAAAATTTGTTTATAAACATAAAAAATAGGGGTATACTTAGTTATCTTATGCATTGTGGGCTTACCAAACTAATGTTCTTATGCCTACAGGTACTACACTATACAACCTTGTATGTGGAATCAACATGATTATGACTTTAGAGTTAGAAATCCCTTCATTATGAATTTCTCTCAAGGGCATCCTCGACAAAAATAATTAAAGGGAATTATGGTATCAACAACTTGAAATGCTCAATGAATAGTGTATAAATGATCTTGAACATCTTTAAGCTCATCAAAAATCCAAACAATGCTCATATAATTCACACATTTTTAACCGTGCATTCAAAGATGGAGATTTGGTACTCTATGAAAATCAACGTAACGTTAATGAACCTCTTGGTGAAAAAGGGAAGTTTAGCCCAAATTGGATAGGACCTTACATCATCATCAAATCATTCAGATCAGGTGCATATAGACTAGCTAATGAACAAGGTATGTCTCTTAAAGATCCTATCAATGCTAATAATTTACATAGATATTATGCTTAAATTTAGTTTTTCATTTGTGTGTTATCATTTTATTCATAGAAGCAAATGTTTGGTAGATAGAAAATTTAAATTTCCTATTTCGTTATTTGCTTCGGTCTTGATAGAGTGTATTTTGTCTTGATGTCTTTAGAGTAGTTTTCTTAGTTAGAAAACTACTTAGTTATTAGCATACAAATTGATAGATGTGCATCATGTACAATAATCATTGTTGATTCTAATCTAACAAAGTATTGATGTTGCTGACCTAAGATCACAACTGAATTATTTCATCATGTGTGTACATCTTGTTAAAACCTAATTAAGCATACATATGTGTGTTTCATAGAGCATGTATCATTTAAAAAATTGTTGCATTTGTTAAACAATTACAGTTGTTTTCACAAATCACTTTTAGCATTTAATTTGGCATATATTAATAAAATAAATCTAGATCGTTGTTGCATTTACTTTACAAGTAGATCACAAATGACATCTAGAGAAAACACACTGAATCATGAATCAAAGCTATATATATCACAAGAGTTTAAGTACATAAGTTCGCCACTACAAAATGTGGGGAATACAATCATAATACAACAATTATCATCACTGTGCTGGACCATGATACCCAAATCCCTAAGGACCTCGAGGTGCCTGAGTGACAAATGCCTGTCTATGTGAAGCTGTAGACTGTGAGTGACTCATAGAGCTGCTCCACACCTATAAGCTCCTAAGTGCACCTATGAGCTTCCCCACCTCCTTACTAGCCTCTCAGTATTGTTGCTTGAGTTGATCTCTCTCAACTCATATCTAGTCCACCTCAGCCTGTACATAACTCAATAGACCACACTCAATACCTAATATCATCATGACTCTATTGATCTAGATGAGTTTGGAGAACATCTACTCTATAAATAGTCCAATCTTGCTTAGCTACTAGTTGATCTCTCTTAACCCGTCCTACCTTGTACACTACTCTAAGTTGTGTGATAGGATCAAACAACTTTGTATGCCAACCCACCTTATGTGGTTGCCTATAAAAGGCTAGCATTTGATGCTATATTGACTCAATGGGTATCATCGCTATTATGACCATGTGGTACAGGGACTATGAGCTTGGGCCTCGAGTCCCTCCTCATTGATATCTACACCACATGCTAACTAGCATCATCTGCCTCTCCTCCTGGACTCAAGGGGATCCTCATCATCATCATCATCATCATCATCATTATCATCCTCTCTCTCTCCCTCCTCTAAATCCTCTCCTTGCATGATCCAAGGTCTGGGATCACTAGCAGGATAGTCATTAGGGAAGATAGGGGTCAGGCATGCTATCTCCCACCACATTATATATGTTGGAGTCACTCCTACATCATCATCCTTGGAGATAAGATCATCATCATTTACATCATCATCAAGATCACTCAACACTACATCCATGATGGTGAGTCATTCCATATCTCGAGGCCACATACTGCAGTGTGATGAGCTCGAGTAGAATGATTGTGTGGAAAGAACACACTATACTTGTCCAAACTACCTCATCACCCTATCATAGTAGAAGGCTACTATGATGTGATCTCAATGACTAGTTAGTTGGTTCCCAAAATAACAGTAACTCAAAACTCTAAATCATTCCTTAATCACCTAGGTGAGGGATTGTTGTCAAAGTGATAGGAAAAGGATTATCAACAAGTTTTGGGTGATTCTGGCCAACTACAGAAGTGGGTAGACTCCTCTACACTTTGAGCTCAGCTTAGACTCTAGAGGGATATTCCAAGGGGTATACCTAAATAGGTATTGAGTTGAAACTAGATGAACAACTAAAAATATTAGACAACCAAACCTAACTCATCATCTTGACTCCAAAAGCTATCACTAAGTCAAAAACAACTGGCTGCCACAAAACCCCTATATAGCTGATTCAACTGTGGGAATGTACATGCACATGAAAGATGGTTATTCCTTGAACCATAGGTGCATAATTTGTTTGATTTAAAAGTGTTTAATATCTCTCTAGTATGGATTGGTACCTACTTCATTGGGCAACAGATTCACATAATGCAAGGAGGAAAGAAAATACACAGCATAGGATCAACATAACTAGGCATACATTCTCATTTATGACTAATAGATCCTCATATAATGGACATATTTAATAATCCAAAAGACAACTACAATGATTCATATGCAACAAAAGAATGGAAAATAGAAAGTCTTGTATTAACTTGGATGTTGTCACAGATCTCCAAACATTTGTTACGATCATACCAGCAAATGTAGCAAGGGAAAATATACAATTGTGATTATATATTTACCAAGATCACTACAAACTCTCATGGAGACATACCACTATATTCATATCTACATTGCATAGCCTTCCTACACTATGTTGAATACATCCCTTCACTAACAAACTAGACAAAACATGTGTTGGTGCCAGAGAATACTCAGGTACTCCCAAACTAGATAATTGGCTCAACGACCAACCCTCAGAATATCTGAAAAACATGTATATATAGCATTACAATTCACATTGATTGCACCAACTCTAAGTGTTGTACTTAGTAAATGAGTACATCCCATGCTGTATTAAATTTAGGCCCAGATAAATGTCAAAGAAAATGCACATTGGAAGCCTTTGGATACACTAGCAACTATGCAAAATTAGAAGGAGATGCTTGCACTCTTTGTGTACTAGGAACCTTAAAGAGGGAAGGCCCTAGATAATTGCAATATCTAATTTTTCCTCCAAATGTACCCATGGATTAAATAATTTCACTATTGCAGTCACCTGCATGGCACAGTTTTGCAAAGTCCTTAGATTTGAGTACAAATTAGTCTTTAAAGTTTTTACAACACTTTGAAATGTGTTGTCTAATTTTTCTATTTTGGGCCATATGCATATTGGTCATTTTTCCCCTTCTTTGTCTTCCTAAGTTCTCCTTTATTATGAACTTCTACATTTTCTCCCTTTATCCACAAACTGTTACTTTTTTGAACCATGGGGACTTCTTCCTTTCTTTGACACTTAGTCTTCACTTTCAGCCTCATTTATGCCTTATCAGAAAATTCTCATTTTCTTGAACTTGGCTTATCTTCTCATTTTCCCTCTTGTTAGTGAATCTTCATTTTCTTGAACTATTTCTTGTCATCTTTGTTTTCTTCCCTATCTACCTCATCAGTGAATTCCACCTTTTTAGAATTACCAAGCCCTAAAAGGAAGCTAGGTGTGTGGAAATCACTTCCTACACTAATCTAATGAGGGGAGAGCTATGTAAATTCAATTTAATCTTTACAATTACAACAACATGAAACATATAAAAGAGATATTGCATCAATATACACAAATCCATAAAGAAGACAAAAGAAGAGAGACAAGATATATCGTGGGGAAAACCCTTATCTGGTGAAAAACCCCACACTTGAAAACCTGCACAATGTATTATCAAAACTGAATATGGTTTACAATACACTTGCAATGCAAGATCTCAATAGTCTTCGACACTAATGTCTGGAGTCAATCTGGAAGCATAACAGTACTTGTAAATCACATAATACAACTCCTCCTCAAAGCACATGTTTATATAGAATATACAAGGCAAAATTGGCTCTATCTTGGAATGGGCATCCAACTTGGCGTCATGGTCCAAAACCCATGCATATGGACACTTGGTCAAAATTGTAAGATGCTTCTGACACTTGTCCACACACTCCATCTGAAAGAGGTCACCTATTTCCAAAATGGGCTATGACAAATGCTCTTACAACTCTTACGACCATCATAGAATCTGTCATAGCTGTCATAACTTACAGCTATAAGAGAATCTCTCATACACAGGCTATAAATAGCATATTCTCTTACCACATGTCATAGTCCACCTTGGGGCACCCAAAGATGCCTTTTTCAAAGATGCTCCTCGACACATGTCTTCACCTGTCTTACAAGCTTCTATTTCTGACTCTTACATGTCATAACTTTGTCATACGAATCCGTCATAACTGTTTCAGTCAATATTCCCTTACACAACATCCAAGATGTCAAAACATGGCAAAATACTACTATGACAAAGTGGGATGCCTATCTCCTCATGTGAGGACAAAATTACATGTGGTCATATGCCATGTAGGATGACACATCACCATGACAACATAGGATTGGCATCCAAAGTATACAATAGGAAATAAATAAATAAATACAATGAAATAATACAAGGAATTAGAAAGGTTGAGACACTTTAATTCCCAACATTCTCCCACTTGTCGAACACCTTGTAAGAGCTAATAGAATAACAAGATTTTAACTGCTCTAGGCGAAGAGGCCCATAGACTCTGAACACCATCTGAACTTCTCTGTACTAACTGGTTTCATTAATGCATCTACAACATTCTTCAAAGTATCTACCTTCTCCAAATTTACCTTCCCATCCTCTACCATGTCTTGCATGAAGTGAAACTATACATCAATATGCTTTGTTCTGGCATGGAAAGTTGGATTCTTCTCAAGGAAAATTGCACTCTGACTGTCACAACTAATTGTAATCTGACCTGCATCAACACCAATATCTGAACACAATCTCTTAAGCCAAATGACTTCCTTACAAGCATGAGTTGCTCCCATATACTCAGCTTCTATCGTGGACAAAGCAACCACAGGTTTTTACTTACTCATCCAACTAATAGCACCACCAAACAGTGTAAACACATAAGCACTGGTGGATCTCTTGTGGCCAATGTCACCTAACCAATCTAAATCCACAAATCCATGAATATCAACAAAATGTGGATGTCCTATAACATTATCATGATAGCATATGGAATACTCAAAAGTACCCCTCAAATATCTGAACACTCACTTAACTGCATCCCAATGTAGCCGTCGAGGATTAGCCATAAATCGACTAAGGACTCCCACTGCTTGGGCAATGTCTGGTCTTGTGCAGACCATAGCATACATCAAACTGCCAATAGCAATAGCATAAGGTACTCTGTTCATGTCCTCCACCTCACTACAAGATTTTGGACAATCATTAACAGATAACTTTGTCCCCAAAGAAATAGGAACACACAATGGTCTACAATCTTCCATGCTGAACCTATCCAACACGGTCTTCACATACTTACTCTGGCTTAACCAAAGTTTTCTATTAGTTCTATCTCTTATGATTTCCATTCCTAGAATGTATGTGGCTGCCCCTGAATATTTCATTACAAACTGTGCTACCAACTGAGACTTAAAATTAGAAATCATATTCTTACCCTTCCTAATGAGCAACATATCATCAACATATAATGCAACAATGAGAATACGATCACCATCAAACTTATAAGACATAGTGATCTAATTTCAATCTCACAAATCCAATTGACAACACAAAGGCATCAAACTTCAAGTACCACATCCTAGGAGATTGCTTCAATCCATACAAAGACTTCTTTAATTTGCAAACCAAATTTTCTTTACCTTTCACCATGTAATGCTCTGGCTATGACATGTAGATTTCTTCTTCCAAATCACCATGAAGGAAAGTTTTCTTCACATCCATCTACTCCACCTCTAAGTCATAAGCTATTGCAAGAGATAACAGGAATTGAATGGATGTCATCTTTTCAATAGGAGAGAAGATCTCACCATAATCTCTACCCTCCACTTGTGAATACCCCTTCGCAACCAATCTAGCCTTATACTTCTCAACACTACCATCTGCACCAAATTTCTTCTTGAACACCCATTTACATCCAACAGGTTTCCATCCAGCAGGCAAAGGCACCAAGTCCCAAGTTTGATTCTTTTCCAAAGAAGCCATCTCATCCTCCATGGCCTCCTTCTAGGAACCTGTATCTTTCATAACCATAGCCTCTGACACAGTTCTAGGTTCATCACTGTTAGTAAACAAAGAAAAAGAACAACTACAATCAAGCAATGTATAACCAAACCTCTTAGGTTGCTTTCTTCTTCGTTCAGACCTCCTCAAAGGCTGAGGTTGAGGTTCAACTTCTTCTTCTGAGCTTTCAGAGCTACTAGAGCTCTCCTCATCATTAGGTCCAACATTATCTTTCAGTTCAATCTTCTCAGGGGTAGAAGGAAACTGAACAACATCCTCTTTCTTTTCTTTTTCTTCTAGCTATAAAATAGCACAAGAAGGTGTTAGCTCTCTGAAGATGACACTTCTTCTATACAACACTTTTTCAACTAGGGATCCCAAAGCTTGTATTCTTTCACACTGACACCATAGCCAATGAAGATACACTTAACAGCCTTGTTCTCCAATTTTGACCACTTCTCCCTAGGCACATGTGCATATGCCTCACAACCAAAAACACGAAGATGCCTTATTGCAGGCTTTCTACAAGACCACACCTCCATGGGTGTCTTACCAACAAGAGCTGATGTAGGAGATCTATTTACTAGATAGCAAGCAGTGGTAATAGCTTCAGCCCAGAACTTTTGTTCTAGGCCAGATCCACTAAGCATACTCCTAGTCTTCTCCATCAGTGTCATGTTCAGCCTCTCTACAACTCCATTTTGTTGTAGGGTATATGGAGTTGTCTTATGTCTTTCAATCCCAAGTTCCTTGCAATATTTATCAAATTCTGTAGAACAAAACTCACCATCATTGTCAATTCTCAAACATTTAATCCTTTTACCAGTCTGATTTTCAGCAAAGGCTTTAAACTCCTTAAACTTACTATAGACTTCAAATTTGCTTATGAGAAAATAAATCCATGTCCTTCTACTATAGTCATCTATGAAAGATACAAAATATATAGATTTTGATAATGAAGGAACATTAATAGGACCAAATACATCAGAATGAACAAGGTCCAACACACCAGAAGACTTATGAGAACTCGAATAAAACTAAACATGGTTTTGTTTTCCATATATGCAATGTTCATAAAAGTTAAACTCAAGATTAAAATCATCTAAGCCCTCAGCGAGGTTTTTATTTTTTAGGGTTCTAAGACCCTTCTCACCAATGTGACCAAATCTCTTATGCCATAACATTATCTTTTTAGTAGAAAGTTTAACTTCCAAAGCATGAATACAATCATCAAGACTAGATACAACAGATTTCTTCACTGCTAGTTTAGATGGTGTAGATGAAGTGATTGCTACCCTCTTCCTTGAGTCAAAAGAACTATTGCATTGTGAAATGCATCCCTTGAGGTAAAACAAAGTACCTCTCCTAGTACCCTTATCAAGCACCATAGCTCCTCTAGTCATCTTGCATCCTTCTTTCAAAAAGACAACCTACACACTTGCATCATTCAACATACTTACTGAAAATAGGTTTTGTGCTAAGCCTGGGATGTGCATAACCCTAGAGATCCCCTTCACTCGTCCATTAGGGAATCAGATAGAGACTCTTCCATGACCAATAATCTTCAGATGAGAGTCATCACCCAAGTACACCCTTCCACCATTGAACTCCTAATACTTAGTAAACCAATCTTGATACGAGGTCATGTGGAATGATGCACCAAAATCAATCAGCCACACATCATCATATGCATGGGTTGCCAGGGTTGCAATGAAAGCATCACCATCATCTTGTGACTTGTCAGAATCTGAATCTGGGTTCTTCTTCTTTTTCTTTTCCTCTTTGCATTCCTTTCAAAAATGCCATGTTTTTTCACAGTTCCAACAGAGAGCCTTGGACTTTCCAGGAGATTTGGATCTACCCTTCTCGCTTTCTTGTCCTTCTTTTTCCCTTTCTCCTTGGGTCTTCCACAAACTGCAAGAGCCTCTTTGGCTGCCTCAGAAGACTTTCTCCACATCTCTTCAGACAACAGCAAAGAAACCACTTCATCCATTTTGAATGTGGATGTGGTGTTTCCAATAGCCATGACAAGATGATCCCACGAGTCCTGCAAAAAACAAAGCAAGGTCATACAGCGATCCTCCTCCTCCATCTTCACACCAATGGATGTCAATTATGTAACCAACATGCTAAAAGCATTCATAATATCTGCAATAGATCCCCTGTCCTCCATTCGAAGAGAATACAACTTTCTTAGAAAAAGTTTGTTAACCAGGGATTTGGCTTGATACACATCTCCCAACTTCTTCCAAAGCAAGTTTGTAGTTTTCTCCTCATGAACATTTAACAGGGTAGAATCAACAAGACTAAGTCTTATGAGACCCTTAGCCTTTTGATCCTTGAGATCCCAATTAGCTTGTGACATTGCCATAAGTTTTGTTCCACTAATAGTTTCCTAGAGGTCTCGATCAACAAGCATGTCTTCCATCTTAAGCTTCCACAACTCTAAATTAGTGCCATTGAATTTCTCCACCTCTATCCTTCCAGATGTGCTTGCCATCTCCTTGCTGTAATAAGATTTAGAATACTCTACACAGACTCCCACTCAACTTGAGATCAGCTCTAAAAGCCCCTACCCAACAACTAGGACCAAAGGTGATCAAGCTCTGATACCAACTGAAAGGAAGGTAGGTGTGCGGAAATCAATTCCTACACTAATCTAATGAGGGGAGAGCTATGCAAATTCAATTTAATATTTACAATTACAGTAACATGAAACATATAACAGAGATATTGCAGCAATACACATAGAACTAGAAAGAAGACAGAAGAAGAGAGACAAGATATATCATGGGGAAAACCCTTATTAGGTGAAAAACCCCACACTCGAAAACCTGCACAATGTATTATCAAAACTGAATATGGTTTACAATACACTTGCAATGCAAGCTCTCAATATTCTTTGACTCTCATGTCTGGAGTCAATCTTGTAGCATAACAGTACCTGTCAATCACATAATACAACTCCTCCTCAAAGCACCTATTTATATAGAATATAGAAGGCAAAATTGGCTCTATCTTGGAATGGGCGTCCAACTTGCCCTCATGGCCCAAAACCCATGCCTATGGACACTTGGTCAACATTGTAAAATGATTCTAACACTTGTTCACACACCCCATCCCAAAGAGGTCACCTAATTCCAAAATGGGCTATGACAGATGCTCTTACAACTCTTACAGTCATCATAAAATCTGTCATAGCTGTCATAACTTACAGCTGTAAGAGAATCTGTCATACACAGGCTATAAATAACATATTCTCTTACATGTCATAGTCAACCTTGGGGTACCCAAAGATGCCTTTTTCAAAGATGCTCCTCGACACATGTCTTCACCTGTCTTACAAGCTTCTATTCTGACTCTTACATGTCATAACTTTGTCATAGGAATCTGTCATAACCATTTCGGTCAATATTCCCTTACACGACATCCAAGATACTGACACATGGCAAAATACTCCTACCACAAAGTGGGACGCGTATCTCATCATGTGAGTACAAAATTACATGTGGTCATATGCCATGTAGGATGACACATCACCATGCCAACTCCCACAATATGACAACATAGGATTTGCATCCAAATTATACAATAGGTAATAAATAAATAAATACAATAAAATAATACAAGGAATTACCAAGGTTGGGACACCTTAATTCCCAACAAGCCCTTTGTCTTTTTTCAACAAATTTTATCATTTTTAAACTTTGACTGCTTGTTGCCTTTTCTCACTCATCTTCCTTTACCAGCAAATCTTTATTTTGCCTAATTTTATCTATTAGTTGGCAAAATCACCCCATGGAAAACTTTCTCTTTTGCCTTCTATCTCCTTACTCGGAGAAGTTTGATTTTCATGAATCATTTTCTGTTGTCTCTTTTGTAAGCAAACTTTCAACATCCCAAACTGTTTGATGAGTTTGACTTTCCACCGATTACCTGACCAAGCACTTTACCCTATCAATTCTCTACATGTTGCCTCATCAGGAGAAAAGAACATTTGTGAACCTTGCCTTTGGGAGCTACACTGTTTCTTTCCTTCCTAATAAGCAAGTTTGTTCTTTTCTGAACTTCATCCTTTATCAACTTGTGCTCATCAGGAATCTTGCCATTTTTCTTCATTGTCAATGAAATGGCTATTGACAAAACCCCTCACCAGTGAACCTAGTGGTTTGCAAATCTCCAAATTTTCTAAAAAGTAATTTCCATCCTTCAACTTTTCCTTGTTTGCCTTGGAAAACAAATGCTTGACTCAACCTTTGATGCATCTATCTTTCGTCGATGAACTATTATGTCAATGAACTTGTTAGTTTGCAAACCAACACTTTCACTGACAAATACACTTCGATTCCTTTGTTTTATCCTTCTTTCACTAATGAAACACATGCCCTCCTTCAACTTCTATCAGTGAATACGAATGTCAGCGACCTAGAAAAAACCTAATCTTGCGGACAAGTTCACAAGTTTGGGAAATTGTCAATTTACTAACAAAGGAAAAAAAATGAGCAAAAATTTCTAAGGGAATAAAGAAAAAGGGAACATGGGGCTTTAGTTAGAGAATTTTGAAAATTGACCCCTAAAGGATTTCTGAGATTGGATTTAAATGGAAGTTTTAGCTATAAGAGCAAAATGGGGAATTCTAAAGGATTTTTGATGGATTGGGGTAGAATAATACATTTTGAGCATTGCTTTTCTAGGCACCAAAACTAGCTCTAGTTGGGGACATGTGACAAGTAGTGTCACAACAAGAACCTCAGAATATCTCAAGACAGACCGTAAACATAAAACACAAAACATATTTACAAAACACACACAGTTAAAAAATGACCGTATCAAAATTTTGGGACACTACTACAGAAAACAGATGTAACCACTTGCCTCTATCAAAGACAAGTTGAATGAAGGAGTTAATCTCGCTCAAACCAAATTTACATCTTTCACCCAGCTACATCAAATGAAAACTATCCTCAGCATGTGCTAATCTGCAACATATGCTTGTGGAGCCAAGGTCAGCTACATCAATGAAATTATTACCACATGGCAACCATAAGAGATAAGTACCTGACCTATTCAAAGCCATATCATGTTTTTTCCCAGCAAGAAGGGGTGAAAAATGTAAAACCAAGTCAATAGAAAAAGAAAGAAATGAAGGAAAACCTCCATTATCATGTGCCAGACTATCATATTGACTGATCTCTTCATGCAAATTGAGGGAAAAATAAAATACCTCCAATTCACATAGCAAAGAAAACTATGTCTTAATGTACTACTAATCCGCAAGAGAAGCCACTTAATCTTGTAGAATGAACTAGAAAGATTCCAACTTAGTCATATCCTCAAGTTGGGCTATAACATGTTAAAACTCGAGCATATTTTATGTTTTCCCACTCATTCACATCAATGTCCCTTGCAAAGGACTCAACCTTTATTGCAACACCAACACACTCAAGAGAAAGAAAGTTTTCCACATCAAAGTCAAGTCACTCATAATCATTTGTAACTTCATCAAGCTCTTGAACAAAACTTTCATATGTGCTAGTACAAATTTCAATTTTTGAATCATAATCATGAATTAGACTACAATTTAGCACATTAGCACATAAAATAGGATCATGAGACAGCTCAAGTAAAGAACCATGTTCTTCCAATTGTCTCTCTATTTCATGTCCATCTTGGCAACCTACTGTGTCATACTCATTGTTGCAAATAGATTAATGATACATTTTTTTCTTTCACACACATTCTTATTTTATTTCCTTGTGACTAAGATGAAGCACACTCTGCATGAGGAAGACACCATACATTGCACCACAAAAATAAGTTCTCATATGCGTCCACATGATCACCTTATTCAAATTCTAGGGAAAGCTCTTCACACTAAAACTCCATAGATGCACTAACAACTATTTCTGATCAGGTATCCTCAAGTGCAACCACCTCTACATCATACTTCTGCAAGAAAACATTAATTGCTTCATCACATACAGGAATAAAGGAGGGTAATACATCAAACAAGAAACATGTTCCTTGCTCACTATCCATTTCATTTACTTGTGCACAATCTTCATAATCAACTCTACAAGCTTATTCAACTTGCTTCTCACTTATGCACACAACATCCTCATTGTCCACTAGACCACATACCTCATCATTAGGCTAGAAGTCAACATTGGTTTCCTCATTTTCACTTTCACTTGATAAGCTATCCAGCTAAAGGTAGGTGCAAATACTACTTTCATCATCTGCATCACTGTCATATGGTGTACTACCTTCCATTTCTACCCTTTTAACCACATAATAATCATTTAATATTGTGTCTAGATCACATGAAGCATTCACATCCATGTTGTTGACAACAACTTGTTCATTAGCAACCACCTTTGCATCTAAGGATAGAGATTTTGCAATCATATCCCTCTTAAATTTATCAACATAACCAATGAACAGATAGGCCTTTTGCATACTCATTAGACTGAACTCTTCCCGTATAGAAACTAATCTTAAAGTACCATCATAATCACTCAAATACATGTTAATACAAACAAGAATATTAGGTCTAATATTCTCTGGGATGTGAGACAGGGGAACCACAAATCTATAGCTAAGCTCCATGCTAGATTCTCCTCACTGGATTCTAATATCTTCTAGTTCTTGGAGAAGAACACAGGGTCTAGACGATTTGCAAAATATTTTAATATAGCCACTAATTGATCCCAAGAATCAAAATGTTGGTTAGGTTGACTAACTAGCCACTTCTGTGATACTCCACATAGAGATCTAACAAAAATCTCATCCACATATGTTAATCTTCAAACTAGAACTTGTCCATGAAATCTAAAAATGCATTAATGTGTGTCTTCTCATCATAAACCTCACACCCATCAACTAATGGCATCTAATAGTAGATCTTATTGGGCATGGAATTCTTCTCATAACTAACCCATTAGAGGTCCATCTATCTATATGTATTTGTTTTTACAATAGGGAGAGGGCGAGGAACAGAGCAAAAGGGAACAATAAGAGTGGGGTTAGACTGTGGCCTAGATTCTAGTAGCCTAATTAGATTTTCTATTTCTTCCTCTTGTTGTAATAATTTATTCAACATCCATATGGTACTTTCTATTTCATACTGAAGAGCTACTAAGTCATTATGATCTTGCATGGGTGCATATAGGTTTTGGTTTGCATAACCTATAGAGCCATGACTAGAATATATGTTTCTGGAATGGTCATGGGAATCCAATATAATGTAATTTCTAGGGTCTAAGATATAGGAAGAATCAGATGACAGGTCATCCCTAGAGTATCCAGGTTCATACCAATTGGCCATGACTAAAACATCCTAAAAAGTAGGGCAAAATTGAGGTATATAAATTTGTTCTTTCAGTGTGATAGGAACAACAAACTGCAAAGGTTAGGAAGAAAACTATGTACCTTTAATTTTACTAGCTGCTACATATTGAGCTGGGGCATTCAAATCACCAACAATAACCATAGTACAATAGTAAGAAATTTTTGTTCTTTGACAACAGATTCACCACCTCTTCCAAAGAGGAATTCCTTGAAATGTGACTAATGTTCAAGGCTACAAATTAATTTTGGGTTAAGCTAGCTAGCAAAGTCTTCAATTCTTATTAACCCAACAATAATTTTTTCCTGATAATGGAGCCAAAATATTGGCATAAGTTGACGGGCTTCCAACTTACACACAACAACAAATTGCACTTGGCAATGATTGTGAACCTTTGCAATGACTGTGTTGCAAAGGTTTTCAAATCTAAACCAAAGGATCACAATCCCTAGCCACGACACCAAAATGTTGGTTCCTAAAATAAGTGCAACTCAAAACTCTAGAAAATTCCTAAATCACCCAGGCTAGAGATTGTTGTCAAGGTGATAGGAACAGGTTTATCAATAGGTTTTAGGTGATTTTGGCCAACTATAGGAGTGGGTAGAATCCTCTGTACTTTGAGCTCAGGTTAGACTCTAGAGGGATATTCCAAGGGGTATACCTAAATAGGTATTGAGTTCAAACCAAATGAACAACTAAAAATACTAGACAAAGAAACCCAACTCATCATCTTGACTCTAAAAGTTGTCACTATGTCAAGAACGAATGGCTACCACAAAACCCCTCTATAGCTGATTCAATTATGTGAATGAATATGCATAGGAAATATGTTTTTTCCCTAAACCATAGGTGAATTATTTTCTTGATTTAAAAGAGTGTTTGATCCCTCGCCAATATGGACCGATGCCTACTCCATTGGCATCAAAGTCACATAATGCAAGGAGGAAAGAAAATACACAGCATAGGATCAACAAAACTAAGCATGCATTCTCATAAATGACTCTAATAGATCCTCATATAATGGACATACTTAATAATCCAAAAGAGAACTAAAATGATTCATATGCAAAAAAGTAATGGAAAATATAAAGTCTTGTATTAACTTGAATGTTGTCACAGATCTCCAAACATTTGTTACAATCATACTAGCAAATGTGGCAAGAGAAAATAGAAAACTATGATTATATATTTGCCAAAATCACTACCAACTCTGATGGAGACATACCATTACATTCATATCTGCATTACACAGCCTTCCTACACTATGTTGAATACATTTGTTCACTAACAAACTAGAGAGAACATGTTTTGGTGCTATAGAATACTCCTTAGGTTCTCCCAGACTAGACAATTGGTTCAACGACCAACCCTAATAATATCTTGAAAACATGTATATATAACATTATTTAATTCACACTAGTTACACCAACTCACAGTGTTGCACTCAATCAATGAGTACACCCCATGCTATATTAAATTTAGGTCCAGATAAATGTGAGAGAAAATGCACATTGGAAGCCTGTCCATACCCTAACAACTCTATAAAATTAGAAGGAGATTGCTTGTACACTCTTTGTGTACTAGGAACATTAAAGAGGGAAAGCCCTAGATAACTGCAATATCTGATTTGTCCTCCAAATGTACCCATGCATTGAAGATTTTTTTAGCTACCTGCATGGCACAATTTTGCAAAGTCTTAAGATTTGAGTACAAATCAGCCTTTAAAGTTTTTACAACACTTTAAAATGCGTTGTCCATTTTTTCTATGTTGGGCCATATGCATATTGGTCAATTTTCCCTTTCTTTATTGACCTTTCTCTTTTATCATGAACTTCAGCATTTTCTCCCTTTACGGGCAAACCTTTACATTTCCGAACCATGGAGACTTCTTCCTTTCTTTGACAATTAGTCTTCACTTTTTGCCTCATTTATACCTTATCAGGAAATTCTCATTTTCTTGAACTTGTCTTGTATTCTCATTTTCCCTCTTGTTAGAGAATCTTCATTTTCTTGAACTATTTCTTGTCATCTTCTTTTTCTTGCCTATTCGCCTTATCAACAAATTTAACCTTTTCAGAACTAGTAAGCCCTTTGTCTTTTGTCAGCAAATTTTATCTTTTTTCAAACTTTGACTACTTGCCACCTTTTCTCACTCATCTTCCTTTATCGGCAAATCTTTAATTTGCCTAACTTTATCTATTAGTCAGCAAAATCACCCCATGGAAAACTCTCTTTTTCCTTCTATCTCCTTTGTTGATGAAGTTCAATTTTCACGAACCATTCTCTATTGACTCTTTTATCAGAAAACTTTCAACATCGTGAACTATTTGACTAGTTCGTCTTTCCGTTGATTCCCTGACCAAACACTTTTCCCTAGTCAATTCTCTACATTTTGCCTTATCGACAAAAACACACATTTGCGAACCTTGCCTTTGGGAGCCGCATTGTTTCTTTCCTACCTTATCAACAAGTTTATTCTTTTTAGAACTTTCCCCTTCATGTCACATTTCTTCTCTATTTGCAAAGTTGCCCATTGCCAAACTTCATCCTTTATTAACAACTTGTGCTCATCATGAACCTTGCCATTTTTCTTCACTGCTAGCAAAATGGTTGTTGGCAAAACCCCTTGTTGGTGAACTTGGAGGTTCACAAACCTCCAAATTTGCTGAAAAGTAGTTTCCATGATCCTTCAACTTTTTCCTTCTTTACCTTGGAAAACAAGCACTTGCCTCAACCTTTGATGCTTCTATCTTCTGTCGGTGCACTTGTTGGTTTGAAAACCAACACTTTCACCAACAAAGATACTTTGATTCCTTTGTTTTATCCTTCTTCTACTAATGAAACACGTGCCCTCCTTCAACTTCTATCGGTGAATACGAATGTCAGTGAACCGGAAACACCCTGAACATGCAAACAAGTTTGTAATTTTAGGAAATTGTCGATTTGCCATCAAAAGGCAAAAAATAAGAAAAAATTTCTAAGGTAATAAAACAAAAGGGCATAGGGGGCTTTACTTAGAGAATTATAAAAACTAACACCTAATGGATTTCTTAGATTAGATTGAAATGGGGGTTTTAGCTAAAAGGGCAAAATGGGAATCCTAATAGATTTTTGATAGATTTTGGGGCAGAATAATGCATTTTGAGTGTTGATTTTCTAGACACCAACATAGTCAACAACTAATCTCTCTACATTCTTGCTAGCTACCTCCTCTAACCCATGTATAGCTTGCATCTCCTATATGGTCTCCATGTGATGGCCTCTGGCTGTAGCCTATCAAAAACAACAATATAATAGATGAAAATTAAATATATATTTCAAATAATGTGATTTAGTTAATTTCATATAAACATGAAAAATGTGTGTGTGTGTGTGTGTGTGTATAATCTCAGCTTTGTATATATTAAATTGAAAACTATAAAAAGAAAAAGAGATCAACTTAGTTCAAATTATTAAATCATTTATTTAATTTATTTTCAAATACAAAAATAGGAATGCATTTAATTCGAAATCAAGTATCTAATTCAAAATCAATGCCTTATCTATTACTATGGGAAGATTCCTATCGTAAGAGAGGACATTATTTCAGCTACCAATGTATTTTCTAAAAGAATATTCATCACCAAATATCAAATACAATTAGTCTTTAAATTTTCCTTTTAATATTTGAATATATAATCATTTTGGATTTCACATAAACAAAGATAAATAAAAAAGTACCTCATTTGTAATTGAAATATTTAAGGCTATTGATAACCATAGGGTCCAAAATGGGAAAAATAATATTTAAAGCTCTTTCAATGTTAAAACTATTAACTATTGAAAGAGTATTTATTTTTGGGCATCCCATATTTTTAAGATGATAGAAGATATTCCTTTTCATTTGGATAATCAAAGGAGAAAACAATTGGTTTTCCAAAAGGCATTGTACAACCAACATAATAAATCGGTGTTTGTAAGAAGTTGAGTCCACTTTTTGGCTAAAAAGTGGAAGTGTTTTCCCTAATTTTCAAAATTTGTCACATTTGACTTAAAAATTTAAAGCACTTAATGGTGGAATCTTGAAAAACATTAGTAAATATGAAATGTAGTACTTGGAGTCTAGTTTCCAAATATGTAGTTTTTTGTAATACCCAAATGATACTAATTGATTTTTAATATGCATTTCTAAAAACCACTGTTTAAAAGTCACCTCTTTTTTACTATACCATGCACGTGTATGTCATCCATATTTTGACCTAATTAATAATATTTTTCTAAATCCTTTTAGGAAAAGATTTGTAACTCACTAAAGCACGTTTTCCATTTTTTTTTGTAATTTTTATTGAATAATTTTGTTTTTGTTAAGTTTTTATTGGCCATTTTTGGTGTTTTAAAAAATCATCGTGTACGTCACGCATAAGATGACCTAAACTTATCATTTTTTGAATTTTTTTTGCAAATTGAAAAAAAATGTCTGAAGTATTTTTTCGTACAATTTTTTTTACAAAAAACTAGTTTAATAAAAAGTTATTAAAATACTAAAAAACCTTGATAATTCAAATTTATGGGCCTATTTCATTAGAAATTAATTGAAAAATAGAAAAATTAATTCTATTGTAAAATATTTACATATTTGGAATCTACACTATCTCATATATAATGGGTTTTAATTTTGTCAAAAAATTCTACAAAAAAGACCTTCAGACATATGCCCAAAGTCACTATTTTATTGTAACATTGACAGGACCTTCGACTTGCAAGTCAAACCAGGTCCAAAGCTAAGGGTTGAGTTCCCAAGTCTTTATTCTGACCCAAAACCCATAACAAAAATTGGGTCAGAAATTCAAATTTTATGAAACAGGATCCCATTTCTACAAAACGGGATCCCGTTTCATAAAAGATTAATAATTCAAATTTTATGAAATGGGATCCCACATTAAAATGGGATCCCATTTTGAAACGTAATCCCATTTCAAAATGGGATCCTGTTTCTAGAAAATGGGATCCCGCTTTTGGCTCGGGATCCTAAAGCAAAACGAGATCCCATTTCATAACAAGCAGGATCACATTTTGGTTTACCCGATTTCGGGTTTTTTTCAAGTCCAAAACTTCCACCTTAAGCGGACTCATCTTTGTGCATTTACCCAAATAGAAAGTTAAATACACAATAATAATCTTCTTATCATTACCAATGTATAAAAAAATAGCTCTATATATTGTTAGTAAACCAATCATAATTTTTTCATCTCTTAATGAAATCTAAATTTTGAAAATGATCGGGAAAGTCTAAATTAAATCCAATAAAACCCAAATATATATTTTTTAAAGAAATTTTCTAAAATAAATGAGCATTTTTATGTGAAATAGTGGCATGAATTTATATTTGCTTATATAAATATTTTTTTTGTTCGCTAGAATACATAATGCTTTGAAAATAAAATAATTTTTTTATGTATTAGTAAATAATAGGAATATATATATGGCATATATGTGTGTGTGTGTGTTATTACGTCAAGAGACATCCTACAATGGCAAGAAAGAGCTGAAAGATTTGGATTCATGTACACAAAATTCCCAAAATTCCCCTAATCCAAAAATGAAGGTGAAACAAAATAAATAGTACACAAAAATTTAAAAAAACTATTTTAAATCAAAATATTAAGAGTGAGTTGGAATCCACATTGATGGGGAAGGTGAAAGGATTTTGTTTAAAAAAATCAAAAACTATAATAAATCAAAATATATAGACATGAAAGCGGATGGCGATTTCATTCAATCAAAGAGGCCATGAAAGATTGCATACGAACAGTCAAATTATGACATTTCATTACGGTGTTTTAGTATGTTGGAGATGTTACATGCAATTGTGGAGTGTTTTTCTTTTACTTATATAGATTGAAATGGAATGTTTTTTTGTGTGTGTTTGAATACATGGACTTTAGAAACACTAAAATACATCTGCATAAAATATACCGCACCTTTGTGCAAGGGATTCAACAATGGTAATTATTTGTTACTGTAAAATCATTGCATTTCACCAAGTAGACAACCTTTTTGATCTTCAATTACACTTTATAAACATTTTTCTAAGTTGTAAGAAAATTATAAAGAAAATTGTATCATTCCAAAGAATCCCTCTGTAAATCACGATTTATAGCAAGGAATGAAATGATTTAATATGGCTTCAAGGGAATGAAAAAAAATTCTTTGACTTATATAAACATATACTGACATAAAATCTCTAAAGAAAAATGGTGTGCACTCTGATCTAAGCCTTAACCCTAATAGTAACATTTTAGATCTTTGGTTGCCCCAATTGAAATTTATGTAGTTATTGAACCCTCAAGTGTGTGCCTCCAACACTCTTCTCACCAAGAGAACTTGCAATCCAATCATATGTTGTATCGAAAGGAAAATATAGTATGTTTTGTTTGAAATATTAATCTTGAGTAGTAACAACTATATTTATTGCAACCATCAGAAGAGATCTGTTGGATAATTCCCTCTTTGTCGTGTTTGACATCTGTTGTCCCAGTTAATACATTCTGGTAGTGAATTAATTTTTGTAGGTTATTTTGAATTGGGTGGCAATTTTTGGTGATAAAAAAGTGGTAAATAATAATATTTACTCACCGTATTCTCTCACCTTGCCTTTATGGGATCTTGGTGATCAGAAAGTGGTAAATATTATATTCCAATTAGTTGAGAATATTACATTTTGGGGGAATGGATTAACAAATTACATATAAAAAATGGTGCACTCTTGTCCAAAGTTAGACTCATTCCCTTATCTTGTTTCCCTCTCAGTTGTTGTCCTTGATGACAAATACACAAACTCTCAGGGATGTGGCACATGACAGTTGGATCATGACCATTTGCATTGGTGTTGGTATTCATGATGTTTAGCATTTGAGAGGTACATTACTCATGTTCTTGATGATGTTCTTGTTGTGTTGATAATGCTCATAATGTTGTTTACTTAGTGTTGATATGCTCATAATGTTGTTTACTTAGTGTTGGTTGTGGTACTATGATGCTCTCATGGTTCCTATTATGTTATAGTTGTCACATGTTTGGTGCAAGTTCTCATGATCTTCTAATGCTATTTTGACAGTTGATATGCTATGCTATTATGACCTTCCCATGGTGATATACATTTGCATAACAGTTCTATTGATGATTCATATGATATCATGTTACATAGATATGGTATCCTGACATAGTTGCATAACAGTTCTACTGATGACTTATATGGTATCATGTTACATTTTCATGATGATAGGATAGTAAATAATATGATTAGAAGTGGGTTCATTTCTCTAGGCAATTTTGGTTGCCTTAGTATACAGGTTCAGTTTTATGGTTGGCATTCATGTGGACTTCTACATGTGAAAGTTTCTCCTTGTTGCTTGTTTCAATTTGTAATATGAGTAATGCAATCATATTCCAAGGTCTTGAAGTCTTTATCATTTGAGTCACTTATGCGATATCATTTTTTTATCAAAGGTCTCAGCATTTAGTAGCAGGTAAAAAGAGTTATTATTTGTTTCAAGTGCCATTGTTTACAAGGCACTAGTGTTCTTTACTAAGGGAAGCACATTATTGAAATTATATGATATATTTTGGGAGGCTCCTATTCTTGTTTCATTGATAGCATGCACTTCATGCACTTCACACTCTCGGCACTATGAAAGACCTTCCTAGAGATCATGAGTTTCATAAGTCTTAAATCATTTACATGATGGTCACAAGATCCTTAAGGTATAAACATGTGATTTGCAAGGTCATTCTAATGTTCTTTTTTATTTGATGGCAAAGATATTTCAAGGGGACACAATGACGTTTGAAAAGGTGATAATGATAAAGTCCTTGGCATATATTTTTGTCACATGACAAAATGGATTAGGGCTCAATCAAAAGAATGTTAAAACACTTGAACACAAATTATTGTGTCGGTTATCATTTTGAAAGAAAATCATGAGGAGTTAGGGTTTGCAGATGGTGATGATGGCTCGACTAGTTTTCAGTGGAATGCTCTTTCAAGTTGTATATTTCGGGTAATTTTTTCTAGTTTTGTTGATGACTGGCAGTTATTTGTTAAGTGGAATTTAGTGTTGTTTTTCTGTGATCAATGGCACCTAAAATGTTGAAAGTTTTTGATAATCAAGTTGCATTTGTTAAGGAAAATGATTTTGTTCTTCAGTGGTTAATACTATTTAATTCTTTGAAACCCTTGTCTAGTTTTTCGGGACTATGGTTTACTTTCTCCATGAGGGAAAGGACTATGTTTTTTAACAATGGGTAAAGTGGCAAAACAGTGGGTAAAATGGCAACATTTTGGATAACATTTTTTACCTTTACCTATTATTGGGTAGTTTGAAGAAACTAGTTTGATCTTTTTCACCTATCACCATATATGGATAGTTTGTAACTGAATGGCCTTTCAAAAAGGCAGAATATGAAGGCTTATAAAAATAGTGACACTATAATGTGAGATATGCTTTTTTGTGGAAAATAAAAGACCATTGTTGAAATAGTATTAGGAATTATGATGCAAAATAGTTTGTAAGATTCTACACCTAATGTTATGGAAACTCCTAACATATGATTTTTGAGGATATTAAGTGTATTATGTGAGAATATGGCTATGAAGTGAAACAGATAAATCCTCTGTAATATATTTATTCTTACCTATGATTGGAACATATATTGTAAGGTCAAGTCAGTGAGACAAGGACCTTTTCTAGTGAGGCACAAAAAGCCAGTGAGGCATTTGTAACTGCTAGTGGAGCACATTTTATTTAAGCTAGTGAGGCATTTTCTAGAGTGGTTTTTCATCCCTAGAGGGTTTTCCACTCGTCAAATCTATGTGTTATGGTCACTTGTTCTGTTCATGAGTTTGTGTTCATTGTTTCATGATTTAACTATTGCATATTATTTTTGGCATGATTCTCATTTTGAGTCAATACAAATGCATGATTATCATAGTCCAATGAAAGTTATAAAACTGCCTATTTTGTCAGTCTTATAGTCATGATTCAGCAAATATTAATATGATGTTCATAAATTGGTTTTGATGGTTCATCACAATAGTCCATTGTAGTTCATAAGTGCATGCATGTGCACAAGTTGTGATAGTCCATTGTAATTCATACATACATGTCTTGTTTTCATTATAAAAAGGTTAAAGATCATATATTAAAAAAAATGTTTATCAACAGTTGCCATAAACAAGTATGTTTTATAAGACACTGATTTGCCACCCTCTCAGTGTCTTTTGTACTCCAACAAGTGGTATCATAGCCAAACCCTTATATCTAAAGTTTAACCAACTTAGGGGATTCCTGGTCGTGGAGTACGTGTCATGGCTAAGTGTAAAAGAAATAGAGGTCAAAAGAAAAACACTAGTGTCAAGCAAAAGAATAATCAAACAATTCTTGTCAAGTCTAATGACGTCTTGTCCCAAGAAAAGTTCTTGTCAATTGATTCAATAAGTGATAATAAGAACAATCCTATAGAATAAAAGATCTGTAATATAGAACTAGATGAATTCGTGGTAAATATGAATGAATTAGTTATAGAAGAGTGTGTTAGTGACCTTGAAGGAGTTGTCGATTTTGAAGGAGAGCTTGTTTATGCTCTAAATGTGATTAGGGATCTTGAAAGAGAAAATCAGAAACTCAAGATAAAAAATTGAAGAAAGAGAAAGAATTGAAGAGGAAAGGGAAGTCAAATTGAAAGAAAAAGAAGAAATGTGTAAAAAGTTAGAGGATGAACTCGATTCTTTGAAAAAGAATGTAAAACAAAATTCTCTGTTAAAAGATGATAATGATTTAGATAACATGCTCTTAAATCTAAAAACAAAGATTGAGGAGACTAAGAGAACAATAGAAGTCACTAAATATACCTTGGATGCCACAACCTTTGAGTGCCATAAACTTGAAGAAGAGTTTGTTTCTCTAAAGAAAGATCTTGAAAATCACAAGATTCAGTTAGAGAAATATAAGAAGTTTGAGAAAAGTATTAATGCAATGGATGATATGCTATGTAGATAAAAATATTCCAGTGATCTTACTAGCTTAGGATATGAGGTAGGACAAGCATCTTCAAGTGGAACAGAATCAAAATTTGAAAAAAAAATTGTATGTACAAATGGGAAAGGACAGAGTTTTAAAGTCGGAAATACTCCAAGGAAGAAAATAGATTTCAATTATTCTGTTGCTACTCCTAAGACTGGAGAAAGAAGAAGAAATGGCAAGTTCAAAAGAACTTTATCCACTAAGCAACACCATTCGATGAGGTACAATTACTCTCAATTTCATGGTTATTGCTATTCACGTCATGTTTATGGACATAGAGCTAGAGATTGTTATACAAGGAATTGTTGGATGAATAAAAGTCATGATTATGTGAGGAATGTCAATAGAGATTCATACACAATGCCTAGAAGAATCTATTCTTTCTTTGGTCTAGACAACAACATTATATGCTATAAATGTCATAATCATGGTCATGTTGCAAAGCACTGTAGAACCAGGTTTGTGAAACCAAAGAAGAAAGTTTGGAGAAGGAAACATCCCAAGGAGATAAGCATTCAGAAGGTTTGGAGAAGAAACCAAAACCAAGAGGAGGATGAGTCAAAGCTTGTACACTTTGCACAAATAGCATTTGTAAGTACATAAAAAGGAGCATGAGGTAAGGGGGAGCATGTTTGAGTTTTATCCTTTGATCAGATCATGAATAAGTTACAAAATAAAGGTTTCAAGACAAATGCTGGCAAGTTGAATCTGCACTACTATTAGTTAGTCTTAGTGGTCTTTCCTTGGTCTTGACATCAAGTGGTGATTTAATCTTCAAATCAGTACGGTATAGTGTTTGAACAAGTAGTATATTCTTTGAAAGTGTTAAGCTGTATAATCAACAAAGATGCCTTCTATGAACAAGTGTTGTTTTTTATCCTTGTGGTAATAGTGGTTTCCATACACTTGTGTTTGTGCTTTGGTGCTCTAATCCTGATGTAGAGGCCAATGGAGATCAACACAACTTCAATAGGTTTGACAAAGCATTCAACTTGGGAGGACTTTTTTACCAAGGAAAGATACAAATGTTTACAAGCCTACACCAAAGGGCTCATATGAAACATGACACCAATCATCTAATCCTCTCAAGGCAGACATCTAGAGGGTCATTTGACATCTTGGATGATACCCCCAAACCAACCAACAAAGTCTTGCACTCACACAAACACTACTTCCCTCACAATGATGTCCTAATCCTTGTAGCCCTGTTTTAGGGTCTGAAAGAGGATAATTCCCAGCCTAGACACCTTCATGGAACTGTGCAAGTAGATTTGGATACCCATTATGGGTCTTGACAACATATCAAAGGTGTGTTATGGGTTCTTTAAGAACATGTGCCCTTTTTCTTATGACAAACCTATTGCAAAGAGACCTAATTAGGCCTAGTTAACAAAGAGACCACCCTTCAAGGATTGCATAGACCTTTCTAACCTATTGGAACACATTCAATATAAGTCAAAACAAGAGATTTCATAGGAATCTTAGCCTCACAGTTGGCTGTGGTTAAATTCCATACTGCTATTCCTTTATCTACAACCTAACACATGGGTATGTTAGGTATTCAACTATCAAACTCCACCAAACTCAACCCTCTGCTCTGAAAACCTTTTCAACTCAATAAGGCAATCAAAAACATAGTCATTCCACTATTTTTATGCAAAGAAAACTAGTGGAATGAGCCAAAATCTCATCATTTCTATCAAAACCCTAGATAAGGGTTTCATGAGCAATTCTCAAGAAATTACTTATAAGTCTGCTCTAGATTTGATTCAAGACTCCAATCACATTCAAATTTCTCTAGACTCACTCCTCTTTCAAACTATTACCATGAGAAATTATGACAAGATCATACAAGAACAGGGTACAACAAAGAACAGGAAAAGAACTATAGACAAAGCAAAAAACTAACTTTTTATTATTGTTTTTCCTTCCAAAAACTTCTTTAACGATGCAAGTATCATCCTCATGGCCTTCTTAAACCTGTATTTGACCTTGATAGATCATTGAAAGGTAGTTGGGGTCGATTGGAAGGTAGAAAACTATCCTTCAACCATCAAAACTGTCACTGCCTTCCAAACTGCCTATGCCATTTGTCTCCATCTGCAATTATCTTGTTGTTTACATGATTAAGGAGTGTCTACAAAGTGTTTAACTCCTTTACAAGATTGGTGACCCTTTGACAAGGCATACAAACTCTTAACATGTTTTCTAAATACCATGATTGGCTCCTCTTATGATTGTCCCTATCAAACTAGTGTGCATACAGTCAAGGCCATGCATCATTGGTAATGAAGTGAGTATGAAATCAACTTGGAATGGTCCCAATGGACCTTATTACATCACAATAAACATAAGATAACATGAAACAACACAAAACACAATATGGATCCTTTGAACCTCTTGGTGCTCCTGCACCATACTCTTGGGGGTGGAAAAGAACTCAAATCCCTTAAGGAACTAGATCAGCAACTATGACACCATGCTTCAAAATGTCTTGTTCACTCATCCAAGTAGCATCTTCAGCAGGTAGGCTACTCCATTTGACAAGGTACTACTTGTAGGTCTTCTTCCTAGTCTTCTTGATCACCTTGGTGTCTAATACACTTTCCAACTTCAATGGTTGGCTAGGAGGGAGGTCCTTGATCCATTCTTCATCTCCTGCTGCTATCACATCTGCATCTAAACCTGCAACATTATCACCTTTGTATGCAAATAAGTTAAAACATTGAAGATTGGTGATATAGCCAAGCCTTGAGGAAGTTCAATCTCATAGGCATTAGGCCCAAACTTGTGCACAATCTGGCAAGGACCAATCTTCTTCATGAGGAGTTTTGTTGGCTGCCCCTTTGGAAGTCTTTCTTCCTTCAAGTGAGCCATCACCAAGTCTCCTACCTTATACTGCACATCTTTCTTCCTCTCATTGGCTTTCTCCTTGTACTTTTCTGTATTCTTTTGAAGAGTCTCCCTCACTCTATCATGGATGTCCTTCATGGCTGATGCAAAGTCTTCTCCTTGAGAACTTCTCCTCTCCAATCCATGTAGATCTCTTAGTTCAAGAATCCCTCTTGGATGAATCCCATAGACAATCTCAAAGGGAATTCTCATTGTGCTCCTATTGGTGGAATCATTGTAGGAAAATTTAGCTTGAGGGATGATCATATCCCATGCCTCTCCATGCTGTTTTGTGAGACATCTAAGAAGATTTCCCAAGGACCTATTCACCACCTCAGTTTGGCCATTAGTCTAAGGGTGATAGGCTGAAATGAAGGACAATTGAGTGCCTAATTTCTTCCACAAGGTACGCCAAAAGTGGCCTACAAACTTTGGATCCCTGTCAGTCACAATGTTGAGAGGCAAACCATGTATTCTAACAATTTCTTTGAAGAACAAGCCAGCAATATGGGAAGCATCATTAGTGCATTTACATGGTAAAAAGTGTGCCATCTTACTAAATCTATCCACCACAACAAAAATGCTATCAAAACCTCTTTGAGTCCTAGGAAGACCCAAGACAAAATCCATACTAATACTCTCCCATGGCCTATGAGGAATAGGAAGTGGCTGATATAGACCAGCATTAGATGATGTTCCCTTTTCCGTTTGGCATATACTACAACTTTCAACAAATTTTCTGATATCTGATTGCATCTTTGGCCAAAAATAAAATCTTTTCACCTGTTCAAGTGTTTTATCCAACCTAAAGTGGCCTCCTAGACTACCACAATGTTTCTCCTTTATGATGTTCTCCCTCATGGAACACCTAGGAACACATAATTAGCTACCTTTGAACAATAAACCCTACTGCAACAAAAACGCAGAAAAATCATAATGGTAAGAGTATGAAAACTAAGAACAAGCTCCATATACCTCCTTGAAATCCTCATCATCTTTGTACATATGTTTGAGGGAATCAATCCCCACACTTTGCAATTGAATTTCTTGAACCATGCACACCCTTCTACTCAATGCATCTGCCACTTTATTGGCCTGCCCTTTCTTGTGCTTGATGGAAAATGTGTAGGCTTGGAGTTGTTCAACCCATTTCATGTGTTTATGACTGAATTTTTCTTGTGAATTCAGAAAACTAAGTGCATGATTGTCAGTGTAAACAATGAATTCTTTAGGCAAGAGATAGTGCCTCCATTTCTTCAAGGCTTACACCATTGCATACAACTCCAAGTCATAAGTAGAATACTTTCTCTTAGCATCATTTAGTTTTTCACTAAAGAAAGCAACTGGTCTACCCTCTTGACTCAAGATAGCCCCTACAGCAAGGTTACTAGCATTACATTCCACCGTGAATAACTTATTAAAATTAGGTAAAAGGAGAATAGGTTGTTGTGCTACCTTCTTTTTCAGAAGTTCAAATGATTCATCAGCTGCCTTGGTCCAAGAAAACTTACATTTTTGTCCTCCTTTGATGGTGTCTAGAATGGGTGCACATATGTGGCTGAAACCTTTGATGAACTTCCTATAAAATGTTCCCAATCCATGAAAATGTTTCACATCACCTACTATTTTGGGAGTTGGCCATGACAAAATAGCCTCCACCTTTGTTGGATCCATCTTCAAATTACCTTAGGAGATGACAAAACCAAGGTAGATGAGTTCTTCCTTCATGAAGACACTCTTCTCCATGTTAATCATCAACTTCTCATCACGTAATTTATTCAAAACCTGATCCAAGTGTTGCAAATGCTCTTCCTTTGTTCTGCTAAACACAAGAATGTCATCAAGATATACCACAACAAATTTGCCAATGAAATCCTTCAACACCTCATTCATAAGGTGCATAAAAGTACTTGGGGCATTACATAGGCCAAATGGCATCACCAACCACTCATAAAGACCCTCATTTGTTTTAAAATTAGTCTTCCATTCATCCCCTTGCCTTATCCTAATTTGATGATATCCACTCTTGAGATCAACTTGGAAAAATATCTAGCCCCTCCCAAACAGTCCATTAAATCTTCAATTCTAGGCATTAGGAACCTATATCTTATGGCGATCTTGTTAATTGCCCTAGAATCCATACAAGGTCTCCACTTACCATCATTTTTAGGGGCTAGGACTATTGGGACAGCACATGGGCTAAGGCTCTTTCTACCAAACCCTTATCCAACAACTCTTGCACTTGCTTGGCAATCTTTTCATTTTGTGATGGTGTCATCTTGTAGGTTGCTCTGTTTGGCAATGTAGACCCTAGAATGAAGTCAATTTGATGGCTTATGTCCCTAATAGGTGGCAATGCATTAGGCATCTCCTCTACCATGATTCCCTTGTACTTCTCTAACAACTGTTGCACCTCCTTGGGTACTTCTTCCTTACTATGACCATGCAAATCAAGACTATTTTTACGCTTCAAAATCAGAGCATACCCTTGGGTTCCTTCCTCCTTTAGGGTGTTAAGAAACTCTCTCCCACTTACTATCATGAAACTTGAACCAATACTCTTATCCACACTCTCATCTGACAAGGATCCATTCTATACTTCCTACCAGTCTTGGTTATAATGAAAGAGTTTGTCTTCCCATCATGTTGGGACTAAACATCATATTTCCATGGACGTCCTAATAGAAAATGACAAGCATCCATGGGGATTATATCACACAAGATCTTATCACTATATTCCCCTATCTCAAACTCTACCCAAGACTGTTCATCAACTAAGACTTGTTGCCCCTTATTCAACCATGACACCTTATAGGATTAGCATGAGGAAGTCTTTTCAATTTTAACTTATCTACCATTTCTATTGAAACGTAATTTTTAGTTGAACCTGAATCAACAATTACCTTGCATATCTTACCATAGGCCTTGCATGTTGTCCAAACAATGTCTTCCTCTGAGGGGATTCTTGAGTTTGAGGCACCTTCAACATGGTTCTCCTCATCATCAAGCTTTCTCCATCATGGACTGGGGTTCCACTTCTAATTGGAGAGTTAACACTTTGGCAATCCTCCTCTTAAATTAACTGGTTCCTTCTCTCTCCTCCATGAGAGCTTGAGGCTTTCTCAGGACACTTATTCATGGTGTGCCCTACTTGGGTACAATTGAAACATCTTCCTATGAAGACATTAGGACCTCTACCTGGTCCACCAAACCTACCCCTTCCATTAGGTCTCCTTCCTCTAAAGCCTCCTCTTGAACTTGATTCTCCACTTTGTTCTTGGGAATTAGACTCCCCTTGGCTCTTTTGAAACTGATTTCTACCCCCAAAACTGCCCCTACCTCTAAAATTTTTGCCCCCTCTACCTCTGTTTTGCTGCTCTCCTTTTCTCTTCAACTTTTCTTCAACCCTTAATGCCATTTGAAAGCATTTGTCCACTGTCTCAGGGGTTAAAATACTAATTTCATCTTGTATACTAAATTTCAAACTATTAATATACCTTGCTACTTTGCCTTTCTCATCTTCTACATGCCCACATCTAAGAGAGAGTTTATGAAACTCTTTCGTATAGGTGGACACATCCATGTCCCTTTGCTTGAGGTTTTGCATCTTCTTGTAAATCTGCACCTCATAATCTACTGGAAGAAATTGAGACTTGATCCTCTCTAACATTCTGCTCCAAGAAGTAATCATACTCTTTCCACTTTTCACCCTTTCACCTTGGGTGTAATTCCACAATGTGAGGGTAGTACCTTTGAGTTTTGTTTTGGCAAACTTCACCCTCTTGTTCTCAGGTACCTCCTTGTATTCAAAATAGTTGTTTAGGGCCTCAATCCACTCCATGAATTCATCTGCATCCATCTTCCCACTAAACATTGGGATCTCCATCCGAGCCTCTAATGAATCCTTGCCAATGGATTTGATGGCTTCTATGATATATTTCTGATTAGCAGATATATCTGCCTCCTACCTTTGGGACTCCTCTCCTTCTTCTCGTGCGTCCTCTTCTTCATTAGATTCTTCATCCAATCTCTTCCCCTTTCTCATTGCCTTCAACTCAGCCTAGAGTGCTTCCTTGACCCCAGCCTTGATCTTCTCTTCCATCTCTTGGAATTTCTTGGCCACCTCAGTGGTCATCCCTTTTGGAGGCATGATGCTAGCCTCTCCTTCACTCTCCTCTGCTAACATACACCAAATCTTTGCTCAAAACCAAATGTCAAAACCTTTGATGGCTTTGATACCAATATGATTTAGAGGCCAATGGAGATCAACACAACTTCAATAGGTTTGACAAAGCATTCAACTTGGGAGGATTGTTTTACCAAGGTAAGATACAAATGTTTACAAGCCTACACCAAAGGGCTTATATGAAACATGACACCAAGATTCTAATCCTCTCAAGGCAGACATCTAGAGGATCATTTGACATCTTGGAGAATACCCCCAAACCAACCAACAAAGTCTTGCACTCACACAAACACTACTTCCCTCGCAATGTTGTCCTAGTCCTTGTAGCCTTGTTTTAGGGTCTGACAGAGGATAATTCCCAACCTAGACACCTTCATGGAACTATGCAAGTGGATTTGGATACCCATTATGGGTCTTGACAACATATCAAAGGTGTGTTATGGGTTCTTTAAGAACATGTGCCCTTTTTCTTATGACAGACCTAGTGCAAAGAGCCCTAATTAGGCCTAGTTAACAAAGAGACCACCCTTCAAGGATTGCACAGACCTTTCTAACTTGTTGGAACACATTCAATATTAGTCAAAACAAGAGATTTCACAAGAATCTTAGCCTAACAACTGACTGTGGTTAAATTCCATACTGTTGTTCCTTTATCTGCAACCTAACACATGGGTATGTTAGGTATTCAACTATCAAACTCCACCAGACTCAACCCTCTTCTCTCAAAACCTTTTCAACTCAATAAAGCAATCAAAAACATAGTCATTCCACTAATTTTATGTAGAGAAAACTAGTGGAATGAGGCGAAATCTCATCATTTCTATAAAAACCCTAGATAAGGGTTTCACGAGCAGTTCTCAGGAAATTACTTATAAGTTTGCTCTAGATTCAATTCAAGACTCCAATCACATTCAAATTTCTCTAGACTCAATCCTATTTCAAACCATTACCATGAGAACTTATGACAAGATCGTACAAGAACAAGGTATGGCAAAGAATAGGAAAAGAACTGTAGACAGAGCAGAAAACTAAGTTTTTATTATTGTTTTTCCTTCCAAAAACTTCTTCAACGATGCAAGTATCATCCTCATGGCCTTCTTAAACCTGTATTCGACCTTGATAGATCATTGAAAGGTAGTTGGGGTTGATGGGAAGGTAGAAAACTATCCTTCAACCATCAAAACTGTCACTGCCTTCCAAACTGCCTATGCCATTTGTCTCCATCTGCAATTATCTTGTTGTTTACATGATTAAGGAATGTCTACAAAGTGTTCAACTCCCTTTACAAGATTGGTGAGACTTTGACAAGGCATACAAACTCTTAACATGTTTTCTAAATGCCATGACTGGCTCCTCTTATGACTATCCCTATCAAACTAGTGTGCATACAATCAAGGCCATGCCTCATTGGTAATGAAGTGAGTATGAAATCACCTTGTAATAGTCCCAATGGACCTTATTACATCACAATAAACATAAGACAACATGAAACAACACAAAACACAATATGGATCCTTTTGAACCTCTTGGTGCTCCTGCAACAAATCCAATTTACAAAGTGCAAAGGCTTTTAATATTGCAATAACAAGTCCTTTACAATGACAACACTTGTATGATATGAGTCCCCCTGTTTTGACTTCCATGGTAAATGATTTGTGGTTGAAGTTGAGTGTCATATAGTTTATTGCAAGTATTTGACAGTGTATTCACAGTGTGCTTATGTCTCAGTAATGACTAGATAGTATGTTCATCACATTCTAAGGCTTTCATTACATGACAGAACATTGTATAATCTCTACTCTCATTCCCATCTTTGGTAGCATATATGACCCCATTGGTCTTGTGATATCTCTTATGTCAGTTGTAGTGTCTAGGTGTTTTTTAGCAATCTTCATATATACAGTGATGGAACTTCTTTATGGTATGTAGATGTTTGCAGTGATAGGCTACAATGATTTGGATATATGTGAGTACATTCAAACAAGTGATCAAGTTACAGTGTGGGTAGTATTTTTACTAGGACAATGAAAAAGTGAATTGAAGTATGCAGTTGAGGTTCTTTTGGATGAAGGACTTCATCAGTGGGTGCTCCATCAATGGTTTCTTATGATTTGTGATTGATACAGGCATTATCATTATACTGTTATGAGAAGTTTATAGTGATATATCATTCCAATAGTGATACATATTAATCATGCTCATGTTTTCATAGGTTACATTCATTGTTATTGCTTATTACATAATGTTTTGGGAGCAGTTCAATGGTGTTGTTCTGGTTCATATTTTGTTCATGCCATTATTCTTTGTACTGTTGGTATAGTTTGGGAGCATTGTTGGTATAGTTCATGGTACAGTTCATGGCATGACATTATACAGATTGGTTTAGTTGATGGTACATTGGTTCCTTGTATTTGATATGGGGATATGGTCTTTTTTTGGGTTTGATGTCTTTGGTCTTTGACATGCAGATTTGGCATACAACGATGTCATACATATTGATGGTTAACAATGCATGTTTGTTTTAGGCATCATCATATTTCCTTCAAATTTTGGTTTATGTCACTATTTTTTATTGTTCATATAATGGTTGGTTTTTGTTACTTCAGTTGGATGATTCTAAGCCATCTTCTAGGATATTTAGTGCACATACAAGTGCCATTAGCATCATACAGGAGCATACAATGAATGTTGTTTTGGATCACAGACATGTTGATCTTTCACTCTTGGCATCTATACTTTGTGAAATAGTGACATGCATCTTCATAGGGGGAGATTATATCTTTTGGTTGCTTGATTCAATTTTTAATGCAGTCCTTATTTTTGAAATGCAGTTGCTATCAAGTGTTGAATTGATAATGGACCTCATGATACATTATATGGTATGGGATTTAGAGATGACTGTGTGCATGTTATAACAATTTGTAAACAATGGTAATAAAGTGTCTTGAACAAGATATGATGTCTATTCAGGTGCAATGTGAAGTTAGGTGAGTGAATCTTTCATGCAGGGGGAGCTTCAAAGTATCTTGCAAACATTTTCTCTTTTCTTGAGCCTCTTGGAGACAAGGTGATAGTGGTATTCTGCACTATATAGCTGATATGGTCACATATCTCTAATTTTTGCTCTACTATTTTCTCATGATTGGAACATTCAATTGTTGTCCTTGTTTTGATACATACTCCTTTATATGCTCATTTATGGTACTGACAGTGTAGTTGTGTTTCAGGCTATTCTGGGTGTTACTACTTTATGGGACAATTATGGTGGTATACTTTCTTTCTCCCTTTGTCTTTGACGCCAAAAAGGGGGAGAGAGTTGTGTTTTGCCATCATGGACAAAGGGGAAGTTTGTTTCCCTCTTAGTTGTTGTCCTTGATGACAAATACACAAACTCTTAGGTTTGTGGCACATGATAGTTGGATCATGACCATTGGCATTAGTGTTGGTATTCATGATGTTTAGCATTTGAGAGGTACATTACTCATGTTCTTTATGACATTCTTGTTGTGTTTATAATGCTCATAATGTTGTTTACTTGGTGTCGATATGCTCATAATGTTGTTTACTTGGTGTTGATATGCTCATAATGTTGTTTACTCGGTGTTGGTTGTGGTACTATGATACTCTCGTGGTTCCTATTATGTTATAGTTGTCACATGCTTGGTGTAGGTTCACATGATCTTCTAATGCTATTTTGACAGTTGATATGCTATGCTATTATGACCTTCCCATGGTGATATACAGTTGCATAATAGTTCTAGTGATGATTCATATGATATCATGTTACATAGATGAGGTATCCTGACATAGTTGTATAACAGATCTACTGATGACTGATATGGTATCATGTTACATTTTCATGATGACATGACAGTTTAATATGATTGGTAGTGGGTTCATTTCTCTAGGCAATCTTTGGTTGCCTTGGTATACAGGTTTAGTTTTATGGTTGGCATTACTGTGGACTTCTACATGTGAAAGTTTCTCCTTGTTACTTGTTTCAATTTGTAATATGAGTAATGTAATCATATTTCAAGGTCTTGAAGTATTTATCATTTGAGTCACTTATGAGATATCATTTTTTTTATCAAAGGTCTCAGCATTTAGCAACAGGTAAAAAGAGTTATTATTTGTTTCAAGTGTTATTCTTTACAAGGTACTAGTGTTCTTTACTAAGGGAAGCACATTCTTGAAATTATATGATATATTTTGGGAGGATCCTATTCTTGTTTCATTGATAGCATGCACTTCATGCACTTCACACTCTTGGCACTATGAAAGACCTTCCTAGAGATCATGAGTTTCAAAAGTCTTAAATTAGTTACATGATGGTCATGGGGTCCTTAAGGTATAAACACTTGCGTGTGATTTGCAAGGTCATTCTAATGTTCTTTTTGATTTAATGGCAAAGATATTTCAAGGGGACACAATGATGTTTGAAAAGCTAATAATGATAAAGTTCTCGGCATATATTTTTGTCACATGACAAAAAGGATTAGGGCTCAGTTAAAAGAATGTTAAAACACTTGAACACAAATTACTGTGTCGATTATCATTTTGAAAGAATCTCATGAGGAGTTAGGGTTTGCAGATGGTGATGGTGGCTCAACTAGTTTTCAGTGGAATGCTCTTTCAAGCTGTATATTTCGGGTAATATTTTCCAGTTTTGTTGATGACTGGTAATTATTTGTTAAGTGGAACTTAGTGTTATTTTTTTGTGAGCAATGGCACCTAAAGTGTTGAAACTTTTTGATAATCAAGTTGCATTTGTTAAGGAAAATGATTTGTTCTTCAGTGGTTAATACTATTTAATTCTTTGAAACCCTTGTTAGGTTTTTCATGACTATGGTTTACTTTCTCCATGAGGCAAAGGACTATGTTTTTAACAGTGGGTAAAGTGGCAACATAGTGGGTAAAATGGCAACATTTTGGATAACAGTTTTTGTTTTACCTTTACTTGTTATTGGGTAGTTTGAAGAAATTGTTTTGATCTTTTTCACCTATCACCGTATATGGACAATTTGTAACTGAATGGCCTTTCAAAAAGGCAAAATATGAAGGCTTATAAAAATAGTGACACTGTAATGTGAGATATGCTTTTTGTGTGGAAAACAAAAGACCATTTTTGAAATAGTATTAAGAATTATGATGCAAAACAATTTGTAAGATTCTACACCTAATGTTGTGGAAACTCCTAACATATGAGTTTTTAGGATATTAAGCGTATTATCTGAGAATATGGCTATGAAGTGAAACAGAGCAACCCTCTGTAATATATTTGTTTTTACCTATGATTGGAACATATATTGTAAGGTTAAGGTAGTGAGACAAGGACCTTTGCTAGTAAGGCACAATAAGCCAGTGAGGCACAAAGAGCTAGTGAGGCACAATAAGCTAGTGAGGCACAAAAACCTAGTAAGGTACATAAATAGCCAATGAGGCATTTGTAATTGCTAGTGGAGCACATTTTGTTTAATCCAGTGAGGCATTTTCTGGACTAGTTTTTCATCCCTAGAATGTTTTCCACTCATCAAATCTCTGTGTTATGGTCACTTGTTTTGTTCATGAGTTTGTGTTCATTATTTCATGATTTAACTGTTGCATTAAATTTTTGGCATGATGCTCATTTTGAGTCAGTACAAATGCATGATTATCATAGTCTAATGAAAGTTATAAAACTACCTATTTTGTCAGTCTTATAGTCATGATTCAGTACATATTAATATGATGCTCATAAATTGGTTTTAATGGTTCATCACAATAGTCCATTGCAGTTCATAAATGCATGTATGTGCACAAGTTGTGATAGTCCATTGCAGTTCATACATACATGTCTTGTTTTCATTGTAAAAAGGTTAAAGATCATAGATTTAAAAACAAAGTTCATCAATGGTTTCCATAAACAATTCTATTTTATAAGACACTAATTCACCCCCCCTCCCCCCTCTCAGTGTCTTTTGTACTCCAACATATCTATCACCTCTTTCCATTTACACTCATTTGCATACATTTAAATATATTCTATCCATACCTGCGCTCATAGTGATATGTTATACCCATGTCTGCACATACTTCCATACATTCACACATCAACTTGATATGAGCACTTTCTTATCTTGAATCAATCTTATTGATTGTGGGATTAATAATGCACAATGTGGAATTGAAGCAAAATTCAAAAATTCAAATCTTTGGTAACTCCATACTGTGGCAGGGCACTCATCAATGGCCTCCATGTTGGTGTGGGTACAAGGACGACCATCAAAGGAATCTTCATTGATGTCAACATTAGGAATAATATACTTGAAATATAGTCTCTTGTAGTGCAAGTTAGAAGAGTCTTCCTATAGATTTATGTGGTTGAAATGAGGAGTTGCAGATATGCTATCAGTCCAAGATCAATGGTCACCATCCTCCTATAGGTACAGGACCATCAGAATGATCCCAGTTGTCCAAGGAAACTTGTTGCTCAAGACTGCAAGCCATTTATAGTGGTGAATTTCTTTCATAATTTTGGGTAGTTTTAATGTTATTTTACCCTGTTGTCTGGGCTTTGGTAGTGGATTGACATGGGAAGTTCAAGTAGCTCAAGCATTGAGGATTTTGGTGCTTTCATGCAATTTCCATAACTTAAGGCAAGTTTTGATTTCTTTTGTTTATTCATATGGAAAATGAATGCATTAAGTATTAATGGTTGTCCCCTGTGGTCAACCCACCATGCCTAAAATTTTGTGTTTTTCGAATTTCTTTTGGGGTATGAAGAAAATTTCAATTTTTTGTTGTGTTTTTTAACGAAGTTACGAAACAAAAAGTGGGTTGTCTGATAAATTTCACATTACATTCTTAGATAGGTAGGAAGCAATCTGATTTGAATATATGTGAAGATATCTACCTATTGTTCATAGTTTATTTCAAATTTTTTGTTGGAAAGTTTTGCTTTTGAGAAAATGGCATTTCTTTCAATGATTAGAGTTTTTTGTAAATAATATTAACAGTAGTGTTATCACTGAGATTTCTAGAATACTTCAGCAGAAGACTTTTTGCTCTGAATTTGGGGTCTAGGGTTTACAGTTGTAATTGTCCTCTATGATTGTGAAAGCACTTCTTATCATTGGAGTGTGATTGTTTCTTCTTTTCAAGAGATAATTGTTATAAAGTGGTGTATAGAGATAATATATGGACTACCATTTTACTTATGGGTTTGGATATTTAATTTAAATTTTGGTTTGAATTCATGATGAAAGGCCTATGAAAAGTATATGAAAGGTATATGATGAAAGGTCTATGAAAGTTATATGGTAGAATATTTATGTAGGCATAAAATGATGATTGGATGGATTTATGGAGAAGCCTGCATTTCCGTTGACCTCTTTAAGTTTAGATAAGAATATGTTCCCATGCATGTAGCTGAAGGTGGAAATAAATAGCTTTATGATTACATCAAGGAAATAGGTGATGTCTAAAATGGTACCTATATTTGCTCATTGTGGTAAATTTTGTTTTTGACATGATGTTGCTTAAATTTTTTATACATGTTTTGATGATTAGACCATTTCATGGGAAGTTTTTGGCTCTATGATTTCAAACTCTAGATGGTGCAAGTATTGTTTGATTAAAAAGACATCAGCATGCTAAAACTTATGAATATCTTTGATGATTTAGTTAGCTATCCTCATTGTATGCTACTGGTCTTTTTTCTTTTTGATTCACAAAAAACATGTATTAAATCTCAATTCAAATATAATATGTGCAGCCACAAGCTATAAGAATTGAGTACCTTGTTATGCTTAAGGAAAACACTGCCAAATAAGAATCGATAAACATTCTAAGAAACTACAAACTACATTTCTAGTTTCTTTACAATATATGCCTGGGTTCCAAAATCGGTCAATTCTTGATCGCATTCCCTTGAGGGAACAAGCTTTGTCTTTTTCCTCTTTTTTCTTTCTCCTTTGAGGAGGTTTATTAAAGGAATTACCTTAATTCCTTTTGGCTTTTGTTTAGTGTCATCCAACTCTTGGAGGGTTGTCCTAGCCCGTAGTTGATATCTTTCTTGAGTCCTTTAAATGAGATTATGAAGGTGCAAGAATTCCCTCATCTTGTGATAAACCCTCCTTTAGAGGCTAAAAATATGTCTTTCTTCAAAGATGTTAAACCAAAAGAAGTTAACTTCTCCTTGTGTTCCTTATGAGACTACCTTCTCTTCAGGATTGAATTTCTCTACATCCATAGAATGGAAAGACCAAAGTTGAAATCCTTAACTATAGATGGTTTTGTTCCCTTTTTGTTGCTATCCTTAGTAATTGTCCTCTTTGATATCGCCTTCCATATTTTACCTACTTGTAGGTCTTGGAGTAGAAAGAATCCTATAAAGCCTTACTTGCTTCCTTAAATCCACCCACCATTGAAGTGAAAGAAGTCCCTTTCTGGTACTTCGGATAGATATGACCAAGGTGACCATGCTCAAAATAAAACTTGAAATTGAAAAGTAAAAAACTTATGCTCCACCTACTGTCATCCAGTAGTTGAAGCTTCCTAGCTTTTAAAACTTTTTAATAAATCACATACTTTACTAGTGGGATTGGGAATAGGGATACAATAACACAATGACAAACTCTCATAATCCCATGTGTGATTTCCACCTTAACTTTTATAATTCTCTTACATTTCTTCATTATTAGTCTTTAAAAATTCAAGATATGTAGGAAAACAATTTAATTACTAATTTCAATTAGGATACGGCTTCCCATTATTTTACTATGTTTGCCACACTATTTTTTACCAAAACAATATGTGATAATTATATTTGGAAAAAGCCAAACCAAATTTTTTTTTTTTTTTTTGTTTGATGAAAATGCAAGTTAACTATTAATAGAAAAAAACACTTCACAAAAAAATAATGGGTGGTAAAAAGGCACACCCTGAAAGTCACTTGGACTAAGTCCAAAAAGATCTAGAACAAAGTATTAAAGGGTACAAAACCCATATAAAAACATTCTAAAAAAATAGAATTAAACTGCTAATGCCATTCCTGTAGATGGTGGATCCCTGTCATCCGGTTTCCCCCAAATATCAGTGGGGTCCAAGTTGACATCAGGCATAGCCCAGCCATCTTCATTTTCTTGTTCTTTATTCTGAACATTTGGCCCCTCATGCTGAGGTGAGATAGCCAAATTTAACCGAGGGAAAACCTTAGTATTATCCCACGCTGTACTTGGTGGATGAGAAGAACTAGGAGCATTCCAGCCTGCATTGTCTATTGCAGGCCAACCAGCATTACCTACATTATCCATAATGGGCCACCCCGCATTATCCCCATCTACACTTGCAGCATGACCAGAGGTCCAACCACGCGGACGTGGAGAGGCTAAGTGCCTCCAGCGGTGAGCACCGCAACGCAGAGCAAGCTGGGAGCAAGGCCGAGAATCTCTGGCTGAACCACTTCTACATCTATTAGGATAGCAAGCTCTGATAGAGGATGGTGTGGAAGGAACACGACCCATAGTGCAAGGAGCATTTCCCCCAATGATCCAACAACTCTTGTAAGTGTGCCACTTCCAAGGCAACTTTGTTAGCTTGCACTTGAATCTGCAGAAGAACATTAGAACAAATAATAGTTTTAATGTACAGAGAAACAAAAGTTGTAATTTTGCTTTTTGAAAATATACAAGAATTACAATCTTTCCATAATGCAAATAAAATCTCCACCCTGAAAATATGCTGGATTTGAGTAAATTTTTTAGGAAACCTAGGTGAATCACCCAACAGGATGATTTGCTAGTTAATGGATCAGGTCTGAAAGGGCAAAAGAAATCATGAATCCATAGCTAGAATTGCTGAGCTCTGGTGCAATACCAGAAGAGATACTGAATTGTTTCAGCCTATCCACAAAAAGGACAATGGGGATCTTGGACCCTAAGGTGAAACAGCCTAGTACCAATAGGCAGGCCTTGATAGAGAATGCACTAGGAAAAATGAACAAGTTTTGGCTCAAGAATGGCAAACCAAACAGTTTTAAACCTGGAATGCCAAAGACTCAAAGAGTTATGAATAAGCTAGCACTTATTAATAGTGGCAGCCATGGGTAAATGAGCTGAAAGCCACCTATAAGCCATCTGTGGCTTGAAATGATGCAAAGGAGTTTCTGGATACCATTTCCAGTCTTTCCACCATGGCTTGTGGAAGTGAATTCCAACCTTGTGAAACATTTCAGGTGGAATAGCCATGATGACTCTGTCATAAGTAGGCTTATCATCTTTTGAAAGAGAAAATTTTACACGGAATGCATCCCAAGCCAAAAGGCTCATAGTGGGCCTGTGAAACATATCCTAAAGGGTCTAAACACCTTTTTTGTGAAATTTGAGAGCCTCTAAACCTTGGAATTTAGCCAAAGGTTGGGTTGTAGAAGCTAGGAGAGGTGACCACCAAATATTAAGGTGATTAAAGGAAAGACCAGCATGAAAATCATCACCAGACTAGCATAACCAAAACTTTTTCCCAGGCTTTCCAAATGCTCTTAACCACAAATGTGCCCGAGATTTGAATTGGTTCTCTCGTGACAAGGAGAGTAGAAAAAATAATTCCTTTCCAAGCCAATTTGTGCATAGGATGTCCCATTTCAATGTTATGCTAGAGTAAAACCTTCCATGCCTCACAACCAGTGAGAGCTTGAATAATCCATTTGACAGCCAAGGTAGTTCTTTGGCATTGGGTAGAAAGAATACCAAGTCCTCCAGAATCTCTGGGAAGGCAGCAAAACTCCCATGCAACACGGTGAAAACCATGGCGAGTATAAAAAGAGGTCCTAGGAAATCCTGCAAGAGTTTTTTCAGTTTGGCATAAGAGCTTTTTGAAGGAGCCCAACAAGAAGAGTAATAAACATGGGTTGTAACCAAGATCTTAGAACAAACCTAGAATTTATGAGTGAGTGAAAGAGGCTTAGTAATCTAGACTGCAGGTTTTTGTTCCACATGGGTAAGAACAACTTGCCATAGGGTGGCAGAAGTGCCCTGGAACGCAAAAGGAATACCCAAGAATCTAAAAATTTCACCATGGCCAACCCAGTGCTAGCCATATTACTTGAGCCAACGACGAATGGGAAGTATTGATTGTCTGTAGCATAACGTCTTATGCCACTGAATGGAAGAACCTGAGGCAAAACAAAAGGTCTCTAGACAACCAATAGCATCTTTTACAAAATTTTCTTCTTCCAGTAAGGTTACAAAAGAGTCATCCCTAAAATGACCATTAACCAGCTGGCTGGAAGAATTTGGTAAAGAGATACCATGAACAAGCCGATTGGAAACTGAATGAGCAAGAAGATAACCAAAACCTTCTGCTGCAAGAACATACAGGCTTGGAGCAAGAGGGCATCCTTGCTGGATTGATCTAAAAAGGCCAAAAGTATGAGACTGGTGGCCATTGATAGTGATACAAGCAGAGGCATCTGAAAAGAGCATTTTGACTGATTGAATAAAAGAGGGTCCAAACCCTAATGCTGCAAGCATTGTAAGGATAAAGTGCCATTCAATGCGATCATCAGCCTTAGCAAAATCAAATTTTAAAAAGATTACTTTTTGGTTTGATTTTTGGGCCCATTCCATTCCCTCCCAAACTACAATGATATTATCTAATATATATTTGGACTTAATGAAGCCTGTTTGTTCAGGGTGGACAATCAGAGGAAGTAGGTTGTAGAGTTTGAGCAAAAGGGCTTTAGCAATGATTTTATAAGAGACATTGAGGAGGGTAATGGGCCTCCATTTGCAAATATCCTCTAGATCACCATCTTTAGGTATGAACTTAATGTTTCCTTGATTTATAATATTTCCTAAAGAATTTGAATGAAAAGCTTCAAGGTAAACATTGTGTAAATCTTTTCCTAAACAATCCCAAAGGGCTTTGTAGAACTCACAAGGAAAGCCATCAATTCCAAGAGCTTTCCCATCAGCCATAGAGTAGACAACTTCTTTAAGGTCTTCAATATTTTGATCACAGAAGCGAGTCTGGGCTAAGGATAACTTTTTTGGAACAACAACAAGACAATCTTGCAAAGTAGTCTGTTGCTCAGGAGTGTAATTTGAGCAGTGAAAACTTTTTCATAATGTCTTACAAAAGCCTGGAGAATGTCTGGTAGATCTGTATGAATAGTATTGTCCTCTTTGATTTGCTTAATACCATGTGAGAAATGTCTAGCTCAAAGAGTGAGAAAGAACTTCTTAGAAACACGGTCCCCAATTTTTAGCCAGTGCATTATGGCTTTAAGTTGTGTTCCTCTGGTAGCATGGCAGTCAACCATCTATTTTTGATGTCGTAAATTAGCAACAAGGACTTGCTTAGAAGGAGAAAAAGGCTCAGCAGCCAAGACCTCAGAAGCAAATTTTAAAGCAATGGCAGTAGCTTCACAAGCCCTTCTCCTAAAATTGGCCAGCCGATAGCCATAGATGTGAAGAAACCTCTCAGTGTGGGTAATAGCATCATTCCACCACTTAATCTAGCTAGTAGAATGCAACAACCGACATTCTAAATTCTAAATAGTGGAAATGTGTGCCAAGGTGGGTTGATGAGCAAGCAAGGAAGTGTTCAGAAAAAATAGAGATTTCATGGTGCGTGGCTAAGTGAGTTGCCACTCAATGGCAAACTAAATTGGAAAGTGATCTGACAATGTCACATCTACTAACGACTGCACAGGAAGAGTGGATGGCATGGAGAAGTTAAAAAAGATTGTGCAGAAATCATAACACGATCAAGGCATTTAAAGATCCTGTTAGTTCCAATCCAAAAATTGCATGAAGTGTGCCATAAAGGACTGGAGTGACAGCGACCAACATTGGGATCAAAAAATCCCAATTTATTGTGCATATGGAACCACACTTCTCTTTCACCAGCTGGCCACCAAAAAGGTAGAACACCATCCTTGTCAGTAGCCATTTCAACCATATTAAAATCTCCACAAATAAGTCATGTGGCCACGGGCATTGAATCCACAATCCACTACCACAAAGTAGATCTTTCTAATGCATCATTTGAAGCATAGATATTAGTAATCCCAAAAGAGTGATTATTAATATTAAGAAGCATCCAGATTAATAGGTTTGTAGGATCCACCCCATGATCCACCACTAAATCATGCCACCGAGGGGACAAAAGAGTAGCTACACCACCTTTTCTAGCCTCATGGGTGGTGGAAAAAAGTTTATTGGCTGGCCAAATACAATGGCAAGCCGAAGACAAAAGAAAGCTTGCAACTTTAACTTCTTGCAGGCATAGAACATCAAGAGAAGCATAATGATGGAGAGCATCATGAACAAAGTACTTCCTAGTGAGGTTAGTGAGACCTTGAACATTCCAAGATTGAAAATTCATTTAAAATCCTCCACCATGTCCCCAGACTCTAGGCTTTCAAAGGAAGCAAAACTATTCTAAAGAAAGGTGGTGGGGTTTGACCCAAATTGGAGAGGAGGGATTTCATGTTTTTTAAGCTCTTGAACAATTTCTCCCTCCTCAAGAAGCTCATGACTACGAGGGCGCCTGCAAGGTGACACAGAAGGATTGACATGGGCTCTTGCCATTGGTGGTGATGTTCGTTGCAAAGGCAACACAAGAGGACTCTTATTGTTGTCATTCCATCCATTCGCAGAAAGCTTTGAAACCTCTTTAACTGCTTTGGTGGTTTTGAAAACATCCATAGAGGGTTTCACTCTATGTTTGCGATTGGTAACAGTAGCCCAAGTGTCCATTGGATTAGAAACCACCTCCTTGGGCATAGTTACTACAGGGTGTGCCTGTACAGTCTCCCTGGGAGGAACCTGTGTTCTAGGCACAACAAGAGGATAGTCCCTAATTTTATGCTCTACTGACTGACAGTGATAGCAAGTATTGGGCAAATTGAAGCATGTGACTTTCTGAGTGTGTTGAAGGGGCCCAATTTAAATGTCAATAAATTCTTTGAGGTCTTTTGAAAGTTCCACCTCAACATAGACACGCTTTTGAGGGCGTGCTTGAAAGAACCTATTAGGTTCAACACAAATAACTCTTCCTAAAGAAGAAGCAATGTCATGCAGGAAATGCAGACGGGGCAAAGGAAAACTAGGGAATTCAATCCACATAGGAACTTTGTGTTTGGTATCATCAGAGGCCACAAAATGTTGTGTCCACTATTGGAAGGCCAACAGAAAAGACCGAACATACCAAGGGCCATGGTTCAAAATTGCTTGAACATGGCTAACTTCTGCAAAGCAGAAAAGGAAAAAGCCTTTGGTCAGATTCTAGATCATATCAAGGTGGACCCCATGAGGGACCAAAGCCTTTTGAAAAATGTTGTTGGTATTTCTTGCAATTCAATAAGGGACCTAATTCTCCTCGGTTTTTGTAGGTGGCTCATGCTTTGATCCTCCTCATTGGTTTGATGAGAGCAAGCCACCATCTCCATAGAGGCATAACTTACGGTGTACATGTTCACCATGTTTGGATGAGAATAAGATACATAACTTGACATGAATTCTTGTAGTTGCAACTAATATTAAAATATTGGAGCACCTATTAGTTATGAGTTTGTCACAAAGCCTCTATTAGACTATTAATGATACTTTCCAATACGTATATATGATTTGGCATTGACAGATCTAGCTAAATGGTGTCAATTATATAGAAAAATGAACATCTCCACTACATTGGTTTTTTCTTCTTGAAGATCGAGATATCATGTGTCATTATCTATATGTACAAATGAGGAACTTTTAATGGAAAAAAAAAGAAATTTATAGCTACAAGTATCAATGAAATTTAAATTTATTTTTGCTTCTCCTAACATGAATAAATGTAATGAAAGTTCAAGGGTATATCATATAAATGGACTGCATCGACATCAATTTAGTGATCAACAACAATATTATGAAGGATAGATGAAAGAAAACCTTTTCTTTCCCAAATGAAATCAATACTAAATGCTTAGTTTTAGGCTTCTTGATTATGTTGTTTAACTATATTTTGATTGACCTAAATTGTGTGGATTGTATAACAACCAGGCATTATAATGCAAATATTTTTGGGTCTTAGATTAGCTATCATTCATGAGCTTGCATTTAGGACCATCAAAGCAACAAAAGATTAATAGTACATTTTAGAAGTCTGTAAGAAGCCATGCATTTGATAATTGTCTAAGTAGCCATGTATTTGGTTCTTTGATTTCATCAAATGTAATTTCTATGGAGATATTTCATAGTTTCATTGATATTATGAGGGGGGAAGCTTTTATGAGACTCTCAAACTAATTAGGCTGGAACCTAAGCCTTTTATCTAACAATGCCTTGTATTATTGATGATGTTTTCTTGACAACAACAACATTAGAATAAAACACCAAATGCTCTATCCTCTCTTGAACAAAGAGTCTCAAATGCTAGAATATGTGATCAAACAAGAATGCTCCAAGGTTCCTTGTACGTGATTTGCAACAGATAGCCTTGGTGGTATGATGTGATAATGTTGTTTACACAAAGGGACTTACACAGAATTTATTCATACTCCATTCAAATATGTACTCTTTCCTTGTGAAATGAAACTTCTTCTAATCAACTACAAAAAGAAAAGGCAAAAGGAAAGGGTTAAGAGGGCTAATCTAAGGACAATGATATAATGCACATGCTATGATAGACAAATTCCCTTCCACAACCTAGCTCTGCTTCACCATGAGAACCAACAATTACATAGAATAAGTACAATCTCCTAAGGTAATCATATGGTTTTTATGTTGTGAACTTCCATCCAAACACCCACAGCTAGTGCAGTTTGAATGAACATCCATAACTAAACTTATGCAAACAAGGTTCAGGCTAACTTTGCAAAGTGAGTTACCTTTGACAATTCATGAAAAGTATGAACCAAAAGGGATTCATCAAATATCTTCACATAAGAAACGTTATATCAATGAACTTCTAATCTATCAACTAAGCTACTTTGGAAACAATTCTTAACCATATTGGAGACAATGAAGACCATGCTAACATTCCAAAATCAAAAGATCACCATGAAACATTCAACAATGAGCTTGCATTAATCTTGAAGTGTATCTTTACAACAATCTCTCAATATCTCTTCAATGACTTCAAAGAGTCTCCTCTACTCTACTCCTTTCTAATCTAATGTATTTGTATCCTTATATTACAAATGAGAAGAATGAGCCTTTTATAGACTCCAGAAATTACATGAAGGGCCAAGATTGATTTAGTAATCAACGGCCGAGATTGAGATAACAAGGTACTTTGTTACAAAATTTGCTATTTTTAGAACATGAAAGAGGCAATGAAGGCACGTCACCCAATGTGATAACATCTTTGGAGCATCTTTATGGTGGGCCCTCTTTATCCACTTGTTTGTTATAGATGACCTAGACTTGAATGAATGACATGGCAGAATGTGATTATCTTAATGATGTGTGCGTGCCACCTCAACATCTTTAAAAGAACTAGTTTGGTTCACCTCATGTTCACTTTACTTAGAATATTTTCTTTTTTTTTGTCTTGATGTAACTCATGGATCATTTTGATGATCATGCTCATCTCTCATCTTGTGATGTCCTTGTGCTTGTGTAGGATTATGCCTCTGGATATTTGCATGAAGTAGAAGATATGTTGTGGACGAGTCCTTGGAGTAGATTACATGATGATTGTGTTAGAAATAAGGCAAATAACTAAGAGGGGGGGTGAATCAGTTATCTCAAATATCTTAACTTTCTTTTCTCCTTTAATAATTAGTGCAGCATCAAAAAATATAAGCATATATGATCATAAGAACAGAAATAAAATCATCACACATAACACAAGGATTTTTATGTGGAAAACCCTGTTAAGGGAAAAACCACGGGGTGACTAACCCAAGATTGTATTCTCTATTAAAAGAATAAGAAGTACAAAATGGCACTTGCTAATTAGGGCTCACTGCCTGAGCTCATTGCTCACAAGAGGCACACTGCCTACAAGAGACTCACTATCTACAAAACTTACAGATGACAATGAAGTGTTTGAACTGATGAGAGGCATCTAGAAATGCTAGAGTTTAGTTCCGGTTAGGCACAATATACTAATCCAATGCACTTCATTCTTCCTCTACTCTAGTGCTGCTGCTCTGTTACATACTAGACTTGTATTGTTGCTTCACACTTATCTCTACCTTTCTTCACTCTGTACTCACACTCTTCTCATACTAGAATTCATCTGGTATATATATCTGCATCAAGTATTTCAACAACTTTCTAGTCAGCAACCAGAATACTCAAGATATTTACAAGTTACTGCTCTGTCGGCTGAATTCATGCATAATTTGTGGTGCATATCAAAACATAGACATAGAAGTCATCAATCATGTCAGACAACCATGTATGATCCCTCAAATAGCTTGATCAACATTAGTTACTCATTTGGATTGAAGTCTGATACTCTATCGGTCAGTTCTTCCTCAGTCTGCTCTGCCTATTTGGAACCCACCACTCAAATGCTCATATCGTTTCCATGTTTTATCATCAGAGGCTCAATCTCTAGAATATAGTAGTCATGATACTCCTCTTGACTTGTCCAATTCTGTAACTTGCTGAGTTACACCATCTGAGAGATCCAAACCTGACTGTCGGACCTTGCTGCATGCTCTGTTCTTGTTCACCGGACCAAAACAATCTTCAATCTGACTTCTGATATAGGCATACTATGTGTTGCGGATGTGTGGGATAGACTTTGTTGCCATCAATGACAACACTCATGAAGCCACATAGTGTCTCTTGCCAACAATCTCCCCCTTTGGCATTGATGGCAACACTTAGTGAAAAATGACTAAGTGTCGTAGCAAAATCCCCCTTGGTTGATGCTTTGTCTTATACACTATTTTACTTGAGCTCCCCCTTAGCTGAATTCCACATTTTTCACTACTCCTCACTCCCCCTTTGACATCAATGGTAAAGGGTGGAATCCGCACACCAAAATTTGCAAAAATTAACCTATACATAGCCACATAAGTGTGTATATACATGTTATGCTTACATATACTTGAGTATATCTACAAAAGTGGCCTTCAACTATACAAACTCTGTGGCCCAGCTCTACTTCTTCCTGTCCAAAATGGAGATTTGACCACTCAACAAAAATGCATATGCTTCTTCCCTTCTTAAGTCTGCCGGATCACTGGTCCGGGTTGTGGTCTGAGCATCTGTTAAGGCCTCACGCATTGCCTCTAACTTAGGGATAATTATCCCTGTAAGTTCACTCATCCTATTTATTAAATTCTTCTTTTCTTTGTCCAACCTCTTTATTTCATTTATAATGACAATAGCCTGGCATTCTTGATTCATTATGGATGTAGTGAGGGGATCAAAATTCTGAGATAAACTTGACAGTTCACCTTCTTGTTCTTTCACCTTCTTTTCAATATCCTCTATCACTTTAGACCAAGATAGACAAAATTTGTACATGTCCCCACCATCTTTAAGAGCACTTTCAAGGCTCTTTATCCCAATATCTAGGGTCCTCCTATCATTAGCAATGAGTCCCTATACTTCAGTGAATCTTTTTCCCAAAAACTCTTTTCGAACCTTTTCTTCTGCCGATTTCTCTAAAGAATCAAAATGAGTGCTAACAGAGTTTCCCAGAGATTTCAAGTTACCGGATGGAGAGGCCAAAGGATCCTTTTGAAAGGAAGGCATGATCTTCTCCAGCATCCTGGATGCAATCTCTAATAGCTCACAATTTTCCATGTGAGATTTTAGAAGTTTTTCTTTTGTTTTAGCTTGGGCAAAAGATGTTATTTTCATTGTCTAGACCGGAGAGAGGGAATCAAAATTTAGTGGTCCTTGGAATAGTTCCGGTTCATCTATCTCCATCATTTCTTTCTTCAATAAGTTCTTTACTACCTTTACAATGTCTCTTGCCAGTGACTAAGCCTTCTTTTCTTTTGGGATCTCAGAACTGTCATCAGAGATCTTCTATGTTTGTTCTTCTTCTCTTCCCTTTACCTCCTCTTCTTGACTCACTTTCTCCTCTTTTCTTCCTTCTCCTTTAGTTCCTAAATATGGAATGTCTGTAGTGGGATCTGGAGGAGAGATGTTAACTACTTCATGAACTTCCTCTTCTAGAATAGAGGAATCCAAGTCCTTAGATTTCTCCTCATCTATCTCTTTTGACCCTTCTACATTTTTGTCAAAAGATTCTTCATTTGATGTATTTACTCCTTCAACATCCATGGTAGAAGGTTCTTCATCTATTTCCTCTATAATATAAAGATTGAATCTTTTGAAGGCATTCTAGAGGATGTCTTTTGTTTCTCTTGCTACTTGGTCAGTTTCTCCAAGCATAAGTTTGTTCATTCTTGCTTTGCTCCAGAATTCATCCTTACAGTCCTTAAAGATCATGTCCATTTTCTTTGGAGTAATAGAAGGATAGAGCTGAATTGTAATTTGTTCTCAGATCTCTAAGTCTTTTGCCTTTGCATTCTCTTTTCTAAGTTCAAGTACATTCTCTAGACTTTTGGGAATTAATGAAATAATTTCAATGAATGCTTTATTATAAATGTTCAGATACCTGACTGTAGCTTCTTCCAAGATCCTCTTGTCAGTATCACTATATTCATCATAGAATTATGTTACTAGTTGTAGATTCCCATCCACAGTGACTACCTTGATGATATCATCAATGGAAAGAGTGGGCTTTTCAACAAATTCTTCTCCCTTTTCTTCTTTGTTTTTACTAGCAGAGGATTCCTCGGATGTTTTCTTCTTCTTCTTCATTTTCTTAATTTCCTCATCAGACTCTGTTTCTTCATCATCCTTGTGACTTGTGTAAGATCTTGTGGCTTTTATTTTCATTCTCTTTTCTCCCTTTTCAGATGTCTTGACTTCCGATTTGGTGACTCTTGAGCTCTTAGGAGTGGCAGGTGCAGAGCTCTTGGAGGATCTAGTTCGGGAGGAGGCTTGAACTGGAACACTTCCTTTTTTTGCTTTTTGTTTCTCTTTCTCAGCTCTTTCAACTCTTTCTATGTTTGCATCTACTACCTCTTTTGATATGCCATATCTTTTGGGAATTTCCTCAACTTCTCTTCTAACTTTCCTCTTTATCTTTGGTTGTCTTAGCTCAACATGTATTTTTACACTTAGTTCTTGAAAGGTCCCAAACCTTTCTGCCTCAGGGTCCTTAGGCTGGCTCAATAGGTGTTGAATATGCAGCTCTAAGATTTTCTCATCGACCTCATATCCCATTGGAATTATCTAAACTGATCTGGGCTCAACTGCCTCCATTAGGCATTGATCAGTATCTACCATAAAACACATTGTATCCTTGTATTTTTCTACTATGGATTGAGGTATCCTTTCTTTGGCTTGCATCATGCTTTGGAAGTTCTTAAAGTAACCCCAGAGTGATGTGCTTTGAGCCTTAGCATCACCAAGTCCATACATATAGTCTCTAATCTGTATTGCAATCGGTTTGTCATTTTGCCAAACCCAACCACTTGATCCGGGCAGCTCATTCATGTAGTAGAAGAATAGACACAGTATTAAAAAACCATACTTGAAGGAGTTCTTCTTATCCTTCTTGATCTTTTGTAAGTTTTATAACAGTTGGTTTAAAAGAAGATCACATAGGTCATAGTCTGCATTTTCCCTCAACATTTGATATGCTGTATATATTGCAGTCCTAAACATAGAATTCTACCTGCTAGAATCATAGATTTTATACCCAATTATCATTGAGGCAAATTTGACATCCGAATCTGTGATGTCATCTATGGTCATTGCTCTCTTGTCAAACTTAGATTCGGTAACTTTAGTAACTTTCTGGTTCTTGATAGATTTGAGTGTAGGTAACCCACTAGATGAGTGCAATCCAGTTACTACCCTAATGGCATCTTTTGTTATCTTGAAGGGCTTCATTAACCACATGAAATTATCATGTATTCTGCGAAGGACATACTGGACCCAATCATCTTCTGTAAAATAGGGAAAGTGGATGCAATGTCTGAAGTGCTTATCCCGGAGGGCCTTGTATTGAGGTTTGAGTTCAAAACTTTGATCTATTAACTATTTATGATAGATGTCTATCAACTTAGATTCGCCAAATTCCTCAATGTTGGCATGGATGTAGACCCTAACATCTTCTACGTGCAATACCCCATGCAAAATGCTAGAAAAAGCACCTAAAAGATCAACTTCTATGGATTTGTAGGGGTGTTTCTTGAATTTTGGGCGCGGTCTATCAGTGATCTTAACAACCATTGCAGTAGCCATTTTTGCAAAAGATTCAGAGAGAGATATTCAAAATGGAAGTACCTTTTTATGCTTTAGGGTTTGAAATAAGAGCCGAAACAAATCACTGGTTGAATTAGATTTTACAGTTGATCTTTGAGAGAGTTGTAGGAACTTGATGCAGAGCTCTTTTTTTCTTCTTCTTGAATGCAAATGTGCAAATGATGAGTGAAAGAACCCTTTTATTGCAAACCCTAGTTTCCTTTTGCAATAAATGCACAACTTAAGTTATCTGGTTGCCTTGTTCTGAGAGAGATCTTTTCGAATCACTGTGTTACACTTAGAATCAGTTTTAGTGATAATTGACAATATATCTTCTTTTTTCCAATGATACCATGGGTCCGTAGATCAAGATATTTCAATTTTGAATCATACCAGATCTGTCTATGAAAATCTTACTTTACCAGATGGCTGTCAAACTGGATCAATCTTGGATGATTAAACTCTTACAAAACTCCATGTGGATCTTTCATATTTTTCCAAGGGTTATTTGGATATTTTTCTGAGAACCTTTTAATCCGCAACATTCCATGTACCAAATTTAGGCACCAATTGACTGGTTGGGGGAATTTATTTTTCTTTGAGACCCCCCCTGAGCTAGAGCTCATCTGTTTAGTTTCTGGAAAGAATATCAGCACCGGATTTTGGTGTGGATCCATCCCCAATGTTTTCTATACTCTTCTTTACCCAAATCTTGTTCATCTCCCTTTGAACTTCATCTGCATTCACTTTGCCTTTTCCCTTATCTTGTTTTTTATTATGATGCACCAGACCCCTTTTATCCTGATTTTCACTTCTACAGAATTTGGCAATATGACCGAATCTATTGCAATTGTAACAAATAACATTTCTTTGCATATTTGACTGATATCCTCATGATCTGCATTGATTAGCCATATGTCCCATTCTATTGCATGCAAAGCATCTAACATTGAATAAATTGTTTATTTGTATATTTCTACATTCATGAGATTTGTGACCATACCTTTTGTAGTTGAAACATTGTCCAGAGAAGGATGGATTGGTCTGATTCATTCTCCTTCTGCACTGAGTTGCTTTATGACCGAAGTTGTTGCAATTGAAGCAGTATCCATTGAAGGATGGATATCTTTGAGCATTTGGTTGCCTTACAGGAGGTCTTCTAGGTCTGTTTCTTTGATTTTCTGATCTAAAGTTCTTCTGACCAGATCCGGAGCTTTCACCTTTCTCATATCCTAGGCCACACTTGTCATCTACCCTCTTTTGGCTCTCAAGAAGAACTTTAAGTTGAGCTGAGCTTATCTTGAATTTCTCTTTGTAGATCTTTTTTAAGAGTGTCTATCTGATTCTCAAGTTGTTCTTCATTATCTCTAGCTTCTTCAAGATTAGATTCAAGATGTCTGATTATTCTGTCTATTTTGTGGCAGTCCTTTGTCTTCTCCTTGAGGGATTGTTTTAGATTATCTTCAATTTTCCTTTTTTCTTCAATTTCTTGGGTGAATCTCATAACCCCTAATTCCATCTCATGCCTTACGGGTAAGTGCAAGAAGATGGGGGGCCAAAAAGGGGTCTTAAGTGGCCACTTTTTTTTTCTGAAATCAAGAAATGCTGGCCTTGGATGAGAAATTGAGCATAGTTACACTCAAAATTTGGAGATGCAACCAAAACAATGTTCATAGTGCTCCGAGTCTACTTTCTAAACTACTATTTTTTTTTAAATGGCATAGATTAAGGGGTTCAAAAGAGGGAGCCACATAAATTGGTGTTGTTTCTGTCAAAAAAACATAACATAGCATGTTTTGTGGCTCCCTCAAAAGGTCAACTTTTTTTTGGTATTTTTAAAATCGCTTCAGTGAGAAATTAGCTAATAGAATGTAGTTTATGCCTGATTTTTCTGATAATTTTTTGATGAATATTTGATTTTTTACTAATTTTCAAAGTGGACACATTCTAAAAAATAGAATTTTGGCCATGCTACCCCTATAAATTTTGAAAACTAATTGAAAATCATTTTTTTTTAATATGTGTAGAATGGAGTCTAGTTTCTAAATATGTATTTTTTTTTAAATCTCAATGAATAGTTCATTTACAATGAAAAAAGACCAAACAATGGTTTTTACCTAAAAACAAACACACAAACAAAAAAAATTAAAGATGAAAAGCTTAACATTGTTAAAATATGAAAAAAATCACATTGTCAAATAGCTAAGAGAAAGCCTAACATTACCCAGGTGTTTGATTTGTTTGACCTTGAAACACGTGTAAATCTAAGGGTTAGCACGAACGAAATTATGTGAAATCTTGAAGAATATGGAAAAACACGTATGTGGATGTTGAAAAGGCACTCCAAGCTTTGGGTTGGTTGGGATTGCAAATCCCAAGCCCAAGACTTGGGATTTCCAAAGCAAAACATAATGCAAGCGTGTTATAATGCGCTTGCATTATTGTTTGCTTTGCATTTTCCCTTTTCCGCAAAAGTTTGTGTTGTTTGTCATGTTTTACATAATGCGAGCACATTATAATGGGCTCACGTTATGTCCCCCTTGATTTTTTTTATGTTCAAGGTTATTAATCATGTATGTATGTATGTATGCCTATATGTATGTATAGTGTCGAGGGTAGAGGACGGTAGAGATGGGAGTGAGCCAGATAGGGGAGGAGAGGGGTGGATAAGGATTGAGTGATTAAGGTTTAAGGTTGAGGGTTGAGGGTTTAGGGATAGGATTTAGAGTTTAGGGATAAGGGATTAGAGTTTAGGACCTTGAGGGATTAGGGTTTAAGGTATAGTTTTGAGGGTTGAGGGTTTAGGGATAGGGTTTAGGATTTAAGTTTTAAGTGTTGAGGGTTGAGGATTTAGGGATAGGGTTTATGGTTTAGGGATAAGGGATTAGGGTTTAGGGTTTAGGGTTTATGGTTTAGGGACTAGGGATTAGGGTCTAGGGTTAAGGGATCAGGGTTTAGGGTTTAGGGTTTAAGGATGTACAATTAAGGGGTACCATAAATAAACTAGAATTTAGGAAGGGTTGGGAAAATTTTGTGAATCATCATGGGCTGGAGATTAGAGATTTTGTTGTGTTCAAGTACATATCCAAGTCATAATTTAAGGTTAATATATTTCAAAGAACAGGGTGTGTGAAAAAACATCAATGCTCTTCAACTTATGAATACCAACATTGATACAGATAAAAGATGCCCTTCTTCTAACAGAGTATGCAGTTCAAGTGAATCGATGGGCAGCAAGTTGTCAAATGAGTTGGTTTAATGGGCGTGCCTCCTTCTTCAAGGCCTAGGTGGGTAGGAGTGGGATGTACAATTAAGGGGTACCATAAATAAACTGGAATTTAGGCAGGGTTGGGAAAATTTTGTGAATCATCATGGGCTAGAGATTAGAGATTTCATTGTGCTCAAGTACATATCCAAGTCATATTTTAAGGTTAAGATATTTCAAAGAACAGGGTGTGTGAAAAATATCAATGCTCTTCATCTTATGAATACCAACATTGATACAAATAAAAAATACCCTTCTTCTAACAGAGGATGCAATTCAAGTCAACTAATGGGCAGCAAGTTGCTGATCTTGAATTGGTTTCTGATGAAGAAAACAATGATGTTGTTGAAGCAATGGAAGAAAATCAAAATTGTACAAGTCTAATTTAATTTATTTCAACTTTCAAAGCAGGCATTTGACTTGTAGCTTTACCTAGAGGATTGGTATAACAAAAACTTAATTATGTTACAAGCCTTTCTTTGAAGAACCCTGGACATTATGGACCCTATCATCTAGAAAAGCACATGACAGTGAACTCTGCCCCACCTTTCAAATCAAATATTTACCTTTTTATTCAATGAAAATGAAGTCACGGAATGTAAACTGACCATGCATACTAGTAAGATCAAATTCTCTGCCTTCTATTCTTATTACTCTTACTTTATTAAGAGAAGAGTGTAAAAAAGAATGGGTTTAATTGTAAGCTAACATAAGGCAAAGTAGTTTTGTTATTACATTTTTCTGAGGGATCTCTAATAGTCTAATATAGTGCAGTCTTCTATAATATGAACATCTGCATTTGTGGGAATGCTAAGCTTTAATATAGTAGAGTATTAAATCAATGTAATCAGCTATTTATTGGGTTAAAATAACTTAGTTTTTGTAATGGTTTGGGAATGCAGGAGTTGCCAAAAATAGGTGAATGTCCTCTATAATTACCAAGAGAAAAAAGTTTAGTAGTTCTTGTGGATAGAGCTAGTAAACAATGGGAGATTATTTGCCTGTTTCATAACAATATACCTCCTCTAAGTGCAGGGTTGACAACAAGAAACATAGATGTACCCCAATGCAAAGCTTTTCTCATAGTGTGTACACCTATTGGCATAATGAACCCCATATGGGCCAGAAAAACATGCCATATAACATTACTAACATTAAAAATGTTTATAGCCATTTTTCTGACATATTTTTGCAACTCAGATATCTTTAAGAGAAGAGTGTTAAAAATGATGGGTTTAACAACCTAACATAAGGCAAAGCAATTTTGTTGGGTTTAGGGATAGGGTTTAGGGTTTAGGGTTAAGGGATTAGGGTTTAGGGTTGAGGGATTATGGTTTAAGGTATAGTGTTGAGGGTTGAGGGTTTAGGGATAGGGTTTAAGGTTGACGGATTAGGGTTTAGGGTTGACAGATTAGGGTTTAATGTTGAGAGTTGAGGGTTGAGGGTTGAGAATTTAGGGATAGGGTTGATGGTCATAGGATTAGGGTTAAAGTAGAGTGTTGAGGGTAGAGGGATTAGGGATAGGGTTTAGGGTTGAAGGTTTAAAGATTGAGGGTTGAGGCTTTAGGACTGAGGGTTAAGGGATTGGGGTTTAAAATATAGTGTTGAGCGTCAAGGGTTTATGGATAGGTTTTAGGGTTTAATTTTTAAGGGTTAAGGGTTGAGGGATAGGGTTTAGGGTTTAGGGATAAGGGATTAGGGTTTAAGGTATAGTGTCAAGGGTTGAGGGTTTAGGAATAGGGATAGCATTTAGGGTTTAGGGATGAGGGATTAGGGTTGAGGGTTGAGGGATTAGGTTTTAGGGTTGATGTATTAGGGTTTAAGGTATAGTGTTGAGGGTTAAGGGTTTAGGGTTGACGGATTAGGGTTTAATGTCGAGGTTAGGGTTAGAGTGTCGAGGGGAGAGGGATTAGGGATAGGGTTTAGGGTTGAAGGTTTAAGGATTGAGGGTTGATGCTTTAGCGATGAGGGTTTAAGGCTTAAGATATAGTGTCAAGTGTTGAGGGTGCAGGGACAGGGTTTAAGTTTTAAGGGTTAAGGGTTGAGGGATAGGGATTAGGGTTTAAGGTATAGTGTTGAGGGTTGATGGTTTAGGGATAGGGTTTAGGTTTGAGGGATTAGGGTTTAGGGTTGATGAATTAGGGTTTAATGTTGAGAGTTGAGGGTTGAGGGTTGAGGGTTGAGGGTTTAGGGATAGGGTTGATGGTCAAGGGATTACGGTTAAAGAAGAGTGTTGAGGGTAGAGGGATTAGGGATAGGGTTTAGGGTTTAAGGTTTAAGGATTTAGGGTTGAGGCTTTAGGGATGAGGGTTAAGGGATTAGGGTTTAAGATATAGTGTTGAGTGTTGAGCATGTAGGGATAGGTTTTAGGGTTCAAGTTTTAAGGGTTAAGGGTCGAGGGATCAGAGTTAAGGGTTGAGGGATTAGGGTTTGACGTCGAGGGTATAAGGGTTGACGGATAGGGTTTAGGGTTTAGGGATAAGGGATTAGGGTTTAAGGTATATTGTCAAGGGTTGAGGGTTTATTGATAGTGTTGAGGGTTGAGGGATTAGGTTTTAGGGTTGATGGATTAGGGTTTAAGGTATAGTGTTGAGGGTTGAGGGTTTAGGGTTGACGGATTAGGGTTTAGGGTTGACAGATTAGCATTTAATGTCGAGGTTAGGGTTAGAGTGTCAAGGGTAGAGGGATTAGGGATAGGGTTTAGGGTTGAAGGTTTAAGGATTGAGGGTTGAGGCTTTAGGGATGAGGGTTTAAGGCTTAAGATATAGTGTCAAGTGTTGAGGGTGCAGGGATAGGGTTTAAGTTTTAAGGGTTAAGGGTTGAGGGATAGGGATTAGGGTTTAATGTATAGTATCGAGCCTATTGAGGGTTTAGGAATAGGGATAGTGTTTAAGGTTTAGGGATAGGGTTTAGGGTTGAGGGATTAGAGTTAAGGGTTGAGGGTCGAGGCTTTAGGGTTTAGGGTTTAGGGATAGGGTTGAGGGTCAAGGGATCAGAATTAAGGGTTTATGGATTAGGGTTTGATGTTGAGGGTTGAGTACATTGAGGTTCAAGGGTTGAGGGATTAGGGATAAAGTAGAGGGTTGAGGGATTAGGGTTTAAGTTATAGTGTTAAGGGTTTAGGGATAGGGTTTAGGGTTGAGGGATTAGAGTGAAGGGTTGAGGGATTAGAGTGAAGTGTTGAGGGATTAGGATTTGACATTGAGGGTTGAGGGTTGAGGCTTTAGGGTTTAGGGTTTAGGGATAGGGTTGAGGGTTGAGGGATTAGAGTTAAGGGTTGAGGGATTAGGGTTTGACATTGAGGGTTGAGGGTTGAGGTTCAAGAGTTTAGGGATAGGGTTGAGGGTCGAGGGATTAGGGTTACAGTAGAGTGTCGAGGGTATAAGGATTAGGGATAGGGTTGGAGGGTTTAGGGATAAGGGATTAGGGTTTAAGGTATAGTATCGAGCCCGATGAGAGTTTACGAATAGGGATAGTGTTTAAGGTTTAGGGATAGGATTTAGGGTTGAGGGTTGAGGGATTAGGGTTTAGGGATAAGGTTTACGGTTGAGGTAGACAAGGAGCGACTGAGAGACATAGAGAGGGGAGAGGTAGAGAGGGGAGAGGTAGAGAGGTGAAGGGGAGAGATAAGTGAGATATAGAACATGAGCTAATGGAACTAGAGGTGAGATATTGTAAAGGTGCTCTCAAAGGTGAGATAGGCACAAATATTTATGGATCAATCTATAGTAGGACAAAATGTGAGCATGACAAAGGAGTGGGTTGACGAATGGTAGTTAAGTTATCTTAGCCCACTTGACACATATTGACCCCCGACGGCATTGGAACTAACACAGATGGAATCATCAGTTGACTTTGACCACATATCAGATCTAGTTCAACCAGGTAATATATCTATTTGCATAGTTTTTGAAATTCCTAATGTCATCGTACTTTGTAGTGTTTTTGTAATGTTGACTAATTTCATCTAATTTACTACACATATCAATGTAGGGCACGTATATGCAGTTATTGCAGATGAAGATAATGAAGAGGGAACAAATTATTACTTATGTCATTGTGTTGAGGCCAAAAAGAAATTGGAGGCCCTAGTTACAAATGGAGAAAACATCGAATACCCTACATGCTCAGTGGTTATTACTGGAACATGGCTTAGAAGGTACCCACATAAGAGTGTTACTGTTTGGCTGTTTTAGGACTTTGACACGCATCGGAAGATTCTTCATTACTCGAACCTTGTTGTGGCATCTAATATTCATTTGATATAGTATTGGGGTAGACCTTTGAACAAAATCTTGTGGAAGGTGCATGAGTCTGACCATGAAGCAATACTTGACACAATAAAGAGTAGAGAAAACCCGGATGGTTCATTGGATTAATTTGTAAGTATTCACATTGATTTTGTAAAGTCATGTTACATTGAGTTGTAAGTATGCACATTAATTTGTAAGGTTTGTCTTTTTTTATTTCCTGCTGCACTTTTACACATATACACATTTTTACATCATGATGTTATGCTTCATGGGGTTAGACCTAAGTGATGGATGAAGTTGATCCTGAGAAAAATGTATAAAATCTAGGTAATGTATAAAATATAGGTGTCTCTAGGTGTCTTGGTTTCTAACTAGATAATTGGTGTCTCTAATTGTGATGTAGAGGCAATGAGATAGTTGGAGTATGGCAAACTAGAAAAGGTTTTCTTATGCTCTAAAGCCCAAATTTCATGATCATTATACAAAAGTGGGAACAACAGTTAGAGAATCTAAATTCTTCATGGAAAAGGTGATTTCAGATGCTATGGGACCCATTCCAATCATTGCCAAAGGTAGACCAAACTCAGCATTAACACTTCCTTCACAAACCCAAGAAATGGCTTGTAGCCCTAAAAAAAGAGAACAGTCCTAATAAATTTTGATACAGATCTTCAAACATAGAATTTAGACAATCAGTAGATACCTATTTGGACTCTCTATCACATATCCAAAACTAGGTATAGGTTGATTTGGACGATATACCCTAACCTATAACTCCTCTCAATAACCTAGAGCCCCAATTGGGCCTAAAATACAAAGAGACCCCCCTTAAATTCACACACAGAACTCAACCAATGACTTGAGCACTTAGTATTCATGCTAAAACTATGAATTTTGTGGGTTTTGTCCTCCTACAATCTGTTGTTCCCAAAAATGCCTCTATGCTTCCTTCTCTATGTCTCTAAACATCACCTAACACATGGTTTTGCTAGGTTTCCTCAAAGAAAACTTCTTCTCCTTAGATTTCCTACCAAAAAATTATCATAGAATACTAGAACATACCTACTACAACCCATTCCACTGATCAAAAGTGAATCAAATCAGTGGAATGGCCAAAAAATGCATGATTCTTACCAAAACCCTAGATAAGGTTTTCTTAAACTATTTTCAGGAAAATGAGTCTTACTCTACTCTAGAATTGTTTCAAGATGCCAAACTAGATGCAAATGAATGTCAACTCACTCTAGTTTCATGCCACCAACATAGTCCTTTAGTTGCACTAATGGTGCAAGGGCACCTAGGTTGTCATGCCTCCAAGAGGGGTCAAAAAATGAAATTTTGTTTTGATTGAGTCAATTGTATGTAAAAAAGTCTTCTAAGACCATTTCATTTCTTTTTAAGTCACTTTGAGTCATTTGGGGTTAGTTTGAGTCTTTGAGTTCTGTTGAAAAAAAATGTCAATGTTGTCAAGTTGTACAAAGCAACTTTTGCATTTTTGGTATCCTACTCCTGATGCGATCAAACTGATAGTTCTAATGCGTCTAGATGGGTATGTTTAGGCTAGGCATGGTCCTATTTTTCACCCAAACATATTGAAACAGTCCGAGCTACATTGTACCGACGATATCCTTGAAGAGTCCAAAGTGCAAAAAGGCAGCAATCTTTGATGAGATGTTACTCAAAAATCGTGTCACTTAGAAACATTCCGTCTAAGGCAACACAATCATGTAGAGTGCCTCTACAATAACCTCTCTTAGTTTTTTATATCTCTAAGGCATTTTCCTGTGGTGAAAGGCTTTCTGCTACCCCAAAAATCGTTAGGAGGCAGTGTAAAGTTGCAAAGGGGTGTAGCTTTCATCTTGCTCCTGATGCGACCAAACTAACTGTTCCAACGCGTCTGGATGGGTACATTTACACTAGGCATGGTCCTATTTTTCACCCAAACATGTCGAAACAGTCCGAGCTACATTGTACCGATGATATCCCTGAAGAGTCTAAAGTGCAAAAAGACAACAATCTTTGACAAGATGTTACTCAAAAACTATGTCACTTAGAAACATTTCATCTGAGGCAACATGATCACGTAGAGTGCCTCTACAATAATCTCTCTCAATTTTTTATATCTCTGAGGCATTTACTCATGGTGAAAGGTTTTCTACTGCCCCAAAAATCGTCAGAAGGAGGCAGTGTAAAGTTGCAAATGGGTGTAACTTTCATCCTACTCCACGGTGCAAGTTTTAAGTTGATTTCCTCCAAGGCACCAATGTGAGGTTGTTTTGATGGCAAAGGGTGCCTTGATTCATGATATTGAATCTCCTTCCTCCTAGGCACCAAAATGGATAGTTTAGACAAGAAAAGGCGCCTTAGTATACTTAGCTCATTTCTTGGCAATTTGATGGCTTCAATCACTTGTTCAAACCTATAGGAGACCATTTTACACTTAGGTGCTAGATCTTAGGATTTAGAACATCTTCCTTCAAGGCACCAAAATGAGGTTATTTAGACACAAAAGTGCACCTCCATACAAGATGCTTATTCTCCTTCCACTTAGGCACTCATTCATGATGATCCAAGTGACAATAGGCGCCTAGACTTCCTTTGGTAAGATTTAGTCATTTTGAAGGTTCTAACACTAGGCACTACAGTTGGAAGTGATTTGAAGTTTATTTTCCTCTAGACACCCAAAATGGATGGTGGAGATAAGAAAAGGCACCTAGGCTTCTTTTGATGATTTTTAAAGTCTTCCTAAGTTATATTATGTTATATTGACCCTTATGCGCAAATGGATGATCTAGGATCACTCTAGGCGCATATCCAAGGTGATATCTTTCTACGCGCAATCTTCACTAAGTTTAGACTTTACTTTACATCAAGGCACCAAAATGGATAGTTTAGAGAGAGGCAAAAATGTGCCTAGAGGTATGATGCTTAGTTTGATGTGTTTGATCAACTTTGATAATCAAGATGAATTGCCTCCCTTAAGGCACCTTCTTTTATACTTTGAAACATCCTTTCAATATCAAGGCGCAATTTTGAGGTTGTTTGGATGATGAAAGGCGCCTTGAGTTCTAGGCAGAGTTTTGAAGTTGTGCAAGTAGAGAAATGCACCTAAGGTCTTAAAGCAAATTTGCGCCTAAAACTAAAAATCCCTGAGGTATGACTTATGGAAGCCTATAGCCCCAATGTTATATTGCATACTAAAATTAGGTAAGACTTAATGTAATCGCATAACCTCGCCTTATATGCAAGAGGAATTACATTTAATAACCACAATGGTCATCAAGTGCTCATAAGCATATGATTTTGACTATCTTATTCAAAACAACAAACATACTCTTTGCATCCCACTATGGTATAATAACAAGAAATTAAGAAATATTTTCAATTGACCAACTCATAAAGAATATTAATATTTTATGTTCAACATGATGATTCATTTTTTTTTTAAATACAACTTTTATCTTTTAGTTCCAAAATGAGGTTTAGGTGATACTTGAATAACAATAGCTAGCTTATTGGATCAACAAACATCTTATGTAATACAATTGGACTATAAATATTTGAAGTAGCCATCTACAAATATCTATTCAAACATGGATTTATAATGTAAGTATGGATGCCATCAATAAAAAAGATTTGTATTAACCAAATATCCATATAGGCATACATCAATATCTATCGATATAAGTATAACATATATACAAAATAGCCATATAGGCTTACAAGAATGCCATATAGGCATACAATGTCAACTATATGCAATACAAAATATATGTCCACAAATGCCATATAGGCATACAACAAAGGAACACAATAAAATGTCATTCCCCTCTGGTTGATGAAGAGAATAGATCACAGGCAGCCTTTGATCTTCTAGGGGATGGAGACATGCATGTGGGTGGTCTACTACGAACTTGAGGGCTGCTCCTATTTAGTTCTTCTTGCATCTTTAATTGTTACAATAAAAAGTATAGACATTAATATATAGAAATTACATGCTATAAAAAAATGAAACATTTAACAAAATAATCACTTACCGCTACCATATAATCTGTCTCCTCACTTGCCTCAGTAGTAGGAATAGGCTGTGGTGATGTCATGTCCTATAAAAACCATCCAGATAGAAATTAAACTTCAAATCAATAATCTTTTAATTTTTCAAAAATAAACAACTATAACAATGAATGTAAATTGAAATTTACTAATCTGCCTCATACCCCTGTCAATGCCATGGAGCTATGAATCGCAGAGGTCACACCATGCTCCATTGCCCTATGAACATCGGGAGGTGTCTCCGCAGCCTGCATCATCTAGAAATAAAACAACATTATTCAATTACGAAAACTATAATAGTGATGCAAATCATGGCTCCTAACATACACACATGTTCATCTAAACATGGAAGTACACACAATAAAGCACACAAGTCACATACAAAAATCTAGTAAGTACAATTCATTCATTAAACTATTTATTTTATTACCTCCGTAAAGCTTTGAAGTCCACCACCGCTAGCAAGTGTTACCGTGAAATATCCATTATTAACCTATTTAACATCTAAAATTATATATTAGAATACCATTCATATAACGATGTTATTCACATGTAATATTTATAATTGTTTACTAGTTACATACCTCAACAGTAGATGATCTAGTGTAATATGTAGGTGGAGAACCACTGAAAACTGCATCAACGCTATGACCCTAAAATTTTATTAAAATCATCAAACTAAATTAGTTAACCTTGCATTTCAAAAATAAAATTTAATAAATTAAATTCAATAAACTTGCTAATATTTACCTAAGTATCAAGGCCGAAAGTCTCACTCAGGGGGGTATCTGTCATCACCATCTACTCAGCTGCAGATGTAGCCTGTGCACCTGCATCTTGACTATCCATGGGGTCATAACCATAGGCTGACCCGCAAGTCTGACAAGCATGGGGTGGGACCCTACTCCTCACACTATCTCCCAACCCACTCTGTGCTGCAGGATTGGCATGCTCTATGTTGCTCTGGGTCAAGGCACTAATGGACTGAAGTGTATCGACCTCAACACTCTCCTTCACAATGGAAGGGATAGAAACATGTGTTGCAAGTATGGGCCTAACTGGTGATGTCATTGATGTCAACATACTCCTGTTCCATTAATGATAAGAATTGGATGAGCTATGTGCTGAGGATATTGAGAAAATTAGTCTCAATCAAGAACAATGAAGAACAGTGATGACAGTAAGGAAATAGTCCAAGATAGGAAGAGGATCAGAGGATGCAGATTAAAGGGTTTGTAGATATGAGTCTTAAGGTACTCTAGTAGAGATTTTAGAGGTCCGCATGTAGATCTGAAGAAGTTGTGGCTGCTCAAGCAAAACTGGTTCTGGTAGGTGTTCAGAGGTGACAAAGTGTAACAGAAAGGTCCGGTGAGATCTGGAAATGAATTGTCCTGTTTTGCAGATTTGGGGGAGTACTGAGGAAGTTTGTGTGGTGTGTCAACTCGATTGGTTTGTGGTTTGAAGGTCCGCAAGCATCTATTCCTTTGTGACAGTAATGACAGACTGTGTTCTTGAGGTTTCGGATGAAGGTGAGAAGGATTTCAGTAAGCAGAAGAAGTGTGGATGTTCTTGGTGATTCAGGCAAGCTTGTGGAGGTCTTTGGATCATGTCTAATTTGTGTTGGTGGTTCACATTGAAGTTGGAGCTCGCAATTGAAGAGTAACTTCTAGATGATGGTGTTCTTCCTTAGACATGCTGACCGGATGAGTTATGCATCTTGCAGATAATCTTATGGATGTTTACCAACTTAGATGATCATTCCTAAGTTGATGCCTTGTATAAATAAGGGATTGCGAAGTCAGTTTGAAGTTATCCTTGCAGAGATGAGTGTTTTGTAGCGAGGAGGAGAGCAAAAGATAGAGCAGAAGTACTGAGCTTAATGGAACTGATTCAAGCATGGTGAAGATGCTATTTTCCAGTTCAAGTATGTGATACTTATTTCTTTGTAGACAGTGTGTCTCTTGTAGGCAGTGAGCCTCTTGTGAGCAGTGTGCTCGGGTAGTGAGCCCTAATTGGCATGTACCATTTGTTCTTTCTATTCTTCTAACAGAGAATACATTCTTGGGTTAATCACCCCGTGGTTTTTCCCTTAACTGGGTTTTCCACATCAAAATCTTGGTGTCTTATGTGTTGATATGTTTTTTCTCTTGATTTGTTGCATTGCGTTGTCATGATTTAGTTATTATTATGCTGCTGAATTACTAAGTGTGAAATAAGAAGAAAATTTTGTACAACTGATTCACCCCCCCTCTCAGTTGTGTGCCCTAAGTCTTACAACATACTCGTGGGCTAGTCTGCTGATTACTTGTCTCACTGCCCACTGTGGGTCAACATGTGCCCCTGGTCTATCTTGTGCTGACCCCCCACCTTTACCCTGGAAGTCCCACATATCAAAATAGTTTGGCATTTTATTGAGGACAAACTCGTAGTAGAGTTTCCTAAAAAAGTATTGCGGGACCTCATTATTATTACATGGAGGATGGTCAAAAACCATCCACCACCTCTACCCAAAATTGTCCCTTATCGCTTAGTTGTTGCACCAATGGATAGGGAACCTCTTGCATGTAATGGGTGGAGGTTGATTTGTTTGTGGGTTTGTGAAAATCGAACACAAGTCTAATTTTCTAATTTGTAATTTTTTCACATCTTGGTATGACAGCTTGTCTGCATAATAGTCTCTAAACTCTCTCCTCTTATCCATCCAACTAGATATTTGCTTGCTAATTGAATCTACATTTGATAACATAGATTCAAGAGATTCAGCAAGCCTGGACCTATGCAAGGTTGAAGTGGAAGGATCTTTCAACCTTGCAATTATATCTTCAATTTCTTTTTTGTTATTTTCAATTTGCCCCATTATATTTTCTTGTGTTCCAGGGGCATGCCGAGGAATGGATGGAGGAGGTTGTTGCTCCGTAGGATTTTGTGGATTTTGAGGAGGAGGAGGAGGAGGAGGTGCATTAACATTTCCTGACAATTAATGAAATTTACATCAAAAATCAACTCAAACCTACCTATTTAGAAACAAATTCAAACAAATAAAATAAATAAAACTCACTCCTTTGGCGTGCTCGACGTCGTGGCGGCATTTTGGTGATGAATTGCAAAGATTTTGGTGTTGAATTGACTTTTGCAAAATGCGAGCGCACTTCCCAAGGTTTGCAGGTCACGGTATAGAGGAGAAAAAAGAAATGAAATGAGATAACAAGCTTTTTTTTTATTTATAATAGGTCATAACACGCTCGCGTTATGCATTAATTTTTTTAAAAAACAATTTGGCCACTTTTTGGCCCCCCATCTTTTTGCACTTACCCTTACCATAATGACCTCTTTTGATAGCTTCTCACATAGCTTGTTTTTCTCATCCAGATCTTCATTAGTATCATTGGCTTCACTTTGACTTGCTAATTTTTGAAGTAGTTCCTTTCTCTTTTTCACAGAGATACTCAGTTTTTCTTTTAGCTCATTTATGAAATCATCAGCTTGTTTGAGTCTTTCTCTCAAGTTATTGACTTTAGAGTGGGACTATTCAAGATCATCTAGGGCAGACTGAAGTTGTTCCTTTATACCATACATATCTATTGAAATTCCCATATCTTCCTCAAGCTGTTAGGCTCTATTTAAAGGAACTTAGCTCTGATACCAATTGTTAGAAATAAAGCAGATAACTAAGAGGGGGGTGAATCAGTTATCTCAAATATCTTAACTTTCTTTTCTCCTTTAATAATTAGTGCAGCATCTAAACATATAAGGATATATGATCATAAGAACATAAATAAAATCATCACACATAACACAAGGATTTTTACGTGGAAAACCCTGTTAAGGGAAAAACCACAGGGTGACTAACCCAAGATTGTATTCTCTATTAAAAGAATAAGTACAAAATGGCACTTGCCAATTAGGGCTCACTGCCCGAGCACACTGCTCACAAGAGGCACATTGCCTACAAGAGACTCACTATCTACAAAACTTACAGATGATAATTAGGTATTTGAACTGATGAGAGGCATCTACAAATGCTAGAGTTCAGTTCTAGTTCGGCACAATATACTGATCTGATGCACTTCACTCTTCCTCTGCTCTAGTGCTGCTACTCTGTTACATACTGGACTTGTATTGTTGCTTCACACTTATCTCTGCCTTTCTTCGCTTTGTACTCACACTCTTCTACATACTGGAATTCATCTGGTATATATATCCGCATCAAGGATTTCAACAACTTTCTAGTCAGCAACTAGAATACTCAAAATATTTACAAGTTACTGCTCTGTCGGCTAAATTCATGCATGATTTGTGATGCGTATTAAAACATAGACATAGAAGTCATCAATCATGTCGGCCAACCATGTATGATCCCTCAAATAGCTTGATCAACATCAATTACTCATCTGGATTGAAGTTTGATACTCTACCGGTCAGTTCTTCCTCAGTCTACTCTGCCTGTTTCGAACCCAACACTTAGATGCTCATATCTTTTCCTTGTTTTATCACTAGAGGCTCAATCTCTGGAATATAGTAGTCATGATACTCCTCTTGACTTGTCCAATTTCGCAACTTGCTGAGTTACACCATCTGAGAGATCCAGACCTAATTGTCGGACCTTGCTGCATGCTCTATTCTTGTTCACCAGACCAAAACAATCTTCAATCTGACTTCTAGTATAGGCATACTATGTGCTGCGGATGTGTGGGATAGACTTTGTTGCCATCAATGACAACACTCATGAAGCCACACAGTGTTTCTTGCCAACAAATTATCTTTTTGGCACGTGGAATGAATCACTAGTAGATGACTCCCTCTCATGCATGGAGTTAATGTCTTCCTCATCCAGACATATGAAGTCTTCAAAGTATGATGAACTTGATAGAGGAGCTCCTCTGTGTGGTGATGATGACAAATTTGAGCGACTTTCCTCCACCTTCCAAACTTCTCATGTATGAGCTCTCGCCATTCACCTCCTTGGATCCTCCATCACCTACAAAAAGAAACACATCAAATTAAGACTTGATATTAAGGATTTTCAATAACAAATTACATTCATCTTATGCATGAGGGATCAAAAAAAGACATTTCAAAACATACCCTTTCGTGTGAAATCCATGTCTAAGTGCCTAGGCGGGTTTAGAGGGGTAGTATGGATTGATATGTGTGAAATTCTATGTCTCAGTGCCTAGGCTGACCTAGCCAGGCAGGTTTGAAGGGCCTGTGAGGAATGTGCAATGAAAATTACATGCATGATAGTCAAGGCCGCCTAGGAAGGGCGGGTTGGGAGGCAATGTGTGGATTTTACCTTACTTAGATTTCATTTGATGTCCTTCCTTCTTTTGATGACTCTTTCTCTTCAACTCTACCAAGACTTAGCATTATTGAGGTGTTTATGTGAAGTTAGAAGGCACAGTTGGAATGTTTAGTGACTTTGTCCATATGCCTTAGTGAAATCCACCTAGGATGGGTAGGTTTGGAGTGCTAAAATTGATTTTACAACTTGAATGTGTACTCTCCATCTTGATCTTGATGCTCTTCACTCCTTTGTTTGCATGACTTAGTGATTTTTTCCATGTTTTCAAGTTGATTCATCATTGTTGGGAAGAGTTAAGGAGTGATCTTTGAAGGATTCAACACATTTTCCATGCCAAGGTGTCTAGGGTGCCTAGGAAGAGCGGCTTTGATGATGGTGTTTGGATTTTACCTTAAGACTTGTGATTTTCACCAATTTTCCTCCTCTTGAATGATCTTGCATGGGTATGAAGCAAGATGGCAGATTTGGAAGGTCAGAATGGAGCGATTTGAGTGCTTAGACACTAGATTCCATGCTCACCTCTCTAGGCCACCCAGGTAGGGCGGGGTTGAAAGTGACCCTTGGATTATTACACTTAGAAAACTTTTCATCCTTCTAGACTTGATCACCTCATCCTCCAAGTGTTCATCTTCATCATTCTCATTGATTCTACTTGCAAACTATGTTGTTTTCATCCCTGGGCAGTTTTGGATGGGTTGTGTGGAGAGGTTTGTGTGGGACATGAAAGAGTCCAAGACTCTCTCTTGAGGCCACCCAGTTAGGGTGGGTTTGGAGGTGAGGCATGGATTTCACTTTATAAAGCCTTTGATTCCTTCAAACTTATGAACTTTCCTTGGAATTTCATCATCTCCTTATGCTTAAAACCTTGTAAACTTGATAACTTTCTTCCTTGGGTGGATTTGGAGGGAGTGTCTGGAAAGATTCTCCTGGTGATGACATTGTCCATCACTACCTTGTGAGGCCACCCAGGCTGGGCGGGTTTGGGGGTGAGGTCTGGATTTTGTTCAAATGGTGTTTTCTTCTTCCACATTTACTTGAAACTAGACTTGTTTATCATCCTTTCTTCACTCTTCAATTGGCAAACTTTTCTTGATTTTCTCCCTGGCCGGGTTTGGAGTAGGTGCATGGAGATACTCTCATCGACAAGACATAATCCAAGCCCAGATGTTATTCCCACCCAGACCGGGTGGGTTTGGTAGGTGTGCTTGGAATTTTGCACTTAGACAACTTTTTAGTCATTGAAATTCAAGTATATTTCAAAATTTCCTATATTTTAAATATTTTGAAATATACTTCCAGGATGTTTGAGATAGGTCTCGGATCCATAGGATTTGACATGTAGATTCTAGATTTTTAAGGATCCACCAGATTTCAAACTTAGCCATTTCTTCAGGTTTATAGGATATCAAACTTAGTCAATTTCAGGACCTCTAACATGTGTCAAGATTGATCTCAGGGTCTAATTCGCACCCACTTAATCCATCTCAAGCTACCTGGGAGAAAGAGTCATCATCCAACTTGTGGAGGAGACGTGATTGCATGACACTTCTTACAGACTTCTACAAGCTCAAAATTGCTAAAAAAGGGGGTCCCCATTTGCAATGGGTGATGTGTGATTAGGTCACAACATTACCTAGTCATTTGAGCTCAACAGACTATTTTTCTTGTTAGGAGCATAGCCCACTACTACAAATCACATTTTACTTGTTAGGAGCATGCCTCATCATCGGAAATCATATTTCATATGTGAAGGGCATAGTTTATCACTGCAAGTCATATTTTACTTGCTAAGAGTGTAGTCCATCATTGCAACTCATGTTTAATTGATAGTGGAAAGGGCTAGATGTGTTGGACCATTTAAGTTCTTAAAATATGGAGATGAAACAAAATTTCCTATTAAATTGATAAAATCTAAAGGTTTACACTTCACATGCTGCTGCAGCATTTTACTAAAGCCTTCATCCTACCAAAAAGGCGGAACAAAATAAGGAATTGGATTTCCCCAAAAAAAAAGCATTTGGGTTAAAAAGGAAAAATTGGCGATGACCATCAACACAACAGGACCTGATATATAAAATAGACTGTCATATCCTCAAGAGTAAGGTTCAGCGATTCAAGTTTTCTGAAGCCAAAATGTGACAGCAAAACCCAATAAAACAACTACTACAGATGACACTCAACATTTCAAGTTTTGTTTGTAACTATTGTGCCTATTGTCAGCAGCAAACAACTGTTCAGTGAAGCTGTTTTTCTACTTTTTGCTAACCTCAAAAAGACAACACAGGTTGATGGCTTCTCTCCGGCTACAAGGCAGCTTATACAATGGCACTTAGGTTACTCTGTAGGGCCTGCACTTTTTCAAGAGCTACTACTTCCAGATTTCATCTTTGGCAGGCCTTATCCGGGTTGTTGACTGGGATCTCAAGCTTTAGCTCTGATCAAATTATTGGTAACTGGCCGGTGTTCCAGACTGTTTTGCTGCATTAAACATTTTGGGTTTAAGCTTGGTTTATAATATTAGAGTTGCTACACTCAACCAAGCGAGTGGTCAGCGTGTTTACAGGGTTCTGTGGTTGTTAATGTGTGGCCCTGCAACAGCTCAGTCACTCCACAGTGTTCAGTTATCTCTTATCTATGCTCAAATTTATAAGAAGTGGCTGGGAGCAAGGTGTCCAATTGGTTGCTGTCTCTGTGTAGCGGTGTATCTGTATAAGCTTCTTATGCAAAGTGATCCAGTGCTCTGTTTTTGGATGTTGGACAGTTTCCTTCATCCGTTGTGTATCTTGTTCTTTCTTTGCTGCTCTGTGTACTTTGTTTCCTCTCTGCAGTCTTTGACTGCGTTTTCATTGTAATTCGCATTTTTCAATAAATAAAAAAAAAAAAAAACATTTCTAGTTTTTTATTAATGTAAAAGAGTTTTGTGTGATTTAGGTTAATTGTGTTGCAAGCAATTTACTCATTTTTTTTTAAAGGATGTTGGTAGCCTTAAGATTTATGAAGTCAAGGCAAGGCTGGCAGGATGGGCAGAGTGCAACATGGCATATCGAAATTCATCTTTGTTCTTTAAAAAAATGCTCGACGTTGAATGGACTAGGGCTTCTCTTATATTATCTTTGTTCTTTCAAAAATGAAGTATCCATGCAAGGTGTAAAAAAACATCCATACTGTGAAAAATCTATTGCAGCTACTGATTATTAATTTCCTATCTTATAAGATTATTTGGCTGCCGAAAAAATTAAATAATTTACAGCAAATATTAAATAATAACACAGCTGCAACTTCACGGAAAAATCACGGAAATAGAAAAATAAAATCCACACAATGTTTTGGACAAATTGTCCCTGGAAAAACCCCGAAGGGAAAACCAGTCAGCAGATATGAATTTTATTCAACTGCAGAAAATCAAGAGATACAAAATTGCTTGCCTCTTACTGGCAGAGCTCTGGAAATTTCTTTCCTGTAAATTCCCTTCCCTCAATTGTTCCTGCTGAAATTGCTCCGGCAATATTTTCCTTCTCCGGCAATTCCACTGCTCTCCAACGCTATCACTGCGCCCTTTGCTTTCAGTGCAAATCAATTTGCTATCACCGCAAATTTATTTATTTGCTATCGCTGCAAATACTTCTCGGATCTGTGTTTTCCAAATGCCTATTGACCCTCTTTTATAATCCCCTCATTGGAAACCAATGGCCATGATTTAATTTTAATCAATGGCTAGGATTAATTAGACTCTAAACCCTAATATCTAGAAGTCTCTCGAGAAATCAATTATCTAGGTATGGAGATAATTATTCCAGCTGTGTTTCCAGCCTCGTAATCTCCACCCGAGACTAGAACACCTGTCCAAGCTACAAAAATTAACACTCCCTCTTAGCGAGGAAGGTGTTCTGCATAACACCCAACTTACCTCTGAAGAAGATGAATTTTGCCTTCCCCAATGCCTTTGTCAAAATGTCTGCTACCTGCTGATCTGTAGGTATATACTGTAGCTGAACAACCCTCCGCTGTACACAATCCCTGATGAAATGATATCTGATGTCTATATGTTTAGACCTATCATGAAACACTGGATTCTTAGATAATCTGATGCAACTCTGATTATCACAGTGTATCACTGTAGTCTCAACCCTCTGACCAAACAAGGCTACTAGCAACTTCCGAAGCCATATAGCCTCACACGTTGCCATGCTAGCTGCTATGTATTCTGCTTCTGCAGAACTCAGAGCCACGGACTTTTGCTTCCTGTTGTACCAAGAGACAACTCCTGATCCCAAACTAAAGCAGCACCCTGAAGTGCTTTTCCTATCCACCGCACTACCTGCCCAATCTGCATCAGTATAGCCTATCAACTTGATACCATCACCTCGAGCATATCTGATCCCATACTCGATTGTACCACACAAATACCGCAACACATGCTTTGCTGCTATCCAATGCACTCTCTTCGGCTCAACCATGAACTGACTAAGAGAGTTTACTGCAAAGGATATATCTGGCCTAGTGTTGACTAAATACATGAGAGATCCAATCAACATCCTGTATAAGGTGGGGTCTACATCCTTTTCCTTGGATGTGTCTACCTTCTTCCAATTCGTGATCATAGGTGTAGACATGGCTCTGCAATCTTGCATCTCAAACCTCTTCAAGATTTCAATGCAGTATTTCCCTTGTCCAAGGAAAATCTCTCCATCTGTCTGCCACACTTCCATGCCTAGAAAGTAGTGCATAAGCCCCAAATCCTTCATCTCGAACTCTGCTGCAAGGTCCCTCTTGCACTCCTCTATAAGCCCCAGTGAACCTGTTAAAAACAAGTCGTCCACATATAGAACAAGAATGAGAATTTCACCCCCAACCACCAAGTAGTAGAGGTTAGCATCCGCCTCACTCTTCACAAAGCCTATTCCCTGCAAGTATCTATCAATGCGCTCATACCACGCCCTGGGAGCCTGCTTGAGTCCATATAAAGCTTTCTTCAATCTGCACACGTGGGTTTCGCTGCTGTGTGCTACAAAGCCCTCTGGTTGTTCTATGTATACCTCTTCTAACAATTCACCATTAAGAAATGCCGTCTTGACATCCATTTGATGGATCTGCCATCCCATATGCGCTGCAAGTGAGATTACGGCTCGTATAGAAGTATACCTGGCCACTGGAGCGAATGTCTCCTCATAGTCTATTCCCTCCTTTTGAGAGAACCCCTTGGCCACGAACCTTGCCTTGTATTTTTCGATGCTACCATCTGCACCATGCTTAATCTTATAGATCCAACGTGATCCAACCACTGCCCTATCTGTCGGTCTAGGCACAACCTCCCACACATCATTCTGCATTATTGAGGTATATTCCTCAACCATCGCATCTTGCCACACTTGTTGCTGTGCAGCCTCTTGATAGCTAGAAGGCTCACTATCTACCAACTGACTAACCAATGCCACATAGTCATTATACCTAGCTGGTTGTTTCCGCTGTCTATTACTCGTCCTAGGAGCTCCCACAAACTCCTGAGTATCCTTATGTGTCTGTTGAACCTCATGGTTCCTCCTGTCAACTATAGAGGATGAAATATCAAACTCCATATCTTCTTGATGCATCTCTTGGATTTGTTGTATCTGTTGCTCCATACTCTGCGAACTCTCAGCACCTGAGCCTGTGCTTGTACTAGTAACTGTACTCGTGCTTCGCTGCCCCTGTTCTGGTTGAACAATCCTTGGAGCTTCTGTTGGCTGCTCATTCTGATCATCTGCTGGCAAATCTCTGGACCTCCTATATGCCTTGTCCTCCATGAATTTGACATCACGCCTGACTATAATCCTCTTGGTCCCTGGAATAAATATCCGATATGCCTTTGAGGTTTCGCTGTACCCCACAAAGTACCCTCTCTCTGCAGTCTGATCTAACTTGGAACGTGTAGCCCCTGGAATGTGACAAAATGCCAAACTCCCAAATATCCTAAAGTGACTAACATCTGGCTTCTTCCCTGAGAATGCCTCCTCTGGTGTCATCTTGCCCAATACCTTATGTGGAACCCTGTTCTGTATGTATACTGCTGTACTACATGCCTCTGCCCATAAGTATCGTGGCATATCTTGGTCATACAACATAGCCCTTGCTACCTCCGATATAGAACGATTCTTCCTCTCAGCAACCCCATTCTGCTGCGGGTTGTAAGGAACGGTCCACTCTCTCTTGATTCCTTCCCTGGTACAGAACTCTTGGAACTCTTTCCCTTTGTACTCGCCTCCATTGTCTGACCGAAGAACCTTTACCTTCCTGCCTGTCGAATTCTCCACAAGAGCTTTGAACTCCTGGAAGTGACTGAAGACCTCATCCTTGGTCTTCAAGAAGTATATCCAGGTCTTCCTGGAGAAATCATCAATAAAAGTAACAAAGTACTCATATCCTCTGAGAGACTTCGTTGACATTGGTCCACATATATCTGAATGTACTAGATCAAGAACCCCCTTGGATCTGGTGTCACTCCTTGGAAAAGCTGCTTTCACAAACTTCCCCAATACACATCCCTTACATACATCATCATGCTCTGTGCTCACGTCTGGAACACCTGTCACTGTCTCACGAAGCAATTTAAGTGCTCCATGATGTATATGGCCCATCCTTCTATGCCATAGCTCTCCTTGATCTCTAGGATTACTGCTGCTCACTAGTGCCTTAGGAGTATCAAACTGCAACCTATAAAGTCGGCCGCTCCTAACTCCAATAGCTATGGGTGATTTCCAATCCTTATGCTTGATTAAAACATGCGCCCCTCTAAAGAGTACATTGTAGCCTTTATCCTGAAGGACAGATACGGAAATTAGATTCATGCCCAAGCCTGGCACATACAACACATCATGAATGGAAATAGGCTTGCCATTCTCCCTCTGAAATAGAATAGTCCCTCTCCCAACTGGATTGCACTTGGACTTGTTCCCCATCTGAATCTGGAATCTGATGTCCTCCTCCTTGTATCTGGAGAAGTACTCCCTAACTCCTGTCATATGAAATGACGCCCCACTGTCTATATACCAAACACCCTGTGAGGTTGAGCTAGTCAGGCAAGCTATGAGTGCAAACTCATCCTCCATTCTACTAGAAAGCTCATCTACACTTGCTGAAGCTGCCGTCTGCTTCTTGCCCTTCTTTTCATTTTTCTTCCTTTGTGGGCAATCGCTGACATAGTGGCCGAACTCGTGACAGCCATAGCATTTGATCTTAGATAAGTCCTTCTTCTTCTCACTTTTTGAATTTGATCCTTTGCCAGACCCCTTCTTCGCTTTCCCTTTTCCTGCTAGGGCAACGTTTTCCTGTTCCACCTCACTTTTCTGACTATTACTGCTGGTTCCATTGACAAGACTTAGTCTAAGCTCCTCCTGAGTAAAGTCACTCCATAGTCGATCCCAACTCGGTAAGGTGTCTCGTCCATTAATAACTTGAACAAAGACATCCCACTGCTTAGTAAACCCATTCAGGGCTATTCGTACTAGCTCATCATCCTTTGGTTTGTCTCCAACAGCTGCCAATTCATCCTTGACAAGTCTAAGTCTGGTGAGGTAACTTGTGACGTCTTCTCCCTTATTCATTCTGGTATTCCTTAACTTTTCTCTGAGAATCAGCTTTCGGTTAAGGGTAGCATTCTGGTACAGATTCATAATGGCATCCCACATCGTCTTTGCTGTATCTAACTCTGCAATATGCGGAACAATATGATCCTTAACACCGTCAAGAATCAGCCTCCTTGCCTTGGCATCTTCCTTCTTATATGCTACGAGCTGTGTTGCGTCTGTAGGTACAGGTACAACAGTGGTCACATAATCCTTGATACCATTCTCTTCCAGCAATAAAGAAATTCTGGCTTTCCAGACACCAAAATTTGAGGCTCCATCCAATCTGTCCTGATCTCTTAAACCTGCTGAGGCCATCTCAAAAGAAATAATAATTTGAAGAGGTCAAACTGGGTTTTATAAACCCTAGATTATTTTTCCTTTCTCCCTGTGCCTGTTCTGCACTCAGATCTGCTCTGATACCATGTGAAAAATCTATTGCAGCTACTGATTATTAATTTCCTATCTTATAAGATTATTTGGCTGCCGAAAAAATTAAATAATTTACAGCAAATATTAAATAATAACACAGCTGCAACTTCACGGAAAAATCACGGAAATAGAAAAATAAAATCCACACAATGTTTTGGACAAATTGTCCCTGGAAAAACCCCGAAGGGAAAACCAGTCAGCAGATATGAATTTTATTCAACTGCAGAAAATCAAGAGATACAAAATTGCTTGCCTCTTACTGGCAGAGCTCTGGAAATTTCTTTCCTGTAAATTCCCTTCCCTCAATTGTTCCTGCTGAAATTGCTCCGGCAATATTTTCCTTCTCCGGCAATTCCACTGCTCTCCAACGCTATCACTGCGCCCTTTGCTTTCAGTGCAAATCAATTTGCTATCACCGCAAATTTATTTATTTGCTATCGCTGCAAATACTTCTCGGATCTGTGTTTTCCAAATGCCTATTGACCCTCTTTTATAATCCCCTCATTGGAAACCAATGGCCATGATTTAATTTTAATCAATGGCTAGGATTAATTAGACTCTAAACCCTAATATCTAGAAGTCTCTCGAGAAATCAATTATCTAGGTATGGAGATAATTATTCCAGCTGTGTTTCCAGCCTCGTAATCTCCACCCGAGACTAGAACACCTGTCCAAGCTACAAAAATTAACACATACAAGGTGTCAAACATGTGTAAGTATCTTTAAACTGGTGGAAGAAATTCTCAACCTACTCTTTCAATTACTTAAAATTGTGGGCTGAAAATAGGGTGCACGCTCCCTATTTAATGGAAACATGTTCATTCGCTGTATTTATTTACTCCGAGGGACTGATCTTAAAATAAAAATGGGAGTAAAACCCTTCCATCTGACTGGTCAGTAAAAGCACTATACTAATGCGGTAAGTGCTTGTCAAACGAAGTTACCAAATATGGCAGTGTAGAGGTGCGTCCTTACAGTCTCTACCATTTGAAGTAATTGCTAAATGCCATTCCTTGAGAAAAACAAAAACCATGTACAATTCTCTTGGGGAACATTACCAGTGAATGCCAAACAAAAGAGCAACACTTATTACAACATGACTTACATTGGCAACTATGAAGTTCAGCCTCGTGAAAAATTTTCACTACCATAACCATGCAAAAAAGTGTGCTTTGGGTTTTAATGAGATTTATGGCTGCCAGAAGAACAATCTCAGGCGCTTCGGTTTCGCTTCTCTTCAAGACATATTCGAAGATAAATTGGCAAGTAACCAAATAATTCAGGATCAGTTGAGGATGGCTACTTGACAAAATGCCTGGACGAGGATACCGTGTATGGCAGACATACTCAGGTGAATGCTAATACTTATTCTCGTCTAGTACTGGAGTGTGTAAGAAGAAGAGGCCTGAGAGAGGGAAAGACGGTTCATGGTCAAATGATCAAAGTTGGATTCGAACCATATGTCTACGTAGTGAACTGTTTAATTGACATGTATGCAAAATGTGGAAGAATTGATGATGCACGCCAAGCTTTTGAAAAAATGCTTGTACGAGATGCTTGTTCATGGACCACTATGCCTTCTGGGTATGCTAATTCTGGTTGTATGGATTATGCAAGCGAACTGTTTAACAGGCTCAACGAAATGTGGTTTCCTGGAATGCAATGATTGCAGGGTATGGACGAGATGGGCTTGGTAAGGAGAAGGCATTGAATCTGTATTGCTAAATTCAAAGGATGGGCTTGAAACCGGATGGGTTTACCTTTGCTAGTGTTTTGAGCGTGTGTACAAGTTTGGCGGCTTTGGGGTATGGAGAGGAGATTCATGTTCAAATCATCAAAATTGGTATGAAGTTCAATATGTTTGTGGGGACTGCTCTTGTTGATATGTATGCCAAATGTGGGAGTATAGAGATCGCCCACCAAGTGTTTGACGAAATGCCAGTTCGAAATGTTGTTTCTTGGACTGCAATGATTACTGGATATGCACAAAATGGGCGACCTGAGGAAGCTGTAAAGTTTTTCATCAAGTTCATTGTGCAGGTATAAAAGGTCATTTTTATGGGTTATATTTTGCCATAGGGTTGGCTAATTTCGGCATAAAAGTCAAGAATTAGGTTACAAAATTAGTATTCTTTTACAGGCATCATTTGGAAATTTCTACGTAATGTGTATTTAAGGTTATTACATTTGCCGATTTCTACAAGTGTAATCATTAAATCCATTTCTTTCCTCAGATATTAGACTCTAATATTCCTTAGTTGGAAAGATTTGCCAACTTTTCTATACTTGTAAAACAATTTCTATTCCTTCAAAATTTCCCTGCAGGTATGAAACCAAACAGGTTGACGTTTGTTGGTGTTATGAGTGTATGTTCTTACACAAGTTGTAAAAAGTGGATTTGAATTGGATGTTTCTGTGTGCAACGCAATTGTCACAATGTATGCTAAATGTGGGAGAATAAGAGATACGCAGTACTTGTTTGATAACATGCTGGAACGAGACTTAGTTTCATGGAATGCAATGATTGCAGGATATGCCCAGAATAACCACGGTGAGGAAGCCTTAAAGCTTGGGTTCCAAATGCAATGGGCAGGTGTGAAGCCGAGTCAGTTCACTTATGCCAGCATTCTCAGTGCATGTTCCAGTTCACTGGCCTTTGAGGAAGGCAAACAACTTCATGGTGAAATTACAAAAGTTGGTTTTGAGTCAAATGTCTTTGTTGCAAGTGCTCTTGTTGATTTGTATGGTAAATCTGGGAACACAGATTATGCCCGATGCTTATTTGAAAAAGCGCCTCGACGAGATGCAATTTTCTACAATGCACTGATTGCAGGGTATGTACAGGGTGGACATGATGAGGAGGCTCTCAAACTGTTTTTCAAAATGCAACAGACTGATTTGGAGCCAGATGAGGCTACTTTTGCAAGTGTTGTTAGTGCATGTGCTAGTCTAGCCATCCTAGGATATGGCAGACACATCCATTCACACATAATCAGTATTGGATTTATATCACATGTAAATGTGGCCAATTCCCTGGTTGCAATGTATGCCAGATGTGGAAGCATAGAAGATGCATGGCAATATTCAACAGCATGTTTGAACATGATCTTATCTCATGGAATGCAATGATTACTGGTTATTCCCAGCACAGGCATGGCATGGAGTCCCTAAGGCTGTTTGAACAAATGTTACTTAAGGGCATGAAGCCAGATGCTGTGACCTTTCTTGGTGTTCTCACTGCTTGTAGCCATGCAGGTCTAGTGGATGAAGGAAGTCAATATTTTCATTCCATGAGTCATGAGCTTCACATTATGCCAAGAATGGACCATTATGCCTGCATGATTGACCTGCTTGGTCGTGCTGGCCGTCTAGCTGAGGCAGAGGACTATATTAATAAAATGGCGTTTGAACCTGATGTATGTGAAAAAAACAGCTTTATCCATTTTTCACAATTGAGAAATATGGAGTAGAAAGATGGCAGAGATGCAGTTGCAAGGAGAACATGCGTTCTTGCAAGACGTTTACTGGGTGGAGTTCAGAGGCTTCTTTGCTTGGAATATTCTCCACCAAAAGTTGCTTCAAGTGAGTCTATCTTGTATAGATTCATGTATTAGATGTTTGATAAATGGACGTGTAATCCAATCTTATTTGGAAGAAAGCCAATGCCATCTAATCTTGTATGACTTGAAATGTGATTCCTAACCATATTTCACGGTTCTATGGTTTTCTTTCTCTAGAAATTTAATTATTTTCAATTTTCAGGGTCGTTACATTTAAAAGCCTTCGATGAGATTTTTTCCTTTTGTAAGTTTAAAGTACTTGAGACTCAAAAGCCGTTGGTTTATTGGTAGGAATGCAAACATCTTACATTTTAAAAATGATTATTTGCAGATTTTAAAACAATAACTAGATGTTAAAATCTTTATTAAGTGATAGTTGATAAGATGTTAAAATCTTTGCAGTCTTTAAAACAATAATAAGAGATTGTTAATAACCATTGATAATTTATAACAATTCATCCATGCTAGGTATATAGGATAATTATCATTTCTAACGGTCTTTCTTTATAAAAAGGTGTAAGAACACCCGTACTATATTAGATATAAAGAGAGTTCAGAAATCAGCTAGCATCTATCAACAAAACAACAAAAAGGAACCATGAAATAGATGACAATGAAAGACCATTACTCAGGGGTTGCACTTTTATTTAGAGGAAGGCTTAGGATCAGTTGGAGTCAGTACATTTGAAGGAGGAAAACTTGGAGGACTTGGTGCCAGATCTAGAGTATGGAGTTGGATGAAGAGAATGGCTCCAAACAACTCCGTAGCCTTGATATTGTAGAAACCATGAACACTGAGTGAATGCAAGTACCGATTCGAGCCACCTGAGACGAACATGAGCACACTTGACCTGTAAGAAAACAAGTATTGCAAACAATGGACAATTGGAATACAAAATGTGGGATTATGAATTAGCTTCCAAGACGTAGTACATATAGGGCATAATTAACTAAGAATAATCGAGCCAATAATTAAAAAACTCACTAAAAATAGTGGTGCTCGAAGAATAAGAAAAACAACCACTTAATTTAGACAAAGCTAATCTATGCACACCAAGTATAGCTCGAGGCTAAACATAGACTAATGTGCACACCTAAGTAAGCTTAATATCCACCAACATATATCTAATCTAGAAGGAAGTTGAAAACAATGGGCTTCAAGGGTGTAGTTAAGAGTGTTGATGCTCCTACCTTTGAGGCCTTTTTGCATAGCATTGTATATGCACACCATCATTGAGGAGGAACAAAGAAGCTCCAATTGGAAGAGACCTCCAACATGAGCATCTCCAGAAGAGTGCAAATTATGTCCCTCCAACGTAATCTTCCACCTTTCTAAATTTAATAGATATACAAATATGAAACCAAAAGGTCAATGGACTCCACATAGTCAACCTCCTAAACAATATCCATAATGTTAGACAATAGAGTTGATGCCACTTCAGACCACCTTAAAACCCGATCAGAGGCTCTAAACATTTGATGCCCGATGATGATCCTCATGGCGAATTTAACATGAGGACAATTCTAAGGTCTTGTTAAAATTGTAGAAATCCTTGACAAAATGAATCTCCCCATTCTTTTTAATTATATGTACCAAATTTGATCTTTGCAAATAATAGATTTTGCATATCTTTCAAAATAGTTGGATCTTTAAATGTGATTAATTGACCTCTAATTTTTCCTAAAAGGATTGATGTTACTATTGATGTATAAATTTGTGGGCCTAATCCAACAACAACATGGGAAACTCTGAAAATGTGGGATGGCTTCTCAGAATAACCTCCAGATTTTAAGGAAGCTGGATCTTCCGTTTCAAAGGGGGTTTTGGTAAAGGGAAGAAAAAATAAGATTACAGATACAATGAAAACTACCTTCCTAAGGCGATGTGCCGGATTTAACATTTATGCAATACCACAGTGATAAACCCTAAATGATTAACTAAGAAACCAAAGAGCATCAGCATTATCAATCACTCAGTTTGATAAATAGATTTAACAAAGGCAAAGAAACAAAAATTAGAAACAAGAACTGAAAATAGACTCAGATATGCACAAAAACACCATGTCTCTTCATTGTTTGGTAGGAGAACGAAATACAAAGGCAAAAATAACTTGCACAGAATATTACATTCAAATCCCTCATTAAGAGGCAACTACCGAGGCAAAGAAGAAAAATCTCTGTTTGCTGCTCAAAATCTGTGTGTAGAACTCTATGTATTACTGTCTTTCTCTGTTCCGGATCTGATATTTATAACCCAGAAAAAATGAATCTGTTGAAGATCTCTGAAAAATCTTTGTAACTGCCTCCGTGAAATCCAGCACTGATTCCTGCAACTAGTAACTGCAACTGACTGTGAACTGGCTGTTTTGTTTTGCCCTCCATCGCTGGGAAATATCTTGCAGCAATTGCTTAACTTGTGGCATGAAAAACTTACTCCCGCCGTTCACCATTTTGCTTGCTGTGAAAATAAAAGTGGCTGCATATGAAAACTTTAGGGTTCCATGTGTTTCTTTTCCCGTGAGTTGTATCAAATAAGTTTCAAGAGAATTTTTTATAAAGCTTTAACTTTATGTGGCTGGAACCCACATTTAATAAAAGACTCTCTATTATCCTTCACTCCCCTGTAGCCTTTAAAAATCTGACAGACTCTTTAACATTTGAAACTAGCTTTTAAAAATAGAGGGCCCCACCATGAGGAACTTGAAAACCTCACGTGACTCATTAGCATTTTAATGAGTTTCAACATTATTAAAATAATGTTCAACTTACTTTTGACCCCCGTGACTCTATTTGATGCATTTATTAAAATGAAATAAAACATTGGATTTCTCTGAGCTTCGCAGCTTCCACGTGGTGGCCTAGCGGGTGTTTGAGAAGAAACTTTTCCCTACAACCTCTCAAATAAGCGCGGTTGTGCCATCTGGCAGCCTCAGCTGGTTTCTTCAGCAACTTATAAGAGTCATTGATTATTTACCTTTACATCGGATGGTTGCAAATTTGCTGCATCTCGAACCATAAAATCCGCCCCTGGCAACGGCCGCCACACTTGAAAACTCTGTCTTCATCGTTTTGTTGTTGAATCTCAACTTGTTGCACAGTGACTTGATTTTGAAATGATGCTATGACTTCAGAGGCCGCACCATTTGATGTTGATATACTATGTAAATTGGATGATTCTCTCCTTCTAAGGTAGCGGCAGTTTGATACTTGCTGATGGAAATGCCACTCCTTTGGAAACGCAACAACCTCTTCTGCTAACAATAGTGCTATTATTCCAGTGATGTTTCAAAACTATACCAATCCTTATTGATCAAGCCTCAATGTTTGATTCAGCTGTCATAATATATGAGCTACACATCAGTTTATTGTGGCACTCTAAACCTTGAGGTTGGCAGCGCCTGAGAGTTTTGAACTGGCAACGCTCTTCCATAACATGGACGGCTTCATTCTTCATTATGCTATGATCTTCATATCATATACCGTGGTATCACATTGTTGCGCCATCTCATGAAGAAACCGTGCCATATTTATGACTTTTATTACCTGAAATTTGATATGAGTGTGTGCTTTTAGCGTCTTCCAGCAGCGTGAGTTCCCTTTTGATGGAGCTGAGACTTAATCAAAAGGCCGATATCCTCCTAAGAAGCGCATCAAATCATAAGTGATTGAGTGCCTTGAATTTTAAAGAAGACACGCCTTCATTCTCCTTGATTAGCTAAACTTCGAAACTTCAAGTGGCCCATATGCAACGCTATCTTTCAATTAATATGAAGTGGGCATCTTTTTTAGTTGTGGCTTTGACATGGCTTTTGGAGGTCGCCCTATGCTTACACACTGGCGCCATTCCTTTTGTATCATTGACTTCGCCTCATATAAAGGCTAAATGATGCTTTTATATTGGATACCTTCAAGACATTTACTTACACCACTTTTAAATGATTGCAACTTGATACATTATGCTGCGTTGAAGACTCCAAACCACAACACAAACTTTGAGTTCTGACCTTTATCATTGGCTGCACTTTGGTCCTTGATGCTGGCTTTGTTTAGGTACTGTTGATGGCTTGCTTTCTTTTGTAGATATATAACAGCAACCTACAATAACTATAGTAACTCTGCTTAGGCATCTGACAGTGGGCATTCAGAAAGAGACCTTGAAGATTTCCTCTATAAGAGATCTGTTAGGACTAAGGTGAACATTCAGAATCTGAAGAGGTTGGGGCACCATCAGTATGATTGGACTGCTTGCAGTGGGCAATAGCTCCTTGAATGGCGGTCTGCTGCTCCAATATTGTGCTCTCATTATAGTTGTTAGGCAATGCAAGATCCATATTAGACGATGCATTTCTCTCCTTACAGAAATTTTGTATGCCATTCTCAAGTTACCAGAGAATGAAAGCTGGTTTTGATGACTTCTCTTCGAGCTGGAAAATCCACAGTTTCTAGCTATACTGGTAACTCTAGACTTCTGCAGATCTACATGCTTGTTTTTCTCATTATACCTCAGAGAAATCTTCACATACTAGGGTTTGATCATCTTCACATACTTTTGCACTATCTTTTTACTTTCTTCTTCTCCTTTTCATTGCTTTTACAGTGTCCAATATCCTTATCCAAGTTCTCTGATTTGTTCTGAAAACCATTGCTGCTCTCATTTCTCTTGGAGCCCGTAGAATTGTCTCTAGTAAAACGTTAAAATAGGGGAACATCCAACACCTTGAATTTCACAGCAAAACTTGTTTTGCTTTGGCACAGGAGAATACATGTCACTTGCATCATCAGCACAAGAAGCCTACAAATTCATGCCAACATTGGCTGATCCACACTTGGAGGAACTTGGAGTGGAAGTAACTGGCATCTGGAGATCAAGTTATCTACAGGAGAAGTAGATTGATTTGTGTTTGGCTGAATCAAGTTTGAAATGAAGATATCAAACTGGAGTCCTTCTTCTTCATTATCCTCATCAGTACAGGGGCTGCTGATGTCTTTCAATGGGCCATCAATGTTCATTTGGCCGCACCTTATTTAGTTTGTGCCTTCTTTAGAAGACTCAATTTCTTATCAATAGGCTGCATTTCGACTTAGTTGATACTATTAGCTACACCTGGATCTACAGGCCACCATATTTATTTCATGCTATGACTATTAGAGACGTCACATAGAGAGCTGTGGGGACATGCTATAATTCTGTGGAGTCTTAATAGATATTGGATATGGCAGAACTCTGATGCTGAGACAACAGTGGCTCCTCCTTTCTCTGATGTTCACTCTATGCCACTAAAATCTTTCTCTGATAACCGTAAAGAGTACGATATTGAAATTTTTGAAATGGTGTAGAAATTTATCACCAGTTACACTTGAGAGGAATATTATTGGTAATTATAGAAGGATTAAACACTCTTAGATACTTTTACTCCCATGCAAATACATCATTAAAATCCTTCAAGGTCATAGTGAGTTCTTTGATTTCTTCCTTCTCAAGATCATAGTCTTCTCATAGTGACCATTTTTTTTTAAATTTAGAAAACTTAAACTTTGATAAATAATTCAACATACCTATTGTAGATATTACTGAAGATTTTTAAGCACACAAATATGACAGCAAATAAACAAAAAACCATAAAAGGATAGATGCAGACACAGAGAATAAACTTTTATTGCTGTTGATAAAAAAAAAGAGAGCTACAGCTCTTTATTACATTATATATATCTTAGCTACAAAGAAATCTAAATAGAAAAAACAGAAAACAACAAACCAAAGATAGCATGATTTACATGCATCATCATGCAACACAAAAGTTGCCAAATTCCTAAAAGTATCTAAATGAAACTAATTAAGAAAATAGAAATACTAAAATGGAAACTGCACATGTGGCTGTGCCACATCAGTTATCCAACATACTCCCCCTTGATGCGGAGAGGAGTCACAATATGATCTCGAAGCATCAAAAACTGAACCTTTGCAACTGCCTTGGTGAAAATGTCTGCAAGTTGTTCTGTAGTCTTGATATACCTGAGTTCTACTTCTTTGTTTTGCACCAAATCTCTGATAAAATGATATTTCAGATCAAAGTGTTTAGTTCTACTATGATGCATAGGATTTTTTGCCAATTTAATTGTGCTCATATTATCACAAAAAAGAACTGTAGGTTGAACTTGTTTTTCTCCAATCTCTTCAAGAATTTTTCTGAGCCATAATGCTTGAGTACCTGCAGAGGTGACTGCAACATATTCTGCCTCTGTGGAAGAAAGAGAAACTATACTTTGTTTCTTTGAACTCCAAGAAACCAAACCAGAACCAAAAGTAAAACAATTCCCAGAGGTAGACTTTCGGTCATCCACACTACCTCCCCAATCAGAATCACTGAAACCAACTAGATTAAATCCTTTAGAACTGTAGTAATGAATGCCAAAAGCAAGAGTTCCTTTCACATACCTCAAAATTCTTTTAGCAGCCTTCATATGTAATTCAGAAGGTTCTGTCATGTACCTTGAAACAAGAGAAACTGCATAAGCAATATCAGGCCTTGTGTGGGTTAGAAACATTAGACTGCCAACCACACTTCTATAAGCTGTCCCATCAACTCTTTTAGCACCATCCTCTTTACACAACACAACTCCATGAGAAATTGGAGTGGAGGCTGATTTACAATCAACCATAGCAAACTTCTTCAACATATCATTGGCATATTTTGTTTGACAAAGGAAAATGCCATCCTTACTTTGATAAACCTCCATGCCTAGAAAATATTGCATAAGGCCTAAATCTTTCATTTCAAACTCATTCATCATAGCATGCCGGAATTCATCCTTCATCTTAGAACTACTGCCCATATACAACAAATCATCAACATATAAACTCACAATAAGAATATCATTACCTTCTTGTTTGTAGTAGAGGGTAGGCTCACTCTTACTTCTCTTGAAGCCATTTTTCTGAAAATACCCATCAATCCTAGCATACCAAGCTCTTGGTGCTTGCTTGAGGCCATACAAGGCCTTCTTCAGCTTGTAGACATGATGTTCTTTTCCGTGCACCTCAAAACCTTGTGGCTGTTCCACATAAATTTCCTCAGCTAAGTACCCATTCAGGAAGGCACTTTTCACATCCATGTGATGAATGCTCCATTTCTTTTGGGCTGCAAGGGAAATCAACATTCTAATAGTCTCTTGTCGGGCTACTGGTGCAAATGTTTCTTCATAATCAATGCCATACCTCTGTGTGAAGCCTTTAGCAACTAATCTTGCTTTGTGTCTTTCAACACTCCCATCACTATGGTACTTAGTCTTGTAGACCCATTTAGTTCCAATCTTTTTCTTGTCATGAGGAAGCTCTGTAAACTCCCAAGTACCATTCCTATGAATAGCATCCATCTCTTCTTGCATTGCTTGCACCCAAACTTCATTAGCACATGCATCTTCATAACACGATGGTTCAAAAACAGATTGTGAAAATAAAGCAAAATTTATTGTTTCACCTATAGGATTCTCTTCATGTGCTTGGATTGTACTTCTTTGATAGATATCACTTAAGCTTCTGACCTTCCTTGTAGGACTTGGACTTGAATTTGGACTTGTACTTGAAACTGAAGAAGTAGATGAGGGGCTATTTGGTGGATGTATAGCACTTGGAATTGAAGTATTAGCTGGCTGCTCATGATCAATATCAGCAATAATACCACCATTCAAAATAGATTTAGACTTCTCAACATGGTCTTTTTGATGACCATAAACTCCCCCTTCATCAAAAATCACATCTCTTGAAACAAGAATACTATTAGTGTGAGGGTTATACAACCTATAAGCCTTACTTTGCTCACTATATCCAACAAAAATGCATGACTCACTTTTGGGATCTAATTTTTGTCTCTTTGGATCAGCCACATGAACATAGGCTAAACAACCAAAAACTCTAAAATGATTAACATTAGGCTTTTTTTCATACCAGGCTTCATAAGGAGTCATCATGTCAAGTGCTCTAGTAGGACTCCTATTGAGAATGTACACTGCTGTAGCAACTGCATCACCCCAAAAAGAATTGTCTAATCCTTTGGTATGTAGCATACTCCTTGCCATTTCCACCACTGTACGATTTTTCCTTTCAGCTACCCCATTTTGTTGAGGTGTGTAAGCAGTGGTGAGTTGCCTTTTGATACCATTCATATCACAATAATTCTTAAAATCTCTTGAGCAAAATTCTCCTCCACGATCTGTCCTTAAGCATTTGATCTTACAAGCTTTTTCATTTTCCACAAAGGCTTTAAACCTTTTGAATGTATCAAAGGCTTCATCCTTGGCCTTCAAAAAATAAACCCAACACTTACGTGAGTAATCATCAATAAAAGTAATGAAATATGATGACTTACCCAAACTCTTTGTCTGCATAGGGCCACAAATATCTGAGTGAACCAATTGAAGTGGGTAATGGGCCCTCCATGCATTACCTTTTGGAAAGGACTCTCTTGCATGCTTTCCTTTAGCACAACCTTCACAAACTTCCTTGTGTTCCTGAACCTTAGGCAAACCATAAACCAAAGCTTTTGAAGTGAGAAACATTAAACTATGAAAATTCAAATGGCCATATCTGAGATGCCATAGCCAACCCTTATCTTCATATGCCATATTGGCAAGATGGCTGCTATGTTCACCAAACTTCAATGGGAACATCCTATTCTTTGACATAGGCACTACTGTAACCACCCTATTGCCTTGATTTTTATCATAAATTGTACATTGCTGATTTTCAAATACCACCTTATAATTCTTCTCACACAACTGTCCAACACTCAATAAATTATGTTTTAATTGTGGAGTGTAATAAATATCAGTCACACTTTTCTTACCTTCTTTTGTATTCACCTCCATAGCACCTTTAGCTGCAACCTCCAAGGACTTGTCATCACCAAGCTTAATTTTAGATTTGAAACTATTATCCATTGTAGAAAAAATCTTATCATTTCCTGACATGTGGTTAGAACAACCTGAATCTAAATACCAGACTTCTTTAGAACTATTTTTATCTTTGTCATATGATAAGAATAAATTACCAGGAGAAGCCTCACCATTCTCATTAGCAAAATTAGCACTTCTATTGTTATTACCTTCTTTTAATCTGCATTCCCTTTCAAAGTGACCATACCTATTGCAGTGATAACATTGAACATTTCTTTTATCAAATCTGCCTCTACCTCTTCCTCTTGGACCACCTCTTCCTCCTCTATTTCCTCTTGAAGAATTCTGATTTTGACCTCTACCTTGGCCTTGATTATTTTTTGTGCTTGTGCTAGCATTTTCATTCTTTGTAATTTGTACTTTGGAAGCAAAAGCCTTCTCATTACTTTCACCAGATGAATCTCTCAATCTTTCTTCATGAGACATGAGAGATCCAACAAGCTGATCAAACTGAAGAGCAGTCAAATCCTTGCTTTCTTCAATGATGATGGCAACATTGTTCCACCTTGGTGTTAGAGACCTCAACACCTTTTTGATCACAACTTCATTATCCATAGTTTCTCCAAGAGTAGCCATTTTATTAACTACATCTTTTACTCTTACACAATAATCACTTACATTTTCACTTTCTTGCATCTTCAAATTCTCAAATTCTCTTTTTAATGTCTGCAACTTCACAACTTTGACTTGATCACTACCTTGGTAAGCTTCTTTTAGAGTCTTCCAGGCATCTTTAGCTGTCTGTGCACCTGCAATTCTTGGAAATAGGCTCTTATCAAGAGCTATTTGAATGTGAAATAAAGCCTGTGCATTCTTCTTCTTAGCTTCCTTCTTAGCTGTTCTATCATTGGCTGCAAGAACATTCCAATCAGCTGGCTCTTCATATCCTGTTTCTACAATTTCCCATAAATCTTTTCCTATCAAAAAAGTTGTCATCTTGATGCACCAATAATCATAATCAGATCCATTAAATTCTGGGATTGGCAAAGAGTTAGAATTTGACATGATAAATTTTCTAACAAATTAACCTGCTCTGATACCAAATGAAGATTTTTAAGCACACAAATATGACAGCAAATAAACAAAAAACCATAAAAGGATAGATGCAGACACAGAGAATAAACTTTTATTGCTGTTGATTAAAAAAAAGAGAGCTACAGCTCTTTATTACATTATATATATCTTAGCTACAAAGAAATCTAAATAGAAAAAACAGAAAACAACAAACCAAAGATAGCATGATTTACATGCATCATCATGCAACACAAAAGTTGCCAAATTCCTAAAAGTATCTAAATGAAACTAATTAAGAAAATAGAAATACTAAAATGGAAACTGCACATGTGGCTGTGCCACATCAGTTATCCAACAATTACTAGCAGTTGCACAATATTTATGCGCAACGGATTTGCCGATAGGCAACTATAAGTGAAATTTTTATTAAAGTTAATATTTTAAAATGGAATTTAGATTTGAGGCAATCATTTGGTGTACCCATATGCATCTCCATTTGCCTGTAAAAGGAGATTTGATAAAGAAAAACCTAGACCTTCACTATTTTGTTATGCGTTAACAAAATGGAACAATAAGATCAGTCGATCTTCAATGCTATACCATAAAAATATAAATAACGAATAACGGTGTTTGAGTGGAACATAAACCAAAACACTTAGTGGAATTTTCTGTATTCTTTATCCTTTTAAAGTAAGAAAGGAAATAACCAAATGACAGTAAGTAACCAGAATCTCGTTTAAAAATTTAAATACGTTGCCATTGATAGAGATTTGGATTTGTGTTCTAGAACTTTTCTCCATTAGATTACTAAAAGTTATTCTCCTCCATAATGATTGTTACTTTAGTGGGCTTATTTTACTTCCAGGCAAAGTTGCCAAACGTAGTTCATGTTTAACATAACAAAGAAAGATACGATGGTGTGAAGAAGACATTTTTGTTTGATTTGCAGACTGTAACAAAATATGACCTAATCTCTAAGCGAAACAAGAAATAGCCCTAAGATAACTATAATATCACAAAATGTAAAGAATAAATATGGACAATGAATAACAATAGAAATGAGCATACAACTTGTGTTATGTGAGTCACTTTATGAACCTTAGGAGGAAAATTTTTGTAGTCTTTGTTGTAATCATCACTGTCACAAGGGGCAGGTTCAAAGGCGGCAACAAAAACTTCTTCTCCACAGGCCGATCAGAAAGCCTAACCATTTCCTAACTGCCTTCAATTAATGACACGTCATCGCATGAAACAACATCAAGGGTGTCATCAGCCACAACAGAAGAGCAATGGAAAGCTGTGGCATCAAACCCTAATGGCGGTGGTCTCACCATTAACTCGCTTGCCATTAAGAAGCACATCTTTGGAAACCCTATCTTATACCCAAATGTGTAAGCCCATATGCAGGTGATTTAAAATGGATAGTTGTGTTCGATGAACATATGCAGGAAGTTCAAAATGGATGGACGTGTTCGATGCACATTAATCCGACATTACACCTGTTAGCCAGCACTCCAAGTCCAAGAAAATGACAGCAAACAAACTTGAAAACCTCTTGAAAAAGGGAAAGCAGTCAGCTTAACAAATTTCTGACCGCATACTGACTGGTATCAACAAATTAATGACTGTTTTTTGATCACATTGAATAGATTACAAGATGCACTGAATAGTTTGGGGGAGATTTCCGGAGCAAAATCTCCCATAGTAAAAGCCTATCGGCTTTAATATTTAAATTAAGACAAATCTAGAATATCTATACAATTAAAATAGATAGATGTTGGATATTTTTTAAGGCTTTATTTTGAATTCCTTAAATTTCATATACATAAACATTAAAATAGAGGACATATTCTATAGGATCTAAGGATGTTTTTTAAGTACACAGTGTGTGTGCACACACACACACTACAGTCTTTTGTAACTTGTCTTCACTAACATTTTATCCATGTATGGTGATGGTTTGTGATGATCAAGCTCGCCATTCAGCTGTACAGGCTACAAATTTTGGCACAAACGAGTCCTCTCAAGCCAATAGACGGACCCATAAATGAGATGCATTTTATTTGAATGTTGCTGCCTTTCTCTTACAAATGAATCCAATTTTTAAAATCACTCATTATTTCAATTAACAGTGACCACGGACAGAAGTTTGATGTATTTCTGAGTCACAGCGGTAAGCAAAAACATTTTTGTTAGGCAGCTAGATAGAAACTTGACAAACAAAGCTGTGTCCTGCTTTTTCAATGAAGATCATAAATGTTTGCCAATTGGAAAAGATTTCCCCACTCGTATATTTGAAGCCGCTAGGACATGTAAACTAGCAGTTTTGCTTCTTTCTAAGGAATTCTTGGAAACAAAGTGGCCAATGCTGGAAGTCTCTAGTTTTGTGAATGCTGAAGATACAAATACCAATCTCATAATTATACCCTTGTTAGTCCCTGCTTACGGTAGGGATACTATTGTATTCCCTTGCAGGTAATTAATCTTTCATTGGGACCTGTGCGAAGCAAAAATTTCATCATATTCTAATGTTGGTTTTCATTTCAATGTATTTCCTCAATCTTGAACTTCATGCAGAAGAAATTTTTTTTGCTTTCTCTACAGTTTGTTTTTTTCAACCATTTTTGTATTACAGAAATTCCTGAATCCTGATTTTCTGATTGGTTTGGGCTTATTTTAGCCCATTGGTAATTGATTTTTGGATTTGTTTAAATCCACCTAAATCAGGGTAGTTGAAGTTTTTGAAATGTTTATATGATGTTTTTGGTTGTGTCTATCTAGACAGACGTGTGCACTGCATTGATGAAGACTTGGCAAAATAAAATTCACTTACATATTAAGTTAACCCTTAAATTGGATCTGGCATACATTAAAACCCACAGCAAAATGTTATAAAGAAAAGAACCCGGCTGCAAACCCTAGACTTACTGGACCATTAGCAACTGTAAGGACCAGAACATGGCACCTGGAGTTGCCCTGTTCTCTACTCACTACATTCATTCCAAGTGCCCTGTTCTCTACCTGCTACATTCATTCCCGGTGCTCTGTTCTCTCCTCACTACATTCATTTATTTTCTGCTCAGGATTCGAACATGCGCTGCTACAGAAAAAATACACTATTTGAAAAATGAAATTGAGAATTCTCAAAAAACTCTTTGGATTTGTCAAATTCCAATGCAATTCAAGGCTCTCACTCCAACTCCACAGTTGATCATCAACTCAACACAGATACTAATTGTTTGAGCTTTTCATTACCAAAATATATTTATTCTTTTATGGCTGTTTGATATGTCTGTTTTCAGAGGCTAACTAGGGCCTTTATTATTTTAGTTCCGAGTAACCCAAATGGCTCCAAAACTCAGCATATCGGTTTCTTTTAAGCTGCATGCTGGACATACTCTTTCCAGACCTACTACACCCTCTTCAAATTGAATAAAACAACTTTATCTTTTGTGAGTGCTTGTGGTTTTTGATCTGAAATTTTATGCCATAGTCCCTCCTTCGAAAATAAGTAGGGCTACGAGTGAAGGGCAACGATTGTTGGCTATAAAGGGATGGGATAGTAGCCTTGAATAATGGCAATTTATTAGGTCTTGTGGTGTTTTTTTGGTTTTTCAATGGTGTGAATTTGGCAATTCAAGGCTTGACTTCATTTGTGTTTGGTTTCTTTGACATTCTTTGACATTCTGACTTGTGGTCTGCATGATTGGTTCTTCAGAAGGCTCTCATCTCCAAAGTCAACCATCCTTACATTGTGGAGTACAAGGAGTCTTGGGTAGGGAAGGTTTGTTTTGATTCATCTTATGTGATGGTATTGTTAAAGTTTACAATAACGTGGACTTGTTTCCTTCATTTTTCCGACCTTAACTTCTTGATGGTTTTGGAAGTAGCAGCTTATGGTTGAATATTAAGGTGACATTTTTATGGGAACTTGTTTAGAATTTTCTTATGATACAAAATTTATGATGTTTTTCTTGATTTTTTCTTGGCAGGGCTGCTATGTGTGTATTGTGATAGGTTACTGTGAAGGTGGGGATATGTCTGTATCAATAATATTCACTCATCTTTTTCTATTGAAACATCTGTATAATGTCAAACACATATATTTTTTTTTGCTTAAACTAAGTCTTGTGTTCTTAGTCTGAGTAGTATTCTTGTAAACGATCCATTTGCAGTTTGTATCTACCCGATTAAAGAAAATTTGTTTAAGGCTGTGTTTTGAGATTTATGAGCCTACTGTTGTTGACATCTGTAATTGATGTCAGTGACCTAAAAATGTGATTTTATGTTTTCAATCTGCTACCCAACTGTTGTATGTATTGTTGATATCATTAGGTCTATTTTCAATATTAGGCATATTGAAATTTGCATAGCATAGCCACTGAATTTATCTTTATCTTGACACCATGCTGTAAAAAATATATAGCAACTCAATCAGAAAAGTCCAACATTAATTCGAACACTCTTTAAAACTATTAGGCAGGGACTGCTGCTGCAGTACAGCCCTTGTTTTTTACGATTTCACTGGAGGCTCTTAAAAAAATGAAGGTAGATAACAAAAACTGGAAAGAGATTGGGATATCTGAGGAAGAGCAAACCAAATGGCACAAAGCTTTGAAAGCAATACGGAAAATCAATGGGTTGAAGTTCAGTAAAGGTGGCAATGAAATGGAGTTTAGAGATAAAATAGTTAAAGAAATATGTGGCAAACTTAAACAGATCAAAAAATATCGAGTCCCTTGTATGGAAGGAATATGTTACGTTAAAATTGAATAATTTTGGAAACAAGTATATGGTGGACACAAATAAACAAGATTATGTTGAAAGGACAACTATATTACATTTAGATTTACATTTATTATTTTGTCGATTTATAATGAAGGAGATGATCTCCTTAAGTAGATGAATAATTTGGATAATTGTTCCCTATAATTATTATAATGAAGGCTTTCTACTATAACAACTCTATTATTAAAATATTGACCACCTTCAACCACTAGTGACTTATAACATAAAAACTTATAATATCTAGTGACTCTTAGTGGTATTTCTTCACAATATATGTGCTGCTCTATTTTGTTTTTCTGATATGTTTTGTTGTGCTGGACAATCTCTGTTTTTCTCTGCCTCTTCATTGTAAAATCAACTGTAATATAAGATGCTTTGTTTTACATCTGGAAATGGAAATGGATCCTTTTATAGTCCACGATGTCGGGCAGCCTGTTTTTGGCTCTATAGGTGGCTTATAACATATGGGACTACCTCATACTCCAGAATGCAGGAGGCACCTAACTGTGCTTCAAATATAAGGCATACATACCCTACCCCCGTGACCTCTCTTTCAAGAGGACAAGTTTTTCACCAACATCTGTGCTCTTCACTTTAAACTCAACATGTACAGATTACATGGATCTAGATTGTCAGTCCTTTAAGGTATTTAACAAATGATTTTTATGCATCATCTCTGTGCTATATGTCTTTGAGTGCTCTTTTACAGCACTGCTTTATATCCGTACAACTGTGGAGGAAATGAGATTGGGTTTGGTTACTTTTACATTAATTTGTTATTTATTACACTAATTAGTCCTCCAATATAATGTTCTTACTGCATCATTTGTAACAAATAAATTAATTTGTTAAACGGGTTAATTTTTTTTTTTTTTTTTAAGGAAAGTTAAGTTGTAAGAAGATTGGTTGCAGGAGGTTGCAGATTTCTTTACCATCGTTCATCCCAACGAAAAGGATATCCGTATGGTTGTGGAAATGGGGTGGTCCGGTGGAGATGTCAAGTCTGGAGATGGCACTTGCATTCATCAGCCAAGAGCCTTATACCACTAGTGACTTATAACATATTGACCACCTTCAACCACTAGTGACTTATAACATAAAAACTTATAATATCTAGTGACTCTTAGTGGTATTTCTTCACAACATATGTACTGCTCTATTCTGTTTTATTTCTTCTATTATTTCTGCTATACTTGATTTATCTGTTACATATGTGCTGCTCTATTCTGTTTTTTCTGATATGTTTTGTTGTGCTGGACAATCTCTGTTTTTCTCTGCCTCTTCATTGTAAAACCAACTGTAATATAAGATGCTTTGTTTTACATCTGTGCTCTTCACTTTAAACTCAACATGTACAGATTGCGTGGATCTAGATTGTCAGTCCTTTAAGGTATTTAAGAAATGGTTTTTATACATCATCTCTGTGCTATATGTTTTTGAGCGCTCTTCTACACCACTGCTTTATATTCGTACAACTGTTGAGGAAATGAGATTGGGTTTGGTTACTTTTGCATTAATTTGTTATTTATTACACTAATTAGTCCTCCAGTATAAAGTTTTTACTACATCATGTAACAAATAAATTAATTTGTTACAAGGGTTAATTTTTATTTTTTCTGAAGGAATGTTAAGTTGTCATATGAGGTTAAAAGAAGAATTTGGTAACTTGACTTTACTAACGCTTCATATTCATTGGTTGCAGGAGGTTGCAGATTTCTTTACCATCATTCATCCCAACGAAAAGGATATCCGTATGGTTGTGGAAATGGGGTCTTCCGGTGGAGACGTACATCTGGAGATGGCACTTGCATTCATCAGCCAAGAGTTAGAAGCGGGAGATTCTATTACTCCAGCCAGTAACGGAGCCATATGCTCCGCTGTTGTTCAGATAGCCTTTTTTTCCACAGGATATGCACAATTCGCTTGGTGTTCGGATGAGCTAGCCATTTTTTCCACAGGTATGCACAATTCCCGTGGTGACTGAAGGAGCTAGCCATTTTTTCCACAGTGCACAATCGGCGTGGTGTTGAAGGAGCTAGCCATTTTTTCCACAGAATATGAACAATCTCCCTGGTGTTTGAAGGAGCTAGCCATTTTTTCCAGACGATATGCACAATCTCCTTGGTGTTTAAAGGAGCTAGCCATTTTCTCCAGAGGATATGCACAATCGGCGTGGTGTCTGAAGGAGCTAGCCATTTTTTCCGCACAATCCCCGTGGTGTTTGAAGGAGCTCGTTCGTATGTTAGACTAACGAGATCATGAAGGCTCGCTCTTCATTGCTATATTCTATAGAGACCTGACAAACCAAGGGGTGTCCTGCTTCTTTGGTCACGATCGAAAGCTTGCCAGTGGCGGAAGATTTCTCCTCTCGTATATTTGAAGCTACAAAGACATGTAAAGTAGCAGAAACCCGTCTTTGTTCGCATTGTTTAGCTGGAGAATTTATTTAGATGGGATCCGCTATAAGCTCCAATACAGGCACCGATGTCATTATTAAAGGTACGGAAGAAGTAGTTTTTATGCAAAATCTGTTTTTCAGTACTCTTTACAGCTCTGTATAACTGGTTAAGGAAAGTAGGTCAATCAAATGTTGAAATCAATGGGCTTCAAGGGTGTAGTTAAGACTGTTGATGCTCCTACCTTTGAGGCCTTTTTGCATAGCATTGTATATGCACACCTACGTCAAAGAAACTCTTTGCCGATCACCTTTATAAACTTCTTCAGAAACATTCGTGCCGGATATTTCTAGACCGTCGAGAGTTAGAAGCTGGAGATCATAAAGGCTCGCCCTTCATTCCTATTGTCAAGCCTTCTGACCTTCGCTACATTAAGAATGAACCATATTCTGCGGCACTTTCCAAATATGAACTCGAAGTAAGAACCTTAAAATGCTGGACGAAAGGAAAAAAAGCCCTTGCCCTTGTTTCTGCTTCGAAAGTCGTTGCCAGTTGGCTTTGAACTTTGCAGAAGTAGAGAGTATGTTTACTTGCATGTGCTTTAGATTCATTGTCATTCATCATGTTTTTTTTTTTCCTTTTTTTCCAGTACATGACATTTATTTTACCTTATCACAATGTCTTTCTAAATAAATTCTATTCTTGTTCTCGGGTTTCAGGCTGAACACGCAGTTCAAAGGGTGCTAGATAAGTGTTTGGTTGAAGTTGAAGTTGATTTTTTAAGGGATGATGTATTGGGAAGAAAATTTGCGGACGAAGAGGTGCCTCGTCAGTTGTGGAGACCTATGGTGTGATGATTCTTTACATCTGTATACGTCAAATCATGAAAAGCTTTGGAGACCCTTTTTTTTTAAATTTATTTTAGTAGTAATTCATGTAAATTTAACCATGACGCTTCAATGCAGCGAAAAAGGGGATTTCAAAACAGCCACAACTGTTAGTTAAGTGGCTATTTTTAGTTTTGTGGAGTTGGTTTAAGAAAAGGACTCTAGTCTGCTGTAGAAGTAGAGGTTCGTAGTTTTTGAGAGTCAGTTTTGTTTTTGTTTTCTGGAGAAGGGATGGAAAACAAGGAAGTTTGAATGCAGCGCAGAGGAGATTGGGGCAAACGGAAGTTTGAAGGTCTGTTTTGTTTCGTCATTCTCATTGCTGTAAGCCTTTAACTACTCCAGTAATTTCCATTTATTAAGGTAATAGAAGAATGTTTTGTTGTGTTGTTAAATCGGTTATACATTGAGAGTTTTTATACATCTCCAGATCTCTATTATTATATTTATCCATATTCTCTAAAGGAAAAACAGAACAGAGTATACTTTTGAGTTAAATTGCAGGTTTCTTTGTGTTTGAACTGCATCAGTAGAAGAAACAAATGGTCTGTGTTATGATGACTTGTAGACCCCTCCATCAATTTAAGAATTGAATATTTGAATGGAAATTCAAGTAACTATACTGGCACATCAACTGCCTTCCTGTGGCTTTTATTGAAGAATTTGAACCTGAAATTCGCATACACGACCTATATATTGAGTTCGCTCAGAGCAAAGCAAAAGTAGGGAGGTGGCTGTGGTGGAAAGGCGACCAACGTAGTACACGTGGGTTAATTTCACAAGACAATACGGGGTTTGAATTAGCTATGTTGGAGCAATGCAAGCATCGAAGTCCGTCGAAGCCAACAAACCGACGCGGATAATTTTACCCTTGTTCTTTATGATTCCACCGAAGGATCTAAGCAAATTATGGCAGACAACGAAAAGTGGAAAGGGATTGAGAAATCCGAGGAAAGTCGGGCACCAAGCTTTGAATGCAATACAGCGAATTAAGCGGTATAAAAAGAAAAAGAGATCAACTCAGTTCAAATTATTAAATCATTTATTTCATTTATTTTCAAATACAAAAATAGGAATGCATTTAATTCAAAATCAATGCCTTACCTATTATTATGGGAAGATTCCTATAGTAACAAAGGACATTATTTCAGCTACCAATGTATTTTCTAAAAAAAATATTCATCACCAAATATCAAATATAATTAGTCTTTAAATTTTCTTTTTAATATTTGAATATATAATCATTTTGGATTTCACATAAACAAAACGAAATAAAAAATACCACATTTGTAATTGAAATATTTAAGGCTATGGATAACCATAGGGTCCAAAATGGGAAAAATAATATTTAAACCTCTTTTAATGTTAAAACTATTAACTATTGAAAGAGTATTTATTTTGGGGCATCCCATATTATTAAGATGATAGAAGATATTTATTTTCATTTGGATAATCAAAGGAGAGAACAATTGCTTTTACGAAAGGCATTGTACAACCAACATAATAAATAGAAAGTTAAATACTCAATAATAATCTTCTTACCATTACCAATGTATATAAAAAATAGCTTTATATACTATTACTAAACCAATCATAATTTTTTCCTCTCTTAATGAAATCTAAATTTTTAAAATGATGGGGAAAGTCTAAATTAAAGCCAATAAATGCCAAAAAAAAAATTTTAAAAGCAAATTTGCTAAAGTGAATGAGCATTTTTATGTGAAATAGTGGCATAAATTTATATTTGCTTATATAAATATTTTTTTGTTTGCTGGAATACATCATGCTTTGAAATATATATATAAGGCATATATGTGTGTTATTAAGCCAAGAGGCATCCTATAGTGGTAGTAAAGAGTTGAAAGATTCAGAAGAAGATTCCTGTACACAAAAATTCAACACAAAAATCCAAAAATTTCCCTAATCCAAAAATAAAGAAGGTGAAACAAAATACATAGTACACAAAAATTAAAAAAACCTAATTTAAATCAAAATATTAAGAGTGAGTTGGAATCCACTTTGATGGGGAAGGTGAAAGGATTCTATGTACAAAAAATCAAAAACTATATTAAATCAAAATATATAGACATGAAAGTAGTTTCAATCAAGAGGCCATGAAAGATTGCATATAAATAGTCAAATTATGACATTTCATTATGGTGTTTCAGTATGTTGGAGATGGTACATGCAATTGTGGAGTGTTTTGATTTTACTTATACATATTGAAATGGAATGTTTTTGTGTGTGTGTCTGGATACATGGACTCAAGAAACACTAAAACAAATTTGCACAATATATATCGCACCTTTGTGCAAGAGATTCAACAATGGTAATTATTTGTTACTATAGAATCATTACATGTCACTAAGTAGACAGCCTTTTTGATCTTCAATTACACTTTATAAACATTTTTCTAAGTTGTAAGAAATTTATAAAGAAAATTGTATCATTCCAAAGAATCCCTCTATAAATCAAGATTTGTAGCAAGAAAGCATGGAATGAAATGATTTAATTATGGCCTCAAGGGAACGAAAAATAAATTCTTTGACTTATATAAACATATACCGACATAAAATCTCTATAGAGAAAAATGGTGAGTATTCTAATCTAAGCCTTAACATCTTTGGTTACCCCAATTGAAATTTATGTATTTATTGAACCCTCAATTGTGTGCCTCCAACACTCTTCTCACCAAGAGAATTTGCAATCCAATCCTATGTTGTATCAGAAGGAAAATATTCTATGTTGTGTTTGAAATATTGATCTTGAGCGGCAAGAACCGTATTTATTACAACCATCAAAAGAGATCTGTTGGGAGCATCACCTCTTTGCCGTGTTTGACATCTACTATCCCAATTAATACATTTTGGCAATGAATTAATTTTGGTAGGTCATTGTTGAAGGCAAAAGGTTTGTCAAATGATTATTGGGGTGAAGCTATAGCAACAATAGTCTACCTAATGAATAGGTGCCCCACAAAAGATTTTCATGATAGGATTCCACAAGAAGTATGGACAAAATGCAAATGGAGTGTAGAGCACTTGAGAATGTTTGGGTGTGTTGCATATGCATTCATGCCAAAAGAGAAGAGGCAAGAATTTGATAACAAAGGTGAAAAATGTATTTTTATAAGATATAGTGAAGAATCCAAAGCCTACAAATTGTACAATCCCATCACCAAGAAAGTGGTGATATGCAAGGATGTTGAATTCATTGAAAATGAATCATGGGATGGAATGGTGGATAGCACCATGAGTATTTCTATCACAACACCCTTTCAGGATGAAGAACCTCTGAAAGTCAGGAGATCTAGAACATTTCAGCAAAGAAACAGTTCAAAAAGTAGGAGCTCCAAAAATTTTCAACACAATAGCAACTCCGGAACTATTCAACATAGTAGAAGCTCCAGAAATTTATAATAGGGTGAAAATTTTGGCACTTAATCTTCTTCATGTGTCCAACAATCAAGAATCTCTGAAAATTCAAATCCTATGCTTGCATCATTGATACCAATAAGGACAAGAAGTGTGAGGGAAATTTATGATAGCACAAGGTATGCTGATTTTGATGAAAATTTGGATTTGTTTTGTTTTCTTATAGTGATCCAATGTATTTTTGAAAAAGCCATGATAGAAGAGAAATGGTGTAAGGTCATGGATGAAGAGATGGATGCTATAGAGAGAAACAAGGCATTGGAGCTAACTGATTTATGCAAGGGGAAATCAGTCATTGGAGTTAAGTGGGTCTATAAGACCAAATGCATTGCTAATGGTAAGATTGAGAAGCATAAAGCAAGGCTAGTTTTTAACGGTTACAAATAGCAACCTTGAAGAGACTATGATGCAACATATGCACCATTTGCAAGAGTGGACACTGTGTGGGCAGTCCTAGCAATTGCATCCTAGGACAAATGGAAAGTATTTTAAATGGATGTAAAGTCAACATTCTTGAATCAGTTGCTAAAAGAAGATGTGTATGTGGAGCAACCACCTGGCTATGAAGTCCTAGGGCATGAAGACAAAGTGTATAGGCTCTAGAAAGGTCTTTACGGGCTTAAACAAGCACCATGGGCATGGTACAATAGAATTGATTCATACCTATTGAGTAATGGAATTAGCAAAAGCGGTAGTGAGCCCACACTCTACATCAAAGCAGTCAATGGTGAGATTCTTCTTGTTGTTTTATATGTAGATGATTTAATTTTTACGGGAAATAGTGACATCCTTATTACTAATTGCAAAGAGGTAATGAAAAATGAGTTTGAAATGACAGACCTAGGTTTGCTAAAATATTTCCTAGGCATAGAGGTCTAACAAATAGAGCATGGAATTTTCATTTCACAAATTAATTATGCCAAACAAATCTTAAAGAGATTTAGGGTGCTAGACAGCAAACCTACCCCAACACCTATAGCTACAAGTCTAAAATTAAGCAAAGAGTACAATAGTAGTGATGCTAACCCAACCCTCTACAAAAGCATGGTTAGAAGCCTCATGTATTTGATAGCTATAAGACCTGATTTGATGTATGTGGTATGCCTAATTTCTAGGTTCTTGGAGCAACCTAAGGACACACACTGGTAAGAAGGAAAGACAATACCAATGTATATCAATGGCACAAAAGGCTATGGCATTATGTATACTACCTCCAATGAGTTTGAGCTAGTTAGGTACATGGATAATGATTAGGCAAGAAGAGTAGATGACAAGAAGAGCACATACATCGGGTATTGTGTTCCACATGGGTTTAGGAGCAATATCATGGGCATCAAAGAAGCAAGCCATAGTTTCTCTCTCCACAGCTGAAGCATAGTACATAGCAGCAAATGCAGCAACATGTCAAGCTATTTAGCTTAGAAGAGTCCTTACTGACTTGGATGAGGACCAAGAAGATGATACAACCATATTTTGTGACAACGTGTCTTCTATAGCCTTGACAAAGAATCCCATCTTCCATGGATGAAGCAAGCACATTAATATCTGCTACCATTTTATAAGGGAGTTGGTAGAGCATGGAGACATTGAACTTTAGTTCTATATATCAGAGCAACAACTCGCTGATATTTTCACCAAGGCATTGTCAAAGGACTCCTTTGAACACCTAAGAGACAAGCTTGGCATCATGGACAGCTCTGGAAATGAACTCCAAAAAGACAACTCTAGAAAGACCCTGCTTCAGAAAGGAAACAACTCTTGAAGTGCATCTCTATAAATAGTCTTAGAAAATCTCTAAAACTTCAATTCTGTAAAGTGAGAAAATCTTTGGAACCTTTAGCTCTGAAACTTCAGTTCTAGAAAGTTAGAAAAACTCTGGAACTTTTAGTTCCTAAAGGGTAGTCTCAGACATCTCTGGAACTTTGATCATGTCCAGATAGGATATCTCAGGAACTTTGAATAGGTCCAAATAGAACATCTCTGTAACACAGAATGGGTGTAGATAGGACAACTCTGGAACTTTACATCTAGAAAGACAGAGCTCTGAAACTTTAGTTTCAAGAAGATAGAAGAGCTTTGGAACTGCAGTTTTGGAAGGAAATAGCAGATCTGGACAAGAAATCACTAGAAATGCAAAATGGTGATCGAATTGCATAAAGGCATAAGATTAAAGGGGAGTGTTAGAACTATTAAACTTGAGTGACAACAACTATATTTATTGCAACTGTCAAAAGATATCCATTGAGATCTTTCCCTCTTTTCCATTCCTAACATGGACACTATCCTAGTTAATGCATTTTGACAATGATTTAATTTTGGTACATCATTCTGAATTGGGTGGAAATTTTTGGTGAAGGAAATAAAGACAAAACATGGTAATGAATAGAAGAATGTTTAGGAGAAGATAGACAGTAAGGAAGAAGAACCTGCAGCAGTAGAGAATATTGGATAGAGAACAGGTCTCTAGAAGTTTGCAACAGCAACACAGAGCATTGCACATAGGAACCAAAGCTCCAGAACTTTGGAATCTAGACAGTGGACAGAGCTCTAGAAATTATCATAGACCAAAACTCCTGAACTTGCACAAAATTAGATCAATTATCTTTGGAAGGTTCAGAAAGGTATACAATTTGTTGTATGGAATAATATATACCCATAGCTCTAAATTTTTTGTATGTAAACCTTTTTTAATGTATATTTTGAATGTGAATTCAAAATAAATTATTCTGTCTCCTTGTTTTTTTTGGTATGCATTTCCTTCTTTGTCCAGTTTAGTTGGATCCTTTTCTAAGAGTTTGAATATTCTATTAATTGTTTTAATTTTGTATCTATAAATAAGCCAATACAGAGTTTGATAGTCCCTTTAAAGAATGGGTTGTGCTTGGAAGGCATGTCCAAGTAACCCTAGGGGGAAGTAACAAAATCTTCCCTCTACTAACACCCATGACCAAATAGCTCAAGGGATAGAGATAAAATTGAGAATGCACATGGTAAATAAAAATCATCTTTTATTTTTCATCTTCTTTATCAGTTGTAGCTTTCTTATGCTATTACATTGAGATTAAGTAAGATGAAGTTCTACACTAAAAATCAAATCTTGGTTAATCTTAAGTTCAAAGATGCAAAAGTCAAACTATAAAAAATATTACTATCTTATTAATCAAACTATAAAAATATTATTATTTTTGAAATAATTGTAAAGTTTCCAATTAAAAAACCTTCCATTGTTAAGGATATTGATTGTGTGGGTGTTCAATTTATATTAAATAAAGATGTAAATTGTAAACAAAAATATTTAAAAAAATGATCTACAATTTAATTAGCAAATTGATTTAGAAGATATAATTTTGTCTTATTCTCCTATATGTTTCTTAAATGTCTCGTCCACTCTCCCCTATATTCTCTTTGTCATTTCCTATTTTATGGGAAAATTATTCTATATTTATTTTAATTTAATTTTTAACATAATAATGGGAAGGAAGCCACACATTTGATTCCATTAACATTTATATAAAATGTTGTTATTATGTTAAAACTAGCATAGATATCTTAAATACATCTATGTAAAAGATGCTGAGAGATATCAATCTCAAGGCGCCATCTATTCTCAAAAACAATTTAAATATAGGCACCTTGAAACTGATATCTCTCAATGTCTTTTATATAGATGTATTTAAGATATCTATGCTAGTTTATAATATATAATATATTATTTAAACCTCTTAATAAAGCAATGAGTCTTTAAAAAACTATTCAAAAATAAAATATAAATTAAATAAGCATTATAAATATGAGAAATTTTATTATCCACTAATTTCATAAAAAAATATGTCACAAAATTAATACATATTAATTGTTAAATCTTATTTATTTATCATTAATAATTAATAATTTAATCCTCTTAATTAAAAACATGTCTTTAAAAATAATTTAAAAATAAAATATATGGAAACCCTTTTCTAACAAATAATATTTTCATAATAAAATAGAAGTATTTTTTTTTGCTTGGTTAACTGCTAACTTGGGGTCAGCTCTGTTTGTATTATAATTAACTAAAAATTTGAACAAAGTTTCAACATTATAGCTGGAGAAATAAGCATAAAAGGGCAATAAACAAAAAGGCCTGATCTTGAGTATCATACCATACCACCCTATGCTATACATATCAAACTATATATACCCATTACATACCACAATTTTGCTATAGATATCTACGAAGAAAACATAATAAAAAAACCTACAACTATTAACAGTAAAGAGCACATAGACTAATGATGATGATCAAATCAAGCATCTTCATCCTCTGCATAGTATAGGTCTAGAAGCTCCTTCATCCAGTCATATTTGACTTCCAACCCTACTAGTTTTTTTCAGGAAAGCTACCCCTTTGCAACCGTGCGATGCCTTGCAGGCACCCTATTATCCCCTGCCTCCACCACGAACGGCCACCATTGAACTACATTACTAACCTAGTTAATTCTATGGAAATCATCTAGTAGAGGAATACCAATGCATTGGAGTCTAGGACAACACTGAGAGGGGGGGTGAATTAGTGTTGTATGAAGTTTTAAAATCTTTTTACACCTTTTAACTTACAAGACAAAGAGAAAGGAAGACATCAATGATCTGTTAAACACATATGCAAAAGTATGATAAAGATATGAATCAAAATCTTAAGAACATATCATTAGAGCATATGAACACATGAAGACAAACAAGAACCATGGAACCTAATTTGGTGAGTGGAAAACCCTCTAGGGGAAGAAAAACCACTCTAAAATGCTTCACTAGCTTAATCAAGAACTTCATTGGTTACAAATAGGTCTCACTAACCATACAAGCCTCACTGGCTACAAAGAGGTCTCACTGACCATACAAGCCTCACTGGCACGTAAAGCCTCATTGGCAAATACAATCACCATCATCAAAACATAATGCTTAGTGTGTAAGAAAAGATTGTAAGTCAATCTAATTTACACCATTACATAACCTATCTTCTCTAAGTTTGCATATCTCTTTGCAATCATACTCAATCTAATCTGCATATTAGTCTCATGATCTCTGCACAATCAATTCACCTGATGCACAATCAATTGCATATTGTCTTCATATTTGACATAGTTCAATCTACAGGTTCTTTGCATAATGTCTTCATCACTGCATATTAGTCGACACACCAATTTATCAATCAATGCACCTGCAAAACCATTATATAAAAATTGAATGTCCTTTCATGACCTTTCACATTCTTCTTCTTCTTTGATTCATTTTCACCTTTACAAAAATAAATCTTCAATAATCTCCAATCTGAAAAAAATAATCTTCAAGAATAGAATACATCATTAATCCTGTCAAAAGAATAAAGACTTTTTTATCATCCTCTCTTTAAATCTCCTCTTTTTCATTTTCATCTGCTTCAAATATGTACCTGGTTCATCTACCATTTTTACAAAATCCTCACACACAAATTATATCTTCCATGCTACCTCAATCAGTTCTTCACTTGCAATGAAAATAACCTTTCATTTTTATGCTTCTCTTCATTTTCCTTCTTTGAAAAAAAAAACTTTCATCTTCTCTCTGCATTTTTTCTCCAAAAATTGCTTCCATGTCTTTCATATTTTTAAGAGCCTTCAAAAAATTATTTTTATAACTTGTCAAAAGAAATGCCACAATATCTACATTTGAATCCATTCCACTTCTTAAAAAATTCTACATAAGTTCCAAAAAGAAACTTAAAAGTCTATTTAGTTCTCTTACAAAAGAATTAATTCTTAAAAAAATGTGCCTTCTTAAAAAACCAATTAAACTCCTCCTTTATTGTTTTTGATGTCATGAGGAAGTTTAAAATAAGGAAGAAAAATCTTCTAAAAAAAAATCTTAAACCAACAACTAGTTGTCTTTTAGAAAATGACTAAATATAGCCTTAAAAAGCCTTGTTTTCTGCAGCCTTAAGAGAATGACGGCCAGATGCACGTCAAAAGGGAGACATCAAAACATGAACTTGAGGTTTAAATGTAGACCATTGATCAGCCTTTGTAATATTTAAACTCAGCCACTAATTATTGTTTTGGTGCACACTCATGAAAAGACTAAACAATGCCGATGGTAAGAAAGATATTTGGGGCCGGTCACTTGAATGTTTAAGGACCTCTCTAGCAGGTAGTTATTAGTGAAATGACCTACGACATTAGGTCAACAAACAATAAGACAAAAACTGTATTTCAAAGGTGACGGGCAAAGAGATGCATTAGGCATAAAGGTATAAGGTTTGATAACAAATTTAGGTTTCACCATAAGGTTTAAAACTTCATTTAGATTTCAATAGAATTTAGACTTATCAACACAAGATAACTGACTATCAAGAAAGGCTTATCTTGGCAGAAGAATATTCTCACATCTTCAAAGTATGAAGGCATACAAAGGAAAGCATATTATGCAAGACAAGCATGAAGGTAAGGATATCTTGAACCATGAAGACACTGAAGACAATTTTGTTCAGTATTTGTATCTTTACATGATAAAGATATCAAAGCAACCTCAATCATCAAAGCATCCTAATTTGCATCTTTTTTGAGTCATGAGGATTCATAAGAGTTCATGAAGATGATAAGTACCATCATCAATTGAGAAGATCCATCTTAAATGCAATGCACATATCAAGAATAAACTGATGAAGCCAACACTTTGTCAACCTTCTTGTGTATGTTCAACCTTGAAGACACTCTTGAATGACCAGCATCATAACCAAGACAACTAACACACAATATCAATGAACACATGATATCAATGAATATGAAGGATGTCTATATGTTGAAACATAGTGTCCACATCTATTGTGCCTTGAACAACATTCTCCTGATATAGATTGCTCAAAATCATATGAGCAATCTCCTAACATGAGTGAAGCATGAATGAACATTAACATGAACTTAACATCCTATTATAAAGATAACCTGACAACATTAAGATATCCAATTTGATCTAAGTTCTCTTCAACCTCCACAACTCTTGAAGTAATTACATATGAAGATGACATCCTGTCATATGAAGACCAAACACATCCTAGCACATCCTGACACATGATCCAATCAACTAACTTTGCATTGACAACTCAACATCTTTTGACATCAATGACAATCAACCTCCATCAATCTCCCTCTTTGTCATTGATGGCAAAACTACATGATGCATTTTCTCTCTCCCCCCTTTTTGACATTAGATGACAAAGGCTAAATTAACTCCCCTATTCAACTTCACTAAAAAAAGTTAGAGCTTGATCATAACATTTACAATCACATTGCATTATGAATATTTTGACGTATGGTATAATAATGAAGACATAAACTCCTATTATCCTGTTATCTTCCCCTTTGAACCTGTGATGATCTATGATGAAAAAAATAACAATCCTGAAGCAAGCATATGACAAACCATGTTGACAATATCTAAAAACAACTTTTCAACTTGAGAGAAACAAATCACCATGAAACACACATCTGAAAACATACATCCTGAAGCACAAGACCTAAGGACAACATCATGTGAGGCACACCAAACAAAGCATCAACCCACTGATATAAACTACCCATAGACTGTACAATACTCTGCAACCAATCTACTTCTGCACATACTTCTTGACATGATAAAGAATGAAAACCATCTTTAAGAAATGAAGACTATCTTGATGAAGACCATCCACCTATTCTTGCACAAGGCACTTTGCAACACAATGTCAAATATGATATATACAGAATCACTATCAATACCTTTGCAAAACCAAATGCAGAGACATATACTATAAATTGACTTCTTCCATTTGCAACTTCCTCAGCCAACATATGCTAACTTCTGATGAGAAGTCCTTGAGTACACCCAAGATCCTGTCTTTTAGAGTCAGGTTTTGATCCTAGGACCTATTAATCATCATTCAAATCAGGCCATCAAGTCTGCACATCAACAAACTAAATGCACCATTATGACAACTCAACTTCAACAAGATATAAATAGGATCATTTACAAACCAAATCACTTCAACATCATCAAACACTTTGTGCATTGAACCCCTGAACATCTTATCAACATCTTATTATGACATTATGAACCACTGATCACCTGTATCATTGACATACACTGAGGAACAACATAGTTATCAACGCCATTAAGAACTTCATTTCACAAGACTGATTTGAATAGCATATTATCAGGCATGAATCCAAAAACATAATAAACAAGAAGAAGATCATCACATTGACAAACATCAAATGATCTCCTCCTAAAACTTCTTGGCAATAATTGATAGAACATGAACAACTCCCCCTAGCTTCATGCTATCTATTAATATGCAACTAATGATGTAACTTATGCAAGATGCCCAAGTTTAGAATCTATCTTATTTGGATTTTGTTTCAGTCTCCAAACTTTTATAGGATCTTTCTTCCTCCAAACTTTTTCAGCCTCTTTCCTTTTCCAACTTTTCAAACCAGGTGATGCTTTTCCACAACTATGTGCTTTGTGACCAAGAGAGTTGCACAAATAGCAAACTATATTGTAATCATAATCAAATGACTGATAATACCTTTTTGACATCCTTTGAGCACTTATGTTAGGATTCCATGCAGGATCATATCTTCTATGTATTTTACAGTTTCTTTGTATGTGACCAACATTATTGCACTTGTAACACACTGGATCAACATTAAATTGATTTCTTCTACAATTGACTACTTTGTGTGCAAAGTGATTATAGGTATAACAATAATTAAAAAATGAATAATTATACCTGTACACATATGCTTGTCTTGCTGAAGCAGCTCTTCTTGTATTTGTCTTTTGATAGTTCATTTTAATAAACTCATCTTTAGTTTTTATTTCAGCTTCAATCTTTTTTTACCTTCAGAAGCAGCAACATGATAACTCAGATCAATTTTGTTTCTAGGAGTCTCTCTGACTTTAGAACACTCTCCTTCTTCATAACCTAGACCGGTAGTGTTCTTATGATACTTTTGTTTGCCCAAAATTTCATGCAACTTGTTTGAGCTCTCTTCAAAATCTTGATATTTCTTGGACAAAACCTTGAGGCCTTCATAATCTTTTCTCAGATTGACAATTTCAGCCTCTAATTTTAGATTTTCAATTGTTTTAACCTTAAGGATAGATTTTGTTACATTAGCTATCCTCTTAGCTTCCTCAACCTCTGTCTTTAGATTGATAATCAAATTATCTAATTCATTAATTTGTGTCCTTAAGTTCACAATTTGATTTCTTGCCTCTTCAAGATCAGAGAGTGCTTTGTCTTTGAAGTCTTTTTCTTGTTGTAGATGCAACTCTAATCTCTAATTCTCCTTTTTGTATTTCTTGATCACACTAAGAGCATCAACCTTACATTCTTGTTCATCATACACCTGATCATAATCACTCATAATGTTACCTTCTTCTGAATCATATTGTACCTCATCTCCTTCATTGAATGACTTTCATCATTGTCACTCTTCTTAGATAACAAGTTCTCCTCTCCTTCAATTGTATTTCCTTGATAGATTCTTATCAATTCCTTCCACACATCCTGAGTTGTTTCAAAATGTATAACTTTACAAGAGACTTCATTAGATAAACTATACAGAATAATCTTCTTTGCTCTATGATTACATTAATAAGAATCTTTATTATTTGTAGAACTAGGTGATTGAGAGGAAACAAAATACCCATTTTCAACTGACATCCAAACATCATACCTTAAAGAGGATAGATATACTTGCATTCTAATACACCAAACAGAGAAATTTGAACCATCAAAGAAAGGAACTCCTAAAAACACTTTCTCTAATTTAATACCTATCTCAACTTGTGAAACATTTCTATCAATGGATTGTATATCAACATCTGAATTTGGTATAGACTGCACCTTTTGATCAGTATGAGACTTGAAATTTTTCTTTTCTCTATTTCCTTTGCACTTTCCCATGGTACTCCACTCTTAGAACCTACCCAAGCCAGTTAGACTTCAATAGGGAACTTAGCTCTGATACCACATGTTGGATTCCATGAGAACATTGAGAGGGGGGGTGAATCAGTGTTGTATAAACTTTTAAAATCTTTTTACACCTTTTAATTTACAAGACAAAGAGAAAGGAAGATAAGAATGATCTATTAAACACATATGCAAAAGTATGATAAAGATATGAATCAGAACCTTAAGAACATATCATTAGAGCACATGAACACATGAAGACAAACAAGAACCATGACACCTAATTTGATGAGTGGAGAACCCTCTAGGGGAAGAAAAACCACTCTAAAATGCTTCACTAGCTTAATCAAGAGCCTCACTAGTTACAAACATGTCTCATTGACCATACAAGCCTCATTGGCTAGAAAGAGGTCTCACTGACCATACAAGCCTCACTGGCACATAAAGCCTCACTGAAAAATACAATCACCATCATCAAAACATAATGCTTAGTGTGCAAGAAATGATTGTAAGTCAATTTGATTTGCACCATTACATAACCTGTCTTCTCTAAGTTTGCATATCTCTTTACAATCATACTCAATCCAATCTACATATCAGTCTTTTGGTCTCTGCACAATCAATTGCATATTGTCTTCATATTTGACATGGTTCAATCTGTAGGTTCTTTGCATAATGTCTTCATCATTACATATTAGTCCACACACCAATTAATAATACAATGCACCTGCAAAACCATTATATAAAATTTGAATGTCCTTTCATGACCTTTCACATTCTTCTTCTTCTCTGATTCATTTTCACCTTCACAAAAATAAATCTTCAATAATCTCCAATCTAAAAATAATAATCTTCAAGAATAGAATATATCCTGTCAAAAGAATAAAGACTTTTCAATCATCTTCAGATCCACTCTTTAAATCTCCTCTTTTTCATTTTCATCTGCTTCAAATATGTACCTAGTTCATCTACCATTTTTACAAAATCCTCACACACAAATTATATCTTCCATGCTGCCTCAATTAGTTCTTCACCTACAATGAAAATAACCTTTCATTTTTATGCTTCTCTTCATTTTCCTTCTCTGGAAAAAAAACCTTTCATCTTCTCTCTGCATTTTTCTCCAAAAATTACTTCCATGTCTTTCATATTTTTAAGAGCCTTCAAAAAATTATTTTTATAACCTGTCAAAAGAAATGCCACAATATCTACATTTGAATCCATTCCACTTCTTAAAAAATTCTGCATAAGTTTCGAAAAGAAACTAAAAAGTCTATTTAGTTCTCTCACAAAAGAATTAATTCTTAAAAAAATGTGCCTTCTTAAAAAAAACAATTAAACTCCTCCTTTATTGTTTTTGATGCCACGAGGAAGTTTAAAATAAGAAAGAAAAATCTTCTCAAAAAATATCTTAACCAACAACAAGTTGTCTTTTAGAAAATGACTAAATATAGCCTTGAAAATCCTTGTTTTCTGCAACCTTAAGAGAATGACGGCCATATGCACATCAAAAGGGAGACATCAAAACATGAACTCAAGGTTTAAATGTAGACCATTGATCGACCTTTGTAATATTTAAACTCAGCCACAAATTACCTTTTTGGCACCAACCCATAAAAAGACTAACCGATGCGGATGGTAAAAAAGATATATGGGGTTGGTCACTTGAATGTTTAAGGACCCCTCTAGCAGGTAGTTATTAATGAAATGACCTATGACATCAGGTCAACACACAATAAGACAAAAAGTGTATTTCAAAGGTGATAGGCAGAGAGATGCATTAGGCATAAAGGTATTAGGTTTGATAACAAATTTAGGTTTCACCATAAGGTTTAAAACTTCATTTGGATTTCAATAAAATTTAGACTTGTCAACACAAGATAATTGAATGTCAAGAAAGGCTTATCTTGGTAGAAGAATATTCTGCTATCTTCAAATTATAAAGGCATACAAAGGAAAGCATATTATGCAAGACAAACGTGAAGGTAAGGATATATTGAACCATGAAGACAATTTTGTTCAGTATTTATATCCTCACACCATAAAGATATCAAAGCAACCTCAATCATGAAAGCATCCTAATTTGCATCTTCTTTGAGTCATGAGGATTCATAAGAGTTCATGCAGATGATAAGTACCATCATCAACTGAGAAGATCGATCTTAAATGCAATGCACATATCAAGAATAAACTGATGAAGCCAACACTTTGTCAACCTTCTTGTGCATGTTCAACCTTGAAGACACTCCTAAATGATCAACATTATAACCAAGACAACTAACACACAATATCAATGAACACATGATATCAATGAATATGAAGGATGTCTACATCTTTAAACATAGTGTCAGCATCTATTGTGCCTTGAACAACATTCTCTTAATATAGATTGCTCAAAATCATATGAGAAATCTCTTGACATGAGTGAAGCATGAATGAACATTAACATGAACTTAACATCCTGTTATAAAGCGTTTAGATTATAAAGACAACCTAAAAATATTAAGATATCCAATTTGATCTAAGTTCTCTTCAACCTCCACAACTCTTGAAGTAATTACATATGAAGATGACATCCTAGCACATCCTGACACATGATCCAATCAACTAACTTTGCATCAGCAAATCAACACCTTTTTGACATCAATGACAATCAACCTCCATCACAATGTTGTTCCTAGCAACCCCGACCACTTCCAACCAACCACCCCAAAAATCTAGCTCCATGAAGCCTTTGATAAGCTTCTTCATTTTGGTTGTTTTCTCGTTGAGATCTAACAAAACTACTAAAAACATGGACATAAGATCAAAGTTCACCTTGTAGAGATTACTATTTTGCATGAATTCATCTCTAAGAACCCACTCAACTACAAAAAGCACTATCCCACTCTTGGGTTTGAAAACCACCCCAACCTGCTTGTCTATAATTTGTCCAAGGAAGGACATCTACCATTTTTTGTAGGTTAGGTGAATTGGGGTTTCCATGACAATAATCTCAAACTTTCTAAATTCACCTTTCGAATGCCCTGCATTCTTCATTTTCCAAAGCCAAATAAGGCCTTCCACATGCTTTGACTGTCAATTCTTGGGCTGTCTATGAGTGAGATGCATTGGCATCATCATTACTAAATACCTCCAAAAGCAAGACATTCTACGCATTGATTACCTCATTCGCTATGTCATCGGCCTCTTGATTCCCCTCCCTAAGGGTATGGTTGATAACTATGCATTCAAAGTTTTTCTTTAGGCCGATGCTTCTTCTAGCATTCCTTTCAACTTCCAATTGTGAATATTCTTCAATCTAATGGCATTTCTGACCAACGTGGAGTCACCCTCCACCTCCACCTTTCAGACACCAAGACGTTGACATATATTTAGACCAAGGATGAGAGCTTGCAATTCCGCTTCGTTGTTCAATCCAAACACAAGTTTCTTATCGCCATTTCCCATAGTTTTACCTTCCTCATCTCTAACTAAACATCCTACTCCTAAGATCCCCAGATTGCCTTTAGAGGCTTTGTCAAAATTTAGCTTTGCCCAACCCTTGGCCAGAGTGTTCCATTTTGCTTCCTTCCTTCTAGTTAAGATATCAACATCCCCACCTACATTAACGGGGGGAATTACCAATCCTTTCCATTTCCTTTTGAGTTTGTCATCTTCAAAGGTGAATCTACCTTTAATTCCATTCCTTATTCTATTGTCAACCACCTTCATTATCGCCAATTCCACCTTGTTTAAAAAGGAAGTGACTACCATTGCCTTATCCTAAAAAATTCTTCTATTCCATTCCTTCCACACCTCCCAAAGGAGGATGGAAGGGCTGATCAACCAAATACTAGCATAAGTTGATAAGCTTTTGAGTACTGGTCAGGCCTGAAACAAGCACAAAATATCGTTTGGCAATGCAGTAATCCATCCTAATTTAGCACATAACCATTCCCAGCATTGTTGTGCAAAGGGGAATTGTGGGAACAAGTGATCCACTATTTCACATTATTTATAACAGAGCACACATCAGCTTGGACCTGCATAACCAAGATTTTTAAATCTTTCCCCAGTCAGTATTCTTTTCTAAAGAGTGGCCCATGCAAAAACTTCTACTTTGGGTAGCACCAGTTTATTCCAACATAGGTGGATGGGCAATTGAGTTTGATCTTAATCTCCTTCAGCTACCACACATCCCATTTTTGCATTGTATTTCCCTATGAATGAGCAATTCCATCAAATTCTTTCTCTTCCAGTCCCCAATGAAATCCTTCTCCTTTGTCAACAATCTCTCAGCTAAACCACCTCTTGATCAAGAAAGCCCAAATTTTCCATAGACTTCCACTGCTACTAGTAACATCCATCCTTTATCTTGTTTTCAACATAATATGCCACCTTGTTACCCCAAGAGACTTCCAGAGTTTGTTTTATTGTTGGGAAGGTGTCCCCTATAACTGGATAACCAGACCATGAGTCTTCCTAGAACAATATTGTTCTACTATTCCCAATTTCCCAAGTTAAGTGGTCTGTAATGATCCATCTGCAGCTTGTTATAAAATTCTAGAGCCTAGATCCTTTAGAGGGGTTGGCAACAATTAGAATTTTGTCATCCTCCAAGTTGTCTAAGTATTTGTTTCTAACAATCCTAACCCACTTTAGGTTAGATCTCGCATGTATGGCCCAGACCAATTTGGCACCTAAGGCCTTGTTTTGGATCTCTTGGTTTCTCAGCTTGATCCCCTACACTTTTCATCTTGCAACCTTTTCCCACTTGATTAGTGAGAATTTATTTACCTCTGAGGGCCCTTGCTGGAGAAAGGATCTCATATTCTACTCAATAACTTTATTAGTTGTTTTAGGCAACCAAAGGCATGATAATAGGAAAATAGGGATTGCTGATATAACTGCCTTGAGCTTGATAATTCTGCCAACCCAAGAAAACCATTTGGCCTTCCAAGGGTCAATTCTATCTTTGATGTGCTACAGCATTGCTTCCCACAACCTAGTTTTCTTACCACCTTTAAAGAGGGGAAAGCCCAAATATTTGTTTGGGCAGGATCCTTTTTTGAAATTTAGAATATTTATTATGTCTACTTGTTTTCTTTGGTCCACTGAAAAGAAATAAACTTTTGATTTATTGGTGTTCACACTTTGACCAGAGGCTATAGTATAGAGGTCTAATGCTCATTTTATTACTCTTGTGTCCTTTCTCTTAGCCTGCCGATACAACATTGTGTTATCTGCGAATTGTTGGTGTGTGATAGGATCTACATTCTTGGTAATCCTGAAACCCTCCCATTCTTCTTGATCTGCTAGCTTCTGAATATGTCTACCCAATGCATCAGCCATGATAATAAAAAGAAAGGGGGACAATGGGTCTTCTTATCTCAGTCCTCTTAAGACTTCAAAAAAACCCGTGGACTCCTGTTTAACAACACTAAGAATCTTGGCATCACAACAAAACTAAAGATCCATTCCAAATTTTAATTTGTTTCTCTTTGATTCTCTTCAATTTGTAGAAAAGGGTGAGCATTTTTGTTTCTTTCTAATCTTCTTCATTCTACCAAACCTAAAAAATTTTCATCCTACATCCACATGTTTTCAAATTTAAACGAACTTCTATCTGATTTTCTTTCTTCTCTGATCTGGAGCTGTATGGGGAAGTGATTGGAGCCAGAAATGGGCAACATTATACTTTTGCATTCCTTACCAAAAGCCCCTAATTCTCCACTCCACAGAAACCTGTCTAATCTTTCTACTATATTACAAAACCTTGCTCTCCTATTTGTCCATGTATACTTTCCATTTTCCATTGGGGTATCCAAGAGATTATTATTTTGAACAAATTCTAAAAAATCTATCTGAGATTGACTTACTTTCCCTACTCCTCTTGCCTTATCATTACTATTAAGGATTACATTGAAGTCTCGCCCTAAGAAGCAAAAGGAGGAGGAGATATTCTCCAAAATTGTTTCCAAATCTCCCCAGATTCTCTTTTTTAGAGCCAAGGAATTAGGCCCATAGACATTTATTAAAAATAATTGAAATTTATTTAGAACATCAGATACTTTAACTATCATCCATAATTTATTTGTACTTACTAGTTCCATAGAGACTTGGCTCACTCTCCACAGAATTTCCAAGCCTCCAGAAGCTCTCCCTCTGCATCTTCAAAGAAGCCTTCCCAGCCTTTCAGCCTTATTTTGAAAAAAATCAATATCTTTCCCAGACAATTTAGTTTCTTGAAGCAAAAAAATATGAGTATTTTCTATCTCCATTTGGTGTTTAACCAGCTGCCTCTTGTTAGAGGCGTTCAAGCCCCTAACATTCCATGAAGTGATTTTCACGGCTATTTGGGAAGGGTAATGTTCTTCCCAGACATCTGCATCAATTGTGTTATTCTCAATTTCCCTTCAACATCCCCATCTTTTTCCATTTTGACTCTATTTGGTTTTCTAACTACCTTCTTAGCTTGCCCCAAATTTGGGGTGATCATTGTTGTTTCTATTTGGGAAATACCCAACTTGTCCAGGGAGACAAACTCTTCTTCTTCTAGATCTATGCCTTTTTCCTGCTCTTGCCTTGACTAAATTACCATACTTGTTCTAAAGGCTTCTACTAACTCTTTGGGGCAGCTTTTTCCCTTAGAACTACTTCCTCCTGATTTTCTACCAAGTGTCTTCCCAATTGCTTATTTTCTATTACCCCCATGTCAACTATGAAAACCTCCACTGGGTCTTTCCTATCTTTACTATCTCTGTCAAGGTTGCAATCAGGCTTGGATGAGCTTTCTCTTTCCTTTCCTTCCTTTTGACCATTTAGAATCAATTCTTCATCTTGCCAATCCTTTACTTCTTCTGAGTCTGGAGACTTTTTATCTGAACTATTTTCTCCTTTCTCATATTCTTCACTTTCCCCCTTCATTTGTTCATGCTGATGTTCCAAACCTGATTCCTCCCTCCTTTCATCCATGAATTCCATATCCTCCTTTGGAACCTCCTTATACCCTTCTTTTTCACTTTCTTCTTCTAGGTCTGGGATATCATCCATGTGATCTTCTTTTTCAGCCACTATCCCTTCCAATTCAACTTTTTGCCTCCAAACCCCATTTTGGGTTTCAATTTTGATGTATTCCAGAAAGCTTTCCAACATATCTATGTTTACACAAATTTGCGCATAAACCCCTAGAGCCCCATTTTCTGTTGAATTGTCCATCTCCAAAAATTCGCCCAAACAGTTTCCAATTTTGTTGAGGATTTCTTCAATCCAATACTCCAAGGGTAAATTGTATAGTCTTACCCATCTTGGTGTAATTGTTATTGCATGCACTATGGGGTTGAAGTTTGGTTCCCATTCTTTGAAATAAAAACCTACCCCATCCATCATCCAGGGTTGAGTGGCGAAAATTTTTTCTTTAGTTTCTTTACTATCACATACTACTAGGAAGAATCCCTTCGGTAGATATCTCAATGTGACTGTTCTCCCCCAATTCTTTTGGCACCAAGCATTTATTTGGTCCCATGCCAGCCATAAATCCACCCATTTGAGGAAAAAGGCTTTTTCTAACAAATCTTTCACTGAATCTTCAAGCAAATCATTGTCAGTTGTCACAACTTTCTCCTTGCTTTTTATGTTTAAAGGTATCATGTTTGTAGGTGACACAAAATATGGAATTTGATTGTTCCACAACCGCTCCTTATCTATGTTTCTAACCCATATCTTCTGCCCTTGCTTGTCTTTTCTACTTCCCACTTCTCCATTCACTTGAGGGTTTTTCCAAGGAAATTGTTTGCCCACCTTGTGTAAATTTTGCCTTCCTTCTCCTTGCTAAAAAATGTTTTAGTCTATGTTCTTTTGCAAAATTTTTGCTTGCCATATTAACCCATGGATGTCCTCACCTCTGTCGGAACCCTCCTTTGGACATTTTCACATGATTGTTGTACATGTTGTTATTGATGTCAAAAATAGAAATAAATTTTTATTTATGAATTAAAGATTAGAATTTACTTTTTTACCTTTAAATTTTTTTTTGAAAAATATACAAATCATAGAAAGTAAAGATTATTTTATTTATTTAGAAAATTTGTAAATGATAGAAAGTAAAAATTAAATGCACATACTTACTTGTATTGTTTTGCTAATTATCAATTAAATTTTTCCTCAAATAATTGCTACACCTTCTTCAATTCGTAAAATTTATTAATTGCTTTTCTTGAAATAATTCCTACACCTCATAATTTGTAAAATTTATTAATTGCTGAACCTTTATCAATGCATAATTTCTTTTGTGAATGCATAATTATTTTTTCCTTTCTTATTCCTCTCTCCATTTATATAAATCTTTTCAGTTGTGTTTTTAATTTATATTTGTTGGCTTTTGACACAGCTGCAAATGAGAATGAAAGTGGAATATCATATTAATAAAAGAAGGATTACAATATTCTCATATTACAATGCTTGCTGGAAACTTGATAAACTATAAAGCTTTCAAGACTTCTGAGTTTTTGATTTCTGTATATGCAGAAAGAGCATACTACTCTGATCTGTTAAGCCTTTACTAAGACTCAAGAAGACTACCTAAGACCCTTCTAAGACTTGATGGAGAACTCACCCACTCAAGACTCGATGATCAAAATGAGGCGGCCTTGCTTCCTTATATAGAGCATAAGGCAGATCTTTAACCTATTGATCTTAAGTCTGAGTTTGGAATCTGACCATACCAAGTCGACACGTAGCAACTCTTTATCCAAAGGGTTATCCACTTGAGGATAAGATTCCTCTGGTGGATCCCAATAACCCATAAACAAGAATAAAGAGAGATTGACAAGATCCAAATGGAATCTATTTTATACAAAGCTTCTTTTTCATCATGGGAAGGATAACCCGTGCATACTGTATGGCACGTATGCTTTCCCCTTTTACTATGGTGTGGACCATGTCTGTCTGTTGACACAAAGGGACAGCTTCCTTTGGTGGATAATAAGCCCATCCACTAACTAGAACTAGGACCCATACTGTCATATCCAACTTGAGGATCATCATTTGGGTCGTATTCACAGTTGGCACATGTCATGTGGGATGCATGAGGAATACAGCCAACAGCTCTTGGTCAGTCAAGCAAGGAATCAGGTGGTTGAGGTGCACTTGGATCAGGTTCTCTCCAGATGGTGCTCATTGTCTTTAGTTTGAAAGGACCATAGATTCCTTGTTCCCTTGTACGACGTTCTGTAAACTCCATTCGATAGGTCTTGGTGTGGATCCAAATGGGAGTTTGGTCTCTTTGGAGCATACACAACCTACTAGGATATTCCAATATTCATATTCAGATCCATGTCCTTGAGGTCCATAAGTCTGACACATATGGCGACTGATTGGATTTTCATCAGCTAAATCAAATGTGAGTTTGAAGATGCAGCTTGTATAGGAACTAGTTCTAGTGAATTCCAATTCATTCGCTAGTGGATACGGTCCTTGGAACAAATCTCTGATTAACTCTTTGCCCTTTTCTTCATTAAGCCACCTTTTAGGTTGCTGTATAGATGGATTTAGGAATTTGACAGGTAGAACAAAGTCTCCACACCAATTCTGAAGAACATGTCCTACTTCAGGATCAATAGGTTTGGCTTCAGCAGAAAATTCAAAGAGTGGATGTTTAGTCCAGAGGCCTCCTTGAGTAAGATGCAGTTTTGTTGTTATCATCTTGAACCTATCAAATAGAAAATCATTCACCATCTGGAAGTTATGATGATTTCTACGAGCGAATGGATTAGTGTTCCATTTTGGGCAACTTGGCTCATACCATCTTTGTTCATGGACTCGGATGACATGAACTTTTCCAGTGTCAACCTTTGGCATTGTGATAGGCAAATCTTGTTTGACCTTAAGTGCAATGTGTCCTTCACATGATAGGAAATCTGCAAACAAATTTTCAGCCCTAGGAAGATGAACAATATCAAATTCAAAAGTATTCAAAAATTGAGCCCATCTTAACAATCTACCTTTGATCACTTTATCCTTGGATTCCTTTTTAAAGAAACCCCTTAAGTTCTACAAACCACTTCAAGCTGAGCTTCAAGAACTGCAAAAGTCCTATGAACAGTTTAAATCGCATGTAGAAATGTGGTGGGTCATTCACCAAAAAGTAGCTAAATAGTATAAAGAAATGCTGCAAAAAGTTAGAGTTGAGACTAAGTCAGATTGTGATGTCATAATTTCTCAATTATCAAATTGTAGAATTCAGATTTTATTGTAGCAATAATAGCATTGTGTTCCTTGGTCCATGGAGGTGGATTCTTTCCTAATAAGGCATTAAGCTTAAGCCTATCTTTAGCCAATTTATGGTAAAAACCAACAATATAATTGACTAAACCCAAAATTCTTTGAAGCTCTTTGACATTTGTTACTTGAAGATTTTGGAAGTGGCTTAAAATATGTGTTTGTGCCTCCATTCTCCTCCCTAGAAGAAGCTTGATGCTGATAAAAACAATTTGTTCTTGGGAAAAATGGCATTTAGAGGGATTGACTGCTAACCCATGTTGTTGACAGACAGTAAGGAACTGTCGGAGATGGTGAAGATTTTGCTGCATATTTTGACTAAAGACAAGAATGTCATCAATATAAGGTAGAATAAATTTAGCATAAGGGCAGAAAATAATATCCATTTTCTGTTGAAGAGTGGAAGGTCCTTCCTTTCGGCATCAAGACTGCACCTTCCATTTTTCAGCAAAAAATGGATATTATTTTCCGCCCTTATGCTAAATTTATTCTACCTTATATTGATGACATTCTTGTCTTTAGTCAGGATATGCAGCAAAATCTTCACCATCTTTGTCAGGTAACAAATGTCAAGGATCTTCAAAGATTTTTGGGTTTAGTCAATTATATTGTTGGTTTTTACCATAAATTGGCTGAAGATAGGCTTAAGCTTAATGCCTTATTAGGAAAGAATCCACCTCCATGGACCAAGGAACACAATGCTATTATTACCAGAATAAAATCTAAATGTCCTAATCTTCCACCTTTGAGATTACTAGGTGATGGTCCTAAAATTGTTGAGACAGATGCCAGTGAAGGCGTATGGGCAGGAATTCTGAAAGAAAAGACACCGCAAGGGTGTGAAGAAATTGTTAGATACATCTCTAGTATCTTTAAGAATAGTGAATTAAATTATCACAGCACTCACAAAGAGATTCTTGCTGTTATTAACACTCTTAAAGCTTTTTAAATGTTTATCAGTGATAAAAGGTTTCTAATCCAAAGTGATTTGCAGAACTTAAGGGGTTTCTTTAAAAAGGAATCCAAGGACAAAGTGATCAGAGGTAGATTGTTAAGATGGGCTCAATTTTTGAATACTTTTGAATTTGATATTCATCTTCCTGGTGCTAAAAATTTGTTTGCAGATTTTCTATCACGTGAAGGACACATTGCACCTAAGGTCAAACAAGATTTACCTATCACAATGCCAAAGGTTGACACTGGAAAAGTTCATGTCATCTAAGTCCGTGAATAGAGATGGTATGAGCCAAGTTGCCCAGAATGGAGCACTAATCCATTCACTCGCAGAAATCATAATAACTTCTAGATGGCGAATGAGTTTCTATTTGATAGGTTCAAGATGATAACAGTAAAACTGCATCTTACTCAAGGAGGCCTCTGGACTGAACATCCATTCTTTAAATTTTCTATTGAAGCTGAACCTATTGATCTTGAAGTAGGACATGTTCTTCAGAATTGGTGTGGAGACTTTGTTCTACCTATCAAATTCCTAAATCCATCTGTACAGTGACCTGAAAGGTGGCTTAATGAAGAAAAGGGCAAAGAGTTAATTAGAAATTTGTTCCAAGGACTGTATCCACTAGCGAATGAATTGGAATTCACTGGAACCAGTTCCTATACAGGTTGCATCTTCAAACTCACATTTGATTTAGATGATGAAAATCCAATCAATCACCATATGTGTCAGACTTATGGACCTCAAGGACATGGATCTCAATATGAATATTGGAATATTCCTAGCAGGTTGCGTATGCTCCACAGAGACCAAACTCCCATTTGGATCCACACCAAGACCTATCGAATGGAGTTTACAGAACGTCATGCAAGAGAACAAGGAATCTATGGTCCTTTCAAACTAAAGACAATGAGCACCATTTGGAGAGAACCTGATCCAAGTCTACCTCAATCACTTGATTCCTAGCTTGACCGACCAAAAGCTGTTGGTTGTATTCCTCATGCATCCCACATGACATGTGCCAACTGTGAATATGACCCAAATGATGATCCTCGAGTTGGATATGATAGTATGGGTCCTAGTTTTAGTTAGTAGATGGGCTTGTCATCCATCGAAGGAATCTGTCCCTTCATGTCAATAGACAGATGTGGTCCACACCACGGTAAAAGGGGAAAGCATACGTGCCATACAGTATGCACCGGTTATCCTCTTCGTGATAAAAAAGAAGCTTTGTATAAAGTAGATTCCATTTAGGTCTTGTCAGTCCCTCTTTATTCTTGTTTACGGGTTATTGGGATCCACTAGAGGAATCTTACCCTCAACTAGATAACCCTTCAGATAAAGAGTTGCTACGTGTTGACTTGGTATGGTCAGATTCCAAACTCGGACATAAGATCAATAGGTTAAAGGTCTATATAAGGAAGCAAGGCCGCCTCATTTTGATCATCGAGTCTTGAGTGAGTGAGTTCTCCATCAAGTCTTAGAAGAGTCTTAGGTAGTCTACTTGAGTCTTAGTAAAGGCTTAATGGATCAGAGTAGTATGCTCTTTTTGCATATGCAGAAATCAAAAACTCAGAAGTCCTGAAAGCTTTATAGTTTATCAAGTTTCCAGCGAGCATTGTAATATGAGAATATTGTAATCCTGCTTTTATTAATATGATATTCCATTTTCATTCTCATTTGCAGCTGTGTCAAAATGTGGTATCAGAGCCTTGTTAATTAATCTTTGCTTGCATTTCTAGTTACAACCTTTGTTTGACTATAACTCTCTATGAAGCATGAAGTAATATTCATCTGTATTGCTCTCTGTATAAGTTCCTCATAATGCTTTTACCATCATTCTCATGTTCTAAGTCCTTATCTGTAAGTCCAATCTTTGCCATTGTCAGGCATTTAGGGTTATTCAAGGCAGTAATCTGGTAATTTGAGCATGGATGCGAGCGCAGATCTGAGCGCAACCATGGATAGAGCTTCTACTTCTAGATTGGGTATAGTTCCCAAAGATCACACTAGAGATTGTAATACAGAGGTTAGTTTCACCAACTTCTTTGCTGATCATGAAAATACTTTTTCTATGCCAGAAGAAATTGGTAATGCTTTAGAGGATATATCATAGAATAGATTTATGAATGAAGAGTTTAAGGTTCCTAAAATTAAGCCTTCTGAAATCTATAGAGATGTTCCTAGAGATTTCACTAAGATGTTTGCTAAATCTAAAGGTCTAAAGAATTTCTTTGGTTATAAGTCTTGGCAAAAATTTCATGTAGCTACGTTACAGCATACTATAATAGGTGGATCTGAAGGAAAGCTTAATTTGTTTAATGATGCTGAAATTAGCAAGTTTAGAAGCCAAGCCATAGCCAATCCTAACAATCTGCAATATATGCATCTTTCTTATGTCCACATCGGTATAACAGGACATTATAGGCAAAGTCTGCCTATTATAATCTTTATGATGCTCAAAGATGCAAGGTTCTATAAGTTATCCCATGCTCTATTAGGATGTGCTTGCGATTCCATGATTGAAGGATCACTATATATTGATTGTTTGCTAGATTTCATAGTTAGTTTAAAGGATCAAAATCTGAGTGATGTTCTTACCTATCAGTTCATAACAATGAACCTGTATATGAAAGAATAGTCAATTGATCATTCCTTAGTCTTTCTAGTTCATTATCGGCTCTATAATAGAGTTATGCCTCTAATGATGAATCCAAGAAGAGCCCAAGGACTTGAAGGTCTTTCAACTATATGGAAATCGACTAGTGAGCACACCCAACTGACAGCGCCCAAAATTGTTAGACATAAGGACATCCAACTTCCTGAAGAATGGGCACTAGATCTTTGGGATAAAGATTGTCAGCCTTCACCACTGAAAGCTCCTCAGGTTTGTGGAGTTACTCTTGAAGAAATAGATGATCAAGCTATGATAAGATTCTCCTTAAGTCGCACTCCTTCTATGAGTTGTATACCTTCTATGAGGTCAGAACAAACTTTTAATTATAACAACCCTAGTCCATTTGTGAATTTGAACCCTGGTCCTTCTATTGTAAGGTCTCAAAGTGTTTGTCTGTAACCCTCCAAGGGTTTTGAAAATTTGTTCAAATTGCCTATTGCTAATAGATCCTTTGGTTCTTTAGGATCTTCCAGCCAAGTTCCACCCTGTCCACACAACCAATATTTTGAATTGGACAATGGACTTTTGAAATGTGAAAACTGCTCTTTTGTATTCCATCCACTAGTTTGTAATGTTAGAATGATTTTTGGTAGATCTACAACCATCCCTAAATAGGAAATCAAGGAGACTACTAAAAAGTCCATATCTACACCATCCGAAACTTGTACAGTACTTGGTACAATCCCTCCTTTTAAGGACTTCATGTTGTGAGATTTATCAAGACATTTCCAAGTAGATTTCTGGCCATTGTAAGTAACCCCTATAGGTGAAGTTTAAGGGTCTAGCTAGAGTAAGCTACTAAATTGGACAAATCTCTGCTTAAGAAAAAATCTCCTCCTCCTTCATGATAGGAAAACCTGGGAGGAAATTCAGGCCCTCAGAACTGAAAAGCACCTCCTATCTATTCAAGAGAATCTGCATACTATTGTTGTATCCCTTGATCAACTTGAAAAGGACTTGATTGAGAAGCTTCAAGCTGAACTTCAATAACTGCAAAAGTCCTATGAACAGTTCAAATCACATACAAAAACCTGGTGGGTCATTCACCAAAAAGTAGCTGAATAGGATAGAGAAATGCTGCAAAAAGTTAGAGATGAGACTAAGTTAGATTGTGATGTCATAAGTTCTCAATTATCAAATTGTAGAATTCAGATAAAGAACATTGAGGATAGAGTAGATATAGTGCAATAGGAAATACATCGTGTATCTGAAAATCACATGCTATAACTCAAGAGTCTACAGATATATAATCAGTTGTTTTGACTCTTTGACAGTCTCAGTCTTAGCATACAAAAGTGTTAAATTTCCCTTCTAATGCTAAAGGTTATTTACAGACACAATATGAAGGCCCAAAGCTTTCAACCTCAGTTAGGCAGCCTATAATTGAGAAAGTCTATGATCCTTCTAATGGTAGTTATAGAGAAACCACTGACAAAGAAAGAACCTCAATAAAATTTCAAATGGCTCGTGGTCAAGGTCATATGGCTCGAGGTCAGGGTCATAATCCAAATGGATCCAGTCCAGTAGATCCTTTCAAAAACATCCAGTCCTAGAAGGCATACACTCCACCACTTGTTAACTTTGACAGTTTTAAAGATGTGACTAACATGAGAGGAATTGATGCCATGCATGCATGGATCACAAATTATATAGCCACCAATACTGGAGTAGAAGAAGCCCAGGTTATTAAGCTAGCCCTTAATTCTATGACTAGAGTTGCACGTGGTGTATGGGATAGACTTGAAGCCACCTTTAGAGACAGCCTGATAGCAAGAGGAATAGATCAGGTTTGTGCACAACTGACACGCCTATTTGTTGGTAAAACAAATACAAGGGAAAAACTTGCCTACAACAAGTTCATCAGAGGAAAGTGTAAAGACTTGAAGTACTTCAAAGAATATTGCGAAGAGTAATATAAAAACTTCTATCAATCTGGCCATGAACAAAACCATGAGTTTATGTTCACTACTTTTCTTAAAAGTTTTGGTGATGTTATAGGAGAATTCTATCATAAAAGAGTTCTCAAAAATTTGGTAACTAAAGGTATTGAGATGAAGGAACTTACCTTCCCTCAACTGGTTCAATTTCTAACTGAGATAAATGAAGAAGTTTGTCAAGAATCTCAGAAGAGAAAAGAAATGAAGAAGGTGAAGCCTCTGTTGTCTTCATCAGCTTGTTACCAAATCATGCCTTCTAATTAGTTTCCTGAAAAAGGTAAATCTTCTTCTAATTGTTATTCCTGTGAGAAATCTGATAAGGTATTCTACAAGAAGAAGAAGAAGAAATACAATAAGAATTCCAAAAGGAAAGGATATTGCAAGAAAAAGGATAAGAAAGGTTCGGGTTCAAAGAAGTGGGAACCCACATGCTATATTTGCAAGGGCAAGCATTATGCTAACAAGTGCCCTGAAAGGAACAAGAAAAAGAACAAAGGTAAAGTCCGAGTGGAAAGAGCTACAGAACTTGATGATAACAATGAATTTGAATTCATTGATGATTATCCCTCAGATTCAAAAGATATCATTCTTTCAGAATCGGAAGAAGAATCTGAAGAGGAAGAAAATTATGAGTCTGCTCATGAGTAGACACTAGCCCAACAAGAAGCCTCATCTAAATCCTCAAATGATTTAGAAAATTCATTTTTCTACAGAATGCTTAGGTGAGACACTAGAGCTAAATTGGATAAGACAATTGAGGAAATTATCCAAGTTGAAGCTCGCCTTCAAAAAATGGATTTTGGTCAAGAAACTTGGAAAAAGCTACTGAGCAAACTGGAGCAGCTTAATGCAAAGAAAATGTTTCTTCTAAAAGAAAATGAGAGACCTTCCAGTTCTTTTGGAAGGAGAACACTTGTCCGTCAATATGGTCAACTTGTAGTTTTCTCTCTGCCCTCACCAATAGCACAAAGAACTTCTGAAGAAGCACTTGCTATAGGTAGTATGGCCAGTAGACTATGGTGAAAACAAAGAAAAATCTTCCTAGAAAATGTCATTAAACAAGCTCAGGTAGAAATAGCTGAAATTGATGATGAAGACAATGTTCAACTAATTGATGAAATGGAACGCTCTCAGGAGCTAGATAAATATGTCAATAAGTTTAATGCTTCTAGTTCTTTCCAGCTTCCACATACAGTCACTTCAAGAGAAGAATAACTTAATTGTGAAGAAAAGCCATATTGTCCTCTTCAAGAAGAAGTTGTAGCTGAGCCCTTATTGGCTCTTCCTAGAAAAATGACACCCTATGTTTTGGGTTCTCATCTAGATCCCTCTTTTCTTCCAGATCCTACATTAGAAGAAGGAAGCAATAGCCACCATCGGGTCAAAACCTACCAAAGGAATAAGAAGACTACCACCTGTCCTGGTGTAATCTTCACCATTCACTTTGTAGGGATAAAAATGTATCCTCTTGCATTTTTATGGGATACTAGAGCAGATGTCAACCTTGCAAGGTATAATTGTTTCCCTGCTAATGCCTGGATAGAAGGTTCTACTGATTTAATCTTTGGTAATGGAAAACATGAATCCAAGTTAATCTGTAAAGTACTTATTCAATTGAGTAATGGATTCCTTGATGAACTAACATTTGTCCACTATGAAGTGGATGATTATGATGGTGTAATTGGAAGCAGAGCAATGCAGCATTGGGAACTGATCACAATCAATTCCACCTTTATCACTTTGCAGGAACAATTTTAGGTGCCCAGACTTCATCAAGATTTGGCATTCACAACAAAGAAAGAAATGCCAAAGAAAAAGGAAATAAATACTATTTGGATTGCCAATCAAGTAGCAGCAGCTGAAGAACCACTGCAAGCATTAAAAGCTGAATTTGCAGCTATTGTTCTTACAAAGGATCTTAAAAGGCATAAGCGGGATTTGGTCTGCAGTTTACTGCTTAAATGAGATTCCTCAGGTAATGAAATTCATCCTAAAGCCAAGGCTAATTATTTCTTTATGGGATGAGTAGAGACAAAAATGTGCCATAAAGAAATAAATGAATTATATGCTCTAGATCTCATTAAGAATTCAGATTCTCCATTTTCTTGGCATGCCATGTATGTTCCTAAATATGCTGAAGATGGTTCTGAACTTCCAGAAAAAAGATTGGTTGTGAATTATAAGCCATTGAATGAATGTTTACTTTATAATCAACATCCCTTGCCTAGCAAGGATCATATTTGGCAAACTATACAGGGCAACCATATCTATTCTAAATTTGATCTGACTAAAGGGTTTTGGCAGATTGGTCTTAAGATAGAAGATTTCTATAAGACAATTTTCTCTGTCCCCCAAGGGCTATATGAGTGGAAGGTCCTTCCTTTTGGCATCAAAACCACACCTTCCACTTTTCAGCAAAAAATGGACATTATTTTCCGCCCTTATGCTAAATTTGTTCTACCTTATATTGATGACATTCTTGTCTTTAGTTAGGATATGCAGCAACATCTAAACCATCTTTGATAGTTCCTTACTGTCTATCAACAACATGGGTTAGCAGTCAATCCCTCCAAATGCCATTTTGCCCAAGAACAAATTGTTTTTATTGGCATCAAGCTTCTTCCAGGGGGGAGAATGGAGGCACAAACACATATTATATATTTTCATTATTATTAATATAATAGATGTCAGGATTTAATACATTTTAATATATATTTTTATTTTTCCTGCTACGTGCCACCACTTACTTATGCTCTCGGTGTAATAAATTAATTTTTAAATAATTTTTGTAATTGAAAATTTAATATAAAAAGTTGTATTAATCAAACAATAAAAAGTATTATTGTTTTTGAAATAGTTGTAAAATTTCCAATTAAAAAACCTTCCCTTGATAAGGATGTTGATTGTGGGCACCTTGAGTTTATATTAAGTTTTTTAATGCAAAATTTTTAAACAAAAATATTAAAAAAAAATCTACAATTTAATTAGCTAATTGATTTAGAAGATATAATTCTATTGGCTACTTGATTGAGGGTCTTATTCTCCCTTATCTTTCTTAAATGTCTCCTCCAATTTCCCCTATATTCTCTCCTTAATTCCCTATTTTATGGAAAAATTATTCTATATTTATCTCCACTTACACGTTTAACATTCCTTATTTTATGAGATTTTTTTATGAACCAATTACATATTATAATTTTTATTTCTTACACTAAATATTTATTTCTTAATTTCTTGCATGTAAGATTTTAAGTTAAAGATGAATAAGATGAATTAGACTTGAAAATTTGTTATATTAGTGCCAATGTTTCTGGAAAAACATATATATATATATATATGACCTTAGATAAATAAGTAAAAGCAAGAATAAAGAAAGGACATCTAAAAATTAAAAGCTCTAAAAAAGTAAATGGTATGC